>CM038048.1:38330476-39754226 GCA_021397845.1 Areca catechu
GGATGCTCCTCCAAATGATGTTGTGCCGACACCAAGGGGAGCCACTTGTCGGCCGGGGAAGGGGCCAGCAAGTGAGGCCTAAATTTCTTTTCTTTTCTTTTTTGTAACCAAGTTTTTGGAAGACTTCCCGGTCTGTCGAGGGTCTTTATAGATGTAAGAAGTTTTCAATCAATGAAGATATTATTTTTTTCAATCATTGAGTACTTCCCTTCTCTTACTTTGTGTTCAAATCCATCGAATGTCTTCCCGGCATGTCGAGAGCCTTGACTGATGTAAGAATTACTTTGATGGGTAAATACAATTTCTTTCTTAACTGATGTGTCTTCTATTCTTTCACATTTTCTCTTTTTTTTTTTTTTTTGCATTGACATACTATGAAGCACTTCCAAGGGATCTCCCAAGTTGTAAAAGACTTACTTCCGTAACAAAGAATAGGCCTCGCTCAGGCTACGAAGGCCTTGCTTCTGGTTGGGACACTTTGTTTGCTTTTTTCTTCCTTCAGCTTTTCTATGTTTTTTGTTTTTTTCTGCATGATAGGAAGGTTAGCTCAATGATGGCTATGTGCGAGCTTGTCCATGTCTTGGCAGTCCTGGGCTGATTCTAAAGCCTTGGGGCTGGCATGGAGGACTTTGAGAACACTCCATCCCTGCTCTACTGGTCTTGGAGTCTTGTGGTTTCGAGTGCAGGGCCTCTAGAGTGCTCTTGCTTGTTTTGCCAAATTGTGAGTCAAGCGGTAGATAGCAAGACTTTGGTGGCTTCCTGGCTTACATCTCCGAACTATGAGTAAGGCAGTTGAGTGCTGGGCTTCAGGAATCTTCTAACTTTGAGTATAGGGCTTCGTAAGTTTCCTGGCTTTTGAGTGCGGGGTTTCATAAGTTTTCCAGCTTTGGATACAGGGCTTCATATGTTTCTTGACTTTAAGTGCGAGACTTCATAAGTTTCTCGACTTTGAGTGCAGGGCTTCATAAGTTTTCTGGCTTTGAGTACCGGGCTTTGTAAGTTTCCTGACTTTGTGTGCAGGGCTTTGTAAGTTTCCTGGCTTTTGAGTACGGGGCTTCATAAGTTTCTTTGCTTTCGAGTGCGGGGCTTCATAAGTTTTTCGGCTTGTGAGTATGGGGCTTCATAAGTTTCTCGACTTTGTGTGTGGGGCTTCATAAGTTTCCCAACTTTTGAGTGTGAGGCTTCATAAGTTTCCCAATTTTTGAGTGTGGGGCTTCATAAGTTTCCTGGCTTTTGAGTCAAGCTTCATAAGTTTTCCAGCTGTAAGTGTGAGGCTTCGTAAGTTTCCCGGCTTTTGAGTGTAGGGCTTCATAAATTTCTTGACTTTTGAGTGCGAGGCTTTGTAAGTTTCCCGACTTTGGTCGCCGGACTTGGAGTCGGGTGAGAAACCTCCTACATAGGTGGAAGACAGTGTTGTACCAAAAAAACCTTTAATAATTGAGAAAAACCCTTACATTATTGGTAGTACATCCTCAGATTGTTGGTGTTCCACATTCAAGGGAATCGGTCACCGTTGAGCATGGTGAGATAATAGGCTCTGTTTGGCAGAGCCTTGATCACCTTGTAGGGGCCTTCCTAGTTCGGGGATAGCTTTCCACATTCTCCTAGTTGGGATGCTTCTGCTCACCTGAATACCAGGATGCCTAGGTGGAACGTCTTAGGCCTGACATGGGCATTGTAGTAGCGTGCCACTAATTATCAAGTTCTCCACCTCGTTGTATTGCTCTATCCACAGCATAGGCAAACCAACCTTCACTGGAATTATAGCTTCTAAACCAAAGATGAGGTTGAAGGGTGTCTCACCTGTTGCCATTCAAAGGCATGGTGTGGTAGGCCCACAGCACACTGGGGAGTTCTTCCACCCATCGGCCCTTGGCCTCATCCAATATGGTATGGAGCCCTTGTGAGATGGTTCAATCGGTTACCTCAACCTTCCAATTGGTCTAAGGGTGAGCCACCAAAGTGAAGTGATGGTGGATGTTGAGGTCAGTGTATAACTCTTTGAAAGCTTGGTTGTCAAACTGTCGCTTGTTGTTAGTGATGACTACGTGACGGAGTCCAAAATAGTAGATGACCGACTTCCAGAAGAATGATCTGACCTTGGTCTCGGTGACCCATGCCAGGGGTTCAGCCTCGATCCATTGGTGAAGTAGTCGATGGCCACAATCAAATATTTTCGTTGGCTAGATGTGGGAGGAAAGGGACCTAGAATGTCCATTCCTCACTGGGCGAATAGCCACGGTGCTGATAGCTGGGAGAGTGGGGCAATCGGCTAATGCTGGATGTGGGTGTGATGTTGGCGACGGTCACATTTCCTCACAAAATTAGCGGCATCCTCTTGCATGGTCTCCCAGAAGTACCCTTGCTTGAGAGCTTTGTAAGCTAGCATCCTGCCCCCCACATGATTCCCGCAGATGCTTTCATGTATTTTTTGGAGCACGTAGGTAGCTTTTGAGGGTCTTAAGCACTTCAGCAGGGGGTAGGAGTAAGACCTCTGATAGAGCTATCCATCCATCAACACATACCGCGCATCCTTTTTTTGAGGATGCTAGCTTCCTTGCAATCTTCGGGTAGGGCACCGGTGGTAATGTATTTGATGTAGGGGTCCGTCCAGCTAGCTTCAGTAGTGACCTATTGGACCTTTGCTGCAGACTTGAAGCTAGGGGTCTTTAGATATTTTATGAAGGTACACCCTAACAATGAATCTGGCAGGGTTGCTAACCTAGAGAGGACATCGGCTTGGGTGTTCTCTGCCTGATGGATATGGGAAATGCTGAAGTGCTGGAGGTCTGTTATGTATAAGTGTACCTTGTCCAGATAGTTCACCATCATGGGATCTCGAGCTTCAAACTCGTCGAAGACCTGCCCCACCACGAGCTGGGAGTCTGTGAAGACCTTCAAGCACTTGACACCCAGCTCATGGGATATGTTCAATCCCGTGAGGAGTGCCTCGTACTCAGCCTGATTGTTGGTTGCCTTGAAGAAAAAATGCAGCGTGCATTTAGCGATGACTCTGTCAAGGTTGGCGAGGATGAGCCCGGCTCCACTCCCTCCAATGTTGGATGTGCCGTTGACATGGAGGATCCATGTCATATGATGCGGGATGACTCTAAGATTGTTAAAGAAGTTGGAAAAATAGTAAACTAATTTTTTTATGATTTTTATAATTTAGGTTTGTAGGCTAAATTCCCTAACTAAAGTAAGAACTAGTAGAAAGAGTAGCAATGCAAAGAATCACCATGATCGAAAAATAACTCATGCAAGATAATGAAAGTCAGGACCTGGGAATTGAGAAACTTGCAATTTAGGATAGCTTATCTTCAACAAATCAGATATCAAGAGAAAGGAAGGATGTTACCAGTCAAAGATTTGGAGAACTTTCGATGAAGAGATCACACAGCACTCTGATTGGAGCCTAGATGATGAAGCTCAGTTCCCTTGAATTTGATGACTAATTTGGATAGTCCTGGAGGCAAGGAAAGCCTCCTCTAGGGAGGTGAAATACCTCAGGATCCTGCATGCATCAGGGATCAATCAAAATAGCAAATAAACAAAGGAAAGAAACTAGGATTTTGAAGGAAATCTGAATCAGGGTTTGAATGGCTAGTGGCTAGAAGCTTGATGAAGATCCTTGCCTGGGTGGCCTAGGGTTCCTTTCCTTTGGGCATGGCTGATCTCCTGGGATGCAATAGAAGGCTAGGGCAGCAGGGTTCAACCAATCACAAGAAGACTCAAACAAAGAACACCAACCACTCAACACTAGAACTTAAAGACAAACTTTTATCAGGGTTTTTTTCATAAGAGAGTGAGTACAAGAGGAGGAGGGGTGGGGGTATTTATAGAGTCCCATGCCCTCTCCAAAAAGGATTATAAGTATTTTCCTAGTTAGAATAGGTTTACATAATTTAAGTGGGATAAAGACTAGAAAAGAAACCTAGAACTAGGAGTATACAAGTTGATAAGGACTTGACTTCCTCCTTCCACTTATATTCCAACTCTTAGCTTGGACCAAGTCAACTCAAGGATGCCTAAGGTGAAATTCCCAGGGCACTGAGAGGGGGGGGGGGGGGTGAATCAGTGACTCCCAAATCTTTTTATCAAATTATAACTGTTGAACCTGTAACAAAAACTATACAACCTGCAAGCAACATCACTACCACTCCTCTGGTCTTCCCTGTACTGATCTCAGGAAAGTGGAGTCAACCCGGTAGGCTCTCCACAACACAACGTATCTCCAGATATAGATCAATCACAATACAAACAAAAACTTTACCGTGGTTCGGCCGTAGCCTACGTCCACAAACGATCACCCTCACTGGGTGGCTCTCACTGAGCAAAAAATGATTTAGAAGATCTGCTCCTCACTGAAGCTCATGATCTTCAAGATCTACTCTTCACTAGAGTTATATTGATCTCACTGATCTTACAGAGTTTACTTCTCATTGATACATACACAGTTGCCTCTTATTTGAGGTCTTACAAATGAAAACACCGTTCAAGATAGATCAAGAATCAAGAACAAGATATCCCCCTTTGATCTTACAGATCAAACAACATAATTTATCCCATAACCAATGAACTGCAAAGAAATGGATGAAGGAGATCTTACCAATTTCAGATCACTGCTGAAAGAATACCACACACTTGCTGTTGCTGAAACAGATTTGCAATCACCAAAGATTTTCATTTATCTGCTCCTCACTGAAGCATCTCTTCTCAATCAATGGAAATTATCTCTTCAATTTTTAAAGCTGAATCTAGAAACCACATCCTCAGCTCTCATCAACAGCAATTTCAGCATCATCTCTCATTTCTAAATTCTGCTTAATCTCTTCATTTTCAGCACAGCCCAGCCCCTTTTTTCATTTCTTCTCCTCAGCTATTTTTCTTCCTTTTTTTTTATTCTCAAGAAGAGTTCGTTCCTCAACCACCGATGTTCTCTATGAAGTTACAATATATATACTTCAGCCCCATGTAACTGGGAACCCCATAAAACTACCTCCAGCTGGCACTGTAAAAACAGCCTACCCATCATCCGAGCCAACTGAAATTCCACCGAGCTGACTGGATCCCATTAAAACAGCCTACCCGTCATCCAAGCTGACTGGAATTCCACCGAGCTGACTGGATCCCATTAAAATAGCATACCCGTCATCCGAGCCGACTGGAATTCCATCGAGCTGACTGGATCCCCTGTTCTAAGAAAACTATTTTCTTTCAACTGTCAGTTTACCTTTTAAAACAGTCGAGATTGATCTTATCATCAATAGAGAACTTATAGATCTTTGAAGATGCTTTCCAACAAGCCTAAGAACAGCAAAAATGGAGCTCTATACAGAAAGATATTATCATTTAAAGAGCTTATAATCAACATAGAAGTTGTAGACCTTTGAAAGAGCTTTCCAAAAAACCTAAGAACACCTAAAACTAAGCTCTATGTTGAAAGATATGATCATTTAAAGATTACTATGTTCTGAAATTTTTCTGCTGTCACTTTACAGTCTTCACTGATGCAATTTTCACTGATTAAACAGATGCTACACTATAATCTCCCCCTTTTGAGATAAATGCTACACTATAATCTCCCCCTTTTGAGATAAATCATAGTAACCATATACCTGCATACCTAACTTGGGTAATCACTTCATATCAACACATCCGTGCACTGTACTAACATATTTATGCCTTGCCATGTACCGTGCCATTTGCAATGCCAACAACTACAACAACTACAACTCAATCATCACTGAGAACAATAATCTCTCCCTTTGGAGTTGTTGGCAACTACTATGCAACTATTATGCAAAGGTAACCACCATGCATTTGATACCATGCACAAATATCTCCCCCTTTGACAACAAAACCAAAGGGAACTCCCCCTAAAACTCAACTCTCCCTGAATCTCAGGCAATTGAGAGTGAATAGTCAAAGCAAACTTTTCACCTCTACTCACTCCCCCTGCAGCTATAATACCCTGCAGGTGATATTTCCATTTCTGATCAATGAGATGGTACAACCCCTAAGAGAGTCCTAAGCCTCTCAAACACATCCTTCGCCAGAGGCTTGGTGAAGATGTCTGCAACCTGATCAGCTGTGGGTATAAATTCAAGCTTCACTTCATTCTGAGCTTCCTGATCCTTCAGAAAGTGATATCTGATATCTGTATGCTTTATTCTGGAGTGTTTCACAGGATTCTTAGATATATTAATGGCACAACTGTTATCACACTTGATGATTATGGGACTTTGACACTGAATTCTTAAATCTTCAATCTATATTTTCATCCAGATAACTCCATTCCAATTACATAGCTTGGCTAAATTCTTGTCACAAATATGACCCAACCTCTTATGCCATAGCTTTGCTTCATCATCCCTTGTTAGCAAACATTCATTCTTGTTCTTTTCATTCAGCACATACAAATTATTGGAAGTTCTCTTTCCCTAACCAATCTGCTTGCCTGTTTCAATATTTCTGATAACACAGCCTTTATTTGAAAATACCACATTGTGACCATCTTTACATAATTGGCTTACACTCAACAGATTGTGCTTCACACCCTCAACATAAAGCACATTGTCACATAGGATTTTGCCACCATTTAAACTCACATATCCTTTTCCCATAATCTTAGCATCATCATTGTTGCCAAACTTGACCGACCCACCATTGAAATTATTCATGTCACTCAATTTGGTCTTGTCCCCTGTCATATGCGATGTGCATCCACTATCAAGAATCCAAGATGTTTTCTTTGTTTGCACTTTCAAAGCAGCTTGCACCAACAAAGATTTACTTTTCACTCTCCAAACAACCTTTTTAGCAATTGTCATGGGCTTAGGAAGACTTTGTCTACCAACAATCTGATTTCTTTGTTTATCTTTGATTTTCTTTGCAACTTTTCTGAGAGGAATCTTCTTCTGAATTTTCTGTGAAGGCAATATAGTCCTGCAATCTCTAGAAATGTGTCCAAAGATATGACATCTATAACATTCTATCCAATTTTGCTGCATACAATTCCAAGCATAGTGTCCCAATTTTCTGTATTTAAAACATTTTATGCTGATATCTTCCATACACTTCCTTGCTATATGTCCAATCATGCTACATCGAAAGCATTCAACTTCTTTGTTCTCAAGAAATGCAAATCTATTATTTGTAGATATTCCTTCAATTTTCTTAATCACCTTGCAGTTAGATGCTTTGTGACCATAAGTATTGCACTTCAAGCAATAACCATTGAACCTCTGCATTCTAATTTTCTGTTGAAACTTTTGTTGAATGTTCTTTTTCTGGACATCTTTGATTTGAGATGAGCTCTTCTTCTTTTTAGTTACTTTAAGCTCTTCTACTATACCCTTACCCTTAGCTTTTTCATTACTAGGGCAATATCCAAGGCCAGCTTTTCCCTTATGAGCATTTTGTGATTCAATGAGTATTCCAAGGTTCTTCTGTGATTCTTGCATCTTGGCACAATTCAAACATTCTTTCACATTTGAAGATGCTGAAGGTTCTTCTTCTAGAATCTCATGTACTCTATCAACTTCTGCTCGTAGAAACACTACCCGATTTTAAGCTCCTGAATCTGACTAGCACTTTTGGCATAAGCAATATCCTTTTCTTCAATAATTATCTTCATTTCCTCCAAACTAGTCTTCAAATTAATTACTTGATCTTCTGAAACTTTCAACTGTTTGACATAGTCCATGCTTATTTCACTTGCTGTGTCAAGGCTTTTCAAATGTTCCATTTCCTTTACCTTGTCTAGAAGACATTCATCTTTTTCATTTAACAAGTTTTCAAAATTTCTTAGTTGCTCTTTTAATTCAATAACTTGTTTCTCAGTTTGCTTTAGGAGCTTAGCAAACTTCTTTCTCTTCTTTGTCTCCTTATCAAGGAAATCAAGAGCCACAACTAGCTCTTTCTCATAGTCAATTACTCCTTGAGCATCAGACTCATCATCACTAGTCACTTCTTCAACATACTCTTTTTCTTTAACACTCTTTTTGCATGAAGAGTTCTTTGCCATAAAGATATATTGCTCCCTAGAAGACTTGTTCTTTCCAATTTTCTTTTCGGACATCATACTATCTTCATCGGAAATTTTATTATCACTTGAAAAATCTTCATTTGAAGAATCATCATTCTCCATTGACATTAAGTTTTTCTTTCTGTACTTTTCAATCTTCTTTAACTTAGAGAATTTTCTATTCTTATCATTGAAAGATTTCTTCCTTTTCTTATCATCATCATCTGAATTATCACCTTTCTTCTTCTTTTTGCACTTAGCAACAAAATGGCCTATATCACCACATCTAAAACAAATTAAGGGCATAGTACCATTGAACTTTCCTTTTCCTTTCTTCAGACCTTTTGAGATATATGCTAGAAATTCTTCTCTCTCATCATCAGAATCATAGTCATCCTCATCAGACAACTTTAGCTTCTCCATGGTTTGAAATGCCACCTCCTTGTTTGATTTAATTGAACTAGGCATCTC
Source organism: Areca catechu (assembly GCA_021397845.1). Lineage (NCBI taxonomy): Eukaryota > Viridiplantae > Streptophyta > Magnoliopsida > Arecales > Arecaceae > Areca > Areca catechu. Next base: position 38,338,977 of record CM038048.1, read on the forward strand.
CATGCGCATCTCATATGCTACCATGGTGCTTTGCAATTCATCAAGACTAACTGTACTCAAGTCCTTGTCTTCCAACACTGAAACCTTTGGATTGTATATAGGAGGTAAAGATCTAAGAATCTTCTTTACAACAATTATCTCTGGAAGATCCTCACCAAGGCTTCTAATGGCATTTACTACCTTAAACACTCTGTTCATGTAGCCTTGAAAGTTCTCATTACTAGACATCCTCAAAGCTTCATATTCACTACGATGTACTTGAAGTTTGGCTTCTTTGATCTTCACATCACCTTCATGAAATCTTTTGAGTTTGTCCCAAATTTGTTTGGCTGATTTCAAGTTCATCACACGTGTGTATTCATGTGGAGAAAGAGCACTCAACAAAGCATTGGCTGCCTTGGCATTGTTTTCATGCCGCTTCATTTCTCTTTCATCTGTTACTTCAGTCAAGGATGGAATGAATTGAACATTAATCATAATCCAAATTGAATATCCAAGAGACATCAAATATTGATCCATCCTGTTACTCCATCCATGATAATATGTTCCTTCAAAGAATGGGATCTTGTTGGAGTAAGCCATCTGAACCTCTCTGATGTAGTAACCTTGACTGTCAAATCAATTCTAGGTAACCTGCTCTGATACCAATTGAAACTCCCAGGGCACTGAGAGGGGGGGGGGGGGGGTGAATCAGTGACTCCCAAATCTTTTTATCAAATTATAACTGCTGAACCTGTAACAAAAACTATACAACCTGCAAGCAACAGCACTACCACTCCTCTGCTCTTCCCTGTACTGATCTCAGGAAAGCGGAGTCAACCCGGTATGCTCTCCACAACACATCTTTAGATATAGATCAATCACAATACAAACAAAATTTTACCGTGGTTCGGTCGTAGCCTATGTCCACAAAAGATCACCCTCACTGGGTGGCTCTCACTGAGCAAAAAATGATCTGGAAGATCTGCTCCTCATTGAAGCTCATGATCTTCAAGATCTACTCTTCACTAGAGTTCTTTTGATCTCACTGATCTTACAGAGTTTACTTCTCATTGATACATATACAGTTGCCTCTTATTTGAGGTCTTACCAATGAAAACACCGTTCAAGACAGATCAAGAATCAAGAACAAGATATCCCCCTTTGATCTCACAGATCAAACAACATAATTCATTCCATAACCAATGAACTGTAAAGAAATGGATGAATGGGATCGTAGCAATTTCAGATCACTGCTGAAAGAATACCACACACTTGCTGTTGCTGAAACAGATTTGCAATCACCAAAGATTTTTGTTGATCTGCTCCTCACTGAAGCATCTCTTCTCAATCAATGGAAATCATCTCTTCAATCTTTAAAGCTGAATCTAGAAACCACATCCTTAGCTCTCATCAACAGCAATTTCAACATCATCTCTCATTTCTGAATTCTGCTCAATCTCTTCTTTTTTAGCACAGCCCAACCCTTTTTTCATTTCTTCTCCTCAGCTATTTTTCTTCCTTTTTTTTTATTCTCAAGAAGAGTTTGTTCCTCAACCACCGACGTTCTCTATGAAGTTACAATATATATACTTCAGCCCCATGTGACCGAGAACCCCATAAAACTACCTCCAGCTTGCATCGTTAAAACAGCCTACCCATCATCCGAGCTGACTGGAATTCCACCGAGCGGACTGGATCCCGTTAAAACAACCTACCTCTTATGCCTTTTTGACATAGAGATCTTCCAGAATAAAATTCTTTAAGCTTGTGAAGACTCACAATTTGTTTGCCTTTTTGACATGAACTACAAACTTCATCTCTCAATCTCTTCACATCTGGAAGATCTCTAACTCCATGCCAATTACATAGCTTGGCTAAGTTCTTGTCACAAATATGACCCAACCTCTTATGCCATAGCTTTGCTTCATCATCCCTTGTTAGCAAACATTCATTATTGTTCTTTTCATTCAGCACATACAAATTATTGGAAGTTTTCTTTCCCTTACCAATATGCTTGCCTGTTTCAATATTTCTGATAACACAACCTTTATTTGAAAATACCACATTGTGACCATCTTTACATAATTGGCTTACACTCAACAGATTGTGCTTCACACCCTCAACATAAAGCACATTGTCATATAGGATTTTGCCACCATTTAAACTCACATATCCTTTTCCGACAATCTTAGCATCATCATTGTTGCCAAACTTGACCGACCCACCATTGAAATTATTCATGTCACTCAATTTGGTCTTGTCCCCTGTCATATGCGATGTGCATCCACTATCAAGAATCCAAGATGTTTTCTTTGTTTGCACTTTCAAAGCAGCTTGCACCAACAAAGATTTACTTTTCACTCTCCAAACAACCTTTTTAGCAATTGTCATGGGCTTAGGTAGACTTTGTTTATCAACAATCTGATTTCTTTGTTTATCTTTGATTTTCTTTGCAACTTTTCTGAGAGGAATCTTCTTCTAAATTTTCTGTGAAGGCAATATAGTCTTGTAATCTCTAGCAATGTGTCCAAAGATATGACATCTATAACATTCTATCCAATTTTGCTGCATACAATTCCAAGCATAGTGTCCCAATTTTCTGCATTTAAAACATTTTATGCTGATATCTTCCATACACTTCCTTGCTATATGTCCAATCATGCTACATCGAAAGCATTCAACTTCTTTGTTCTCAAGAACTGCAAATCTATTATTTGTAGATATTCCTTCAATTTTCTTAATCACCCTGCAGTTAGATGCTTTTTGACCATAAGTATTGCACTTCAAGCAATAACAATTGAACCTCTGCATTCTAATTTTCTGTTGAAACTTTTGTTGAATGTTATTTTTCTGGACATCTTTGATTTGAGATGAGCTCTTCTTCTTTTCAGTTACTTTAAGCTCTTCTACTATACCCTTACCCTTAGCTTTTTCAATACTAGGGCAATATCCTAGGCCAGCTTTTCCCTTATGAGCATTTTGTGATTCAATGAGTATTCCAAGGTTCTTCTGTGATTCTTGCATCTTGGCACAATTCAAACATTCTTTCACATTTGAAGATGCTGAAGGTTCTTCTTCTAGAATCTCATGTACTCTATCAACTTCTGCTCGTAGAAACACTACCCGATTTTTAAGCTCCTGAATCTGACTAGCACTTTTGGCATAAGCAATATCCTTTTCTTCAATAATTATCTTCATTTCCTCCAAACTAGTCTTCAAATTAATTACTTGATCTTCTGAAACTTTCAACTGTTTGACATAGTCCATGCTTATTTCACTTGCTGTGTCAAGGCTTTTCAAATGTTCCATTTCCTTTACCTTGTCTAGAAGACATTCATCTTTTTCATTTAACAAGTTTTCAAAATTTCTTAGTTGCTCTTTTAATTCAATAACTTGTTTCTCAGTTTGCTTTAGGAGCTTAGCAAACTTCTTTCTCTTCTTTGTCTCCTTATCAAGGAAATCAAGAGCCACAACTAGCTCTTTCTCATAGTCAATTACTCCTTGAGCATCAGACTCATCATCACTAGTCACTTCTTCAACATACTCTTTTTCTTTAACACTCTTTTTGCATGAAGAGTTCTTTGCCATAAAGATATATTGCTCCCTAGAAGACTTGTTCTTTCCAATTTTCTTTTCGGACATCATACTATCTTCATCGGAAATTTTATTATCACTTGAAAAATCTTCATTTGAAGAATCATCATTCTCCATTGACATTAAGTTTTTCTTTCTGTACTTTTCAATCTTCTTTAACTTAGAGAATTTTCTATTCTTATCATTGAAAGATTTCTTCCTTTTCTTATCATCATCATCTGAATTATCACCTTTCTTCTTCTTTTTGCACTTAGCAACAAAATGGCCTATATCACCACATCTAAAACAAATTAAGGGCATAGTACCATTGAACTTTCCTTTTCCTTTCTTCAGACCTTTTGAGATATATGCTAGAAATTCTTCTCTCTCATCATCAGAATCATAGTCATCCTCATCAGACAACTTTAGCTTCTCCATGGTTTGAAATGCCACCTCCTTGTTTGATTTAATTGAACTAGGCATCTCCATGCGCATCTCATATGCTACCATGGTGCTTTGCAATTCATCAAGACTAACTGTACTCAAGTCCTTGTCTTCCAACACTGAAACCTTTGGATTGTATATAGGAGGTAAAGATCTAAGAATCTTCTTTACAACAATTATCTCTGGAAGATCCTCACCAAGGCTTCTAATGGCATTTACTACCTTAAACACTTTGTTCATGTAGCCTTGAAAGTTCTCATTACTAGACATCCTCAAAGCTTCATATTCACTACGATGTACTTGAAGTTTGGCTTCTTTGATCTTCACATCACCTTCATGAAAACTTCTGAGTTTGTCCCAAATCTGTTTGGCTGATTTCAAGTTCATCACACGTGTGTATTCATGTGGAGAAAGAGCACTCAACAAAGCATTGGCTGCCTTGGCATTTTTTTCATACTGCTTCATTTCTCTTTCATCTGTTACTTCAGTCAAGGATGGAACGAATTGAACATTAATCATATTCCAAACTGAATATCCAAGAGACATCAAATATTGATCCATCCTGTTACTTCATCCATGATAATATGTTCCTTCAAAGAATGGGATCTTGCTGGAGTGAGCCATCTGAACCTCTCTGATGTAGTAACCTTGACTATCAAATAAATTCTGGGTAACCTACTCTGATACCAATTGAAATTCCCAGGGCACTGAGAGGGGGGGGGGGTGAATCAGTGACTCCCAAATCTTTTTATCAAATTATAACTGTTGAACCTGTAACAAAAACTATACAACCTGCAAGCAACAGTACTACCACTCCTCTGCTCTTCCCTGTACTGATCTCAGGAAAGCGGAGTCAACTCGGCAGGCTCTCCACAACACAACATATCTCCAGATATAGATCAATCACAATACAAACAAAAATTTTACCGTGGTTCGGTCGTAGCCTACATCCATAAATGATCACCCTCACTGGGTGGCTCTCACTGAGCAAAAAAATGATCTAGAAGATCTGCTCCTCACTGAAGCTCATGATCTTCAAGATCTACTCTTCACTAGAGTTCTTTTGATCTCACTGATCTTACAGAGTTTACTTCTTATTGATATATACACAGTTGCCACTTATTTGAGGTCTTACCAATGAAAACACCATTCAAGACAGATCAAGAATCAAGAACAAGATATCCCCCTTTGATCTCACAGATCAAACAACATAATTCATCCCATAACCAATGAACTGTAAAGAAATGGATGAAGGGGATCTTACCAATTTCAGATCACTGCTGAAAGAATACCACACACTTGCTGTTGCTGAAATAGATTTGCAATCACCAAAGATTTTTGTTGATCTGCTCTTCACTGAAGCATCTCTTCTCAATCAATGGAAATCATCTCTTCAATATTTAAAGCTGAATCTAGAAACCACATCCTCAGCTCTCATCAACAGCAATTTCAGCATCATCTCTCATTTCTGAATTCTGCTCAATCTCTTCTTTTACAGCACAACCCAAACCCTTTTTTCATTTCTTCTCCTCAGCTATTTTTCTTCCTTTTTTTTTATTCTCAAGAAGTGTTCGTTCCTCAACTACCGACATTTTCTATGAAGTTATAATATATATACTTCAGCCCCATGTGACCGAGAACCCCATAAAACTACCTCTAGCTGGCACCGTTAAAACAGCCTACCCATCATCCGAGCCGAATAGAATTGCATCGAGCTGACTGGATCTCGTTAAAATAGCCTACTCATCATCCGAGCCGACTGGAATTCCACTGAGCTGACTGGATCCCCTGTTCTAAGAAAACTATTTTCCTTTAACTATCAGTTTACCTTTTAGAATAGTCAAAATTGATCTTGTCATCAATAGAGAACTTATAGATCTTTGAAAGAGCTTTCCAACAAGCCTAAGAACAACAAAGACGGAGCTCTATACAAAATGATATGATCATTTAAAGATGACAGCAACCTGGAACGAAATGTACCAGTGGAAAAAAAATTGATTTACCTTTAACCATCAATTCACCTTCTAAATCAGTAGAATTTGATCTTATAATCAATAGAGAAGTTGAAGACCTTTGAAAGAGCTTTCCAAAAACTTAAGAACAGCAAAAACTGAGCTCTATGTTGAAAGATACGATCATTTAAAGATTACCGTGTTCTGAAATTTTTCTGCTGTCATTCTACAGTCTTCACTGATGCAATTTCCATTGATTAAATAGATGCTACACTATAATCTCCCCCTTTGAGATAAATTCTACACTATAATCTCCTCCTTTTGAGATAAATCATAGTAACCATACACCTGCATACCCAACTTGGGTAATCACTTCATATCAACACATCTGTGCAATGTACTAACATATTTGTGCCGTGCCATGTGCCGTGCCATTTGCAATGCCAACAACTACAACAACTACAACTCAATCATCACTGAGAACAACATAAGGCTTGGCATGTTGGGCTTCAAGGGCAGCAAATGGGCCAGCCAAAATTTGAAGGGCACATGGGATTGGGCCTCCTGGAAGCTGGGGCGCCTGGTGTCCTGGGCTGGCATATTCCTGGTATCAAAAAGGAATCTTGGTTCTTATAAACTTGGGCTTGATTCCTAGGCCTGGAATTCTCCTGGGCTGGGCACAGATGGATCGCTGATTCATAATATGACCTGGTCTGGGAATATATTTTAGCATATAGAGGAAATTTGGGTATCTGAAAAATACCTGGAGGGCATCTGGGCATCTTGCACGAATATTGGACCCTGGGTTGGCATTCAAGGTCCAATTGGCTGAAGTGGGGTCTTCTGGCTCTTGGATGAGGCCTGGTGGTACTCCACAGTAGGGTATCCTCTTCTCTTGTACAAAATTGAACTCTTACTGGACTCATAGCTGAAGTACAGAACTCAATATACTGACTAGGGTTGAGAGTTAACAAAAATCAACTAACCTCAATTTATTACAGGACTCAATCTTAATTGATTACAAAATTTCCAAACTTTGACACATGACTAAGTAAACCATATGAGATCTAGTGATCTGTGTCTGATCCTAGTGTCCCCACCATCATCACTACCGGGGTCGGGTCTGGCCTGGGTTTGACTTGCTAGTCCGCCTCCTCTAGGTCTTCGTCACCCATGTACATTCCACCAAGAGATCGATAAGGACTTGGGCCTTTTGCACTGGTCATGGGTGGTAGGTGATGTCAAACTTATTGAGCTTTACCATCCACTTGGCCAGGCACCCCGACATGTCAGGGCGGTTGAGGATGGCCCTCAGGGGCTGATTAGTGAGGATGGTGATTGGATGTGCTTGGAATAAGGCCTGAGATGCTGCGTAGACACAATGAGTGAAAAGATAATCTTTTTGGATCGAGTGTACCTAGTTTCAGCATCGCAAAGTAGCTTGCCGGTGTAGTAGACTGGTCACTGGGTGCCATCCTTGTTGGTGTGGACCAACACCGAGCTGACCACCTTCGGCGAGACTGCCAAGTATAGGAAGAGCTCTTCCCCGGGCTTTGATCTGGATAGAAATGGAGGGGAGGTGAGAAGTTTTTTTAGCACCTTGAAGGCCTCTCGGCACTCCTCCATCCAGGTGAAGTCATGCATCTTACACAGCACCTTGAAGAAAGGCTGGCAATGCTTAGTGGAACGTGAGATGAAATGGCTCAATGCCGCTACGCATCCAGTTAGGTGCTGAACCTCCTTCTTGGAGATAGGGTGCCTCATGTCTGTGATCGCCTGGATCTTCTCTAGGTTGGCTTCCATCTCCCTTTGGATGACCATGAATCCCAGGAACTTTCCTGCCGTAATGCTAAACATGCATTTGGTGGACTTCAGCTTCATCTGATCGAGGCAGAGGTTGTCAAAGGCCTCCACCAAGTCGATGATGTGGTCCGACTCCTGACTGCTCATGACAAGCATATCATCCATGTATACCTACATGTTATGACTGATCTAGTATTTCAAGATCCTATTGACCAGGTGTTGGTACGTGGCCCCTGCATTCTTGAGACCAAACTGCATCATCTTGTAGCAATACATACCTTTGTTGGCCACAAATGCTATGTGCTCCTTGTCCTCCATGTGCATGCAAATTTGATTGTATTCAGAGAACGAATCCATGAAGCTGAGGAGCTTGTAGCCCGAGGTTGCATCCACCAGCTGGTCAATCTTGGAAAGCGAAAAGCTATCCTTCGGACATGCACGATTAAGGTCGGTGTAATCCATGCAGATCCTCCACTTTCTAGAAGCTTTCCTGACCAATATTACATTAGCAAGTTAGTCAGGATACCGTACCTCATGGATGAAGCCTACTGCGAGTAGCTTTTTGACTTCATCGTCAATCGCCTTCTACCATGAGCAGCTTTTCGATAGTTGGGGTCAATGCTTAACCGATGGGTGATCACCTTAGGAGGGATCCTGGGCATGTCCACTGTAGTCCAGGCGAAGACATCTATATTGGCCCATAGAAAGTTCTGCAGATGGGATCTTACCTTTTTAGGCAGCGGGGCTCCCACTTGTACAGTCTTCAGGGGGTCTTGCCCCAGGGGGAAAGATAGCAAGGGTTCGACCGGCCCATCCTTTGGCTCCTGCTCAATCGGGCCTGACTGGTCAATGACCAGATCCTGTGTAGCTCTCGCACTCCCGGGACCATCTGCAAGCAGTGCTGGACTGGCTACCAAGATCCTCTCATCTCTCTGATCCCCCATGGAATGGGGAACTGGACAAGGAGATGCCGGGTGGAGATGGTGGCATCAAGCAGGTTGAGTCCAGGATGACCCAAGATCGCGTTGTAAGGAGAGGAAAGCCTCATAATGGTGAACATCGTCAGTACAGTGCTTTGCCGAGGTGGCACCCTGGTGGTTATGAGTGTAATCTCTCCTTTAACTCTAACTGAATCCCTGGTGAAGCCCACTAAGGGCATGAACATTGGCTTTATTTGGTTAATGGACAAGTTCATCCTTGCAAAAGCAACATAAAAAAGGATGTCAGCAGAGCTTCCATTATTAACCATAAATCTTTTTATAGGGTGTTTCACTATCATCATTTCTACGAGGACAGCATCATTATTTATGTTATCTACCATTGCCGACCCTTCTCCCTCGTAGGAGAGTATAACATCACTTTCCTCTCTCCCCCTAGCCCTCTTCAAGCTTCTCCCTACCCCCTAGGAGATCATTTTGACAGACTTCTGGTGGGGCGATTATCAATGGTGAGCGGTTGGGGTTCTTCATTCTAGGTTGCTAGAGGCACTCCTCCCTCCATGTACTTCTCAAGGTAACCATGCTTGATTAGATCTTCTATCTCCCTCTTCAGGTGATGGCATTTCTCAGTGTTATGGCCATGATCCTAGTCGAAGCGGTAGTAGCAAGATCTGTCATGTCTGGTGGATGGCCTCGTGGGGGAGGACAGTGTAGGAAGCACTCACCCTCGATCTCCATTAAGATCTTTGCTCTCGGAGTGAGGAGAGGAGTGAACTTTTCTTCCTTGGTGGGGTCGACTCTGGGCCTGGCCCCTGGCTATGAGGCCGGTATGGCCTTTGGGGCCAGGGATCGGATGTCTCCTCCATGGCTTGTCTCTTTAGCAACCTCTCGTCTAGCTCCCTCCTGGTGTGGTTGACCTCCTCTACATGGATGTCCTTGTGAGCCTAGAGGAGGAGCTCCAAATAAGTCTTCGGAGGCTTCTTGTCGAGGGAGTAGGTGAAGCGAGAGGTCCCGAGTCCCCTCTTCAAGGCCAGCATGGTGACTGGCTCATTAAGGTGATGGATCTCCAGGGTAGTGGCTTTAAACTGAGACACGTAGTCCTGAAGGGGCTCTTAATTTTGCTGGCAGATTGAGAAGAGGCTATCGGCTTCACGTGGCACCTTTCTGCATGCATCAAAGTATGCTATGAACTTTTTCTTCAACTGGATGGAGTCAATGCTTTCTGACTCGAGTTTGGAGAACTAGACTCGAGCATCCTTCCAAAGGGTAGCTAGGAAGGTGATGCAGAGGAGAGCATCGATGGCCTCCTGGCCCCTCATAAGGGCCTTGTAGCTTTCTAGGTGGTTAAGGGGGTCGGTTATTCCATCATAGGGATCAACCTGGGGCATACGAAACTAGCTAGGGATCGGTTCCTCTTAGATTCTTGAGAAAAGGGTGGATGGGTGTTGTAACCTGCAGGCTCACGAGGGAAGCCCTAAATCTCAGCAAATCGGTGGGACAGGTTAGCTAGCTTGCACTCCTACTCTTTGAGGTGCCTTTTCGCCTAGCGGTGGATGGCCTCATTTATGGACCCTTCGATGGAGGCCATCAAGGGTGAAGGGGGTGCAGAGTGGAGGAACTTTTGCTTGAGTTCTTAGCCACATCGGTGCCATTGGTGTGAGCGTACACCTTGGTCTGAAGCCAGGGAGTGGCTCTCCCAACCGGTCGGGCCATCATGCTTTTTCTTCCTGACCATCTGGTAGTCTCCCTGTAGGTGGGAGGCCTCATGTAATGCCCCCTCCTAGAAGGATCGTAGGCTGGTACGGGGATCGGTGACATGGGTCATCGGTGTCCCTGGCTGCTATTGCATTGCTAGGGATTGGTGTCTTTGGTGGAGTTGGCACATCATCGTAGCTAGGGCATGGACCTACTGGGCCAGTGCGGTAATCTCGGGATCCACCGGAGGTGGCGATGGTAGAGCGGGGAGCTCCCCCTTAGGGCTCTGTGGGTTGCCACGATGAGGGGGGCCCCTGCATGGCTGGCGGAAGCCTCCCATGCGCGTGTTGTCACCATGAGGCCATGGATGTCCACCGGTGTCCTTCTTATGGTAGGCGACTTACTACTGAAACTTTTACAGTCGATGTCTTTTCTGCATCTCCCCCTACCTGGTGCACTAATTTATTACTACCTAGATCACCGTGGCCTGTAGCTCTAACATGTCGCAGACTTGTTGGGCTCTTGATGGGTGCTTGGTCCTCTTCCCCGTCAGCTTTGGAAACGGCGAGACCTGTTAAAGAGATGAGACCCATGCCAGAAATTTTGGTGGGGACACTCTGATGATCAAGTCAGTTGGGACGATCAAGGGGAACAAAACATCTATAATGGAGAGCTTGGGATCTCTCTACGTAGAGGATGAAAGATGAAATATAAGAAATGGAAAGACAAGGTCAAGTAAGGATCAGAGAGCCGGAAGGTTTTCTTGGCTGGTTCATTGCCCGTTTGCTCTCTGAGTTTTACCAGTTACCTCCCTCCCCTCTTGGGGTCCTTTCTTCTATTTTATATGAGAAAGATGGTCTAGACCAAGTCTGGGACTTCACTGAGATGTCCCTTTCAAGGTATCCCTTCCGGGCGACCTCCTCCCTGTTGGATCGATCCCCGACAGGAGATCCTTCTCTTGGGGGTGTTCATCGATGTAGTACAGATTTTGTCTCTTTGGTGGTGTAGTTTCTCATGGGAGGGGTGGGCGCCGTGCCGTTGAGCCCTGAGCCATGGTGGGGCATTTCTATTCCAGGAGGAACTGTCGGAGTGTCATAGGGCCTGGAGCCTTAATGGAATACTCCTCTTGGAGGAGGTATAGGTTCTGTGTCATGAGGGCTGGAGCCTCCCGGTTCCATGGTCGAGGATGTGGCGGCATGGTACAAGGCCTAGGCCTGGTGGAGCATGCATTACATCGAATGTGTGGATGGCATGTTTGCAGAGTTTGGATTTTTGGTATGGTGCGCGCCACCTCCCAGAGATTGTAGATAGCTGGGAGCTTCCACGGCATGGTCTGAACCTTTATTGATCTTCTATCTCTTTTGCATATGGTGGGAACTTTGGCCTTGGCTGGTGGGGACACCAGAGGCACCAGAATAAGATAGAGGTTTCACAGCCCTCTATGGATTACTTAGCCCATTTGAGTCGATTTTTAGTTTGTCATTTGAGTCTTTGAGTTGTTATTTCAGTTCAGTATTAGTCAGCTCATGTTGAGCTAGTTCAGTCCAATGCTAGTTAGCTCATGTTGAGCTAATTTTATTTTTTTGAGTCCTGTCCAAGTACACTAAAAACTCAAGACTACATCATACAAGTGAAGACCAAGTCCAACTAGATTGAAGACAGAAATATAGCCCAAGTCCAATCCAGCTTGAAGATTTGAAGACCCTAGGAGGAAAATTTAGAAAACCCTGATTCCTTGCAGATGCCCTCTAGATGACCAGATTCCCTTCCAGATGCCAGAGTATATTCATAGACCAGGGCATCCATGATTCTAGAGGTCCACCTGCATCCTAGCCCAAAGAAATCAAGCCGAGGCACCAAGCCCAAGCCCTTAAGAAGCAAGATACCAGGGAATATTCCTGCTACCTGGCTACCAGCCATCCCAGCTTCTAGAGCCCAAGCCCATGCGCCCAAGCCCCTTTGGGCCGGTCCCTTGCTGCTCTTAGAAGCCCAACACGCCCCCCTAGGCATCCTTGGAGTGTTGACCAAGTCAAGAGAGGAGGAGAGAATTTTTAGGAATTTTTTCTACCTAATGTTTTCTTATTTTCTAGCTAGGGTTTGGGTAGGAATAGGATTCTTATGTAAAGACCAATGTGTCCTTACTTGGAGCCCAAGACTAAGGGTCTATTTAAAGGACCCTAGTCTCTTGTATGAGGATTGATTTTGATATATGAATTAAAACTTGAGTTCTCTTCAATTGCTTTGTGCTACCCTGCTTTGTGCTTAAGGGGTTTTATTGGTGCTTTCTTCTTCCCAGAGTTGCAACAGATTTCTGCCGCCAACCATCCTTCCAAAGCCCTGGCCACCCCCTACAAAACTTTATTCTCCTTGCTGTTTTTCTCTTGTTTCCTTGTCCCCTTATGAGTTTTCTAACCACTGATAGGTCGTTTGCAGGTTCCCAAGTTCCTACGAATCTAACGACTCTAGCTAAGCCTCAATCGGACCACCGAGCAGAAAGCCGGGTATCCACGGGTCTTTGGCTCGATTTTCCAGGCCGCATCCATCGAGGAACGAGAGATTCCTTTTCTATGATCTTCATCGAGCACTTCAGATATTGTCAGGTACACCCTCTCTGCCACTAGTTATTTTATTGTAGGAGAACTTGCCCTAACCGATGCTTCTCAGCCCCGGTGATCCATCTTTACTGCTTTCTTAGGTCCTAATCTGCATGTTTAGCTTCTAAATTTTATATAGAATTCCTACAACTTATTTTGATCCAATATTCAATATTTAATCACTTCACCTCATATATAAAATCCACAAAAATAATTGTATGCATATTAGTCCCACATCATCTGGTATCAGAGCTTAGATTAGGGCTTGTTTTCAGCATCTTTTATAGTCTGTATATACTCTGTTATTTTAATTATTTATCCCTGTTCAAAATTTCAAAAATTCTAAAATTTATTTTGTTGAACTAAACATAATTAAAAGTATTTTACATAATTCTTGCAGATTTTATTTCAGTCTGTATAGTTTCTGCAAGCCAAAATACAGCCTGTAAATTTTTGGCTCTATTTTTTCAGCAAGACAAGTTTGGAAGTTTTAAGGTTTTGTTTAGCATCTCTTTGCATATCTTTTAATTTTAGTATATTTCCTGCATATTAGGCCATAATTTACAAGTTTACTTCTATTCAAGAAAATACCAAAATATAAAAAAAAATCACATATTCTCCAAAAATACCAAAAACATCTAACCCTAACTTTTGCATCTTGATCCACCTGCCATCATTGCATAACTTACTTTAAGGGCACTCTCTTTATGCCAGATAAGAGAAGGAGATCATTACCTTTCCTTAGCCCAAAACCACCACCTTTGCATCCTATCTCAAGCCTAACCTAAAATCTATTAGACTTAATTTGCCCTAGTGGGCTAGGGACACTAACTGGTCGGGTCCGGAATAGTGTTAGATCACTGTGTCAAAATAACCTGTGTGTGCCTTGTGCTTAGTGTCTAGAACGGTGGTTTAGAGATTCAATCCCGATGGGCTTGTGTGCTGGTCCGCCTACCTGGCCAATCTCTGATTAGTGTCTAGGATTGGCAATCAGGGACCTAACACTCCACTTACACCTGCCTGGCCGAGTACAGGATTACTATAGGCTAGTTTGCCACTCTGATTGAGGACCTAGTTTTGGACTCTAGTTCTAGAGAGCTGTAGTTGGTTTGATCGAGTCTTGCATGTGCACTAGCTTAGAAGTCAATGTGTGTGTTTGATTGCATGACCATTAGGTTAGGAATCCAATGCTAGTAGACTTAATCCAATTCAACTAGTATGACCATGGAGTCCAATCCTAGGAGAACCCCTCACCATGACCCTTATTATGATACTGAACCTAGAAGAACCCCTTACCATGACCTTTATTATGATACTAAACCTAGAAGAACCCCTTACCATGACCCTTATTATGATACTAAACCTAGAAGAACCCCTTACCATGACCCTTATTATGATACTGAACCCAGGAGAATCCAATACTCTGACCCATATAGGGAGCTAATCCTAGGAGAACCCAATACTCTGACCCATGTAGGGAGTCCAATCCTAGGAGAACCCAATACTCTGACCCATATAGGGAGCCCAACCCTAAGAGAACCCCATACCTTGATCCACCCTTAGAACCTAACCATAGGAGACCCAATTATGATTTCCTGAGCCAAGATGAACGACCCATTAGGAGCACCCAACCTTATGTACCCCTGTTTGATGGAAGACCAGATCCTAAGGTGTATACTAAATGGGAGGATATGATGGATCGGCACTTTGAGTATACTGGGATGTCAGAGTTAGATAAGATTAGTTTGGCTACACATGGGTTAATCAGATATGCCAAGCAACATTAGAAATGTATTGAGGATGAATGTTATCGATGGGGGAATGGAATACATACCTAGAAAGCCATGAGAAGTAAATTGAGAGAAGAGTAACTAGGTGAATCTTATGAATACAAACTTTTAGACCAATGGTACAAATTGAAATAAGAGAACATGACTGTGTCTGAGTACATTGACCAATTTAACGAGTTTAGTAGGAAATGTAACATAGTCGAACCTAAGTCTAAGATCATGGCTAGATTTCAGGATGGCCTACGTAGGGATATCCAGTGGGAGCTGTATCATTGTCAAATTAAGGACCTATATCATTGTCAAATTAAGGACCTAGAGGAAGCCTATCACCTAGCTAGGGAATTCGAGTTATATCAGAGGGAATTCAGGATCAATCAATCAAGTCCAATAAGGATAATTCCCTTGAGCCTAAGTCCAAACCTAGCCGACTTCCTTTAGACCAGCCTACTACTCCTGTCCCATTAGGTTGCAAGGAAAAGACCCTAGAACCCATTAATAAGCCTAAGGTAGAAGTGTATGAGGCTGATCCTAGTTTAGTAGACGAATATGAAGGATAAGGCTTTGAAGAGGATGAACCCCTTGAAAATTTAGAGAAAGAAACTTCTGAGCCCACTAAGACATCTAAAGAGGCCACCTATGAGTTTAGTCTAGTAGAGGAACCTGTAGTGGAAGAACAATTAGAGGAAGAGAACCTAGATACTGCTACTAGAGCCTTACCTGATGAAACCATAGAGGAGAGCCAAATTATAGAGTCTAGTCATAAAATACAAGAACCTGAAGAATTTATTAAGGACCTGATCTCTTAGAATCAGTACCTGCAGGATGAGCCTCCTCCTATAGTTCCCATTAAGGACCTCTTCCCTGAGATTAATAACCCATCTTTCCATTATGCAAACTCCATAGATATATCGCAACCCCGTAAGGTTAGCCTCATTAGTCTAGGATTATTCCTTGACGCCCCTTCTTTTATCCTACTTTATCCAACTAACCTTGAACCTTTTTTTCCACCCTACCAGACTAATTCTGAACCCTCTTCCTATTTTCTACCCTTTCCTAACACCTCCAGCATTTCTAGGATCATTAGATTGCATTTAATTGAAATTAGCATGCTGCATGCACTCATTACGCATATTAGGTTTGCATTATACTTCTGGCATACCCTTTGAAATTTGCTAGGAGCCCATTGTAAGTTTTCATGTGCATGTCAAGCTAGGATCAAACCTAGAGAACCTATTATCTGTTAGGCTTATATCCAAAGAGTTCAATAAAATTTCCTACTATAGGAATGCATAGTCGAGTCTGTTAGGTGTAGGTTTGAGTCCTTTGCATCATCTTGTTAGGAGTTTGTATGTGCCCAGCATGTTCACCGCCTACACTAATTTTGAAACAACTGGCTAATTCCTGAAGATGGACCAAAGAACTTGGTGTAGTGGATTCTATCTTGGTTAGGCTTAGACCTAAAAGAAGCTTCATGCTCGCAGAGCCGGATCTTTTAAAGTGATAGAGAAGGTTGGATCAAATGCCTAGGTGTTAGACTTGCCTTCGAATTTGGGTATTAGTTCTACCTTCAATATTACAGACCTGGTTGAGTATAGGGACCCGGCAGCAATACCTAGTGAGGCCTTTGGACCTATCCCCTCCTGTTATGAGTGACCCTAACCCAGAGTGTCCACTAACAAATTTGGCCTGAGAGAGGAGAACAGATCGAGCGAATCTTGGACGATCAAGCCATCATGACCTAGGGCCGCGGCTATCAACGCTTCCTGGTCCGATGGTAAGGTCGGCCAGAGTCAGACGATTCATTGATTTCTCGAGAGGACTTGCAGCACCTCAACCTAGACCTCCTCGAGAGATATGTGAGCCAGCCTGATCTTCACTCGATAGGGTCGAGTTTCCTCCCATCCCAGGAGAATTGGTGGGGACACCAGAGGCACCGGAATAAGATAGATGTTTCACAACCCTCTGTCGATTACTTAGCCCATTTGAGTCTATTTTTAGTTTGTCATTTGAGTCTTTGAGTTGTTATTTCAGTTCAGTATTAGTCAGCTCATGTTGACCTAGTTCAGTTCAATGCTAGTCAGCTCATGTTGAGCTAATTTTATTTTTTTGAGTCTTGTCGAAGTACACTGAAAACTCAAGACTACATCATATAAGTGAAGACCAAGTCCAACCAGATTGAAGACATAGAAGTATAGCCCAAGTCTAACCCAGCTTGAAGATTTGAAGACCCCAGGAGGAAAATTTAGAAAACCCTGATTCCTTGCAGATGCCCTCCAGATGCCCAGATTTCATTCCAGATGCCAAAGTATATTCATAGACCAGGTCATCCATGATTCCAGAGGTCCACCTCCATCCTAGCCCAAAGAAATCAAGCCCAGGTGCCAAGCTCAAGCCCTTAAGAAGCAAGATACCAGGGAATATTCCTGCTACCTGGTTACCAGGCCACCCCAGCTTCCAGAAGTCCAAGCCCATGCACCCATGCCCCTTTGGGCCGGCCCCTTGCTGCTCTTAGAAGCCCAACACACCCCCCTAGGCATCCTTGGAGTGTTGACCAAGTCAAAAGAGGAGGAGAGAATTTTTAGGGATTTTTTCTATCTAATGTTTCCTTATTTTCTAGCTAGGGTTTGGATAGGAATAGGATTCTTATGTAAAGACTAATGTGTCCTTACTTGGAGCCCAAGACTAAGGGTCTATTTAAAGGACTCTAGTCTCTTGTATGAGGATTGATTTTGATATATGAATTAAAACTTGAGTTCTCTTCAATTGCTTTGTGCTACCCTGCTTTGTGCTACCCTGCTTTGTGCTTAAGGGGTTTTGTTGGTGCTTTCTTCTTCCCGAAGTTGCAACATATTTCTGCCGCCAACCATCCTTCCAAAGCCCTGGCCACCCCCTCCAAAACTTTATTCTCCTTGCTATTTTTCTCTTGTTTCCTTGTTCCCTTGTGAGTTTTCTAATCCCTGACAGGTCATTTGTAGGTCCCAGAGTTCCTACGAATCCAACGACTCCAGCCAAGCCTCAATCGGACCACCGAGTAGAAAGCCGGGTATCCGCGGGTCTTTGGCTCAGTTTTCCAGGCCGCATCTATCGAGGAATGAGAGATCCCTTCGCTGTGATCTTCATCGGGTGCTTCAGATGTTGTCAGGTACACCCCCTCTGCCACCAGTTATTTTATTGTAAGAGAACTTGTCCTAACCAAGGCTTCTCAGCCCCGGCGATCCATCTTTACTGCTTTCTTAGGTCCTAATCTACATGCTTAGCTTCTAAATTTCATATATAATTCCCTATAACTTATTTTGATCCAATATTCGAGATTTAATCACTTCACCCCATATATAAAATTCACAAAAATAATTGCATGCATATTAGTCCCGCATCATTGGCTGGATAGGGAGAGCTCTATCTCGGAAGATCAACCCTAGAAAGCATGAGCACAACCTCGACCGCGAGCTCGACCCGGATGGGAGTTGACCTCGACCATGGGCTTGCCTTCAACAGGATAGGGGGAGCTCTATCTCGAGAGCTTGACCTTGAAAAGCATGAGCACAACCTCGACTGGGAGCTCGACCTTGGATGGGAGCTGACCTCGGCTAGGGGCTTGCCCTTGGTAGGATAGGGGGAGCTCTATCTTAGGAGCTCAACCCTAGAAAGTATGAGCATGACTTTAGCCGGGAGCTCGACCTCAGATGGGAGCTGACCTTGGCCGGGGGCTCACCCTCAGCAGGATAGGGAGAGCTCTATCTTGGGAGCTCGATCCCGTAAAGTATGAGCATGACCTCGACCAGGAGTTGACCTCGGATGGGAGCTGACCTTGATCGGGGGCTCGCCCTTGACAGAATAGGGGGAGCTCTATCTCAAAAGCTTGACCCCGAAAAGCATGAGCACAACCTCAGCCAGGAGCTTGAACCCAGATGGAAGCTAACCTTGACCGGGGGCTCGCCCTCGGTAGGATAGGGGAAGCTCTATCTCGGGAGCTCGACCCCGAAAAGTATGAGCATGACCTCGACCAGGAGCTCGACCCTGGATGGGAGCTGACCTCGGCCGGGGGCTCGCCCTCAGATCTTCATTTGGTCACCGCATCCAGATGGCATCTTCTGCCAGCGTGGCCACCAGCATGGGCTCCATGTCAGTGGTTGTGCCACATCACTACTGACTAGGAAGAAGATGTCAATCGGATCATTGATAAAAAAAGAGTCAACTATCAACTATTGACTCCACCAATAGTTGACCGAGTGCAAGATGATCGAGTTAATCGCTACATTGATTATCTTCCTACACCTTGCATCGAGAGACTACACATAGTCGTACCCGACTGACCCTCTCTCATGCGCATTCTCGAGTACTTTCTCGGGCCTAACTTCTAGACTTAGTCGGGTGCACTACAGTGCAACATCACGGTCCCTTCTTGGCAAGGTTCCTTCTTTCTTAGTAATAGATAGATCACCCCAACACTCAGCACCAGTGACCTGAGTAAGTGACAACAACTACCCCAACTATCCTAGCTATCCCAACAACAACCATGGTAAGTGGGATTGTGGTGGATCAGGTTCATGGAAGGTAAGATCCCAACAAAATTAACCATCCTAATAGAAAACATGCTAATAGAGAAGATTTTAGGAGACAAGATCCTAATAACCTATCAAAATATATTGCACTTGTTAAAGAAAGCCACCTCCCTAATAGTATTCTACTCTCTATGTAATTTTATAAATCAATAAGAGGGGACCCCTGGTGAGGTGCACTTTTATACTACCACTCTTATACTCGCATAATCACTACATGGCTCTTAGCTCTGGGACTTGTAGCCTAGTTCATTCTCCTTGCTAACTTGAGCATTGAAGAATCCCTTGCTAAAAATCCTGATCTAGGGAATGCTCTTACAAGTCCATTACAGTGGAGCAACCAAGACCAGCTTTCATCATCACCAGAAAACACTGGAAGATTTTCAAGCACTGCCATAGCTCACTAGAGAGTGATTTGTCTATAACAGATTGGCATGCCAAGAATGGAGGATAATATAGCAAGCAAGCATCAAGTCATCAAAGTCTTAAGCTATGGTGGTTATGTATGGAAAGATGCCTCCACCAGCTATTTCAGAAATCCTTCGTGCCATGATAAATGGCACATCCAGGAGGTGGAGCCCCTTGCTTCACTGCCTCCATCACCGGTGACCTTGCAAAACCTGCTTGCTATCCTTAGGAGTTGGTCTAAAATTTGGCTACGATGGTCCAAGAGCTGTAGTAGTAGTAATTGAAGATCCCAACTATTTTTGCTACTATCGCTTACCTCAACCATCAATCTTTTTGGGGAAAATCCTTTCATTGATAGGCCCCTCACCATCGGTAGTCTAATTCACTTCACTGAGCAAGCCAACAGACTCCTTGGGGAAGGTCTTCCCATCATCACCTATCACGAGCCCCTAAATGGCATCGAGTTGATCCCTCGTACAAGGAATGATGACTGGGAAAGGAGCCTAAGCAAGAGCATCCCTGGTCCTCATCCATGTTGACTTCCGAGTCCTCTGATGAGGCTATTCAGTGCCTGGCCAAATAATGCCTCGATTAATATGATTGCAAGTTGAGCAACAATGACTGCCGACTTGCCAATCTATAAGGTGGAAGTCATGAGACAATGGGTTATGACACCCATCTCCCTCTTACCCATCAAATCATGAAGGAAATAATTTTTAATTAGACCACTTGGAGAGTTACAAGGCTCATATACAAATTCAAGATGCTACCAATGCCCTACTCTGCATCACCTTTCTAGCCACTCTTCGTAAGATGGCCTGAGCATAGTACTCTCGACTCAAGCCAAGGAGTATCAACTCCTTCAGTCAGCTAGAGAGATGATTCGTGGCTTACTTTGATGTTTGTCGGAAGATGCCACGAGAAGCTATCAATCTTTTCTTCATCCGCAAGTAAGATGAGGAATCCTTGAAGGATTACATGGCCCAATTCAAGATAGCCATGTTAGAGGTTAACCTGGATGAGTCCATGGCCATGCTGGCCTTGAAGAGAGGACTCCACCTCTCCTGCTTTACCTATCACTAGATAAGACTTCCTCAAAGTCTTATTCGGAAATGTTAGTCCACACATAGAAATACATCAACATGGATAAGGGAGCTCTCTCTCAATGAGAGATCGATTGAAAGCCATAGCAAAAGCAAGCCTGAGGAGAGCCGAGCAGAGCTCGAGTAGAGAAGTCTGACTATCCCATCAACAAAGTACTAAGTCAAAGAACTTTTCTAGCAAGCTAGGTAACTACAATCCTCTCCTTGTCCCTAGAGTTGAAATCTTAATGAAGATAAAGG
Organism: Areca catechu; assembly: GCA_021397845.1. Lineage (NCBI taxonomy): Eukaryota > Viridiplantae > Streptophyta > Magnoliopsida > Arecales > Arecaceae > Areca > Areca catechu. Next base: position 38,360,058 of record CM038048.1, read on the forward strand.
CAAGAAATATCTACGAAGAACTCATCCACTAAAGTCCTCGTCTATCCATGATAAGAGCAAATATTGTCAATTCCATCAGGACTATGGCCATAACACAGAGTAGTACCACTAGCTGAAAAAAAAAGATTAAAGAACTTATTTAGCATGGCTACCTCAAAATGTATGTTTGCGGAGGAGATTAGCCTAATACCTGGAATTCCAACTAGTAGCTGACTTAGGCTAAAGATCAACAATTGACTAACCAAGGAACAAGTTGGCATGATCTCCTGAGGATAGAGTACTCTTCGAAGAGGCCCAGAGAGGAGGGGAGAGAAAAAATATAATCCCTTTTTTTGACAGGGACATAGTTGGGGTCTAGAACCCCAATAATGATGATGTTGTTGTGTCCAAGATAATAGTAAAACATGATGTAAAAAGCTAGTTTCTGTACCCTTTTTTTGAATGAACTTGCCTCTGAACTACTTAAAGCTAGTTTCTATACCCTTAGTCAATATTAGTAGGGGCTCAATCGGGATCAAAGGAGAAATTACCCTTCCGATCGTAGTTAGAACTTTACCTTGACAAAATATTGTCTTCACGACATTCACAATAGTCTACTTGCCTTTAGCATACAATTTTATCCTAAGGTGACCAAGAGTGAACCAGCTAGATGCTGTCATCTCAACTAAATGCCTTCTTATTTGCTTCCTAACAAAAAATGGAGTTGGTGAGATATGCAGGGACTAGTAGTTAACCTAGTAGTGCTTCCTGATGGTGTCTAAGGTACAAAAGGCTAGTGAGGTACTGACAACTGAGCAACTGGACCAACGGAACTAGAGAAAAAAGGCAAATAGGCTGAATAGTTACTCTCCTTTCTGCTAGGGTATAAATAGTGAAGTCTGTTCAAGTGGGAGCTTTTCTACCAGAGAAGGAAAGGAACCAACTATTAGACTTCTTATAGATCATTTCTGATATCTTCACTTGATTGGTTTCAGACATGTTGGGGATCCCTCTAGAAGTAATCACACATAAATTGAACATCGATCCAAAGTACATGCTAGTCTGATAAAAGAAGAAGAATTTTATCCCTAAGAGATAAAAGGTTATCTACAAAGAAGTTGACAAACTCCTTAAGGCTAGATTCATCCAAGAAGCCCACTATTCTGACTAGCTAGCTAACATTGTTATGGTTTGGAAAGCCAGTAGGAAGTAGAGAATCTATATCATCTACATCAACCTTAACAAGGTATACCCAAAGTATAGCTTCTCACTATTGAAGATTGCTCATCCAGTCAATGCAATATCTAGACACAAGCTACCCAGCTTCATGGTTGCCTTCTTGGGTTATAATTAAATTTGTTGGTTAGGTGGCTTTCCTAAGGGGGATGAATTGGGAATTTAAAAAGTTTAAGCAATCATGTGCTCTTTGAAAATTTCTTGAAGTGTTAAGTGCTGTGATTGAGATAATTAAAAGTAGAAGCAAGATATAAAAAGAGTGTACAACACAAACACAAGAAATTTTATAGTGGTTCGGAGCAACCCAGCCCTACATCCACTGCCCAAGATCATCACTTGGGATTTTCACTATATCCCCCACTAGAATATAGTCGGATTATTTTAACAGGCTCACAATCCAAACCTTTACACTTTGGTTTTTAAACTGGGCTTACCAAAGAAACCTAACACTTGATTTTAACAGGATCATGAAGAACCTAACACGTAGTTTTAACAGGATCATCAAGAACCTATTTGGTTTTTAAATTGGGCTCACCAATAATCCAACAATTCAAAAAGAATTGTAAAGAGAAAGCAATAGAATGACGAACAAATTTTGTCGGATGGTTGTCGATGTAGCTCAAGAAAAGCCCAATAGATTGCACTTCAATACACTTGATTGGCTTCTTCAACTTCTTCAATAGATGCTTCAAGCTTCTGTTAGGAGTTGGTGAAGGCTTGAAGACTATCTTGAATGCTCTTGTAGTGCTCTCTAGCTCACAAGCTCAAGTAAGCGTTAAACATTCATTCATTTCTTTTTAAAGTAGTTCAAATCCCTTAAATATATAGTCTTATACTCTTCTCAAATAAATGATTTTAGTCATTGTAGACTATTGGGATGTAACATTTGACCGTTGGAGTACTTTTTGGATTCAAATTCCAAGTTCTGGAACTAGCCATTATAAGCCTGAAATCAATCTTCGAGTCGGCTCGGATCTACTCGAGTCGGCTCGAATCCACAGAGTAGTTCTAGTCCAGTCAGTTCCCTTCATTTGAGTCTGCTAGGTTTCTCAGTAGCCTGATTCCTTACTTGGAAGAGTCAGCTCTTTCTCATTAGAGTCGGCTCGGTTGGTTGTTCACTCATAAATCTTTTTCTGGACTCTGGAGGAGTCGGCTTGAACTTCTGAAGGGTTGACTAGGATATATGACTGAATGATAGAGTTAGCTCGGACTTCCTTTGGGTTGGCTCGCTTGTCTGATTCAGGAAATGGTACTCTGGATGAGTCGGCTCGAGTCCCTTAGAGTCGGCTCAGATATCTGCATGCCAAAAATCTTCGTGCATGCCATGTGCCAGAGTTGGCTCTCTTCTCTTCGAGTTGGTTTGGATGAATTCTTCAGTAAATTATCAGTTTGTCTCCAAAAATCATCCAGCAAGTCTTCAAAGTCTCAAGATGCCTTCAAACTCTTCTAATAATATTTCTAAGGAATTTTAAGCTTGAAACACATCTAGAAGTAATCCATTTTTATGATTTTTACTTAACCTTTTCTTTGGGTTCTTCTTTACATGAATCACTTACAACACAACTCATTTCAAAAACTAAGGATGTAGGAGTTGTAATTGAGCATTAGAATCATCCTACAAAAACTTGTAACACACTTGAAGAGTTGTTAGTAAAATAAATGCATGCTCCAATGTTTGGTTATCATCAAAATCACTTATGGGGTCAACAATCTCCCCCTTTTTGATGATGACAAAATACTGGGCATGAAAAATTCTTTACAATTACATGTATAACTGAATTTAGAAGTAAGCATTAACATCTATTAAAGCTAATTATATTTGAAAGTAAGTATCAAAGATTTTTGTGAAAAAGAAAATAGACTATACAGTATCAGTATCAGTGCTTTTAATCAGAGTGTTAAGGCTAGCACTTTCACAAAGTATCAGAGCTATTAATGTATACAAAGTATCAAAGCTCATTTTGCAAAGTATCAGAAATGTGTCAGAGTTGAAAAGTATCAAAGTTAATGCTTTAAGATCTTAAAGATAAGTTTGCAAGTTTTGAGAGCATATAGCATGAACTAAAGCCATTTAGTTTCAATAAATTTTCTCCCCTTTACTTCTATATTTATTCTCTCATTTTTTTCTTTCTTTTTCACGCATTTCTAAATATTCTCCCCCTTTTTGTCAGCAATCAAAAAAGTGTTTAATTGATTTTTCAAAGGTTAATTTTTTACAATAGAATGAAAAAGTTGTTAATATTTGTTTGAGATAATTTTACTTTCTTATCTCAACTTAGATATTCTAATTAAAATTTATTTTGAGAGTATTGCATAAGCTCAATTCATACATAGAAGATATGCCAAAAATGTATTCATTGCATTTATAAAATTTTCATTACAAATTATAAAAGATTGAGATCAAAAGTATATTCACTATCATTAGGTATACCTACCTTAGTATTAGTGGATGGCCCAAAAGGTGGTACAAAAGATGGTCCAAAAGATGGCATTGAGGCTATTGGGTCCACATACTGTGGCACAGAATCCTGGGGCTTAGGATAAGGTGCAAGCTGTCTAGGATGTGTAGAGGGTTGAGTAGGTGTAGGTACAGGTGCAGGTTGAGGTCTAGGTACAGGCCAAGATCTAGGAGGGGCAAATACAGAAATGATAGCGGTGGAGAGCTGATCAAGTTTAAATTGAACTGTATCTATCTCTTCATTTAGCTTCTTCACCACAGTGTTCAGTGCAACTAGTTTAGCAGCTTGGGCATTCGCAAATGCTTCAGCAGAACCTCCAAGTGTTCTAGACTCGGACCTAAGGATCCCTATGCCCTTGGTGTAGTCCTCCTCCATTCGTTTGCCTTGTTCCATAGCTCCCATTCTGAAGCTTAACTCCCTCAGTTCTATTCTAAATTCTTCTATGCTTTGTTCAACTGATCTTTTTATAGTTTCAGAGGTAGATTGGAGTGTAGCTGCTAGGGTGATGGGGGACAAGGCTAGGAGGATTGTTGGAGAGCTGAGAAGTCTTCTAGAATTAGGGTTAAGAAGGGATAAATAGGGCCTCATACCCCACGATATTCTGAAGAACAAAAAAAAAACTAGGGCCTCATGCTCCTCGATGCTCGAAAGGGAAGGAATAGGGTCTCACGCCCCTCGATGCTCAAAAGCGAAGGAATAGGGTCTCACACCCCTCGATGCTCGAAAGCGAATGAATAGGGTCTCACACCCCTCGATGCTTGAAAGCGAAGGAATAGGGTCTTACACCCCTCAATGTCCAAAGACGAAGGAAAAATAGGCCTCTTTCCCTCCCCACATGGGGCGAACAAAAAGAATCACTCTTTTCTAAACACTCATCTTCATTCACTAATTTTTTTTGCAAAGAACTGAGGGTGGTATTTATAGACTTTCCAACCCTCTTACAAGATAAAGATGAAACCTATCTCAATCCTAACAGACTTCAAACTAATAATCCTAATCTAAAATAAACTTGAAATTAAAATAGTTTCATACTAATCAATACATCCAGATTAAAAAATTAAAATAAATAAAAATATAATCCGAATGCATCAAGATCCATGCCTAAAAAAAGGTTCGTATCAAGATTTATGCTGAATTGCTCTGAAATCTATGCAGGCCTGAAAGTTATGTAGAGAAATTTCTACTTGGAGAAGCGTGTAGCTTTGAGATATGTGTAAAGCTGTTTTGCTCTGAGATCTATGCAGGTTCTTCTCTATGACCATGGAATAGGGAGACGGTGGACGGGGAAGAAGGGCTTGCGGGGAGGCTTCGCCGGCGTCAGCGCTGGGGAAGGCGACGGCACGACCGACGGTTGGAAAAGGGGGCTGAAGGTCTTGATCTAACGGTGGATGACGTCTTCTCCAGATGGGATGAGATTCGATGATTGGCGGTGCACGATGGGGAGAAACCAGCACGAGCAGGCAATTATCGGTGGTGCTAGGAGGAGATAGCGGAACGGACGGTGGAGGTCTTCGTGGCGAGGGGAGGCTGATGCAGGACTAATATGCATGCAATTATTTTTGCATGTTTTATATGTGGAGTTAAGTGATTAAATCTCTAAAATCAGATCAAAATATGTTGTAGAGAACTCTATATGAATTTTAGAATCTGAGCATGCAGATTAGGACCTAAGAAAACAGTAAAGATGGATCGCCGGGGCTGAGAAGCCTTGGTTAGGGCATGTTCTTCCACAATAAAATTACTGGCGGTAGTGGGGGTGTACCTGACAAAATCTGATGCACCCGATGAAGATCGCAGCAAAGGGATCTCTCGTTCCTCGATGGATGCGGCCTGGAAAATCGAGTCAAAGACCCGCGGACACCTGGCTTTCTGCTCGGTGATCTGATTGCAGCCCGGTTGGAGTCTTTTGATTCGTAGGAACTCGGGACCTGCAAACAACTATCAGGGGTGAGAAAACAAGGTTGGGAGCACAAGAAAAAAATCAGAAACAAGGCAGCAAGGGCATGGGAAGAGGAGACTTGGATGATGGCCGGAGGTAGTTGCAACACCGGGAAGAAGAAACTCTGAAAACCCATTTATGTACATAGCAGGGTAACACACAAAAGTTGAAGGAAACTCAAGTATTTTTCATATATCAAAATCAATCCTCATACAAGAGACTAGGGTCCTTTAAATAGACCCTTAGTCTTGTGCTCCAAGTAAGGACACATTAGTCTTTACTTAAGAATCCTTTTCCCTCTCAAACCCTAGCTAGAAAATAAGGAAACATTAGGTAGAAAAAATCCCTAAAAATTCTCTTGACTTGGTCAACACTCCAAGGATGCCTAGGAGGGTGTGTTGGGCTTCTAGGAGCAGCAAGGGGCCGGCCAATAGGGGCTTGGGCGCATTGGTTTGAGCCTCTGGAAGCTGGGGTGGCCTGGTAGCCAGGTAGCAGGAATATTCCTTGGTATCTTTCTTCTTAAGGGCTTGGGCTTGGCGCCTGGGCTTGATTTCTTTGGGCTAGGATGTAGATGGACCTCTAAAATCATGGATGCCCTGGTTTATGAATATACTTTGGCATCTGGAAGGGAATCTGGGCATCTGGAGGGCATCTGCAAGGAATCAGGGTTTTTGATTTTCCTCCAGGGGTCTTCAAATCTTCAAGTTGGGTTAGACTTGGGCTATACTTCCATGTCTTCAATCTAGTTGGACTTGGTCTTCACTTGTATGATGTAGTCTTGAGTTTTCAGTGTACTTGGACAGGACTCAAAAAATAAAATTAGCTCAACATGAGCTGACTAGCGTTGGATTGAACTAGCTCAACATGAGCTGACTAGTACAGAACTGAAATAACAACTCAAAAGACTCAAATAACAACTAAAATGGACTCAGATGAGCTAAGCCCTTATTACAGATGGACTCATAAATTATTGATCAATTCACAGAGTGTTGAAAAGCCTCTGTCTTATTCTGGTGCCTTTGGTGTTCCCACCAATTCTCCTGGTGTGGGAGGAACTCGACCCTGTCGAGTGAAGATCAAGCTGGCTCACTTATCTCTCGAGGAGGTCTAGGTTGAGGGATTGCAAGTCCTCTAAACAAATCCACGAATCATCCGACTCTGGCCGGCCTTACCATCGGACTAGAAAGCGTTGATAGCCACGGCCCTGGGTCGTGATGGCTTGATCATCCAGGATACTTTCGATCCGTTCTCCTCTCTCAGGCCAAATTTGTTAGTGGACACTCTGGATTAGGGTCACTCACAACAGGAGGGGATAGGTCCTAAGGCCTTACTAGGTATCGCTGCTAGGTCCCTGTACTCAACCAGGTCTGTAATATTGAAGGTAGAACTAATGCCCAAATCCGAAGGCAAGTCTAACACCTAGGCATTTGATCCAACCTTCTTTATCACTTTAAAAGGTCCGGCTCTGCGACCATGAAGCTTCTTCTAGGCCTAAGCCTAACCAAGATAGAATCCACTACATCAAATTCTTTGGTCCATCTTCGAAAATTAGCTAGTTGTTTTAAAATTAGTGCAGGTGGTGAACATGCTGGGCACATGCAAACTCCTAATATATGATGCAAAGGACTCATACCAACACCTAACAGACTCGACTATGCATTCCTATGGAAGGAAGTTTTATCGAACTCTTTAGACCTAAACCTAAGAGATTATAGGTTCTCTAGGTTTGATCCTAGCTTGACAAGCACATGAAAATTTACAGTGAACCCCTAGCAAATTCCAAAGAGTATGCCGGAAGTAAAATGCAAACCTAACATGCATGATGAATGCATGCAGTATGCTAATCTCAGCTAAATGCAATCTAATGATCCTAGAAATGCTGGAGGTGTCTAGAAAAGGTAGAAAATAGGAACTGGGCTCAGAATTAGTCTAGTAGGGTGGAGAAAAAGGTTCTGGATTAGTTGGATAAAGTATGATATAAGAAGGCATGTCAGGGACTAATCCTAGACTAATTAGGCTAACCTTATGGGATTGTGGTATATCTATGGGGTTTGCATAATGGAAGGATGGCTTATTAATCTCAAGAAAGAGGTCCTTAATGGAAACTATAGGAGGGGGCTCATCCTGAAGGTACTTATTCAAAGAGATCAGGTCCTTAATAAATTCTTTTGGTTCTTGTATTTTAGGACAATACTCTATAATTTGGCTCTCCTCTATGGTTTCCTTAGGTAAGGTGCTAACGGCAGTATCTAGGTTCTCTTCCTCTAATTGTTCTTCCACTATAGCTTTAGGCTGGATGTGGTTAGGGTCAACTACCTCTGGGTTGGCTTCGACTTGGGTACCAACGGGGTCAACTAATTCTAGGTCATCTAGAGGTGTGTCCTCTTCTCCCTCATACTCATCCGCTAAATTCATATCAGCTTCATACACTTCTGTGTTAATGTAAGCCTTGTCACTCCAAGGGATGGTAAGGGAAGGTTGGCTAAGGAAAAATTGGCTAGGTCCTAGTTTTTGATTATGGGCATTACTCCTAGTAGGTTCAAGTTGCCTAAGGGGTAGTGGCTTACTACTAGGTTCATATTTAGGGGTACTAATCCTATGGGGTTCAAGTTGGCTAGGGTAAACATGACTAGTACTAGGCTGATACTTAGAGGTTATGGGCTCCCTAGGCTCATAGGATAAGGGTGCAGATCTATGAGCCATGGAATTATAGGATCTGGGGTCATTGGATTTAGGTTCAACTCTATCGGTCTTGGGTCTACTGGACTCATGGGATATGGGCTCATAGGTTCTATAGTCATAGGATTTGGAGTCATAAGATCAATAGGTTGTGAATACTAGGCTTATAGGGAGTGGATGGATAGGATCTATGTTCATAGGTTTTGGGTTCATAGGGTAAAGGTGGCTCAGGTTTGGATCTAGTCTGGATCCTACGGGTTTTCTCTATGGTTCCTATCCAATTCTCTGTCTGTTCAAACTTATGGTTCATCTGGGCTACTTGGTCTATAAGGGCTTGAATCTTGGCTTCCAGCTTATCCATGGGTTCAAGGAGATGGAGATGATGGCTGATATGATGCTCTTGATCTAGTGCTCATGCAAGACTCGATCAAACCAACTACAGCTCCCTAGACCTAGAGTCCAAAACTAGATGCTCAATCATGGTGGCAAGCTAGCCTATATTAACCCTGTACTCAGCCAAGCAGGTGTAAGGGGGGTGTTAGGTCCCTGATTGCCAATCCTAGACATCAATCAGAGATTGGCCAGGTAGGCAGACCAGCACACAAGCCCTTTGGGATTGAATCCCTGAACCACCATTCTAGACACTAAGCACAAGGCACACATAGGTTAGCTTGACACAGTGATCTAACACTAGCCCGGACCCGACCAGTTGGAGTCCCTAGAGCACAAAGGCAAATTAAGTCTAGTTAATTTTAGGTTAAGGCTTGGGACCGATTGTAAGGGATATGGTTTTGGGCTAAGGAGAGGTTATCAACTCCTCCCCTTATCTGATATAGCAAGAGTGCCCTTAAAGGTAGATTATGCAATGATGGCAGGCAGATGAGGATGCAAATTAGGGTTAGATATTTTTTTTGGTATTTTTGGAGAATATGTAATTTTTTCTTATATTTTGGTATTTTCTTAAATAGGAGAAAACTTGTAAATTATGGCTTAATATACAGGAAATATACTAAAATTAAAAGATATGCAAAAAGATGCTAAACAAAACCCTAAACCTTCCAAAATTATCTTGCTGAAAAAATAGAGTCAAAAATTTGCAAGCTGTATTTCAGCCTGAAGAAACTACACAAATCAAAAAAAAATATGAAAAAATTCGTCAAAATACTTTGAATTGAAATGAATCCAGAAAAATAAATTTAAAAATCTTTGGAGTTCTGAACAGGGAGAAATAACTAAAAGAACAGGGTATATATGGACTAAAAAAGAGGCAGAAAACAAGCCCTAATCTAAGCTCTGATACCAGATGATGCGGGACTAATATGCATGCAATTATTTTTGGGTGTTTTATATGTGGAGTTAAGTGATTAAATCCTAAAAATCAGATCAAAATAAGTTATAGAGAATTCTATATGAATTTTAGAAACTAAGCATGCAGATTAGGACCTAAGAAAGCAGTAAAGATGGATCGCCGGGGCTGAGAAGCCTCAGTTAGGGCAAGTTCTCCCACAATAAAATTACTGATGGTAGAGGGGGTGTACCTGACAATATCTGATGCACCCAATGAAGATCACAGCGAAGGAATCTCTCGTTCCTCGATGGATGCAGCCTAAAAAATTGAGCCAAAGACCCGCGGACACCTGTCTTTCTGCTCGGTGATCTGATTGCGGCCCGGTTGGAGTCGTTGATTCGTAGGAACTCGGGGACCTGCAAACAACTATCAGGGGTGAGAAAACAAGGTTGGGAGCACAAGAAAAAAACCAGAAACAAGGCAGCAAGGGCCTGGGAAGAGGAGGCTTGGATGATGGCCGGAGGCAGTTGCAACACCGGGAAGAAGAAACTCTGAAAACCCCTTTATGCACACAGCAGGGTAACACACAAAAGTTGAAGGAAACACAAGTATTTTTCATATATCAAAATCAATCATCATACAAGAGACTTGGGTCCTTTAAATAGACCCTTAGTCTTGGGCTCCAAGTAAGGACACATTAGTCTTTACATAAGAATCCTTTTCCCTCTCAAACCCTAGCTAAAAAATAAGGAAAAATTAGGTAGAAAAAATTCCTAAAAATTTTCTTGACTTGGTCAACACTCCAAGGATGCCTAGGGGGGTGTGTTGGGCTTCTAGGAGCAGCAAGGGGCTGGCCCAAAGGGGCTTGGGTGCATGGGTTTGGGCCTCTGGAAGCTGGGGTGCCTGGTAGCCAGGTAGCAGGAATATTCTCTGGTATCTTGCTTCTTAAGGGCTTGGGCTTGGCACCTAGGCTTGATTTCTTTGGGCTAGGATGTAGATGGACCTCTAGAATCATGGATGCCCTGGTCTATGAATATACTTTGGCATCTGGAAGGGAATCTGGGCATCTGGAGGGCATCTGCAAGGAAGGGTTTCTGATTTTCTTCCTGGGGTCTTCAAATCTTCAAGTTGGGTTGGACTTGGGCTATACTTCCATGTCTTCAATCTAGTTGGACTTGGTCTTCACTTGTATGATGTAGTCTTGAGTTTTCAGTGTACTTGGATAGGATTCAAAAAAATAAAATTAGCTCAACATGAGCTGACTAGCATTGGACTGAACTAGCTCAACATGAGCTGACTAGTACAGAACTGAAATAACAACTCAAAAGACTCAAATAACAACTAAAATGGACTCAGACGGGCTAAGCCCTTATTACAGATGGACTCATAAATTATTGATCAATTCACAGAGTGTTGAAAAGCCTCTGTTTTATTCTGGTGCCTTTGGTGTTCCCACCAATTCTCCCGGTGTGGTAGGAACTCGACCCTGTCGAGTGAAGATCAAGCTGGCTCACTTATCTCTCGAGGAGGTCTAGGTTGAGGCATTGCAAGTCTTCTAAAGAAATCCATGAATCATCCGACTCTGGCCGGCCTTACCATCGGACTAGAAAGCATTGATAGCCACGGCCCTGGGTCGTGATGGATTGATCATCCAAGATACGCTCGATCCGTTCTCCTCTCTCAGGCCAAATTTGTTAGTGGACACTCTGGGTTAGGGTCACTCACAACAGGAGGGGATGGGCCCAAAGGCCTTACTAGGTATCGCTGCTAGGTCCCTGTACTCAACCAGGTCTGTAATATTGAAGGTAGAACTAATGCCCAAATCCGAAGGCAAGTCTAACACCTAGGCATTTGATCCAACCTTCTTTATCACTTTAAAAGGTCCGGCTCTGCGATCATGAAGCTTCTTTTAGGCCTAAGCCTAACCAAGATAGAATCCACTACATCAAGTTCTTTGGTCCATCTTCGAAAATTAGCCAGTTGTTTTAAAATTAGTGCAGTTGGTGAACATGCTGGGCACATGCAAACTCCTAGTATATGATGCAAAGGACTCGTACCAACACCTAACAGACTCGACTATGCATTCCTATGGAAGGAAATTTTATCGAACTCTTTTGACCTAAACCTAAGAGATTATAGGTTCTCTAGGTTTGATCCTAGCTTGACATGCACATGAAAATTTACAGTGAACCCCTAGCAAATTTCAAATAGTATGCTAGAAGTAAGATGCAAACCTAACATGCATGATGAATGCATGCAGTATGCTAATCTCAGCTAAATGCAATCTAATGATCCTAGAAATGCTGGAGGTATCTAGAAAAGGTAGAAAATAGGAACTGGGTTCAGAATTAGTCTGGTAGGGTGGAGAAAAATGTTCTGGATTAGTTAGATAAAGTATGATATAAGAAGGCATGTCAGGGACTAATCCTAGACTAATTAGGCTAACCTTACAGGATTGTGGTATATCTATGGGGTTTGTATAATGGAAGGATGGCTTATTAATCTCAGGAAAGAGGTCCTTAATGGAAACTATAGGAGGGGCTCATCCTTAAGGTACTTATTCAAAGAGATCAGGTCCTTAATAAATTCTTCTGGTTCTTGTATTTTGGGACTATACTCTATAATTTGGCTCTCCTCTATGGTTTCCTTAGGTAAGGTGCTAACGGCAGTATCTAGGTTCTCTTCCTCTAATTGTTCTTCCACTATAGCTTTAGGCTGGATGTGGTTAGGGACAACTACCTCTGGGTTGGCTTCTACTTGGGTACCTACGGGGTCAACTAATTCTAGGTCATTTAGAGGTGTGTCCTCTTCTCCCTCATACTCATCCGCTAAATTCACATCAGCTTCATACACTTCTGTGTTAATGTAAGCCTTGTCACTCCAAGGGATGGTAAGGGAAGGTCGGCTAAGGAAAAATTGGCTAGATCCTAGTTTTTGATTATGGGCACTACTCCTAGTAGGTTCAAGTTGCCTAAGGGGTAGTGGCTTACTACTGGGTTCATATTTAGGGGTACTAATCCTATGGGGTTCAAGTTGGCTAGGGTAAACATGACTAGTACTAGGCTGATACTTAGGGGTTATGGGCTCCCTAGGCTCATAGGATAAGGGTGCAGATCTATGAGCCATGGAATTATAGGATCTGGGGTCATTGGATTTAGGTTCAACTCTATCGGTCTTGGGTCTACTGGACTCATGGGATATGGGCTCATAGGTTCTAGAGTCATAGGATTTGGAGTCATAAGATCTATAGGTTGTGGGTATACTAGGCTTATAGGGAGTGGATGGATAGGATCTATGTTCATAGGTTTTGGGTACATAGGGTAAAGGTGGCTCAGGTTTGGATCTAGTATGGATCCTACGGGTTTTCTTTAGGGTTCCTATCCTATTCTCTGTCTGGTCAAACTTATGTTTCATCTGGGCTACTTGGTCTATAAGGGCTTGAATCTTGGCTTCCAGCTTATCCATGGGTTCAAGGAGATGGAGATGATGGCTGATATGATGCTCTTGATCTATTGCTCATGCAAGACTCGATCAAACCAACTACAGCTCCCTAGACCTAGAGTCCAAAACTAGATGCTCAATCATGGTGGCAAGCTAGCCTATATTAACCCTGTACTCAGCCAGGCAGGTATAAGGGGAGTGTTAGGTCCCTGATTGCCAATCCTAGACATCAATCAGAGATTGGCCAGGTAGGCGGACCAGCACACAAGCCCTTTGGGATTGAATCCCTGAACCACTGTTCTAGACACTAAGCACAAGGCACACATAGGTTAGCTTGACACAGTGATCTAACACTAGCCCGGACCCGTCCAGTTGGAGTCCCTAGCCCACTAAGGCAAATTAAGTCTAGTTAATTTTAGGTTAAGGCTTGGGACCGATTGTAAGGGATGTGGTTTTGGGCTAAGGAGAGGTTATCAACTCCTCCCCTTATCTGATATAGCAAGAGTGCCCTTAAAGGTAGATTATGCAATGATGGTAGGCAGATGAGGATGCAAATTAGGGTTGATATTTTTTTTGGTATTTTTGGAGAATATGTAATTTTTTTTATATTTGGGTATTTTCTTAAATAGAAAAAAACTTGTAAATTATGGCGTAATATACAGGAAATATACTAAAATTAAAAGATATGCAAAAAGATGCTAAACAAAACCCTAAACCTTCCAAAATTATCTTGCTGAAAAAATAGAGTCAAAAATTTGCAAGCTGTATTTCAGCCTGAAAAAACTACATAGACCAAAAAAAATGTGAACAAAATTTTCAAAATACTTTGAATTGAATTGAATCCAAAAAAATAAATTTCAAAATTTTTGGAGTTCTGAACAGGGAGAAATAACTAAAAGAATAGGGTATATATGGACTAAAAAAGAGGCAGAAAACAAGCCCTAATCTAAGCTCTGATACCAGATGATGTGGGACTAATATGCTTGCAATTATTTTTGGGTGTTTTATATGTGGAATTAAGTGATTAAACCCCAAAAATAAGATCAAAATAAGTTATAGAGAATTCTATATGAATTTTAGAAACTAAGCATGCATATTAGGACCTAAGAAAGCAATAAAGATGGATCGCTGGGGCTGAGAAGCCTCGGTTAGGGCAAGTTCTCCCACAATAAAATTATTGATGGTAGAGGGGGTGTACCTGACAACATCTGATGCACCCAATGAAGATCACAGTGAAGGGATCTCTCATTCCTCGATGGATGCAGCCTGAAAAATCGAGCCAAAGACCCACGGACACCTGGCTTTCTGCTCGGTGATTTGATTGCGGCCCGGTTGGAGTCGTTGATTCGTAGGAACTCGGGGACCTGTAAAAAACTGTCAAGGGTGAGAAAACAAGGTTGGGAGCACAAGAAAAAAATCAAAAACAAGGCAGCAAGGGCGTGGGAAGAGGAGGCTTGGATGATGGCCGGAGGCAGTTGCAACACCGGGAAGAAGAAACTCTGAAAACCCCTTTATGCACACAGCAGTGTAACACACAAAAGTTGAAAGAAACTCAAGTATTTTTCATATATCAAAATCAATCCTCATACAAGAGATTAGGGTCCTTTAAATAGTCCCTTAGTCTTGGGCTCCAAGTAAGGACACATTAGTCTTTACATAAGAATCCTTTTCCCTCTCAAACCCTAGCTAGAAAATAAGGAAACATTAGGTAGAAAAAATCCCTAAAAATTTTCTTGACTTGGTCAACACTCCAAGGATTCCTAGGGGGGTGTGTTGGGCTTCTAGGAGCAGCAAGGGGCTGGCCCAAAGGGGCTTGGGCGCATGGGTTTGGGCCTATGGAAGCTGGGGTGGCCTGGTAGCCAGGTAGTAGGAATATTCCCTGGTATCTTGCTTCTTAAGGGCTTGGGCTTGGTGCCTGGGCTTGATTTTTTTAGGCTAGGATGTAGATGGACCTCTAGAATCATGGATGCCCTGGTCTATGAATATACTTTGGTATCTGGAAGGGAATCTGGGCATCTAGAAGGCATTTGCAAGGAATCAGGGTTTCTGATTTTCCTCCTGAGGTCTTCAAATCTTCAAGCTGGGTTGGATTTGGGCTATACTTCCATGTCTTCAATCTAGTTGGACTTGGTCTTCACTTGTATGATGTAGTCTTGAGTTTTCAGTGTACTTGGACAGGACTCAAAAAAAATAAAATTAGCTCAACATAAGCTGACTAGCGTTGTACTGAACTAGCTTAACATGTGCTGACTAGTACAGAACTGAAATAACAACTCAAAAGACTCAAATAACAACTAAAATGGATTCAGACGGGCTAAGCCCTTATTACAGATGGACACACCTATGAATATACTTCAAGCCCCAGATTCATGGACGCCTGCTAAGGAATGTTGTGGACCACATCCCACCTAAGAAGGAATATTTTTGGCACACCTCATGGTCTCCTCTTGGCCACCCAATAATTGCTTGAATTGGAGGAGTTTTGTATGGAATGAGAGAGCCTCCTTCCTTGTATTCAGCCCCACACTTTACAAAAAAAAGTGGGCACCCCATATGTTCCTCATTTGTATTTGCTTGGGCCCTAAGTTTCATGACACTATATAAGAGGCCCCCCTCTCATGTATTAAAAATTTATTCATGAAATAAATTGAGTTTTTATTCTACTGCTATGTGCTTGCTGTGTGCTAAGGAGAATCTATGTGAACTCCTTTTTCTTCCTAGCCTCCTACACCCTGCCTCCGTCCACCATTAAAACCCTAGAAGCCATCTTCTTCAATCTTGGCCATCCAGCATAACCTCATCTTTTCCCTTGCTATTTTCTGATTTTTATTTCATTCCTATATCATTTTCTAACCCCTGACAGGCAATTTGCAGGTCCCTCAAAGTCTACAAATCCAAGATTTCGGTCGGCCAACCAATCGGGTCACCAAATCGAATGCCACGGATCTACGGGGTATTCGACTTGATCTTCCAGGCCGCATCTGGGAGTGAAGAGTGACCTCTGCAAGGATTCATTAGCAAGATCCTGTCAGGTACACCCCCTTGACTTGCCAGTAGCCATATTAAAGGAGAACTAGCCCAATCGGGGCTTCTCAGCCTCGGCAGTCCTCTTCTCTATCATTTTAGGGTCTATTTTGCATGCAATTCCTTCTGAAATTTTTGTAAAACTCTCTACTTTAGATATTGGCTTTATTTTCAAGATTTATACATGTAACTCAACATATAAAAATACAAAAATACTTTTCATGTATATTTAGTCTCGCATCATTTGGTATCAGAGCTTGTTTGGGCTCAGTTTCTCTTTGAATATTCGGATATGATGCTTCACCATGGCCATCGGGTCATATGAGATAAGTAGGGCTGCAAGACCCTCTCTTCCCAATCGAAGGGATCTCCTATAGTGTGTAGGGGTGCCACTATGATTGACCCCTGAAGAAGAAAACAAAGAGCATTTTTAGTTAATTTTGCATCTCGGACATCACAGTATATAGTCTGTTATTCTAATTGTTTCTGTCTGTAAGTAACTCAAAAAAATCTAATTTTTATTTTTTTGGATTCATTACAATTAAAATTATTTTCTAGAACTTTATCATAAATTATTTCAGTCTGTAAATTTTCTTGCTGCCAAAATACTGCCTAAGAATAGTTCTGCCCTGATTTTTCAGCAAAGCTAATTTCAGCAAGTTTAGGGTTCTTTTGGTATAATTTTTGCATATCCCAAATTTTTGGCATATTTTCTTCATATTAGGTCATTTTTTTGCATATTATATTTCTGCAAAAAAATATATATAAAAAAAACAAACACATAGAAACCCTAATTACATCTTCATATGTATGTCATCATGTGCGTAAGCTACTCTAAGGGAAATCTCAATTTGTCGGTTGGGGGGAGGATTTGATCACCTCTCCTTAGCCCAAAACAACAACCCTTGCATTCAAGCCCAACCTAATTAAAATTAATTAGACCTAATTTGCTCTAGTGAGCTAGGGACACCAACAGGTCGGATCCAACCTTTGTGGGAAGACTAGTGCACCCAATACATCTCCTATTACTAGAAGCTAGTGTCTAGGCTAGAGGTCCAGAGGCAAATCTCCTAAGTGGATTAGTGGTTCCTTAATTGGGTCCCTGCAAAAGCAAGGGGGACCTCCCACCATCCCACCTCTTACCTGGCCAGTGGAAGGACTAGGGGTTGTGTTGAGTGTAAGTTAAGTCAACCCATTCTGTTTGGTCTCTAGGTCTAGGTAGCCCTAGTTGATTTGTCTTGTGTCTTGCATGTGCACTAGGTCAGAAGTCCATTGTCTTGTATCTTGCATGTCCACTAGATTAGGAGCCCATTAGCCCATCAACCATGTCCCTTAGACCCCCTAAGGCCCATATTAGACCTCACTTTCTTAAACCCCATAAGCCTGATCAAATAGGTGAATATTTTTTGACCTATGAAGGAGCCCGTAGGACCCATGCTGAATTCAGATCCCCTAGGCCCAGTACCATTAATCCACGAGCTTATCATCATGATCTTGCCCCTGAGTCTAACCCTAGAAGCCTATACCCATACTTGGTGGACCCAGAGGAAAGACCTGTTAGACACACCCAACCCTATGCACCCACTTTTGATGGAAGCCTAGATCCTGAGGTATTGATTGGGAAGAAAGAATGGATCAGTATTTTGAGTACACTCAGATGATGGAGTTAGGAAAAGTTAGATCGGCCACACGTAAGCTAATCCGACATGCTAGGCGATACTAGGAAGATATTGAGGATAAATGTTATCAATGGGGAGATGAAATACTTACTTGGAGATCCATGAGAAGTAAGTTGAGAGCAAAGTACCTAGGTAGATTTTATGAGCACCAACTTTTAGAACAATGGTATGATTTGAGACAAGATAATAAGATTATGTCTGAATATACTGACCAATTTAATGAGTTTATTAGGAGATGCAACACAGTTGAACCTAAGTATAAGATTATATGGAGGTTTCGAGCTGGCCTACGTAGGCCAGGAAAAATTATTTCAATAGGAAATTCATACTCTAGAGGAAGCTTATCTGAATGCTTGGAAATTCGAGTCTTATCAAAAGGAACTCATGGGGAACCAACCTAAGCCCAGCATGATTAGCACCTCTAGACCAATTCTTAGGCAAAGTCCTTCAAACCAGCCTACTACTCATATCCCATTAGTTTGTAAGGAAAAGATCCCTGAACCCATTAATGAGCCTGAGGAAGAACCCATTGTAGAGATATATGAGGCTGACATAAGTTTAGTAGATGAATATGAAGGAGAAGACTTTCAGGAGGATCACTCTAGTACCTTGCCTGAGGAAACCCTAGGCAAAGATGAAATTATAAAGCCTAGTCCTGAAGTAATAGAACAACAGGAAATTAGTGAGGACTTAGTTCTTATAAGTCAATACTCTTAGGAAGAGCCCCCTCTTTTAGCCTCAACCCCATACCTCATTCAGCATCCTCACGAAGAGTTCATTTCTCTAACCCCAGTCGATGACCTTTTTCTTGAACTGATTAAGTCATCCTTCCTTAAAGACCATGCACTTGCAATGACCAAATTCTCCATCCTTCAAGTAAACCTTATGTCACCCATAGATCAAAGTTCAAATCTTAAGGTCATCCATAGTTACCAAGGTCTATTTCATGTTTCCAATGGATTACCCCAAGACTCCGATTCTTATTTCCTGCCTTACCTTAAGGCTTCCAATATTTCCCAAACTTTCTAATTACACTTTGTTGAGGTCGTTCGGTTACACCAGTCCTTTGAGTATGTTAGGTTTGCGACCTACTTTTGGAAGACCTTATGGCATTTGTTAGGAGTCCATTGTAAATTTTCATGTGCGTGCCAAACCAGGGTCAAACCTAGAGAGTCTACAGTCTGTTAGGTTTAGGCCCAAAGAGTCCAATTAAGTTTCTCTTAATAGGAATGCATAGTTAAGTTTGCATTTTTATTAGGTGTCAGTACAAATCAGGTGCATCATCTACATTAAGCATTAATTTTGAAACAAACTGGCTAATTCTTGGAAAAGAGCCATGAAATTTAATGTTGGAGATTCTGTTAGGATTAGGCTTAGGTCTGAGTGGTTCCCATACAGAACCGTTAAGAAGCTTCATGCTCATGGAGCTGGACCCTTTAGAGTGATAGAGAAGGTCAGACCCAATGCCTATGTGTTAGATTTGCCCCCGGATTTTGGCATTAGTTCTACCTTCAATATCGCAGACCTGGTTGAGTATAGGGAACTGACAGCAATACCTAGTGAGGCCTTTGAACCTATTCCATCCCTTGCGAGTGACCCTAGCCTAGAGTGTCCACCAATAAATTGGCCTGAGAGAGGAGAACAGATCAAGCATATCCTGGACGATCAAGCTATCATGACTCAGGGCCGCGACTATCAATGCTACCTAGTCTGATGGCAAGGCCGGCCAGAATTGGACGATTCGTAGATTTCTTGAGAGGAGTTGTAGCACCTTGACCCTGACCTTCTCGAGAGATATATGAGCCAGTGTGATCCTTACTTGACAGGGTCGAGTTCCTCCCACCCTGGAAGAATTGGTGTGGATACTAGAGGTACCAGAATAAGAGAGAGGCTTCTCAACCCTCTATGGATTACTTAGTAGTGTTTGAGTCCAATTTACAATAAGGGCTTAGCCTAATTGAGTTTTCCTTTGGCCCTTGAGTCATGTTCTTTTTGGGCCTTCATCATTTGTGTCTTGTATTTAGAGTTTGATTCATACTAGTAGGGTTTGGATTAGTCAGTCAAGTCAGCTCATAATGGCTAGTCATATTATGAGTCTTGCAATCATCAAGTTGAATCTAAGAAAACCAAAGCTTGTGAAGGACATCACCTAGTGCACCATCTTGGCAGCCGCATGGAGTCCCAGTCATACCCTGGATGGCGATGCCCTAGGACTACTTGGAGGAACATGAAGTCGGTCCATGCTTGAGGAGTTGATGTCCACACGCCAGCACATCCCTTCCACGCCCCAACCACAAGAAGTCCACACACCTACGGATATACTTCAAGCCCCAGATTCATGGATGCTTGCTTAGGAATGTTATGGACCACATCCCACCCAAGAAGGAAGATTTTTGGCACACCTCATGGTCTCCTCTTGGCCACCCAATACTTGCTTGAATTGGAGGAGTTTCGTATGGAATGAGAGAGCCTCCTTCCTTGTATTCAGCCCCACACTTTAGGAAAAAAGTGGGCACCCCATATGTTCCTCATTTGCATTTGCTTGGGCCCTAAGTTTCATGACACTATATAAGAGGCCCCCCTCTCATGTATTGAAAATTTATTCATGAAATATATTGAGTTTTTATTCTACTGCTAAGTGCTTGCTATGTGCCGAGGGGAATTTGTGTGAACCCCTTCTTCTTCCTAGCCTCCTGTGCCCTGCTTCCAGCCACCATCAAAACCCTAGAAGCCATCTTCTTCAACCTTGGCCATCCAACACAAACTCATCTTTTTCCTTGTTGTTTTCTAATTTTTATTTCATTCCTATATCATTTTCTAACCCTTGATAGGCGATTTGTTGGTCCCTTAGAGTCTAGGAATCCAAGATTTCAGTCTGCCAGCCGATTGGGTCACCGGATTGAGAGCCATGGATCCTCTGGGTCTTCGGCTTGATCTTTCAGGCCGCATCCAGGAGTGAAGAGTGACCTTTGCAAGGATTCATTAGCAAGATCCTATCAGGTACACCCGCTCGACTCGCCAGTAGCCATATTGAAGGAGAACTAGCCCAACCAGGGCTTCTCAGCCTCGGCGGTCCTTATCTCTATCATTTTAGGGTCTATTTTGCATGCAACTGCTCATGAAACTTTTGTAGAACTCTCTACTTTAGATCTTGGATTTATTTTTGGGATTCAGACACCTAACTCAATATATAAAAATACAAAAATACTTTGCATGCATATTTAGTCTCGCATCATCGATGCCCAAAGATGAAAGAAAAATGGGCCTTACACCCTCCCCACATGGGGCGAACGAAAAGAATCACTCTTTTCAAAACACTCATCTTCATTCACTAGTTTTTTTATAAAGAATTGAGGGTGGTATTTATAGACTTTCCAACCCTCTTACAAGATAAAGATGAAACCTATCTCAATCCTAATAGACTTCAAACTAATAATCCTAATCTAAAACAAACTTGAAATTAAAATAGTTTCATACTAATCAATACAACCAGATTAAAATATTAAAATAAATAAAAATATAATCCAAATGCATCAAGATCTATGCCTTAAAAAAAGGTTTATATCAGGATCCGTGCTGAATTGCTCTGAAATCTATGTAGGCCTGATAGCTGTGCAAAAAAATTCCTGCTTTGAGAAGCATGTAGCTTTAAGATCCATGCAAAACTATTTTGCTCTAAGATCCATGTAGGTTTTTCTCGGTGACCATGGAACAGGGAGGTGGCAGACAGGGAAGAAGGGCTTGCAGGGAGGCTTCGCCAGCATCAGCTCTGGGGAAGGTGGCGGCATGGCCGACGGCTGGGGTAAGGCGATGGCATGGTCAGTGGTTGGAACAGGTGGTTGATGGTCTTGATCTAACGGTTGATGGCATCTTTTCTAGATGGAATGAGATCTGGTGATTGGCGATGCACAGTGGGGAGAAAGTAGCACGGGCAGGCGATTGGCGGCAGTGCTGGGAGGAGATGGCAGAATGGACGATGGAGGTCTTCTTGGTGAGGGGAGGCAGTCATCGTGGAAGAGTGGCAGCTGGGCATCGGTGGGAGGTGGATGGTGGCACAGGTGGGGATGACCGACGATGGCAGGTTGGGCGGCCAGCGTAGGGAAGGGAGGCGATCTAGTTATTATCGGTGGCATCATCTGGGAACGGAGGGGATGGGGGCTTGGATATGGGCAGAAAGGTGGAAGAAGATGACAGGGATAAGTCAAGGATAAGTCAGGGATAAGGAGGAATATAGTGGGAATAGTGGGGATAAGTAGAATAGCTATAAAAAAAAAAAAAATCTGGGAGAAAGAATAAGAAAAAACCTGGATGGGGTTTGCTGTCCCCATCATAGGGGCTGTGTGTCAAGCTGAGAGGCAGGTCTAGGTGACTCAAGTGAGTCAACTCTAGTGTGTAGCTCTCTGATCTTAGTGCAGAGCAGGTCTAATCTAGTGTCCACTGACTAGCGAAGCTCGCCAAACATACTAGTCAAAAAGCAAGTCAGTGTAATAGTCAGTAACCTCATTTGCTATTCTATGAACTCTTGAGTCACTGAAACTCCTATAGAATGTGCAGATGAACCCAGAGCAGTATGTGCTGGTGGAGAAGTACATAAGGTAGTCTTACAATCAATGTGCATTATCTCCATAGCCTCAGTGATACCAGTAGGCTCAGTCTCCATGTCTCAATAATAGCATGCTCGGTCTCAGTAGCTACAAACTCAGGCACAGCTAGCTCAGCAGTGGTGGCAAACTCAGTAGAAGCAGCAACAAGAACATCAATAATATCCTTTGAAGCAGCAATAGTGTCCTCAAGTGCAGAAGGTCCAACAGTGGAAATCTCCTTGGGAAGCTCCTCACTGTCATTGCCATCAGTGCTACTGGAAGAGGCTTCTATGGCTCTTGCATCAGACCCTTTCATTTTCCAGATTCCTCCGCTAAATTCATAACCCATGCACTATAAAGTCTTGGAGGAATAAGTATCGGTGTGATGTAATGGTCTTCCATCTTCCCCTTCCAAACTGATTTTGGATGCTTGGAATAGCAGTGTTAGAACCATGCCGTAAGGCAAGCAAGCTTTGACTTTTCTTACAGCTTCTGACATCTGCATAATCATAACTTATAGTAAATTCAATGCCTCCCCCTCTATGATGTGCTCCATGAAATACAAATCTCTTTCGCTAACCCAATCGAATCTTCTTGTCCTCAAAAAAAAGATCCAACTGATAAAGTTATGGAGCAACCTCATTTCCAGTGAGAGAGTGTTTGCCATAACTATTCCAACCCCATTTATGTCTTCTCTGTTCAGTATGGTCCTTAAGGTTTTCTCTCTATCCTTTAGTACCAAATGCTTTGACCATTCTGCCGGCATTTCCAAGATGGTGCTCAGTCTTTCCTCGGTAACAATCACTCTTTTTCCTTTGATGGTTGACTCAATGTGCTGTGCCTCTAACCTTAGGTTTTCATAAAATATTCTCACTAAAGTAGGATAGGTAGGCACATTCAATGAATAGAAGTAACTCTATCCTAATTCTTCAATGGAATCTCCAATTTTCAGCCCTAATTCTTCCAAAAAAGTGAAAATGATTCTTCCACTACTTGTAACCAGGCGATTGGACATGGAGATTACTTGCCTTGGTGAGGGAGTTGCAGTCATTGTCCTTACTTCAGTCACTTCATGCTGCTCTTCTCTCTCAACTACCCGAGTCAGCTCTTCTTACCGACGCTATGTCCTTCTCTCTGTCTCAGTAGTGGGAGTAGTCCTTTGAGTGCATTTTTCGACATCCCTCTTAGGTGCCATTGCCTAGATTTGGGAGAAATTGGAAGATTAGAGCTAAGGAGAGAGTATTTTGGAGGAATGGGAGAGATATCGAGTGGAATGCTAGGGTTTAGAGTGAGATAGAAAAGCATGAAAGCTCGGAAAAGGTTACTCGGCTCTATTAAAAAAATAGTTTGCTCGATACTCGAGTCAGCTCGATTAACCCTAAATTGCCCGAGTTAGCTCGACCAGAGTAAAACCAGAAACAATAGAGATTCGAGTCGGCTCGACCTAATCACAATTACTTGAGTCGACTCGAATAGAAACTTTTCACAAAAGTTGAAATTGATCATAAATGAAAATAAATTCAGGAAAATCTCATGGAGAGATGCTTAAAGTGATTGAATTGATGTAAGCGGTTTTCTAAATAATTTTTTCTTAATTTTGAAGGGATTAGGTTTGGAAAAACTAGAAGGGATCACAGAGACCTAATTCTCCTCTAATCATCTCAGATCTATCTTGGTTGAGTGGCTTAGTGAAAATGTCAGCAAGTTTGTTTTCAATAGGGATGAATTCTAGTTCAATGTCACCATTCAAAATATGATCTCTAATAAAATTGTGTCTAATCTCTATGTGCTTAGTTCTTGAATGTTGAATTGGATTTTTTGTTAAATTTATAGCACTTGTGTTATCATATTTGATAGAAATTTTAGATTGTGTAATACCAAAGTCTTCTAGTTGTTGTTTAATCCATAACACTTGTGCGTAACAACTTCCTGCATCAACATACTCTGCCTTAGCAGTAGATTGTACTATCAAGTTTTGTTTCTTACAGTGCCATGAGATTAAATTCACTCCTAGAAATTGGCATGTGCGTCTAGTACTTTTTCTATCAATTTTACAACTAGCATAGTTAGCATCCAAAAATCCAATCAAATTCAATGAAGAATATTTTGAAAACCATAGATCTAGATTGCTTGTTCCTTTCAGATATCTTATGATTCTTTTACCAGCAAGCATATGTGATTCTTTAGGATTAGATTAGAATCTAGCACATACACACGCTAAACAAGATATCGGGTCTACTTGCAGTTAAGTACAGTAATGATCCAATCATACATCGATAGAGTTTTTGATAAATGCTGGATCCATCTTCATCTTTATCCAATCTGCAGGTTGGGCTCATGGGTGTGCTCATTTGTTTGCTTGACTCCATACCAAACTTCTTGATAATTTCTTTGGTGTATTTGGCTTGGTTAATGATGATTCCTTCCTTTGTTTGTTTCACTTGAAGTCCAAGGATGTGGTTAAGTTTATCCATTAGGCTCATTTCAAACTCTACCTACATTAACTTAGCAAATTCTTTATAAAGAGTTTCATTAGTTGCACCAAATATAATATCATCAACATAAATCTATACAACTAATAAATTATTATCCTTCTTCTTGATGAAAAGAGTTTTATCAATATTTTTCCTTATAAAATTATTTTCAATCAAGAAAATGCTAAGTTTATCATACCAGGCTCTAGGTGCTTGTTTCAAATCATATAATGCTTTGTTGAGTTTAAAAACATGATTTGGAAAAACATGATTTTCAAAACCTAGTGCCTGTTTTACAAAAACTTGTTCGGATATAAAACTATTCAAGAATACACTTTTCACATCTATTTGAAAGAGTTTGAAATTCATGTAGCAAGCAATTGCAAGAAGTAATCTAATGGCTTCTAGTCTTGCTATAGGTACATATGTTTCATCAAAATTTATACCTTCTTCTTAGTTATATTCCTTAGCCACAAATCTAGCTTTGTTTCTAATTATGTTGCCTTGATCATCTAATTTGTTTCTATGGACCCATTTGGTTCCTATGATGGGATGGTCTGATGGTCTTTCAAGTAAAGTCCATACCTTATATCTTTCAAACTAATTTAGTTCTTAATGCATGGCCATCATCTAATTAGGGTTAGATTCAACTTCTTCTAAGCTATGAGATTCTATTTGTGACACAAAGGCTAGGTAGTCATGTGCATCTCTATGTTATGGCCTAGTCCTAATACCTTGTGAAGGATCACCAATAATTAAATCTCTTGGATAAGAAGTTACATACTTCCATTCCCTTGGTAGTTCAGCATGATCCTTACTTACTGTTTCTTCTCCTTCTTAAGTTGGTCTTTCTTGTATGCTCATATCTTCAATTTCTTTTTGAATTTTACCTGCATCATTGTCTATGCACTCTTCTTTCTTAGAAGGTGAAAGATTAGTTTCATCAAAAATAACATGCATAGATTCTTCTACAGTAAGAGTTCTTTTGTTAAATACTCTATATGCTTTGCTATGTAATGAATAACCAAGGAAAATTGCTTCATCAGATTTAGCATCAAATTTTTTTAGATTATCTTTACCATTGTTAAGCACAAAGCATTTATGGCCAAATACATGAAAGTAATTAATGTTGGATTTCTTTTCATTCCCAAGCTCATAGGGGGTTTTCTTTAAAATGGGATGAATCAAAATGTGGTTCAAGATATAACAAGCAGTGTTCATCGTTTCTGCCTAAAAGTATCTTGGAAGATTACCTTCACATAACATTGTTTGGGCCATCTCTTCTAAAGTCCTATTTTTCCTCTCTATGACACCATTTTGTTGTGGTGTCCTAGGAGCGGAGAAATTTTGATCAATGCCATTTTCTATGCAATAATCATCAAAAAATTGATTTTCAAATTTCGTGCCGTGATCACTCCTAATTGAAACTATTGAAAGATTTTTCTGATTAAAAACTTTTTTATGAAATTTTTGAAAGATTTTAAAAGTTTCATCTTTATGAGCGATAAACAAAATCTAAGTAAATCTAGAGAAATCTACTATCACAAGTGCATATTTCATACCACCTAGGCTTGTGGTCCTAGTTGATCCAAATAAGTCCATATGAAGTAGCTCAACGGGTCTAGTAGTTGAAATCATATTTTTAGATTTAAAACTTCCCCTAGTTTGTTTACCCATTTGGCATGCATCGCAAACATGATTAAGATTTACTTTAACTTTAGGCATGCCTCTAACTAGATTCTTTGAAATTAGCTTGGCAATAGTATGCATGCTAGCATGACCTAATCGTTTATGCCAAAGTAAGCAAGACTCCTTGGTCTTAGCATTCATTGCACCTAGACTGGAACTACTAAACATGGCAAGATTATTAAGGTCTACCATATAAATATTTTCAAGTCTATGTCCAATGAACTTACTACTAGAATCAAGAGAGTTTGTTACAATATACATAGATGATTCAAAGACAACCTTGAAGCCTTTATCACATAATTGATTAATACTTGATAAATTATGCTTCAACTTGTCTACTAGCAATACATTTTCAATGAAGTACAGGGGGTTATCTTGATCTTACTGATTTTGATTATTTTTTCCTTGCCATTATCTCCAAAAGTAACCATATCTCCTTTCATCTCTAGGGTCATAAATTTATCCTTGTCACTCGTCATATGCCTTGAATAGCCACTATCGGGATATCATCTTTTCTTCAATTTTTGGGCTGCAAGACATTCCTGCAAGACAATCAAGAAGTTCTTTTAGGTACCCAAGCTAATGTGGGTCCTTGCAGGTTAGCGGAGGTGGTTCCTTAAGGAACCCAAATTCTTTTAATTCTATTCTTAGAATATGCATTTTTCTTTAATGAATTACATTGAAAGAATTTATGTCAACTCCATGACATGCATAATATATAATTCTAGAGTTTTGAAAAGATGTATGAATTGAAATTCTAGATGTTGATGCAGATGTAAAACTTTTTCTTATAAAAGATTTTCTATTTAAATTCTTAGGTACATACATTGTAGCTTTAGAAATGTA
Organism: Areca catechu; assembly: GCA_021397845.1. Lineage (NCBI taxonomy): Eukaryota > Viridiplantae > Streptophyta > Magnoliopsida > Arecales > Arecaceae > Areca > Areca catechu. The sequence continues at coordinate 38,387,374 of CM038048.1, forward strand.
TATAAGAGGATTAGATACAAAAGTTTCTTGAGATATTAATTTTGGAACATAAGCTTTTGAAGATATGAATTTAGTAGTTGAAATTCCATTTGAACTAGAAGAACTGAAATTGATTCCAGCTTTATTTCCAGAAGTTCTTTGATCTGTTAAAATTAACTCAAGCTTATTTGAAGATAAGATAAGTTTTTCAACCAGTCGCTTGAGTTTTTCAACCTCCTTTTTCAAGTTATTATTTTCAACAGTTAAAGCTTTGTTCTTGTCAAGACATGCATTGTTTTCAGTTTCCAAAGCTTTGTATTTATCAAAAAAGACATGTAAATTCTTTTGTAATAGATTATTCTTTTCTGAAATCTCTTCTTTCTCCTTTTGTAAAGAATTATTGATATTCTTTAAAGTTCTTATCTTTACTCCAGCTTTTTTGAATTCAGATAGTAGATCATGAAAAGTAGAATTTAATTCATCAAAAGTAAATTTTAATTAAGGTTCGGGGGATGTTACCTCATCTTCGAAGATCTCTAAGATATAGGTTACCAGTTTTCATGGTCTCTTCTTCTTCAGATGAAGTTGACTCCTTGCTATTGCTCCATGTAGCAACCATAGCTATCTTTTTCTTCTACTTGAAATATTTCTTTAACAAAGGATAGTCGGGACGAATGTGTCATGATTTCTTACATTCATAGCACATGGGCATCTGTTCTTTGTCTTTTTCTCTATCCTTGTCCTTCTCCTTGGAGTGCTCACATCGTTTATGAAATTTTTTACAGTATCTTTCTTTCTTCTTTCCCATAAACCTTCTAAATCTCCTCATGACCATAGCAATATCTTCATCTTCTAGATCATCTTTGGAGGAGGTGCAGTCATCTTTTGATTCCTCATCTTTCTTTGAATCCAATGTAACTTTGAAGGCTATTGTTTTCTTCTTCTTTTGATCATCATTAGTCTTATGCTACATGGCTAGTTCATGTGTGATGAGTGAACCCATTAATTCATCCAGAGGTAAGGTGTTTAGATCTTTTGCTTCCTGGATGGCAATCACTTTGGGGTCCCACTTGTCCGGAAGTGATTTGAGGATCTTCTGTACTCGATCAGTATTTGAATAAACCCTACCAAGACTTTTCAAACCATTAATAATATCTGTAAAGCGAGCAAACATGGCAAAGATAGTTTTAGTTGGTTCCATTTTGGAAAGTTCATAACTATGTACAAGAAGATTAATTTTCGAAGTCCTCAATTGGGAAGTTCCTTCATGGATCACTTCGAGTTTGTTCCAAATTTCTTTTGAAGAAGAGCAAGTGAAAATTTGATTGAACTCGTTAGCATCCAAAGTACAGTATAATAGATCATGGCTTTGGCATTTAATTTTTCCATCTTCATGTCATGTTCATCCCAGTCCTCTTCAAGCTTTGGGACTTCCACGCCATTAATTTTGATCATGGGAATATGCGGCCCTTTTAGAATGACCTTCCATAATTGAAAATCGATAGCTTGAATATAGATTCTCATTCTAGCTTTTCAATAGGAATAATTTGTGCCCGTGAAGAGTGGAGGTCTATTGGTAGATTAGCCTTCAACCAAAGATGTACTCATGGGATGAGCCATCAATCTTTACTCTAAATGTATTCAGAGACACTGCTCTGATACCAGCCCAGGTAGCTTTTCCAGGAGGAGGGTGAATTAGAAATTTAAAAAGTTTCAATTATGTGCTCTTTGAAAATTTTTTGAAGTGTTAAGAGTGTACAACATAAACACAAAAAAATTTATAGTGATTCGGAGCAACCCAGCTCCTACATCTACTACCCAAGATTATCACTTGGGATTTCCACTATATCCCCCATTGGAATAAAATCAGATTGTTTTAACAAGCTTACAATCCAAACCTCTACACTTTGGTTTTTAAACCGGGCTCACCAAAGAAACCCAACACTTGGTTTTAACAAGATCACCAAGAACCTATTTGGTTTTTAAACCGAGCTCACCAATAACCCAACAATTCAAAAAGAATTGTAAAGAGAAAGCAACAGAATAACAAACAAATTTTGTCGGATGGTTGCCGATGTAGCTTAAGAGAAGCCCAATTGATTGCACTTCAATGCACTTGATTGTCTTATTCAACTTCTTCAATAAATGCTTCAAGCTTTCGTTGGGAGTTGGTGAAGGCTTGAAGACTATCCTGAATGCTCTTGTAGTGTTCTCTAGCTCACAAGCTCAAGTAAGCATTAAACATTCATTCCTTTCTTTTTAAAGTAGTTCAAATCCCTCAAATATATAGTCTTGTACTCCTCTCAAATGATTTTAGTCATTATAGACCATTGGGATGTAACATTTGGCTGTTGGAGCACTTTTTGGATTCAAATTTCAAGTTCTGGAACTAGCTGTTATAAACCTGAAATCGATCTTCGAGTCGGCTTGGATCTACTGGAGTCGGCTCAGATCCATAGAGTAGTTCTGATCCAGTCAGCTCCCTTCATTTGAGTCGGCTAGGTTTCTCAGCAGCTTGATTCCTTACTCTGGAAGAGTCGGCTTGCCTTACTTCGAGTCAGCTCGGATTCACAGGCATTCAGAAATCCAGTCTGGAAGAGTTGGCTCTTTCTCATTAGAGTCAGCTCAGTTGGCTGTTCACTCAGAAATCTTTTTTTGGACTCTGGAGGAGTCGGCTAGAACTTTTGAAGGGTCAACTCGGATGTCTGACTGAATGATAGAGTCGGCTTGGACTTCCTTTGGGTTTGCTCTCCTATCTAATTCAGGAAATGGTACTCTGGATGAGTCAGCTTGGGTCCCTTAGAGTCAGCTCGGATATCTGCATGCCAGAAATCTTTATGCATGCCATGTGCCAGAGTTGGCTCTCTTCTCTTTGAGTCAGCTTGGATGAATTCTTTAGTGAATTATTAGTTTTTCTCCAGAAATCATCCAGCAAGTCTTCAAAGTCTCAAGATGCCTTCAAACTCTTCTAACCATATTTCTAAGGAATTTTAAGCTTGAAAAACATTTAGAAGTAACCCATTTTCATGATTTTTACTTAACCTTTTCTTTGGATTTTTCTTTACATGAATCACTTACAACATGACTCATTTCAAAAACTAAGGATGTAGGAGTTGTAATTGAGCATTAGAATCATTCTACAAAATCTTATAACACACTTGAAGAGTTGTTAGTAAAATAAATGCATGCTCCAATATTTGGTTATCATCAAAATCACTTATGGGGTCAACAAAATTAGAATGGCTTCCGAGGATGAGGAGAACATTGCCTTCATAATCAATAAAAGTATTTATTGCTATAAAATAATGCATTTCAATTTGAAAAATAAAGGAACCACCTATCAATAGTTGGTTAATGAGGCCTTCAAGAACCAAATTAGTTAGATAAAGGAGGTTTACACCAATTGTTGGGTTTCTATAGGTACAGTGAAAGTACTAGTGTTTAAAACTTTTTATTCAAAACACCCTAGCACATCGAAACTCTAATGCCTAGGATACACCTTGATAATATAAAGTATTTATTGCTATAATATAATGCATTTCAATTTGAAAAATAAAGGAACCACCTATCAATAGTTGGTCAATGAGGCATTCAAGGACCAAATTAGTTAGATAAAGGAGGTCTACACCAATTGTTGGGTTTCTATAGGTACAGTGAAAGTACTAGTGTTTAAAACTTTTTATTCAAAACACCCTAGCACATCGAAACTCTAATGCCTAGGATACACCTTGATAATATAATCAAAGAATATATAATAAGAGGGTATTGAGACTTATAAATTTTTCATAGATGCATAAATGTCCATCCTTTAATGGTGATCTATACAAGAATAGTACAAAGGAAAATGCTCCAACTTGAATCTTCCTTCAAGAGTTCTAGCCCTAGAACTCACATTGCCTCCAATTGGTCAAGTGTTTCAAGAACTTGACTTCATTATCTTCAAGACTTAACTTGAACCTCTTATAACCTTTTTAAGGATCTTAGATGTTCTTCCCAAAACCTTTTTTAACTCTTGTCTTAAGACTATAAGGCTTGTCTTAATATAGGAAAGCCTTGTCTTAAAATCCTAGAGTCCTTCGAAGAGGATTGGATTGGATTTGTATTTTGCCCCATCTACCATGCCCCATTTATAGCAAGAAAGGGGTGCCAAAAGTGGTGATACAGTAGTACCATACGCCTATTTAATAACATATCAAAAAATCAAGGGACATATATAAGAAGGTCATTTTATAAGGATGCAACACTTCAGCCTTTCTCCTATGCATGTACAAAATCAGATGATGATTAGGTGTCCTTTCCCTTTTTAGATAAATCTGAAACTTACCATGTAGAATCTCAACTTAATTTGAACTCACATGGTAGAGGTTTCATTAGGGGGACACCACCTCGTGCCCCTTGACAGAAGGACTCTTCATGCCAAAGTCTATATGAAGAAATTTCTACGCATAATTTGTACTTCCAAATAAACTCCATGCCCATTTAAATTTAAATGGGTTAAATCATACTTTGTGATTTGTGCCAAAAGAAAGGAGGGTAGATGGGCTACTACATGGGTCTTAATCCAATGTAAGAATGACTCCTAGCCTTCTCCATGCTCAAGTGTGCGCATACTATGCTAATATATTCCAAGACTTGTGATGCACAAGCCTTGCATTTCTAGGCATCTTATGCCCAATCTAGAAGTCAATAATTTTTTTAAAAATAGTGCTGATGAAGATGAACTTTTGATCTTTGTGCCACATAGTTTGAAACCTATCAGAGAAGGATTCTTCATCGTTTCTCACACCAAAAAAAAAGTCGTGTGCCTTCCTTCTTTTCAGGTGCCTAGAGTCCCACCAAATTGGGACTCTTGATTTAGGCTAGTGGCTAGGAATTTGGTGTTAGAAAATATATCCTAAAACTAATCATCTGGGTTATAGATGGTTGACTTTTCTTGAAAATATATATGAATTATTAATAAAATAAAAATTATTTTTGATAGTTCAACACTATTTATCATCTTCCTATGAACTCTAATATATTAAAGTCCTTAGAGCTACATTGATTTGAAAAATGAAGATTTATTGAGTGGTTCTTAAATTGATTCATGACTAAATGATACATTATAGTCTAGGATGACAACGTTTATCAAGTATAGGTCATTGTGTGCCATATAGATTGTTTGTCATCTTAATCGAGTGTGGAGATACTAGTATGGCATATAGGTGAGTATAGGAGTACATCTCATGAATAGTGAACAATTTTGTGGAGTATTTTATGATGGGGACATCAAGAACAGACATGGAATTCAAGGTTCAATGAAGATCTCTAGGTCATGTGTTGGAAATGTCAGTCAAAATTTTTCAATGAGTACTTTGAGTCCTGTAATAAAGTAAGTCAATAGGATTCACTAAGTCCCTTGAGTCATGTTTAGTCAGTTCAGTTGAGCCCATGAGTCCATTTGTTTTATCCGGCCTATTTTGAGTCTTGTCAATTAGGCCCTTTGAGTCCATGTAATTTTCATTCAAGACAAGAACCAAGAGGAGAGTCACCAGACCGAAGATTCACCAGGTCCTCCTCAAGCAGAACTAGATTCCATGCACCTTGACCCCTACTCAGGCCCCCCCAGCAGTGGCACCCAAGCATTTGGGCCCTTTCATGCCGCCAAGCCCACAAGAAAGCACCCCAGTCCAAGCTTCAAGTGATGGCACCCCAAGTCCACAAGATCTAATGAAGAAGTGGTGCCCTAGATCCCTAGCCTTGGCACCCCAGTCCAAGGCCCATAGCAGTTGGCACCCCTTCCAGGCCCATTCATGTTAGCGCCCCCCCAAGCCTTGACCTAGTCCAAGACGCCCCAGGGTTTTGACCAAGTCCAAGCAGATGTCTTCCAAGTCCAACAAGGAGTCAAGGCCCTAGCCCAAGAGGGTTTCTTGGCCCTCAAGTTTTGTAATCCCAGTCTGTATTGGAGTCTAGGGACCTGGGTGAATCTATAAATACCCACCCCTTCTCCTCTTGTATTCATATAACTTGATGAATGAAAATTTTGAGTGACTCTTTATTTCTAATTGCCTTCATTCTTTAAATGTTGATGGGTGTAAGGCCCAAGTTTTTTTTTTACAAACCCTAGATCTTTTCTAACCTAGCTGCCCTCCACCTCTCTCCATCCATACAAACCCTTGGATGCCATCTTCAATTAACCTTTCAAGCCACCCCACATAACTTCATCTAGGCTGCCCACCTCTAATCCTCCTTAAACCCTAATGCCAACCCACCTCTCACCAACCAGGATGCAACCCAAGGAAGCCCCAGGCATCCTCCCATTAGCCCCAGGCTGCCCCTCCAAGATCCAGATGCCCAAGCCTCTTCTAAGGCTGCCAGATCTCTGCTACCATCCCTCTTACCCATTTCTTTCCTTTCTTCTGGTTTCATATTTTTTTGCATAATCTTCCCACCTTACTTGTGACATTTGCAGGATCCTTCTGGTGCCATGCCCTCTGGATGAGGTCTTCCTTGCCCTCGAATTAAACTGATAAAAAGGTGGCAGATCCACAGAAAAATGACCGAGTCATCCAGGCACCGATTTGAGTGAAGCGATCTCATCTACAGCAATAAGACATCATTGCCTGGTATGTTAAACCCGATTCCCTCCTCTCTTTGTCTGATTTTTTAAAGGAGAACATGTACCTAATAGATGTTTCTTAACCCTAGGATCCTTTTCTTTATTTCTTTAATAGTTTCTAGCATGTGGGCAGGACTTTAACTATTACAAAAAAAAACCCTAACCTATTCTAGTCTCTTTTTTGAGAATAAATCACTTAAAAAATCTGAAACTCATTGCTCTATTAATCTGGTTGTTCTTCATGTTCATCCCTTTCATGTCATCCGTCATTAGTTAGAGTTCATACCCCATCATCTTTTGGTATCAGAGCTAGTTTAGGACATGTTCTTACATGGTTAAGAAAAGATTCTGCATGCTGATTTCTGCGATAGTAGTCTAAACATAGGTCCAATTATGCATCATAATTTTTTTGTTTTTCTTTGATTTTCAAAGTAATTAGTCTCTATTTAGTCCTTTATTTTTTGTTATTTTTTTTGAATTTTTTAGATTTAAAAAAAACCAGTAAAACAAAACCCTAACAAAAAAAATTGCTTGCTGAAATCTGCGTAATAGTCAAAACTTAGGTCTAATTCTCCATCATAACCTTACTATTTTTTCTGATTTTTGCATAGATTATTCTCTGATTAGTCCTCTATTCTTTTTAAATTTTTTTTTAATTTTTTCAGATCTGACAACCCAAAGAAATCTGCATGAAATCGAAACCTTGTCTTGCTGAAATTTTTGCATGTTAACCTAGGGCTGAACTTAATTTACATCCAAACCCCCGAAACCCAAGCCACTTTTGTTTGCACACCTAATCAACTGAAAAATTAAGTCTGCCACCTCATAAAACATTAAAAAAAAATATTTTCTGATTTTTTTGATTTTAGACTGCATTAGGGTTTCATCGTGTGTGCATCATCATGCCTTAACCTAATCTAAAGGGCACTTCTACTCTGTCAGATCAGGGCAGGATTTCATCACTTATTCTGGGCCTAAAATAATCACCCTGCATTCAAACCAAAGCCTAATTAAAATCCAGTAGATACTTAATTGATCTAGGGACACCAACAGGTCGAGCCCGAGTCTAGTGAGAAAACTATTGCACTCAACCCTTCCACTATTACTAGAAGCTGGTGTCTAAGGCTAGAGGTCTAGAGGCAAACACCCTAAGTGGACTGGTGGTTTTTAATTAGGACCCTGTGACAAGCAGGGGGAGCCTCCCACTACTCCACCTCTTACCTGGCCAGTGGAAGGATTAATTGTTGAGTTACTCACACTACTTGGACTCTAAGTCTAGGAAACTTAGAATGTTTGTGTGCTGATTAGGAGTCTAACCCCATCAGTCCCACCCCAACCCAGTCTGACCATGGAGTCAATGTGTGTGCTTATTTGCATGACCCCTAGATTAGGAGTCTAACCCCAATAGTCTCAACCCAACCCAACCTGACCATGAAATCCGACGTAAGAACCTTACAAGGGATCATTACTGAGTAACTAGCCCAAATAAACTATAAGATAACCAAATGAATAATAGGTTTGACCAAATAGATGGTCATTTAGGATACCTAGAAAGAACCAGAAAGGCCCATACTAAACCTAAACTAGAGTCACCTCTGCCTACACCTCTCCACTCTAGGAGAGCCAAACACCATGACCCATTCTTGGAGTCCAACCATAGGAGAGCTCAACACCCTAACCCATTCTTGGAGCCCAACCATAGGAGAGCCCAACACCCTGACCCATTCTTGGAGCCCAACCCTAGGAGAGCCCCACACCCTGACCCAATCTGGGATCTTAGTGTAAGGAGACCCAATGATGATGAGAGAGCCACTAGGTACATTAGGATAGAAGCACCTAAAATTGTTGTTATTCTTGATCTTGAGGATTATCTTGTTTGGGAAAGAAATATGGATCTATATTTTGAGAAGGAACAAATGTCTGAAGGAAGTCAGTTCAAGTTTACTAAATTTAAGTTAGTTCGCCATGCTAGGATATACTGAGATAAGTTTGAGAGAATGACTAGACAAGAGGGATAAATGCCCATCACTACCTAGAGAGCCATGAAAAGCAAACTTAGAAAAACGTACCTACCAAGATCCTATGAACCTAGCTCCTATGCACCCAGATCCTATGAACCTAGCTTCTATGCACCCAGATCCTATGAACCTAGCTTCTATGCACCCAGATCCTATGTACCCATGTCCTATAAGCTTAAGGAACCCATAGCCTATAGATCTGAGCTCATGTCCTATAAGCCCAAGAGATCCATAATCCATAGATCTGAGCCCATGTCCTATGAGCCCTAAAGACCCATAACCCGTCGATTTGAACCCATGACCTTTGAGCAAAAGGAACCCATAGTCCATCGGCCTGAACCCCATAAGATTAGTATCCCTAGATATGAACCAAGTATTAGTCAGGTACCCTTCAGTCGACCCACCCCTACTATCCCAGATACTAGTCAATTTTCCCTTAGCCGACCCCCACCTACCACCCCATTTGTTCACAACGATGACATTGAAGTGGAAGTGTATGACATTAGGTGAACTTAATGGATGAGTATAAGGGAGAAGAGGAGATACCTATGGTAGACCCAAAGTTAGTTGACCCTGACCATACCCAGACTGAAGCCAACCTAGAGTTAGTTGACCCTGATCATACTTAGACTGAAGCCAACCTAGAGTTAGCTGACCTTGACCACACCTAGACTAAAGCTATAGTGGAAGAACAGTTAGAGGAAGAGAACCATGATCCTACTACTACAACTCTACTTGAGGAGACTTTAGAAGAGAGCCCAATTGTAGAGCCTAGTTCTAAAATTCAAGAACCAAAAAAAATTAGTGCGAACTTGGATTATTTAATCTAGTACCCTCAGGATGAATCCCCTCCTGTAGTTCCCATTGAAGATCTCTTTCCTGAAATTAGTGACCCATTCTTCCATAAGGCAGACCCTGTAGATGTACCTCAAACCTGTAAGATCAACCTCATTAGTCTAGGACTAATCACTGACACCTCTTCTTACATCCTACTCTATCCAATCAACCTTGAACCCTCTTTTTATTTCCTACCCTACCAGGCTAATCCTAAATCCACCTCTTATTTTTTGTCCTTTCTTGAATCTTCTTATATTTTTCTAACCATTCGATTGCATTTTATAGAGGTTAGCATGTTGCATACATTCATTAAGCATGTTAGGTTTGCATCCTTTTTCTGGAGGACCCTATGGAATATGTTAGGAGTGCATGCCATGTTTTCATTTGCATGTCACCCACCTGACCAAGGGTCAAACCCAATTGTAGTTTAGGGTTCAGTCTAGTCCGTAGTCCATTAGGTAGTGGTATGAATTACTTGCCTGCATGCTGGTATGAGTCATTTGCATTGCATGGTTAGAGATTTGCATAAGGACATTAACCATAAGATTGATGTGAGCAATGATTTTTATAAACACATGGTTAATTCCTGAAAAGAGTCTAAGAGTTCGCTAGGAAAATTGTGTAATGATTAGGTTCCATACTCGCGAAGCTGGACCCTTCAAAGTGATTAAGAAAGTTGGACCTAATGCTTGAGTTACCACCTAATTAGGTATTAAGCTCAATCTTCAATATCTCAGACTAAGTTGAGTATAGGGAGCCAGCAAAGATACCCAGTGAGCCTTTGGACCTAACCATTCCTTTGAAGAGCGAACCCAATCCTGAGTGTCCACCATCAAATTAGCTTGGAAAGGAAAAGATTAAGTGTATCCTGGATGACCAAGCCACTAGTACCTAGATCAAAGGCTACCAAGTCACTTGATTCTTTGGCAAGATTAACCAGAATCCGAGACCTCATGGATCACTCGAGAGGATCCACAACACCTCAACCCAGACCAGTTAGAGCAGTACCAGCACCAGATTGACCCTTGCTCGACAGGATCGAGTTCCACCCACCCTGGGAGAATTGATGGGGACAAAAGGAATAGACATGGAGCTCAAGGTTCAATGAAGATCTCTAAGTCATGTGTTGGGAAAGTCAGTCAAAATTTTTCAATGAGTACTTTGAGTCCTGTAATAAAGTGAGTCAATGGGATTCACTAAGTCCCTTGAATCCTGTTTAGTCAGTTCAGTTAAGCCCATGAGTCCATTTGTTTCATCTGGCCTATTTTGAGTCATGTCAGTTAGGCCCTTTGAGTCCTTGTAATTTTCATTCAAGACAAGAACCAAAAGAAGAGTCACCAGACCAAGAGATTCACCAGGTCCTTGAAGTCTCAGGTAGGCAACCCAAGAGGGGGGGGGGGGGTGAATTGGGTTTTATAAAACTTTTCAACTATTTCAAATATGAACTAAAGCAAGTATGTGCTAATTCAAATCAAATGCTTGTGTTTTGGCAATGTATTTGTGTGCTTCAAAATAATATGCAGCAGAGTAAATAAAATAAATGCACAAAGAAACAATCACACAAATACAAGATATTTATAGTGGTTCGGTGTACTCCAAGGCACCTACATCCACTTCCTAAGATCTTATTAGGAATTCCACTAAGATTGGTTTTGTAACCTAGGCTCACTAACAACCTTTACAACTTGTTTTGTCATCGGGCTCACAAGTCAAATCCTAGTTGGTTTCAAGGCTCACCAACAACCACCCTTGGTTTTACGGGCTAACCAAGAATCTAAACAACTTGTTTTGACTTCGGGCTCACAAGTTAAACCCTAATTGGTTTTAAAGCTCACCAATGACCACTTTGGTTTTGCAAGGCTTACCAAAAATCTCTTTGATTTTCTAAGGCTTACCAAAAACCTCTTTGATTTTCCAAGGCTCACCGAAAACCTTTAGTAAACTAATGTATGCACAAATATGAAAGAATACAATTAAAGCTTTCTAAAACAAAGCAATTATCTCTTTGAAACCCTTTGAAAGATGATGAAGATCTTGTCTTCAAGTTGTTGAAGCCTTTGATTGATGCTTGAGGATATGAACTTTGGATGCTTTCTTTGAAACTTGGAAGCTTGAAGGCTTGAACCACTTTACTCTTGTGTCCTTGAAGAATATTCAATGATCTCACCAAAGGATTACATCCCCATTTGATTCTTGATGTTTATATAGCCCTCCAAATCATAGAAGACTGTTTATGACCATTAGGGATGAAAATATAGCTGTTTGAAAGCAAGTTGGAGAAGTTCTGCAGCCTAGAAAACTAGTCGTTACAGTCCAAGTGTCGACATTTCATCTCCGGGTGTCGACACTTCATCTTCAAGTGTCGACACTTCATTCCTGTGAATCGACACTTGAGGCAAAAATCTCTGGATGGCATAGTTCTGCATTCTCAAAAATCTCAGGCCTTAAGTCGACACTTCACTCTTTAAGTGTCAACACTTCATTCTCAAGTGTCGATACTTGGGTGTGCCATCACTAAAACTTGCTAAAAATGAAACTTTAACTTCTTCAAGTTCTTCCATACCAATTCCAAAGTCCATATACTTGGTTTTCCATTAATTTAAGGACTTTTTCAACTGAAATATAAGCATTTCTTCATTCAACATGGATGAGTACTAAGATCTGATAAACACACTTAAAATATAATTAGTACTCATATATACTTAAACATTTTGTCAATCATCAAAATCAAGACCAGAGTTAATAATCTCCCCCTTTTTGATGATGAGAAAACCTTTAAGTATATAAATATGGTAAGCTTAAAAAGATTAACAATAAGATAAATATGTAAGCTCAAAATCAATAAGCATCAAGCTCTCCCTCAAAATATAATCCAAAATTTTTTTAAAGGAATCTTCAAAATATTTTTCAAAATATGCAAAATTTTTAAATTTTCTCTATCTTACTGATTCTTCCCTAAAGATAAAAACTTATTACTTTCTTCTCCCCCTTTTGCACTTTCTTTCATTTCTCATATGATTTTTCATGTTTATCCAATTTTTTTATTTTTCATACTTAACATTTTTCTCTCCCTTTTTGATATCATGAAAAAGGGTAAAAGGCAATACAAAATGGAAACGAAGGTGGAAAGAACAGCAAGTAGATCATCAAAATCAATATATGAAATTAATTAATCATGATACCACTTGAAATTATTATAGATTGAACATGATATAGCACTTGAAATATGATACCATTTGAAATATGATACAATTAAACATAATACCATAAAAATGATATGCACATGCAAAAGATAGCTCAATATTTATAAACTATGATAAGCAAATTATCCATTCACCTTGTTCATGGGATAAGGTCACAGCGGCACCCTAACATGTCATAAGAGACCCCGGTGAATGGGAAGAGAGGGTCTTCAAACCCTACTTAGCTCCTATGACCAGACGGCCATGGTGACTAAACCAATCCAAAGCAGTTACTAGAAATTCTTTTAAAAATAAATTTTGATCCCAATTGAATATGATACCACTTGAATGTAACTCCCCTCAAAGGATTAGATTTGAAAACAAGGAGAAGGAGTATCAAAGCAATATAAGTAAAGCATGATATTAAAAATATTGAAAGCATCATATATAAAAACAAATCTTTGGATGCTCCCCCTAAATGTTATTCCTCCTTAAAAATATGCATTCATTTGAGAAATAAAAATATAAAAGCACATGCATCATAATTTTAGATAATTTTTAAGATATTCATGATTTTCAAAATACAAAGGATTGATCATTTAAAAACTTTTAGTATGATTTTAAATTTATTTAAAATAATTTGATATCTATACAAATGCTAGAAGTAATTTAATAGCAAGTCTAGCTATTAGAGCAAGGGTTTATCAATATGCATACCTTCTTAAATGTAACTCTTAACTACCAGTTCTATACTTGATCCAAATCATTTCTAGCTTATGCATAGATGCCAAAAATGAAAACACATAAATCATAACATTTTATTTGAAATAATTTAAAACTATATTAATCAAAATCAAGTAAAAATCTAATAATCACAAGTTTAATCATGAGAGCATGAAATCCATCAGCACTAAAGAGTTCATGATCACAACATATGATTATCAGTCTAAGCTTGATTCTAATTAATTAATTGAAACAATTTTCAAATCAATATGCATCTTCAAAAGTATTTTTCATGAAATAATTTAAGATACATTAATCAAAATTAAGTGAAGTTCTTACAATCAGAAGTTTAATCATGATAGCATGAAATTCATCAACATCAAGAAGTTCATGATCACAACCAATGACCATAAGACTGAACTTGATTCTAATTAAACATTTTTTAAAATAATTGATGCAACATTTATAATAAATATACAACTACATTTTCAATTATGGAATGAAAAGTTTAGAATTTACCAATGTCTAGAATCCTTCCTTTACCATTTAGTCCAAAATTTAGCTTGTCCATTCTTCATGTTGTCTTGTACAACCACTATTCAATTACTTCATTTCTTTTTGTTGGGCTGCAAGACATTCCTGCAAAACATACTAAGTGGACAATTTTGGTACCCAAACTTTCTTGGGTCATTTAGGATTATTAACTATGGTTCCTTTTGGAACCCAAACTTTTCTCAATCTACAAGGATATGCATTAAGTATATATTTACAACAGGTCAAATTGGAAGAAGTAGGAATAAAGAAATTCTTCAAAAAATTTTGTTTTTTTTCTTCAATCAAAATATTTTTTTCATTTGAAAACTTATTGCATAATTCTTTCAAATCAAAGTTTTCTTTTTCTAAATTTTTTTTTTCTTTAGAAAAATTATTCTTTTCATTTTCCAAAACATTAATCTTGGCATTTAAATTATTATTTTTATTAGCAAGATTGTTGTTCTTAAGAGAAAAAGAATCTACATGTCTTTTTAATTTCTTGTGCTCAATTTTTAGCATTTTGTATTCATGCACAAGATCATTGAATGCATCACGTAGTTCATCAAAGGTAAAATCATAATCATTTTCAGAACATATCTCTTTCTCATTTGCTATGAAGCAAAGATGGGCAACTTCATTATCCAAACTTGAATCTTCGCTATCGCTCCAAGTTGCCATCATTGCCTTGAAATTCTTTTTGGCCTTGATGGCTATTATCTTCTTTTTCTCTTGATCAGCAACTACTTCCCTTTGCCATAAATTCAACTCATGGGTCATGAGTGAACCAATAAGCTCCTTTAAAGGTAAGGTTTCTACATCTTTAGCTTCTTGGATCGCTGTTACCTTTGGATCCCATGATATTAGTAAAGATCTAAGAATTTTGTTAACTAAATCAGCATTAGTATAAACTTTGCCAAGACTTTTTAATTCATTAATAATAATCATGAATCTAGTAAGCATATCAGATATAGATTCATAATGCATCATTTTAAAGATTTCAAAAGAATATACAAGCAAATTTATTTTAGTGTTCTTCACTTGAAGAGTACCCTCATGAGTGACTTCAAGTGTATCCCATATTTCCTTCGCCGATGTGCATGTGGAGATCCGATTAAATTCATTAAAGTCCAATGCACAATAAAGCAAGTTCATTGTTTTAGCATTAATTTCAGATTGCTTAATGTCATATTCATTCCAATCCTCTTCGAGCTTTGGAATGGAAATGCCATTAACCAAAATGGAAGGAATATGAGGACCATTAACAATAATTTTTCAAAGATGATAACTAATAGATTGAATATGGATGCGCATGCGAGTTTTCCAAAAAGTATAATTTGTGCCATCGAAAATGGTGGTTTAATACTAATACCTACAAGGGTTGCCATGAACTTTAGCTCAAAATCGTTAGATTTTCAAACAGAGCACTGAGCTCTGATACCAATTGAAGGCTCAGGTAGGCAACCCAGGAGGGGGGTGAATTGGGTTTTATAAAACTTTTCAACTATTTCAAATATGAACTAAAGCAAGTATGTGCTAATTTAAATCAAATGCTTGTGTTTTGGCAATGTATTTGTGTACTTCAAAATAATATGCAGTGGAGTAAATAAAATAAATGCACAAAGAAACAATCATACAAACACAAAAAATTTATAGTGGTTCAGTGCACTCCAAGGCACCTACGTCCACTCCCCAAGATTTCCTTGAAAATTTTACTAAGATTTGTTTTGTAACATAGGCTCACCAACAACCTTTACAACTTGTTTTGTCTTCAGGCTTACAAGTCAAATCCTAGTTGGTTTCAAGGCTCACCAACAACCACCCTTGATTTTACAAGCTAACCAAGAATCTAAACAACTTGTTTTGACTTCGGACTCACAAGTTAAATCCTAGTTGGTTTCAAGGCTCAGCAACAACCACTTTGGTTTTCCAAGGCTTACCAAAAATCTCTTTGGTTTTCCAAGGCTCACCAAAAATCTTTAGTAAAACAATATAAGAACAAATATGAAAGAATATAATTAAAGCTTTCTAAAATAAAGCAGTTATCTCTTTGAAGCCCTTTGAAAGTTGATGAAGATCTTGTCTTCAAGTTGTTGAAGCCTTTGATTGATGCTTGAGGATGTGAACTTTAGATGCTCTCTTTAAAACTTGGAAGCTCGAAGACTTGAACCACTTAACTCTTGAATCCTTCAAGAATATTTAATGATCTCACCAAAGGATTACTTTCCCATTTGATTCTTGATGTTTATATAGCTCTCCAAATCATAGATAACCGTTTATGATCATTGGGGATGAAAATATAGCCATTTGAAAGCAAGTTGGAAAAGTTTTGCAGCCTAGAAAACTAGCCATTACAGTCCAAGTGTCGACACTTCACCTCCAAGTGTCGACACTTCACCTTCAGGTGTCGACGCTTAATCTCCAGGTGTCGACACTTCATCTTCAAGTATCGACACTTCATTCTCGTGAGTCGACACTTGAGGCAAAAACCTCTGGATGGCATAGTTCTACATTTTCAAAAATCTCAGGCCTTGAGTTGACACTTCACACTTCAAGTGTCAACACTTCATTCTCAGGTGTCGACACTTCATTTCCAAGTGTTGACACTTGGGCGTGCCATTACTGAAACTTGCTGAAAATGAAACTTTAACTTCTTATAAAAGTTCTTCCATACAAATTCCAAAGTCCATATACTTGATTTTCCATTAATTTAAGGACTTTTTCAACTGAAATACAAGCATTTCTTCATTCAACATGGATGAGTACTAAGATCTGATAAATATACTTAAAATATAATTAGTACTCATATATACTTAAACATTTTGTCAATCATCAAAATCAAGACCAGAGTTAACAATCTCCCCCTTTTTGATGATGACAAAACCTTTAAGTATATAAATAGGGTAAGCTTAAAAAGATTAACAATAAGATAAATATGTAAGCTCAAAATCAATAAGCATCAAGCTCTCCTTCAAAATATGGTCCAAAATTTTTTTAAAAAAATCTTCAAAATATTTTTCAAAATATGCAAAATTTTTAAATTTTCTCTATCTTACTGATTCTTCCCTAAAGATAAAAGCTTATTGCTTTCTTCTTCCCCTTTTGCACTTTCTTTCATTTCTCATATGATTTTTCATGTTTATCCAATTTTTTTCTTTTTCATACTTAACATTTTTCTCCCCCTTTTTGATATCATGAAAAAAGGTGAAAGGTAATACAAAATGGAAATGAAGGTGAAAAGAATAGCAAGTAGATCATCAAAATCAATATATGAAATTAATTAATCATGATACCACTTGAAATTATTATAGATTGAACATGATATAGCATTTGAAATATGATACAATTTGAAATATGATACAATTGAACATGATACCATAAAAGTGATATGCACATGCAAAAGATAGCTCAATATTTATAAACTATGATAAGCAAATTATCCATTCACCTTACTTGTTCATTGGATAAGGTCACAGCGGCATCCTAACATGTCATAAGAGATCCCAGTGAATGGAAAGAGAGGGTCTTTAAACCCTACTTAGCTCCTATGACCGGACGGCCATGGTGACTAACCCAATCCAAAGTAGTTAATAAGAATTCTTTTAAAAATAAATTTTGATACCAATTGAATATGATACCACTTGAATGTAACTCCCCTCAAAGGATTAGATTTGAAAATAAGGATGGGTATCAGAGCAATATAAGTAAAGCATGATATCAAAATATTGAAAGCATCATATATGAAAACAAATCTTTGGATGCTCCTCCTAAATGTTATTCCTCCTTAAAAATATGCATTCATTTGAGAAATAAAAATATGAAAGCACATGCATCATAATTTTAGATAATTTTTAAGATATTCATGATTTTCAAAATACAAAGTATTGATCATTTAAAAACTTTTAGTATGATTTTAAATATATTTAAAATAATTTGATATCCATACAAATGCTAGAAGTAATTTAATAGCAAGTCTAGCTACTAGAGCAAGGGTTTTTCAATATGCATACCTTCTTAAATGTAACCCTTAACTACCAGTTCTATACTTGATCCAAATCATTTCTTGTTTATGCATAGATACCAAAAATGAAAACATATAAATCATAACATTTTACTTGAAATAATTTAAAACTATATTAATCAAAATCAAGTAAAAGTCTAATAATCACAAGTTTAATCATGATAACATGAAATCCATCAACATTAAAGAGTTGATGATCACAACATATGATTATCAGTCTAAGCTTGATTCTAATTAATTAATTGAAATAATTTTCAAATCAATATGCATCTTTAAAAGTATTTTTCATGAAATAATTTAGGATACATTAATCAAAATCAAGTGAAGTTCTTACAATCAGAAGTTTAATCATGATAGCATGAAATTCATCAACATCAAGAAGTTCATGATCACAACCAATGACCATAAGACTAAACTTGATTCTAATTAAACATTTTTTAAAATAATTGATGCAACATTTATAATAAATATACAACTACATTTTCAATTATGGAAGGAAATGTTTAGAATTTATCAATGTGTAGAATCCTTCCTTTACCATTTAGCCCAAAATATAGCTTGTCCATTCTTTATATTGTCTTGTACAACCACTATTCAATTATTTCATTTCTTTATGTTGGGCTGCAAGACATTCCTGCAAAACATACTAAGTGGACAATTTTGATACCCAAACTTTCTTGGATCCTTTAGGATTAGTAACTATGGTTCCTTTCGGAACCCAAACTTTTCTCAATCTACAAGGATATGCATTAAGTATATATTTACAACAGGTCAAATTGGAAGTAGGAATAAAGAAATTCTTCAAAAATTTTTGCTTTTTTTCTTCAATCAAAATATTTTTCTCATTTGAAAACTTATTGTATAATTCTTTTAAATCAAAGTTTTCTTTTTCTAAATTTTTTTTTCTTTAGAAAAATTATTCTTTTCATTTCTCAAAACATCAATCTTGGTATTTAAATCATCATTTTTATTGGCAAGATTGGTGTTCTTAAGAGAAAAAGAATCTACATGTCTTTTTAATTTCTTGTGCTCAATTTTTAGCATTTTATATTCATGCACAAGATCATTGAATGCATCATGTAGTTCATCAAAGGTAAAATCATAATAATTTTCAGAACATACCTCTTTCTCATTTGCCATGAAGCAAAGATGGGCAACTTCATTATCCGAACTTGAATCTTCGCTATCGCTCCAAGTTTCCATCATTGTCTTGAAATTCTTTTTGGCCTTGAAGGCTATTATCTTCTTCTTCTCTTGATCAGCAACTACTTCCCTTTGCCATAAATTCAACTCATGGGTCATGAGTGAACCAATAAGCTCCTCCAAAGGTAAGGTTTCTACATCTTTAGCTTCTTGGATTGCTGTCACCTTTGGATCCCATGATATTGGTAAAGATCTAAGAATTTTGTTAACCAAATCAGCATTAGTATAAACTTTGCCAAGACTTTTTAATTCATTAATAATAATCATGAATCTAGTAAACATATCAGATATAGATTCATAATGCATCATTTTAAAGATTTCAAAAGAATATACAAGCAAATTTATTTTAGTGTTCTTCACTTGAAGAGTACCCTTATGAGTAACTTCAAGTGTTTCCCATATTTCCTTCGCCGATGTGCATGTAGAGATCCGATTAAATTCATTAAAGTCCAATGCACAATAAAGTAAGTTCATTGTTTTAGCATTAATTTTAGATTGCTTAATGTCATATTCATTCCAATCCTCTTCGAGCTTTGGAATGGAAATGCCATTAACCAAAATGGAAGGAATATGAAGACCATTAACAATAATTTTCCAAAGATGATAACTAATAGATTGAATATGAAGACCATTAACAATAATTTTCCAAAGATGATAACTAAAGCCCATAGCAGTTCGAACCCCTCCCAGGCCCATTCATGTTAGTGCCCCCCCATGCCTTGACCTAGTCTAAGATGCCCCAGGGTTTTGACCAAGTCCAAGCAGATGTCTTCCAAAACCAACAAGGAGTCAAGGCCCTGGCCCAAGAGGATTTCTTGGCCCTCAAGTTTTGTAGTCTCAGTCTATATTGCAGTCCAGGGACATGGGTGAATCTATAAATACCCACCCCTCCCCCTCTTGTATTCATATAACTTGATGAATAAAAATTTTGAGTGACTCTTTATTTCCAATTGCCTTCGTTCTTTAAACGTCGACATGTGTGAGGCCCGAGTTTTTTTTTACAAACCCTAGATCTTTTCTAATCTAGTCGCCCTCCACCTCTCTCCATCCATACAACCTCTTGGATGCCATCTTCACTTAACCTTCCAAGCCACTCCACATAACTTCTTCTAGGCCGCCCTCCTTTAAACCTCCTTAAACCCTAACGCCAACCCACCTCTCACCAACCAGGCCAACACCCAAGGAAGCCCCAGGCATCCTCCCATTAGCCCCAGGCCACCCCTCCAAGATCTAGATGCCCAAACTTCTTCTAAGGTCACCAGATCTCTGCCACCATCCCTCTCACCTGTTTCTTTCCTTTCTTCCCGTTTCATATTTTTTTGCATAATCTTCCTGGCTAACTTGTGACGTTTGCAAGATCCTTCCAATGCCACACCCTCTGGATGAGGTCTTTGTTGCCCTCGAATCAAATTGATAAAAAGATGGTGGATTTGTGAAAAGGTGACCGGGTCATCCGAGCATGGATCTAAGCAGAGCGATCTCATCTACAGCAACAAGACATCATTGCCTGGTATGTCAAACCCAATTCCCTCCTCTCTTTATCTAATTTTTTGAAGGAGAACATGTACCTAATAGGTGTTTCTTAACCCTAGGATTTTTTTCTTTATTTCTTTGATAGTTTCTAGTATGTGGGTAGGACTCTAACTATTACAAAAAAACCCTAACCTCTTCTAGTCTCTTTTTCGAGAATAAATCACCTAAAAAATCTGAAACTCATTGCTCTATTAATCTAGTTATTCTTCATGTTCATCCCTTTCATGTCATCCATCATTTGTTAGAGTGCGTACCCTATCATTCTGTTATCAAGAATATCTTGCAGAAAGTGTTTGGATATAAATATCCCTCTGACTTGAACTATCACAGTGACTTGGCAAGCAAATCATTGTACTTTAGTATCAGACTACCTGAATTTCTAATCCAGTGACAAAAGATTTTTGGGTACAGTCAAGTACTTATTAAGTCGGTGTTAACTTAATAAGGGATTGACCATTCCAAGTTGTTGGAGTAAATGCTTGATAGTGTTTCAATTTAGAAAAACATAAGTCTGGGTAATCATGGTTAGGAGTCACAGGATTTAGCATGTTGAAGACATTCAGATGCACTTATTCGAAGTTGATAATAGACTCTGAATTCATCCTGAGCATTAGGTTAGTGAGATGAATTATACGATAACCATAGCATGGGTTAATGAATGTTGCTTTGCCATCATTTGACCTATCTGGATGTTGGGCACCATTGCTTGATAGTTGCACTAATTAGTTCAAATAATCATTCCAGAGCTACTAACTTTAGGCTCAAACTTATGAGATCACATATAATGAAAATTCTTTATTGATCATGATGGTTGATCGACGATTGAGAATCACCTAGTGGTAAAATTATAAATATGATCAATAATTTATCTTATATAGAAGTTATACATAAATAAATAAATATTAATTAATATTAAAAGAATTAATTGATAATTAAATTGCTAATTGAGTTAATTTATTGAGCAAAAAAATTTAGTCAAATCTATTTGAATTTGGTTCAATTAGATTTCACTCGATTAAGTTATTCGATGACTTAATCACTAAGAAATTTTAATCTAGATTTAATTTGAATTTAGACTTGATTAATTTTTTAATTAATTAATTTTAATTATAGCCTAATCAGATTTGGTTCAAGCTATTTGAATTGGTCAAATAAAATTAAATTAAGGTTAGAATTAAGGTTGACCAAGTCAAACCTAGGAACCTAGCTTTTTCCTTGCACCACTTTATTCTCCATGCAAAATTAAATTTTGCATGAAAAAACTCCATGCCAATTAGTGTTTAGCAAACTCCTTATTATCCATTCTAATTTGAATTGATCCAATAAAAAACTTAAAAGGAGTTTTAATATAATTTTGTATCTGGTTTGACCAAGTTAAAACTAATTCTTGCACCCCTAGCTTTCTCCACAAATTTTTAATTTTTTGCATAAAGTCTTCTTCTTCAAAAAAAAAAGTTTTGATGCTTTCTCTAAATTCCTTTTGGGCTAGGATAGGTATAAATAAATTTTAGAATTTACTTAAATTTATTAGAATTTAAATTAAATTGGTTTTGAATGAATCAAACTACTAGTCCTAGAAAAATGTTATTCCTTAATCAAATCCTAATCCTTTTCTCTACTCCTATTTAAGTGGACTTTTTGCTGTATTGTACATCACTTTGAGAGGCTTTTACTATGAAAAACCAAGGAGAAAATTCATGGAAAAGAATATTAGAGTGGGCGTGAAAAAAAGTTGGCATGGGAACCCTTTCTTCTTGGTGCCAGGGAGAAAAGAAAAGAGAAAAGAAAGGAAGAAAAGAAAATAAAGACAAATTAGTTTTGGGAATTTGCTTCTTCCATGACCTGATTCTCCTCATCCTCCATCTTCTTATCTTCTTGGAGTACTTGAAAAAAAATCGAAGAAAGGTTTTTAGATCAGCCATCCATAGCATTCACACTGAGTTAGCACTCTAGGAAAGGTGATTTCTCGGGACTTCGTGTGGACTTTTGTAGGGGTCGGATACCCTTTACAGCTGCAAGGTGATGTTTAGACCTTCTACCATGCTCCATCAGTAGTAGTGTTCATCAATCCATGATGAGGTATGGGACTCAATCCTATATATTTGTAGATTAGATCTATAGCATGCATCGGCTAGATCGATGCATGCTGATTTTAATTTCAACATCTATACTCTATTCATATATTATAATGATCCTATAGGATAGGCTTTTAGAATTGATCTAATAAATGATTTAGTGATTAAAATTATTTTTAATCAAATATGCTTCTGCTAATTTAAAAAAAAACCCATGCATAAAAACTTATCCTAGTTTTTCAACGATGGTATCAGAGCCCCAGGTTTCTGACATGATTTGATTAGATGCAGATTTGAATCTTAATTTGAGTAACTACTTCAAATTGAGGTAATAACTATGGCCATCCAGTCATAGAAGAAAAGTAGGGTTTAAAGACCCTCTTTTCTCATTCAATGGGATCTCTTATTGCGTGAAGGGATACCACTTGTGGTTATATCCCATGAACAAGTAAGGTGAAAGGATATTTTTATTAAAATTATTTTGATAACTTAGATCTGATTTTTAATAGTTTTAAAATTAAGTTATTTACATCAGGTTTTATGCTTAGAATATAAACTGTAAACTTAATTTCAGCAATTGCATTAAATTATGTAGTCTAGATCTAAAATTATTTTATTGGTATATGATGCATATAAAAAAATTTAGACCTCATTTTAGCAAAATAAATCATGATTATTGCTAGAAATAAGAGTTTATTAGATCTAGAATTACGAATTAAAGATCAAAAGTCAATTGATAAAACTTGGATTTTTATATTAGCTCAAATCAAGTTAAATTTTTGGGTTAGACCAAGGATTAGAATTTGATTAATATGGACCTTAGATAAATTGATTTAAACCAACCAGAAGTTGAATAGGTTTAGGTCGAAAGGTCTCTAAATCAATTCTATAGTGATTGGTTGATCAAGTCCATATTATCAAATTGACCAGATTCTAGATCAGTGGTTAGATCCAAATCTTTAGGCTCATCTAATTGAAATTGATAAACCAAATTATATCTAAGGTAAGTTTGGTATTTGATCATGATCATTAATTGGGACCATCTTTTACCTAGCCAACTCTGTTGGTGTCTAAGAAAAGAGGTTAATGGTAGAACCCTCCCATTGATCTCACTTACATGGACAATTTGGTCAATCAAATTTTGATTAAACAACTCATCAATTCGAGATAACCCATGCCAGTCAGAAAAATTAGTTTTACTAATCTTGGTTCCCTTGAATTAATGTGATTTGACCCTCATCACTTGATGAAGTCAGAGAGAGGATTATTATTTAGTTCATATCTTTTTTTCTTTTCTCTAATTAAATCTTCTAAATTTATTAGGTCCCTTGAGTGATATAATTATAAAGATAATTAAGTCACAGCCTCCCATTAAGGAGTAATAATGAGTCTAATAATTTAGATGATCATTAGAGGTCCAAAGACGTGGTGCTCAGCTAGCTATTGAAATTTTTATTCATATTATGATAACTTAGTTGCTTCTTTCTAAATGATGATCAGGTAGGCTGACTAAACTCAGGCTTGGGCATTGTTGGCTATAAGTACTCAATCCTATCATGTTAATAGTTGGACCTAACCAGTAATTCCAATGGTAGCCAAAAGGCTTACTGATTAGTTCCTAGGATAAAATTATTACCAATAATTTTTTAGAAAAATAATTGATTAAGAATCTATCTTTAGATGTACATGGATGCGTCGGTCAAAGTCAGGCTCATATGCAATCTATTGGATTATGGTACCTCCTAAGAAATTGATAAAATTTCTCAAATTGGAAGTAGAGACTACTAATTTGATCAAAATAATAGGAGAACCTTTAGACTAAAGTCCAAGTCTTTAGGATTAAATGATTCATATACTAATTAGGTCTTGTTCTCCTTGTAAATTAATATGGAAACCACTTTGTCATTCTGTTCATTGCTAAACAATGAAAAATTAATAAGATCCAATTTTGATAGATCATATCAACAGTTGAAAATAGTTCTGGAGTACGAATGAATTATATACATGCTGATAGATCCGGGACCTGAGAAGCTTGCTCAGAATGCTCATAATGTAGTCTGAGACACTTACTAGAAGTGGCTCAATGATCAAACCATGGTTTGTTGTATTATGCAGGCATCCATGAATGATGAATTGAATTGCAAGTTTGAGGATGCTCAACCGGAAAACATACTTCAAGTGTTGAAAGAATCCTTCAACATTCCTGATGATGTTGAAAGGTACAAAATATCTTGTACCATTTTCAACACTAGGATAAGGGAAGGGGCATCGATTATTGATCATATATTGCACATGATCGAACTGATTAAGCACCTAAGCAAACTTAGATTTTTTTGCAAGAATAGCTGAGGAAGGATGTGATCCTCAATTCTTTGTCAATGTCTTATGTTGACTTCCTTGATCGTTATAGAGTAACTAGGCTTATAGTAAATTGCCATGGTCTGTTGGGGTTACTATAGACCTATGAGAAGGATCATTAGCTCCATAAGGGTTGGTGAATGTAGTTAGAGGTTCAACAGGACATCATCCCTTTAAGAAAGGGAAGAAGAAAAATAAGAAAAAGGTGTAAAGTGCTCCAGTGAACTAGGCGAGGTCAGACCAAGAAGTTGAATGCTAACCAGACTCAAGCTGAATACTTTTATTGTAAGAAGTAGGGATGCTGGAAGAGGAATTATCCTCTATACATTACCTTGCTAGATCTAAATAGGCCAAAGAAAAAGAAGACCTAGCAAGGCATTGCTAGACAAGGTACTTATATGATAACACCTTGTAATTTTTTTTTTTTTATGATACTATTGTCTAGATATTAGATACTGGAACCCTATTAATAATTACAATGTATTGCAGGGACTTTAGGTCAGTAAATGATTCGAAGATAATAGAAAATTCCTAAATATTGAAGATAGAAGATCTATTCCAATTCTAGAGTTAGGAATAGTCAAGCTTATTTTTGATACTAGTATCATTGCTTTAGGTGATTGTCACTATTATCTTAATTTTGGTTAAATATGATCTCTGTAGGCCTTTTGACTAAAAATGATTATCGTTTATTAATAAAATAGATTTATTGTGATATCATTTTGAATGGTGAAACTATAATGCGTGAACAACTGAAGAATAATATTTATATTTTATCGTAGCATGTGAGTATAATGTACATGTCTAATAAATGCCCTAGGATAGAAAATTGGTCAAATGCTTACCTTTAGCATTGTAGGCTAGGTCATATCAACAAGAATAGGATGAATAGGTTATCTAAAGAGAGAATCCTTAAGGTCAATGATTTTGACTCATTATCTACCTGCAAATCATGTCTTCTTAGAAAGATGACTAAATCACTTTTTACTGGAAAGAGTGAAAGAGCTGCTAAAGTTCTGAGTCTAATATATATTGATGTATATGGATCGGTTGATATCACTACTTCATCATGTTTACTGATGACCTATCGAGGTATGGGTGACATATGTTTGAGTCATTTGAGATATTCAAACAATTTCATGATAAAAAAGAGAAACAAACTGGCAAGTATATTAAAATCCTTCGATTTGATCAAGTAGGTGAATATCTTACTAGTGAGTTTTTGACATATTTTGAAGAGAATAGGATTCTCTCATAATGGACTCCTTGTGAAACACCTTAGCATAATGGAGTGTCTAAAAGAAGGAATAGAACCTTGTTAGACATGGTTTATCCATGATGGGGTTTGCGAGTCTACCTATCACCTTTTGGGGATATGTACTAGAGTCAGCTTGTTACATTCTAAATAAAGTTCCTAGCAAGTCTATAAACAAAATGCCATATGAAATATGGACAGGGTATAAGTCAGTACTCTCACACCTTAGGGTTTGGGGATGTCCAGCTTATGTCAAATAATTGAAAATAGACAAGCTTGGGCCTAAGTTTGATAGGTGTATATTTATAGATACTCGAAGGAACTCGAAGGAAACTAAGGGTTATTTCTTCTACCATAATGATAAACACAAAGTGTTCGTTAGTAACAAGATAGCCTTTTTGGAAAAGGAGTTTCTCGAGGAAGGAACTAATGCCTCTAAGGTTGAACTTGAAGAAATTCGATAAGTTGAAGAGTCGACATAATTAACTGAGCTAATTCAATTAGATTTGATTAGTTCAAACCTGGAGACTATTGTAGAGACAACCATAAAGAGATTCGATAGAGTACCATATCAACTGGACATATACTATTATTTCTTGATCTGGGATGGTGATCCTGTTGAACTTGATGAAAATGAGGATCCGATAATCTATATGGATGCGATGTAGAGTTTTAATTATGAAAAATGACTTGAAGTCATGAAATCTAAAATGGAGTCCATGGAGATCAATAGTATATGGATACTAGTTGATCCACCTAAAAGGATAAAACCCATTGGATGCAAGTGAATTTTCAAAAAGAAAAGGAACACAGATGAGATGGTGGAGACCTATAAAGCCTGTCTAGTTGCCAAGAAAAGTCATCAATATTATAGTATTGACTATGACGAGATATTTTTTCCTTTAATAATACTCAAGTTCATTCAAATTATGCTTGCGATAGTGGTGCATCTTGATTTTGAGATCTGACAAATGGATGTCAAAACCACTTTCCTAAATAGAGAGTTAGAAGAAAAGGTTTATATGATAAAACTTGAAGGGTTCACATCCACAGATGATACAAAGGTGTGCAAGCTTCAAAGATCCATTTATAGATTGAAGCAGGCATCTCGGAGTTGGAACATACATTTTGATAAGGTGATCAAAACTTATGGCTTCATTAAGAATGGAGAAGAGCCCTGCTTATACAAATGGATTAATGGTTCAGTAATTGTATTTCTTATTTTATATGTGGATGACATCTATTAATTAGGAATGACATTCCTGTAATGTAGGGAATAAAGATTTGGCTATCATCCCAATTCTCCATGAAAGATTTGGGAGAAGCAACCTACATCTTGGGATGAAGATTTATAGGGATAGATCTAAAAGATTGCTAGGATTATCCCAATTGATGTACATTGATACTGCACTGAAGTGGTTTAGCATGGTAAATTTCAAGAAAGACTATCTTTCGATAGGCCATGAAATTACTCTCTCTAAGAAGGATTATCTAACACCTTTTCAAAAGAGAGAGCACATGAGTAGGATTCTATATGCCTCAACAGTGGGTTCCATTATGTATACCATGATATATGTGACTAGATATGGCATACTTATTGGAAGTAGCGAGTAGATACTAATCTGATCCAAGTGAGAACCATTGGAAGGTCATAAAAACTATCTTTAAGTATTTGAAAAATACTAAGGACCAATGGTTGGTTTATGAAGATTTTGAATTAAAACTAGTCAATTATACTGACTTTAAGTTTTCAATCAGATTGGGATGATAGCAACTGTGTATCAGATTATGTCTTTATCCTTAATAAAAGAACTATTTGCTAGAAAAGTTCCAAGAAACATATTGTGGCTAATTCTGTATGCAAGATGGAGTATATTATGGCATCTGATGCTGCAAGGAAGCTGTATGGTTGTAAAAGTTCATCACTGAGCTTAGAGTGGCACCTTTTATACATGATCCAGTTGTTCTACATTGTGATATCACTGGAGCTATTGCTCAAGCAAAGGAACTGAAGGCACATTAGCAGACAAGTATGTTCCGTGTTGCTACCACCTTATTCAAGAGATTGTATAATGAGATTATGTCGACCTATAGAAGATTGATAAAAAGGAGAACCTGGCTGATCCATTTACTAAAGCCCATAGAATCAAAGAGTTTGATGATCACAAGTGGAAGATGGGTATATGATACTATTCCGATTAGCTCTAGTCCAAGTGGGAGTTGTTGAAAAAGTATCCTAAAACCAATCATCTATGTTATAGATTGTTGACTCTTTTTGTAAATATATATGAATTATTAATAAAATAAATTTTTTGGTAGCTCAACACTGTTTGTCATCTTCCTATGATCTTTAACATGTTGAAGTCCTTAGAACTACATTGATTTGATAAAGAAAGATTTATTGAGTGGTTCTTAAATTGGTTCGCAACCAAATGATGCATTGTTGCCCAGGACAACAACGTTTATCAAGTATAGATCATTGGGTGCAATATATGTTGGTTATTCTCTTAACTAAAGAGTATGGAGCTACTAGTATGGCATGTAGGTGAGTGTATGAGTACATATCACTAAATAATGACCAACTCTGTGGAGTACTTTGCTATCAAGAGTATTTCATAGAAAGGATATGGCCAAAGCTGTCAATATGGACTGACCCGGCCTGGCCCTAACCCATATGGGCTTGCATTTTATGGGCTAGGCTGGGCTAGGCCCACTTGCACAAATGGACTAAAAAAATTCAACCTGGCCCGGCCCTATATGGGTCGTGGGCTAGGGCCGGGCTAGCCCCCTATATGGGCCGTGGGTTAGGGCTATGGCCGTGGGCTAGCATTAAAGCCATGGTCTAGGGCCATGGGCATTGAAATCATATAAGTATATAATCCTCACCTCAGCATGGAAGAAGATCTGGTTCACCAATAGCAGCACGATGATGGCTATTGACATCATGAAAGAGTTGGCATCACCGCCAGTGTCATCGATTGTTCCTTCCTCCGTCGGAATAGGAGAGCAGAGCAGCATCAAAGCCTTGGTCGGCTGGTCCCGAACTTCTGATGAATCGAAAACTCGAAAGAAGTTTGAATCACTGGAAGCCCAGAATTATTGAGTATTGTCGTATCGAAGTGGAAATGGGAATGGGAACAACCAAACACTATGAACAGGGAAGGGAAGTGGGAACGACGTGGAAGATTGGAAAAAAAATCAAAATATCTTTTCGTTTTAAGTTTAAAGTTTTAAACTTTTAATTTAACGTGGATCATGGTTTACTCTGGTAAGTGGACTTGGTAACCCATAACCTGTTTGCCATTTTTCATTTTGAATCTTTTAATTTTAATATATATTTTAAAAAAATTCTTGGTCCATGGGCTGGCTCAGCCCTAACCTTGTTGAGCCCATGGACTACAAGGGCCGGGCCAAAAAGCCCACTTACATAAATGGGTCAAATTTTTTCAGCCCGTCCCGGTCCATTTATAAGGCCAAATGGGCTGGCCCATGGGCTCTGACCCATTTTGATAGGTCTAGATATGGATATAAATATCCCTCCAACTTGAGACTATCATGGTGACTTGGAAAGCACCCACTGTACTTTGGTGCTGGACTATCTAGATTCTAAATCCAGTGATGATAGGTTTTTGGGTGCAGTCAAATGCTTATTAAGTCAATGTTGACCCAATAAGGGATTGACCACTCTAAGTTATTATAGTAAATGCTCGATAGTGTTTTAACTTAGCAAAACCTAGGTCTTGGTAATCCTAGTAAGGGGCCATAGGATTTAGCATGTTGAGACACACTCGGATGCACCTATTCAGAGTTAGCAATAGACTCTAAATTCATCTTGACTATTAAGTCAAAGGAATGAATTATACGGTAACCATAGCTTGGGTTCCTGAATGTTGCGTTGCCATCACTCGACCTATCCAAATGTCAGGTACCATTGCTAAATGGATGCATCAATTAGTTCAAGAAATCATTCCAGAGCTATAGGCTTAGGGTTCAAACCTACAAGATCACATACAATAGAAATTTTTGATTGATTATGATGGCTGATCGACGATTGAGAATCGTTCATTAGTAAAATTATAAATATGATCAACAATTTATCCTATATAAAAGTTATAAATAAATAAATAAATATTAATATAAGAAGTATTAATTATCAATTGGATTGCTAATTGGATCAAGTGAAAAGATTTGGTCAAATCTATTTGAATTTGGTTCAATTAGATTTTACCCATTAGATTATTCGATGAACTAATCTCTAAAAAACTTTAATCTAGATTTAATTTAAATTTGGACTCAATTATTTTTTGGTTAATTAAGTTTAATTAGAGTCTAATTATATTAGGTTCAAGCTATTTGAATTATTTTAACTAAATTAAATTGAGATTAGAATTAAGGTTGACCAAGTCAAACCTAGAAACCTAATTTTTCCCTTGCACTACTTTGTTCTCCATGCAAAATGAATTTTTGCATGAAGAATATCCATACTAATTAGTGTTTAATGCCCTTCCTACTATCTATTCTTATTGGGATTAAGCCAAGAAAAAAATTTAAAAAGAGTTTTAATATAGTTTTGTATATGGTTTGACCAAGTCAAAACTGAATCTTGCACCCTAGCTTTCTCTATGAATTTTTAATTTTTTGCATGAAGTTTTCTCCATAAAAAATGAGTTTTGATGACTTCTCTCAATCCCTTTTGGGTTAGGATAGGTTAAGATAAATTTTTGATTTATTTGAATTGATTTAAATTTAAACTATATGGATTTTGAATGAGTCAAACTTCTAGCACTAGAAAAATTTTATTCCTTAATCCTATCCTAATCCTTTTCTTCATGCCTATTTGAGTGGACTTTTTTCTGGGATTGTGTGACACTTTGATAGGCTTTTACCATGAAAAATTAAGCAGAAAAATCATGGAAAATAATATTAGAGTGGGCATGAGAAAAAGTTGGCATGGGGATCCATTCTTCTTGGCACTAGGGAGAAAAGAAAAGAGAGAAAGAAAGGAAGAAAAGAAAATAAAGAAAAAATTGGTTTTGGGATTTTGTTTCTTCTACAACCTTATCCTCTCTATCCTTCATTTTGTCATCTTCTTGGAGGATTCAAAAAAAAAAAATTGAAGGTTCTTAGATTAGCCATCCAAAGCCTTAACACAAGACTAGTACTCTAGGAAATGTGATTTCTCGGGATTTCGTATGGACTTTTTGTAGAGGCCGAACATCCTGTGTAGCATGAGGTGATGTCCAGACCTTCTATCATGCTCCATCAACAGTAATGTTCATCGATCCATGATGAGGTATGGGATTTGACTCTATTTATGTTTGTAGATTAGATCTATAGCATTCATCGGTTAGATCGATCCATATTGATTTTACTTTCAACATCTATACTTTTTTTATATCCTGTTATGATCCTATAGAATAGGTTTATAGTATTATTCTAATGCATGATTTAGTGATTAAAATTATTTTTAATCTAATATGTTTCCACTAGTTTAAAAAAAATTCATGCATGAAATCTTGTCCTAGTTTTCTAGCATTTGGGTGCCATATTTGGTCTAGTCTAACTCAGATCCAAACCCTTATAAACCATTAGATCAATTAGGTTTAATCAATTTACAAGATTCATGCCCAAATCAAAACTGATTCAATGAGCTCGGGTTTCTACATGCTTATTGGTCCCTTGATTGGATCTAAATTTTAGTCAACCATATCAAATGGGTCTTTCTCCAATTCCTTAATATGTGTGACCATTTGGATTCTTATCTAGCTAGCAATAGTTCTAGGCACAAGTTGACCTAATTTGATTAGACTATTTGTAATCAATTAAGGTCCAAACTATGCCAACCTATGTTGTCAAATTATAACCTTTTCTAATTGAATCATGAATTAATCACTTTAATTTATAAAAACCTAAAAAGCAAAATTGATGTCTAGAAATGTATCTTCACTACCAAAAAAATGAAGAATTTGATAAAAATATCAAATATACCCTTCAATAGTTAGCTACCTTGCAATTCAATCATTTGATCATCCTGCATCCCAAATATGTCTATGAGTATGGAAACATGTCAAACTCACAAATATATTCCTTTGGATTATTAATCAATCAGTGATGACACAATGATGAAATATTAGAAACCTTTCTAATATTCATTCGACTATGGCTAGAGCTTTCCAGAGTCATCTAGAGATGATAATATATAGGATGATATCTTCTCTTACCAGGAGTGATCGATTTCTTGTTAAAATATCCTTCTAGTTTCAACCCTGATCTTTCAAAATACGAGACATATATCTTTAGTACTTCTGAAGAACCTAAGAATGTTTTTC
This sequence comes from Areca catechu, assembly GCA_021397845.1. Classification (NCBI taxonomy): domain Eukaryota; kingdom Viridiplantae; phylum Streptophyta; class Magnoliopsida; order Arecales; family Arecaceae; genus Areca; species Areca catechu. Next base: position 38,420,016 of record CM038048.1, read on the forward strand.
ATAGCTTTCCAATAAACCTCTCCTAAATCAGCTTGAAATATGCTGGCTATGCCAAAAGCTTAAGCCCCGTCAAACCTAGTACATTGCATAGCATACATTATCAATCCCATAACCAAAGCATAAGGGATGATAATCTATCTTTCTCTTTCTTCAGGTGTCTAAAGAGATATTTTCTTGAAGAGATATATGCTTTACTCATAGGCAAGTAAATTCTTTTACTAGCCTCAATGTTGAACCTCTTCAACACCAGGTCTATGTATTGAGACTAGGACAAGCCAAACATCCTTTTAAATCTATCTCTATAGATCTAAATACCCAGTATATAGGATGCTTTATCCAAGTCTTTTATGAAAAACAACTTACATAGCCAAGTCTTGATGGATTTGAAACATTGGGATATCATTCCCAATCATCAAACAAAACTAAGAAGACAATAGTACTCCCACTTGTCTTGTCATACATAGATGGTTCATCCACCTTTTGATGAAGCCAAACTCTTTTAACTATCACATTAAAATGGATGCTCCAACTCCTTAATGTTGGCTATAGTCCATAAATGGAATATCTAAGCATGAATACTTGATTTATCCTCCCATTAGAGACAAACCTCTTTGGTTGAGTCAAGTAAACCTTATCCTCAAAAATACTTTTTTAATAAAAATAGTTATTTTTGACATCAAACTATCAGATACAAAATTAAAGTATGCAATTTCAGCAAGTATAATCTTAATGCACTTTAAGCATTGCCACTTGTAAAAAACTTCATCACAAACAACTCATCTTTTCTGAAATCATTTATTTCTAACTTATCCTTGTAGGTTACAAGTTGGCAATCTCCTCCAATCTTCATCTTGAAGATCCATTAGTAGCCTACTGGGATCATAACCTTAGGCGCATCAACCAAAATCCATACTTGGTTCAAATACTTGGAATCCATCTTAGATTTCATGGCTTCTAGCCATCTGTTAGAGTTTTTACTCATGACTACTTCTGTATATGTCAATGGATCATCATCCTGAATGATTTGGGTCTTAATGTCTTCTTCAATGATAAACCCATATCTTAGAGGTTCCTAGTGCACTCTATTTGACCTACGGAGAGGAGATGTATATTGTGGATGTACTTATCCTTGGGTACTTCTGGTTGAAGATCACCTTGTGAACCATTCATAAGTAACCGTGGAATGGTTTGTAGGTCTTGAACTTCTACAAGTTCAAATCATTCTCCCACTGCCTCCTTCTAAGATAAAATAACTTTTCAAGAAAGCGGCATACCTACTAACAAATACTTATTGTTGAGTAAGGTGGTAGAAGTAGTATCAATACTCTTCTTTGAATAACATACGAACTTTTACTTCTCAATTCTAGTACTTAACTTATGTTCAAAATCACTTTTGACATAAGTAGGATATCCTCAAACCTTAAGATATTTGAGGTTTCTTCTTTTTTCCTTTCCATATCTCATATGGAGGGCTAGCAATATACATTTAAAGGCATCTTGTTTATTACCAAAGAGGCAATTTCTAGGGCAAATTTCAAGAATGATATTGAAAGACCAATGAAGCATATTATGGACCACACCTACACCATTCAACTATGGTATATTAAGAGGTGTTCTTTTAGAGAGAATAACTAATGATAAAAATTCACTAGATAAGTATTCATCTCCTCGAATCAAAGAATCTTGATATTATTTCTGGTTTATTTCTCGACCATACAATGATACTCCTTCAGTTGATCGAAAGGCTTTGAATTTATGTTTCATCAAATACACAAAACCCAAACCTTGATAAATCATCTGTAATGATGAACTAGGAGTATCCTCCTCTGGCTCGAGTTGTCATAGATGTACATGCATTAGAATGTACTAGGGCTAATAACTCAATTGTGCCCTTTCTCTATATCCAGAGAATAGAGTTTTGGTCATCTTTCTCATGAGACAAGATTCACAAGTCCCATATGATTCAAAATCATAAGGGTCAAAGAATTCTTCTTTGTATTACTTATTTGTCCTTGACTCATTATAATGACCTAAGCAGCAATACTAGAGATATTTGATATTTGTATCTTCCCTCTAAGATTTCATGCTTCAATCAATATAACATGCCAGAACAAAAATAGGTAATATCCAAAGAGACATTCTATGTTTTCCTCCTCTTGAAGATGCTTTCTTTAGAGTTCAACCTCTTTGAACCCTTCCTGCCTCTCTTCTTGTCCACAAGAAGTAGTCTTATCACCCTCGATATGGCTCTTTGCTACTTTCATCATGTTAAGTAGCCTTGGCAAGGAACTATCCAATTTGTTCATAAACTTGGACAAAGAATTTGGGAGAGGCTGTAAGATGAGATCTTGATTGAGCTCTCTATTCATCTCAAAATCCACTTGACTCAATCTAGTGATCAAGTCAATAATCAAGAACTAGGCCTGAATGGATGAGCCCTCAATCAACCTAGCTCATAACAACTACTTAGATATTTCATATATAGCAGTTCGATCTCTTCTCTCTATTCAACTCAATAAGGAGTATGGCAAATGGATTCATCTCTTCAAGTTGCCTATACAACTCGTTGCATATCATGGCCAACATGATAGACTTGATAATCAAACTATCAATCTATCATATTTCTATATGGCAATCTTTCTTCTAAAGCACCTTCCCTAATTAAATCAACATCATAAGTATCGAAAATGTAGGAAACCTTTTTCTATGTGAACTATTTGCAAGTTCCTCAACCAGTCCATATAGTTCAGATTAATCAACATAAATGCAATGCAGTGAAAGGCTATAAACAAAATTAAACTAAAGAATAATTTTTAGTAGACTACTCAAGAAGACATCCATAACTAGATGAGGTCTTTAGTCTAGTTATGTCTCCCACTATTCTTATCGAATACCATATCCCTCACCTATGGTAAACAGGAAGCCATTTCTTTGGTTTCTTAGTGGGGTTGAGTCCCAATCCCTCATAGAAGTTTTTTGTTACACAACAAATCTCTATGAGTTCAAGGACAAGAATTTTCTTTCTAATTGCATCCCTTGCAACCCTCAACTATACTCTTGCCTCTAAGGCACTTATAGCCTTGTGTTACAAAATAAACCATAATGTCTTATTTAAGTCAGATCCTTCATTTTCATATAGTTATATTTGAATAATGTTTCCCTTGTGTTATACAACAAAGCAATACCATCAAATATACCATAAAGCATAAAAATGCACCAAGACAATCCCATATCAATCTCCATAGTAAGCCTTGTGTTACATGACAAACCTACTATAGCTTTTAACACAGTTTTGGCTTAGCTTGAAGGAAGGCTTATATAATGGTACTAACACTTGAGCATCCAAATTTGAAACTACCTAACCTAATGGACCAGGTAAGTAGGAGAGAGGTGGGAGGCTCCTCGTGCTTTCCTTAGATACCAAAAGATTGGTCAGGTCCCTAATTGATCGGGTAAGCAACAAACCTATTTAAATAACCACATTCTCTTTACCCTCCCTAAAACTCTTTCCTTGAAACCAATTAATTGTTTGATTCGAAAATTGGATAGCTCTTGGTTTCTTCTACTATGACTTAATATGAGTTTAAGAGGGTTTTAATGGTCTATCACATCCTAATTAATAATCAACATGAAAACATATACATTCTACATGAATGAGTTATAATCATCATTCTAGGAGAACCTTTGCAGCATAGCAGACATCCACCGCTATGCCAAGATAACCTTATTTTAGAATAATAATCATAACATATGCATTATAGTACAAAAATTGCTAATCAACATATGATTGCATTCATAATCATGAAGAAACACATCTAAGCATATCTCTAGGATTGATCAGGGTTTAGATCGTCCATCGGACTCATCACTTAGTCTGATTTGAACCAAATCAAAAACTCTAGCAAAATCATTAATCAAAACTACATGCAATCCTTTAATTATATTAATCAAGGATGGCTCTGATACCATTATTGAATTTCAGTAGGCATAGAGAAAGCACTAGTTTTATTCAAAATACTTTTAGCGCATCAAAATCTTAATGCCCAAGATACACCTTGATAATATAATCAAAGAATAATATATAATAAGAGAGTATTGAGACTTACATGTCTCACTAATTTTTATAGGTGCACAAATATCTATCCTCCAATGGTGATCCACACAAGAACAGTACCAAGGACAATGCTCCAACTTGAATCCTGCTTCAAGAGTTCTAGCCCTAGAACTCACATTGCCTCCAATTGGTCATGTTTTTCAAGAACTTGACTTCATCCTCTTCAAGGCTTGACTTGAACCTCTTAGAACCTTCTCAAGGATCTTAGGTCTTCCTCCTAAAACCTTCCTTAACTCTTGTCTTAAGACTGTAAGGCTTGTCTTAATATAAGAAAGCCTTATCTTAAAACTCTAGAGTCTTAGGAAGAATATAAGACCTTTATGGTAGAACTTGGATTGGATTGAAATTAAATTTTTCCCCATCTACCATGCCTTATTTATAGCAAGAGAGGGGGCCCCAAAAGTGGTGATATGTTGGTCTTATACACCTATTTAATCAGCTTATCAAAAAATTTAGAGACTTATATAAGGTCTCTTTATAAGGATGTAATGCTTCAGCCTTTCTTCTGCATGTTCACAGAATCAAATGATGCTTAGGTATCCTTTCCCTTTTCAGATAAATTTGAGAATTACCATGTAGAATGACAACTTAATCTGAATTCAAATAGTGGATGTTGCAGCAGGAGGATGCCACCTTCTGCCCCTTGATAGAAGGACTCTTCATACTAAAGTTTGCATGAAAAATTTTTTGCATGCAGTTTGTAATTCTAGGTAAATTCATGCCCATTTAAATTTAAATAGGTAAATCATACATTATGATTTGTGCCAAAAGAAAGGAGGGTTTGATGGGTTTCCACATGGGTCTTAATGTCATGTTAGAAGAGTCCTAGCCTTCTCCATGCCCAAGGTGCACCCACTATGCTAATAGAGTCCAAGACTGCGCATGCATGTTCCTTGCATTCTAGGCATCTCACACCCAATCCAGAAGCTAATAAATTCTTTAAAATAGTGTTGATGAAGATAAACTACTGATCTTCATGCCACTTGAGTTTGAAAACCCATCAAAGAAGGATTTTTCATCCTTTCTTACACCAAAACAAAAATTATGTGCCTTCCCTTTTTTAGGTGCTTAGAGTCCCACCAAATTGGGATTCTCGATTAAGTAAATAGCTAGGAATTGAATGCCATATTTGGCTACTCCCTGGAGGCTAACTCTAATCCAAACTCCAATAAACAATTAGGTAATTAGATTTGATCAATTTGCAAAATTCAAGCATAAATCGAAACTGATTAAAGGAACTAGGGTTCCACATGTGCTAGCATGCTTATCGATCATCCTGATGGATCTAAATTTCCAATCAACCATATCAAATGGATCCTTAGCTAGTTATCTAATGTGTATGATCCTTTGGATTCTTATCTAGCCAGTAGTAGGTCTGAGTGCAAGTTGATCTAATTCGATTAGACCACTTGTAATTGATTAAGGTCCAAACTGTGTCAACCTATGTTGTCAATTTAGAACCTTTTCTATATGACTCTTGAGTTAATCACTTTAATTCATGAAAATCTACAATGCAAGATGGATATCTAGCAATATAATACCTATCCAAAAGATGAGAAATTGATAAAAATATTAAATATACTTTTTAATAGTGAGTTACTAGCAATTCAATCTTTCGATCATCCTATATCCCAAAATATGTCTATAAGTATGGAAACATGTCAACTCACTAATGACTCAATGATGAAAAATTAGAACCCTTTTTAATATTCATCCCACTCTAGCCAAAGATTTCTAGAGTTATCTAGAGATGATAAGGCATAGGATGACATCTCTTCTACTAGGAGTGATAATTTCTTGTTGACCTAATCACAATCTCCATACATAATCCTCCATATCTAGGACACCCCGTACATGCTCTATTATCATAAATGAGTATGAACCAAAACATAGATTCATGTGTACAAGGTTTCATAGTGATCTCAGGTCTAATGATCACTTGCAAAACTCCTACTTAGATAACTATCGTTTGACATGCATATAAGGCTCCATAAAATGTTCTCTTTTAGCATATTAATTTAGTGAACTCATTCCCTAATGAGCATTCACATCCTTGTATTAGTATCCTATACAAGTAGCTTGTGAGATCAGCTACCCTCTTCATCGAGCATACATAGGATATGCTAGTCTATCCAAAATATAATCTCCAACTCAGTGCTCCTATGACCAAGAATAGTTTAGATGAGGATTTTAGGATTTTGTATCTCATAGGCATAAACTCCTTCCATGTCCTCAAAAATCATTGCCTTAATCTATGGGATTCATCATAATCTTAATAAGATGCAGTAAGATACAAGTGTAATGATGAATCATAATATCTCAATTCATAAAAACATGAATATTATCATAATATAAGTTGGAAGATTACTTTGAAAAGTCCCATCACATCACTCATGTGATGGCTTGTAGGGCACTATTCTTTCACCAACCATATTAAAGACCTGAAAAAAGCCTTTAATAACCTTTGCCATCACTAAATGAAGTTGAATCCAAGCAAATACACCTTCAGCATTATAGCAAGCAAGTTTCTTAGATTTATGGTTACCAAGTAGGGCATCAAGGTAAACCTAGAGAAGATCCAGGCAATTCTTGATATGCAGTATTATGCAGTATCCAACCTCTAAGAAGGAAGTATAATAACTAACCAGGTGGTTGCAGCACTTAGTCTATTCATCTCATGATCAGCCTAGCACTACTTGCCTTACTTTAAGGTCCTGCATCGAATGCACAACTTTATTTGGATGAAGGAATGTTGATAAGCCTTTGAGGAGCTGAAGAAGTTTCTCATATCTCCACCCCTATTATCCAAACCTAAAGTTGGAGAGGAGCTTTACTTATACCTTGCCTGTTGCCCAATTGGCTTCCTAAGAGAGGGGTGAATTGGGATTAAAAAAACTTTTCACAATAATGTGCACTTTCAAATCTTTTTGTGTTATGGTGCAATATGCAATGCGGAAGTGATCAAGTAAAAGCAATAACGCAATAAGAACATAATGACAAACACAAAGAGATTTAGAGTGGTTTGAAGCAACTAGCTCCTACGTCCACTACCCAAGCACCACTTAGGATTTCCACTATATCCCCCAATCGGAATACAATTGGATTGTTTTACCAGGCTCATAATCTAAACGTATACACTTTGGTTTTACCGAGATCACCAAAGAAACCCAAACACTTGGTTTTATACGGGATTACCAAAAAACCCAAACACTTGGTTTTATACCGGGATTACCAAGAAACCCAAACACTTGGTTTTATACCGGGATTACCAAGAATCCCAACTTAGGTTTTATAAGGTTCACCTAAAAACCTTCAACCCTCTCTTAAGATACAGCTCCTTGCTATTCTTAGAGAGAAAACAAAGATATAGAAATGATGAACAAGCAACTACAACAAAACAAGTTTGTTTAAGTATTGCCGATGTAGATCAAGATGAAGTCAAGCCTTGAATGCTCTTTAATACTCTTCAAGCTACTTCTTTCCTTCTTCAATGAGTGGATTCAATGATAGAGCAGAGTTGGTGAAGCTTTGAATCCAACTTGAAAGCTCTTTGAGGTAGGTAGGTGAATGACTTGAAAGCTCTTCAATATCATAAGATAATTCCACAATAAAGCTCTAATTAATTTTTTAATCCTTCAAAAATAATCCCTTTTATAGTTTTCTAAGAGATATGGCCATTGTAGGGCCTAGGGATTCATGAAAAAGCTGTTGGAGACAAATTGGAGTTCAAATTTCAACTTCAGTAACTAGCCGTTGGAGTGCAGAAAATGGCTCCACAAGTCGGCTTGAGGTCCATGAGTTGGCTCGAAGTCTCAGACAGTCCAAAATGAAATTCTGTAAGAGTCGACTCTTCTGGGTAGAGTCGGCTCTTGCCTTCAGTCAAGTCAAAACCATGAATACCTAGAGTCGGCTCTTCAGGGTAGAGTGATTTGAGTTCTCAAACCTTCAAAATACATAACTGGATGAGTTGGTTCTTGGGCAAGAGTTGGCTCTTGATACTGAAACACTGAAACTTCCTCCGTGCCATGCCACCACGAGTCAGCTCTTGATCCAGGAGTCAGTTCTTGCAAATCTTCAACAAATGCTTCAAGCTTCTCCAAAAGTCTTCAACATTGAATCAAATAGAAGCTAATCTACATACTCTTTAATTTTTATAATTTTCAGTCCATTTACAAGATTACAAGATTAATAAAACTAGGGCTTTTACAAGTTCAAGTCATATAACTTTATACACAATAAATTACCTTTCTTGCAGGTTTGCAAGAGTTGGCTCTGTGTACATCCAATCTCTCCTGCAAAACACTGCACACTACAAGAGTTCGTGTCCATGCCACATCTTGATCAGACTCTCAGTATCAGGAGTCTGTTCTTGAAATCTTCAACAAATGCTTCAAGCTTCTCCAAAAGTCTTCAACATTGAATCAATAGAAGCTAATCTACATACTCTTTAATTTTTATAATTTTCAGTCCATTTTACAAGATTACAGATTAATAAAACTAGGCTTTTACAAGTTCAAGTTCATATAACTTTATACACAATAAATTACCTTTCAATCAGTTTGAAAACTATTTTAAACTAAAGGTAACCAATTTCCTGCAAAACTACTCAAGTAATTGAAAAGAGTAGTATCAAATACATGCTCCAATATTTTGTGATCATCAAAATTATTCCAGGGGTCAACAATCTCCCTTTTTGATGATAACAAAACACTGGGCATGATTAAAAATTAAAACACTTTACAATTGAAGTATATTCAAATTTATGGTGTTTAACATAGTGTGCCACAATGTATCATATGTATCAAATGATAAAACTGAACACTATTAACATAAAGTATCATGATATTTTCTGTATCATATGAATGATGTATCACACAGAAGTATCAGAGTATCATCTATACAGTGCGTATCGAAACTTATAAAATTACCAAAATTTGAAATGAATTTCATGATAATATTTGAAGTAAAACTCCCCCTTACTATTGTAATAGCATTCCTTCTAAATTTCATCAAATTTTCATGAATCATTCAAATTTTCATTTCAGCATTCATATTTTCTAACAATCAACATCCATATAGCTTTTTCATGCACAATCTCCAAAATAACATAGCCTTTTCAAATTTTATATTATAGCAATTAAACAATCATATATAGCTTTTTCATGTACAATCATGCACAATCTCCATTCTTCCCCTTTTTGTCATCAACAAAAGGCATACAAGAGAACATTCATTCACAATAATTCAAGATATGTAGCATAAAAAGTGATATCTATATATAAAAAGTCAGTACAAATGTGATACGTTACATATGTGCCTCAGCATAACAAAATTGTATCACAAACCAAAATATACAACATAGAGTCCCAAAAATATCAAAATAAAGCCTAAACATCAAAAGATGGGCTAGGATAATCACTATCAGGTTTTCCTCGTCAGAGGAGTAACTGACTTCTGAGATTCCTGGACTAGGTTTAAACTTAGGAAATCTAGATCGAAGATCCCTATCCTAGTCTTAGTAGGAGTGGTAGTCCTAGACACTTCCCTAAGATGCCTGAGTGTCATCCTCTGAATCTCTGAATGTGCTATAGGAATACTGAATTCTTCATGATCCATTGCCATCACTTTAATTAATCCCATTCTGGTAGGGATTTCACAGTATACCTATCAGTGTGCAGCAGTAGTCGGCTATCCTCTCTTGTCAAATCTACAGAGCATCCTGAAATAATAATATAAAAACCATCCCGTATGGCAGATAAGCTCGTGCCCTACGGCTGCCTCCCTCATCTACGATAGCATGATAAATGGCAAGTTGAGGCCTCCCCCTCAATCAGTCGCCTCATAAACTAAGGTCATGCTCGCTGACCCAGTCAAAACGTCCGGTCCGAGGCAAGGAAATCCTACTAATGATATTGTGCAACAGCCTCATCTCCAATAACACTGATTTGCACTTACATGCATAATACCCTTCACATTTGATCTCTCCAATATGAGTCTGAGGGTTTTTTGTTTCTCCTTAAAAACTAAATAACACTCCCATTCTTTTGGTATTTTTAGTATACTCGAGAGCTTCTATTCACTTATTTCTATGTGCTTTCCTTTAACTATTCCTTCTAAATGAAATGCTCCCAATGACATATTTTCAAAAAATTGATGGACTAAATTAGGATATGTCGGAACATTCAACAGACAAATCTTTCCACCCTATTTTTAAGCAATCCCTGTATGCAACTGTTCTTGCTCCAGAAAATTAAAATCAATGCACCTACCTGGAGTAACCTGATGATTTCCCATAAGAATTACTTGCCAGGGTGCTTGAGGTTCTTCTTCCTACTCAATTGGTTGTTCCTCTTCCGAATTGGATGTGTCCAACCGCCTCTTGGTTCTCCTTTCTTCCACGACTGTCCGAACCACCCGTAAGGGTTTCTTGGCTACAGCTTTGTGGGGTGCCATCTAGCTAAGATTAAAGGATTGGAGGGTTTTGAGAGAGTTTTTGGAAGGTTTCCTGGAGTGGAATATGAAGTCGGCTAAGTGGAAACAGCCAAAACCTAAAACATAAAGAATAGAAAACACAGAAACCCTATTAAAGAAACGTTCAGCCTGACCTTCGAGTCAGCTTGTCGAGCACCCTGATAACTCGAGTCAGCTCGAGCAAAAAACCAGTCTAAAGGTCAAAAATGGTTAAACTCAGTTTCTATAGGTTTCTTGACCCTAAACTAGGTTGTCGTATGCTCTAAAGAAAAAATTGAAACACCTAGATAATTTTTCCTTAATTTACAAAAATTAGGTCAAAAAGGTTCAGAATAGGTCACATAGCCCTAATTTGCCTCTAATTTTCTCAAATCTATCAAGACTAAGTGGTTTAGTAAAAATGTCCTCTAGTTGATCTTCAGTAAATACAAATTCTAATTCAACAACTTTTTTAAAACATGATCACGAAAAAAATGATGTCGAATTTTAATATGCTTAGTTCGTGAGTGCTGAATTGGGTTTTTGGATAAATGAATAGCACTAGTATGTCACATTTAATAGAAATTTTAGATTGGACAACACCGTAATCTTCTAGCTATTGCTTGATCCATAATACTTGAGCACGATAGCTCCCAACAGCCACATATCTGCCTCAGTAGTAGATAGTGCTACAGAGTTTAGTGCTAAGAAATCAAGTTAACACCTAAAACTGACAGGTGCCACTGTGCTCTTTCTATCAATTTTACAGCCTCCATAATTAGCATCAGAGTAACTAATTAACTTCAATGATGTGTGCTTAGAATACCATAAACCTACATTACATGTGCCTTTCAGATATTTAATGATTTTTTAATAGCCATAATGTGTGACTCTTTTGGATTAGATTGAAATCGTGCACACATACAAACACTAAATAAAATGTCAAGTCTATTAGCTGTCAAATAAAGTAGAGAACCGATCATACCTCGATACAGCTTTTGATCAACATTGTCCCATTCTCATCTTTATCCAGCCTACATGCAGGACTCATGGGTGTCCCATTTTTTTTGCTTGATTCCATGCCAAATTTCTTGATTATATCTTTGATGTACTTGGCCTGGTTGATCAAGATACCTTCTTTAGTTTGTTTAATTTGAAGTCCAAGAAAGTAACTCAGCTTACCCATTAAGCTCATTTCGAATTCTCACTGCATTAGCTTAGCAAAATCTTGATACAAAGATTCATCCGTAGATCCAAAGATAATATCATCAACATATATTTGAACAACTAAAATGTCATTATTTTTTTTTTGAATAAATAGTGTGGTGTCAACACTACCTCTTACAAAATCATTAGCAATTAAAAACTTAGTCTATCATACCAGGCTCTAGGTGCCTGTTTCAGACCATACAAAGCTTTATTCAGTTTGAAAACATGATTTGAAAAAGTGTGATCAATGAAACCGGTGGTTTCTCAATAAAAAGTTCTTCAGATAAAAAATCATTCAAAAATGCACTCTTTACATCAATTTGAAATAATTTAAAGTTCATAAAGCATGCATAGGCTAGTAGCAATCTGATGGCTTCTAATCTAGCTACTGGTGGCATAGGTTTCATCAAAATCTATTCTATCTTCTTGATTATATCCTTGTGCAACCAGTTTAGCCTTATTCCTAATTACATTTCCAACTTCATCTAGTTTATTTCTATAAACCCACTTAGTACTTATAACATGATAGTCATTAGGTCTTTCTACTAGGGTCCAAATTATTTCTCTCCTAATTGGCTTAATTCATCATGCATTGCTAACATCCAATTGGGATCAATTTCTAATTGGCTTAATTCATCATGCATTGCTAACATCCAATTGGGATCAATTTCAGCTTCTTCTAAATTATTGGTTCTACTATGCAAAACAAAGCAATTAAATCATTACATCTCTATTGCAGATCTAGTTTTAACACCTTGAGATGGGTCTCCTATAATTAATTCTTTAGGGTGTGATTGTACATACCTCCATTCTTTAGGTATATCAGTATGATCTTTGCTTACCTCTTCTTCATGTGGTTCACTTGATTGTTTGTCTTTAAGAGTCAAGTCTTTCAGTCCATGTTCTAGAGTACCTGCATCATCATCAGCAAAATCTTCCTTTCTTGAAGATGTAACGTCAGATTCATTGAAAACAACATATACAGATTCTTTAACAGTTAAAGTTCTTTTATTAAAAACACAATAGCTTTACTATTTAAAGAATATCTAAGAAAAATAGTCTCATCAGATTTTGCATCGAATTTACCAAGATTGTCTTTTTCATTGTTAAGAACAAAATATTGCATCCGAAATATGAAAATACTTAATATTAGGTTTTCTATTGTTCCAAAACTCATAGAGGTTTTTCTGATAATTGGTCTAATTAAAACTCTGTTTAAAATATAGCATGCAGTATTCACAGCTTCTATTCAAAAGTATTTTAGAAGATTTCCTTCACATGTTCTAGACATCTCTTCCAGGGTACGATTCTTTCTTTCTATAACATCATTTTGTTATGGTGTTCTAGGTGCAGAAAAGTTATGATCAATACCGTGCTTTGTGTAAAAGTGATCAAAATACTAATTTTTCAAATTCGGTGCCATGATTACTATGAATTGAAATAATAGATAAATTTTCAAATTTTATAACTCTTTTGTAAAACTTTTTGAATACATTAAAAGTTTCATCTTTATATGCAATAAACAAATCCATGTGTATCTGAAAAGTCATCTACAATTACAAGACTATATTTCATACCACCCAGGCTGGTAGTCCTAGTAGGTCCAAATAAGTCCATGTGAAGTAGCTCTAAGGGCTAGTAGTAAAAATAATATTTTTAGATTTAAAACTCCCCCTCACTTGTTTTTCTAATTGACAAGCATCGCAACATAATCAAAATTAACTTTAAATTTCGGCAAACCTTGGACTAACTCCTTTGAAATAAGTTTAGCTATTGTGTCCATACTAGCATGACCAAGTCGCCTATGCCATAGTAAACTTGATTCCTTGCTCTTGTCATTCATTGCTACAATACTTATATTGCTTGACATAGCTAGATCATTAAGATCTACTACGTAAATGTTACCAAGTCTATGTCTAATGAATTTAGTACTAGAGTCAAGTGGATCAACTACTATACACATTGATGACTTGAAGAACACATTAAAACCAATGTCACATAGCTAACTAATACTCAAAAGATTATGCTTTAACTTTTCTACAAGTAACACATTTTCAATGAATTAGAAGAAGTAATTTTAATTTTACCAATACCAATTATCCTTCCTTTTCGATTATCACCAATGTTACCATTCCACCATCCTTTTATTCTAGGGTAAAGAATTGATCAGCATCACCTGTCATGTATCTCGAACAGCCACTATCCAGATACCATCTTTTTTTTATACTTGTGGCTGCAGGACATCCCTGCAAAACAATCATTTAATAAATTTAGGTACCCAAGCTTTCTTGGGTCCTTGAAGTTAGTGGAAATGGTTCCTTTTGGAACCCAAACTTTCTTAATTTTATTTTTTTCATTATATTTCAAATGACATTCAAATGGCTTATGACCAAGGTTATTATATGCATAGCATACAATTTTGATTTTGAATAATAACCATTAGATGATGCAAATTTAGGTCTAACCTGTTTTGACTAATGAATTTAGGAGCATATGAAGTAGATGCTGAAAACTTATTTGAAATAGAACCTTTATAACTATTCCAAATTTATTATTTGTTTCTTTTTGATCTTTTAAATTATTCAAGTTTGTTAGAATTTAGAGTTAGTTTTTCAACCAGGGTTTTAGTTTTTGAACTTTCTTCTTTAAATCATCGTTTTCATTTTTCAAACCTTTGTTTTTCTCGAGTTGCTCTTCTTTTTCAAATTGAACAATCTTGAGTCTTTCACAAACTAAGTTTAATTCTCTTTCCAAGATTTTATTTCTTCACAAAGTTCATTTTTGTCTTTTTCAAATACATCACATTGATTTTTCAAATCTTTCATTTTAAACTGGCCTTTTTGTATTCTACCAATAATTCACAAAAAGCATTATGCAATTCATCATAAGTGAATTCTAAATTAGGTTCAGAAGTATTTACCTCATCCTCCAACCCATAGACAGACTTGTGCATTTTTATTGTCTCTTCATCCTCTTCAGTGGATGTGGTTTCATCACTATCACTCCAGCAGCAAGCATTGCCTTCTCTTTATGGTGAATATCTTTTTCTTCCCTTCAGGACAATCAGACGAATGTGTCCTGGCTTCTTGCATTCATAGCAGATAGGTACTGATCTTTATCTTTATCCTTCTCTTTTTCTTTATCTCTTTCTTTTCTTTTTCCAAAATCACCTTTTCTATATTGCTTTCTCCATCTGTTTGATTTTCTTCTGTCTATAAACCTCTTGAATTTTCTCATGATAAGGGTAATTTCATCATTTCCAAGATCATCATCATCTGATGAGTCTGAATCTTCATTCTTTTCTTCTTCAATAGCTTTAAATGCAATGGCTTTTTTTTTTGTATCTTCCTCAGTCCTTGTTGCATAGCCAATTCATGCATGATCAGTGATCCAAGTAGTTCATCCAGTGGCAGAGTATTTAGGTCCTTCACTTCTTGAATTGCTGTTACTTTGGCTTCCCACTTATCTGGTAAAGATCTTAAAACCTTTTGGACAAGATCAGCGTTAGAGTAAGTTCTACCAAGACTTTTGAGACCATTTATAATATCAGTAAAGCAAGTATACATAGCAGATATAGTCTCACTGGGATCCATCTTAAATAGCTTATAATTATTTACAAGAAGATTGATTTTTGATGTCTTAACTTGAGATATGCCTTCGTGTGTGATTTCTAGCTTGTCCCAGATTTTTTTAGCAGAATTGCAAGTTGAAATTCTGTTAAACTCATTTGGATCCGAAGCACAATACAATAAGTTCATTGCTTTGGCATTCAGCTCAGCTGATTTCATATCATTTTCATCTCATTCCTGTTCAGGTTTGGGAACTTCTACATCATTAACTCTAATATGGATGTGTGAGGTCCTTTCAGAATAATCTTTCATAAATGAAAATCAATGACCTGAACGTATATTTTCATTCTCGCCTTCTAATATGTATAATTGGTTCCGGTGAAAAGTGGAGGTCTATTTATGGATTGACCTTCAGCCAATGAGTGTTCATGGGATGTGCCATATATCTTTACTCTAAATACTTTCAGAGACTTTGCTCTGATACCACTTATTGCCCATGTGGCTTCCCAAGAGGGGGTGAATTGGGATTAAAAAAACTTTTCACATAATATGCACCTTCAAAATCTTTTGGTGTTGTGGTGCAATATGTAATGCGGAAATGATCAAGTAAAGCAATAACGCAATAAGACATAATCACAAACACAAAGAGATTTAGAGTGGTTCGGAGCCCGGCTCCTACGTCCACTACCCAAGCACCACTTGGGATTTCCATAATATCTCTCAACCGGAATACAGTCAAATTATTTTACCATGCTCACAATCCAAACCTATACACTTTGGTTTTACTGGGATCACCAAAGAAATCCAAACACTTGGTTTTATACCGGGATTACCAAGAAACCCAAACACTTGGTTTTATATCGGGATTACCAAGAAACCTAAACACTTGGTTTTATACCGGGATTACCAAGATCTCAACTTTGGTTTTATAAGGTTCACCTAAAAACCTTCAACCCTCTCTTAAGATACAGCTCCTTGCTGTTCTTAGAGAGAAAACAAAGATAAAGAAATGATGAACAAGCAACTACAACAAACCAAGTTTGTTTATGTGTTGCCGATGTAGATCAAGATGAAGTAAAGCCTTGAATGCTCTTCAAATTGCTTCTTTCCTTCTTTAATGAGTGGATTCAATGATGGAGCAGAGTTGGTGAAGCTTTGAATCCAACTTGAAAGCTCTTTGAGGTAGGTAGCTGAATGACTTGAAAGCTCTTCAATATCTCAAGATAATTTCACAATAAAGCTCTAATTAATTTTTTAATCCTTCAAAAACAATCCCTTTTATAGTTTTCCAAGGGATATGGCTGTTGTAGGCCTAGGGATTTATGAAATAGCTGTTGGAGATGAATTGGAGTTCAAATTTCAACTTCAGCAACTAGCCGTTGGAGTGCAGAAAACGGCTCCACGAGTCGGCTCGAGGTCCACGAGTCGCTCGAAGTCTCAGACAGTCCAAATGAAATTTTGTAAGAATCGGCTCTTCTAGCTGGAGTCGGCTCTTGCCTTCAGTCAAGTTAAAACTATGAATACCTAGAGTCGGCTCTTCAAGGTAGAGTTGGCTCGAGTTCTCAGACCTTCAAAATACATAACTCTGGACGAGTCAGGCCTTGGGTAGGAGTCGCTCTTGATTCTGAAACACTGAAACTTCCTCCGTGCCATGCCACCATAAGTTAGCTCTTGATCCAAGAGTCAGCTCTTGCAAATCTTCAAAAAATGCTTCAAGCTTCTCCAAAAGTCTTCAACATTGAATCAAATAGAAGCTAATCTACATACTCTTTACTTTTTACAATTTTCAACCCATTTTACAAGATTACAAGATTATAAAACTAGGGCTTTTACAAGTTCATGAATTACCTTCCAATCAGTTTGAAAACTATTTTGAACTAAAGGTAACCAATTTCCTGCAAAACTACTCAAGTAATTGAAAGATTTAGTATCAAATACATGCTCCAATGTTTTGTGATCATCAAAATCATCCAGGGGTCAACATTGCCACATCTTCAAAGGCTATTAACTTTGTACTCATTAGGATGGATGAAAGGAAGTCCAAAATCCATCTACTATACCAACAAAGTGCTCCATAATGCAAAGAACAGATATTCCAAATATAGGAAGATTGTTTATGCACTAATCATCCCTACACAGTATCTCAGGCCCTATTTTCATGTTTATTAATAGTCATCCTCCCCGACCAACCACTAAAGTCCATCTTGCACCGGCCTGACACCTCTAAAAGAATGACCAAATGGGTGGTCAAATTCAGGAGTTCGACATCTCTTTTCATCCAAGGTCATCCATGAAGGCATAAGTCTAGTTGACTTCCTAATTGAGTAACACATAGTGAATACCAAGCTTGAGGAAGTACCTATTGAATCACCTACTAAGTAGCTTGATCTAGAGATAACTAGGATCTCAATATATATGGTGCTTCAAACTCTCAGGAGAATAGAGTTAGACTCATCTTGATAAACTAGGAAAGGGGGGTCACCAAGAATGCCCTGCACTTTCTATTCAAGGTGACCAACAGCTATTTGAGTATAAAGCCTTGATAACTAGACTAAAGCTGGCAAAACATCTCGAGGTAAAGATCCTAAGGGTCTCCCTTCTCAAATGCTTGATACTTACCAAAGCCAACTATGCTCTTCAGGAGATCCACGAAGCATCTAGGAAACCATCTAGGGAGCAGGTCCTTAGCCTACAAAGTATTAAGGTAAGGATACAACTAGCTCACCATTCAGGGAGTAGCAGAGCTTGTCCGAAGTGCGACCGATACCAATGGCCTGCCAACATGCTTGATACTTACCAAAGCCAACTATGCTCTTCAGGAGATCCACGAAGGCATCTAGGAAACCATCTAGGGAGCAGGTCCTTAGCCTACAAAGTATTAAGGTAAGGATACAACTAGCTCACCATTCAGGAGGATGTAGCAGAGCTTGTCCGAAGGTGCGACCGATACCAATGGCTGCCAACTTCTAGTGGTAGCTGGCAACAAATTGACCCAGTCTCTTCCCCCTAGTGATTCGTCTAGTGGGGGATGGACATACTCGGTCCATTTCTCCAGCAACTAGTTAGTGATAGTTCTTACTTGTCACCATCAACTATTTCATTAAATAGGTGAAGGTAGAACTTTTAGCACACATTACTGAAAGCAAGGTCAAAAGTTTCTTCTAGAGATCAATTATCTTTCAATTTGGACTTCTCCATACTATTATTACCAATAATGGCTAGTAGTTCAATAACCAAACATTTAGAGACTTCTACACTGAACTTCATATCCAACATTGGTTTACATCTGCCGGGCATCCTCAGTCAAACAGGGAAGTAGAGGTGATGAATTGGATGATTTTTCAAGGGCTCAGAACTAAGTTGGACAAGACCAAAGGTAGGTGGGCCCAGAAGTTGCCTAGTATACTGTGAGCACACCATATAACTCCTTGAATATTGACCAACAAGACTCGTTTCAACCTGGCCTTCAATATTGATGCAGTGATTCGGTCAAGATCGGACTCTTGATTATGTAGATTGAATGCTTCGACAAGTTGAGCAACTTGAACTGATTAAGAGCCAACCTTGACCTGCTAGAAGAGACTCAAGATCAAGCCCACCTTGGAAGCTACGTATCAATAAAAAGTTGTCGATATACTACAACTCTTAAGTAAGGGAAAAATCTTTAAACCTGAAGATTTTGTACTACACTGTGCAGAAGTTTTTAGACAAACAAAGCAAGGTAAGTTATCTTCAAACTAGGATTAACCTTACCGAGTAATAGAAGTCTTATACCAAGAAGCATACCAGATCAAAGACCTTGATGGAACTCCAGTTCCTGGGATGTGGAATGTCAAAAATATCTAAATGCATTATCAATGATATATTCATTTTCATTTGGTAATACAAAAAAAATATTTTTCTTCAATAAAGTTCGGAGTCTCGTTTTGATTAGGTAGCACCCAGTCCACTGACTACGAGTCCTCTGGCCAATTATAATTATCATAGTAAAGATGATGAATTTTTACACCATCATTCCTATCTAGTAGATTAACACTTGGTCATAGTAAAGATGGATGAGCTTCTACAGTATTATCTCCTATTAGGTCGGTTAATACTGGATTGCAGTAAAAGATGGGTGAGTTTCTATCCACCATCTCCTATCTGGTTGATTAACATTCGGTTGCAATAAAGATGGACAAGTTTCCACACAACCATCTTCCATCCAGTTGATTAATACCCGGTCACTGACAAAGATGGTTGCATTTTTATAACTCCATCTTGATTAATGGGCATCTAAGCCCTCCAACTGACTAGCACCCGATCAACCATAGATGGTTGTGTTCTACACCTCCGTCTCGCTAATGGTCTCCTATAGTTAGGTTTGGATTCATCCCTATCTCATTCAAGTCTCATCCTATTCGAATTCACTCCCAATTTATCTGAGTTTCATCCCATTCGAGCTCATCCCGATCTTATTTGGGTCTTATCCCAGTTGAGTTCATTCCATCTTATTTAGGTTCCATCCCTATCTTATTTGGGTCTCATCCTATTTGGGTTCATTTTCATCTTATTTGGTTTTCATCCCATTCAAATTTATCCCCATCTTATTCGGGTCTCATCGCATTCGAGTTCATTCCATCTTATTAGGTTTCATCCAATTTGGGTTCATCCCCATCTTATTCAGGTCTCATCCCATTTGGGTCCATTCATATTTCCTTTGGAATTAACTCCCACTCTATTTAGGTGGACTCCCACTCTCATTCGAGCCTTTCCCCTCTCGATTACTTAGCAATCGATCGACAAACAGCCACTAACACACTATGGTTTTGTTCCAAGTGGCTACTGACTAAGGTCACCCATCATGGAGAAAGCACCGATGCATTCAAACAACAACCAACTTACAATGATTAGAAGAAAAAATATTTCAAGTACAACTATCAAAGTTCCAATTTAGGAGCAAGTGAACTTCTTATTCAATAAGCGTACACCTCCGACCAAGGTACTTAATAGGAATTCATTCAAAAACTGAGACACTCATTTAGTACACAAGAACTTCATTGAAATGGAAATACGAAATTTCATTAAATTAAAAGTTCTTACAAAATCAGACTAAAGGCCCCAAAGAGAAAGGAAGTACATGAAAAAAGGAAAAGATATCCTAGGCATCTACTTTTACAGGGGTAACTAGATCCTCGACCACCATGATTTTGGCCCAGGTACCTAAGCGTTCCTTGTTCTTTCTTCATCCCCTCCTCTTCTTCGAGGAGGGCTCCATTAGCGATGATGTTGCTCAGGTCCAACCTAGGGTGGTTCCAATCAACCTTGGCCTTGCAATCATCGAAGCTGATTGCATAAGCTCCAACTCTAGCTTCAGCTATATCTATCTCAAAGGCTTTTGAGTTCTTGTATTCTTCTACTACCCAATCGATAGTAGATGTAGCAATAGCTTCAACCATTCTGACCTTCTCCTTTATAGAGTTGAGGAGATCTTCAATCTAGGCCAACCGAGCTTCTACCTTGGCTAGACTTGTCTACCTCTCAGCTAGTAGCTTCTCCTTTTTGGCTACTCGGGCCTCCAGTTCCCAAGTAGCAATGCCGAATGACTTCTTGACGGCATCCAACTTGCCTTAAGATTTTGCTCCTTCTCCCATGTAGCATCCAAGAGTTGGTTGTAGCCTTCCACCTTTGACTCCACCTCCTATAGTTTGGCAGTCAAGGAACATTGAAACTCGATGAGGGAGTTTAACCCTCCTCAAATAGCCGAAGCATCATGAAGAAGCTATACAAGAGGCAAGAACTAAGTTAGTTATGTTGGGAATTGTCCCAAAGCCAATCGCCTGGGTTGTAGGCGATTGAGCTCAGTATTATACTTTTTCTTTGAATTAATAAAATATATTTTTGGTAGCTCATCACATACTAAATTTTCCTGAAATGAACTCTTTCCATGTGATGAAGTCCATAGGACTACACTGACTTCGATACAGAGGATGTATCGAGTGGTCCTTAAACCCTGTTCACAACCAAAGGATATATTGTACTGGACGGCAATATATCAAGTATAGGTTGTTGTAGTTCACATCGTTTGGTTGTCCTCTTGACCAAATGAGTGTGGTGACACTGATGTGATCTACAAGTGGGATATATGATATCTCATTGAACGTGACTCCATGCAGCCCTTTCTGCAAAGGGATACTCACGATTGGATATGGGTATATGTGTCCTCTGGCCTGAGGTCATCTTGGTAGCTTGCAAGCAACTCCCTGTGCTTTGGTGCCGGACTACCCAGATTTTTAATCCGGTGATGGAAGGTTTCTGGGTATAGGCAAGTACTTGTGGAGCAGTGATGGACCAAGATGGAATTGACCTGTCCAAACAGTTGGATTGAATGTCTCGCAGTATCTCAATTAGCAAATCCGCGACGGGGTAGTCCTAGTGAAGAGTCACTGGGCTTGCAAGGTTGAGACACGTAGTCGACTGACTCAGTCTGGGTTGGCAGCCCAATCTCAGTCATCTCGAGCATTAGAGGTCAAAGGGATGAATTATACGGTAACCATATGCCAGAGGTTCGATAGTTTGCTCCCGTATCTTCGTCCTATCCGGACACCGGACCCATGCTAGATGGTTTCCTGTGCTAGTACTAGAATTGTTCTAGTTCTACGTTTAGGTTGAACCTATGAGGTCACCGCCACAGAGGATTACTCTCTGATCTGGATACCGATTACGATTAAGAATCGTCTCGATTTTATGGTCACGGTATTTTTTGAGCACTCTTTTCTCCATCTTACCCTTGTTTGTGTCAACCAGAAGTGTTCTGGGCTGACCAGGACTGCACCAGTTTTTTTCTGAATCAGTTTTGAACTGATTCGGAGTTCGTTTTGGCCTTCAATTGGTTGTGAACCAATTTAATCCCTTGAACCATTTTAATTAGGTTGAACTGGTTCAATTGGATTGAACGAAGAGTTTAAAAAGGGGTTGACCGGTTTGGTTGGACCGGTGGTTTTTTCCACTGGACCGTTTTACACGGTAAAAAACTGGGAGAAACTCATGCATCCGAAGAAGGCCAATCGACGTCTCTTCTCCTCCTCCAACCGCTGGCTTTAACCTCTTGTTTAGGCTTGTTATTTGGTGTGAACGGCAGCAGGTTTTCATGGCCTCCCAGTCCTTTTATCTTCCTCCCTGTAGCCTATATAAATCCCAACAGCAGCCCTATTTTCGGAGTTGAATCTCACCGTGAGAAGAAGAGAGCCCATTTGAGAGATTTGCCTGCTTCCTTTGGGTACTCATAGGCTGGGTTTTGGAGGGTGAGAGGGAGAGTCTAAGGCACCTTTTCCTTGTCCCTTAGAGTGCTCAAACCCAGGACTGCAGCAAAGCCAAGTTGCTGCCATCCACTATGACTTTTTGTTCTTCCAGCGGCTAGCACCGCGTGTGGAGAGGGATCGGAGGGCCCCGGCATGTCTCCCCTCTAGAGGGAGTACTCTTCTACTCCTCGGAGCAAGCAAGGCGAGCCGATTGCTGCTGTTGCTCCAAACGTGAAGAAAGAAGCTGCTGTCTGTTCTGTTGCAGAATTTCTGGTAGCAGACTTTGGGGATTTTATACACCTATTTTAGCTTGTTTTGATTGCAGATATCGGTGGAAAATCGAAGACCAATTGTCCACCTTGCTGCTGCTCAAATTTGGGAGCAAACGGAGGTCCGGAAGCCATCGTTCCGGTGACGTTTTTCATGCTCAAAACAGAGTTTTCAATCAGCCCAAGGAAGAAGAAGGCTGGAATAGTTTTATTCCAGCTATTCTAGCCTATTCCAGGTTTATTCCAGAGTTATTCCAGGCGGAATAAAGGTATGGAAAATTATTTTTTAATCATGCATGAATAGATTTATTTTTTAATGTTTTGCAAATATTTTATATTATCATACATGCCTTCATGCAACATGAATAGGTTAGGTTCTGGGCGGAGCAGTTTTCCGCTGCACGGATTTTAAAAATATTTTTAAAATCCATTCTGCTCCTGCAGCTGTTTGCATGCCTAGTGTAGGACCATGTTAAACCACCTGCACGATTTTTCTTTCAAGTTAGTCGAAAGCAAGTTATCCAGCAAATGAAGGAAGAAGGTCGAGCAAGAATATGTATACTGATTTTTGATAGGAAGAGGCTGATCACAACCTCCTCCATCAACTTGTCCTTTCGCTCCTCCATGTCCCAAGAGAGGAGCGGGATCTTCAACAACTCCCGGGCTATGTGGGAGTCATTTAAGGTGGAGTGGTCCACCTAGAAGATGGCCTTCCTGGTGTACTCATCACCATTCCAATTGCTAGAGACTTGGATAATTGACTTGTTGGAGCTAGAGAGACCTCCTTTTAGAAGGACCAACCTCGAAGGCCTATGGAGCCAATGGAGCAGCCAAAGGAGAGGTCATCACTATAGCCAAGAAGGTGGCCGGGCACCTCAAAGACTATGCCCAAGGAACCAAGGGAGGAACAATGATAACTTCTACCTCATCATCACCTGGGTCAGTCAGGGTACTATCGGATGCAACAGCCCCTAGTGTAGGATCTCTCAGATGGGGCGATGGAGCCCTAGTAGCAACAAAAGGGGCTTCGAGTGATGGAGCCAGGAAATATTGTTTCCTCATGGCCTGCTTCTAGTGCTCGCCCTAGGGTGCCACCCTCTTCCTTATAGCCTCTTAGAGCTTGTTGACGGATAGTTGCCTCATGCCTGCAGAATGAATAAGATGGTCAGTAAAACATCCAAGTGAAAATCAACATAAGGAAGAGTCAACATCTAAGAAAGACTTCCCAGGAGAGATACTCAAACTTAGCCTAGTGACCCAGGGATTTTGTTCATTTAGAATCTGGGAGAGGGAGGGAAGCTTCTCGTTGCATGGCTTCTAGAAGTTGGCTTCATCTTCTGGAAGGAACCGATCATTCTTATTTTGAAATGTTTGGCTCCCCGTAGTTCCAATTCATCCCCTAGGGTTGGTCAGACAATACAAAGAATAACCTTCCCTTCCAGTCATGGATGGCTAAGGGAAGGCTAGAAATGAAGGCCCTGCCATGGTGGGGACTGATGAATCACCAACCCGGCCTTGGGATGCCTCTTGATTATGAAATGAGCTTGAAATAAAGATATTCAAAGCCAAATACCAAAGAAATGATAGAGGATGATGAAGGCATAAAAGATTTAGAAAGATTTCAGAGTCAATTGGACTAGGACCACTTGGTAAAGTCAAAGATGTTCATTAGGAAAGGATGGATAGGAAACTAAAGGCCAGCATGCAGTTACTCGTCATGTATGGTCACTTAGTCAGGCGGACCAGAGGTTGCTTGGTCCTCCGGTCCAGCGACATGAAAATAATTAGTACTTAGAAAGATGTACTTATCATACAATGCAAGGACCTCAACTTTGGTTATAGTTGGAACCTTGGCCATTGGACCTCTTGAGATGACCCCCTAACTAACAGGGCATACAGCCTAAGGTCTCACCTAAGGAGGACCAGATTTTGTCCTCTCCAGTACTCAAGCCTCCCTTCAACTGCCCCCTGAGATCCCTGAAACTAGGAAGCGCTACCAATCGAATGACTCTCATCTTCTTCAATCAACATCTTCCAGGAAAAGAAAAAAAGACTAGAGCAAGAAGAATAGGAAAAATGCAAAGGGAGGCCTCCGCCTAGAGGCTAGATGAAGGTACAAAGAGAGATCCTAAGAAGACCCTACAAGTAGCCTTCATTGAAGAGAAATAAGGAGAGAGGATTAAGAAGATAAGTAGAAGCAACTTGGGGACTAGAACTAGAACTTTTCACATTTTTCTCCCTTCTCCCTTCTCCCTCTCCCGTTTTTTCCTCTGTGAGCTCAAAAACCCTACAACAATGGTAGGAGTAGCCTTATTTATAAATGACCAAGATGATGGAGATCGAAGCCCCTCCCTTACCTATAGGGAAACTTATTCTATTTCATGCATGCATTTCAAAAATCTTGAAACATAAATGCAGCAGAAACTATAAAATTAACTATTTAATCTACTCATGTATTAGAATACTTATACAGATAGCCTACATAGGATCATGACATAATAAAGATGTATATAAAACTAAGCTGAAATATAAAATGATAAATATACAAATCTATTACTATAGACTATATCTACAATATAATGATCATATTATTACCTTTCAGTAGTAGATGATGCTTGTTGCTATTGGAAGGTAGAGGTTTGAAGACCCTGCTAGCCACACAGGTGTCTGGTCTCTACAGATGATCCATACAAGAGTATATCCTGATCAATCCCCTCGAAGTGCTAGCTTCTCTGGAACCTCGATGGCTAATCTTCCTTCTTCTTCTAGATGTTGGGACACTCCTTGAATCAATGAACAACCTACCGAGGATGAAATTTGTGGTAGAACTCACCTCCCAAGCCTAGATGATCTAGAAATCCAGCCCAGGAGATACTCTTTCTCCTTGAATTCAAGCCCCCCACACCCCACTCTCTCTTAGAAGACTTTCTTTTTCTAGCATTTTCTCTATTAGAACCACTCTTTCATCATCTCCCCATGCCCATCATCAACCCATTCTAAATAGGCACCTAAGTGGTTAGGAGGGTGAGAGAGTTAGGGAGAGATAAGGGGAGAGATTGGGAGGAGGTTAGGATAATTAACTGAATTCAAAATTAAGTTTTAATTCAAATTTGAATTCGAAATTCAAGTTTAAATTTAAATCTAGAAATTTATTTAAATTTAAATTAAAAACTCAAATTCAAAATATGGTGAAAGGTGCATGGGTTGGTCTAATCCATTGGACTCAACTCGAGCTCAAACCAAAATGATTCTCAATCATTGACCAAAGCCATCAGATTAGGTAAAACTCCTATTATGTATGATCCCATAAGTTTGAACACTAAATCAGTAGCATAGGAACAATTCCTGTATCAATCAAATTTGTCATCTAGCAATGACACCCGATATCTGGTTAGGTTGAAAGTTGTAGAGCAACAATCAAAAACCTCTAGCATATGGTTACTATATAATTCATCCCTTGACACTCAATGCTCTGGATAACTTTAGTGTTAAACTACCAATCCTTAAATAGTACATCAATATGTGTCTCAACTTCACAAGATTTGTGACTTCACATAAGAACTATCTTAGCCAAGGCTTTGCTAAATTAAAATATAGTGAGACATTCATACTTGGAGGGGTCAAACCCATTTCAACTTATACACCAACTCTATAAGTACTTGACTGCATCCAGAAATCTTTTGTCATTGGATTAGAAATCCAGGTACTCTGACACCAAAATATAGTAAGTTTTTTACAAGTTATCATGATATGATCTTAGGTCTGAGGGATTGTTATATCCGTATCCCTTCGTGAGCAGCACTTAGCAAAAGAGTGCTTCATAGGTGGGTCATGTTCAGTAAAATATCCTACACTTCACCTGCATACCATACCAGTATCTCTACACTCCTTGATTAAGAGGATAACCAACCTATATAGCACACAATGACCGATGCATTGTTTATAGAAAAGAACATTGTCATGTAAAGAGCTCGATTTTTGGAGTTCAATGATACAAACGGTACTCAAATCAGACTAGAAACGAGCTTGGAATTAAATTTGAAAAAATTGTACGAACTTTGGAGTTATCGATCCACCATGGACCGACCGCTTGGTTTACAAAATGACCAACGGTTCATGAGAAGCCATGGATGATGGTCCACAACTTAAAACCATGTACCATCGGCCTTCTTGAGCCAATTTGTCATCGAAGAAGCCACCGTCGCCCTTCCCTCAACATCGAGAAGCCTCCCATGTTTGAAAGACCCATGGAGCCACTGTCCGAGCCACCTCCCAAGCCACCAGTCTCCTCCATCGCTCTCATCCCATGGTTCCTCTACAGTTGCTACCGATCCAAGAAGCCAAGACTGCCGGCTCCCAACTCAACCAAAGACTCCATCTTCTCTACCCCATCTGTCACCAGCTGTTCCCCCTCGTCGGCTCAAGAATCCCCCCGATCTACATGCCCTCTTCCATCTTCAACTGGTTCGATCCACCATGGCCACTGCCCAATTTGCCACACGCCTCCGTCGCTGGTTTCTCTCTACCCCTGTTGCTGGTCCAAGAGGCCACTACCAATCTCCCACCATCAGTGCCCTCGTCAGTGTTTCGATGGCTAGCTGTGGTGGAGGGTCCTTCACTTCCTCATCGATGGCACTGCTTCCCCCTCACCGCCTACAGTTGTGCCATCTCATGCATAAAGTTCTCCAACATTGGCCATGACCCATTTCCTTCCAGTCCACCATCAACTACTGCTCAATGCTACCTGCCACCAAGAGTCACCACTCACCTCCACCAGCCATTGCTCATGCCTCCCTCTCCCATTGTTTATCCATTTTGAGCACTGGGGCTATTGCTGGTTTCCCTCCTCTTTTTCATCGAGCACCATATCCATGTTGCTAGCCTATTATCGAGAGCTGGACCAGTATTGGAGTGATGTCCGAACAAGAGGAAGGATTGGTTGGAAGAAATTAAGGTTGCTCGATAAAACAAAATGGAGCTCAATTTTTTTCTATGGAATGGTGTTGGATAAGGGATAAAACAAATGAGGGATGTGATGGTTAAGCAAGTGCGATGGATAAGGATACAGAATCAAGGTTGTTGGGATAGATAGCAATGGAAACTAATGCGGTACTTAGGCATTCTCTTTTGCCTTCAAAAGAAGCACTGCAACCGAGAGGGGAGTATTCATTCTTCTCTCGATAGCCCTCTTTCACCTTCCCATCCACTTCTGCTTTCCCTCTCCCCTTTTGACTTTCCATCCACTTCCGTTTCTCCTGGTTCCTGGTTTTCTCTGCATCGCTGTTCCATTAATGGCTTCAACCTTCGCTGTTCCATTTGCAGCTACTACCTCCACCTCTGCTGCTCCATCAAGATGTTGACAATGAGTTTACCCATGGAAGGCTTGATCTCCAATTCCTCAGGGTTTCACTATATTACATGAACATGCAGTGTTATTTTCATTTATACTCCTTTTTTCTATGATATAAAAATGCTTCTTTTATAATCCTTGAATGATCTATATTTTTGGAATAAATCATGTTCTTTAGATTTGGTTCATACTTTTAGAATAGATTATTTTAAGATAGGAGTTCTTTTATTTTATACATTTTATCTGGACTAATCAGTACTTTAGGAAGATAGGCCGAATCTAATAGGTCGTGATCTCCATAGATAGATTATATCTTGATAGGAGTATTTACATAGGAAGAGAATACCAGTTGTCTACCAAGTAGTTCGTTAAAATCTCGAGGCCTTTACTCTATTATTTGTTTATTTTGGTTAATTACTTTAAATCTTTTATTATTATGGCTCTTTAAGATTACTATTTCAAATAACTTCTAAAAATTCATGTGGATTCGACCCTTATTTCCGGCTACTCTGTATAAGAATAGTAAAAATAAGGTATTATAATCGGTGCGTAGCAACGTGCACCAGCTACAACCTTGGAGGTGAGATATTCTCCTTTTAGAATAAAAATTTTTCTATAAAGATATGTTCCCTTTAGAATAAAAAACTTGCTATAGACATATTCTTACTCTAGAGTAAGAAACTTGCTAAGCTACAAAAGTGGAAAAACCAAAATAAGATCTCCTGACTAAAGAAACAATATATGGTTAATTATAGTTAGAAATATACTGTTGCAATAACAATTGCATTAGGAAAGCAAATATACCTTAAGATCACTAAATTTTTTTTGCTTCAACCTTTTCTTTCTTTAAATTTATCTTTTTTTATCCCTATCCTCCATTAATCTTCTCTCATCATTATTGATATTCTCGTCTCCTCTCATTCCATCAACATCCTTGCCCCCTTTTTCTGACTTCTCTTTCGCTCTTTACATTAATCTCTTTTCATCTCCATCCCTTTATTTTCCATATCAAAGTTCCTTTTTTCTTCATGTAAATCTCCTTTCATCTCCATCTATATCCCTAACTTCCTTGTCCATTAGATTTTTTTTATTAGGGCTTTGTTTTTTTCAGATTAATCTCCTCTCATGTTGATCCCCAATATCTTTTGGATGAATCTTGTTGACTCCTGTCTTGATTTTGATGAATAACAAAATACTTAAGTATATTTGAGTACTAACTGTGTTAAAAGTGTGTTTATCAAAACATGGTACTTATCAAAGTTAAAGTATGTTGAAAGTTCAAATGCTTGTCATCTTGTTGAAGAAGTCACTTATATTGATGGAATTTCAAGTTAAATGAACCTTGGCACATAGGAATTGAAAGTTAAAAAGGGGGTTTTGCAGGTGCCTACTCTAAGCATGCAACAGCAGGGAGCAGGTAAGTATTTTAAAATAATTTTAAAATGCACAACCGAAAAACATGCTCCACGTAGGATTTTACACGATCTGGAAGCATGTGCAGACTAAAACATGCTATAATTGGGCATGTAATATTTATAAAATATTTTAAATGCATAGATCTACGCATGCATGAATTTAAAATCGAAACCCATACCTTATTCCAGCATGGAATAAATCTGGTACAGTTCTGGAATTGCTGGGATAACAGGAATAAATTTATTCCTGTTGTCTTCTACTTCCAGCACGTTGACAGGTTGCTTTTTTTTTTTTCTAAAATCTGCAGCAAAATAAGAGTGGATTTTGCCAACGTGTGGATCTCCCTTCCAGCACCAAAAGTTAGGGTACAAGTTGGTTGATCTTCCTTCAAAGGGGAGAAGATGATTCAACGTTTTGATCTGCTTCCTTTCAACCAAAAACAGCACCAGGATTTCAGCAACCAGAAAAACCTGCAACCAGAAAAACATAGCACAAAAACAGCTGCAAGGAGGTCGATCCGGCTTCCAAGTGCTCGGTTGAACACTCTCAATAGGGGGAACACGCCAGGGGCTAGCTCTGATCCGTCTCTCGGTCGATGCTAGTTGCCGGAAGACATGGAACGGTGGGAGGGAAGAGGGAATGAAACAAAATTTCTGAAACTGTTTTTCAGCAAAATAGAGTTTCTTCTTCCTTCAATTTTGAGCACCAGAAAACAGGGATTAGGGGTTGTTTTCTCTTCCTTTCACTCACCAAATCCCAGTTCTCAATTTACCGATGGAAAGGGAAAGAAATTCTGCAAGCAAAGAAGAACTCTCACAGCATAAACACCTCTCACACGGTGACGTCTAGACCTTTGAACTAGGGGACTGCAGGTTTTATAAAAGGAGCAGCAGCGGAAGAGAAAAGGAAGTTGCTAGGAGGCCAAAAGACGTCGGTGTGTTAAGCTCCAATTAACAGTCATTAGGACTAATTAAAAAAGGGGCGTTAGGGAGGAGGAAGAGACGCCCATCCGGTGAAAACAGGTAGCCAAAAGGACGCCGATTGGGCTTCTTATGCTAGGAATTTGCCCAGCGTGAAATCACCGTGTAAACCGGTTACGGGAAGAAAAAACAACGGTTCAAAATGGGTTTAATCCAATTAAAACCAAAGGTTCAAAAGAAAAACTGGTTCAAGGAATTTTGGGTTCAAATCAATTAAACCCAAAGGTCCAATCCCAAAAATTCGGTTTAATTTAATTGAACTGGTCCAAGCCCAATTAAATTTGGTTCAATTGGTTCACAACCAATTGGAGGCCGAATTTAGCTCCGAATCAGTTCAAAACTGATTCAGAAAAATCCTGGCGCAGACCTGGTCAACCCGGAATAATTTTTGGTTGACACAAACAAGGGCAAGACCAGGAAAAGAGTGCTAAAAAAATACCGTGACCATAAAACCGAGATGATTCCCAATCGTAATCGGTATCCGGATCAGAGAGTTATCCTCTGTGGCATGTGACCTCATAGGTTCGAACCTAAACGGTAGCACTGAAACAATTCCAGTACCAGCACAGGAAACCATCTAGCAATGGATCCCGGCGTCCGGATAGGTCGAAGATGCGGGAGCATACTATCGAACCTCTGGCATATGGTTAATGTATAATTCATCCTTTGACCTCTAATGCTCAGGATGACTGATATTGGGCTGCCAACCCAAACTGAGTCAGTCGACTACGTGTCTCAATCTTGCAAGCCCAGTGACTCTTCACTAGGGCTATCCCGGCCGAGGATTTCCTAAATTGAGATACGGCGAGACATTCAATCCAAACTGTTCGGACAGGTCAATTCCATTTTGGTCCATCACTTCTCCACAAGTACTTGCCTGTACCCAGAAACCTTCCGTTACCGGATTAAAAATCCGGGTAGTCCGGCACCAAAGCACAGGGAGTTGCTTGCAAGCAACCGTGATGACCTCAGGTCATA
Organism: Areca catechu; assembly: GCA_021397845.1. Lineage (NCBI taxonomy): Eukaryota > Viridiplantae > Streptophyta > Magnoliopsida > Arecales > Arecaceae > Areca > Areca catechu. The sequence goes on from CM038048.1 coordinate 38,451,631, forward strand.
GGGACACATATACCCATATCCTATCGTGAGTATCCCTTGGGCAGAAAAGGGGTTTCACGGAGTCACGTTCAAAGAGATATGATATATCCCACTTGCAGATCACATCAGTGTCACCACACTCATTTGGTCAAGAGGACAACCAAACGATGTGAACTGTAACAACCTATACTTGATATATTGCCGTCCAGTACAATATATCCTTTGGTTGTGAACTGGGTTTAAGGACCAGTCGATACATCCTCTCTGTATCGAAGTGAGTGTAGTCCTAAGGACTTCATCACATGGAAAGAGTTCATTACAGGAAAATATAATATGTGATGAGCTGCCAAAATGATAAATTTATTAATTCATAAGATGAATACAATACTCAGCACAACCGCCTACAACCCAGGCGATTGGCTTTGGGACACAATTCCCAACAGGAATGACCTTGAAGGACTAAATTTTTGAATTTGGAGAAGTTTCAGCAGAGTTTTAACCAAGTGTCGACTTAAGGTGTCGACTCACAAAAGCATGAGCCAATACGTAGAAGAAGTTTCAACTGGCACGTATGAAGTGTTGACTCATGATGACTAAGTATCGACTTAAGGCCTGAGACCAAAAATGATATAAAATATGCTGAATTCAAAATTTTGCTCAAGTGTCGACTCATGAAGATGAAGTATCGACTTAAGTATCGACTCACCAGAAGAAGTGTCGATGTACTAGTGCATTCCAGAGAGCTTTAAAAAATATTTTTGACCTAATGTTAACTCATGTGTCGACTCATGACCTGAAGTGTCAACACCTGCAGATTTGGATAAATAATAACGGCTAGTTTTTTGAAGCACAGAATTGGTCCTTTTTATTTCTAATGGCTATTTTCTTCTCTGATCTTAAACGGTCATTTAAGTCTTGGAAAGGTATTTAAAGTGGACCAAACAAATGAAAAAAATATTGACTACAAACTAATGAGCATTCATTGAGCATTCATTACTTTTTAGTGAAGTTGAGCCTTCAAGCATTCAAGAGCATTCAAGAAGCATTCAAGTCCAATCTTCAAGCATTCATTAAGGCTTCAACAACTTGGGGACAAGCTTTCTTAACTGCAATCAAGAGCTTCAAAGAGATATTTATTTTTATTTTGAAAGCTTATTGTTTCTTTACTTTATACTTGAATTTATTATTGTTCCTAGTTTCAAGTGGATTGAAACTAGTGATTGGATTGTTGGTGAGCTTTGTTTGAAAAACCAACTAGGTTGTTGGTAAGCCTTGTAAAAAATCAACTAGGTTATTTGTGAGCCTTGTGAAAACCAACTAGATTGTTGGTGAGCCTTGTGAAAACCAACTAGGTTTTTGGTTAACCTTGTGAAAACCAAGAAGGGTTTTGATTAGTGAGCCCAGAAAAAATAATAAACTATAATCAAGGATTATAGTGAAATTTCCAAGTGGACCTTGGGGAGTGGATGTATATGCTTTGAAGTATGTCGAACCACTATAAAATATTGTGTGCTTATGATTGCTTTTTCTATTCTTTCATTTACTTCATTATTTCTACTGCATTTTATTATCAAGCATACACACTTGAAATCACACTAGCACCTTCATTATTTTTGAATTGGCATATACTTGCAACAAGTTTTAAAAACCCAATTAACCCCCCCTCTTGGATTGCTTCGCTGGATAACAAGTGGTATTAAAGCCTTGTACTCAGCTTATAGGTCTAACTGCCTTGAGTTAAAGATCTAAGGTAGCCCCTATAGGTTCTAGTATTGTTGAGGGTCAAGCCTTAAATGGACCACCCTTTTTAATGGCACTAATAATTATATTGAAAAACCTATATGAGAATTTATATGCATTCAATATATTACAATCTTTGGAAAGTTGTTGTAAAAGGTTTCCATGTTCTTTCAATGATGGTTAATGGAGTTTCCATTCCAAAATTAGAAGAGGATTGGGATGAAAACAACATTAAGCAATCAGAGCTTAATGCCAAGGCAATGAATTTTCTTTATTGCGCATTGGATCCTAGTGAATTTAATAGGAAATCTACATGTGCTTCGACAAAGAATATTTGGGACACACTTGAGGTTACTTATGAGGGTACCCATCAAGTGAAGAACACTAAAGTGAATATGCTCATTCATATATATGAAATATTTAGAATGGAGCCTAATGAATCTATTACTGATATGTATACTAGATTTACTAACATTATCAATTATATAAAGAGTCTTGGCAAGGTTATGTCTAAAGCTAATCTTATAAATAAAATTCTTAGATCTTTGCTAACCTCATGGGATCCGAAGGTCATGGCAATCCAAGAAGCAAAAGATGTTGAGACACTTTCCTTAGAATAACTTGTTGGTTCACTCATGACTTATGAGTTAAACTTGAAACAAAAGTAGTGGATGCAGATAGAAAGAAGAAGATCATCGCTTTCAAATCCACTACACCAAATGAGTCTTCAAGTGAAGAATCAGAAGAAGATGAAAATGAAGATGAAGAGGCACCAGTGGCAAAAAATTTAGAAGATTCATGTGGAGGAAGAAGTTTCTTTACAAAAAGAAGCCATAGCCAAGCAAAGAAAAAGGCAAAGAAAAAGAAAAAGAGAAAGAGAATGATCAACCAATTTGCTTTGAGTGCAAGAAGCCTGGATACTACAAGATTGATTGTCCTCTTCTAAAGAAGTTTAAAAAGAAGTTCAAAAATAAGGCTATGATGGCTACATGGAGCGACAATGAAGACTCCAGTTCAGAAGAAGAACAACAAGAAGTCGACAATCTTTTTCTCATGGCACATGAAGATGAGGTAAAATTTTAACTTGAACTTGAATTTATATTTGAAGAACTTAGAGATGCATTTGATGAACTTGTGCATGAGTACAAATTGTTAAAAATTGAGCACAAGAAGTTGTAAAAGCATGCTAATTACTCTTTTGTTGAAAACACCAATCTTGTTAATGAAAACAATGATCTAAAAGCCAAGATTGATATTTTGGAAAAATAAAAGAATGCTTTTTCAAAAGAAATAGAAATTTTAAAAAGACCCAAGGTTGTTGTTACAAATAATGAACTCTTAATGAAAAACAAAGACCTTGAGGTAGAAAACAAGAAATTAAAATATAAGCTTGATAAAGTTAAATCTTTTGTTGAGAAGTTTATATTTAGCTCTGAAAAGTTGAATTTATTGTTGAATAATCAAAGAGCTATATTTGATAAAGCTAGACTCGGTTACTAGCAATAAAAGAAACAAAAATTTTTCAAGAACTTCTTTGTTCCAGTATCATCTAATGTTACTTGCTTTAGTTGTAGATAATTTGGGTATAAAGCTTATCAATGCAATATAAAAAAATTAAATAATTCTAGAAAAGTTTGGGTTCCAAAAGGAACCATATCTACTTTCCCTAAAGGATCCAAGATGGCTTGGATACCTAAAGCAAAAACTTGATTTATTTTGTAGGTGTGTCTTGCAACCAAAGAGAAAAAGAGATTATGGTATCTTGATAGTGGTTGCTCAAGACACATGCTAGGAGATGTGAAGCAATTCACTTCTCTTGAAGCTTTGAATGGAGGGAGTGTAACTTTTGAAGACAATAGTAAAGAAAAAATCATTGGTATCGATAAAGTTAACATCTCTCATTCTACCTTTATTGATAATGTATTATTAGATGAGGAACTAAAGCATAATTTACTTAGTGTTAGTCAGTTTTGTGACAAAGATTTTAAAATAATTTTTAAATCATCCCTTTGCATGGTTTCTAGTCCTGATGATAATGGAGTAAAATCTATTAAAAATAGGCATGGCAACATCTACCTTGTTGATCTTGATAATTTACCTGTACAAGATGGTGAATGCCTAGTTGCAAAAAATGCCATAATTAATGAGACTAGTTGGTTATTGCATCGCATACTAGGTCATGCAAGCATGCATTTACTTTATAAATTATGCAAAAAAAGATTTAGTTAGAGATTTATTAAAACTTAGATTTGAAAAAGATAAAATTTATGATACTTGTCAATTTGGAAAATCAATAAGAACCTCTTTTAAAAAAAAGAGATTATTTCAACTTCTAGGCCACTAGAACTACTCTTATGGATCTCTTTGGACCAACTAGGATCACAAGCCTAGGAGGAAAGAGATATGGATTAGTTATAGTTGATAATTTTTCTCGATTTACATGGATTTTATTTTTAGCACATAAAGATAAATCTTTCATGGCTTTCACAAAATTTTATCAAAAAGTTTAAAATGAAAAAGGTACTTCTATTATTTGTATTTGAAGTGACCATGGTACTGAATTTAAAAATCAAAATTTTAAAGATTTTTGTAATGAAAAAGGAATTGAACATAATTTTTTAGCACCTAGGACACCTCAACAAAATGGGATAGTAGAAAGAAAAACTAGGATTTTAGAAGAAATGGCACGCACAATGCTTTGCAAAAATGATCTTCTTAGATATTTTTGGGCCGAAGCTATTTATACTGCATGTTATATTTTAAAACATGTTTTAATTAGACCAATTTTAAAGAAAACACCATATGAGCTTTGGAAAGAAAGAAAACCTATTTTAAAGTATTTTCGTGTATTTTCGTTGTCGATATTTTATTTTAAACAAAGGAAAAAATAATTTAGGCAAATTTGATGCCAAGTCAGATGAAGGTATCTTCTCATGATACTCTACATCTAGCAAGGCATACAGCTTTTTTAATAAAAGAATACTTGTTATAGAAGAGTCCATGCATGTTGTGTTTGAAGAGTCTACTAACAAGTCCTCTAGAAAAGAGGGTACTTTCGATAATGTTGCTGGTATCGAAGGACTTGAGAAGCTCACTTTGGATGATCCCCCTTCTAAAAAAAGTGAAGAAGATCAAAACAAGGAAAATGAAGAAGAAGTTATAAGATCTTCACTAAAGGACAAAAGTCTATCTAAAGAATTGTGATGCAGAACAAATAAGATGATGTGATACGGAAGTAAATTAAGACTAATTTTTTTTTTTTTTGTGTTTTGTTAGAAGTTGGCTTGACTCAAAAACAAGGCTAACTAATATTGAAAGAAAATATGCGCTGAAAGAAAGCACAATTCAAAAGAGTAGATTATTAGAGTAATAAAGAAGTAGGATCGCTTGGGATTGAGAAACCCCCAGACCTAGGGTTTACTCTTCTTTCAAGAAACAGACGAAGATAGAAGAGAAGGTTTTATACATGACTGTGATATCTCTCTTTGCTTCAATTGAAGGACACTCTTGAGCAGATTATAGGATCCTTGGAGATGGGGTATCTTCGCAATGGATCCTCGGATTGTAGTCCTATGGCAAGGTTGGCCTTCTTCTCGTACTCTGGATCTGGAAAGGATGAAGAACAAGATAAGGATGTAAGAAACTCAAGGAAGAGACCTTTACATAGGATAGCTCCGGACTGCTCGAACTTTGAAGATGAGGGAAGAGTATGGAGGTGGCGGTGGAAGATTGAGTGGACTTAGGGTTTGGCTAGTAGGACGGTGGCTTACAGATGAAAAGGACCTAGGGCTTGATATAGTGGGCGGTGGCTTGGAGAAGGAGATGGCGGCCTTGAATGAAGTGGAAATAGGGTTTAGGAATTTGGGTGTTGGCGGCTAGGATGATGAAAGGAAATTAGCGTTGGCGGCCAGGGATGAAAGCGGGGCAGGGCTTTGGTAACTTTGGAGATCTCTCACCTCTTCAAGGCTCTAATGGAACCCGGATTTACTCCCTCATAGAGCTCAACACTCAAAGAAGTGCGGAAGAAGAGAACACAAGGTTGCTCAACACAAGAAAAGATTTCATTTACTCATTCCCATCAAAAGATTACATAAGGGTCAAATATATAGACCTTGCAAGAGAAACAAAATTACACTACTTCCCATGTGGGACTAAACATTCATCCTAAGCATGAAAAACTTTTCCTTGACCGACCAGGCTTCTTTCCTTGGAGTGGGCAGCCTCAAATGCAAGGTGATGGCTTCATATGACAGGTATGTGGGGCACCTCCTAGTTCTTCTCCTTAAGTCATGGGTTTTCCTTCCATGACTTGCTCTTTATTGGAAGAAAATACTCATCTCCTAGTCTTTCTCCCCAAGACTAGGCTCCTTCCATTCATAGCCAAGTACTTTAGGCAGGTGTGGGCGCCTACCTTGAAGTCCTCTCCAAGAAAAATCCCCTGCTCCTTTAGCTTGGTTACTTTTGGCAGCTTGTGGGCGCCTTCCTTGACTTCTCCTAAGAAAATCTTCTTGCTCTCTTGGGCGTGGGGACCAGGGACAGGGCGTGGGGACCAGGGATACTAGGATGAAATGTGGCGCCAACTGGTCCTGGGAGTGTGGCGTCCACTTGCATTTGGCCTTGGAAGAAAAAATGACGTCCTAGGGAATGGCGCCAACCAGGACTTAACTTGGACTTAGACTGAGTCAACATGACTCAACAAAATGAAATGCAGACTCAAAGAAATAAAATAATCTGGTTGACCAGGTCAACCCTTATTACAAACCCTAATCTTCAGGCAAGGTCATTCAGAGATCCAGATGGAACCCTGAAGTCTTCTTCTGATTCTGGTGCCCGCACCAAATGGAGGTATGCTCATGGACATCCTAAGAAATTAATCTTAGGAGATCCATCGAAAGGGACAAGAACTAGATCTTCTATTAGAAATGAATGTGATTACATTGCTTTTGTTTCACAAATTGAACCTAAATATATTGAAGAAGCTAAAAAAGATCCAAACTGGATGATTGCTATGCAAGAAGAACTAAATCAATTTGAAAGAAATAAGGTTTGGACTCTAATAGAAAGACCAACTAATACTTCTATAATTGGTACAAAATGTGTATTTAGAAATAAATTGGATGAAAATAGTATAGTAACTAGAAACAAGGCTAGACTGGTAGCTAAGGATTACAATCAAGAAGAAGAAATTAATTTTGATGAAACCTTTGCTCCAGTAGCTAGACTTGAAGCTATTAGATTACTTCTAGCTTTTGCATGTTTTATGAATTTCAAATTATTTCAAATGAATGTTAAAAATGTATTTTTGAATGGATATATTACTAAAGAAGTTTTTGTTGAACAACCACCTAGTTTTAAAAATCATGCACATCCTAATCATGTTTTCAAATTATACAGAGCACTTGATGATTTAAAACAAGCCCCCCATGCATGGTATGAAAGACTTAGTAAATTTTTGATTAAAAATGGTTTTACTAGAGGTCATGTTGATACTACTTTATTTTTTTAAAAAAAGGTTGATGATCTCTTAGTAGTACAGATCTATATCGATGATATTATCTTTGGTGCCACTAATGAATCTCTTTTTCAAGAATTTGCAAAGCTTATATAGGGAGAGTTTGAGATGAGCATGATGGGAGAATTGAGCTACTTCCTCGGACTCTAGATCAAGCAAATAAATGAAGGGATCTTCATAAACCTAACCAAATACACAAAGGCGATTCTGAAAATGTTTGGGATGGTGAAGACTAAACCTATCGGTACACTTATGAGCCCTTCATGTAAACTTGACAAGGATGAATCTGGTAAGAAAGTTGATCAAAAATTTTATATAGATATCATTAGTTCTTACTGTACTTAACTGCAAGTAAATCGGATATTATGTTTAGTGTATGCATGTGTGCTAGATATCAATCTGAGCCTAAGGAATCACATTTAATGGCTATTAAGCGCATTCTTAGAAATTTATCTGATACTCTTAACATTGGATTATGGTATTCTAAGAATTTAGCTATTGATTTGATTGCATATTCTGATGCTAATTTTGCTGGTTGTAAGTTAGATAGGAAAAGTACATCTAGAACTTGTCAATTTCTTGGAGTTAATTTAATCTCATGGTTTAGCAAGAAACAAAATTCAGTTACACTATATATAGTTGAGGCTGAATACAATGCAGCTGGAAGTTGTTATGCTCAAATCTTATGGATTAAACAATAACTCGAGGACTTTGGCATTAAACTAACTAAGGCACCCATAAAATGTGATAATAGGAGTGCAATAAACTTAACTAAAATCTAGTTCAACATTCAAGAAGTAAGCACATAGAAATTAGACATCATTTTATTAGAGATCATATTCAAAACAATGATGTTATACTTGAATTTGTTTGTACTAATATGCAATTAGCTGATATACTGACCAAGCCACTAATTGAAGATAGGTTCAGTATGATTGAAGAGAATTAGGGGTCATTAATCCATTTAATTAGATCTCAATCACTCTTCATGACCTTTCAAATTCTCTTTAAGAATTTCTTGATCTTAATGTCCTTGAAAATCATATTCAGTCATCTATTGGCTATTAAAATCAATTACTTTAATTTTCTATGACTTTTTCTTATTTACTTGATTTTTTCTCGAAGTGTTGACACTTTGAAGTGTTGATACCTCCAAGTGTCGACACTTGGGCTGATCTCGTGAGTCGACACTTGACCGGTGGGAACTGATGATTAAATAGAAAAAATAGATTGATTTCTTTCCATCTCTTCCCAAATCCCTTGAGCCGACTCATCCCCACACAGTATCCCAACCTCCGTTTGTTCCTATTCCATGTTCTTATTGTTCTATTCTTGGTTTAAGCCCTTTTTTCCCCTCTTCTTCACTATTGTTCACGGTTTTACCGTGATTCCTTTGCCTATTCCTCTTCCATTCATCTATTTCCTCTTTTTCTTGGAGGACGAGTCCCAGGAAATAGTTAGTTAGGAGGCCTCGACCTTCCACTCAAGATACATAGCGACGCATGAAGGCCTGTCATGAGGACAGGCAACAGAGGTAGCAGCTCAACAGGAGATTCCTATCTGACCACCAGTCCCTAGAGTAGATGGATGGCCTCCAAGGCCATTGTTGGAGGACAGAGGGTGGATTTTGAGTTTATAGACTAGCAGCACTTTCGGATAGGTGACTGGCTGAGAGACGTAGGGCTTGTTCACTTTTGTTCACTTAGGGAGAGATATTACCCAGCTTTGATGCTAGAGTTTTATGGTACCCTAGCTAGAAGAGCTGACGGTTGGATGGCAGAGGTCAGAGGGACTAATATACAACTGACTGCTGAGATACTAAGCAAAGCATGGGAGATCCTGATGAAGGGTACTATAGTGGATTCCCTGATTGATAGGATTAGCGGATACAGATATATATTTGAGAGAGAGGATATTGGAGAGGGAGCCACCATTGTAGCATCATGACTTTCTCCAGAGATGAGGCTCCTGCACCATATTGTTTCCTGGATTCTTCTATCGAAGATAGGACATTTCGACTTCATCGCTGAGAGGGAGTTACTTATTATGGTTTCCTTAATATGAAGGACTTTTGTCTGCCTACCAGTACTCATGATCCATTAGATGATAGAGGCAATGACTAGCAGGAGATTATGTCTGCCTTTTGGGATGCATCTCACTATTTTGTTTAGAGCTTACGGAGTAGACCCAGATGAAGAGCCTTATAAACAGCTGCCTCATATAGACATATACGATGAGAGATCACTACACAAGATGCACTATCATAGACACAGAGGTCAATGGAGGCGTAGGATCTCAAGGCAGACATCTAACACTGATGATGAGGAGGACGTAGTTGAGGAAGAGCAGACATATAGAGATGAGGCCAGGCCATCTGAGCCACATAGGGATATACTTGAGACATAGCCCGAGCCCTCCATTTCGGCACATGCTAAGGTGTCACCCCCTACAGACAGTACTGGAGATCGGATCACTTGTCTGGAGATCGAGATGATGATCATTAGACAGCGAGTGGATCAGATGCATATGGAGATGAGAGCTAGCACTCAGGAGATGAGAGAGGGATTCTCTGTTATCCTGGTTGCATTAGAGAGATTATCTTCTACCAGGGCACATTCACCTCCATCATCGGATTCTCCGCTCGCTCCACCAGCACCTCCAGCTCCACCTGTGGACACCGAGATGGACGACGGACAGGGAGACTCTTCTGTAGATTTTGATATTGCAGACTATATGGCAGACCCTAAGCCAGATGCTGTAGCTGACCAGGATGAAGAGAGGACCTCAGAGGCTGCTCCTGCCCCATCCAGTCCAGTTCATCAATCTCCCATTCTCCCTAGCACCCTCATTTTACTAGATCCTTCTGATTCTGACACTTTACCTATTGTATCTACTCTTGTACTTTACTTTGACCATTCTGACCCCCTAGATGACCTTCTGACTTGTTCGATTACAACACCACATACTCTTCCTAATAAGACACAAGTGTTTCCTTCCACTTCCTTACACACTTCATCTTTGATTAGAGAACTAGTATTTTATACTCCGGGTTTCCACGTTCTATCATCTGGTCCCTTGTTTGATATGACTCCATCAGTTCTTGATATTGATCCTGACCCTGCACCAGTTCCTAACTCCGCTCTTGACATTACCTCTTCTTCAGCACTAGCCAGAGGGAGAGCACATGCCAGAAGCCGAAGCCACGGATGTGGTGATATTCCTAGAGCTGTTCTCACCAGACTTGCAGATCTCCGACCGATATGGTCGCGACCCCATTCCTCTAGGATTACGGGATCGATCATTTTAGAGATTGGATCTTCCTCTAATAAGGAAAGCACCCCATAGGTTTGGTCAGTATATCAATATGTTAGTATATCAGTTGTATCAGTTATATGATGTTTGTATCTGATATGGCAACATCTACTGTTGGCTCCACTCAGTGATTTTGATGAATAACAAAACATTGAGTGCATATTGTATACTAATGTGGATTTCAAGTTATGAGTTTTCAGGAAGAAAGCACCTCAAAATCTCAAAAACTTATGGTTCATGGCACGTAATGGCACGGAGCATTTCTCACAAATCTGGACATCCTCTTCATTGAAAAAGGGCATCTAAATGATTAAATATTATGTGTGTATGATTCATTTAAATTTTAAGAATTATATTTATGTTTTCGAGGCAATTTACACTTGAATCTGAGCTTTTTCAATCTCAAGTGTCGACACCTAAAAAGTCAAGTGTCGACACTTCCGCATTTGGCACAGACAAAAATCCTTGGCACGCCAAGTGTCGACACCCAGAACCAAGTGTCGACACTTAGGTTTCCAAGTGTCGACTCAAGGCCTGAGAATTTTGAAAATACAGAATGTTATCATTTGAGGATTTTTGTGTCAAGTGTCGACACCTGTGCATCAAGTGTCGACACTTGAAAGTTCAAGTGTCGACACCTAGAGATCAAGTGTTGACACTTGACAGCCAACTGTCGACACCTGATAGCTAAGTGTCGACACTTGCAACCTGAAAGCTCTAACAGATCTATTTTTCTGGCTTGCAGAAATTGCTTTTCAAGCTCCAAACAGCTATTTCCGATGTTCCAACGGTCACAAACTATTTTTTGGAAGGTTCTTGGTGTATTTAACCTCCACCAACCTCATTTTAAAGATAAGGAAGTGTATTGAAGTGCATTCAAGTCTACTCAAAAGCCAAAAAGCCTATATTCTCTCAAATACTTCACAACAAAAGCCTCTTATAGTTTGATTCCTTGAAAAGCCTACAAGCTCATCCTTACTTCATTCCAAAAGAGGCACTTTGAAGGAGATTCCAAGGAAGAGTCAAGATAAAGCATCAACTTGAGCTTCAAAGATTCTATTCTACTCTTGAAGAGAGTTTGTTTTAGTTTTTAAAATTGTATATCTATTTTTACATTGTGATTTGACCTTGCTTTCAAGGGTGTCTTGAAAGAAGGTTATTGTGGTTTGTTGGTGAGCCAAAGGGATAAAACCAACTAGGGTTAACTTGTGAGCCCGAAGACAAAACAAGTGTTAAGGTTTGTTGGTAAGCCTAGGTGATAAAACCAACTTAGGTTTTGACTTGTGAGCCTTGTGAAATACAAGTCAACTGTAATCTTGTTTGGATTATTGTGAAATTTCCAAGGGTGGCTTGGGGAGTGGATGTAGGTGCTAGGTTTGCACCGAGCCACTATAAACCTTGTGTTTTTATGTGATTGCTCTCTTCCTCTCTTGTTCTTTGTTTATTGCTACCGCTTTAAATATCTTACATTGAATTCATCATTGTTCACTAGCACCACTAGTCCCTCTCATTATTGTGTTAAATTTTTTAAAAGACCCAATTCACCCCCCTCTTGGGCTCCATTTCTGGGCAACAAGTGGTATCAAAGCACCGGTACTCTCTTGTAGGTCTAAGGATCTTGAGTAAAAGATCATGGCAGCCCCAATAGGAATGGTTATTGTTGAAGGTCAAGCTTCAAATCGTCCCCCACTTTTCAATGGCACAAATTACATATATTGGAAAACACGTATGTGCATATTTATTCAAGCTCTTGATTATAATTTGTGGAGGACAATTGTAAAAGGTCCTCATCAGCCTACAATATTGATTAATGGCATTCTCACTCCAAAGATGGAAGATGATTGGGATGAGAATGACATTAAGCAAATCGAGCTTAATGCTAAGGCTATGAATCTATTATTTTGCTCTCTTGATCCAAGTGAATTTAATAGAATATCTAATTATCTCTCTGCCAAGGAGATTTGGGATACACTTGAGGTTACCCATGAGGGTACACACCAAGTGAAAACCACCAAGGTCAACATGCTTATTCACACATATGAAATGTTTAAAATGGAACCTACTGAGTCTATTAGTGAAATGTATACTAGGTTCACAAATATTGTGAATGGCATGAAAAGCCTAGGAAAAATTATCTCTAACGGTGAACTTGTGAACAAACTTCTCAGGTCTCTACCAGCTTCGTGGGATGCAAAAGTAACAGCGATTGAAGAAGCTAAGGATGTCAACACTCTCCCACTGGAATAACTGTTGGGTTCTCTAATGACCTTTGAGCTCTCCCTCAAACAAAAGAATGGAGAGGTCGACAAAAAAAAGAAGGTAATCGCGTTCAAATCTACTGCTAGAGAGGAATCAAGCGAAGACTCCGAAGAAGATGATGAAGAAGATGAGACGGCTCTATTGGCAAAAAAATTCAGAAGGTTCATGAAGAAGAAAAAGTTCAACTTCAAAAAGAAACCTCTGAAAGGTGAACCAAGTAAAGAGAAAGACAAAGAAAAGGAGAAGGAGCAGCCTACGTGTTTTGAGTACAAAAAACCCGGCCATTTCAAGGTAGACTGCCCCTTGCTAAAGAAAAGTAGAAGAAAGCCGAGAAAGAAAGCCATGATGGCAACCTGGAGTGAAAGTGAAGACTCCAGTCTGAGGAAGAACAACAGGAGGTGGTAAACTTCTGTCTGATGGCTGATCATGATAAGGTATGTTCCGAAACAGAAAATGAATTTACTTTTGATGAGCTTCATGAAGTTTTTGACGAATTAGTCATAGAATTTCAAAAATTAAAATCAAAACATAAAGACTTAAAGAAGCAAAATTTGGATCTAGCCAAAATAAATAACAAGCTTTCAAATAAAAATGAATGCCTTCTTATTCAAAATAAAAAATTAAATGATAAGATTGTAGCACTTGAAAAAGAAAAAGATGTCTTGAAAAAGAAAAGTGACTCACTTTCAAATGAAAATTTGGCAAAACAAAGCAAAGAAATTTTAAATGAAAACAAGAGATATAAAGAAGAAATTGAAAAATTAAAACCTTTTGTAGAAAAATTTACTTATAGTTCTGAAAAATTGAATTTACTTTTAAATAACCAAAGAGCAGTATTTGATAAAGCAGGTTTAGAATTCAGAACTCATAAGAAACAAAAACTCTTTAAAAATTTCTTTGTGCCTGCATCTTCATCCATTACTTGCTATACTTGTAGTACTAAAGGACACAAATCTTATATGTGCAACAAAAGAAGACTAAGTAACACTAAGAAAGTTTGGGTTCCGAAAGGAACCAATGCCACTAACTAAAAAGGACCCAAGATGGCTTGGGTACTTAAAGTCTCCACTTGATCTTTATTGCAGGTATGCCTTGCAACCAATAAGAAAAGGATGTGGTACCTTGATAGCGGTTGCTCAAGGCATATGACAGGAGATGTGGAGCAGTTCTCATCACTCGTATATCAAAATGGTGGTAATGTAACTTTTCGTGATAATGAAAAGGGTAAAATTATCGGTATTGGTAAAGTCCATATCACCCCTACTTCTTATATTGATAATGTCTTATATATTGATGGTTTGAAACATAACTTGCTTAGCATTAGTCAGTTTTGTGACAAAAATTTTAAAGTTATTTTTGAATCTTCCTTGTGCATTGTTTCTAGTCTAGATGACAATGGCATTAAGTTCATTGGTCATAGGCATGGCAATATTTATATGGTTGATCTTGATGATCTCCCTATTCAAAAGGGTCAATGCCTAGTGGCAATGGAAGCCAAGATCGATGAAACAAGTTGGCTTTGGCATCGTAGACTAGGACATGCAAGCATGCATTTAATTTCAAAACTTAGCAAAAAGAATTTGGTAAAAGATTTGCCTAAACTCAATTTTGAAAAAGACAAGATCTGCAGTGCATGTCAACTTGGAAAACAAACCAAATCCTCTTTTAAACCAAAAGGAATAATCTCTACATCTAGACCTTTGGAATTGCTTCACATGGACCTCTTTGGGCCAACTAGAACATCTAGTTTGGGAGGTAAGAAGTATGGTCTGGTCATTGTAGATGATTTCTCACGATTTACATGGGTCATGTTTTTAGCACATAAAGATGAAACTTTTTCTGAATTCATTAGATTTCATAAAAGAGTTTTAAATGAAAATGGTATTTCAGTCGTATCTTTGAGAAGTGATCATGGAACCGAATTTGAAAATGCTGATGTTGATAAATTTTGTATTGAAAATGGCATTCATCATAATTTTTCTGCACCTAGGACACCTCAACAAAATGGGGTAGTAGAAAGAAAAAATAGAACTCTTGAAGAAATGGCAGGCACCATGCTTTGTGAAAATGATTTACCTAGATATTTTTGGACGGAAGCCATAAATACTGCATGCTATGTTTTAAATCAAGTTTTAATTTAAAGAAAACACCTTATGAGCTTTGGAAGGGTAGAAAATCCTCAATTCGTTATTTTCATGTTTTTGGATGCCGTTGTTTCATCTTAAACAATGGTAAAAATAATTAAAGTAAATTTGATGCCAAATCAGATGAGGGAGTCTTTCTAGGCTACTCTACATCTAGTAAGGCATACAGGGTCTTCAACAGAAGAACACTTGTTATTGAAGAATCCATACATGTGGTATTTGATGAATCTGACCAAAAATCTTCAAGAAAAGAAGATGCATTTTCTGATAAAACAGGTAGCAAGAAAACTGAAAGAATAAACAACAATGAAGGGCTTACCAAGGAACAAAACGAAGATCAAAATACTGAAGGAGATCAAGCACAAGGTGATGAAAACACATCAACTGTTGATCCATTACCATAAGAATGGAGGTATGCTCATGGATATCCAAAAGAACTAATTATCGGTGATCCATCTAAAGGTGTAAGTACTCGATCATCCCTTAGAAATATCTGTGATTACTTAGCTTTTGTTTCTCAAATTGAACCTAAAATTATTGAGGAAGCTGAATGTGATAGTAATTGGATAAATGCTATGAAAGATGAACTTAATCAATTTAAAAGGAACAATGTTTGGACTTTAGTAGATAGGCCTTCAAACACTTCAATTATTGGTACAAAGTGGGTTTTTCGAAATAAACTTGATGAAAATGGAGTAGTTACTAGAAATAAGGCTAGACTAGTTGCCAAAGGATACAATCAGGAGGAAAGAATAGATTTTGATGAAACCTTTGCTCCTGTAGCTAGACTTGAGGCAATTAGGCTATTGTTGGCTTTTCCTTGCTTCATGAATTTTAAATTATATCAAATGGATGTTAAGTGCCTTTTTAAATGGTCTAATTGAAGAAGAAGTTTACGTTGAGCAACCCCCTAGTTTTGAAAATTCGGATTTTCCAAATCATGTTTACAAACTTCATGAAGCTTTATATGGTTTGAAACAAGCTCCAAGAGCTTGGTATGATCGTTTAAGATCTTTTTTGCTCAAAAATAATTTTACTAGGGGTAATGTAGATAAAACTTTATTTTAAAGAAAAAAAATGATCATCTCTTAGTAGTACAAATCTATGTAGATGATATAATATTTGGTGCTACTAATGAACCTCTTTGTCAAGATTTTGCAAAGTTAATACAGGATGAGTTCGAGATGAGCATGATGGGAGAACTGAATTTTTCCTCGGACTCCAAATAAAGCAAACTAAAGAGGGGATCTTCATCAACCAAACAAAATACACAAAAGAAATACTCAAGAAGTTTGGGATGGAGAACACTAAGCCTTTAGGTACCCCTATGAGCTCTACTTGTAGACTTGACAAGGATGAATCAGGTAAATTTATTGACCAAAAATTATATCATGGCATGATCGGTTCATTGTTATATCTAACTACCAGTAGGCCAGATATCATGTTTAGCGTCTGTATGTGTGCTAGATATTAGTCTAATTTTAAAGAGTCTCATCTTTTGGCTGTTAAACGCATACTTAGATATCTATCTGGTTCAATTGAAATTGGTTTATGGTACTCTAGAAATTCTTCATTTGAATTGATTGCTTATTCTGATGCTGACTTTGCTGGGTATAAACTTGATCGTAAAAGTACTAGTGGAACCTGTCAGTTTCTTGGAGTAAATTTGATCTCTTGGAGTAGCAAAAAATAGAACTCAGTTGCTCTATCTATGGTGGAAGCTGAATATATAGCAGCTAGAAGCTGTTGTGCTCAAATCCTTTGGATCAAACAACAACTCGAAGATTTTGGCATTAAACTAACTAAGACACCCATAAGATGTGACAATACTAGTGCAATCAATCTATCTAAAAATCCTATGCAACATTCAAGAAGTAAACACATTGAAATAAGACATCATTTCATAAGAGGTCATGCACAAAACTCTAACGTTATTCTTGATTTTGTATGTACTGATGATCAATTAGCAGATGTGTTTACCAAGCCTTTGTGTGAGGATAGGTTCTGTCTAATTAGAAGAGAGTTAGGTGTCATTGACCCCTTCTCCTAGAACTCTCTTAGTTTTAACTATATCTAAATTCTTTCGCTCAAAATCACTTGCTTAAAACCCCAAAAATCTGATTAAATTGTTTCCCATTTTTCTAAAAATTTTTTCGGATTTTCTCAAATTTTTGGCCAAGTGTCGACACTTGACAAATTCTAAGTGTCGACACTTGCGAAACAGAAACTATTTTTAAAAAGGTCGACCGAGGGTTTTGTCATTTTTCTCTGCCTGTTGATTTCTTGTAACAGTGGTCCCCTCTATCCAAATCCTTCCATTTACCTTTTAACCCATCACAAATCAGGTAATCTTTCTTCCGATTTCACTCTAATTTCTTTTTTATTTTTCTTGAATTTGCATTTTTTGTTTATTAATCGTCAAACCGTGAATAGGGTTTTTTCGAACCTCTTTAGGAATTTAAACCAGATTTTCACGTGTTTTAGTGGATTTCTAAAGTTCTATTTGAGGGAATGGTAATTTAAAGGTATTTTTCTCGGATTTCCCACATTTTTTGGTCGTTTTCACGCTTATCTCACCCATTTTTTGGAAAAACACTGTTTTATTGATTTTGGCTGAAATAATTTGGGTTTTCATCTAAATTAAGTATGCTAAATCCATTTATTGTTGTTTTGGAAAGGTTTTTCATAATGTTCTTGCGACATTTTCATCACTTTGCTAAAACCCTAAGCGATTTAGACCCAAATTCCATGGGTTTTGACTTTTTGGCCTTACAAAAAGTATTTTCCAAAAGTTCAAATGTGTTTTAATGAACAAAAATATTTTCTATAATTATATGTTCGGAATATCATTATTTAATCAAAGTATATGTTGTAAAAATCTCACCTTTAAACTGATTGACAGTTTTTCTAAACGTTGTTTGAGATATTTTACAATCCAAAATTGGTTTAATTCTGGTTTTCAAAACCTATCTGAACACATGTTAAGAAATGAAACTCTCCTTATCTCAGCCTATAGCCAGTCCCATAGTTCTAAACCTATCTTCCTTCTTTCCTAGTCAGCTTGCTGTAATGGGTCCCAAGAAGAGACTTGCAGTTAGGGAGAGGCCTAGTCGTGGTGTAGAGAGGAGGTCGAAGGCCAGATTTGACCCTGCTCAGGCTAGCAGTTCAGCCACACCGAGTTCCCCCCTGCAGAGAGGATGGCAGGGAAGTTAGTAGCCTCTGGGAGGAGAGTCGACCTAGAGTGTTTTGATAGGCACCATTTCAGTTTACGTCAGGTGCTCACTGATGCAGGATTAGTACTATTCTGTACTATGCAGGAGAGGTACTATCCTCACATAGTGAGAGAGTTCTATGGTGCGTTGGATTGTCGACGACTTCTGTGGACTACGACAGTCAGAGGTGTTCAGATTTCACTGACAGATGAGCTTTTGAGCAGAGTATGGGAGATCCCCCATAGGGGAATCTGTGTCTTTTCGGTAGATGACAGAGAGGCTGCCTTTTGGTGTATTCTTGAGAGAGAGGATGTTCGCGGTATATCCATAGTTACCGCGAGCCAGTTATCTTTGGAGATGCGCCTATTGTACCACATCATGGCACGTATACTTCTACCGAAGATTGGGAGATTTGACTTCATCACTGAGAGAGAGTTGATGGTGATGACGAGTCTGATAGAGAGGAGACAGATTGATCTTCCATCCTTGATGCTAGCTCAGATGCATGATGCTGTGACACGGCGCCGTCACTGTTTACCTTACGGCATGGCACTGACCAGATTATTCAGAGCTTGTGGAGTATCATTGGAGGGGGAGATCCCCAAGGAGATACTACACACAGATGTATATGACGAGAGGTCTTTGCACCGTATGGGATACTGACTAGTTGCAGGTCGATGGGTGCATAGAGAGTCTGGCCAAGAGCTAGATGAGGAGGACGAGCTTTGAGAGGCAGAGGCAGGACCATCTGAGCCAGCAGTTTTTCCTCCCGTTGATATTCCATCGACACAGGCAGAGCATTCGACTCTTGATACTTCAGCTCCTCTGCCACTTTCTACTGGACTATCTTTTGAGGAGCACGCCATAGAGCATTTCACTGAGATCAGGGGTGAGTTGACTTAGCTACGCAGCGAGGTTGAGATTCTTCGAGCACATACTACCTCAGAGCTTGCTGAGATCCGTAGATCTATGGAGGAGGGATTCTCTCGTATTGAGGATCTGTTGAGATCCCTTATACCTCCTACAGCCCCTGCAGTTGTATCCTCTGATGACGATGATGACGATGATGATGATGATGATGATGATGGTGGTGGTGATCACCAGAGCGACCATGCTGATACTGCTGAGGGTGGTGATCGGGCAGATATGGATGATGACAGAGCTATAGAGGTTGTGGGCCATGATAGTGACAGTGATGACAGTGCTGATGATTATGAGGTGGTCAGTCACGATCCTCTCATTACACCAGCTGCTCCTACTGCCTTGGTTGATTCCACACCGAAATTTGTTACACCAGTTGATCTTCTTTCCCCCCTTCCACTAGATCATCTAGGGTTGTACCTGTATTTGGTCCTTCTAGCCGCACTAGGAGTCGTCGAGCTTTAGTACCTCCTAGGGCCTTAGCCACTAGATCCAGGATCAGTGCCCTATTTAGTCTTGAGATTCCATCTGATGAGGATTAGCCTCACAGATGTCTGTTATAGTTCATATGTTGTATGTTTCTGATATTTGTATGACTCTGATGATATCTGTATGTTTCAGTTCTTGCTGATGACTCAGCAAATTTTTCTACTGAAAACTTGTCTATTATATATATATATTTCAGTTTAGTGCTCATTATTTGTGCTTGAATGGTTCAATTTACCTTCTTTAGCTCTGATACTCTTTTATCTTGGTATATTCTTTAGCTCTGATACTCTTTTATCTTGGTATATCTTTAGCTCTGATACTCTTTTATCTTGGAATATTTTTGGCTCTGATACCTATCTTATTTTCTCTACCATCTTTTTGTCTCCATGCTCATTATGAGGGGAGGTTATTCCCCTTTCTAATGATTGACAAAAAGGGGGAGAAATAGTATTGATTGTATTGATTGTATAGATGCATAATTTTTGAATTTTTATGGTTTCACCTTGTAAGAATCTTTGAAATTTACCTTAATAAGAAGTATCTAATTAAGGGGGAGATTGATTCTTCCTAGCTATGAAATTTTTACCTCTCATATGGACTTAAATTCATATTCATAAATTATAATAGTTAAAGTTTGAAATGTATTGCTATTTTACTCAAGATTTTGTCATCATCAAAAAGGGGGAGATTGTTGGCTCCATCCAGTGATTTTGATGAATAACAAAATATTGAGTGCATATTGTATACTAATGTGGATTTCAAGTTATGAGTTTTCAGGAAGAAAGCACCTCAAAATCTCAAAAACTTATGGTTCATGGCACATAATGGCACGGAGCATTTCTCACGAATCCGGACATCCTCTTCATTGAAAAAGGGCATCTAAATGATTAAATATTATGTGTTTATGATTCATTTAAATTTCAAGAATTATATTTATGTTTTCAAGGCAATTTACACTTGAATCTAAGCTTTTTCAGTCTCAAGTGTCGACACCTGAAAAGTCAAGTGTCGACACTTTAGCATTTGGCACAGACAAAAATCCTTGGCATGCCAAGTGTTGACACCCAGAACCAAGTGTCGACACTAAGTGTCGACACTTAGGTTTCCAAGTATCGACTCAAGGCCTGAGAACTTTGAAAATACAGAACTTTGTCATTTGAGAATTTTGTGTCAAGTGTCGACACCTGTGCATCAAGTGTCGACACTTGAAAGTTCAAGTGTCGACACCTAGAGATCAAGTGTTGACACTTGACAGCCAACTGTCGACACCTGACAGCCAAGTGTCGACACTTGCAGCCTGAAAGATCTAACAGATCTATTTTTCTGGCTTGCAGAAATTGCTTTTCAAGCTCTAAATGGCTATTTCCGAGGTTCCAACGGTCACAAACCATTTTTTGGAAGGTTCTTGGTGTATTTAACCTCCACCAACCACATTTTAAAGATAAGGAAATGTATTGAAGTGCATTCAAGTCTACTCAAAAGCCAAAAAGCCTATATTCTCTAAAATAGTTCACATAAAAAGCCTCTTATAGTTTGATTCCTTGAAAAGCCTACAAGCTCATCCTTACTTCATTGCAAAAGAGGCACTTTGAAGGAGATTTCAAGGAAGAGTCAAGACAAAGCATCAACTTGAGCTTCAAAGATTCTATTATACTCTTGAAGAGAGTTTGTTTTAGTTTTTAAAATTGTATATCTATTTTTACATTGTGATTTGACCTTGCTTTCAAGGGTGTCTTGAAAGAAGGTTATTGTGGTTTGTTGGTGAGCCAAAGAGATAAAACCAACTAGGGTTTACTTGTGAGCCCGAAGACAAAACAAGTGTTAAGGTTTGTTGGTAAGCCTAGGTGATAAAACCAACTTAGGTTTTGACTTGTGAGCCTTGTGAAAAATAAGTCTACTATAATCTTGTTTGGATTATAGTGAAATTCCCAAGGGTGGCTTAGGGAGTGGATGTAGGTGCTAGGTTTGCACCGAACCACTATAAACCTTGTATTTGTATGTGATTGCTCTCTTCCTCTCTTGTTCTTTGTTTATTGCTACCACTTTAAATATCTTGCATTGAATTCATCATTGTTCACAAGCACCACTAGTCCCTCTCATTATTGTGTTAAATTTTTAAAAGACCCAATTCACCCCCCCTCTTGGGCTCCATTTCTGGGCAACATCTACTGACATTGAGCATACACAACCACTAGCCGTCAGCTACATAGGTGGGGACTGCCACCTGGATGCGACCCCCGGATGGAAGGCCGAGACCAGCTCCCAATCGGGGTCAAGCTCATGGAGCAAGCCTCCCTGCCGAGGTCAGCTCCCAGTCAGGTTCGTGCTCATGCTGCCGAAGTTACCCCGCTCGGAGCTAACCTCAGCCAAAGGGGTCCTCCTCGCTCCCCACTCTCCATTCTCTCTTTCTTTTCACTATTTGATCATTATCATCTTGTCACCCCCTAGGATGAGGGAGTTCCCCAAGCTCTTTATCTCAGAGGTTCTATTCCCCTTGATCATCCAATTAACTTGATCATTGGAATATCCACGCCGGAATCCCCGGCCCGGGTCTCCTCTATTTTGCAGGTCGAGTGGGCCGAAGAGTTGACCCCTGAGGAGGAGGGAGTGTTCCCGGCGGGAGAAGGAGGCACCCAATGCGGCGATGACATGCTAGAGCTATGGGGCACGATGATCTAGGTGGCAACAGTATCAAACTATGAATCAATGGTATCAAATTTTGTATCACATTTTAAGTCTTTTGTATCGAATATTTGAAATTTTATATATAATGACATTTTCAGTATTTATCTGTGTACTTCTACACTCTTACTATACTGCAATGTTTTATCTCTATTTTGTTTAAATTTCTCACCTTTTTCATGATGACCAAAGGGGGTGAATTAATGAATGGCAAAAGGGGGAGTAATGGCAAAAGGGAAGAATGATAAACACAAAAGGGAAGAATAAATAGTTTAAGTAAAAATAAGAGAGAGAAGAAGAAAGCAATAAGAAAGGGGGAGAGAGAAAAGCACTAAAGAAGGAAAATTTAAAATTCTTAAAATCTCTAAGCTTTTTGGAAATATTTTTGAAAAATGATTTAAGTTTTAAAAAATATTTTGAGATCATATATTTAAGGGGAGCTTTTGTTCTATGCTCTGATACTTTTCAGTTTTATGATATGATACTCCTTATTTTTTTTATATATATTGATACTCCTTATTTTTATTTTTATATTCTTTGATATTATTTGTTTTCATACTCTGATACTCTTCATGCTCTAATATTTTGCTCTGATACTCTCTACCTTTATGGTATATTAATTTCTCCGATATGCTCTGACATCTTTTTTTTCATGCTTTGAAACTCCTAAAGTTTTCACTCTGATACTCTTCATGATTCAACCTATTTTTGCTCAAATACTTATTCTTCAAATCTAGTTTAGCTTTGATATACCTTTTGAACATCTTATATATACAACTTAGCTCTGATATATTTTAATTATTGCTCTAAAACATTATAGCTATAGCTTGAATATATTGAAACTATGAATTGCATTCTTTCTTATATATATAGCTCTGATACATTATAGGTGAGTTTTTGCTCTTGATAAACATTACAACTTAGACTATGATACTTTTTATATATAGCTTTAATACATTATAGATGAGTTTTTGCTCTTGATAAATATTACAACTTAGACTCTGATACTTATTATCAATAGCTCTGATACTTATAGTCAATTGCTCTATACTTATTGCAAATCTTTTGAGTTTACTATGTGTATATACTTAAAGATTTTGTCATCATCAAAAAGGAAAAGATTGTTGACTCCTGTCTTGATTTTGATGAATAACGAAATACTTAAGTATATTTGAGTACTAACTGTATGTTAAAAGTATGTTTATCAGAATAGGGTACTCATCAAAGTTAAAGTATGTTGAAAGTTTAAATGCTTGTCATCTTGTTGAATAAGTCACTTATATTGATGGAAGTTCAAGTTAAATGAATCTTGGCACATAAGAATTACCTTGAAGAACTAAATTTTTTAATTTGGAGAAGTTTCAACAGAGTTTGGGAGAGTTTCAACTAAGTGTTGACTCATAAAAGTGAAGTGTTGACTCAAGGTATCGACTCATAGAAGCTTGAGCTGATACGTAGAAGAAGTTTTAGCTGGCACCATAAAGTGTCGACTTATAAAGACCAAGTGTCGACTCATGTGTTGGCTCAAATGTTGACTCAATGCCTGAGACCAAAAATGATATAGAACTTGCTGAATTCAAGTTTTTGCTCAAGTGTCGACTTATGAAGATGAAGTGTCGACTCAAGTGTCGACTCACCAAAAGAAGTATCAATGCACCAGTGCATTCCAGAGAGCTTCAAAAAATATTTTTGACCTAGTGTCGACTCAAGTGTTGACTCATGTATCGACTCATGACCTGAAGTGTCGACACCTATAGGTCTGGATGAACAATAATGGCTAGTTTTTTGAAACATAGAATTTATCCTTTTTATTTTTAACGGCTATTTTCACTTCTTCAACAGTCATAAATGGTCATTTAAGGCTTGGAAAAGTATTTAAAGTGGACCAAACACATGAAAAAAGCATTGACTACAAACTAATGAGAGAACTAATGAGTATTCATTGAGCATTCATTACTTTCAAGTGAAGTTGAGCCTCTATTTTATTCTGGTGCCTTTGGTGTCCCCACCACTAGATTAAGCTAACCCATTTTGCATGCTTGGTTGCACCATCTCATCCTGACTGATTGTTTGATTGCATGACCACTAGACTAGGAACCCAATACCAGAGTCTAAACCCCAACCCAGTTCAACCATGGAGTCCAGTCTTGAAGCTCTTATAAGAAACATGAATGGACATATGATTGCCCAATTAACCACCCAGATTAACCAATCCAATATCCAATTAAACCATAAGCTTAACCAACTGATCCAATTAAGTAATCAAGCAATCCATAGTTTTGATCAAGTAGGAGATCGGTTAGGAACCCTAGACAAGACCCATAGGACTGAACCCATAACCCTTAGTCAGCCTGAGCCCAATAAGATTAGTACCCTTAGATATGAACCCAGTGTTAGTCAGGAACACCTTAGCCAACCTACCATTGTCACCCCAGTCATTAGTCAGTTTTTCCTTAGTATACCCCCTCTTACCACCCCATTGGTTCACCCAAATGACCTTGAAGAGGAGATATATGAGGCTGACCCAAGCTTAGTGGAACAGTATGAGGAAGAAGAAGAGGAGTTCCCCATAGAAAACTTAGAGTTAGATAACCCAGATCACACCCAAGCTATAATGGAAGAGCAATTAGAGGAGACTTTAGAAGAGGATCTAATTATAAAGCCTAGTCCTGAATTTCCTGAGCCATAATAGTTTATAGAGGACTTGGCTTTTCTCACCCAGTACCCTCTGGATGAAGACACTTCCTTGCTCCTAATTAAAGATCTTTTTCCTGAAATTAGTAACCTATTCTTTCATAAGGCAGACCCAGTAGATAGACATCAACCCCATAGGGTCAATCTTATTAGTCTAGATTTAATCCCTGACACCCCTTCTTACATCTTATTCTATCCAATCAACCTTGAACCCTTTCTACCCCACTAGACTAACCCAAAATCTACCTCATATTTCCTGTCTTTTCTTGAATTTTCTTATATTTCTTTAATCATTCACCTGCATCATGTAGAGGTTTTCATGTTGCATTCATTTATTGTGCATGTTAGGTTTGCATCTTACTTCTTGCATACCCTTTGGCATTTAGTAGGCATATATAGTAAGTTTTCATGTGCATGCCATGCTAGGGTCAAACATAAAGAGTCAATAGTCTATTAGGTTTTGTCCCTAGAGTTTAATAATTTTTTTTGATAGGAAAGTCTAGTCGAGTCTATTAGGTGTTAGTCTAAAGTCCAATAAATTTACAGACCCAATCTACCTGTCCATACATGTACTAGCCTCTGCACAGTATATGCATCATGAAATTAGTCAAGAGCTGAACATAATTAATGAAATAAATAACAACTTGGCTAATTTCCAAAAGAAAGATGAAGAATTTTCTGTAGAGGAATATGTGACTGTCAAAGAATTTTCTGCTCGCGAAGCTGGCCCATCCAAAATAATGAATAGTAGTGGACCCAATGCCTATGTGCTTGAGATATCACCTAATTTAGGTATTAGCTCCACTTTCATCATCTCAGACTTTGTAAAGTCTAGGGAGCCAGTAGTGATACCCAGTGAGCCCCTTGAGCCACTCCCATTTTTTGAGAGAGAACCCACCCCAGAGCGACCACATATAATTTGGCCTTATGATGAGGTAAAGATTGAAAGAACTCTGGATGATCAAGCTATCGATACCCAGGATAGAGACTATCAGTAGTATTTGGTCGGTGGCAAGGTTAGCCAGAATCTGAGAACTTGTGGAATGCTGGTGCGGATCTGCAGCGCCTCAACCTAGACCCTCCTTGAGCCAAATTGACCCATACTCGACAGGGTCGAGTTCCTCCTGCCCCGGGAGAATTGGTGGAGACACCAGGATCAGACACAAATCCCTGGATCCCATATGGTTTACTTAGTCATGTGTCAAAGTTTTGAAAATTTTGTAATCAGTTAAGATTGAGTCATGTAATAAGTTGAGGTTAGTTGATTTGTCTCAACCCTCAACCTAGTCATTATTTTGACTCCTGTATATCAGTTATGAGTCCAATATGAGCTCGGTTTTGTACAAGAGAGGAGGTTACCATATTTTGGAGTTCCATCAGGCCACATCCAGGAGTCAGAGGCCACTACATCAGCCCATTGGATTTTGTGTGACAACCCAGGATCCAAGATGCTTCCGAAAATCCTGATTCCTTCCAAATGCCCTCCAGATGCCCAGATTTCCTTCCAGATGCCATAGCATATTCTCAGAACAGGGCACCCATGATTCTAGAGGCCCACCTGCATCCAAGCCCAAAGAAATCAAGCCCAGGTGCCAAGCCCAAGCCCTTAAGAAGCAAGATTCCAGAGAATATTCCTACTACCAGGCTAATAGGCCGCCCCAGCTTCCAGAGGCCCAAACCCATGCACCCAAGCCCCTTTGGGCCGGTCCCTTGCTGCTTTTAGAGGCCCAACATACCCCCCTAGGCATCCTTGAAATGTTGACCAAGTCCAAGAGGTGTCCTTGAGTGGAATAGTCAAAGCATGAAGGGAAAAGGAGAAGACTAGGTCAATTCCTAACCTAATGGGGATTTATTTTTCTAACCTAGCTAGGAAAGGACTTGTATTCCAATTTGGAAGAGGACTTGTAACCCAAGTGTATCCATGGTTACACAGTGCATGGGAACTCTATAAATACCCCACCCCTCCCCCTCTTGTAATCAACTTTTATTCATGATATCAAAATCCTGGTGAATTTATTTTGAGCTTGCGAGCTTGTGTTACTTTGTTTTTTTTGGTTCTTTGGTTTGTGTTTGTGTTTCCTTGCTGCCCTAGCATCCTTCCAATGCCTAACTCACTGCCATCCAAGCCTTCACACATCCAAGAAGGAGTGCCCTAGGCCACCAAGCAAGGAGATCTTCATCAAGATTCAAGCCGCCCCGCTTCTAAACCCTAACCCGATTCCATCTAAACCTAATCCCCTTTCTTTTTCTTATTTGCTATTTTTATTGACCCTTAATGTTTTGCAGGATCCCCGAGGTGTTTCACCTCCCCAGAGGAGGCTTTCCTTGCATCCAGAACCATCCAAATCAGCCATCTAATCAAGGGAACCAAACTTCATCATCCAGACTCCAATCAAAGTGCTGTGTGATCTCTCCATCGGACGTTCTTCAAATCACTGATTGGTAATATCCTTCCCTTCTTTTAATTTCTAATTTGATGAATATAAGCTATCATAATCCAGGAGTTTCTCAATTCTCGAGTCCTGGAATTTATTATTTTGCATGAGTTTGCCTACAATACGATGATTCTATGCATTGCTCTTCTTCTTGCTAGTTCTTACTTTTATTTGAGAATTTAGCTTACAAACTAAATTATAAAAAATTACAAAAAAATTATTTTACAATTTTTTCTGTATGTATAGCAATCTTAGAGTCATCCCGCATCAATAAATCTCTTTTTATCTTCATCTCCTTGTACTTCAAATTAGGATTCTTTCTTTTTTTAAATTAATTTTCTCTTGTCTCTATCCGCATCTTAACTTCCTTGTCTATAAGAATTTTTATCTCTCATCTGGATCCCTAACATCCTTCAAATTAATCTCCTCTTTTTGTCTTTAATGTTTGTTCTTTTTTATCATTTTGTTATTCAAAAATATCTTTTGGATTTGTCAACCAAACATATAACAAACTATTTTTATAGCTTTAGATATTGATAACCAAAAAAAAATTGATTTGTCCTAAAATAGCCTTTGATATCAAAATGTAGCTTTCACTAAAAATCACTTTTTGGCTAGAAGCTATCACATCCTCAAACATTCCCTAAATTAGATCTTCCCCAATCCCTTCACCTCACCCTCCTCCTATGTTTTTTTCTCCTTCAAAAGTATCTTAATGAAATTAGTAGCAATTTCAATAGAGAGAATGGAGAAAAGTGAGAAGAAGGAAACAAAGGGTAGAGAAAATAGAAAGTGAGAATAAAAATAGTTGAGAATATATTGGAATTTATCAAATTAAGCCCATCCACATATGGCTCACATTAACACATATCGAGATTGGTTTTACATATTTTAGTTTAATTTGGATTCTAACTAAAGATAAATTTCTAATAAAATGATAAAAATATATTTGCTGGTTATCGTGGTAAAGTTAGACTTTACATAATCACTTTGGATAATGTTCATCTTAGTTTATGTGACTATTTAGACACTACCTCTGATGG
Organism: Areca catechu; assembly: GCA_021397845.1. Taxonomy (NCBI): domain Eukaryota; kingdom Viridiplantae; phylum Streptophyta; class Magnoliopsida; order Arecales; family Arecaceae; genus Areca; species Areca catechu. Next base: position 38,480,053 of record CM038048.1, read on the forward strand.
ATGAGGCATGTTATAAAAGAACACTCCTATGAACATGGTCTCTAACTCATCCGAGAGAGCTTGTGAGATTCTCTCCAATAGAAATACTTAGAGTTGGAATTGAAAAACCAACATGGACATTGAGAAGCACATCCAAATCTTCTCCTTTTTGTGATTGCAGATAGGCTAATTTCAAATATCTTGAATGGCATCAATGGCTTTTTTTAATGTAAGTTTTATTGACTTATAAATTCTAATATTATGGTATTAGATCTATATAGGTTATTAGCTTTAAAATTGAAGCCTTTATGTTGATATAAAGTTTTCATGGATATAGATCTAACTAGCCACCCTAGTTGATTGCTTGTGATTGAAGTCATCATGATTAGGAACATATCCTTAATTCCATGTTAATAACTTATTTTATTTATTTATTTATTTTAGAGGGTATGTGATATTTTATCATTTATTTGTTTATTTTAAAGGGCATTCTACTCTACCTATTTTCTTGTGGGTTGAGATTATAAAGATAACTATACATAACTTAAATAGAGTCTCTACTAAAGTTATGACCCATAAGAAAAGCATTTTGTCTAAGAATGATCAGTGACTTTTTCATTGATTATCTAGAAAGGTGAAAAGGATATAGTGTTGCCCAGATCGACAACACAAGAGGGGGGATAAATTGGATTTTTGAAAATTAAAATAGACATATGCCTTTCAAAACTCAATTATAGTATGAGCCAAATGTTGTATGAAGTGTGCAAATATTGAAATTTAAAAAAGAAATATAGAGAGAAGTAATCGGACACAAACACAACAAGATTTATAAAGGTTCAAAGCAATCCTAGCTCCTACATCCACTACCCAAGGATCTCTTGAGATTTCTACTATATTCTCACAAGAATATAGCTAGTTTATTTTCTCCCTAACTTACAAACCAAAATCCAAATATAATATTTATTTTCTGAGCTCATAAACAATCTAATTAGCTTTCCAAAATCAGCCAATCAAAACCTTAGATCCAATCCCAAGACTTAGCTCCCTACTAGACTTGTAACAACATGAAAATATAAAAATAGAGCAATAACAAACTCTCAAAAGAGTGGAAGGTTATCGATGAAGCTCCTCTTATAGACTTTTCATGTCTTCAATGATTGATTTGCAAAGCCCTTTGAGTTGCTCACTTAATATTTCAAGAGAGTAGGTGGGAAGAAATTATGCTTCTCTTGAGTTTTCAGGTGACAGCACAAGAGTTCTCACTATTTGCATTGATTGCTTAAAAAATATTCTTAGAATTGTTGGCCTTTGACTTTAATCCAAGTATTTATACTTCTCTAAGTATTTTTCCATTGGTTTAGAATCTTTTTTAGCCATTTCTAGTCATTGGTAATCAGAAAAAAATTATTAGAAGCTTAAAAAATGAAATCGGGAAGTTTTAGAACTAGTAGTTACTATTATGTCATATAGGCTATGAGTCGACATGTCTGCTATGAGCCAGGTCATCTACAAGATTTTCAAAAATCATACTCTCAACTTTTCTAAGAGTACTGACTCTTGAAAACTATGAGTCGGCACCTTTGAATTGTATTAAAAAATCCATGCTTCTATTAAACGGAGAGAGGTAGCTTGAATTATAGGAGTCGGATCTTCTACATTGTATCTAGAAATCCATGCTTCTATTAAACTGAGAGAGTTGGCTTACATTTTAGGAGTCGACTCTTCTGCATGCCATGTTAAAGTAGCATGCCATGCCAGAGTCGGCTCTTCCATGGGAATCAGCTCTGCAATCATAGCTAGTTTTATCACAACTCTTTACAATTCAAATATAAATGGACTCTCAACATTTCCAAAACACTTCTAAATATATATGAGAGCTTACCACACTTTTCAATTATTACATAGAATCTCACAAAGCATTAAAAGGATTTTCAAAGAAACATAGCAGCTCTCAAACTAATCTAATGATCCAAAAAGGTTTTTCATTGATGATTGACCATAGGAAAGCTCTCTATAAAAATATTCTTAATCATTTGGAAGTGTTAGTATACTATTCATACTTCAATATTTTGTAATCATCAAAATCATTCCAAGGATCAACAATCTTTTTCTTTTTGATGATGACAAAATACCGGGCATCGAGAAAATTGCACTATAAAATACATCGGAGTTATGTGTATATGTTTGTGTGTAAAAGACTTCACCATATAAAGAGTATTAAAGCATTAGAAGTATCAAAATATAATTGTATTAGAGTATATATAATATATTAAATCATATTATTCTATAAGATATATCAAAGCTTTGAGATTTGTATATATCAGAGCGTGTTTATGATGTATCAACAATGTATCATAGCATATCGAGTTTGTATCAAAGCTTATAATGCAATGTATCAGAGCTAATGGATTTGAATCAGAGTTAAAGAGAATGTATCAAGATTATTGAAACATGTATCAAGGCATGAAGTAAAGAGTATATTAGAGCTTATAAAGATTGAGAATTCATCAAAACAATGCTCCCCCTCATTCTAAGCTAAAAAATTATATCAGAGCTAATAAACATGATAAACATTACTCCCCCTTTGAATTGTAATCTTATGTATGGCTTTGAATTGGATTTTAATTTCATGCACTCTCTTGTTCTTTCCCTAATCTCATACTCTCACTTAATCTCATGCACTCTTTTTCTTCCCTTTTTTATCATTAGTAAATAGGATCAATACTTGATCATTTTAGCTTTCTTGTTCTATCCCATGCATTTGAAACTCATATCACAAACATAAGAACTAAAGATAATATCATTTCATTCAAATAAATAATTGATATATGGTACAAAAAGTGATATAGCTCATGTATCAAAGCATAATATTAAAGTTTACACAAAATGTTCACTACAATAAAAGCATAAACAAGTTACTATAATAAAATATGGATTCTAATGATCCAACAACATAAATCCTAATACATAAGATCTATATGATATAACCTAATCACTATCACTATCATCTGGAATGTCAACAATATAAGGTGCATAGGTCATAGAAGTACGAACTGGAGATGGACCACTAGCATTGTGGGTCTTGGAAGTAGGTCCAAATCTGGGTGGTGGAGGGAGCCCTATGCTTGGTAGCACTGTGCTACTAAAAGGTGGCCTAGGAGTAGGTGAAGGCTATGAGGCTGGCCTAGGTGCCTGGCTAGAGGACTATCCATAGGCTGAACTAGATCTTGTGAATCCTAGTAAAATCGATCACAACTCAGACTCTATCCTATGAATTTTTTGCTAGATGGATTGAGGAGCCTCAGCTTGCTCCCTAGCAAATCGATCTGCTGCTCTTCTCATATAGCCAAAATCAACTCATAAATCAGCCAAGTTAGATTGAGAGCTAGGCTCCTGAGCTCTTTGAGCTTGCTCTACTATCTTCACTCGAAAAGTGTGCTCCCTTAGATCATCTCCTACTCCTGATAGCTCTTAGTGACCTCCTGATGGATTTGAATGAACTAGTGTCTCAAGTCACCTATCATGGAATTGATCCATGCTATAAGGTATTAGCAAATTGATTGAACTACTCAAAACTAATTCTAATAGAAGTAAAATTGGAAGGTACTAGGTCCAGCAATGGTAGGTGTAGCTAGTGGTGTCCTAGGACTGTCTGGCTTAGGGTGGTGTGCTTTGTTGAAACTCCAGCCACTGGTATTAAGTTGGATAGTATAGTAGTGTCTTCATGAGTCTCCTCCTTAGTAGCATCCACCTCATCTCCATCATCATCATCATTATTGTCTCCATCCCCATCATCAGAAGAATCAGAACTAGCTAGTCTCTATCCCGATACACGTCGTACCATCTACCATCCACCTTCTAGTAATCTATACGGTAGAGTGACCTTTCATTATACCTGTTAGTGTGCAATAGCCTTATAGTATCCTCACTAGTACTGTCAACCCCAAACTTTTCAAAGATCAAAGTGAAGACCATACCATAAGGTAGGCATGCCCTGCTCTTCCTGGCAGCCTCCTTGATCTAAGACAATATTGGAAATGGAAGATTGATGGGTTGATGCTTGATCAAATAAAACATAAATGTATTATCCTTTTTTATTACCTAGTCAAATCTGCTAGTTTTAGAAAAGAAAATTTTGCTAACCATGTGTGTGAAAGTTTTATCTCAACTGACAATTGGTTAGTCTATAGATTACCCAGTTCTACATATCTCTCCTTCCAGAACAACCTTTAATCTCTCAATCTTTCTATTCAAATGCAGAAAACATATGCCCTCTTTTAGCATTTTTAACAAATTACTCAATCTACTTTCATCCAAGATAAACAACTATCCTTTAATAGTTGAGGTTCAATATATGAAGCTCCTAACCTCAAATTTTTGAAGAAAGAATGGACAAGAGTTGGGTAAATCGGTATCTTTAGTGAACAAAATTGCTCCCATCCTTGACTACAAATCCATTAAACTATCCAGAAGTCTTCTTGCTCCAAAAAGTCAAAATATACTCTCTACCTAATTGTAACAGGTGATTAGCTATAGAAATTTGAGGTGGAGGTTGAACCAAAGGATCCGCAAGGATTGGTTATCATTTCTCCTCTTTGTTCGATGCTTGGCCAAAGACATAGATCCTACTATTCTCCTTTTGTAAGCTAATGCCATCTTGTGATTCACATCAAATAGGGCTTGGAAGTGGTCCCTAGGGCTTGGAATAGTGAAGAATAGTGAAAGGGGAAAGGGATAGCTCATAAAAATAGTGAAAGCATAAGGAAGGGTAAAGTTATATCAATTTTTAAGAAAGTAATTTTTGAACATTCAAGTCATTTCGCTCAGGTTGAGGGTAGCCATGAGTCGACTCAAGTGAAAAATACAAATTTGAGGTTAAACAAGGTTTGGATTTAAATTGGAGGTTCCTAAGTACTGGGATATGAAGAGATAAGGTCAGGTTTGATGAAAAATCATAAAAATTGAATCAAAAAGATCTAAAGACTTTTCGGGAATAAGTTTCTAGAAGGGGTCACACATTCCTAATTCATTTCTAATCATTAAGAATTTATCCTTATTAAGAGGTTTGGTGAATATGTTAGCTAGTTGCTTATCTGTACTAACAAGTTCTAGCTCTATATCATGATTTTATATATGATTCCTAATAAAATAATGTCTAATCTCTGTATGTTTAGTTCTCAAATGCTAAATAGGGATTCTAGTCAAGTTGATAGTACTGGTATTATAACACCTGATAGAAATTTTAGTTTGCTTAATACCAAAGTCTTCTAATTGTTACTTAATTTTAAGTACTTAAGCACAACAACTTTCTGTAGCTATGTATTCTACTTTAGCAGTTGATAGTGCTATGAAGTTTTGTTTCTTACTATACAAAGACATTAAGTTCAATCCTACAAATTGACATGTACCGCTAGTACTTTTTCTGTCAATTTTATATCCACCATAATCAGCATCAGAGTAATAAATTAAATATATTGATGAATGTTTGGAAAACCATAAATTAAGATTATATATTCTTTTTAGATATCTTATGATTTTTTTCACAGTAAGTATATACGATTCTTTTAGATTATATTGAAATCTAGTATATATACAAATACTAAATAAGATATCAGGCCTACAAGCAGTCAAGAATAGAAAAGATTTGATTATACCTCAATATAGCTTTTAATCAATGCTAATTTTTCTTCATCTTTATCAAGCCTGTAGGTTGGACTCATTGGTATATTAATTTTCTTTGTGGATTCTATTCCAAACTTCTTTAATAGCTCTTTGATGTACTTGGTTTGGTTGATGAAGATCCCTTCCTTTGTTTGTTTAATTCAAAGTTCAAGAAAGAATGTCAGCCCATCTATTATACTCATTTGAAATTTATCCTATATAAGCTCAACATATTCTTAGCAAAGAATTTTATTAGTTGCACCAAAAATATATCATTTACATATATTTGTACAACTAACATATCATCATTTTTTTTAATAAAAAGAGTTATATCTAAACTTTCTCTAGAAAAATTAATTTTAGTAAAATTTTACTTAGTCTTTTATACTATACTCTAAATACTTGTTTTAACCATATAAAGCTTTTTTTAATATGAAAATAAGATTTAGAAATGTATGACTTTCAAATCTTAAGGGTTGTTCAACAAAAACTTCTTCAAAAATATATTTATTTTAAAAAGTATTTTTTATATCCATTTGAAATAATTTAAAATTTATACAACATGCAAATGCAAGTAAAGAGCTTATGGCCTTTAATCTTATTACAGGTGAATATATTTAACTCTTATGTAAGTAAAAGTCTTCTCTCTTTTTAATAGTATCCTTTGGTCATCAATCTTACTTTATTTTAACTACATTGCCCTTTTCATTTAACTTGTTCCTAAATAACTATTTGGTACTTATGACTGGATGTTCTTTAAGTCTACTAACTAAGATCCATATATTATTTTTTCTCAAATTGATTTAATTCCTGCATAGCCATCATCCAATTAGGATCTTTTTCAACTTTCTTTATGCAATTAGATACAATTTGAGAAACAAATACAAGTAATCAAAAGTATTTCTAAATAAAAACCTAGTTTAAACACCTTGTGACGGATCATCTATGATTAAGTCTTTAGGATGGTAATGTGCATACCTTAATTCTTTTGGTAGATCTACATGCTCTTTACTTATCTCTTCCCTCTCTTCTTTATTCGGTTTGTCTTTGAAGCTCAATTCCTTCATTCCTTGATTGATTGTTCCTGTTTCATCATCAATACACTATTCCTTTTGAGAAGGTGAGGGGTTAGATTCATCAAATATGATATGTATTGACTCGTCTATGGTTAAAGTTTTTTTATCAAAAACTTTATATACTTTACTAGTAGTTGAATATCTAAGAAAGATACCTTTATTTGATTTTGTATCAAATTTATCAAGATTATCCTTTCCATTATTCAAAATAAAGTATTTATAATCAAATATATGAAAATAACTTATATTAGGCTTTCTATCATTCCAAAGCTTATAGGAGGTTTCTTTTAAATAGGTCTAAAAAGAACATGGCTTAAAAAAATAACATGCAGTGTTCTTAGCTGATATGGCAACATCCGCTGATGTGGACTGGAGCGACGATATCTGCTGACATGGAGCCTATGGATGGCCATGATGGCAAAGAAGCCCACCACCTGAAGAAGGCCATATGATGAAAAGCTAAAGGAACCACCCCACCGAGGTCAGCTCCCAGTCGAGGCAGGGCTCATTAGGCGAGCCCCCCGTCTGAGGTCAGCTCCCAGTTGAGGTCGAATCTGCCTCTCCAGAAAGGGACCGTCCTATCGAGGTCAGTTCCCAGTCGAGGTAGGGCTCATTAGGCGAGCCCCTCGTTTAAGGTCAGCTCCCGGTTGAGGTCGAGTCTGCCTCTCCAGAAAGGGATCGCCCTGCCAAGGTCAACGCCCGGTCGAGGCATGGCTTATTGGGTGAGCCCCCATGTCTGAGGTCAGCTCCCGATCGAGGTCGAGTCCATCTCTCCAAAGTAGACCCTCCTACCAGGAGCATGGTTTCCTGCCAAAGGTGCAAAGAGGGGAGAAGCCAGATTTCAAAGAAAAGATAGTGGAGTACCTGGCCACCCTGACCCTCCGAGAGGTGGTGCATACCCTGTCATGAGGGCAAGCACCCCCTTGTAGCACGTCATGCACACGATCTGCATGATCCAGACAATGTCAGGCTCCCAGCCTTGTAGTATACCGACACATCGACGACCGCATGACTGGAAGACTGCAACTTTTATGATAGGATGCTTGAATCTTCCAAAGAAGGGCATCCCCCTATGGCCCTATGCCCTATAGCACCCGGATGGCCTCCACCAAGGTGGCAACATGCCGTTATGGTTGGAGGCTCAGGCACAGAACTAGCTTGACAGAGAGAGGCACTAGCAAGCAAAGGAGAACCTCCTTCAAAGGAGAGAACCGCGAACCTCCTAGAAAGCCTGCCATCTATATAAGACCTACAAAAAATGGTAAGTAGAGGTAAGTGGAAAAAGAGTAAGAAAAAGGAGAAGAGGCAAAGACCCTTCCATCCTTCTATTCTTATATTACTATTATCCTTTATTTTATCACTCTCTGGAAGCAGAGAGTCCCCCAAGCTCTCTGCCTCAGAGATATCTATTTTCCTTGATCGTCCTACTGACTTGATCGTCGAAGTGCCTTCGCCGGAATCTCCGGCCCAAGGTTTTCCTCTATCTTGCAGGACCCCCGAGCAAGCTAGCAAGCCGACCACGAGGCAGAGGCCAAGGATTCGAAGGAAACCCAATGCGTCAGAGCTGCAGGCCATGGCAGTCCATACGGTAACAGATTGGCATGCCAGGTAGGGGGCAGACCGGTCAGAAGAAAACAACACTCTCCCCCACAACAAGGAAGATCCCGCGGGTGCCCATAGTTCGATGGTGACTACACGAGCCCACACGGCCCCCACCAGTCAGGCGCAGGACCCCCCTCACCACAACAACCAACCCCCAGAGTGGGACCATCTCGCTCCATCGCAGCGACCCCAGGAGGACCCCCAGTACAGCGCACTCGCCCACCAGGTCTAGCTCCTAGCCGTGGCAGTGTGCCAGCTCCATCAAGGAGAATCACTCTCAGGAAATCCCGCAGCAGGCAGGGATTCTGGCAGCTCAAGCAGCCGATCCTCATCCCAACCTACAATCCTTCCAAGAGGGGCTGCTGCATGAGGCGTCACCCCCTCAAGAGGCCCATCAGGTGAAGAGCAAGCGGTCGCAGGGTGATCCGACCGGCCGAGAGAGCCACTTCCTAATCTTGGACCATCACATGCCCTTGCGCCAGTAGCACCAGTGTGGTTGGGAACTCAGGCACGAGTTCCCCCACTCCGTCCCCCTCCCCCCTGCATCCTTCACCAAGGGGTCCATTGATGAGGCCATTCATCATCGAGCAAAAAGTTGCCTCGAAGAGTATGAACGCATGCTGGCGGATCTGGCCCACTGGTTCACGAAAGTGTAGGGTTGCCCTAGTGAGCCCGTGGGTTACGACACCCGTTCACCCTTCTCGAAGAAGATCCAAGAGGAACCGCTCCTTAGCCAATTCTGTATGCCATAGGTTGACCCCTACAATAGGACAACCGATCCCCTGGACCACTTGAAAAGTTACAAGGCCCTTATAAGGGTCCAGAAGGCCACTGATGCTCTCCTTTGCATCGCCTTCCCCGCCACTCTATGAAAGGTCGCTGGAATCTGGTTTTCTAGGCTCAAACCTGAAAGCATGGACTCTTTTCCCCAGCTGGAGTGAAAGTTCACGGTGCACTTCGATGCCTGTAGGAAGGCACTGCGTGAGGCTGATAGCCTCTTCTTAATCTGACAGCAGGACTGAGAACTCCTCTGGGACTACGTGTCCCGGTTAAAGATCGCCACCTTGGAGATCTACAAGCTCGATGAGTCTGTCACCATGCTAACCCTGAAAAGAGGACTACAAGCCTCCCGCTTCACTTACTCCCTTGACAAGAAGCCCCTGAAGATGTACTCGGAGTTCCTTCTCCGGGCGAAGAAGTATATCCATGCCGAGGAGACGGATCATGCCAGGAGGGAGTTAAACAGGAAATGCCTGAAGAGGTAGGCCATCGGGGAGATGTTCGGCCGCTCGGACCAGAGGATGGCATGGGCCCATGATCGAAGCCCAAATCCAAGGCCATCCCCATCGAAAAGGGATTTTTACTCATATCCTCGCCCCTAGGGCAAAGATCCTGATGGAAATAGAGGGCAAGCACTTTCTACACCGACCCCCATCACTGAAGCTATCGACTGGGTGGGATAAATCTTGCTACTGCCGTTTCCACTGGGACTACGACCATGACACGGAGGAATGCCACCACCTGAAGAGGGAGTTCGAAGAGCTCATCAAGCATGGCTACCTCGGCAAGTATGTGGAGGGGGAGCGACCCCTGCAGCCCGATCAAAGGGCCTCGACCACTCACCATCGACAACCATCTCACCGAGAAGCCGATAAGGATGATATCCTGGGGGACAGGAAAGGCCCTGAAGAAGGCTAGGGGGAGAGAGGAGAGTGATGATGTACTTTCTTGTATGGGAGAAGGGTCAACTAGGGTAGATAACCCAAATAATGATGCTATCATCATTGAAATGATGATAGCCAGCACCCTGTAAAAAAATCATGGTAGATAGTGGAAGCTCCTCGGACATCATTTTTACGATGCCTTTGCAAGGATGAATTTGTCCACTGATCAAATAAGATCTGTGTTTACGCCCCTGGTAGGCTTCACCGAAGACTAGGTCAAAGTCAAGGGATAAATTACACTCTCAATAACTGTTGGGACACCACCCCAGCAAAGCATCATGCTGGTGACCTTCACTGTCATGAAGCTCTCCTCACCTTATAATGCCATCCTAGGATGCCTAGGACTCAATCTGCTTGACACCACCATGTCCACGAGATGCCTCTTGGTCCAGTTCCCAATGCCATGGTGGATCGGAGAAATGAGGGGATCCTGGCAGCCGATGCAGCGCTACTGGCAAACCATCCCAGGTCTGAGGGGAACGGATCTCAACCCTGCCGTAGACCAGCATGATCTAACAGCATTGAAATCGAAGAGCGGGCTGGTCAAACCCCTGCTGCCTTTCCCTTTGGGGACGATCCCTCGAAAATGGTACAGATTGGGTCTCTGTTGGTTGAAGAAGAGAGATCCCGTCTCCTCGACTTCCTGCAAGCCAACGTAGATGTCTTCACCTGGACTGCCACCGACATGCCCAGTATCCCACCGGAGGTGATAACCCACAGGTTGAATGTCGACCCCAACCATCATTCGGTTCGATAAAAGGAAAGGAGCTTTGTCTCAGAGCGATCGAAGGCTATCAATGAGGAGGTCGAAAAACTCCTCACGATGGGCTTCATCTGAAAGGTATGATATCTTGACTGGCTTGCTAATATGGTGATGGTTAGGAAAGCTTCCCCCTCCCCAAGATCGACTAGCTGGTGGATGCGACCTCGGGCCACAAGTACCTCAGCTTCATGGATGCGTTCCGGATACAATCAAATCCACATGCATCCAAAGGACGAGAAGTGCACATCATTCATGATCGATTGAGGTATGTATTCTTACAAGATGATACCCTTGGGTCTCAAAAATGCAGGGGCCACCTACCAGTGCTAGGTCATCATGGTCTTCAAGGACCAAACTGGCCACAACATACAAGTGTACGTGGATGACATGCTTGTCATGAGCATCCCGGAGGAGGACCATATCACCGACCTGATGGAGGCTTTCAAGAACCTCCGTCATTATCAAATGAAGCTGAATCCTGCCAAGTGCACGACGAGGTCAACAACCTCGCCGCCAAGTCCCACGTTGCTGTCTCCTTCGAGATCCCCGACTACACCGCCGACGTCGTCGCCACCGGTGCCCTCCGCCTCCTCAAGGCCGTCCGCTCCGCCTCCTCCTTCAGCCAACACCCAATCCTGCAGGAAGACCCTCCACGACTCCATTGGCACCGGCCGAGGCCATCCTCCGCCCCTCCATCGGCCGCCTCCCCTCCGGCCCCTCCGAAGGTCCCCACACCTTCGGGCTCTCCCACCGGTTCCCCGTCCACCAACCTCGCCACCCCGTCGACTGAGGGCCCCTCCACCCCGGGGGAGAGAGCGCCGCCATCACGTCCGTTGGATCTCAGTCGCCGGTGCAATTGCCGTTGCTGGAGGAGAACCCATATTCTAGTTTTTCGCACGCCCGTCAAAGCAAAAAAAAAAAAAAAAACCTGGCACGATCGTGAAAGCAGCATCCTACTGCACGCTTCTCAGGGCAAAGCCAACTTCCTCTTGCCGATTTCAAGCTGCACGGATTTCAAAGTTGCACGATTTTCAATGTTGCACAATTCTCGGAGCTGAACAAATTTCAGAATAGAGCTCTTTTGATTGATTGGATTCAGTTTCACCAATGTCCCTTTTGATCCTAACTCGACGGAGTCAAGTTCTCCCCACCTCAGGGAAATAATGGGGACATCGCCAGCACGGATCCCGAAGCAAGCACGAATCTTGGAGCTACACGAATCTCGGAGGATATTCAGAATAAATTAACTTGGGTTTATCTTTTTGTTTGAAATTTAAATTAGGATTTGGTTGGTTAGGATTTAGATATGGATAGGCTTATCTTATCCTATCTTGTATTTGAATTTGAGTCATTCCTATCTTTTTATCTTGTATTCAAATTCAAACGAGGGTTGGACAGATCTATAAATACCACCCTCAGTCCTTTATAAAAAGTTAGTTTTTTGGAGAAAAGAATTTGAGTTTTTAGAAGAGTGATTCTTCTTGTCTTCGCCTTCGGGCATGGGCGTGATGCCCTAGTTATTCCCCTTCCCACCTCCATCTTCTGTATCCCCTCGTGACCTTTGAGATCCATCCTAGTGCCTCCAAGTATCGAGGAGGGTGTAATGCCCTAGTGAGAGGTCTCTTCATTAGGGTGAGTCCCAAAGTCCATGAGATCCAGATTCCTATCCTACATCCCCACTGTTCCTTCTCCACCCCTAGAGAAAAAATACCAAAAAAAAAAAAATGTACCCTAATTTAGGTGACTTCTAGGCTCGCCAACGATCCTACCCCATCTGTCCCTCATCAATTTTGGTATCATCCAGGTCATCATAATTTTTTTCTTCCCAGATCTTCCTCTCCATCTTTTGTTCTTCATTTCTGCTTCCCTATTTCTCTAAATTACTGAAATCTTCCCTCTTTCCCTTGCAATTCCAATCCCGAAAACTTCAACTCCCAAATAATTCATCCATCACCAATTCCTCTCATGCGTTCCACCGGGCTTCTTGTGTCCTCTGTCTCTGTTCCAAGTTCCAACCCGTACAAAACCAGCAGCAGAAGGAAGTGAAGAAGGGCACGGAGATCCAAATCCAACGTGCCATGCTGCCAAGGAGGCAGCGCAATGATCCGGATCAAATCAGCGACCTCCGGATGACGTCCTCTCCTACATCACCTCCCTCCTCCCATCAGAGACTCCGTCCGGAACAGCATCCTCTCCACCCGGTGGCACCACATATGGATCACCGCATCCCTCAACCTCGATGACTCCATCCTCCGCCATAGCAGTAAACTCACCGAATTCTGGACGTGGAGCTAGGAGCAAGGCTGCCGGTGCCATCAAGCAGATCCTCTCCATCCACCGTGGATCCATCCCCGCCTGCCAGCTCTCTGCTATTTCTTCAACCTCCCCAACATCGACACCTAGCTCGAAACCCTCACCCAAAGAGGCATCCAAGACCTCTCCTTCTTCTGTGATTACCTATGTTATCATGTTCATCTGACTCCGGCGATGGAAACGCCCTATCCTCCCTGCTCCCCGCCCTCTACGCCGCCGCCCGCCTCTCTACTCCCCCCTCCCTCTCCCTCCACCGCTGGGTCGACGTCCTCCCCGATGAGGTCTACAACCTCGCCACCAAGTCCCACGTTGCTGTCTCCTTCGAGATCCCCGACTACACCGCCGAAGTCATCGCCACCGGTGCCCTCCGCCTCCTCGAGGCCATCCGCTCCGCCTCCTCCTTCGGCCAACACCCAATCCTGCCGGAAGACCCCCCACGACTCCATTAGCGCCGGCCGAGGCCATCCTCCGCCCCTCCATCGGTCGCCTCCCATCCGGCCACACCGACGGTCCCCACACCTTCGGGCTCTCCCACCGGTGCCCCGTCCACCACCTCGCCACCCCCGCCGCCGATTGAGAGCCCCTCCACCTCGGGGAGAGAGTGCCGCCATCGCATCCGTTGGATCTTGGTCACCGGTGCAGTCGCCGTTGCTGGAGGAGAACCCATATTCTGTTTTTCGCATGCCCATCAAAGCAAAAAAAAAAAGAAAAAAAAAACCTGGCACGATCGTGAAAGTAGCATCCTACTGCATGCTTTTCAGGGCAAAGCCGTCTTCCTCTTGTCGATTTCAAGCTGCACGGATTTCAAAGTTGCATGATTTTCAATGCTGCACAATTCTCGGAGTAGAACACAATTTCAGAATAGAGCTCTTTTGATTGATTGGATTCGGTTTCACCAATGTCCCTCTTGATCCTAACTCGACGGAGTCGAGTTTTCCCACCTCAGGGGAATGATGGGGACATCGCCAGCACGAATCCCGGAGCAAGCACAAATCTTGAAGCTGCACGAATCTCGGAGGATATTCAGAATAAATTAACTTGGGTTTATCTTTTTGTTTGAAATTTAAATTAGGATTTGGTTGGTTAGGATTTAGATATGGATAGGCTTATCTTATCCTATCTTGTATTTGAATTTGAGTCATCCCTATCTTTTTATCTTGTATTCAAATTCAAACGAGGGTTGGACAGATCTATAAATACCACCCTCAGTCCTTTGTAAAAAGTTAATTTTTTGGAGAAAAGAATTTGAGTTTTTAGAAGAGTGATTCTTCTTGCTTCGCCTTCGGCATGGGCGTGATGCCCTAGTTATTCCCCTTCCCACTCCATCTTCTGTATCCCCTCGTGACCTTTGAGATCCATCCTAGTGCCTCCAAGTATCGAGGAGGGTGTAATGCCCTAGAGGTGAGAGGTCTCTTCATTAGGGTGAGTCCCAAAGTCCATGAGATCCAGATTCCTATCCTACATCCCCACTGTTCCTTCGCCACCCCTAGAGAAAAAAATACCAAAAAAAAAAAATGTACCCTAATTTAGGTGACTTCTAGGCTCGCCAACGATCCTACCACATCTGTCCCTCATCAATTTTGGTATCAGAGCCCAGAAAAATTAGGGTACCTTCCTGTCATCCTAGATTTCCTCCTACCAAAAAAAAAAAAAATGATCTCCCAACCCATTCATCCAGGTCATCATAATTTTTTTCTTCCCAGATCTTCCTCTCCATATTTTGTTCTTCATTTCTGCTTCCCTATTTCTCTAAATTACTGAAATCTTCCCTCTTTCCCTTGCAATTCCAATCCCGAAAACTTCAACTCCCAATAATTCAGTCCATCACCAATTCCTCTCATGCGTTCCACTGTCTCTGTTCCAAGTTCCAACCTGTACAAAACCAGCAGCAGAAGGAAGTGGAGAAGAGGGCACGAAGATCCAAATCCAACGTGCCATGCTGCCAAGGAGGCAGCGCAAATTATCTGGATCGAATCAGCGACCTCCCGGACGACGTCCTCTCCTACATCGCCTCCCTCCTCCCATCAGAGACTCCGTCCGGACCAGCATCCTCTCCACCCGGTGGCACCACATATGGATCACCGCGTCCCTCAACCTCGATGACTCCATCCTCCGCCATAGCAGTAAACTCACCGAATTCTGGACGTGGAGCCAGGAGGCAAGGCGCGCCGGCGCCATCGAGCAGATCCTCTCCATCCACCGTGGATCCATCCCCGCCTGCCAGCTCTCTGGCTATTTCTTCAACCTCCCCAACATCGACACCCAGCTAGAAACCCTCACCCAAGAGGCATCCAAGACCTCTCCTTCTTCTATGATTACCTATGTTATCTGGTTCATCTGACTCCGGCGTTGGAAACGCCCTATCCTCCCCGCTCCCCGCCCTCTGCGCCGCCGCCCGCCTCCTCTACTCCCCCTCCCTCTCCCTCCACTGCTGGGTCGACGTCCTCCCCGACGAGGTCTACAACCTCGCCGCCAAGTCCCACGTTGCTGTCTCCTTCGAGATCCCCGACTACACCGCCGACATCATCACCACCGGTGCCCTCCGCCTCCTCGAGGCCGTCCGCTCCACCTCCTCCTCCGGCCAACACCCAATCCTGCCGGAAGACCCCCCACGACTCCATTGGCGCCGGCCGAGGCCATCCTCCGCCCCTCCATCGGCCGCCTCCCATCCGGCCACACCGACGGTCCCCACACCTTCGGGCTCTCCCACCGGTGCCCCGTCCACCAACCTCGCCACCCCCCGCCGATTGAGAGCCCCTCCACCTCGGGGAGAGAGTGCCGCCATCGCATCCGTTGGATCTTGGTCACCGGTGCAGTCGCCGCTGCTGTAGGAGAACCCATATTCTATTTTTTGCACGCCCATCAAAGCAAAAAAAAAAAGAAAAATAAACCTGGCACGATCGTGAAAGTAGCATCCTACTGCACGCTTTTCAGGGCAAAGCCGTCTTCCTCTGTCGATTTCAAGCTGCACGGATTTTAAAGTTGCATGATTTTCAATGCTGCACAATTCTCGGAGTAGAACAAATTTCAGAATAGAGCTCTTTTGATTGATTGGATTCGTTTCACCAATGTCCCTCTTGATCCTAACTCGACGGAGTCGAGTTTTCCCACCTCAGGGAATGATGGGGATATCGCCAGCACGAATCCCGGAGCAAAAACAAATCTTGAAGCTGCACGAATCTCGGAGGATATTCAGAATAATTAACTTGGTTTTATCTTTTTGTTTGAAATTTAAATTAGGATTTGGTTGGTTAGGATTTAGATATGGATAGGCTTATCTTATCCTATCTTGTATTTGAATTTGAGTCATCCCTATCTTTTTATCTTGTATTCAAATTCAAACGAGGGTTGGACAGATCTATAAATACCACCCTCAGTCCTTTGTAAAAGTTAGTTTTTTGGAGAAAAGAATTTGAGTTTTTAGAAGAGTGATTCTTCTTGTCTTCGCCTTCGGGCATGGGCGTGATGCCCTAGTTATTCCCCTTCCCACTCCATCTTCTGTATCCCCTCGTGACCTTTGAGATCCATCCTAGTGCCTCCAAGTATCGAGGAGGGTGTAATGCCCTAGAGGTGAGAGGTCTCTTCATTAGGGTGAGTCCCAAAGTCCATGAGATCCAGATTCCTATCCTACATCCCCACTGTTCCTTCGCCACCCCTAGAGAAAAAAATACCAAAAAAAAAAAATGTACCCTAATTTAGGTGACTTCTAGGCTTGCCAACGATCCTACCCCATCTGTCCCTCATCAATTTTGGTATCAGAGCCCAAAAAAATTAGGGTACCTTCCTGTCATCCTAGATTTCCTCCTACCAAAAAAAACAAAAAAAATGATCTCCCAACCCATTCATCCAGGTCATCATAATTTTTTTCTTCCCAGATCTTCCTCTCCATCTTTTGTTCTTCATTTCTGCTTCCCTATTTCTCTAAATTACTGAAATCTTCCCTCTTTCTCTTGCAATTCCAATCCCGAAAACTTCAACTCCAAAATAATTCAGTCCATCACCAATTCCTCTCATGCGTTCCACCGGGCTTCTTCTGTCCTCTGTCTCTATTCCAAGTTCCAACCCGTACAAAACCAGCAGCAGAAGGAAGTGGAAGAAGAGGGCACGGAGATCCAAATCCAACGTGCCATGCTGCCGAGGAGGCAGCGCAAATGATCTGGATCGAATCAGCGACCTTCCGGATGACGTCCTCTCCTACATCGCATCCCTCCTCCCATCAGAGACTCCGTCCGGACCAGCATCCTCTCCACCCGGTGGCACCACATATGGATCACCGCGTCCCTCAACCTCGATGACTCCATCCTCCGCCATAGCAGTAAACTCACCGAATTCTGGACGTGGAGCCAGGAGGCAAGGCATGCCGGCGCCATCGAGCAGATCCTCTCCGTCCACCGCGGATCCATCCCCGCCTGCCAGCTCTCTGGCTATTTCTTCAACCTCCCCAACATCGACACCTAGCTCGAAACCCTCACCCAAAGAGGCATCCAAGACCTCTCCTTCTTCTGTGATTACCTATGTTATCATGTTCATCTGACTCAGGCGATGGAAACGCCCTATCCTCCCAGCTCCCCGCCCTCTGCGCCGCCGCCCGCCTCCATCGTACGTCCTCCCCCGTCTACCTCGCCGCCTCCACCGTCTCCTCATCGCTCGCCGGTCGCCACCGTCCTCCCCGACGAGGTCTACAACCTCGCCGCCAAGTCCCACGTTGCTGTCTCCTTCGAGATCCCCGACTACACCGCCGACGTCATCGCCACCGGTGCCCTCCGCCTCCTCGAGGCCGTCCGCTCCGCCTCCTCCTCCGGCCAACACCCAATTCCTGCCGGAAGACCCCCAACGACTCCATTGGGTCGGACCGAGGCCATCCTCCGCCCTCCATCGGCCGCCTCCCATCCGGCACACCGACGATCCCCACATATTCGGGCTCTCCCACCGGTGCCCGTCCACCAACCTCGCCACCCGCCGGATGAGACCCCTCCACCTCGGGGGAGAGAGTGCCGCCATCGCATCCGTTGGATCTTGGTCACGGTGTAGTCGCCGTTGCTGGAGGAAACCCATATTCTGTTTTTCGCATGCCATCAAAGCAAAAAAAAAAAGAAAAAAAAAACCTGGCACGATCGTGAAAGTAGCATCCTACTGCATGCTTTCAGGGCAAAGCCGTCTTCCTCTTGTCGATTTCAAGCTGCACGGATTTCAAAGTTGCATGATTTTCAATGCTGCACAATTCTCGGAGTAGAACAAATTTCAGAATAGAGCTCTTTTGATTGATTGGATTCGGTTTCACCAATGTCCCTCTTGATCCTAACTCGACGGAGTCGAGTTTTCCCACCTCAGGGGAATGATGGGGACATCGCCAGCACGAATCCGGAGCAAGCACAAATCTTGAAGCTGCACGAATCTCGGAGGATATTCAGAATAAATTAACTTGGGTTTATCTTTTTGTTTGAAATTTAAATTAGGATTTGGTTGGTTAGGATTTAGATATGGATAGGCTTATCTTATCCTATCTTGTATTTGAATTTGAGTCATCCCTATCTTTTTATCTTGTATTCAAATTCAAACGAGGGTTGGACAGATCTATAAATACCACCCTCAGTCCTTTGTAAAAGTTAATTTTTTGGAGAAAAGAATTTGAGTTTTTAGAAGAGTGATTCTTCTTGTCTTCGCCTTCGGGCATGGGCGTGATGCCCTAGTTATTCCCCTTCCCACTCCATCTTCTGTATCCCCTCGTGACCTTTGAGATCCATCCTAGTGCCTCCAAGTATCGAGGAGGGTGTAATGCCCTAGAGGTGAGAGGTCTCTTCATTAGGGTGAGTCCCAAAGTCCATGAGATCCAGATTCCTATCCTACATCCCCACTGTTCCTTCGCCACCCCTAGAGAAAAAAATACCAAAAAAAAAAAAATGTACCCTAATTTAGGTGACTTCTAGGCTCGCCAACGATCCTACCACATCTGTCCCTCATCAATTTTGGTATCAGAGCCCAGAAAAATTAGGGTACCTTCCTGTCGTCCTAGATTTCCTCCTACCAAAAAAAAAAAAAAAAATGATCTCCCAACCCATTCATCCAGGTCATCATAATTTTTTTTCTTCCCAGATCTTCCTCTCCATATTTTGTTCTTCATTTCTGCTTCCCTATTTCTCTAAATTACTGAAATCTTCCCTCTTTCCCTTGCAATTCCAATCCCGAAAACTTCAACTCCCAAATAATTCAGTCCATCACCAATTCCTCTCATGCGTTCCACTGTCTCTGTTCCAAGTTCCAACCTGTACAGAACCAGCAGCAGAAGGAAGTGGAAGAAGAGGGCACGGAGATCCAAATCCAACGTGCCATGCTGCCAAGGAGGCAGCGCAAATGATCTGGATCGAATCAGCGACCTCCCGGACGACGTCCTCTCCTACATCGCCTCCCTCCTCCCATCAGAGACTCCGTCCGGACCAGCATCCTCTCCACCCGGTGGCACAACATATGGATCACCGCGTCCCTCAACCTCGATGACTCCATCCTCCGCCATAGCAGTAAACTCACCGAATTCTGGACGTGGAGCCAGGAGGCAAGGCACGCCGGCACCATCGAGCAGATCCTCTCCATCCCCGCCTGCCAGCTCACTGGCTATTTCTTCAACCTCCCCAACATCGACACCCAGCTCGAAACCCTCACCCAAAGAGGCATCCAAGACCTCTCCTTCTTTTGATTACCTATGTTATCTGGTTCATCTGACTCCGGCGTTGGAAATGCCCTATCCTCCCCGCTCCCCGCCCTTTGCGCCGCCGCCCGCGCTCCTCTACTCCCCCTCCCTCTCCCTCCACTGCTGGGTCGACGTCCTCCCCGACGAGGTCTACAACCTCGCCGCCAAGTCCCACGTTGCTGTCTCCTTCGAGATCCCCGACTACACCGCCGAATCATCGCCACCGGTGCCCTCCGCCTCCCGAGGCCGGTCCGTCCGCTCCACCTCCTCCTCCGACAACACCCATCCTGCCGGAAGACCCCCCACGACTCATTGGCGCCGGCCGAGGCCATCCTCCGCCCCTCCATCGGCCGCCTCCCATCCGGCCACACCGACGGTCCCCACACATTCGGGCTCTCCCACCGGTGCCCCGTCCACCAACCTCGCCACCCCGCCGATTGAGAGCCCCTCCACCTCGGGGGAGAGAGTGCCGCCATCGCATCCGTTGGATCTTGGTCACCGGTGCAGTCGCCGTTGCTGGAGGAGAACCCATATTCTGTTTTTGCACGCCCATCAAAGCAAAAAAAAAAGAAAAAAAACCTGGCACGATCGTGAAAGTAGCATCCTACTGCACGCTTTTCAGGGCAAAGCCGTCTTCCTCTTGTCGATTTCAAGCTGCACGGATTTTAAAGTTGCATGATTTTCAATGCTGCACAATTTTCGGAGTAGAATAAATTTCAGAATAGATCTCTTTTGATTGATTGGATTCGGTTTCACCAATGTCCCTCTTGATCCTAACTCGACGGTCGAGTTTTCCCACCTCAGGGGAATGATGGGGACATCGCCAGCACGAATCTCGGAGCAAAAACAAATCTTGAAGCTGCACGAATCTCGGAGGATATTCAGAATAAATTAACTTGGGTTTATCTTTTTGTTTGAAATTTAAATTAGGATTTGGTTGGTTAGGATTTAGATATGGATAGGCTTATCTTATCCTATCTTGTATTTGAATTTGAGTCATCCCTATCTTTTTATCTTGTATTCAAATTCAAACGAGGGTTGGATAGATCTATAAATACCACCCTCAGTCCTTTGTAAAAAGTTAGTTTTTGGAGAAAAGAATTTGAGTTTTTAGAAGAGTGATTCTTCTTGTCTTCGCCTTCGGGCATGGGCGTGATGCCCTAGTTATTCCCTTCCCACTCCATCTTCTGTATCCCCTCGTGACCTTTGAGATCCATCCTAGTGCCTCCAAGTATCGAGGAGGGTGTAATGCCCTAGCGGTGAGAGGTCTCTTCATTAGGGTGAGTCCCAAAGTCCATGAGATCCAGATTTCTATCCTACATCCCCACTGTTCCTTCGCCACCCCTAGAGAAAAAAATACCAAAAAAACAAAATTGTACCCTAATTTAGGTGACTTCTAGGCTCGCCAACGATCCTACCCCATCTGTCTCTCATCAATTTTGGTATCAGAGCCCAAAAAAATTAGGGTACCTTCCTGTCATCCTAGATTTCCTCCTACAAAAAAAAACAAAAAAAATGATCTCCCAACCCATTCATCCAGGTCATCATAATTTTTTTTCTTCCAGATCTTCCTCTCCATCTTTTGTTCTTCATTTCTGCTTCCCTATTTCTCTAAATTACTGAAATCTTCCCTCTTTCTCTTGCAATTCCAATCCCGAAAACTTCAACTCCAAAATAATTCAGTCCATCACCAATCCTCTCATGCGTTCCACCGGGCTTCTTCTGTCCTCTGTCTCTATTCCAAGTTCCAACCCGTACAAAACCAGCAGCAGAAGGAAGTGGAAGAAGAGGGCACGGAGATCCAAATCCAATGTGCCATGCTGCCGAGGAGGCAGCGCAAATGATCTGGATCGAATCGCGACCTTCCGGATGACGTCCTCTCCTACATCGCATCCCTCCTCCCATCAGAGACTCCGTCCGGACCAGCATCCTCTCCACCCGGTGGCACCACATATGGATCACCGCGTCCCTCAACCTCGATGACTCCATCCTCCGCCATAGCAGTAAACTCACCGAATTCTGGACGTGGAGCCAGGAGGCAAGGCATGCCGGCGCCATCGAGCAGATCCTCTCCGTCCACCGCGGATCCATCCCCCCTGCCAGCTCTCTGGCTATTTCTTCAACCTCCCAACATCGACACCTAGCTCGAAACCCTCACCCAAAGAGGCATCCAAGACCTCTCCTTCTTCTGTGATTACCTATGTTATCATGTTCATCTGACTCAGGCGATGGAAACGCCCTATCCTCCCAGCTCCCCGCCCTCTGCGCCGCCGCCCGCCTCCTCTACTCCCCCTCCCTCTCCCTCCACCGCTGGGTCGACGTCCTCCCCGACGAGGTCTACAACCTCGCCGCCAAGTCCCACGTTGCTGTCTCCTTCGAGATCCCCGACTACACCGCCGACGTCATCGCCACCGGTGCCCTCCGCCTCCTCGAGGCCGTCCGCTCCGCCTCCTCCTCCGGCCAACACCCAATCCTGCCGAAAGACCCCCAACGACTCCATTGGCGTCGGCCGAGGCCATCCGATTGAGAGCCCCTCCACCTCGGGGGAGAGAGTGCCGCCATCGCATCCGTTGGATCTTGGTCACCGGTTGCAGTCGCCGTTGCTGGAGGAGAACCCATATTCTGTTTTTCTCGCATGCCCATCAAAGCAAAAAAAAAAAATAAAAAAAAACCTGGCACGATCGTGAGAAGCATCCTACTGCACGCTTTTCAGGGCAAAGCCGTCTTCCTCTTATCGATTTCAAGCTGCACGGATTTCAAAGTTGCATGATTTTCAATGCTGCACATTTCTCGGAGTTGAACAATTTTAGAATAGAGCTCTTTTGATTGATTGGATTCGGTTTCACCAATGTCCCTCTTGATCCTAACTCGACGGAGTCGAGTTTTCCCACCTCAGGGGAATGATGGGCATCGCCAGCACGAATCCCGGAGCAAGCACAAATCTTGAAGCTGCACGAATCTCGGAGGATATTCAGAATAAATTAACTTGGGTTTATCTTTTTGTTTGAAATTTAATTAGGATTTGGTTGGTTAGGATTTAGATATGGATAGGCTTATCTTATCCTATCTTGTATTTGAATTTGAGTCATCCCTATCTTTTTATCTTGTATTCAAATTCAAACGAGGGTTGGACAGATCTATAAATACCACCCTCAGTCCTTTGTAAAAAGTTAGTTTTTTGGAGAAAAGAATTTGAGTTTTTAGAAGAGTGATTCTTCTTGTCTTCGCCTTTGGGCATGGGCGTGATGCCCTAGTTATTCCCCTTCCCACTCCCTTCTGTATCCCCTCGTGACCTTTGAGATCCATCCTAGTGCCTCCAAGTATCGAGGAGGGTGTAATGCCCTAGAGGTGAGAGTTCTCTTCATTAGGGTGAGTCCCAAAGTCCATGAGATCCAGATTCCTATCCTACATCCCCACTGTTCCTTCTCCAACCCTAGAGAAGAAAATACCAAAAAAAAAAAAATGTACCCTAATTTAGGTGACTTCTAGGCTCGCCAATGATCCTACCCCATCTGTCCCTCATCAATTTTGGTGTCATAGCCCAGAAAAATTAGGGTACCTTCCTGTCATCCTAGATTTCCTCCTACCAAAAAAAAAAAAAATGATCTCCCAACCCATTCATCCAGGTCATCATAATTTTTTTTCTTCCCAGATCTTCCTCTCCATCTTTTGTTCTTCATTTCTGCTTCCCTATTTCTCTAAATTACTGAAATCTTCCCTCTTTCCCCTGCAATTCCAATCCCGAAAACTTCAACTCCCAATAATTCAGTCCATCACCAATTCCTCTCATGCGTTCCACCGGGCTTCTTCTGTCCTCTGTCTTTGTTCCAAGTTCCAACCCGTACAAAACCAGCAGCAGAAGGAAGTGGAAGTAGAGGGCACGGAGATCCAAATCCAACGTGCCATGCTGACGAGGAGGCAGCGCAAATGATCTGGATCGAATCAGCGACCTCCCGGACGACGTCCTCTCCTACATTACCTCCCTCCTCCCATTAGAGACTCCGTCCGGACCAGCATCCTCTCCACCCGGTGGCACCACATATGGATCACCGCGTCCCTCAACCTCGATGACTCCATCCCCCGCCATAACAGTAAACTCAACGAATTCTGGACGTGGAGCCAGTAGGCAAGGCACGCCGGCGCCATCGAGCAGATCCTCTCCGTCCACCGCGGATCCATCCTCGCCTGCCAGCTCTCTAGCTATTTCTTCAACCTCCCCAACATCGACACCTAGCTCGAAACCCTCACCCAAAGGCATCCAAGACCTCTCCTTCTTCTGTGATTACCTATGTTATCATGTTCATCTGACTCCGGCGATGGAAACGCCCTATCCTCCTCGCTCCCTCCCCGCCCTCTGCGCCGCCGCCCGCCTCCTCTACTCCCCCCCTCCCTCTCCCTCCACCGCTGGGTGACGTCCTCCCCGACGAGGTCTACAACCTCGCCGCCAAGTCCCACGTTGCTATCTCCTTCGAGATCCCCGACTACACCGCCGACGTCATCGCCACCGGTGCCCTCCCCTCCTCCTCGCCGTCCGCTCCGCCTCCTCCTCCGGCCAACACCCAATCCTGTCGGAAGACCCCCCCGACTCCATTGGCGCCGGCCGAGGCCATCCTTCGCCACTCCATCGCCGCCTCCCATCCGGCCACACTGACGGTCCCCACACCCTTCGGGCTCTCCCACCGGTGCCCCGTCCACCAACCTCGCCACCCCGCCGATTGAGAGCCCCTCCACCTCGGGGGGAGAGTGCCGCCGTCGCATCCGTTGGATCTTGGTCACCGGTGCAGTCGCCGTTGCTGGAGGAGAACCCATATTCTGTTTTTCGCACGCCCATCAAAGAAAAAAAAAAGAAAAAAAAAACCTGGCACGATCGTGAAAGTAGCATCCTACTACATGCTCTTCAGGGCAAAGCCATCTTTCTCTTGTCGATTTCAAGCTGCACGGATTTCAAAGTTGCATGATTTTCAATGCTGCACAATTCTCGGAGTTGAACAAATTTCAGAATAGAGCTCTTTTGATTGATTGGATTCGGTTTCACACCATGTCCCTCTTGATCCTAACTCGACGGAGTCGAGTTTTCCCACCTCAGGGGAATGATGGGGACATCACCAGCACGAATCCCGGAGCAACCACAAATCTTGAAGCTGCACGAATCTCGGAGGATATTCAGAATAAATTAACTTGGGTTTATCTTTTTGTTTGAAATTTAAATTAGGATTTGGTTGGTTAGGATTTAGATATGGATAGGCTTATCTTATCCTATCTTGTATTTGAATTTTAGTCATCCCTATCTTTTTATCTTGTATTCAAATTCAAACGAGGGTTGGACAGATCTATAATACTACCCTCAGTCCTTTGTAAAAGTTAGTTTTTTGGAGAAAAGAATTTGAGTTTTTAGAAGAGTGATTCTTCTTGTCTTCGCCTTCGGGCATGGGCGTGATGCCCTAGTTATCCCCTTCCCACTCCATCTTCTGTATCCCCTCGTGACCTTTGAGATCCATCCTAGTGCCTCCAAGTATCGAGGAGGGTGTAATGCCCTAGAGGTGAGAGGTCTCTTCATTAGGGTGAGTCCCAAAGTCCATGAGATCCAGATTCCTATCCTACATCCCCACTGTTCCTTCTCCACCCCTAGAGAAAAAAATACCAAAAAAAAAAATGTACCATAATTTAGGTGACTTCTAGGCTCGCCAACGATCCTACCCCATCTGCCCCTCATCAATTTTGGTATCAGAGCCCAGAAAAATTAGGGTACCTTCCTGTCATCCTAGTTTTTCTCCTGCCAAAAAAAAAAAAAAAATGATCTCCCAACCCATTCATCCAGGTCATCATAATTTTTTTTTCTTCCTAGATCTTCCTCTCCATCATTTGTTCTTCATTTCTGCTTCCCTATTTCTCTAAATTACTGAAATCTTCCCTCTTTCCCTTGCAATTCCAATCCCGAAAACTTCAACTTCCAAATAATTCAGTCCATCACCAATTCCTCTCATGCGTTCCACCGGGCTTCTTCTGTCCTCTGTCTCTGTTCCAAGTTCCAACCCGTACAAAACCAGCAGCAGAAGGAAGTGAAGTAGAGGGCACGGAGATCCAAATCCAACGTGCCATGCTGCCGAGGAGGCAGCGCAAATGATCTGGATCGAATCATCGCGACCTCCCCGACGACGTCCTCTCCTACATTGCCTCCCTCCTCCCTCATCCTCCCATCAGAGACACCGTCCGGACCAGCATCCTCTCCACCCGGTGGCACCACATATGGATCACCGCGTCCCTCTACCTCGATGACTCCATCCTTCGCCATAGTAGTAAACTCACCAAATTCTGGACGTGGAGCCAGGAGGCAAGGCACGCCGGCGCCATCGGCAGATCCTCTCCGTCCACCGCGGATCCATCCCCGCCTGCCAGCTCTCTAGCTATTTCTTCAACCTCCCCAACATCGACACCTAGCTCGAAACCCTCACCCAAAGAGGTATCCAAGACCTCTCCTTCTTTTGTGATTACCTATGTTATCATGTTCATCTGACTCCGACGATGGAAACGCCCTATCCTCCCAGCTCCCCGCCCTCTGCGCCGCCGCCCGCCTCCTCTACTCCCCCTCCCTCTCCCTCCACCGCTGGGTCGACGTCGTCCCCGACGAGGTCTACAACCTCGCCGCCAAGTCCCACATTGCTGTCTCCTTCGAGATCCCCTACACACGCCGCCGACGTCATCGCCACCGGTGCCCTCCGCCTCCTCGAGGTCGTACGCTCCGCCTCCTCCTCCGGCCAACACCCAATCCTGTCGGAAGACCCCCCACGACTCCATTGGCGCCGGCCGAGGCCATCCTCCGCCCCTCCATCGGCCGCCTCCCATCCGGCCACACCGACGGTCCCCACTCCTTCGGGCTCTCCCACCGGTGCCCCGTCACCAACCTCGCCACCTCGCCACCCCGCCGATTGAGAGCCCCTCCACCTCGGGGGAGAGAGTGCCGCCATCGCATCCGTTGGATCTTGGTCATCGGTGCAGTCGCCGGTGCTGGAGGAGAACCCATATTCTGTTTTTCGCACGCCCATCAAAGCAAAAAAAAAAAAAAAAAAAAAAAAAACCTGGCACGATCGTGAAAGTAGCATCCTACTGCACGCTTTTCAGGGCAAAGCCGTCTTCCTCTTGCCGATTTCAAGCTGAACGGATTTCAAAGTTGCATGATTTTCAATGCTGCACAATTTTCGGAGTTGAACAAATTTCAGAATAGAGCTCTTTTGATTGATTGGATTCGGTTTCACCAATGTCCCTCTTGATCCTAACTTGACGGAGTCGAGTTTTCCCACCTCAGGGGAATGATTGGGACATCGCCAGCACGAATCCCGGAGCAAGCACAAATCTTTAAGATGCACGAATCTCGGAGGATATTCAGAAAAAATTAACTTGGGTTTATCTTTTTGTTTAAAATTTAAATTAGGATTTGGTTGGTTAGGATTTAGATATGGATAGGCTTATCTTATCCTATCTTGTATTTGAATTTGAGTCATCCCTATCTTTTTATCTTGTATTCAAATTCAAACGAGGGTTGGACAGATCTATAAATACCACCCTCAGTCCTTTGTAAAAAGTTAGTTTTTTGGAGAAAAGAATTTGAGTTTTTAGAAGAGTGATTCTTCTTGTCTGCGTCTTCGGGCATGGGCGTGATGCCCTAGTTATTCCCCTTCCCACTCCATCTTCTGTATCCCCTCGTGACCTTTGAGATCCATCCTAGTGCCTCCAAGTATCGAGGAGGGTGTAATGCCCTAGAGGTGAGAGGTCTCTTCATTAGGGTGAGTCCCAAAGTCCATGAGATCCAGATTCCTATCCTACATCCCCACTGTTCCTTCTCCAACCCTAGAGAAGAAAATACCAAAAAAAAAAAAATGTACCCTAATTTAGGTGACTTCTAGGCTCGCCAACGATCCTACCCCATCTGTCCCTCATCAATTTTGGTGTCAGAGCCCAGAAAAATTAGGGTACCTTCCTGTCATCCTAGATTTCCTCCTACCAAAAAAAAAAAAAATGATCTCCCAACCCATTCATCCAGGTCATCATAATTTTTTTTCTTCCCAGATCTTCCTCTCCATCTTTTGTTCTTCATTTCTGCTTCCCTATTTCTCTAAATTACTGAAATCTTCCCTCTTTCCCTTGCAATTCCAATCCCGAAAACTTCAACTCCCAAATAATTCAGTCCATCACCAATTCCTCTCATGCGTTCCACCGGGCTTCTTCTGTCCTCTGTCTTTGTTCCAAGTTCCAACCCGTACAAAACCAGCAGCAGAAGGAAGTGGAAGTAGAGGGCACGGAGATCCAAATCCAACGTGCCATGCTGACGAGGAGGCAGCGCAAATGATCTGGATCGAATCAGCGACCTCCCGGACGACGTCCTCTCCTACATTACCTCCCTCCTCCCATCAGAGACTCCGTCCGGACCAGCATCCTCTCCACCCGGTGGCACCACATATGGATCACCGCGTCCCTCAACCTCGATGACTCCATCCTCCTCCATAGCAGTAAACTCACCGAATTCTGGACGTGGAGCCAGGAGGCAAGGCACGCCGGCGCCATCGAGTAGATCCTCTCCGTCCACCGCGGATCCATCCCCGCCTGCCAGCTCTCTGGCTATTTCTTCAACCTCCCCAACATCGACACCTAGCTCAAAACCCTCACCCAAAGAGGCATCCAAGACCTCTCCTTCTTCTGTGATTACCTATGTTATCATGTTCATCTGACTCCGGCGATGGAAACGCCCTATCCTCCACGCTCCCCGCCCTCTGCGCCGCCGCCCGCCTCCTCTACTCCCCCTCCCTCTCCCTCCACCGTTGGGTCGACGTCCTCCCCGACGAGGTCTACAACCTCGCGCGCCAAGTCCCACGTTGCTGTCTCCTTCGAGATCCCCGACTACACCGCCGACGTCATCGCCACCGGTGCCCTCCGCCTCCTCGAGGTCGTACGCTCCGCCTCCTCCTCCGGCCAACACCCAATCCTGCCGGAAGACCCCCCACGACTCCATTGGCGCCGGCCGAGGCCATCCTCCGCCCCTCCATCGGCCGCCTCCCATCCGGCCACACCGACGGTCCCCACTCCTTCGGGCTCTCCCACCGGTGCCCCGTCCACCAACCTCGCCACCCCGCCGATTGAGAGCCCCTCCACCTCGGGGGAGAGAGTGCCGCCATCGCATCCGTTGGATCTTGGTCATCGGTGCAGTCGCCGGTGCTGGAGGAGAACCCATATTCTGTTTTTCGCACGCCCATCAAAGCAAAAAAAAAAAGAAAAAAAAACCTGGCACGATCGTGAAAGTAGCATCCTACTGCACGCTTTTCAGGGCAAAGCCATCTTCCTCTTGCCGATTTCAAGCTGCACGGATTTCAAAGTTGCATGATTTTCAATGCTGCACAATTCTCGAAGTTGAACAAATTTCAGAATAAAGCTCTTTTGATTGATTGGATTCAGTTTCACCAATGTCCCTCTTGATCCTAACTCGACGGAGTCGAGTTTTCCCACCTCAGGGGAATGATGGGGACATCGCCAGCACGAATCCCGGAGCAAGCACAAATCTTGAAGCTGCATGAATCTCGGAGGATATTCAGAATAAATTAACTTGGGTTTATCTTTTTGTTTGAAATTTAAATTAGGATTTGGTTGGTTAGGATTTAGATATGGATAGGCTTATCTTATCCTATCTTGTATTTGAATTTTAGTCATCCCTATCTTTTTATCTTGTATTCAAATTCAAACGAGGGTTGGACAGATCTATAAATACCACCCTCAGTCCTTTGTAAAAAGTTAGGTTTTTGGAGAAAAGAATTTGAGTTTTTAGAAGAGTGATTCTTCTTGTCTTCGCCTTCGGGCATGGGCGTGATGCCCTAGTTATTCCCCTTCCCACTCCATCTTCTGTATCCCCTCGTGACCTTTGAGATCCATCCTAGTGCCTCCAAGTATCGAGGAGGGTGTAATGCCCTAGAGGTGAGAGGTCTCTTCATTAGGGTGAGTCCCAAAGTCCATGAGATCCAGATTCCTATCCTACATCCCCACTGTTCCTTCTCCACCCCTAGAGAAAAAAATACCAAAAAAAAAAAAATGTACCCTAATTTAGGTGACTTCTAGGCTCGCCAACGATCCTACCCCATCTGTCCCTCATCAATTTTGGTATCAGAGCCCAGGAAAATTAGGGTACCTTCCTGTCATCCTAGATTTCCTCCTACCAAAAAAAAAAAAAAAATGATCTCCCAACCCATTCATCCAGGTCACCATAATTTTTTTTCTTCCCAGATCTTCCTCTCCCTCTTTTGTTCTTCATTTCTGCTTCCCTATTTCTCTAAATTACTGAAATCTTCCCTCTTTCCCTTGCAATTCCAATCCCGAAAACTTCAACTCCCAAATAATTCAGTCCATCACCAATTCCTCTCATGCGTTCCACCGGGCTTCTTTTGTCCTCTATCTCTGTTCCAAGTTCCAACTCGTACAAAACCAGCAGCAGAAGGAAGTGGAAGTAGAGGGCACGGAGATCCAAATCCAACATGCCATGCTGCCGAGGAGGCAGCGCAAATGATCTGGATCGAATCAGCGACCTCCCGGACGACGTCCTCTCCTACATTGCCTCCCTCCTCCCATCAGAGACTCCGTCCGGACCAGCATCCTCTCCAATCGGTGGCACCACATATGGATCACCGCATCCCTCAACCTCGATGACTCCATCCTCCGCCATAGCAGTAAACTCACCAAATTCTGGACGTGGAGCCAGGAGGCAAGGCACGCCGGCGCCATCGACCAGATCCTCTCCGTCCACCGCGGATCCATCCCCGCCTGCCAGCTCTCTGGCTATTTCTTCAACCTCCCCAACATCGACACCT
Organism: Areca catechu; assembly: GCA_021397845.1. NCBI lineage: Eukaryota > Viridiplantae > Streptophyta > Magnoliopsida > Arecales > Arecaceae > Areca > Areca catechu. Next base: position 38,510,700 of record CM038048.1, read on the forward strand.
AGCTCGAAACCCTCACCCAAAGAGGCATCCAAGACCTCTCCTTCTTCTATGATTACCTATGTTATCATGTTCATCTGACTCCGGCGATGGAAACGCCCTATCCTCCCCGCTCCCCGCCCTCTGCGCCGCCGCCGCCTCCTCTACTCCTCCCCCTCCCTCTCCCTCCACCGCTGGGTCGACGTCCTCCCCCCACGAGGTCTACAACCTCGCCGCCAAGTCCCACGTTGCTGTCTCCTTCGAGATCCCCGACTACACCGCCGACGTCATCGCCACCGGTGCCCTCTGCCTCCTCGAGGCCGTCCGCTCCGCCTCCTCCTCCGGCCAACACCCAATCCTACCGAAGACCCCCACGACTCCATTGGCGCCGGCCGAGGCCATCCTCCGCCCCTCCATCGGCCGCCTCCCATCCGGCCACACCGACGGTCCCCACACCTTCGGGCTCTCCCACCGGTGCCCCGTCCACCAACCTCGCCACCCCGCCGATTGAGAGCCCCTCCACCTCGGGGGAGAGAGTGCTGCCATCGCATCCGTTGGATCTTGGTCACCGGTGCAGTCGTCGTTGCTGGAGGAGAACCCATATTCTGTTTTTTGCACGCCCATCAAAGCAAAAAAAAAAAAAAAAAAACCTGGCACGATCGTGAAAGTAGCATCCTACTGCATGCTTTTCAGGGCAAAGCCATCTTCCTCTTACCGATTTCAAGCTGCACGGATTTCAAAGTTGCATGATTTTCAATGCTGCACAATTCTCGGAGTTGAACAAATTTCAGAATAGAGCTCTTTTGATTGATTGGATTCGGTTTCACCAATGTCCCTCTTGATCCTAACTCGACGGAGTCGAGTTTTCCCACCTCAAGGAAATGATGGGGACATCGTCAGCACGAATCTCGGAGCAAGCACAAATCTTGAAGCTGCACGAATCTCGGAGGATATTCAGAATAAATTAACTTGGGTTTATCTTTTTGTTTGAAATTTAAATTAGGATTTGGTTGGTTAGGATTTAGATATGGATAGGCTTATCTTATCCTATCTTGTATTTGAATTTAAGTCATCCCTATCTTTTTATCCTGTATTCAAATTCAAATGAGGGTTGGATAAATCTATAAATACCACCCACAGTCCTTTGTAAAAAGTTAGTTTTTTGGAGAAAAGAATTTGAATTTTTAGAAGAGTGATTCTTCTTGTCTTCGCCTTCGGGCATGGGCTTGATTCCCTAGTTATTTCCCTTCCCACTCCATCTTCTGTATCCCCTCGTGACCTTTGAGATCCATCCTAGTGCCTCCAAGTATCGAGGAGGGTGTAATTCCCTAGAGGTGAGAGGTCTCTTCGTTAGGGTGAGTCCCAAAGTCCATGAGATCCAGATTCCTATCCTACATCCCCACTGTTCCTTCGTCACCCCTATTGAAAAAAATACCAAAAAAAAAAAAATGTACCCTAATTTAGGTGACTTCTAGGCTCGCCAACGATCCTATCCCATCTGTCCCTCATCATAATGCAGCACTGATACCTGTCTAGGGGCTGAAATTCAGAGCAGAAGATGGCCAGCCGTGGCATGCCGGATTAGATTTGCAATCATCTCAAAAACTAGTGCATTAATTGCCAAGTAATACTCTCGTCCTTCAAAGTTGCAGAACTGCTCGAAGGTGAAGAGCAATGGGGGCAACTGTTACATCCGACCGGCTTACCGCCAACCGGACCGGCCTTTTACTGTGATTCAACTGGACCGCCCTTCTAAAGTCCCGACAAACGCTCTCCTTCAGAAGTCCAACCCACATAAAGTAGAGGTCTGAATGACCCACTTCTGCTGAGGTTCAGCCCACTTGTCTACATCGAAAGTCTGATCCACCGAAGTAGAGGTCTGAATGACCCACTTCCGCTGAGGACCGGCCCACCTGCTCCTGCGAAGCTCTGATGAATGCTCTCCTTCGGAGGTCCAACTGGCCTTCCCCAGCCGATGTCCGATCAATTCACTTTAAGGATCCAAGAGATTCCGGAAGTCTCTTCCAGCTGGTACCAGAATTTTGTTATAACATAATTCTGCCACATTAGCACCACTACTCCATCATCTCCACGATGCTACCCTATCTCGGTGCCACGTGGCCACTCTTCAAATTCTCCTAGGAGCAGATTGGTCTTTCTCAGCCTCTTTCCTAACGAATTTTGGACTGTTTCACACCTATATAAGGTAACCGGGGGACCCCATTTTGAGCTAAGTATACTCTTCCTTCTCCATATGCTGCCTCTTTGATTCCTCCATTTTGTTGCCCTCAAGCTCCTGTTAACTTAAGCATCGGAGTGTCCCCCGCTGGAACACCTCCGGTCCTTGGAAACTTTGTTGCAGGTCGACCGGGAGAAGAGCGCTCCAGCCTAGCCGTTCGACCCCGGTTCAAGAGAAGTTGCAGCAACACTCTCCTTCTAACACTCTGTTTACCTACACCTACACCATAACTACCCAAAATTGATCAGCTCTCGTAATGACCACCATCCTTGTCCAAAAGTACAGCAACCATATCTCATCTTAGCTTAGAATAATGCATTCATCAATTAATTAAGGAATCTTCTATGCCTCTCAAGTCTTTTCCAATCAGCTAGTCTATGTCTCTCCATGTTCCTCTTATCTCTTTGATTTGCCCAACATTTTCCTAGAGCTAAGTAAGGCAAGTTGGATATATAGAATCTATTTATATAAACACATATACATATGTTATTATTGGGTGCTTTGTGATCATTTTACCATATGATCAACCTTCATGATCTAGTTCATAGATGATGCACATCATTTGATCATCGTTTCTTTTGGATTGAAGTGCTTTAATTTCTTTTTAACAAGTTCGAAAAAAATTTCTAAATATAATAATTTGAGCAACAAATAATCTTAAATATTTTTTAGTACTTTTGATTTGTCCTAATAATATGGCGATTATGTTGAAACCATGCTTAGAAAAACCACCGAAAGATCAATATATGATCTTCTCATCACTTGATTCTCCTGGTAATCTTAAATTTTTCTTATCACTAATTTTCTCTTCCTTTGAATGTCTAATCCATATACAAATATGGGAGATAAGGATTGAGACCCTTATGAGAGATACATCAGCGTGCCAGTTAATTTGTTGTGCTAAATAGAACTCAAGCTTTATAAAATCTATGGTGCTACAGTATTCCACTTAGACTATTTTTAATTTAATAGTAATTTGTAACCAAGTTATCTTATGCATCTTTTAAACTTTTTCTTGCAACCATCACCTGTCACTTCCAACACTCTTTCTACGATGCCATGGCGACCAGGATAAGGCTTGCATGATTGTCAGTATCTTACTCAAGCCCTTATCATCTAAGCCAAACTAACTTGAAGCCTCCTTAAATCTAAAATCAGATGTAGTTTAGATCAGCACAACATATATTAACATCCATTAATATGTTATCGAAAAGAAAATGCACTAATGACATTAATTCAAATATGTTATATTGGATAACCAATTTATCCAATAGGGATTTCGTTTGATCTAGGTGTTTATGCATCCTTCTTTGGTTCATCATCTAGTTCAAAAATCTCTTAATAATCTGGATCCAAATTTTGAGAAAGAGTGTTAGTTTCATGTTTCGATGTCGAGTTAAACAATGTGCAACAAGAAAGTCCTAACTCATGATCACACTACTCTTGGGGAATAATAATTTTTTTATTCATATTATAGGAACATCTATAATATATAAGCATGTCAAATTTCATTGCCTCGTTTAAGCTGCTATGTATCCAAGTTACGCTAATAAAAAATAGCAACTATGTTGTGAAAGTTGGCTCAGTTTTGCTTGCCATGTATATATGAAACATAACCAAGGAAAGGATAGTTTTGTGCTGCTTAAGCATGGTTTCATCATGAAGGACAACTCATTTGTTCTGGCTACTACTTATAACTCACTCTTTGTTTTCCTTCTTATCTTTCTCCAATATGATCGAATAAGTTCAGATAAAAATATTCTAGTATATATTTCGATTAGAATCTAAAGCACATGATAAGTCACATATTTATCCATTTATTTTAAATATTTTAGTTAATTAATGGTACTAACATCTTCTAAAAATCCTAATTTCATAACTAACTAAATTTCTTCTTAAAAATTATTTATTTTTAAAATAATTTTAAAAAATATGAAATTAGTATATATTTATAAAAATTAGATGTTGAACAGACTTGTTGGTGTAGAGTCCCTTTTTCGACCGGGCGAAGCTACTAGATTGCATGCCCGCTTCCTGGTTCACCTGCAAAACAAATCCCTGGCCGGAATTGCTCCGGCGAAGGACACTCCGATGCCTAAGTCAGAGGCGGGCTCCAGCCACAGAATGGAAAAGATTCTGAGGAGGATCAGATGGAGAAGGGAAAGACTCTGGGCATTTCAAGAGTATCGTGTGCCTTACCTCGAGCATTCCCTCTTACCGTTATTTATAAGGAGTTGTCCAGCCTGCGGTTCTGTTCTTCCTCCAACGGTTACGATGGGGGAGTTAATTTCTTTTCTATAATTTAAAATCGTGGGTAGTCATTTAAACAATTCCGGCGGCCAGACCAGAGGCATTATCCCTGGAATTATGCGCCATGATTGCGCTCCGAAAATAGTTGATGATAACCGTTGCTTGTCATGTTCGTAGAGACTTGAGACAGATCGAGGGTCCATCTTCAGACTTTCCTTTTAGGAAGATTTCCGTGATTGAATCAAGAAAAGTCTTCGTCTTCGGATCCTTTCGAGATAGATCAGAGATCGGGGATCATGTCTTCGGCATAAACCGAAGGCCGTGTCTTCAAGGGTCAGTGAGGGTCACTCCTCGGTCCAGGCTGAGGACCTTGTCTTCAGGGGCCGAAGGCTTGCTTGCGGGTTGCTTGGTTTCTTCTGAATATCTTGGTTCGAAGCTTGCGGTTCGGAAGAAATATCTTCAGCCGGTTGAACCGTTGGCTGGCTTGTATTTGGACCGACATATCCCAACAGTTGCCCCCCTACTCTCAATTTTCGAGTCAAAGATTTACCTCAAAGGGTGAGAGTATTGTTGGTTTGTCATTTTCCTCTTAGGTGATGGTGTAGTGGATGATTACAAAATCTTTGATTGGACCGTCTACCATAATTGCCGGCTGATTTAGGGATCAGGCGATGGACAGTTGTCTTCCTGATTGAGGGGAAAAAGGAGTGGGCAGACCAGGGACTGTCTCTCCTTTTCTGTTGTGTGACGGTTCAACCAATCTTTTGTTGGGATTTGAGTGACGGTTTGATTGGATGTCTACCCTTTGATGATGATTGGCCTGCGAGTGCTTCATCTTGGCCATGATTCATACGGATTGTGACCTTTGGTATATTCCGTGTCAAATCAGCTTAGGGCTGCTTGGGGTTGTGCAGCTATCTCGAGTGTTTGTGGCAGGTTATGATGATGGTTCCATTTATCGAGGTGTTACCATGGAGTTTTTCATCTCTTTTTGAGAAGGAGAAAAAAGTTCGGCTGAGGAAGCTTCTTCAACCTCACACTTTCAGTTTTGGCCCAGCTTTCTGGCAGACCAGGGACTGTCTCTCCTTTTTCTGTTGTGTGACGGTTCAACCAATCTTTTGGTTGGGATTTGAGTGGACGGTTGTGGTTCCTCCCTACCCTTTGGATGACGAGTGTGCTTCATCTTGGCATTGAATTCGATACGGATTGTGACCTTTGGTATATTCCGTGTCAAATCAGCTTAGGGCTGCTTTGGGGTTGTGCAGCTATCTCGAGTGTTTGTGGCAGGTTATGATGATGGTTCCATTTATCGAGGTGTTACCATGGAGTTTTTCATCTCTTTTTGAGAAGGAGAAAAAAGTTCGGCTGAGGAATCTTCTTCACCTCCACTTTTCAGTTTTGGCCCAGCTTTTCTATTCTTTGCCATCAATCCTTTTCATAACTAGATCTTCCTTCTGCTTCTGCTTCTTGCTTCGCTCTTTTATCATGGCTGAGTCCGTAGAAAGTCAAAGGGAAAAAGTTGGGCCCTCCGGGGCCGAAGATGTAGTGAGTCCGGAGTTAGTTCCCAGCTCTGTTCCATCAGGAAAGGTTGGTCGTCTTCGAGAACGTTATCACGTTCCCGAAGGGTTTCCTCTAATCCTTCCCACGTCTGAGGAACGTTGAACAAACCGCCTCCAGGTGTTTGGCGTATATGAGGACCATTTGAAGGCTGGCCTTCGATTCCCCCTGCAATCCTTTCTTCATCAAAGTCTTTCACCTGTACCAAGTAGTGCATGGCAATTGACTCCGAATAGCATTCGAAATATCTATGGGTTCTTGGTCTGGTGTCACATAGCTAATGTGAACCCCCCAGCCAATTTCTTTACTGTCCTTTTTGTGCTTAAGAGAGATTTCCACGGTAGTGGATGGGGGTGATCGGCCCTTGACCTGGTCACAAGATCATCAAGACATGCCCAGCGCCATCCATGGGTGGAAACCTATCTTCATTTTTGTGTCTTCTACCGAACCGTGGGTTTTCAGTAGTGATTGGAAGGAGCCACGTTTAACCCCCAATGATGGAAAAAAATTTTTGGCAGTTGATCAGTCCGATTGACTTACTGACTGGTTCGGAGGCCGTCTATCCCGAGTTGTTGGAGGAGAGGAAATCTCCATCTTGCAGGGATCAGTGGGTTCCCTGTGTTAGGTATAAATGGTGGAAACTTTTATTCCTTCTCTTTCATTCCTGTTGTAGTTCAGTCGACTCAAAGGGTTTTTCTGTTTGTAGGCAATGGAATGAAGCCTAATTTGAGCTGGCTCCGCCAATCTTCTGAGAAGAGGGTAACTCATGCCCCTCCTTCAAGGTCGGCAGTTCGGAAGAAGGCTTGAAGAGATGGTCCTGAGAGGAGTAGGAGCACTTCATCCTCAAGAGGAACTCCTGGAGGGGGTGTGGCCAATGATGGAGTCTGCAACAGGGCCTCAGCTAGTTGAATCTTCGCCGATGGTTATCTCTCTAGTTTACACAAGGGAGAGCCCGCCTTTGATGGCTGATATGCCCCTGTCTTGTCCCTCTATAGTAGATAGGGGTCATCACAAGTCGAGAGGGCGCCCGTTCGGGAGGCTTATCTAGCTGGGAGCCATCCCGTGGACTCTTCGGAGCTTTCCCCCATGGGGGATTGTTGATCCCCGCCGTGCTTGGCGGCTCTAAAGGATAACATTGCTGCCTCTCATGATTTGGCAGTTATCCAAGGTCGAAGCCTCGCTAGAATGATGACTCTGCCTTTTCTCTTTCTTCCCTGTAACAGGTGAGATCCTTATTGTTTTTCCTTTATCTGGAGGTTTGTTTGGTCCATAACCTTGCCTTGTCGATGTAGTTGGCCTACGACAACACCTTCATGGAGGAGGGCCTAGGGAATGTCGATAGCCTCATCCATGGCCTTAAAGAAGAACTCCATATAGCCAGGGCTGAAAAGAGTGGTCGAAGAATTGAAGCAGTCTATGGAGAATCGTCCTCATTCATGCAGATGCTGAATTTGTAGCCTGAGGAGTGAGTTGAAGAACGCCCATTTGACAATCGCAAGGCAAGGGGTAGAGTTGAGAAAAAGTAGAAAACATGTTGATTCCTTGGAACAGTCTGTCAAGGAGAATCAGGAGAAGATGGAAGACTTGACCAAGGTGGCTAAAGAGGCAACCAAGAGGGCTGAAGAGGCATCCTTAATAGCAAGAAAGGCATCTTTAAGGTCCGAAGAGGCAGCCCTAGAGTCTGAGATAGCTAGGAGAGAGTTCGAAGTCCTGAAAGAGATGGCGAGTAGAGTTGTAGCGGATTTTAGGAAGTCCTCACATTCCAACAGGAAATGAATGAGGCGACCTTATACAGCTACTAGCATGGTTTTAACGATGGACTCGCTAAGGTTAGTGGGGTTTTTCCTAACCTTGATCTTTCTTCTGTCCCTGCTTTCAACATTACGGAAGAGGAATAGGAGGAAGCCGAGGCCTAAGAGGAGATCGGAAGGATGTCAAGTCCAAGGGAGGATATCCCAATCGTGGTCGAGGCTCCTAGTGTAATTTCGGTCCAAGTCGTAGAGGCTAAAGAGGTGCCAGACTTGGGGGAAAAAACTCCCATCGCAGCAAAGACTCGAATGTATTTCGATTGCCGTTTAGAGGGAGTCTGAGCTGAGGAGGGAGTCCATGTTGAAGGCCCTCTGGACTCAACCTAATTCAAAGAAACTCTTTCTATGCAAATTGACAGACTGCTCCAATCTTGCGATGCTGGTTCCCTTCCAACTGATGCTTAGAGATCTGTGTAGCTTTAGGCGTTATATTTTTTCCTTACATTCCTTTGTAACTGACGAACTATTCTGAATTTTCAAGTGACTTTCTCCTTTTCATACATATTATGTCATCTTTTTGACTATGGTTTAAATAAGGTTGCTGGCTTTGGTGATGAATTTGAATTACATTGCTCTTCTTCCTCTTTGGTCGAGGGGCCGAAGCAGAAGATTGTTTGGCTCATGGCCGGCATCGCCGAAGTATGAGTTTTGAAGCAGAATCAGAATGCCGTTGTCGATGAATGACTATGGTCACGCCGGGCTGACGTCAGTCTTCCTTCATTATTAATCTGTCTGTCTAAGAATGGACATGACGGACAAGTATCATTTTTCTGTTGATTGTTGATTAAGGAACATTGATTATGATTCTCGTTGCCTGGGTTGAGTGTGTCGATATTCGAACGGTCGCATCCTCATGCGCCTCGAGTGCTGCCATATCCTCCCTTTCTGAAAGGGAGCCATTATGTCATTGTTGTATGACAAAGATATCCTGGATTTGAAGTGCCGGCAGTTGCCATCCCCCAGAGCAGTTTATGGTGATCATACCACTCTCGAGCAGTCACCTAGAGTCTCGAGGTGTCACTCCAACACGTGGCATCCTTTGTTGCACCTGGAAAAAGGCATGGAGCACATTTCTCTATGGTCGTGTCGTGGATGTAGGTCCCTATAAATAGGCCCTGCCTCTCCCTGTCAAGGCCATCGCAATTTCAGACTCCCATTCTGGAAGTTTTTCCTTCTTCTCTCCAGCATCCCAGCAGAATGAAGTTCAGTATTTTCTGAACTTAAGAAGGCGGCAATGAAGAGGGCCTCTGAGGCCCTATCTGAGGGGGAGCCCAGCTCTAAGGCTCCTCGGAGGGGCGATATGATGACCATAGGTGGTCATTGCTCGCTTGGGAGGAAATCCAGATCTTAGAGGCCCGCATGGTGGAGACCAAGGTGCGGGTTGAGGTTGCCATTGTGGAGGTGGAGGAGTCCAGGAAGAAATTGGCAAGCCATCTCGAACTTCATGGTTTCTCCACCTACAAGGATGAAGTTGCAGAGGCGTCTTGGAATCGTACCACCGGGGTTTCTGGGAGTATCATGACAGGCTTCAATTCTTCAATTTGAAGGGCTTGGAAAATATTAGGCCTTCCGTCCCTTTCTCTGCAATGAGTTTGATTCTGACTTCGAAGAGGAGTCAGAGTTCGACTCTGAGAAGAATGCCGGAGCCTCTCCATCCTCCTTCCAGGGCTTTGATGCCTCCCGCCAGCACGGGAAAGGACTGGCTGGTGGTCACTGAATCTACTTTCCCCTTTATCTGCAATGCTCCTTGTCTTTCTCTTCTTCTTTTTTTTTTGTATAAAAATTCAAGAATGAAATGATGTTTCTAACATCTTCTACTCTTCTTCTGTGCTTGTTGTACTATGATATGTCGAAGTCTAATTAAATGTCCACAATATTGGGATCTGCAAAGAGACGTGAGATCAGCTGGGCCATCCCATCAAGTATTTTACTGTTGACAGGATGAGTGATATAGGTTCACTCTAGCACGTTTTCAGATTTACCGTAGGGTAGGGCATCTAAACCATCCTGTGTATTCCTGCATCAGTAGGCTGTTTAGGCCCGCCCCGCGCATCTCTTCGGACTTACGGTAGGGTAGGCTTATAAACCATCCCTGCGCCTTCTTTGGTGTAAGGAGGTTGATTAGGCCCCCCCCGGCACGTCTTTGGGTTTTCCGTAGGGTAGGTTACATGAACCGTCCCTGTGCCTTCGATCATTTTGGCAGCTTGATTGGGCCATCCGTTGTGCTCGTCGGGCATACTGATAAGGTGAGTGGATCAGACTCTCCTTTCCCCTTTGCGCCATGGCATTCCTTAGATCGTGCCATTCAAGCCGTTGTCATCATTGATGCAACAGGCCATCCGAGTTGGACAAATTTTGCATGAAAAATTTAGGGGTTTATTTATTGATAGTATTTATGAAGGTTTTGTGTACATTCCACGACCGAGACAGGATTTAAACCGTCCAAGGTCCCTGTCAATATGTTCTTGGATGTATGACTTCTTTCGACTTGGTATGGACCTTCCTTGGAGGAAAGCTTATCCTATCCGGTTCTGTGGCTTGGATACTTCTTCTACTCTTCGCAGCACCATGTCCCCTGTATGAAAATTTGCTCCTTTACTCTAGAATTGTAATACTTGGTGACCTTTTGCTGGTACATCGCCATTTTCATTTGGGCCTGAACCTGGTGCTCGACAGCAAATCCAGGTCAACTCTTCTGTGATTAGAGTTTTTAGGCTCTTCGAGTTTATTGATTCTTAGAGATTGGAGGGAGACTTCGATAGGAACGGCTTCGATACCTATGCTAGTTGAACAGAGACTCGCCGGTGGCCATTCTTGGGGTAGTTCGGTATGCCTAGAGAATGGAGGTCAGCTCTTTTGCCCAGAGTCCTTTTCAACGTTCACCTCGTCTTCAGACCATGGAAAATGGTCCGATTAGTTACTTCGATTTCTCCGTTAGACTGTGGGTGGGCAATTGAAGTTAGGCTATGTTGTACATGGTACTGAGCATAGAAGTCCTTAAACTTCGGATTATCAAACTGCCTCCCGTTATCAGTGATTATTGTATGTGGATCCCGAACCGAATATGATAGAGTTTTTTGACAAAATTTTCAACCTTGCCCTTCGTGATTTGGGCTAGTGGTTAACTTTGACCCACTTTGTGAAGCAGTCAATCGCCACAAGGAGAATTTTCTCTGCCCAGATGCAGGCGAAAATGGGCCAAGAATATCCATCCCCCATTGGGCAAAAGGCCAGGAGGCTGTCAGCTATGTCAAGTGACTTGCTAGTTATCTCTGAATATTGGCATATCTCTGGCATTGATCACATCTTCGCACGAAATCGGCCGAGTTCTTTTGGATGGCTAATTTTATATGCTAAGGACCTACCCTCTAAGTGATCACCACATATCCCCTCGTGGACCTCTCTCAAGCGTAGTCACCATCTAATGGTCCCAAGCATTTCAGCAAGGGCTAAGAGAATGATCTTTGTAAGAGCTCCGTCTAAGATGACATATTGAGATGCCATCCAGCGAATCTTTTTGGCCTCATGCCTTGTCTTCCGCAACACACCATTGTTTAAGAACTTGATGATGGGATCCATCCAGCTTGGCTCGGCCTTATTTGTGCACCTCCATAGCTTTTTTCAGCTATACTTGGGGCTTCAAGGTGTTCAACGAAGGTTGCTACCGGAGGGATTCCGGGGTTGTATGGCAAGTCAAGACAACGCATCTGCCCGGAGTTCTCTGATCGGGACATGAATGATTTCGAAGTATTCCCGTTGAGAAGTAAGATTTGTACTTTTTCTAGGTACTGCACCATGGTGGGGTCTCTAGCTTCATATTCTCCTTTAACTTGATTTACTACCAACTGGGAGTCCAAAAAAGCCTGGAGTCTCCGAACTCCAAAACTCTTGGCGATCAGAATCCTGCAAGCATTGCTTCAATTCGGCCTGATTATTTGAAGCACGGAAGGAGAACCAAAGTGCATATTCCATCGTGTGCCGTCGAGTTTTGCCAGTATAAGGCCGGCTCCCCATCTAGTGAAATGGAAGCTCCATCCACATGGAGCACCCAATCGAACTTCGTATTCTTCGAATTTCCTTCTTCTACTAGATGCACTTCATCTTCGGACTTCAAGGTGCATTCAGCCAGGAAATGGCTGAATGCCACCTGGGCCTTCATAGCCGATCGGGATAGAAGCTGATGTCGAACTTGCTTAGTTTTCATAGCCCATTTGGCTATCCTTTCAGAGGTATCGAGGATCGGAGAACGGCTTTGAGGGGCTGATCGATCGTACCATGATGGCGTGGGCATGGAAGTAAGGCCGTAGTCGCTTTGCTGCAATCATCAAAGAGTAGATCAGCTTCTAATTTTTTGAATATCTTGTTTCAGCAATATGCAGAACTTTGTTGACATAGTAGATCGGCTTGTGAGAGCTATCTTCTTCTCTTCGGACAAGGACGGAACTGATTGCTTCGTTCGAGGTGAAAAGGTATAAGTAAAGTACCTCCCTTTCTTGAAGTTTGGAAAGTAAAGGCGGGGTCTCTAAGTACTTCTTCACCTTCAAAGGCAGTACGATAGTCTTCAGTCCATATCAGCTTCGGACTACCGAAGTACCTTGAAAAATGGGATACATTTTTTGGCTGAGCGAGAAATAAACCTGCTTAAGAAGGCAATCCTCCCTGTCAACTGCTGGACTTCCTTCTTGATGTCTCATGTCTTTGAGTGCCTGAATTTTCTCAGGGTTTGCTTCAATCCCTCTCTTGGTAACAAGGAAACCCAGAAACTTGCCCGAAGTAACCCCAAAGACGTACTTTATGTATCGGTTTAGCTTAATTCGATGGCATCACAGGACATTGAATGATTCCCCCAGGTCCTGGATGTGATCTTTTTAAGGAGGCTTTTGACAATCATGCTGTCGACATCGGCCTCCAGTTTTCTCCCCACTGCTGCTCTTGAACACTTTGTTAATTAATCTCTGAAATGTTGCTCCAGCGTTCTTGAGCCCAAATTACATCATCTTGTAGCAATATAGACCTTTGTCGGTGATGAAGGCCATCTTCTCATCATCCCTGGGATCCATTGGATCTGATTATAGATAGAGAAAGTGTCAATGAAACTTAGCAGTTGGTGGCTGGCAGTGGCTTCGACCAGTTTGGTCGATCTTTGGAAGAGAAAAGCTATCCTTTGGGCAAGCCTATTGAGGTCTGTGTAGTCGATGCAGATCCTCCACTTGCCATTAGCTTTCTTTACCATTAACATATTGACCAACCACTCGGGGTAGTGGGCTTTTCCGATGAACCCTATCTTGAGGAGCTTGCTCACCTCTTCATCTATTGCTTTTTGTCTTTCAGGGACAAAGCTTCTCTTCTTTTGCCGGACTGGCCTATATCCAGGAGCAACTTCTAGCCGATGAGAGATCACTTCGACAGGAATCCCTGGCATGTCCGAAGCCGACTAGACGAAGACATCAGCATTATCCCTGAGGAAGCAGGTCAGCTCCGTTCTAGTTTTTTTTCATCAGCATACTTCCTATTTGTACGACCTTGGTAGGGTCCTCTTTAGTTAAGGGTACCGAAATAGTTCTTTCCATATGTTCACCAGAATCTATAGCCAAGTCCCCTCGGATCAAGCTGATCCCAAGTTGTAGGATCATTAGAGTGCTTGTCCTGGATATCAGGCATGTCGTGTTGTTCTCTGGTCTTTTTCCTTGTATCACTTCGGGACATCAATCTTCGTTTTTCTCCAGTTGACAGGTCAATGTATCATCCCTACGCCTCCATTGGTGGGCCTTTGATTTGGCAGTTCAACCTCTCAGGAGCCTTGGGGGACAGTAGCTTTGACTGAGGTCCTTGGCTATTAATGTACCATCCTAAATACCATCTCTTGATGAGATCCTCTATTGCATCTCTTAGTTGGATGCATTTTTCGGTATTATGGCCATGGTGCCGATGGAATCGGTAGTATTATTCCTGTTCCTTGTAGAGGAGTATGCCTTCATGAGACGTGGCCGCTGGAGATAGTTTTCTTTTTCTATCTCCAACAGAATCTTTTCACGAGGGAGGTTGAGGGGGGTATAGGAGTTGAATCTTCCGTCCAATGTTCTGGGCCTGGGAGGACTCCTTCGACGGTTAGCATACTTGTTGTTGTTATTGTTAGAAATAGGGGGGCCTTGTCCCCTATTATTTTTCTTTTTTGAAGGGGGCTTTCCTTCATTAGTCAGCGAATCGCCGCCTACTCTTCGGCATCGACATATTTCTGAGCCCTCGACAAGAGCTTGCATAGCTTTTGGAAAACTTCTTATCCAGGGAAAATGTGAGCCTGGATATACGAAGTCCCTTCTTCAATGCAGACATGGCCACGTACTCGTTGAGATTGGGGATCTCGAGTGTGGCCGCATTAAACCTGGAGATGTAATCTCCCAGACTTTCTCCTTCATTCTGGTGAAGGAGGAACAGTGTATCCATATTCCCGGGGGTCTTGCAACAAGTCCTGAAATTCAAGACAAACAATTTTTCTAACTCGGAGAAGGAATCGATGGTACCTGGGTGTATGCTCGAGTACCACATCCAAGCGGCTTTCTTTAACGTGGCTGGGAATGCGAGGCAGTACATCGCATCCAAAGCTCCCTGGATCATCATATGGGCTTTAAAACTGCCCAGGTGGTCAAAAGAATTGGAGGTGCCATCGTAGGGTTCCATCTTAGGAATCCTGAAGTGCCGAGGGATGACTTTGGCCATGACACAGTCGGTTTAGGGCGGGCGCAGATCACACATCACCAAATCATTGTGATCTCTTTGCTCACGCATTCTTTCCATCTTCGATTTGATGGCCTTGAATTTTTCATCGTAATCAGGGAGAGCCTGCTTTGGCGCTTTCTCTACGGGAGTAGAGTTTTCAGAAGAGGGTGAGGAAGTTTGCCTAGGTATTTTCCCTCTTTACGAGGAATCAGTGGGCCTAGGCATTCTTGAACTTCGGCCTTCAAGAGAGGGCGAGAATGAGGGGAGAGATGTGTAGACCCCTCTCGAGGGGATCTCTTCCTCCGGGATCGAGAGCTATGTCTAGAGGTGGCTGGCGGATGCCCCACCTGAAAAGCTCTATTTTGAAAATCCTGAATCATAGCCGTGAGGTTAGTGACTTGGTTCAGGAGGGCTTAGAACTATTGCTATCCCATGATAACTATGGGAGGTGGAATGTCATTCTCTACTGGGGGTGCACCCCCCTGGGATGGAGCACGATTTTGACTTGTTGAGGCAACCTGAGTCCTCCCTTTCGCCATCAAAAATTTCTTACTTCCCCTTAGTCAAGGAGGGGAGATTAACAATGTGAATTGCACGTGAACTATAGCCCCCCTTCCTAGCGCGCCAATCTGTTGGTGCAGAGTTCCTTTTCTGATCAGGTGGAGCTATTGGATCACAGGCTCGCTCCCTGGTTCACCTACAAAACAAATCCTTGGCCAGAATTGCTCCGGCGAGTGACACTCCGATGTCTAAGTCAGAGGCAGGCTCCAGCCACAGAATGGGGAAGATTCTGAGGAGGATCAGATGGAGAAGGGAAAGACTCCGGGTGTTTCAAGAGTATCGTGTGCCTTACGTCGAGCATTCCCTTTTACCATTATTTATAAGGAGTTGTCCAGCTTGCGATTCCGTTCTTCCTCCAGCAGTTACGATGGGGGAGTTAATTTCTTTCCCATAATTTAAAATTATGGGTAGTCATTTAAACAATTCCGGCCGCCATACTGGAGGCATTATCGCTGGAATTATGCACCATGATTGCGCTCCAGAAATAGTCGATGATAACCATTGCTTGTCGCGTTCGTAGAGATTTGAGACAGATCGAGGATCCATCTTCAGACTTCCCTTTTAGGAAGATTTCTGTGATTGAATTAGGGAAAGTCTTCATCTTCGGACCCTTTCGAGATAGATCGGAGATCGGGGATCACGTCTTTGGCATAAATCGAAGACTATGTCTTCAGGGGTCAGTGAGGGTCACTCCTCGATCCAAGCTGAGGACCTTGTCTTCAGGGGCCATAGGCTTGCCTGCGGCTTACTTGGTTTCTTCCAAATATCTTGTTTCGAAGCTTGCAATTGGAAGAAATGTCTTTAGCCGGTTGAACCGTTGGCTGGCTTGTATTTGGACCGACATATCCCAACAGGACTGATCAATATGAGCACCAAGATGATTTCACACCTATTAATTAAAAATTTAATCTTTGTTTCCCTTTCTTAATTAATGGTACAATTAAATTAGCGGAACCTTAGAATTTTGATAAGATAATGATTAAAATATTTGCCAATATGAAGAGCTCGCTCTACGAATTCAAAGAAAGCAAACTGGACCCAAAATAGAGTTAAAACAGGCCTGAAGTCAACTTAAATCCAAGATAGCATAGCTTTTAAAGCAACTGATCCATCATGGATCAGTTGCTTGGTCTATAACCCCTATTCTATGGACTGGCACCATCTCTCTCTCAGCTCATGCCACTACCACCCATGCCGAGCCGTTACCACCCATGCTCGCATTCCTCCCAGGCCCATCACCGTCTGTCACCCATCACCGCATCACCACCGGACTAAGGTGCCGCCGCCATAGTCCCCTATCCGATCGATGCCATTACCACCTCCTTCCTCATGACCAGCCTCCTTCCCAAGCACCGCCTCAATCCAGCCATCCTCCTGCCCATCGCCACCATTTTCCCTATCTCGAGCTACACATCACCACTTTCATCACCAACCATTGTCACCGTCTTCCTCTTGCCCATCATCTCCGTCGCTAGATGCCTCTCTACTCTCCATCACGACTATGGCCATTGTCATCTTCCTCATCCTGTCACCGGTCCGATGATGGGAAGCCTCCCAATCCACTGTCTCCTTGGCATGGTCCAGCGGTAGAGAAGCTCCAATCTAAGGAAGAAGATGACCGAAAGAAAGCTGAGTCACGATCCATAAAGTAAGTGCATCCAATCTAAATGGGTTTGGAATAGTATGTAATGCAATCTCAGTAGTTTGATGACCATCTAACCACCAAAATGGGTCCAAGAAATCAAGTACCAAACAAACACGGGTTAAAGGAAGGTTTGGATTAGGACTCTTGTTTATGACCCTATTTAAAGGGATGACCATGGGGAATAGAAGAAAAACTAAGCAGGGGAACCAGCAAGCAACCATCTTTTATTTTACTTTTATTTTGTAATTAGTTTTGGCTTGAAAGAGAGGGCTATGATAGAGTCCAAATTTTCAAGAAGATATATCCAAGAGTCATGCTCGATTGAGATTCAGTCTATAGGAGAGTACAGGTATTCTTTCATAAATTTTTATAATTATTTCTATTTTATACAATTGAATAAGTACTTTCAATTTATATTTAATATCTTTTATACTTGATTCCTGAATTAATTCCTATAGTGGGATGGATCATGATCCTAACATGATATGGTCCATGCTCAGTATAGATAATTAATTCTAAAATTTTTTTATTCACATATTTTGTTAGGATCTATTCAACTAAATTATTGGATAGCCTATACTTATGGAAACGGGTTAAGATCTTAACAGGATATGATTTGTACTTAGCAAGATAGCCTATACTAAGGATTAGTTTATAAAATTTCAAAATAATTATGGACTTTAACTGCTTAGATTAAAATATATACAGAATTTGTATATGTGATTATCTAGAAACCTTAAGACATCTTTTTATCATATAAATTTCTCAATTCCATAATTAATTTAGATTAGTTAATTTTAATTAAAATATTACCTACTTTTAAAATTTTAAATATTTATCTCTTTCTTATTTTCTTCGTAAACAATTATCCTTGATCCTCTATGATACGATCCCTACTCATCCAAGATATATAATAGTGAGTTAGGTTTTTATTTTGATAGCCCTATAATAAGTGATCAAAATTTTGATACCGTTGCCAAGGATCTAGACGTAATTATTTTTCAAAAAAAAATTAAAAAATATATTTTATTTTTATTCTATTTATTGCTCTCTTTAGTTTAATTACCATATTTAACTATTTTAATTACCTATTTCTAGATTACTTTTAATCATAAAAATGAAAAAATGTTTTTCTTTTCTTCTATTTACAACTTGACTCCTAACCTAATTCTAGTTTCTTATTTAATTCAATCATTTTAAATAACAAAAAAAAAGATACATTTCCATAAAATTTAATTAATTTAAGAAAATAAATAACAAATCTTAAAACTTTCTAACTCAGTTGGACACCATGTTTAATTGTATAGTATACTCATAAACTACCTTAAGGGCACTAACCTATTTAAACAAGATAAGATAGGAATTTGATCATCCTTTCTTAACCCATAAACCACACCCTACATATTGCATCAACTTAAGGCTTTAATTTAAAATTAATTAGATATTGGCTCTAGGATATTTGAGGTCATTAGGACAAGGTACCTAGAAGAGTTATTTTGGGTTAGGATTAGCTGGTTGACTAGTATCTAGGAAAGGGGTTCAAGATGATGTAGCCTTAAAGGAAAGTAGTTTTTAATTGGTTCTATTAACTGATTTGGCCAATTAACTTAATGTCTAATAAAAGCAACATGGGGATCTCCACTGACCTTATCCTTAACTGTTGGCTAGTTAGTTTTTGACATGGAGGGCTCCAAGGTGGTCTTGGTAGTTAAGAGCCATTTAAATATAGGTTAATCCTAGAATAGAGAGTCCATTATGTGATAACTTATTTACTAATAAAATATTAATCTAATTAAAATACTCTTCTCTATCATCTATAGATTTAGGACCCGCTAGATCACTCATCTTTAGAATTCTCCTCCTATCTATCTCATTTTTTTTTTTTCTTCATCTATAATAAATAAATAGAAATTTTAAAAATATTTTGCTAAGACAACATGATGATTGGATAGATACAATATAAGCCTTACAAGATTATAAGGTCACTGCGATAGAAATGGAAACCAATGATCAATCTAAAACATTAAGGGATTATTGGTATCCTAAGAAAAAAATAAACTCCAATGATCAACCTAAAATCCTAAAAGACTATTGGTACCCTAAGAAAGAAATAGACTCCAATGATCAACCTAAAATCCTAAAAGACTATTGATACCCGAATATCTCTGTTCAATTAGATTCTAATATACAACCTAAAATCCTAAGGGATTATTGCTTCCCAGATTCCACTGAATGACCTAAAAGCCTAATGAACTATTGTTACCCGACTAAGAACTTTAATGTATGACCTACGACCCTACAAGATTATTATTACTTGAATAACTTTGTTTAAGTAGAATCCAATGATTGACCTATGATCCTAAGGGATTATTGGTATCCTAAGAAAGAAACGGATTCCAACATACAACCTAAAACCTTAAGAGAATATTGGTACCCTAGTAGCTCTATCCAAATGAATTCTATTGTATGACTTAAAACTCTACAGGACTATTAGTACCTGATTGACTTTGTCAAATCATCTACAATTAGATTCTCAGCTAACAATTTTGCAAATAGACCTGAAATGATTAACATGCATCTTAAATTCACTAGATTTGAAGATGCATACAATTATATAAGGGAGCCTGAAGAGACTAAAATAGCATCTTTGTTTTGTAGGATAGAAAAAGTCCTAGAATGTAAAGGTTATATCTAATAAAACTATGTGCATGCACCCATGTGCATTGCATGTGATGCACCAAATCATGCCATGGAGGAATGTCCTTGATGCATCCAACCCAAAATGGGTTCACACAGGGGAAGTGCAATTACTAAAAAATATATGACCAAACCTTATGCACCAACTTATAACCTTGGGTGAGAAAATCATCCCAATTTTGTGTGTTACCAGATGTACCATTAAGAGCCTTTATTTTTTATCAGCCCTACCAAAGGCCCAACTAAATATTGAACAACCAACCATATTTATATCTTAAAAAAGGAATCAATATTGTTGCCACCAAGATCGCCGTGGCCTGCAGCTCTGATATGTCGCGGATGTGTCAGGCTCTTGCTGGGTGCTGGTTCCTCTCTTTCCCGGTCGACTCCTTGGCTCGGTCACCCTGCAAAAAAGAGGAGACCCAGATCAGGGATTCCGGTGGGGACACTCCGATGATCAAGTCAGATGGGACATTAAGGAGAACAGAATCTCTGTGATGGAGATCTTGGGAACTCTCCGCATAGAATATGAAAGATAGAATTGAAATGTAAAGACAAGGTGGAGTTTGGATCAGAGAGCTTTGGAGGTTCTCTTGGCCGGTTCCTTGCCCGCTAGCTCTCTGTCTCTTATCGATTGCCTTCTCTCTCTGTTCTTATGTATGTGGGGTGGCCCAGACCAGGTCTGGGGCTTTGTTTAGATATCCATTTCCTTGCACCTCCTTCGAGAAGGGTCTTCTTTTGCCTACGGTCTCTCCCCTGTCAGATCGGTCCTTTGAAGGAGCTCCTCTTATTGGGGGTGTTCGCCAGCATGGTACAGATCTTGTCCTTCTAATGGTGCAGTTTTTTGTGGGAGGGGTGGGCACCATGTTACTGAGCCTCGAGCCATGATGGGATGTTTCTATTCCTAAAGGGACCATTAGAGTGTCACAGGGCCTTGGAGCCTTAATGGAATACTCCTCTTGAAGAAGGTTCAGGTTTTGTGTCACAAGGGTTAAAGCCCCCGGTTGCACGGATATCAACATGACGGCATGCTAAGGGCCTGGAGCCTGGTGGAGCATACATTGCGCAGAGCATGTGGATGGTGCATTGCAGAGCTTGAATTTATGGCAGGACATGTGCCACCTCCCAAAGATTGTGGGTGACCGGGAACCTCCTGGCCATGGTTTGAATTCCTGTTGATCCTTTCTCCTTTTGCAGCTAGCAAGAACTTTGATCCCAGCAAGGTAGGGGAGAGCCCCACCTTAGAAAGCATGATCCCGACCCGGGCCGAGAGCTAGCCTCAGACGGAGGGCTCGTTGATGGGGGACAAAAATGAAATGATAGATGGAGAGTTTAAGCAAGCTAACCAGCAAGAAAACTTGAGCAATTAATTATCAAATAAATGGGTTAAAATAATCCAAGAAAAGAATTTTCATAAAGAAACTAGTTGATCTAAGTTACGATACTCGCAATGTAGATCAAGTTCAAAATAGAGATTAGGATCTTCATGGCAAAGAAACCATCACTACTAGGGTGAGTTAACCTTCAAATAATCTAATCTAATGAAGCTTAGGAAGAGTTTTCCTACCAACAATGATGACTAAGTATTTGATGGAAGAAGAAGCTCTCAACACTCATGGATTTGAGGACTAGAAGGCAAGATTAACACTCCCTACTTTGAGACTTACCTTGGCCTTGATCCATGGTGTGGAGACATTCATCCTTGACTTGGAGACCTGAGAGAACCTGTAAATAAACTTGGGATTAGGCATGGAAGAAGAATTCAGGTTGGAATGGAAACAAGGAAAAGGAAAGAAGAAGAAAGTTACCGGTGGCCTTGGTACTTGAAACTTAAGCTTGGGCCAAACTATGGGGCATCCCACTCTTCACTCCTTGTAATGGCACTATTCACTCTCAAACACAAACTTAAAAACTCTCACTCTTTTCTTGGATAAGGATCTACACACTCAAATTAGCAAGAACACACTCACTCCAAACAAGAACACAAGAGAACTAAAATACAAGAGAAATAACCCTTTCATTAATCATCATAGCATAGAATGAATACAAATGAGAGCTTTGGAGGCCTATTTATAGGCTCCTAAGCTAGAGAATTTCATCCAAGAGTGGAGGGGAGGGGATAAGGATGGCTTAGTGTTGACCCCATAAGTGATTTTGATGATAACCAAACATTGGAGCATGCACATATTTTACTAACAACTCTTCAAGTGGTTTATAAGTTTTTGTAGGATGAATTATTTGTTCAAGCTTTAACTCCTACATTTATACTTTTTATTTTAAGTTGTGTTGTAATCATATTTGTAAAGAAGAATCCAAAGAAAAAGTAAAAAAAAATCATGTAAATGGGTTGCTTCTATGAGTGTTGTG
This sequence comes from Areca catechu, assembly GCA_021397845.1. Lineage (NCBI taxonomy): Eukaryota > Viridiplantae > Streptophyta > Magnoliopsida > Arecales > Arecaceae > Areca > Areca catechu. The sequence goes on from CM038048.1 coordinate 38,532,517, forward strand.
CTTTAAATTTATTTTGAGTTGGTTTGTATCAAAAGTTTGAGAGTGTTGGTGAGAGTGTTCTTGAGTTTAATTATAAAAATCCTGAAGAAGTCACTTGAGCCGACCCAGTCTAAAGAAGAGCCAACTCTACCTCATGGCACGCACCAAGGATTCTGGCACGTAGCATCCGAGCCAACTTAAGTGGAACTGAGCCGACTCGTCTAAAGTCTATTCATAATATTTTCTGAGAACAAGCTAGGCGAGTCAACCCCAACCTGCATAAGCCGACTCTGCTAGAACAAAATTTGAAGATCTAAGAAAGTGAGCCGACCCGATATGCAATGAGCGGACTCCTCCATAGTAAAGATTTTTGATTTTGAGAAGAAGAGTCAACCCAAGTAGAAGCGAGTCGACTCCTCGAGTTCATTGATTTCAACGATGAAAGTTCGAGCCGACCCAAACAATCATGAGCCGACTTGTCTAGAGTGAAATTTTTGCACCCTGAAACAAAGAGCCAACTCTACTGAAGAAATGGCAACTCAACCTACTGACTCGAAGGATCCGAGCCGACTAGAAGAATCCAAGCCGACTCGAGTATCGTTTCCAGGTATATAACGGCTAGTTCCAGAATTCTTTTTTAAATGCAAAAAGGTGCTCTAACGGTCAAATATCACATCCCAATGGTCTACAATGACTAAAACTATCTTGGAATGATAAAAGGCCATATATTTGAGGGATTTGAACTTCCTTGAAGAAAATGTTAGAAAGTTTTTCAAAGATCTTATGCTTTATTGAATATCCAACCTACCAACAAAGAAGAGAGCACTAAGAGCATTGAAGTTAGCCTTCAAGTCTTCACCAACTCTGATCTAAAGCTTGAAGCACTTTGGAGAGAAATTATTGAACCCATTAAAGTGCATTGAAGTGCATCCAAGTGGGCTTCTCTCAAGTTGCATCGGCAACTATCCACAAAGAGAGTTTGTCATTATTGTTGTATTTACTTTCAATTCATTCTTGAATTGTTTAGGTTATTGGTTAGCCCGTTTGAAAAACCAAATAAGTTCTTGGTAAGCCTTAGATAAAAACCAAGTGTTGGGTTCTTGGTGATCCTGTTAAAATCAAGTTGGGTTTCTTTGGTGATCCTATTTAAAACCAAAGGGGTAGGGTTTCTTTGGTGATCTCGGTAAAACCAAAGTGTAGAGGTTTAGGATTATGAGCCTGTTAAACAATCTGACTGTATTCGGGTGTGAATATAGTGGAAATCCCAAGTAGTAATTTTGGGTAGTGGACGTAGGAGATGGGTTGCTCCGAACCACTATAATTTTTGTATGTTTGTGTTGTGATTCTCTAATTTTATTTAGCTTCAGCAATTAATTATTTTGTCACAGCACCCAACACTCTAAAAGGGATTTCAAAGAGCATATATCTGCTTAAATTTTAAATTCTTAATTTACCCCCCCTCTTGGAAAAGCTACCTGGGCAACAACTAGTATCAGAGCAGTGCCTCTGAATACATTAGAGTAAAGATTAATGGCTCATCCTATGAGTACATCCTTGGTCGAAGGCCAATCTATCAAAAGACCTCTACTCTTCACCGACACAAATTATTCTTATTGGAAGGCTAAAATGAAAATCTATATATAAGCTGTTGATTTTAAATTATGGAAGGTCATTCTTAAAGGGCCATATGTTCTCATGATCAAAATTGATGGCGTGGATGTCCCTAAGCCTGAAGAGGAATGGGATGAACATGACATGAAATTAGGAGAATTAAATGCCAAAGCCATGAATTTGCTGTACTGTGCTTTGGATTCAAACAAGTTTAATCCAATTTCCATTTGCTCTTCAGCAAAGGAAATTTGGGATAAACTTAAGGTGATCCATGAAGGAACTTTCCAAGTGAAGACTTCAAAAATTAATATTCTAGTACACAATTATGAACTGTTCAAATAGAACCTAATGAAAATATCTCTGCCATGTACACTAGATTTATAAATATTATTAACGGTTTAAAAAGTCTTGGCAGGTTTACTCAAATGCTGATTTAGTACAGAAGATATTAAGATCACTTACAGATAAATGGGATCCTAAAGTTACTACCATCCAGGAAGCTAAAGATCTGAACACTCTATCTATAGATGAATTAATGGGTTCTCTCATCATGCACGAATGGCCATGCAGCACAGAACTGATGATGATCAAAAAAAGAAAAAAACTATTGTATTCAAGGTGCATTGGAATCAAAGAATGATGAAGAAATAGAAGATGATTCTACCTCCTCTGAAGACGATCTATAAGATGAAGATATCGCAATGGTCATGAGGAGATTTAGAAAGTTTATGGAAAAGAAGAAAGGAAGATTCAATAGAAAATTTTATAAACGAGGAGAGCATTTCAAAGAAAAGGATAAGGACAAAGACAAAGAAAAGGAGCAAGTCCCCACCTGCTATGAATATAAGAAATCGGGGCACATTCGTCCAAATTGTCCACTATTGAAGAAATTCTTTAAGAAGAAGAAAAGAAAGCGATGGTTGCCACATGGAGCGATAGTGAAGAATCCACCTCAACTGAAGAGGAAGAGACCACAAAAATAGCTAATCTATATCTAATGGATCTCGAGGATAAGGTAACATCCCCCAATGCTCAAATTGAATTTATATTTGATGAGTTAAATTCTGTATTCCATGATCTTTTATCTGAATTTAAAAAGGCAGGAGTAAAGATTAGATCATTAAATAATATCAATAATTTTTTACTCAAAGAAAAAGTGAAGATTTCATAAAAGAATATTCTATTGCAAAAAGAACTTCATGCCTTTTCTAAAAATTGTAAAGCATTGAAAACTGTCAATAATGATTATCATGACAAAAACAAAGTTTTGTTGAATGAAAATAATGAGTTGAAAAAAAAGGTTGAAAAACTCAAGCCACTTGTTGAAAATCTTACTATATCTTTTAACAAGCTTGAGTTAATTCTTAAAGAACAAAAAATTTCTGGTAACAAAGCTGGAATTGGTTTCAATATTTCAAAATCAAATAGTATTTCAGCAACTACTTTTGTGAGATCAAAGGATTATGTTCCAAAATTTACATCTCAAAAGGCTTTTGATTCTGCTTCTACTTCTAAAACTAGTTTGTATGCTCCCAAGAACTTGAACAGAAAATCTTTTATTTCTGCATCTCATGCATCAACATGTAGGACTTTAAAATCTACACATTTTTATAATCCTAGAATAAAGTGTTTTGCTTGCAATGGGTTAGGACATAAAGCTTTTGAATGTAATATTATTAAAATGTCCGAAGTAAATCAAGAAAGATTTGGGTTTCCAAAGGAACCTCCTCTGCTAACCTGCAAGGATCCAAGTCAGCTTAGGTACCTAAAAGAACTCCTTGATTATCTTCAAAGAATGTCTTGTAGCCTAGAAATTGAAGAAAAGATGGTATCTTGACAGTGGCCGTTCAAGACATATGACGGGTGACAAGGATCAGTTCATCATCCTAGAAATGAAAGAAGGAGGTATGCTTACTGTTGACCCCTGGAATGATTTTGATGATCACAAAACATTGGAGCATGTATTTGATACTAACTCTTCTCAAATTGTTTAAGAAGTATTGCAGGAATTGGTTACCTTTGTTTAAAATGGTTTTCAAATTTACTTAAGGGTAATTCAATTGAGTTTGTATAAGCCCTAACTTATGAATGCTGTAATCATGAAAAATGGATTAAAATTGTAAAAATTTGATAAGATATGTAGATTAGCTTCTAGTTGATTCACTGTTGAAGATCTTTGGAGAAGCTTAAAGCAATTTTTTAAGATTTGCAAGAGCCGACTCATAGTGGCACAGCACGGAGAAAGATTCAAAGTTTCAGAATCAAGAGCTGACTCCCAGTTCAAGAGCCGACTCTTTCAAAAATATATTTTTTGAAGTTCTGAGAACTAGAGCCAACTCCTAGTCCAAGACCCGACTCTAGGTATGTATGTTTTGTCTTGACTGAAAGATAGAAGGCAAGAGCCGACTCCTAGTCCAAGAGCCAGCTCCCACAGAAGTTCATTTTTGGCCTATCTGAGACTTCGAGCCGACTCCTGGAGCTCGAGCCAGCTCGTGGAGCTGTTGTCTGCACTTTAATGGCTAGTTGCTGAAATTGAAATTTGAACTCCAATTCATCTCCAACAGCCATTTCACAAATTCCAAGGCCTTACAATGGCCACATCTCACGGAAAACTATAAAGGAGATTATTTTTGAAGGATTAAACAATTGATTAAGATTTATTACTGAATTTTCTTGAGAAATCAAAGAGCTTTCAAGTTACTCAACTACCTACCTAAAAGAGCATTAAAGTTGGATTCAAAGCTTCACCAACTCTACTCTATCATTGAATCCACTCATTGAAGAAGGGAAGAAGCAGCATTGAAGAGCATTGAAAAGCACTCAAGGCTTGACTTCATTTTGATCTACATCGGCAACACCAAAACAAACATGGTTTGTTGTAGTTGCTTGATTACATTGTCTTTATCTTTATTTACTCTCCTAGAACAACAAGGGGCTGTATCTTAAGAGAGAGTTAAAGATTTTTAGGTGAACCTTGTAAAACCTAAGTTTGGGTTCTTGGTTTTCCCGGTTTAAAACCAAGTGTTTGGATTTTTTTTGGTGATCCCATATAAAACCAAAGGGAGTTAGGGTTTCTTTGGTGATCTTGGTAAAACCAAAGTGTATAGGTTTGGATTGTGAGCAAAGTAAAACAATCCGACTGTATTCCGGTTGGGGGATATAGTGAAAATCTCAAGTGGTCCATGGGTAGTGGACATAGGAGCCGGTTGCTCTGAACCACTCTATTTCTTGGTGTCTGTGATTGTGCTTTCATTGCTTCATTGCTTCAATCTATTTACTTCCGCTTTGCACACTTCACTTCTACACTAAAAGAATTTCAAAGTGCACATACTTGTAAAAGTTTTTTAATCCCAATTCACCCCCCCCTCTTGGGAAGCCACCTGGGTAACAGTTACTTTTGGAGACAATGGCAAGGAAAAAATAATCGGAATTGGTAAGATCAAAATAACCCCCTGTACTTTCATTGAAAATGTATTGCTAGTAGATAAATTGAAGCACAATTTATTAAGTATTAGTCAACTTTGTGATAAAGGCTTCAAGGTTATCTTTGAATCATCTATGTGCATTGTAACAAACTATCTTGATTCCAGTAGTAAGTTTATTGGACATAGACTTGGAAATATTTATGTGGTTGATCTTAATGATTTTGCCATGTCAAGTAGTTCTAGTTTAGTTGTAATGAATGCTAAGATCAAGGAATTTTATTTACTGTGGCATAGATGATTAGGTCATGCTAGCATGCATACTATTGCCAAGTTAATTTTCAAAAGCATAGTTAGAAGCATGCCTAAGTTTAAAGTAGATTTTGATCGTGTTTGTGATGCATGCCAAATAGGTAAACAAACTAGAGAGAGATTTAAATCCAAAAATATGATTTCAACTACTAGACCTCTAGAACTACTTCACATGGACTTATTTGGACCAACTAGGACTACAAGCCTAGGAGGTATGAAATATGCTCTTGTGATTGTAGATGATTTTTCTAGATTTACATAGATTTTTTTTATTGCTCACAAAGATGAAACCTTCAAAATATTTTAAAAATTTTCAAAAAGATTTTAAATCAGAAAAATCTTTCAATAATTTCAATTAGAAGTGATCAAGGCACTAAATTTGAAAATCAATTTTTTGATAATTATTGCACTGAAAACGGTATTGATCATAACTTCTCCGCTCCTAGGACACCACAATAAAATGGTATTGTAGAAAAGAAAAATAGGACTTTAAAAGAAATGGCCCGAATGATATTATATGAAGGTAATCTTCCAAGGTACTTTTGGGCAGAAGTGGTGAACACTGCTTGTTATATTTTAAACCATATTTTGATCCATCCTATTTTGAAGAAAACTCCCTATGAGCTTTGGAATGAAAAGAAACCCAATATCAGTTATTTTCATGTGTTTGGATGAAAATGCTTTGTGCTTAATAATGGTAAAGATAATTTAGAAAAATTTAATGCTAAATTCAATGAAGCAGTTTTTCTTGGTTATTCATTACATAGCAAAGCATATAGAATATTTAATAAGAGGACTCTTACTATTGAAGAGTCAATGCATGTTATTTTTGATGAAACTTACCCTTCACCTTCTAAGAAAGAAGAGTGTATAGATAATGATGCAGGTACAATTCAAAAGGAGATGGAAGACATGAGCATACAAGAAAGATCAATTGAAGAAGGAGAAGAAATGTAAGCAAGGATCATACAGATCTACCAAGAGAATGGAGGTATGTAACTTCCCATCCTAAAGAATTAATTATTGGTGATCCTTCATAAGGTATTAGGACTAGGTCATCACATAGAACTGTACATGACTACCTAGCCTTTGTATCTCAAATAGAACCTCATACATTAGAATAAGCTGAAAATGACCCAAACTGGATGATGGCCATGCATGAAGATTTGAACCAATTTGAAAGAAATAAGGTTTGGACATTAGTTGATAGGCCTAAAGACCATCCAATCATAGGAACCAAATTGGTATATAGGAACAAAGTAGATGAGCAAGGAAATGTCATTAGAAACAAAGCTAGATTAGTGGCTAAAGGATACAACCAAGAAGAAGGTATTGATTTTGATGAAACATATGCACCCGTAGCAAGACTAGAAGCCATTAGATTACTTCTTGCATTTGCTTGCTACATGAATTTTAAACTTTTTCAAATAGATGTAAAAAGTGTATTTTTAAATGATTTTATCTCTAAACAAGTTTTTGTAGAACAACCATCGGGTTTTGAAGATCATGTTTTTCCAAACCATGTGTTTAAACTGAACAAAGTTTTATATGGTTTGAAACAAGCACCTAGAGCCTGGTATGATAGACTTTGCACTTTCTTGATTGAAAATGATTTTTTAAGATAAAATATTGATAAAACCCTTTTCATCAAAAGAAAAACAATCACATATCAGTTGTACAAATTTACATTGATGATATTATATTTGGTGCAACTAATAAAAATTTTTTGTGAAGAATTTGCTAAGCTAATATAGGGAGAATTTGAAATGAGCCTAATGGGTGCACTTAACTACTTCCTTGGACTTCAAGTAAAGTAAACTAAGGAAGGGAACTTCATCAACCAAGCCAAATATACCAAGAAAATAATCAAAAGGTTAGATATGGAGACAAGCAAACAAATGAGCACACCTATGAGCCCATCTTGCAAATTGGACAAAGATGAAAATAGATCCAATGTTGACCAAAAGCTTTATAGAGGTATGATCGGATCCTTATTATACTTGACTGCAAGTAGATCGGATATCTTGTATAGTGTATGTGTATGTGCTAGATTTCAAGGTAATCCTAAAAAAACATATATGCTTGCTGTTAGAAAAATATTGAGATATTTAAAAGGTACAAGTAATCTAGGTCTTTGGTTTTCAAAATAGGCTTCATTGAATTTAATTAGATTTTCGGATGTTGATTATGCTGGTTGTAGAATTGATAGAATGAGTACTAGCGGTACATGCCAATTTCTAGGATTGAATTTAATCTCATGGCACTGTAAGAAATAAAATTCGGTAGCACTTTCTACTGCTGAGGTAGAGTATGTTGCTGTAGGGAGTTGTTGTGCACAAATATTATGGATTAAACAACAACTAGAAGACTTTGGTGTTACACAATGCAAAATTCTTATCAAGTGTGATAATACAAGTGCTATAAAGTTGACCAAAATCCTATTCAGCATTCTAGAATCAAGCATATAGAGATTAGACACTATTTTATTAGAGATCATGTTTTGAGTGGTGACATTGAACTGGAATTTATCCCAATTGAAAACCAATTAGCTAACATTTTTACCAAGTCACTGAACCAGGATATATTTGAATTACTTAGAGGAGAATTAGGACTTTGCGATCCTTTCTAGATTACCTCAACCTAATTTCCTTTAAAATTAAGAAAAAACTATCTAGAAAACCTCCAACAACTATTCATGATTGTTGAATAACTTTTCTTGAAATTTCATTGAATCAAACTCAATTTATGGATCATTTCAACTTCTGTGAAAAGTTTCTATTCAAGTCGACTCTAGTAGTTTTTCTCTAGTTGAGCTGGCTCGAATACCTGATTTTTCTGCTTTTTCTATGGTCAAGCCAACTCGGATGATTTTAGGACTGAGCGAGCTGACTTGAATGTCAAGAAATCGTTGTTTAAATAGAACCGAGTAATCTACTCTTACATTTCACTCTTTCTATTCCACTCTAAACTCCTTCTACTATACTCAGAATGTTTGCCAAAACTCCAACAACCATTTCCCGAAATCTTGATTTCCTAATTCCTACAAATTTTACTACAATGGCTCCAAGAAAATTTGCATGGAAGATTCCTCAAGTAGCTGAATCAAGCACACCTAATAAAGATCTGAAGGAAAAGGGAGAAAAGAGAAAAAGGCCCTCTCCTGAACAAGAAGAAGAAGAAACACCCTCTCCAACTAGGAAATCCACTTCAATGGCCAATAAGCCTATTACATGCGGCAGAAGGATTGATTTCTCCTTCCTGAAAGAACTGGAAATGAAGATTGGGAGTTGGATAGACAACCAAGGTTGGAAGTTTTTCTGCTCTTTGGATATTCTGACCTATCCTTCTTTAGTAAGAACCTTCTTTGAAAATTTAGTCCTTGAAGAATACCATTTGGAATCCATGGTCAAGGGAGTTAAAGTCATTGTGGATGAAGACAAGTTGAGTAACCTGCTTCAAATGTTGACTAACGGTGCTACCAAGCTTACCCTAAATGACAAAGAACACACACTGAGGCTTATTTTGGAAAGATCGGATGTAAGTTTCGTCAAACATGTTCAAGCCAACATGCTATCAAAGGAAATGAAGCTACTTCACAATATGGTTAGTAGAATTTTTCTTCCCAGAACCGATTGTTTCGACTAGGTGAGTGAAAAGGATATGATTTTTATGGGATACCTTATTGAAGAAGAACCTCTTAACCTTCCTTACATCATGATGATACAAATGAGAGAGGCTGCAAGAAAACTTGAAGCATGTCTGCCCTACGGTATGATATTCACCTTACTATTTGAAGATACTGGAATTGACCTAACTGATGAGATAGGCAAGCCTCATCACCATTTAGACACCTATTCTCTCAACTCTCTTAGAAGAATGGGATATCAACTACAAGAGGGAGTCTGGATAAAGAAAATGTTTGGTCAGATAGCTGCCACATCCTTAGATGATGATATGGATGAACCTGCTACTGTTAAAGCCAATAACAAGGATGAAGACACATATGATCATTCAATGATAACTCCAACTGGACTTAAAGAGCTGATATTTTAAAAAATGAAAACTATTTCTGATTCTCTGATAGGTCACATAAATTTTGCACTTGATGAATTACGAAATTCAGTTAATGCCAGCTTGTAGAAAATGAGATCAGAACAAATGCTTCACAAGGAAAAGATGGAAAAAGCAATGGAGAATTTTAAAAAGGAAATCCGAAGTATCCTACTGCACTCTCAAAAGGAAATATTCACTGCTAAGAATACTCTCTTACAGATCAACAAAGAGTAACATGAACCTCCTGCTCAACCATCTCCTAATCCTTCATCTGATCCACCTTCACTCAAAGCTAAACCTGTTGTGACCAAGAAGAAGTCAAAGACCAAGAAGACTAAGACACCTATAGCCCTAGTTAGAACTAGATTTAGGGATTTAAGGTTCAAACCTCTGAAAACCAAAACCTCTGATAAGGTTATAGATGTTGGCTCTTCTTCTAGTGAAGAAGAAGAATAAGTTGATTTGTTAGTCTTTTGGTTGCATTGATCACATCTTTGTACTTTTGACTTTTCATAATATGTACACTTTACTTCCTATCTTTTACAATTAAGAAACTTTTTGAATAGAAAGAAATCTTACTGAATGAATGTACTTTCTTTCATATTTTGTACTTTGTATGGAAAATTTCTAAATGAAATGAAAGTTATTTTGGCAATATCTACTATTGTCATTAATTGTTATGCAATGTTTTCAATACAATTGTGATGAGTTTTAATTAGAATTACCAAATGAATTTGAGAAAGTAAAATTATCTCAAACAAATATTAAATACTTTCTCAATCTATTTCAAAATCTAAGCTTTACTGAAAATTCCTTTTTGATTATTTGACAAAAAGGGGGAGAATGGTATCAATATCAATATTGAGCTATCATGAAAATTCTGGTATCTACTTTGAGCTTCCTTGATTCCTTGCAATTACTCTTAAAGTGCATAAAAGGAATGAAAAAGGGGGAGCACAAAAATGATTGTATTCAAATGAACATAACTGTTTCATTATTTTAAAACCTAGAGAAAGGGGGAGATTCTCTTAAAAATGGCTTTAGCTCTAAATCCTTCTCTTGCTCTGATTACTTTAAAATTAGCCTTAATTTTATCATATTTTAAAACTCTAATACTCCATGTTTGTGCTAATTCTGATACTATGAAGCATGCAAAGTTTAATACTGGGATATACACAAAAGCTCTAACATTATGCTATACAATTTCATTACTAGAGCTTTGATACTTATTTACAAACATAGTTAGCTCCAATACATGTGAATACTTACTTTCAAATACTTTTATACATGTAAGTGTAAAGAAATTTTTATAACCAGTGTTTTGTCATCATTAAAAAGGAAAAGATTGTTGACCCCATAAGTGATTTTGATGATAACCAAATATTGGAGCATGCACATATTTTACTAACAACTCTTCAAGTGGTTTACAAGTTTTTGTAGGATGAGTTATTTGTTTAAACTTCAACTCCTACATTTATACTTCTTATTTTGAGTTGTGTTGTAATCATATTTTATAAAGAAGAACCCAAAGAAAAAGTTAAAAATAATCATGTAAATGAGTTGCTTCTATGAGTGTTGTGCTTTAAATTTATTTTGAATTGGTTTGTATCAAAAGTTTGAGAGTGTTGGTGAGAGTGTTCTTGAGTTTAATTATAAAAATTTTGAAGAAGTCACTTGAGTCGACCCAGTCTAAAGAAGAGCCGACTCTACCTCATGGCACGCAGCATCCGAGCCGTCTCAAGTGGAACCGAGCCAACTCATCCAGAGTTCATTCATAATATTTTTTGAGAACAAGCCAGGCGAGTCAACCCCAACCTGCAAAAGCCGACTCTGCCATAACAAATTTTAAAGACCTGAGAAAGCGAGCCAACTCGATCTGCAATGAGTTAACTCCTCCAGACTAAAGATTTCTGATTCTGAAAAGAAGAGTCGATCCAAGTAAAAGCGAGCCGACTCCTCAAGTTCATTGATTTCAATGATGGAAGTTCGAGCCAACCCGAATGATCATGAGCCGACTCATCCAGAGTAAAGTTTTACACCTTAAGACAAAGAGCCAACCCAGCTGAAGAAATGGTGACTTGACCTACTGACTCGAAGGATCCGAGCTGACTCGAGTGTCATTTTCAAGTACATAATGGCTAGTTCCAGAATTCTTTTTTGAATGCAAAAAGGTGCTCCAACGGTCAAATGTCACATCCCAACGGTCTACAATGACTAAAACTATCTTGGAATGATGGAAGGCCATATATTTGAGGGATTTGAACTTCCTTGAAGATAATGTTAGAAAGTTTTTCAAAGATCTTATGCTTTATTGAATATCCAACCTATTAACAAAGAAAGGAGCACTAAGAGCATTTAAGTCAGCCTTCAAGTCTTCACCAACTTTGATCTGAAGCTTGAAGCACTTTGGAGAGAAATTATTGAAGCCATTAAAGTGCATTGAAGTGCATCCAAGTGGGCTTCTCTCAAGTTGCATTAGCAACTATTCAACAAAGAGAGTTTGTCATTATTGTTGCATTTACTTTCAATTCATTCTTGAGTTGTTTGGGTTATTGATGAGCCCGTTTGAAAAACCAAATAGGTTCTTGGTAAGCCTTAGATAAAAACCAAGTGTTGGGTTCTTGGTGATCTTGTTAAAACCAAGTTGGATTTCTTTGGTGATCCTGTTTAAAACCAAAGGATGTAGGGTTTCTTTGGTGATCCCGGTAAAACCAAAGTGTAGAGGTTTTGGATTATGAGCCTGTAAAATAATCTGATTATATTCGGGTGTGAATATAGTGGAAATCCCAAGTGGTAATCATGGGTAGTGGATGTAGGAGCTGGGTTGCTCCGAACCACTATAATTTTTGTGTGTTTGTGTTATAATTCTCTGATTTTATTTAGCTTCTGCAATTAATTATTTTGTCACAGCACCCAACACTCTAAAAGGGATTTCAAAGAGCACATATCTGCTTAAATTTTTAAATTCCCAATTCACCCTCACTCTTGGAAAAGCCACCTGGGCAACACTTAGTTGGCTCCAACAACTCTTATGTAAGTGGTTCTAACTAGAAACAAATTGTAGGTAAAAAGTTACAACCACTTTGACACATGGCATCTAGAAGATCCTAATGTTGCTTCCAAATGCTGATGTGGAGGTATAAGTATCATAAGTTGTGGCATCCTACATACCAAATATTGTTGATGTAGTGGAAGGAATCTTTATGTTCTCCATAAAACTCTTGATGTAGTGTAAATCCTTCTTCCCTAAGGTTGTTTGATGAGTTGTTCTCCTATGTGCTTCAAATCTTGGCGTGAATTGGGCTTGGGCTTGGTCTTGAAGAGGCTTGAATGGTTGGTCTTGGACTTGAAGAGGACACCCTCCATCATGCTTTGGGTTTGAGCCGAATGGGCTTCTTCCATGTGTTGGCTTATGAGCCAAATCATACTTCAAGAAAATTTGGCTTATGAACATGCTTCAAGAAAATTTATGGGCTTCTTCCATGTGTTGGCTTATGAGCCAAATCATGCTTCAAGAAAATTTGGCTTATGAACATGTTTCAAGAAAATTTGTAACTTGCTTCGAAAACATTATTTACTATAGCTGCAAAAATAAAGTGAGTTAATCAAAGTTTATATTGTTGCTATGGATGTCCCCATCAGTTCTCCCGAGGTGGAAAGAGCTCGACTCCATCGAGTAGGAATTCATCTAGCTTTGGTAGTACTCTAAGAGGTCAGGATAGATTCCTTGTAAGTCCTCTCGAGTGATCCATGAGTCTTCAGAATCAGGATATCCTTGTTAGTGAACCAAGTAGTGCTGATAGTCTTTGTTTCGAGTAGTAATAATCTTGTCATCTAAGATTTGCTCAATCCTATCTCGTCACTTTGGAAATATGGCTGGTGGACACTCAAGGGTTGGCTCACTCTCAAAGGTAGAATCAGGCCCGACTTGCTCACTTGGTATCATTGTCGGTTCTTTGTACTCTATTAGATCTAAAATGTTGAAAGTGGAACTGATACCAAAGTCAGATGGTAAATTTAGCACATATTAGGTCCAAATTTTCTTATTATTTTGAAAAAGACCTGCACCACGAGCATGTAACCGTTCAGGTTTGGCCTTACCAGGACATAGTCTCCTTCTTGAAATTCTTTGGCTCTTTTATATGAGTTAATCATATGTTTGTTAATTTCATTGCTCAAATTTTCTTACTAATCATGCTATGCATATGACTCAAACAATCATGGACACTTATGCATTGGAAGGTCAAATGATATCAAATGACAAAACATAAATGACACCAAAATAAAACAAGCTCAAATGGACTTTATTATCTATGAATTAAACTTTATTGTTGGGCTAGGAAACAAAAGTTCCTAATTTCCAATATTTCCCTAAATGACTTTGAAGACTCTGGCACACAACTTCAAGTAAATGGCAGTGAATCTTAATTTAATTCCTAACATATGCCATAAAGTCTTAAAAAAGAAACTATTGAATATTACTAGGACCAGATCAATGATATGGTGGATGTCCCAGCTTGGTGGAATAGGAGAGTGCATGTAACGTAGTGGTGAATCAGGCTCAGGGCAATTATCAGGGATTACAATTTCCATCTTCCATCTCTTCCATGTCCATCTTTCAATTCCTACCATCTCTTCACTTCCAATCCTCATGTTAAATTCTTTTGCAGGTTCTACAATTTCTTGGGGTTGATCCTTTGGAATTGGTTCTAAATTTTCTCTGATGGTCAATACCCCATTAGGTGATCCTTCATTAATCTCTAGATTTAAATCTTCAACATTGATTAATTCCGGGTCTTTTATTATCTCCTCGAATTATTCTTCATTGCTTTGTCCCTAGACTTCATTTTCTTCAAGTTGATTATTCCCGTTGTTGATTTCTTTAAGCTGGGTAATTATTTTATCTTCAAGCAATTGTTCTTGTTCATACTCATCCATAAGGTTAGACCTATCTTCATAAACTTCTTCCTTAAGTTCTTCAACGGGTTTAGGATCTTCTCTTTCTAGCCCTTCATTTGGACAAGATTTTGATTCTATTTCATCTTTAAACTCTTCAATAGGTTTAGGAAACTTTCTCTAATTCTTCCTAAGTTTATTCTCTTCTTCATCTCCCTCATACTTATTGAATTCAGCAATATATTTAAACACAGTTTCATCATCTTGTCTCAATTTGTATCATTGGATTGGAAGATTTTGCTTATAAGATTTGCCTATGTACTTTTCCTTCAGCTTACTCTTCATATCTCTCCAAGTAATTATTTTATCCCCACTATAATAACTTTTATACTCAACATGTCCCCAATATGACTTAGCATGTCGGACTAGCTTTAATTTAGTAAATTGACACTTCCTTTCTTTTGACATTTAATCAAACTCAAAGACTGATCCATTTTCTTCTCCCAATCGACATACATCTCAGGGTTTCCATCAAAAGTGGGTGCATAGGGTTGATTGCTCCTAAAGACTCTTTCCTCCTGATCTACAAAGCCTTGATAGGGGTATCTAAATTTATACTCAGGGGTGGGATCATGACAATGGGCTCTTGGATCAATGGGAGGTGATTTAGGATTAGTACGGGTCAAGCAATCTTTTTTGATGTTCCTGATTTGATTATTCACTTGCCCTAACTCTTTGTTCACTTGCTCTAATTTTTTAGTTAGGGTATCAAATTTTTCAGTCAGGGTCCTCTTAAAGAATTCAAGATTAGGATCCATGGGTAAACCAGATTAAGTGTAGAACTGTTGGTATAGGGCTTCAAATCAGTTGGGCCAACAATACAAACCTAACTTCTAGGGCTCCTAGACTTAGAAGTTCAAACACATGACTTAACTAGGTACTACTTAAGAATGTAATTATCCTGTCCACTGGCCATATAATAGGCAAGGTTGCTGGAGGCTCTCCTCGCTTTCGCGAGGTCCTAATTAAAAACTGCAAGTCCGCTTAAGGCGTTTGCCATTGGACCTCTAGCCTTAGATACCAATTTCAAGAAATAAGTACAAACTCAAATAATACTTTGTCTTATCTTGCACTGGAACCTGAGTTGTGGGTGTCCCTAGTTTTAGGTTCCTACTCGATTTCAATTATGGCTTAGGTCAATGCAAATGTGGGTGATTATTTTGGGCTAAGGAAAGGTAATGACCACCTTTCTTTATGTTATGATTGAATGCCCTTAATTGGATTTAGAAATAGCTGCACAAACAATCAACTTGCTAACAACATATCAATACTAGCTCAAATATGTGATTCAAACCTGAATTTTAAAAAAAATTTAAAATTCAGAAATTTAAATTGGAAAATTTAGATTTTGAAGTCTGGATTTTAAAAATCAAACTTTAAAATTTAAATCTCAAATTAGAGTTAAAAATTTGCTCTAGAAGTTATAGTCATTGCAAGATAGTTTCAGCCCTAACAACTTTTAGTCAACTAGTTTTAAAATTCAGAATTTAAAATTTTAAAATTTCAAAAAAAAAAATTGAAATTGAGTTGTTAAATCTCTCAGTGAAGATTCCAGATTCCATGTTTTGAATTTTAGTTCCCGAAATTTGGTTAAGAAATTCATTTTAAAAGCTTGTTGTAAAAGTTGTGACAAGAAAATTTCAGCAGCGGACAACTTTCAACTAACTAGTTTTAAAATTCAAAATTAAAATTTTAAAAATTTTAAAAAATTTAAAATTTAAATTTAAATTATTATATCTCTGAGTTAAGGCTTCAGATTTTGAAATTTGAATTTTAATTTTCAAGTTTTGGTTATGAAATTCAAATTTGAAAGCTTGTTGTAGAAGTAGTTACAAGAAGCTTCTGGCCAACAAACCCTTAACCATCTAACATCCAAAATTCGAAATTAAATTCAAACCAATTTTAGAATTTGAGTTTTAATGAGTGGAGATCTTATACACAAATCTAAAATTCAGAAGGAAATTTTTTTGAGTTTTTCTAAAATTTAATGGAACAACTAAATGGAGGAAAACTAGAATTGAAATAAGCTGTGAACTAGTTAAGGCATTAGCTTAAAGTGACAAAAATTAAACTAAGAATTTGAAGAAAATATTTTTTTTATATAATTTTGTATCTCATATCCTAACATGCTAAAGTGAATCAAAAAAACTTTTTTGGATTTTTTTCCTTTTGAAAAAAAATGCTAAAATTCATGGAATACTCGAGTTGGTGCTAGTACAGAAATTTCAGCAATCAGCAAACCTCCAATTAACTAGATTCAAAATTTAAATTTTAAATTTTAAAATCTTTAAAAAATTAAATTTAAATTGAGACTTTTATACATAGAGTTAAGATTTTAGATCTCAAAGTTTAAAATTTAAATCTCAAATTTTGGATTTGAATTTTAGATTTTGAAGTCAAGCAACACACAAAGGGAACAAAAATTCAGCAACTTGACCTAGTAAACCTTAAGCTCTGATACCAAAAATTGGTGGGAAAAAAATGAAATGAGGGATGGAGAGTTTAAGCAAGCTAACCAACAAGCAAACTTGAACAATTAATTATCAAATAAATGGACTAAATTAATCAAAGAAAAGAATTTTCATAAGGAGACTAGTTGATCTATTTTACGATACATGCAATGTAGATCAAGTTCAAAATAAAGATTAGGATCTTCATGGCAAGGAAACCATCACTACTAGGGCAAGTAAACCTTCAAATAATTAGATCTAATAAAACTTAGGAAGAGTTTTCCTACCAACAATGATGGCTAAGTATTTGATGGAAGAAGAAGCTCTCAACACTCATGGATTTGAGGACTAGAAGGCAAGATTAACACTCCCTACTTTGAGACTTACCTTGCCCTTGATCCATAGTGTAGAGACCTTCATCCTTGACTTGGGGACCTGAGAGAACCTGCAAATAAACTTAAGATTAGGCATGGAAGAAGAATTTGGGTTGGAATGGAAACAAGGAAAAGGGAAGAAGAAGAAAGTGGTCAGCGGCCTTGGTGCTTGAAACTTGAGCTTGGGCCAAACTATGGGGTGTCCCACTCTTCACTCCTTGTAATGGCACTCTTCTCTCTCAAACACAAACTTAAAATCTCTCACTCTTTCCTTAGATAAGGATCTACACAGTCAAATTAGCAAGAACACTCTCACTCCAAACAAGAATACAAGAGAACTAGAACACAAGAGAAATAACCCTTTCATTAATCATCATAGCATAGAATGAATACAAATGAGAGCTTTGGGGGCCTATTTATAGGCTTCTAAGCTAGAAAATTTCATCCAAGAGTAGAGGGGAGGGGATAAGGATGGCTTAGTTGGCTCCAACAACTCTTAGGTAAGTGGTTCTAACTAGAAATAAATTGTAGGTAGAAAGTTACAACCACTTTGACATGTGGCATCTAGAAGATTCTAATGTGGCTTCCAAATGCTGATGTGGAGGCTTAGGTGTCATAAGTTATAGCATCCAACATATCAAATATTGTTGTGGTAGTGAAATGAATCTTTATGTTCCTTATAAAACTCTTGATGTAGTATAATTCCTTCTCCCCCAAGGTTTTTTGATGAGTTGTTCTCCCATGTGCTTCAAATCTTGGCATGAATTGGGCTTGGGCTTGGTCTTGAAGGGGCTTAAATGGTTGGTCTTGGACTTGAAGAGGACGCCCTCCATCATGCTTTGGGATTGAGTCGAATGGGCTTCTTCCATGTGTGGCTTATGAGCCAAATCATGCTTCAAGAAAATTTGGCTTATGAACATGCTTCAAGAAAATTAATGGGCTTCTTCCATGTATTGGCTTATGAGCCAATCATGCTTCAAAGAAATTTGGCTTATAAACATGTTACAAGAAAATTTGTAACTCACTTCGAAAACTTTATTGACTATAGCTACAAAAACAAAGTGAGTTAATCAAAGTATATATTCTTATTATGGATGTTCCCAATACTCGTCCTATGAGCACGATCCCGGCTAGGAGCTGACCTCGACATGAGGTTTCACCTTGGCAGCATGAGCATGTCCCTGGCAGGGAGCTGGCCTCAAACGAAGGGCTTTCCCTTGAGCATGACTCTAGCTGGGAGCTAACCTCGTCAGGAGGACTCACCTTGGTAGCATGAGCATGACCCCGATCGGGAGCTGATCTTAGACGGAGGGCTCGCCCTATGAGCATGACCCTGGCTGGGAGTTGAACTCAGTAGGAGGGCTTTCCTTGGCAACATGAGCACGTCCCTGACTGGGGGCTAGCCTCAGACGGAGGGCTTGCCCTATGAGCACGATACTGGCTAGGAGCTGACCTCGGCAAGAGGGTTCACCTCGGCAGCATGAGCTCATCCCCAACCAGGAGCTGGCCATTAATGAAGGGCTCGCCCTATAAGCATGACCCCGGCTGGGAGCTGACCTCGGTAAGAGAGCTCACCTCACAACATGAGCTCATCCCCGATTGGGAGCTGGCCTCAGATGGAGGGCTCGCCCTATGAGCACGATCCCATCTAGAAGCTGACCTTGGTAGGAGGGCTCACCTCAGCAGCATGAGCTCATCCTCGACCAGGAGTTGGCCTCAAATTGAGGGCTCCCCCTATGAGCATGACCTTGGCTAGGAGCTAACCTCGGCAAGAGGGCTTGCCTTGGCTCTTTGTTCGGCCACCGTGTCCAGGTGGTAGATCTCTTGCCAATGTGACTGCCAGCAGGGGCTCCATGTCAGTGAGTATACCATACCAGATGTCCCCAACTCCCGAGCCTAAAGAACAAAGCGGCGCTTGGGGGAGGGGAGTAATGATCATGCTGATGTGGAGGGGCATACATCCTGTGCCATCAATGCCTTGAATGCCAGCACCCCGGAGTCCATGCTTCCTACCAACTGGGCGACACCACATCACCCCTCTTTAAAAGGTGTCATAATTGCCATCATTGGGCCCGAAGGAGTTGCCTCCGAATCGAAGCGCCGCTCCCAATGGGTCCTGACATGTGGCATGCTCTAGCTGGCTCGGGGTGAGATATGGTGCATGCCTTCGATAGGTTTGTGGCAACGAAGGCTTTGGGCCATTTGAAAGGGACTTGTCCTTTTGTTTCTTAAGGATTTTTGAGCGGCAAGGACAAGGCCTTTCTCTGCAGAGTGACTTCTTCCCCCTTCATTTTCTTGATCAAGGTCATGAGGTCTTAGCAGGTTAGACCCCTTCTTCCCCTCTCTTTGTTTCTTCCTTTTGCTCTTTTCCTTCGGCCTGTGCTATGAAAGAACTTTTGTTAGGTCCTCTAGGTCTCTGTCTTTCTTTTCTTTCTTTCCCACCACTTCCAATGAGTCCTTCAGGTAGAGGGCACTGCCACCAAGGATTTTTTGATGGGGTGAGGCCATCTCAGCCGAGGCCTCCTTCCTCAGATAGCGAGGAGGAGGAAGTCCCAATCGCATCCAGCAGGGATCCCCGCCAGACAGGGATTGTCATTGGACCCCCTGCGGCTCATCCTCCATCAGCTTCTTTGCTAGGGAGTCTGGCGGTCCCACTGGCATTATTTCGATGATGACCGGTGAGGTTCTCCTCTATATCCGCAGGTCATTTGGGATCCCTGATTCCATTCAACTCTCCATTCTTGGATCGGAGGAACAGCTCACTTCTAGTGGCTAGGGCCAAATCACTTTGTATGAAGACTTCTTCCTTAGTGGTCTTCATCTTCCTTTTTATGTCTTCTTCCTTTCTTTTCTTGGTAACTACTGTCTTGTTCCGGCCCAACTCACCCCAATGCTATTCGGACTATTATTTGTTTTATTATTCTTTGTCACTTCCATGGGATTGTCACTCGTTTCTCCCTCTTCAAGGCCCTGTTCACCCTGAAGTGCCATCCATCTGATAGCAGATGGTGGTTCGTGTCTCTCCGCAAGGGGGCCCTCAAGTTTGATCTGCCCACCTCCATCAAGGGATGGAAGGGCATATTCTTGTTTATCCCGATTGAGGGGGTGGACTAGGTCTGGAGTGACCTAGACCTCTCCCAAAATCAATAGTCTATAGTCGAGCTAGCTGATAAGGAAGTATTCGACTGGCTCATCTCCTCCGAGGTTCTAGCCCTTCGGGGTTTATTGACCAAGTGAAATCTCATCGAATCTAGAGTCGGCTAGGCTCAGCCCCAGGGTAAGGCTTAATGTCAGGCTCTTTTTTTTTCAATAGTGGATCCAATTCTGACATGAGACTAACCAGTTTGCCTTGTTTTGCAAGTATGAGGTTCAACTTTGAAGAACTCCTGGGGATGTAGAAGAAGAGGGCCCCTTCTACTAGGCCAGAATGGGAGCCTAGGAAGAAAGCTCGGGAGGAGTCGGGGCAGAGGCTCGGCAAAGAACCAGAGAGGAGGGGGCTAGCTACCATGCTAGTGACACCTGGATCAAAGGCCCCAGTTCTGGCTTGCCAACCCCAGTATGAAGCCAAAACCATGGAGGGGGGCCCGCCAGCGACTCCGGAGGCCCCCTCCATGCACTGAAGACTCACCACAGCTAGAAGAGGTAGAGGTGGTGAGATCAACTACCACCGAAAGGCCAACTCCACCACCTGGAGCTGGAGCTATCGATGACTAGTCGACCAGTACAGCACCCTCGCCAGTGACCAATCCAAATCCCTCTCAGCCGTTTATGGCATCAAGCAGATGGTCAAGAAGCTCTCCATTTTCTTCCCCCGGGATGCCAAGATAACCCAATACGGGAAGTTGGCGGAGGAAATTTTGAACTCTCTCATCCAGTCGATGGATTGCCAGTGTAGGATCGGGAGGCCGTCGACGAAGCTCGCCACTGTGGTGTTCCCCTAGCTCATGTCGATAAGTCAACTCTGGGTCCGTTTCCCCCTTTTCCTTCTCTTATAAGAGGCACTGACTGTCATCTCGTGTGCTAGTAGCGGCCGACGTGTAGCTCCTACGGGACTCCTATCGGGCACTACTGAGGCATGAGGACCACCTCTGCTAAGAGAGGGATGTATCCCGAGGTCAGGCCAATCAAGCTCAAGAATTGGAAAGCCAACTAAACAGTTCCCAAGCGAGGGTGGCGGAGTTAGAGAAGAAGTCCATCGAGCTTGAGGAGGCCTTGAAGGAAGAGAAAGGAGAGAGTTCCCTCTAGGCCAAAAAAGTGGCAACCTTTGAGGTGGAGGTAGCCTACCTGGAAGGAAGGGTGCAAACCCTCCAGGCACAGCTGGAGGAAGAAGTGGCACGGGCCACAGCGATGGTGAAGAAGGCTGCGGGAGCTATCACTTTGATGGAGATGGCCAAGAAGGAAGCTGTCGAGGCCATCCCCAAATTCATGGCATCCCAGGCCTTCAAGGATGAGGTCACTAAAGCCTACCACCAGGAGTTTAGTAACTTTAGAGGCTAAGCCATCTACCTCTTCAGACTAAAGGGGTTGGACAGCATCATGCCCTCACTTCCATTCCCCACGCGACCGAGTGCGACCGCTGCCGAGGCAGGATCGGAGTTGGAGCTGAAGGTAGCCGAGGTCGAGGCCAGGTCCGTAGTAGCCCAGGATGCCCCTTAACCAGCCGAAGTCACTCGCTTGCTAGGGAAGGAGCCGAGGTCGAGGCCAGGTTCGAAGTCACCCAGGATGCCCCTCAACCAACCGAAGTCACTCGCCTACCGGGGAAGGAGCCGGCGACCAAAACATGGGCCTTTTCTTTTGTCCTTTTTGTAACTTAGACTTTTGGAAGGCTTCTTGGTCTGTCAAGAGTATTCATAGGATATAAAGAAAACTTCATCAATGAAAACATCTTTCCTTTCTAACTGGTGTTGATTACTTCTCTTTCTTCTTCTTCTTTTTTTTTTGAAGTACTTCCATAGAATCCTTCAGAGCAAATGAGGGACTTATCTTAGTGGTGAGGGAATAGGCTAACTTGACTGACGAACATAACATGGTCTTTCCTTTTTCCTCCAACTCCTGTGTGCATTCCTTTCCCAGGCCTTAGTTACTTTAGATTGGCTCTGAGGCCTTAGGATCTGTATGAAGGTTTCTAAGAACATTCCACTCCCATTCTCATGGTCTTGAAATCATGCAAGCCCAGGTGTAGGACTTCTGGATCTTCTTGCCTCACCAAGCTATGAGTCAAGCAATAGATGGTGAGATTTTAGGGGTCTTCCAGCTTACATCTCCGGACTATGAGCGAGGCAATAGATGCGGGGCTTCGTAAGTCTCCTGGCTTGAAGGTGCCAAATTGTGAGTCAAGCAATAGATGGCAAGATTTCTGGGGTTTTCCGGCTGACATCTCTAGACTGTGAGTAAGGCAGTAGATGCAGGACTTCGTAAGTCTTTCAGCTTGAGGGTGCCAAACTGTAAGTCAAACGATAGATGGCGAGATTTCTAGGGCTTCCTGGCTAACATCTCCAGACTGTGAGTAAGGCAGCAGATGCAGGGCTTTGTAAGTTTTTCGGCTTGAGGGTGTCGACCTGTGAGTCAAGTGATAAATGGCAGGATTTCTGGGGTTTCCCAGCTGACATCTTTGGACTGTGAGTAAGGTAGTAGATGCGGGGCTTCGTAAGTTTCCTAGCTTGAGGGTGCCGAACTGTGAGTCAAGCAGTAGATGGCGAGATTTTTGGGATTTCTCGACTGACATCTCTGGACTATGAGTAAGGCAACAGATGCGGGGCTTCGTAAGTTTTCCTGCTTAAGGGTGGCGAACTATGAGTCAAGCGTTAGATGATAGGATTTCTAGGGTTTCTTGGCTGACATCTATGGATTGTGAGTAAGGCAGCAAATGCAAGGCTTCGTAAGTTTTCTAGCATGAAGGTGCCAAATTATGAGTCAAGTGGTAGATGGTGAGATTTTTGGGATTTTCTGACTGACATCTCCGGATTGTGAGTAAGGCAGTGGATGCGGGGTTTTGTAAGTTTCCTGGCTTGAAGTGCGGGGCTTCGTAAGTTTCTCGGCTTGAGGTGCGGGACTTTGTAAGTTTCTCGGCTTGATGTTTGAGGCTTCATAAGCTTCCCAGCTTGAGGTGCGGGGCTTCGTGATTTTCCTGGCTTGAGGTGTGGGGCTTCGTAAGTTTTTCGACTTGAGGTGCGAGGCTTTGTATGTTTCCTGGCTTGAGGTGAGGGGCTTTGTAAATTTTTCAGCTTTGTTTGTCAGACTTGGAGTCGGACGGATACGTTCCTGCATAGGCGAAAGACAAGGTTGCACCAAAAAATAACTTTAATGATTGAGAAGAAGACTTACATCACTGGTAATACATTCTTAAGTTGCTCGTATTTCATGTTCGCATGAATCGGGCTCCGTCTAGCCCAGTATAATAATAAGCTCTGCCTAGCAGAGCCTCGACTACCTTATAGGGGCCTTCCCATTTTAGAAAGAGTTTGTCATATTTTCCTAGCTGGGACACTTCCACTCGCCTAAGGACCAGGTCGCCCGGTCGGAATGCCTTGGGCCTTACACGAGAGTTATAGTAGTGCGCCACCCATTGTTGATAGGCTGCCATCTAGAGTCAGACTTTGTATCTTGTCTCGTCAAGCAGATCTAGGTTGAGGAGGAGACAGGCTGAATTCTTAGCTTTGCCATACTACTTTACCCGCAGTGTGGGTAGGCCAAGCTCTACTGAAATCACGACTTCAATACCGAAGACAAGGTTGAAGGGTATCTTGCCGGTGGCCATATGGGGTGTAGTGTGGTAAGCCCACAGCACACTGGGTAATTCTTCGGCCCATCGACCCTTGGCCTCATCCAGCCTCATGTGGAGCCCTTGCAAGATTGTTTGGTTAGTCACCTCAGCCTCCCCATTGGTCTGAGGATGAGCCACCAAGGTGAAACGATGATAGATGTTGAGGTCAGCGCAGAACTCCTCGAAAGCCTGATTATCAAACTAACGTCCGTTGTCCATGATGACTGAGTACGGGAGCTCAAACTGGTAAATAACAGACTTCCAGAAGAAGGACCTGACTTTTGCCTCCATTATCCGGGCCAGGGGTTCGGCCTCGACCCACTTGGTGAAGTAGTTAATGGCCATAACCAAAAATTTCTATTGATCGGATACGATAGGGAAGGGACCTAAGATGTCCATTTCCTATTAGGCAAACAGGCAAGAAGCTGATAGTTAGGAGAGCGGAGCTGCCGGTTGCCACTGGATGTGGTCATGATGTTGACAACAGTCACACTTCCTCATGAAGTCGGTAGCATCTAGCATAGTCTTCCATAGATGCCTTCGTGTATTTCCTGGAGCACGTAGGTAGCTTTTGAGAGCTTCAAGCATTTCAACAGGGGGTAAGAGTAAGACCTCCAGTATAGCTGCCCATCCATCATCACATACCATGCGACCTTCTTCTTGAGGAGACTGGCTTCCTTTCATTCCTCAAGCAGAGTGCTAGTGGTGATATACTTGATATAGGGGTCCATCTAGCTGGCTTCAGAGGTGATTTGCTGGACTTCTACTACGGACTCATAGTTGGGGGCCTCGAGATACTCGATGAAGGTATGCCCCAGCAATGACTCCGGTAGGGTGACTAGTTTGGAGAGGACATTAGCCTGGACATTCTTCGCTCGTGGGATATGGGAAATGCCGAAATGCTGGAGGTTCATCATGTACGAGCGTATCTTGTCCAAGTACTTCGCCATCATGGGATACCGAGCTTCATGCTGCTCGTCAGAGACTTGGCCCACCATAAGCTGAGAGTCGGTGAGGACCTTCAACCTCCTAATGCCCAACTTGTGGGACACCTTTAGCTACATGAGGGTGCCTCATATTCAGCTTAATTATTGGTTGCTTTGAAAAGAAACCGCAGTGCATACTCCGCAATGACCCTGTCAGAGTTGGTGAGGATGAGGTCGGCTCCACTCCCTCTAGTGTTGGATGCACCGTCGACATGAAGGATCTCGTCATCACTTATGAGGATGGGTCTAGCTTAGGCTCGGCTTGCCGGTCTGTCGCCCCCGGGTCCTCATCTATCCAGGTGCATTCTGTTAGGAAATCGGCTAGGACCTGGGCCTTTTGTACCGATCATGGGTGGTAGGTGATGTCAAACTCGTTGAGCTTCACCGCCGACTTGGCCAAGCATCCTGAAGTATTAGGGTGGCTCAGGATAGCCCTTAGAGGCTGATCGATGAGGACGATAATGGGGTTCACTTGGAAGTAGAGCCTGAGGTGCTGCACAGACATTATTAGTGCAAAAATAATCTTTTCAGATCGGGTATACCTAGTTTCTGCATCATGGAGCAACTTGCTGGCATAGTAGACTAGCCACTAGGAGCCATCCTTATTGATGTGGACCAGCACTGAGCTGATCGATTTAAGTGAGACCACTAGGTATAGAGGAGCTCTTCCCTAGGCTTCGGCCTGGATAGCAACAGTGGGGAGGCGAGGAGCTTCTTCAGCCCCTCGAATGCCTCCCGACACTCTTCCATCCAAGTGAAGTCATTCATCTTTTGCAGCACCTTGAAGAATGGCTAGCAACACTTGATGGAATGCGAGATAAAGTAGCTTAATTCCATGATGCATCCAATCAAGCATTGAACCTCCTTCTTGGAGATAGGGTGTCTCATGTCAATGATTGCCCGGATCTTCTTAAGGTTGGCCTTTATTTCCCTCTAGGTGACCATGAATCCCAGAAACTTTATCTCCATGATGCCAAATATGCACTTGGTGAGGTTCAACTTCATCTGATAGAGGTGGAGGTTGTCGAAAGCCTCCTCCAGGTCGGTAATGTGATCCGACCCCATGCCGCTCATGACGAGCATATCGTCTACATAAACTTGCATGTTGCGATCGATTTGGTCTTTGAAGACCTTGTTGACCAGATGCTGGTACATGGCTCATGTATTCTTAAGACCAAATGGCATCATCTTGTAGCAGTACGTACCTCTGTCGGTCACAAATGTTGTGTGCTCCTCGTTCTTTAAATGCATGCAGATTTGATTGTATCCAGAGAATGCATCCATGAAGCCAAGGAACTTGTGGCCCAAGGTCACATCCACCAGCTAGTCAATCTTGGAGAGTGGGAAGCTATCCTTTGAGCATGCTCGGTTGAGGTCGGTGTAGTCTGCACAGATTCTCCACTTCTTAGAAGCTTTCCTGACCATCACCACATTAGCAAGCCAGTCAGGATACCGTACCTCATGGATAATGCCCACTATAAGAAGCTTCTCAACTTCTTCATCGATTGCCATCTGCCACTCTGGGGTGAAGCTTCTTTTCTTCTACCGGACTAGGTGATAGTTGGGATCGACATTCAACTTATGGGTGATCATTTCTGGAGAGATGCCTGGCATATCGATGGCGGTCTAGGCGAAGATGTCTGCGTTGGCCCGTAGAAAACTGAGCAGATGAGATCTCTCTTCTTCAGGCAACAGGGCTCCCACCTATACCATCCTCAAGTGATCCTCTCCCAAGGGGAAGGATAATAAGGACTCAACTGGTCCGCCTTTCGACTCCATCTCTGCCGAATTTAGCTGGTCAATGACTGGGCTTGGATTGGCCCCGTACAGTCCCAAGATAGTCTGCAGGCAATGCTGGACTGGCTAGCATGACCCTCTCATCTCCTCAAACCCCCAAGGGGTAGGGAACTGAATGAGGAGATGCTTTGTGGAGATGGTTGCATCGAGCAAGTTGAGTCCGGGATGCCCCAATATTACATTGTAAGGCAAGGGAAGCCTCATAGTGGTGAATGTTGTCAATACAGTACTTTACTGAGGTGGGATCCCGGTGGTTATTGGGAGTGTAATCTCTCCCTAAACTCTAAATGAATCTCTGGTGAAGCCCACTAAGGACATGAATATCGATTTTATTTGGTCAGCAGACTAGTTCATCCTTGCGAAAGTATCATAAAAAAGGATATCTGCCGAGCTTCCACTATCAACCATGATTCTCTTTATAAGATGCTTCGCTATCATCATTTCCATAATGACAACATCATTATTTGGGTTATGCACCCTAGTCAACCCTTCTTCCATGTAGAGGAGTACATCATCACTTTCCTCTCTCCCCCTAGCCCTCTTCGGGGTCCTCCCTACCCTCTAGGAGATCATCCTGACTGGCTTCTCAATGGGCCGGTTATCGATGGTGAGCGGATGGGACTCTTCATTCTAGGTTGCTGGGGGAGATCCTCCTTCCGTGTACTTCCCAATGTAGCTGTACCTGATTAGGTCTTATATCTCCCTCTTCAGATGGTAGCATTCCTCGGTGTCATGGCCGTGGTCCTGGTGAAAGCAGTAGTAGCAGCACTTGTCATGTCCGGCGGATAGCCTCAGTGGGGGAGGTCAATGTAAGAAATGCTTCCCTCGATCTCCATTAGGATCTTCGCTTTCAGGGAAAGGAGAGGAGTTAACTTCTCTTCTTTGATGGGGTTGACTTTGGGTCTTAGCCTCGGTTACTGAACCGGCACCACCTTCTAGGCCAAGGGAGCAGATGCCTCCCCAAGGGCCTGCCTCTTTAGAGGCCTCTCGTCTAGCTCCCTCCTGGTGTGGTCGGCCTCCTCCACTCAGATGTACTTGTGGACCCAGAGGAGGAGCTCCGAGTAAGTCTTTAGAGGCTTCTTGTCGAGGGAGTAGGTGAAGCAGGAGGTCCATAGCCCTCTCTTCAGAGCCAGCATAGCGACTGGCTTATCGAGGTGGTAGATCTCCAAGGTGTCGGCCTTAAACCAGGACACAGTCCCGGAGGGACTCCCAGTCTTGCTGATGGATCAAGAAGAGACTGTCAGCCTTTCATGGCACCTTTCTACATGCATCAAAGTATGCCACAAACTTTTTCTCTAACTAGGAGAAAGAGTCAATGCTTTCCGACTTAAGTCTGGAGAACCAGGCTTGAGCAGCCTTCTGTAAGGTGGTCAAGATGGTGATGTAGAGGAGAGCATCAGTAGCCCCCTGGACCCTCATAAGGGCCTTGTAGCTTTCTAGGTGTTCCAAGGGATCGGTCGTCCCATCATAGAGATCAACTTGAGGCATACGGAACCGACTGGGGATTGGTTCCTCTTAGATTCTGCAGAAGAAAGGGGAATGGGTGTCGTAACCCACAGGCTTGCTGGGAGCCCTGGATCTCTATAAACTGGCTGGACAAATCTGCCAGCTTGCGCTTCTACTCTTCGAGGTGCCTCTTCACCTAGCAATGGATGACCTTGTCAGTGGACCCCTCAGTAGAGGCCATCAGGGGTAAACAAGGTGCAGAGTGAGAGAGCTCTCGCCTGAGTTCCCGACCATGCCAGCCCTGCTGGTGGGAGGTGCTCCATGGTCCAAGACCGAGGAGTTTCTCTCCCGGTCGGTCGGGCCTTCATGCTACTTCTTTCTAGCCACTTGGTGGTCTCCTCTCGGGTGGGAGACTGCATGCAACGGCCCCTCCCAAAATGATCACAAGCTAGTATGGGGATCGGTGATGTGAGCCACTGGCATCCCTGACTGCTGTTGTGTTGCCAAGGACTGGTGTCTTTGATGAAGCTGGAACACCACCGTAGCTAGGGCATGAACCTGCTAGGCCAGTACAGTGATCTGGGGATCCGCTAGATATGGAAGAAGTGGAGAGGAGAGCTCCCCCTCAGGGCTTTGTAGGTCACCATGATGGGAGACCCCCACTCGATTGGTAGAAGCCTCGCACGCTCGTGTTGTCACCATGGAGCTTCATGCTTCTATAGATGCTTTGCTAGTGGCGGGGGACTCGTTGTCAGACTTTCCATAGTCACTGAAGCTCTATCACTCTACCCCCTACCTGGTGTGCCAATCTGTTGCCACCAAGATCACCGTAGCCTATAGCTTCAACATGTCATGGATGTGTCGGGCTCTCGATGGGTGCTAGTTCCTTTCATTCTCGGTTAACTCCTTGGCTCGATCTCCTTGCAAAAATGAAGAGACCCGGGCCAGGAATTTTGGTGGAGACACTCCAATGATCAAGTCATATGGGACGATCAAGGAAAATAGAACCTCTATGGGGAGAGCTTGGAGACTCCCCGTGTAGAGGATGAAAGATAGAATTGAGATGTAAAGACAAGATGGAGTTGGGATCAGAGAGCTTAGGAGGTTCTCTTGGCCGGTTCCTTGCTCATTAGCTCTCTATCTCTTATCGATTATAGAGATTGAGTTTATGACAAGACGTGCACCACCTCCCAGAGGTTGCGAGTGACTGGGAACCTCCTTGCTGTGGTTTTAATTCCTGTTGATCCTTCCTCCTTTTGTTACTAGCGGGAACTTTGACCCCCGCAAGATAGGGGGAGCCTTGCTTTAGGAAGCATGAGCCCGACCCTGGCTAGGAGTTGGCCTCGAACGGAGGGCTCGTCCTATGAGCACGACACCAGTTGGGAGCTGACCTTGGCAGGAGGGCTCGCCCTGGCAGCATAAGCACATCCCCAGTCGGGAGCTAGCCTCAGACAGATGGCTCACCCTATAAGCACGACCCCGGTTGGGAGTTGACCTTGGCAGTATGGCACGCCTTGGCAGCATGAGCACATCCCTGGCCAAGAGCTAGCCTCAGATGGAGGGCTTACCTTATGAGCATGACCCCGGCTGGGAGTTGATCTCAGTAGGGGGCTCGCCTTGGCAGCATGAGCACAACCCTAGCCGGGAGCTAGCCTCAGATGGAGGGCTCACCCTATGAGCATGACCTTAGCTGGGAGCTAACCTCGACAAGAGGGCTCGTCTTGGTAGCATGAGCATGTCCCCTGCTGAGAGCTAGCCTCAGATGGAGGGCTCGCCCTATAAACATGACCCCGACTAGAGCTGACCTTGGCAAGAGGGCTCGTCTCAATAGCATGAGCACGTCCCCGACTGGGAGCTGGCCTAGATGGAGGGCTCGCCCTATGAGCATGATCCCAGCTAGGACCTGATCTCGGTAGGAGGGCTCGCCTTGATAGCATGAGCTCATCGTCAATCGGGAGCTGGCCTCAAATAGAGGGCTCGTCCTATGAGCACGACCCCGGCTGGGAGCTGATCTCAGCAGGAGGGCTCACCTTGGCAGCAGAAGCTTATCCCTAGCCAGGAGCTGGCCTCAAATGGAGGGCTCGCCCTATGATCACGACCCCGGTTAGAAGCTGACCTCGGCAAGAGGGCTCGCCTTGGCTCTTTGTTTGGCCATTGTGTCCAAGTGCCGGATCTCTTCCTAGCATGACTGGCAGTAGGGGCTCCATGTCAACGAGTGTGCCACATCAAGTATATTAAAACAAAGTTTAAAAGTCTTGGCATAATCAACCTTAGATACTACAAATATCCTCAATAGCTTTATGCAAACCACAAGCTAATAGGTAACTTCCAATACGCAGGCCATAGCTCGTTCAGAGATACAATTAGGTTAGCTAGTCAAAATCTTAAATAAACAAGAAGAGGGTAGATTACTAAGCAAACTCAATGTTGACCCTAAAGCCCAGAATGGTCCCAAACTCAGATAAGAAGACTAGTTTAATCAATTGAAAATTTTTAGGTCTGAGGAACTGGTAGTGATACTTGAAATAGAAAATATCGATGCGGTATCCACACCTGGTGACCATTGCACATAACCAAGGTTGGAATTATTATTTGAATCCCTCATGACATTGGTTGAAACTTTCTTATAAAGAAAGAGGCATAAAAAGGGGATCCTAAAATACACTCTCAACACATCGAGTACATATATTTAGGTTCCTTAAAACCTCGATTGATACTTAAGTTATACCTAGATCTAATTATTGAGAAAAAATTATTAGCTTTTAGGGGAACAAGTCATGCAATAGTCTAATACCGGAAGTGCTCTAAGATTGATCCCGAATCATGTAAGGAATTATGAACTCACATCAAGATTCGGATAGGAATAGGGTGAGAACTCTAAGAGGTCCGGTTGAAGTATTAAACTTAGCACTTTTTGGGAGGTAATCCAAACTTTTTATTTTTTTGACCTTAGCTTTAGTGATTTTTATTTTTATAGGAATAATAAACTACTCCTTATGGACACACCTAGCAATATATGATATATTTTTAGACCAAGTGGTATCTGTCCTTATTTTATTTACATGTCTCTATTTTATTTTTTCTTACTCTATTAAAGACAATGAAAATAAAGTTTGAGTGTAGGAGAAACCTTTTGAATTTTTTTTAAATTTTTTTTATGAAAATATTCTAAAGATTTTTTAAAACTTTTAAAAAAGTTTTTTGAAAATTCTTAATGTTGCCCAGGTGGCTACCCAAGAGGGGGGTGAATTGGGACTTTAAAAAATTTAAGCAAGTAATGTGCAATTTCAAAATCCTTTGCAAGTGGTAGGTGCTATGATAAAGTTATAGAATGCAGAAGCTAAATAAAATCAAGAGAGCACAACACAAACATACCAAATTTATAGTGGTTCGAAGCAACTCAGCTCCTACGTCCACTATCCAAGATACCACTTAGGATTTTCACTATATTCAAACCCGAATACAGTAGGATAGTTTTATAGGATCACAATCCAAAACCTCTACATTTTGGTTTTACGGGATCACCAAAGAAAACCCAACACCCTTTGGTTTTAAACAGGCTCACCAAAGAAACCCAATTTGGTTTTCACAGGATCACCAAGAACCTATTTGGTTTTTCAATCGGGCTCACCAATAACCCAACAATTCAAAGATTGAATTGAAAATAAATGCAACAATAAATGACAAACTCAAGTTGCCGGATAGTTGCCTATGCAGCTCGTTGGAAGTCCACTTGAATGCACTTGAATAAGCTTTAATGGCTTCAGTGACTTCTTCTCAAAGTTGCTTCAAGCTTTAGATCATAGTTGGTGAAGACTTGAAGACTAACTTTAATGCTCTTGTGCTCTTTTGCTGTTGTTTGGTAGAATATTCAATGGATGCCTCTTTTCTTTGAAGAACTCTCTTATTGATTGCTTCAAGGAGGTTCAAATCCTTCAAATTTAAAGTCTTTCATCATCCTAAGCCAGATCTAGCCATTGTAGACCGTTGGGAAATGATTTTTGACCATTGGACCACCTTTGAGCATTCAAAAACGAATTCTGGAACTAGCCGTTAGATACTTGGAAGCGACATTCGAGTCAGCTCGGATTCCTTCGAGTCGGCTCGGATCCTTCGAGTCGATGGGTCGAGTCGCCAAATCCTCAATGTAGTCGGCTCTGTGTCTCATGGCACAAAACAACACTCTGGACGAGTCGGCTCTTTTCAGCTTGGATCGGCTCGAACTTGAATCTTAAACTCAAAGAGTCGGCTCTCTTCAGCTCAGGTCGGCTCTTGTTCTCAGGTTCAGAAAATCTTACTCTAGAAGAGTCGGCTCGAAGCAAATCGGGTCGGCTCACTTTCTCAGGTGATCAGAATTAGGTTTGGCAGAGTCGGCTCTTTCTGGTTCGGGTCGGCTCGCCTGGCTATTCTCAGAAAGCTTTAAAAATGGACTTTGAAGGAGTCAGCTCGGACAGATTTGAGTCGACTCGAATTTCCTGGAGTCGGCTTGCTTTCCATCGAGTCGGCTTGGATTGCTGCATTCCAGAATCCTTGCTGCATGCTAGTAAGCAAAGTCGGCTCTTCTTTTCTTGGAGTCAGCTCGAGTGTCTTCTTCAGGATTTTTACAATTTGAACTTAAAGAAAACTCTTACCAACTCTTTTACAATTTCACAAAAACCAACTCAAAAACAAAATCTAAGGCACACACACTTATAGAAGTAACCCTTTTAGTTGAATTTTCTTAACATTTTTTATTGGGTTTTTCTTTACAATAACACTTACAACACAACTCAAGCAAGAAAATATGAGAGTAGGAGTTGAAGTTTGAACATGAAATTCACCCTACAAAAACTTGTCAAACACTTGAAGAGTTGTCAGAAATAAATGTACATGCTCCAATATTTGGTTATCATCAAAATCACTTATGGGGTCAACAATCTCCCCCTTTTTGATGATGACAAAATACTAGGCATCAAAAATCAGTAAGACAATTTACATGTATAGTAGTATTTGAAATATAAATATTCATATGTAACAGAGCTGATTGGATTTAAAAGAAAATCAGAGCTCAACAGTTGATATTACTATATATCATCAAAGTGTTAAACTTGTCATGCTTCATAATATTATAATTAGCACAAAACATGGAGTATCAGAGAGTTAAAATATGCAATTATGATCAGAGCAATGGGATTAATTTGAATATAAGTCAGAGCAAAATCATTCAAGAGAAACTCCCCCTTTCTCTAGATTTTAAAATAATTTAAGCAATGCTATTATTTTTGTACTCCCCTTTTTCATTGCACTTTAAGAATAGTTGATAAGAAGCTAATTTCCCATTCTTTTCATATTTCTTATAACTCTCCCCCTTTTTGTCAATCAATCAAAAAGGTGATTTCAAATAAAGCTCAGATCTTAAAATAGATCGAGAAAGTCTTTAATATTTGTTTGAGATAATTTCACTTTCTCAAACTTGAAATTTTAATTAAAATTTCATTACAATTATATCATAATAAGCGCAATTTCTAAATAGAAAACATTCATTTTATTAAAAAGTTTGCAGGACAGAAAGTACATTGCAATTGTAAAAGATAACAAGTGGAACAAACATTCATTTCAGAAATACAACCAGAAGACTAACTACACAACGTATTCTTCTTCTTCCTCAGATGAAGAAGAGGAGCCTACCTCTATAACTCTATCAGAGGTCTTAGTTTTCAAGGGTTTAAACCTTAAATCCCTGAATCTAGTTCTAACAGGGGCTCTAAAAACTTTGGTCTTCTTGGCTTTTGGTTCTTTCTTGGTCTTGGTAGGTTTAGGTAGATCAGATGAAGGAATAGGAATGTCAAGTGACTCTTTGATGATCTGTTCAGAAACATCTTTAATGGGAGCAGTTTCCTTCTGGGATTGTAGTAGAATGCTTCTGATTTCTTCCTTGAAATCCTTTATTTCTTTTTCCACTTTTTGCTGGTGAAGCTCTTGTTCAGATTTCAATTCTTGCAATTTAATGTCAACTGACTTTCTAATTTCTTCAATTACAGAATTCATATGATTTGTCAAAGAGTTGGAGATAGATTCCATCTTTTGAAATATCAGATTTTTGAGTTCAGATGGAGTAATCATAGTGTCTTCAATCCTTTCTTCAGCAGCAGCTTCATCTTCTTCAGAAATGATAGCAGCAACCTGACCAGGCATCTTCTTAATCCATTTTCCTTCTTGTAACTTGTAACCCATTCTTTTAAGTGAGTTGAAGGAGTAGAAATCAAAGTGATGTAGTGGCTTGCCTATTTCATTTGACAAATCAATTCCTGCCTCTTCAAATAACAGAGTGAAGACCATACCATAAGGTAGACAGGTTTGACCTTCCTTACTGCTTTAGTCATTTGGATCATCATTATGTAAGGAAGGTTGAGAGGCTCTTCTTTGATCAAATGTCCCATGATGATCATGTCCTTCTTACTGACCCAGTCGAAACGCTAGTTCTAGGAAGGAAAATTCTACTGATCATACTGTGCAGCAGCCTCATTTCCCTTGATAGTAGATTGGCTTGAACATGTCAGACCGTGCTCACTTCCTCTTTTTCCAAAATGAGTTTCAGAATGTGCTCCTTATTCGGTAAAAGAAGTTCAGTAGCACCAATCGTTGGCATTTGTAGCAGCTTGCTCAATCTTTCTTCATCAATTATAACTATTTTTCCCTTGACAACTGATTCCAAATGAAATTCTTTAATAATAATATTCTCATAAAATGTCCGTACCAGTGAAGGGTAGGTCAGTATGTCTAAAGAATAGAAATGCTTCCATCCATGGCTTTCTATCCAATGTCCGATTTTCATTCCTATTTCCTCTAGGAATGTAAAGTCGATCCTTCTTCCGCAAGTGATAGGTCAATTAATCATTGAGACATGCTATCCGGGAGGAGGAGTTTCTTCATTTTGTTGGACTGGAGCGGACCTTTTTCTCTTTTCCCTTCTTTCTCCTACATCTATACTGCGATTATTTGATTCGCCAAGTTGAAGAACTTTCTTCACAGATTTTCGAGGAGCCATTGCAGAGGAACAAAAGGATTTTAAGCTTTAGGGAATGATTTCTGCAAGAATGGTAGCGCTTTCGAGAGAAGTAAAGTGTGTTCAAAGTAAAGTGAGGGAGTGAAGCACTGAGAAAAGATAGACCAGACTTTCCTAAATAGCGATTTCCCAACTTTCGAGTCGGCTCGCTCTGCCCTAAAAATATCCGAGTCAGCTTGACCAGAGCGAACTCAGAACAAACAGAACACTGAGTTGGCTAAGCACAAACTTAGTTGGCTCGACCAAAGCAAGAGCAAGATATTCAGATATTCAAGCTGGCTTGACCAGAGCAAGATTGCTCGAGTTAACTCGAATAAAAACTTTCCAAAAGAGATCAAATGGTCCAAAAGTTTAATTCAACTACACTGAGAAATTCAAGGAAAGTTGTTCAAAAGTCATGAATAAATATAGGAGGCTTTCTAGATAATTTTTTCTTAGGTTTACTAAATTTAGAAAGGATAACATAGCCCTAATTCTCCTCTAAGCAACTCAAATATGTCCTGATTTAGTGGCTTGGTAAAGATATCAGCTAGTTATTTTTCTATAGGTATAAACTCTAGTTCTATATCACCATTCAAAACATGGTCTCTAATAAAATGGTGTCTAATCTCTATGTGCTTAGTCCTAGAATGCTGAATAGGATTTTTTGATAAATTTATAGCACTTGTGTTATCACATTTGATAGGAATTTTGTATTGTAAAATACCAAAATCCTCTAGTTGTTGTTTAATCCATAACACTTTTGCACAACAACTTCCTGTAGCAACATACTCTACCTCAATAGTAGATAGTGCTACCGAGTTTTGTTTCTTGCAGTGCCATGAGATTAAATTAACCCTAGAAATTGACAAGTACCGCTAGTGCTTTTTCTATCTATTTTATAACCAGCATAATCAGCATTAGAGAATCCAATTAAATTTAAAGATGATTCTTTTGAAAACCAAAGACCAAGATTACTTGTACCTTTCAAGTATTTTAATATCCTTTTAACAGCAAGCATATATGTTTCTTTGGGATTACATTGAAATCTAGCACATACACATACACTATACAAGATATCTGGTCTACTTGCAGTTAAATATAATAAGGATCTGATCATACCTCGATATAGCTTTTGGTCAATGTTGGATCCACTTTCATCCTTATCAAATCTGCAGGATGGGCTCATGGGTGTGTTCAATTGTTTGCTTGTCTCCATACCAAACTTTTTGATGATTTCTTTGGTGTATTTGGATTGGTTGATGAAGATCCCTTTGTTTATTTTACTTGAAGTCTAAGGAAGTAGTTTAGTTCACCCATTAGGCTTATTTCAAATTCTCCCTGCATTAACTTAGCAAATTCTTCACAAAGACTTTCATTAGTTGAACCAAAGATAATATCATCAATATAGATTTGTACAACTAATATATCATTATTTTTTTTTTTAATAAAGAATGTTTTATCAACATTTCCTCTTGAAAAATTATTTTCAATTAAGAAAGTGCTAAGTCTATCATACCAGGCTCTAGGGACTTGTTTCAAATTATATAAAGCTTTATTGAGTTTAAACACATGGTTTGGAAAAGCATGATTTTCAAAACCCGGTGATTGTTCTATAAAAACTTGTTCGACAATAAAACCATTTAAAAATGCACTTTTCACATCCATTTGAAAAAGTTTGAAATTCATGTAGCAAGCAAATGTAAGAAGTAATCTAATGGCTTCTAATCTTGCTACAGGTGCATAAGTTTCATCAAAATCTATACCTTCTTCTTGACTATATTCCTTAGCCACTAATCTAGCTTTGTTTCTAATAACAATTTCTTGTTCATCTAATTTGTTCCTATAGATCCATTTGGTTCCTATAATTGGGTGGTCTTTAGGTCTATCAACTAATGTCCAAACCTTATTTCTTTCTAACTGGTTCAATTCTTCATGCATGGCCAACATCCAATTTGGGTCATTTTCTGCTTCTTCTGAGGTATGAGGCTCTATTTGAGATACAAAGGCTATGTAATCATGTGCAGTCCTATGTGCAGACCTATTCCTTATACCTTGAGAAGGATCACCAATAATTAATTCTTTAGGATGGGAAGTAGCGTACCTCCATTCAGTCAGTAGATCAGTATGATCCTTACTTACTATTTCTTCTCCTTCTTCAATTGATTTTTCTTGAATACTTAGTTCTTCCATCTCCTTTTGAATGGTACCTGCATCATTGGCAATACACTCATCTTTTCTAGATGGTAATGGGTTAGTTTCATCAAATATAACATGCATTGACTCTTCAACAATGAGAGTCCTTTTATTAAAAACCCTATATGCCTTGCGATGTAGTGAATAACCAAGAAAAATAGCTTTATCATATTTAGCATCAAGTTTTCCTAGATTATCCTTACCATTATTAAGCACAAAGCATTTGCATCCAAATACATGAAAATAATTAATATCGGATTTCTTTTCATTCCAAAGATCATAGGGGATTTTCTTCAAGATAGGATGGATCAAAACACGGTTTAAAATATAACAAGCAGTATTCACTGCTTCTGCCCAAAAATACCTTGGAAGATTACCTTCACACAACATTGTTCGGGCAATTTCTTCCAACGTCGTATTTTTCCTCTCTACAACACCATTTTATTGTGGTGTTCTAGGAGTGGAGAAGTTGTGATCAATGCCATTTTCAAAATAGTAATCATCAAAAAATTGATTTTCAAATTTTGTGCCGTGATCACTCCTAATTGAAATTATAGAAAGAATTTTCTGATTTGAAACCTTTTTATGAAATTTTCTAAATACTTTGAAAATTTCATCTTTGTGTGCAATAAACAAAACACATGTAAATCGAGAAAAATCATCTACAATCACAAGGGCATATTTCATACCTCCTAGGCTTGTGGTCCTAGTTGGTCCAAATAAGTCCATGTGAAGTAGTTTTAAAGGTCTAGATGTTGAAATCAAATTTTTGGATTTAAATCTCCCCTGGTTTATTTATCCATTTGGTATGCATCACAAACATGATCAAAATCTACTTTAAACTTAGGCATGCCTCTAACAAGATTTTTGGAACTTAACTTGGTAATAGTATGCATGCTAGCATGACCCAATCTTCTATGCCATAATAAGCAAGACTCCATGGTCTTAGAATTCAGCATTCATTGCAACTAGACTAGAGCTACTTGACATGGCAAGATCATTTAGATCTACCACATAAATATTTCTTAGTCTGTGTCCAATGAATTTGCTGCTAGGATCAAGAAAGTTTGTTACTATACACATAGATGATTCGAAGATAACTTTGAAGCCTTTATCATACAATTGACTAATACTCAATAGATTGTGCTTCAACTTATCTACTAGCAATACATTTTCAATGAAAGTACAAGGGTTATTTTGATCTTACCAATTCCAATTATTTTCTCCTTGCCATTGTTTCCAAAAATAACCATACCTCCTTCTTTCATTTCCAGGGTGATGAATTGATCCTTGTCACCCGATGAGCAGCCACCATTTTTTTTTTAATTTCCGGACTGCAAGACATTCCTGCAACAAAATTAAGGAGTGCTTTTAGGTACCCAAGCTAACTTGGGTCCTTTTAGGTTAGCTGAGTTGGTTCCTTTGGGAACCCAAATCTTTCTTATATTATGGACATTTCTAATTGTATTGCGGTTAAAAGCTTTATGTCCTAATCTTTTGCAAGCAAAACATTTGATTCTAGAATTTTGAAATGATTCTATTTTTGAAATTCTAGATGCATGAAGTGCAAAAATAGCAGGTCTTGCATTTAAATTCTTAGGAACATATGAAGCAGGTTTTGAAATGGAATAGAGTCTTTTGTAACAAAAGTTTTATAAGTAAACTTGGGAACAAAGTCTTTTTGTTTCACAAAAGTAGTAGCTGAAACATAATTTGAATTTGAAGCATTAATACCTATTCCAGCTATATTTCCAGAAATTCATTGTTCTTTAGGAATTAACTCAAGCTTATTTAAAGATAAAGTTAATTTTTCAATGAGTGGCTTGACTTTTTCTACCTCCTTCTTCAGCTCATTATTTTCTTTTAGCAAAACTTTGTTTTTGTCATTCAATTCATTATTCTCATTTTTCAAATCATTGCATTTTTCAGAAAAGATGTGAATTTCCTTTTTCAGTAAATTATTTTTTTTCAAAACTTCATTTTTCTCTTTGAGTAAAGAATCATTGATATGCTTTAATGATCTAATCTTTACTCCAGTCTTTTTAAATTCAAATAGTAAATCATGGAATGCAGAATTTAATTCTTTAAAAGTAAATTCAATCTGAGTATCAGGAGAATTTATCTCATCCTCGAGATCCATTAGACATAGATTTATTGTTTTCGTGGTCTCTTCTTCTTCAGTTGAAGTGGAGTCTTCACTATCGCTCCACGTGGTAACCATTGCTTTCTTTTTCTTCTTTCTAAAAGATTTCTTTAGTTGAGGACAGTCCGGATGAATATGCCCTAGTTTCTTACATTCATAGCAGGTGGAGACTTGTTCTTTATCTTTATCTTTGTCCTTGTCCTTTTCTTTTGATTGTTCTCCTTGTTTATGGAATTTTTTGTTATACCTTTCTTTCTTCTTTCCCATAAACTTTCTAAATCTCCTCACGACCATTGCGATGTCTTCATCTTCAAGATCGTCTTCGGAGGAGGAGGAGTCACCTTCAGTCTCTTCATCATCTTTAGATTCTAATGCAACCTTGAATGCAATCGTTTTCTTCTTTTTCCAATCATCATCCATTCTATGCTATATGGCTAATTCATGAGTGATGAGAAATCCTATTAATTCATCCATTGATAGACATTCAAGTCTTTAGCTTCCTGGATGACTGTGACTTTAGGATCCCATTTGTCAAGAAGTGATCTCAAGATTTTCTGTACTAAGTCAGCATTTGAATATATCATGCCAAGACTTTTTAAATCGTTAATAATATCTGTAAATCTAGTATATATGGTAGAAATACTTTCATTAGGCTCCATCTTAAACAATTCATAGTTGTGCACTAAAAGATTTATCTTTGAGTTTTTCACTTATGAAGTTCCTTCATGGGTCACCTCAAGTTTATCCCAGATTTTCTTTGATGAAGAGCAGATGGAAATTCTATTAAACTCATTTGAATCCAAAGCATAGTAAAGCAAGTGCATGGCTTTGGCATTCAATTTCCCTAATTTCATGTCATTTTCATCCCATTCCTCTTCAGGCTTAAGGACGTCCATGCCATCAATTTTAGTCATGG
Organism: Areca catechu; assembly: GCA_021397845.1. Classification (NCBI taxonomy): domain Eukaryota; kingdom Viridiplantae; phylum Streptophyta; class Magnoliopsida; order Arecales; family Arecaceae; genus Areca; species Areca catechu. The sequence continues at coordinate 38,572,945 of CM038048.1, forward strand.
GAACATGTGTCCCTTTAAGAATGACCTTCCACAATTGAAAATCAATAGCTTGAATATAGATTTTCATACATGCTTTCCAATAAGAATAATTTATGCCTGTGAAGAGTGGAGGTCTATTGGTTGATTGGCCTTCGACCAAATATGTACTCTAGGGATGAGCCATCGATCTTTACTCTAGTGTATTCAGAGACTCTGCTCTAATACCAGTTGTTTCCCAGGTGACTACCCAAGAGGGGGATGAATTGGGACTTTAAAAAATTTAAGCAAGTAATATGCAATTTCAAAATCCTTTGCAAGTGGTAGGTATTGTGATAAAGTTATAGAATGCAGAAGCTAAACAAAATCAAGAGAGCACAACACAAATACACCAAATTTATAGTGGTTTGGAGCAACCCAGCTCCTACGTCCACTACCCAAGATACCACTTGGGATTTCTATTATATTCACACCCGAATATAGTAGGATTGTTTTACAGGATCACAATCCAAAATCTCTACACTTTGGTTTTACGGGATCACCAAAGAAAACCCAACACCCTTGGTTTTAAACAGGCTCACCAAAGAAACCCAACTTGGTTTTCACAGGATCACCAAGAACCTATTTGGTTTTTCAATCGGGCTCACCAATAACCCAATAATTCAAAGATTGAATTGAAAATAAATGCAATAAGAAATGACAAACTCAAGTTGTCGGATAGTTACCGATGCAGCTCGTTGGAAGTCCACTTGAATGCACTTGAATAAGCTTTAATGGCTTCAGTGGCTTCTTCTCAAAGTTGCTTCAAGCTTTAGATCATAGTTGGTAAAGACTTGAAGACTGACTTTAATGCTTTTGTGCTCTTTTGCTGTTGGTTGGTAGAATATTCAATGGATGCCTCTTTTCTTTGAAGAACTCTCTTATTGATTGCTTCAAGGAGGTTCAAATCCTTCAAATTTAAAGTCTTCCATCATCCCAAGCCAGTTCTAGCCATTGTAGATCGTTGGGGAATGATTTTTGATCGTCGGAGCACCTTTGAGCATTCAAAAATAAATTCTGGAACTAGCCATTAGATACTTGGAAGCGACATTCCAGTTAGCTTGGATTCCTTTGAGTCAGCTCGGATCCTTCAAGTCGATGGATCGAGTCGCCAAATCCTCAATGTAGTTGGCTCGAACTTGAATCTTAAACTCAAAGAATCGGCTCTCTTCAGCTTGGGTCGGCTCTTCTTCTCAGGTTCGGAAAATCTTACTCTGGAAGAGTCAGCTCGAAGCAGTTCGGGTCGGCTCACTTTCTCAGGCGGTCAATTAGGTCTGGCGGAGTCGGCTCTTTCTGGTTCGGGTCGTCTCGCCTGGTTGTTCTTAGAAAGCTTCAGAAAATGGACTCTAGAGGAGTCGGCTTGGACAAATTCCAGTCGACTCGGATTTCCTGGAGTCGGCTTGCTTTCCATCGAGTTGGCTCGGATTGCTGCGTTTCAGAATCCTTGCTGCGTGCCAGTAAGCAGAGTCGGCTCTTCTTCTCTTGGGGTTGGCTCAAGTGTTTTCTTCAGAATTTTTATAATTTGAACTTAAAGAAAACTCTCACCAACTCTTTTACAATTTCACACAAACCAACTCAAAAACAAAATCTAAGGTACACACGCTTATAGAAGTAACCCTTTAGTTGAATTTTCTTAACATTTTTTATTGTGTTCTTCTTTACAATAACACTTACAATACAACTCAAGCAAGAAAATATGAGAGTAGGAGTTGAAGTTTGAACATGAAATTCATCCTACAAAAACTTGTCAAACACTTAAAGAATTGTCAGAAATAAATGTACATGCTCCAATGTTTGGTTATCATCAAAATCACTTATGGGGTCAACACTTAATAAATTATGTGCCATGAAAGAAAATCTTGAGCGAAATAGATTAGAAAAAAGTAATAGAGTTAGAAAGTATTTGTTAATAATTATAGCGAGTCAAGAAATGAACTAGTTGGTCAAACTTTTAGTGGCCTACTTAGATCACATAAAATTTATTAGCATTTTCATTGCACATGCACACTGATAAAGCAAAATAGGTGTTGATCGTAAAGATCAATAAGTATTCAATTATTACTAAAAATTGGTAATTGATATATATCTCAATTAAAGAAACTTAAATATAAGGAAAGAGCTACCTAACTGGAAAAAAATTAGGCAATGTAAAACCTACCTTAAATTTAAGAAAAAAGCTACCTTCTTGAAATAAAAGTGCAAAACATAGAGTATATATGGATTGTCCTAAGCTTAGTAACTGGATCTTTGTACCTAAGTCAAGTGTGGATGTTTACATCGAATGGTGAAGAGAAGGCCAGGATGCTCAGTACTTTAAAAAAAATATTCAAGTAGTGTGAAAGCTACCTTAGTTTATGAACTTGATTTGAGGGTATATAGAAAACTGATCAAAGTAGGTGATAAGAAAAGACACATTTATCCTTTAAAAGCTAGCACTGAAATGCTAAGTTGATCATCATGAACATAAGTGTTGTATATCTTTGGATGAATTCTAAAGAAGTTCTAGATTGGATTGACTACGAAATTTGCTTTTGAAGCTCAATACTTGTTAGTGATACTTGCTAAATTTGTTAACTTTCAATCCTAGACTATTTTTATAAAGGAGGATCTTAATGACGTATGATGATAAATAGTAATATTTTTATTGCATTGCTATGGGACTAGCAATGAGTAATTAGGGGGTGTGATAAAGTCACATATTTATACATTTATTTTATGTGTTATAGTTAATTAATGGTACTAACATCTTCTAAAAATTCTAGTTTCATAATTAAACTGGACTTTTTTGCAAAATTAATTATTTTTAAAATAATTTAAAAAATATGAAATTAGTATACATTGATGAAAATTAGATATTGAATGGCTGATCAATCTGAGCACCAAGATGATTTCACACCTATTAATTAAAAATTTTATCTTTATTTATCTCTTAGTTAGAGGTACAATTAAATTAGTGGAACCCTAAAATTTTGTTAAGATTAATAATTTAAATATTTGCCAATATGAAGAACTCGCTCTACAGATTCAAAGGAAGCAAACCAGACCCAAAATGGAGTTAAAATGGGCCTGAAGTCAACTTAAATCCAAGACATCAGATCTTTTAAAGCAACCGGTCCACCATGGACCAATTGCTTGGTCTACAACACCTATTCCATGGATCGACACCATCTTCCTCTAAACCCATGCCACCATCAACCATGCTGAGCTGCTACTGCCCATGCTCAGCATTCCTCCCTGGCCTGTCACCATCCATCGCCCATCACTGCATCACCACCAAACCAAGATATCGACTGCCATTATCCCTTGTTCAATTGATGCCATTGCTGCTGCCTCCTTCCTTATGGCCGGCCTCCTTTGTGAGCACCGCCATCCTCCCTAGATGCTGTCACCACCCACCACCATTCATTATCGATCATTCTCCCGATGCTGTCACCCATCACCACTTCCAAAGTAGACATTACCACCACTTTCTAAGCTCATCATGACACTTCCTCTCCCCCTAGAGCTGCCATCATAGACTCCTTCCCATCACAACCATGATCTGACCATCCTCCTACCCACTACCACCGTTTTTCCTATCCTAAGCTACATATTACCATTTTCATCACCACCCATTGTTACTATCTTCCTCTTGTCCATCATCTCCGCTGCTCGCCGCCTCTCCCCTCTCCATCATAGCTACTGCCATCATCAACTTTTTCATCCTATCACCGATCTGATGATGGGAAGCATCCTGGTCCACTGTCTCCTTGGCATGGTCTAGCGATGGAGAAGCTCCAGTCTGAGGAAGAAGACAACTGAAAAAAGGTTGAGTCATGATCCACAGGGTAAGGGCATCGAATTCGAAAGAATTTGGATTAGTGGCAATAAAATCTCAGCAGTTTGATGACCATCTAATGGTCAGAATGGGTCTAGGAAATCAAGTACCAAACAAACACAGGTTGAAGGTAGATTTGGACGAGGACTCGACTTGTTTGAGACCCTATTTAAAGGGGTGACCATGGGGAACAGAAGAAAAACCAAGCAGAAAAACCAGCAAGCAGCCATCTTTTATTTTACTTTTATTTTGTAGTTAGTTTAGGCTTGAAAGAGAGGGTGAGGAATAAAGAAGATTTCTTCGGGAGCGAGGTACTGTGATAGAGCCCTGAATCTTCCAGAAGACATATCCGAGAGCCATGCTCGATTGAGGTGCAGTCTATAGGAGAGTACAAGTATCCTTTCATAAATTTTTGTAATTATTTTCTATTTTATGCAATTGAATAAATACTTTCAATTTATGTTTCAATTTCTTTCATTCTTGGTTTCTTAATAAATTACCTATAGGTGGGATGGATCATGATCCTAACATGATATGCTCCATGTTCAGCATAGATAATTAATTCTAGAACTTTTTATTCACATATTTTATTAGGATCAACTAAATCATTGGATAATTTATACTTGTAGGATGGACCATGATTTTAATAGAATATAGTTTGTACTTAACAAGATAGCCTATGGTAAAGATTAGTTTATAAGATTTTGAAATAATTATGGACTTTGATTCTTAGATTAGAATAGGTACAGAATTTATGTATGTGATTATCTAGAAACCTAAGATATCTTTTTATCATATAAATCCCTCGATTTTATAATTAATTTAGATTAGTTATTTTTAATTAAATATTACCTATATTTAAAATCTAAATATTTATCTCTTTCTTTATTTCTTCGTTAAACAATTGTCTCCCGAGAATATAATCCCTACTCACCCTAGCGATATAGTAGTAAGGTTTTTATTTTTGACTACCCTACGACAAGCAATCACTAATTGTTTTAATAAGTTTTACTAAAGATATGTCAATAAATAAAAGTTGGATGGATATTTGTGATAAACAAAGTTTATAATATATTCAATAATTTAAGGATTTCTTGATTTTGCATGTAATAATCCTAATATCAGGATAGAGATCTGCTACCCTAATAAGATTTTCTTTCACACTTAGTAAGAAGTCTATGAATGCTTGATCTTTAAAAAATAAAAAGAGATTATAAATAGTGGTATTATCATGGAGAGGAATTATTTGGAGTTGCTTTTGAGAATGATGATGAATTTGAGGATCATAACATTACCATGTATGGTATCCTATATGATCTTGGATGTGCTAATAGAATTGATCTTGAAAAAATAATGGTTCAACAAGAAAAATAGAATTTACTATATTTGGCCTAGATAATCCAATTAGGAAGCTAATAATTTTATGAGTTATCAAAGGAAGTAGAACAACACTATACCCATATTGTAAGAGTTTCTTCAAGTTGTCATTCATTATGGAGTTGAACATTAAATGCCATTATGGCTTAAGTGACACAATACTTGATGCTTTGCTAGCATTATTAATAAAAGCATTTCCTATGAATAATAATGTCCCTAAGTCTTGTTATGAGGTGATAAAATTATCTAGGACCTAGGGCTAAATTGTTTTATTTCGACATAGATGACCAGCATGTAAAAACTAGGTTTGAAATCCTTGCACAACGGAAGCATTGTTTATGAAAACAATTCACATAAAAGCATACTAATTTAATATAAATCATAAAATCATCTATATTGAACTCTAATATGCTGGAATATAAAATATATCAGATGTGAAATCTAAGAAAATTATAAGATGAAAGATTTGACTTACCTTTATTACTAAAATCCCTTTTCTAGAAATAGAATCATCTAACCAACCGGATCTCCAAGGATTTGTCAAAGCTACACACATGCCTGGCCTCTGATGGTATCCACATAGAGCCTTCCTGACTAAATCACCAAGACCCCTAGACTACTAGATCCTTACAAGTCTTTCTTCAAACATAGAGACAAACCTTTTTATAATCGAAGATCTAGAACCTTGCAATCTTTTCTCCTCTTCTAAAAGAAATAATCACTATAAATATTAAGAATATATTTTTTATTTTTTTCTATCTATAAGCTAGACCCTCTTTGATTTTTTTTAGATATTTTATCAGATATAGCATAGAAGGAAAAATAGATGGAATGGGAGGAAGAAAGGAATGTGTGACAATTCATTATGTGCATCCCTATTTCTACATATCTTAAACTCCATGCCAAATCCCATCTCCCTGCCACCTAAAAATCTAGATAAATTTGGATTCGAATCTAATTTGAATAAATTCAAATAAGATAAGAGTCCAATCAAATCTGGAAGGAGAGAGTCCCAGATAAAAAAAGAGTGCCATCCTTGTGCCTCTCTCTTCTCACTACACGTTCCAAGAGGGAGTGTGCAAATTCCATGCCCCCTCTAGTTTTAAATTAGATAGGAGATAGAGACAAAGTTAACTAGGTCTCCTAGTTGCTAGTTCAGTTTGATTCAATTCTAAATTGATTTTGAAACTATTTCAAACTTGAATCGAACCAAATTTGAAAAGGTTGATGACCAAATTCAATTAGGTCTAGAATTCAAGTTCAACTTGAATTATCAATCCAATTAATTTTAAATTAAATTAATATTTATTAAATCTAATTTAATTAAGTCAAATAATAAAGTCAAATATTATTGCAACATTTATAAATAGATCCATCATGTTAAAATTAGCAAGTACCAAATTAGTAGGTACCAAATTAGCAGGTACCAAAATCAGCAAATACCAAATATGTAACTCTTACATAGATCTGTGTTTTGGTCAAGTTGAATTCCTTGTTGTGTGACTCCTCATGTTTTATTTTAATTGGTAGTGAGATATACCATGATCTCCATCATAATACCATCAAAACTTTTTTGATGGACTGAAATAATTTCAACTCATCCTTAACTTGGATCGTTGATCTGAAAGCAATCCTAGTGAGCTCTCACAATCTACTAGTGATACCTAGTAGTATGTAGTAGCAACTTAGTAGAATAGAAAATGAATCCTAGGTATAGTTACCTGTGATCATATTTTTCTATCGAAGATCCCAGCAAGATGCAGGTCATAGAAACTTGTCAAATCCAAAGCATCCATCTAAACTAGACTTAATTAGCTTGAATCCAATATGATTTCCATGAAAACTCTCTTTCAATATCACACTATCATGGCCACAGATTTAAGGACTCAATCTATAAGGTCGCATAGGACTACACCTTAACTACTAAGGCCTATAAATCCCTTACAAGTGTACTCCCTACTCCTATAGTGAAGCTACTACAGCCAACGAACACTACATGGTTCCGAATGGCTAGGGACTATGTTCATATGCGTCAAACTATAGCAACCTCACATGAGTAGTCAAGACATTGTAGGTCAAGGAACTACTTACAAAACTATAGTATTGAAAAGTCACCGACAAGCTAGTAGACATCCATGTGATTTCTCAAACTTGGTCATGCTCAGTGCCATTGTTCTTTAACAACCCTTGCATCTCGCTCTAGTATCTCTACATTATAGACTCAAGACTCATCTACCTATAAAGGAAGTGATTCATGTACCAATCTTATTGGATCAATCACCGTCCTTGTGATGATCCAATGATCGAAAGCTTTTAGGAGTTAATCTATAATGATACATGCATCAAATTCTCAACTATTGAGAATATATGTCATTATCCATTAACTCTATGAATGATTCATAGACACATTAGATATGAATAAAAAAAAAAAAACTCAAATTTATTAATTTTTAATGAATTAGTATAAAATATATTTTAGAAAAATATAATGTGTCATGCCAAGTTGGCTTATAGGAAATATATTTAACAATCTCCTACTTGTACTAAAGTCAATTGGCCATATACCTAAGTCCCATCTTTTCAAGGTGGACTTTAATCTTCTATTAGCTCAACTATTTTGTCAATGGGTCTGCTATATTATTCATGGAATCTACTCTTCACACCTCAACATACTTTTTTCTGAGGTAGTAGCATATGATATGGAACCACTGCTCGATGTGTTTGGACTTTGGTAAGACTTGGGCTCCTTAGCAATGGCTATGGCACTATTGTTATCATAGTATAAGAGGATGGCATCACTTTAAGCTCCACAATGAATTTCTTGTATCGAAAGGCTTCCTTTGTAGCTTCAAAGGATGGATGTACTTAGCTTTTATAGTAAAATCAGCAATGATGGGTTGCTTGAAACTTTTCTAGGTAGTAGAACTACCATTGCAAAGAAACACACACCTTGATATATAGCTTCTATCATCAAGATCAGACATAAAGTCTAAATCTCCTCTACCCATAAATCAGGACTTCCACCAAAGACCAAGAATAAATCCTTACTTCTTCTTAAATATTTAAGAATGTTCTTCATAGCAATCCATAATTCTTAGCTTGGATTAGACTAATACCTACTCATGACACTCACAGTAAGGACAATATTAAGTTGAGTACACAACATGGCATATATAAGACACATCTTCTTCGAGAGATTGATACCATGTTGAAAGAATAATAATTTTCTTTAGAGTTCTCTGTACTGAACATTTTTAGCACTTCCTCTATGTACAATTTTTATGAAAGGCAAACATCCAATTCAGTCTATCTTTATAGACCTTATTCCTAGAATATAAGATACTTCACCTAGAATATTATAAAAAATTCTTAAATAATCAACTTTTAACTGAAGTTAACATAAGAATATCATTCCAATTAGGAGAATGTCATGCATATATGATATGAGAAATGTCACAGCCTTCCACTAACCTTCTTCTATATCAAGACTCCTCGTTCTTAATGAAATTAAATGATTTAATCAAATCTTAAAATGAGTATTCTAGCTCTGAGAAGCTAGCTTAATCCATAATGGATCTATGCAGCTTATAGACTTTGTGATCCTCATTATTGGAAGTAAAATCCAAAGGCTGCTCCATATAGATATCTTCCTCAAGATATCTATTAAGAATACAGTTTTTACATCCATTTGTCATATTTTATAATCATAAAATACTGCAATTGCAAGCATAAATAGATGGATTTCAATATGACCACTAGCAAAAAAGAATCTTGATAGTCAATGCCTTCATGCTGACTATACCCCTTTGCCACTAACCTAGCTTTATAGGTCTCTACCTTACTATCTGCACCTATCTTTGTTTTGTAGATCTATTTACACCCATAGATACTATCCCCTCAAGTGGATCCACTGAGGACTAGACCTGATTTAAATGTATTGAGTTAATTTTTAACTTTATAATACTCAATTATTTCTCAGAGTCATGTCTAACATTGCATCATCATAGGTTTTAAGATTAAGTATTTGATCCTTGTCTCCTACAAAATATTTTCTCTATGTCCTTTGTAAGCATATTTAAGTACCTTTCAGGAGGATGGGAGATCCTACTAAACCTATGAGGTAGTGAAGCAACTACATTTACTGGTATAGGGTTCAACCTGATCTCTAGCTAGTTGCTCTTTATAGACTTTCTGATCGAGCTCAATTAACTTCCCAGTACCACTATCCTGAACAAATTATTTCTCTAGAAAAGTGACTGTCGGCTTATAATTACATTATAATCCTCAAGGAAGTATAAATAGTATTCTATAGATTTCTTAGGATACCCTATGAGAGAGCTTTCATAGATCTAGATTCTAATTTGTCTACCATTAGTCTCTTGACATAGGTTGGACATCCCCAAATCTTGAGATGACCAAGACTTGGCTACTTATCATACCACATTTCTTATGAAGCGGTAGGAGTGGACTTAGAGAGAACCCTATTTAAAATGTAAATTAAAGTTTGCAAGGCATGTCCCCAAAGAAAATAGGTAGGTCAGTAAAGGTTATCATAGATCAGATCATATCCAATAGGATCCTATTCCTCCTTTCAGATATCTCGTTGAGTTCAAGCATACTAGGAGGAGTCCATTATGAAGACTATGCCAGTATTCTTAAGATAACCTAGAAACTCTCCAGCAAGGTATTCCTCATCTCGATCTAATGGAGAACCTTAAGGGTTTTACTATTTGCTTTTCAAATTCATGTCAAACTCTTTGAGTTTTTTAAAAGCTTCCGAAGAGTGGAGGAATGGTGGAGGAATACGAAACCTCCTTTGCCTCTCCTATTTTAATTCTCGACCCCAGCTTTCGATTATGAGATGATCCTAACCAACACCCCACCATCGAGCACAGAAGCAAACCACCGCTACCAATCACCGGAAACCACCCAGATTCAAGCCTCTCCATCTCCTACTGTGCTGATTCAGTCGTTCCCATCATCATACCGACCTTCCATTCGCCTCCACACGACACATCGCCCGAGACTGAGCGCGCCACCTCCCCGACTCTGCCTCGTTCCTCCTATCCATGCCACCCCTGCTTGCGATGATTGCACCATCAACCAGCCTCTTTCACGAGGATGACACCCATCAATTGGCGCCTCCCATCTTTCGCCAATGAAGGGCTCACCCGACGATGATCTAAACCACCATAGTCATCTTCACCACTACTTTTCACCATGGCTTCTTCTTCCCTTCCAACTAGGCTCCCTTCCACCACTTCCAGTCACCAGAATAGGGCTGTGCCATCATATCCCCGTGCCGCTGACCGTTGAACGTGCCACCCCATTCCAGCATCAACTCCCTTAAGAATGCAGTGATAGCCGATTGGATTTCCTTTTCGAAGGCCATTCTCTATTTTTGGGTGAGAAGATGACCCGCACATCAGAGAAGCATAGTCAACCCACTTTACTTACTTCAAGCTAAAAAAAATGAAAAAAAGGAAAAAAAGAAGAAAATACTTTTAAAAAAATGGGTATTTGAATTTGTTTAATCTATCCTAAGTTTAGTCAACCTAACCTAGCAGTCATTTCTTAATGACCAACGATCCACCCTCTCTAAAATAATTTTGATCAAATTGTCCCACATCAATTTTTAGTATTAGAGCATGGTTTAGTTAGGTTTAAAAAAAATCCTATCTTATGGCTATTTGCTTCACTGATGAACAAGCTGGAGCCAAAGGATTCCTGAAGACTAGAGACTTTTAGAGTAGTATGAAGCCTAACTCGATGGAGTCGAGTTCTCCCCACCCTAGGGGAATGATGCGGACATTTTCAGCATAGATCCTGATGCCACACCCGCATTCCTTTGAGTAGATATTTTTTTATTTTATCGGGTGTATAGGGATTGGGCATATCATTTTTTTATTTTATTTTTCTTTTATCCACTCATGCATAGATCTTAGAGCATGAATACTAGATTAGCTTGAAATTCATTTTAAATTAGTTGATTATTTTAGATTAGTTTGGAGGTTGTTAGAGTCCTACAGTTCTGATTAAGTTGATTTCAACTGACCAAGAACTAAAATCTATTTAAAGTGTTTGTAGTTGGAATAAAACTATAGAAGAGATTGTTGAAAAAAGTTTGGGTGTTTTCCGACTCCTTTCCCCCCTCTTTCTTCCCTCTTCTTCTCTTCTCTCTCTTCCTCTTCTTCTCCTTTACTTGATTCCCTTCTTCCTCTCTCCCCTTAATCTCTTCCTCTATTCCTTCTTATTCTCTTCCTTTATTATCTCCTTATTCCTTCCTTTCTCATTCCTCTTTTTATTCCTCTCATCATCTTCCTCCTCCCTTCTTATTCTCCCTTTTCTGCCGCTCCAAACACTCGATCATCCTTTCTGAACCTCCTTAACCTCCCTTGTTTCAATTTCTGACCCCAACTTCTGACTGTGAGAAGATCCTCACCAACGCCCCACCACCGAGCATAAAAAGCAAACCACCGCTACCAATCATCGAAAACCCTACCCAGATTCTAGCCTCTCCATCTCCACCCACACCGATTCAGTCATTCTCATCATCGCACCGACCTTCCATTCACCTCCAATGACACATTCCCCGAGATCAAGTGCACCACCTCCCTGGCTCTGCCTCATTCCTCCTATCCATGCCACCCGTGCTCATGATGATTGCACCATCGACCGGCCTCTTTCACAAGGATGATGCCCATCGACTGCCACCTCCCATCTTCAGCAAGTTAAAGGGCCACCCAACGATGATCTAAATTCCACAATCATCTTCGCCACAACTTTTCACCATGGCTTCTTCCTCCCTTCCAACCGGCTCCCCTTCCATCATCGCCAGTCACCAAAATAGGGCCATGCCACCATCTCCTCGTGCCGCCGACCATCGAACGTTCTACCCCATTCCAGCATCGACTCCCTCGAGAATGTAGGCGATAGCCGATCAGATTTCCTTCCCAAAGGACATCCTCTATTTTTGGTTGAGAAGATGACCCACACGTTCGGAGAAGTATAGTCAGCCCACTTTGCCGACTTCAAGCTAAAAGTAAGGAAAAAAAGGAAAAAAAAATCCATCCTAACCGAGCAGTCATTTCTTAACGAACAACAATCCATCCTCTTTAAAATAATTTTGATCGGGTTGTCCTTCATCATTTAGATTTATATTTCATAAGAAATACATTCCTATATCATGAGTAATCATCGATAAAGGTAATGAAGTATTGAAAACCATCCTTGGTTGGTACATCAAATAGTCCACACATATCAGTATGCACCAGGACAAGTAATTGGTAGCCCTCTCTCCATGACTCGCAAAGGATAACTTGGTCATTTTTTTTTTAAAGGCATGATTCATAAACTGAATATGACTTGAAATTAATTGAGTCTAGGATTCCATCCTTTTTCAGTTTATTAATCCTGTCTTCTCCAATGTGACCAAACCTAATGTGCCACATATACTTTTGGTTTAGATCATCTCTAAGTCATTTGTGTCTTATAGCATTCACTATTTGCTTGTTAATGTTTATAAATATATCAGCATACAAATGATATAGACCATCAATCAAGAGTACTTTTATAATTAATTTATTTCTAAAATAAATCGAATAAAAGTCTTTATTGAATATAATTTATAACCTTCCTACACTAGCATAGAGATAGAGATTAAATTTATTGGTACTAGCTACAAGCACATGATAACAGTCTTTAAAATTAAACAAAACCCTAAAGGCAACGATAGAGGGTATACTCCCACGGTAATTGTAGTAACTCTTACTCTATTTTCAATATATAGGATTATCTCTCCTTCTCTCAACACTTTACTTTTTACCAGACCCTGCATTGAAGTAAAATGTAAGCACTTAAACTAGAGTCAAATACCCAACTAGAAGTAGAAGATACCATAAGGTTTGATTCAATAGCATAGACATACCTTCTAATGGTGCATCTACCTTCTATTTCTTTAGGCTCTCTAGGTATAGCTGATAGTTTCTCTTCTAGTACACATCTGTGTTGTAGTGGAAATATTTTTCTTTGCTTGCATTTGCCTTCTTTTGGGTGTCCTTTAGCTTGCTATCCTTCTTCTACTTCTTTGCTGGCTTCTTCTTCTTCCATGCAAACTTTCTCTTGGAGAAAGATGCCTGCTCCATAGCTAGAATAGAGCTCCTTGAACTTTTTAAGGTCCTCTCATTACTTACTAGTATGTTTAATAATTTAAATGTAACTCAGGTTCATATTATAGTTCATGATGAACTTAGCAAATAAGTTAGTTAGGGTTTGAAGGATAAATCAAACTTGTAGTTCCCTATGAATTAGTATACCCAGCTTCTCAAGATGTTTAATGTCTTTGATCATTGTCAAGCAATGATCATGGACTGACTGCCTTTCATGCATTTTGATATTAAAAAGTCTTTTAGAGACCTCAAAGCATGAGATCTAACTTTGCTCACTATACAGCTCTTGTAGGTGAGTAATCATAGCCTTAGCAGTTAGCATATCCTCATGGTGGCTATACAACTCATTTGACATTAAGGCTAGCATGTAGCACTTCGTCTTATTATCATCTTCCATCCACTTCTCATGTGTTGTTGTTTGGCAAGCACTAGGATGGTCAAGTAAGATGGGGGTCTTGGTCAAGCACATAGCCCAACTTTTCAGAATTCAAGATTATTTTAAGGTTCCTGAACTAGTCTTTATAGTTTAGGATAACAAATCAATTAGTCTCATGGATACGAGCTAATGGATTGAAAGCTGATATGATTTATCTATGAGAGTAGAAGATTAAGTTATATTTTATACTTAATTATAAAATTTATTCTAGGAACTTTAAGTAACAATTTGAACTTTGACTATTTTCATAGATCTCTTATACTTTTTTATGGAGATGCAAAAACCCCTGCATGATTAAGGTTTCTATAGGGTGCTATGGTCCCATCGATATATGGTACCTCATCGTGCCCAGCTATTGATAATTCACTATATCGATGAGTGCATAACTTTTGTCCAATGTAACTCATGCATGTTGCAGCAACTCAATCTCTATGTTATGAAGCCTCACCATACCCAATTATTGGCCTGGTCCTTAATTAAGTCAGACCCACCATTAATGCCTAGACAAAGCTATCATTGGATCCCTTACCATGCCCAGTTATTAGACCTAACCCCATCTATACCTAGCAATAACTCATGTTTATAGGGTGGTTGTATCTTTCTGGAGTAACTGAACCACTGTAACCAGCCAAGACTAGTTAACACCAGTAGGACACTAGCATACCACAATGGTAGAAGACCTAAAACTTAATATTAATGGAAAGATTTGGATTCAAGTCTCATCTAAATTAGTCAGCCCATTCTCATGTCCGACTAACTAGGTTTAAGTCAGCACAATCTCATATCTGACAAACCTAATCGGCATGGGTGAACTCGAATCAAAAGAAACCTAATTAAAAGCTTAATTAACCAAATTGGCCAGGTAAGTTAGAATCATGAGAGGGTTTGCCATTTAAACCTCTTTTCCTAGACACCAACTGAGTTGGCCAAGTAAGAGTTAGCACTAATTAATAACCATAATCAAAACTTGTCTTTGACACCAACTGATTAATAAGAATTGATTAGGTCAACTTAATAACTGGACTCGCCACTGAGGCAAATTAGGTCTTAATTGATCAATTCATATCAAGTGTGAATTAATGTGACCAAACTATATCTAAGATCAATCTTGAGCCCCTTTGACCTAATTCTAATCAATTATTAATTAGGTTCGATCAACTGCTCAAAATCGAACTTGGGTTCTAGCCTATTCTAATCAAAATCCTAATATGTAGCTTAATCTCTTGACCTAATTATTCTACCTATACCCTAATGCATATAATAAAATTTCATATTCTAAAATAATTTTTAGATTAAATTTGAGTGCATTAAATTAAAGGTTTATGATTTTAAATCATATTTGAGATCTAGACCTGGTTCATGAATCTCATATATGTGGTTTTAAATCGAACTGATTAACCTACATCTCATGTCTTTAATTTCAGATCTAAAACATAAAATAATTCATATCTTATATGCATATTAGAGTAGAAATTGATTAAAAACTTTTTGAAATTTTTTTTAAAACAAGGTTCGCATCATAGTAGGACAACCTTTACACTATAGGAGACAAACACTATAGCAGGACAACCTTATCATTCACTATGATGCAATCCTCAATTAATCAGTTTTAAATCTAATATAAATAAAATATGCATCTCATATATCTCTAGTTCATATCAAAAAGTTAAAGCTTTAATTTTGAAAATAATTTTTAAAAGATATCAAATCTATGCTAGGATAATCTTTGCACTATAAGGGGAAAACCCTATAACAGGACAACCTTATCATTCAACATAGATTTGATTAAAACATGATCCTAACTTTCAATTCTAAATTTATTCCATGCATATTAGGAAAAACAAAATCATGGCTCTGATACCAATATTGTATTTCAACATAGATCACTAGCATGCAAAAACTAGGTTCGAAACCCCTGCACAACGAAAGCATTTTTTATAAAAATACACATGAAAGCATGCTGATTTAATATAAATCATAAAATAATCTATATTAGCCTCTACTATGCTAGAATATAAAAATATATTAGATCTAAAATGTAAGAAAATTATAAGATGAAGGATTCGACTTACCTTTATCGTTGAAATTCTTCTTCTATAAATAGATTTGTTTGATCAACCGAATCTCCAGGGATTTGTTGGAGCAGCGCATGTGCCTAGCCTCTATTGGCATCTACATGGAGCCTTTCTAACTAAATCACTAAGATCCCTGGACTACTAGATCCTTACAAGTCTTTCTTCAAATACGAAAATGAACATTCTTCTTCTAGTCAAAGATTTAGAATCTTACAACCTTTTCTCCTCTTCTAAAAGAAATAATTATTAGAAATATTAAGAACCTATTTTTAATTATTTCCTTATCTATAAACCAGACCCTCTCTTCTTTTGAGATATTTTAACAAATATGGCATAGAAGGAAAAATAGATTGAATGGGAGGAAGAAAGGATGTGCGACAATTCATTATGCACAGCCTTGTATCTTAAACCCTATGCCAAATCCCATCTCCATGCCACCTAAAAATCCAGATAAATTTGGATTCTAATATGATTTGAATAATATTTGAATTAGATAAGAGTCTAGTCAAATCTAGAAGGAGAGAGGGTTCTAGATAAAGAAGAGATGCACCATCCTTGCACCTCTCGCCAAGAGGAGGTGCACAAATTCCATGCCCTCTCTTGGTTTTAAAATGAGGAGAGAGAGATCCAGTCAACTGGGTTTCCTAGCTACTGGTTTAGTTTGACTTAATTCTAGATTGATTTTGAGACCATTTCAAATCTCAATCGAACCAAATTCAAAAATGCTACTGATCCAATTCAATTTGGTATAGAATTCAAGTCCAACTTGAATTATCAATCCAATTAACTTTAAATTAAATTAATATTTATTAAATATGATTTAATTGAGTCAAATAATAAAGTCAAATATTATTACAACATTTGTAAATAGGTTTATCATGCTAAAATTAGCAAGTGCTAAAATTAGTTGGTGCCAAAATTAGCAGGTACCAAAATTAATAGGTATTAAATGTGTAACTCTTATATAGATCCATATTTTGGTCAAATCAAATCCCTTTTGTGTATGACCTCTCATATTCTATTTTATCTGGTAGTGAGATATATCATGATCTCTATCATAGTACCATTAAGACTTTTATGATGGATTGAAATAATTCCAGCTCATCCCTAACTTGAATCGGTGATCTAAAAATGATCCTAGTGAGCTTTCATAATCTACTAGTAATATCTAGCAATATATAGTAGTAACCTAGTAGAATAAAAAATGAATTCCTGAGTGTAGTTACCATGTGATTAAGTTTTTCTATCAAAAATCCTGATAAGATATAGGTTATGGAAACTTGTCAAATCCAAAGCATCTATCATATGCTAGACTTAATTAGTTTGAGTTCAATTTTAAGAACTCAGTCTATAAGATCATATAGGACTACACCTTAACTACTAAGATCAATAGATCCCTTATAAGTATACTCCTTATTCCTATATTGAAGCTACTATAATCAACAAACACCACAAGATTTTGAATAGCTAGAGATCATATTCATGTATTGTCAAACAATAGTAACCTCACTGTGAGTAGTCGAGACATCGTAGGTCAAGGAACTACTCACATAACTATAGTATTAAAAAGTCATTGATAAGTGAGTAGATATTATGTAACTTCTCAAATTTAATTATGCTTAGTATTGTTGTTTTTTAATAACCACTTGCACTCTCGCTCCAATGTCTCTACAATGTAGACTTAAGACTCATCTACCCATAAAGAAAGTAATTCATGCACCGATATTGATAGATCGATTACAATTCTTGTGATGATCTAATGATCGGAAGCTTTTAAGAGTTAATCCATAATGATACACGTCTCAGATTTTTAACTCTTGAGAATATATGTCACTGTCCATTAACTCCATAGACGATTTATAGACACATAAGATATGAATGAAAAGAATAAAGCCCGCTTTTATTGATTTTAATGAATTAAGTATAAAAAATATGTTCTAAAAAAATATAATATATCATGCCTACGTGGTTTCTAGAGCATACATCTAATATAGATTATATGATAATAGATGCTTATGTGAACAAACATTATTGAGTTGGACTATTTAGGGAAAATAGTATTGTTTATTTAAATATAATTGGTTCAAAGTGTATTATGAGGGTAGAGGGATTATGAAAGATAAATATGGATTTATCATGATGGATATGATATGCAAATTGGATATAGATGAGCCTGGTGTCTTAGTAAGTTAAGCTAAGCAAGTGTATTATGTGAAAGGTATTAAACACCCGGACTTTTTGTAGTGAAGACAAAGCCTTACGACTTATATGACATATCTCCTAATGAAAGTGAGGTCATTGATCGTGCGATTCCTTTGTCCCCAATAAAGGATGATGATCTCATAGCTGACTCAAGATGTATGAATGAATATAGCTTTTGATAAATCAAAGCATTTATGAAAATAAAATTAATAATAATTACACTTAACCATTACTTAGGCCAGAAAAAAATATATACAAAGGGTAGAAAATACGTTTAGAAATATCATAGAGAAAAAAATTATGTCAAAAAAAATAATTACATGCTCTCACATTCACATGATCTACTTGTCCCCATCAAGTATGTCTCTTCGTTCTTATGCTTGAAGGGGTGCAAACTGCCTAAAGCATATCAATTCCCCCACTTTAAATGATTTGCATCACCACCGTATACTTTTTTATTTAATTCCCAAGGGAAATAAATATCCAATTGCTCTCCTCTAATAGTTTTTTTTGTCAAGGATAGCGTTACGTGTTGGCCTTCATCCTCTTTTCTAGGTGGTGCCAGAATCTACACAAAAATATAATAAGAAAAATATATGTAATTTATATCTGAATTATAGTGTCTAAATCTATTTTAATTAGTTCAAAATATATGACCTGCAACATTAACCTTTGATTGTCCATCAAGGCTAATGCCATTCCTTGAATATGTAAAACTTTAATGATTATCTATCAAGGCTAATGTCATTCCTTGAATATACAAAACTTTTTGATACTTGTTACGGTAATGATTGTATGGATCAAGATAGCTTAGCAACTTAGATAGCAGCCACCAACCATTGTGCATCCTAGGGTGGAGGTTTAGGCCATGATGATTCTACAATCAAGCTCTATAGTATATATTATCCAAATCATATTTTTTTTCTATGATAATAATTTTGATATAGTATTTTAGCTATCCAAATATACTTTATAAATATTTTATTTTAAACATATTAGCTTCATATTGCATTAAAATATAACAATCAAACTATTTAGATAAAGTATTTTAGCTATCCAAATATACTTTATATAATATTTTATTTTAAACATATTAGATTCGTATTGCATTAAAATATAAAAATCAAACTATTCTAAAAGAAGGGAAATAAACTCAAGACATACAGACAATATTAAGGCACTCATCTATATATATTTTCAAAACTTTATACTATAATGACATATAATAATTAGAACTTCACATATAGTCAAAAAATTTATTTAATTTTATTACAAAAATAAAACTGTAAAACTCAATAATTATTTATGTTTACAAAATAAAATTGTAAAGCTCAATCATCATCCATGTTATCATCGTCAATGGGATCTATGTCATCATCATTAGGAAGATCTCCTCATCTTCACATCCATCATCATTGTTGACGCTGATCCTTGCGGACCGGACGGAGTGCTTGGATCACTAGTTCGTCCTCCGAGATCCCTGCAAAATAAACTCCCTGATCGGATTTCTTCCGGTAAGGGACACTCCGATGCCTAAGTTAGTAGGATTCATGCCACAGATAGGAGAGCTCAAAAAGAGAAAAAGTAGAGTGAAAGGTATGGAGAGCTTGAGTAGCGTAGTAAGAGCTAGTCATGGATTGGCCAAGAATTGCATAAAATCGCTTACTCGAAGGTCCCCTCTTAATGTTATTTATAGGTGTTATTGTAACTGACTATAGTTAACCCATCAAGAATTCTGTTAGGGAAGTTAATTAAACCAACTTTCTCATAACTGAATGGGGTTGCTATCGGAGATTGGTTACCCCAGTCTTATTGAAGCCAGAGCTATTAATCACATAGTTGGTTAGGACAACCAAATCTGCTCTTGATGGCTATAGGCCGAGGTGAACCATTCACTTACTTCAGGGCCATCCTTTTTGAAATGGGTCGAAGTTAGGCTAGCCATGTGTGTTGGAACCATCCTCCTCGGATTGGGCCGAAGATGGTTAGTTAGTTGCTTTGGAACCATCCTCTTCAGATTGGGTTGATGATGGAGTAGCCATTTACTTTGAAACCATCCTCTTCGGATTAGACCAAAAATAGATTAGCCATTTGTTTCAGAACCATCCTCTTCGGATTGGACTGAAGATAGATTAGCCATTTACTTCGGAATAGTGTGGATCAGGTATATTTTTTGGAGTTGCCCTCTTCGGGGCTAGCCGAAGAATGATCCTACACTGTGCAATGTCATGGGCTGGAGCATAGTGTCGAGTCATTGCTTCATCGAGCTTCGGAGTCATTCTCATGTTCATCTACTTGGTCGATTGGTTCAAATAGGATTAATTGAACCCTGGGCCGATAATCGCTTTTTCTTAAGCCGGTTTATCACAACAGTTACCTCCCACTACTAGTTTCAAAGTAACTTTTTGCTTTGAAAAATGGGAGTATTTATATTTTGTCATCTTCTGGCGAGAGAAAAGATAATCAATGATGGCAAATCCTTGGTTCAGTTGATCATGATAACTGATTTCTGACTTGAGCATCGTGCTGTGGCCAGGTGTCGGGCTTCTGTTGGCTCTTGGAGAAATGGTGGGGATTTGAGAGTCATGTCAATTTTCTCATTAAGAGGTTTTCAGCAGACTCTTTGTCTTCGATTAGGAATGGAAGATGTGGTGGCATTACGACCAATCATCATCATGCAAAGATTTCATCCTGGCCGTCAGTCATGATTCTCGTTGATCGTGACTAATAGTCTATTTTTACCCTTATCGAGTCGATCAATGTATCTTAGTAGTTTGTACCCACGATCAGTGTCGCTAATATGTGTCATGATCGAAGGAATTTTTAGTTTTTCGAGGAGGTCATCTAAACCGTCATCGTCTTCTATGTAAAGAGGCAGTTGTCTTACAAAATAGATTTCTCTGCCTTCGTTGAGATTTTTCTCCTTCTTTTATTGCTCTAAATCTTCTCCTTCTCTTCAAGTCTCTTCTCTTCTTTTTTCTCATAGGTATATTCTTTTTTTCTTTTCTTTTCCCTTCATCATGATCAAGTCTTTAGAGGTTCCTACCACCGGTGATATTCCAGCTAGTAAAGAGGGAGGTGAATCTTCTAGTATTGCAAATCCTTATAAGAGTAGTATTGAATCCTCCCCAGAGTCTATCGTGAGCTCCGTGTCCTTCTCTAGGTTAGCATATCTTAGAAAGTATTATCACATCCCTAAGAATCTTACTTTGATAGTTCCCAAATCTGATGAAAGGGTGAGCTGTCCACCCTCTAGGGCCATCTCAATATATGAAGACCATCTAAAAACTGGTCTTAGATTTCCCTTACATCCTTTCTTCATAAAAATTTTCAATCTTTATCATATCGTCCCTGCACAGCTTACTCCAAATAGTATTCGGAATATCAGTGGCTTCTTAGTCCTCTGCGATATATTGAATATAGAGCTGAGGACATCCTTGTTTACTTCCTTCTTTGTATTGAAGAAGGACTTTTATGGCTAGGGATGGTGGATCATCAGCCCCCGCCCTGGTTGAAGATTGATCCAAGGTATGCCCAGTGCCATTCATGGGTGGAGACCTTGCTTTTTCTTTGCATTTTCTTCTTAACCTTGGGGCTTCAACACGGAGTGAAGGACACGCCGATTAGGTGCAAATGTAGGCAAGAAAGTTTTGAAGGCCGATCACATTGGCTTCGACACACTGTCTGGGTCTGAAGTTCCTCCAGCTAAGGAACTATTAGAGGAATGAAACCTTCATCTCACTCACCTCAGTGAGTTTCCATCGTTAGGTATAGTAGATTAGTTTTTCCATTCCACTGTACTTCCCGTACATTTCTGATGACTGACTTATGATAACTCCTTTTGTTTGTAGGTAAGAAGATGAAACTAGACTTTGGGAAACTTCACCAAGTTGCCAAGAAGAGGGCAGTACCGATACCTCAAGAGGGATTGGAAATCCAAAAGAAAGCTTGGGCCGAAGAGGCCACGAGAGCTACGCCAACGAGGACATTATCAAGAGGGGATGATGTCCCTTTGGCAGAGCCCCCTTCAAGGGATTCCACTCCAATTCGAACTTCAGAGTGATCAGTCCCAACTCCAGTCATCGATGCACTGCCACCCTGTCCTTTCCCAAAGCATAAAGGAAAGACTCCCCAAGCCAGAGAGAGATTTGGGAGAGATAATCCTTTGGACCAGGAGTATGAATTGGATTTCTTAATTTTTTTGGACATGCCAGGTCTGGTGCACCCCAAAGTGGCTAGAAAGGTGTTGAAGGCCACACTTCTTCCCAGAGACTGGGAAGTTACAAAGAATCGCCGCCTTAATGAGGTGGTCAAGTCAACATATCATGCGATGCTGATGATAAGGGCTGTTCCCCTCATTAACACTTTCAAGATTATTATCGATATAATTAATCTCGTTCTTTGGTTATGTGATGCAGCTAATTCATGATGTGACTCTAATAGAAGAGAGCATATCAGAGTTTGCCAACCTCAGCCGAGGGATTCGTGAAGAACTCCAAATGGCAAAAGCCGAAAGGAGGTGGCCAAAGAACTAAAATCGACCATAGAAGAAAAACTTAACAAGAGCGATGCTGATGTTAAATGTCTAAAGGCAGAGCTGAAGAATGCTCAACTGAAGATATCTAAGCAGGAAGCAAAGCTGAAGAAGAAGAAGAAGAGAATCCACTTCTTGGAACATTCAACCAAGGAGATCTAGAAGAAGGCTGAGGCGGCGGCTAAAGAATCCGAAGCCCTGAGGGATCAGATAACCAGGGTAGTTGAAGACTTCAGGAAGTCTTCAAAACTTAAAGAAGAGGTAACTAAATCAGGGATAGTCAGTTATCAACTAGGTTTCAATGATGGGGTCAAGGAAGTCCTTGGACTTTACCCTGAACACGAGCTCTCGAGTATTCATTTATATGAGGTCAAAGAGGAAGAAGCCGAACTCCTTGCTGGAGCTGAGGAAATGTCGGGACAGCTAGAAGAAGTCCTGGTTATAGCCAAAGAAGTCTCGGTTATAGCCAAAGAAGTTCAAGAACAACTGAAGTCCTGGTTGCAGCTGACTTAGGAGCCCTAACCCAAACTGAAGAGGTTCCTCCCGTGGCCGACCCGGAAGTTATCACGGTAGAAGATGAATAGGCTCTTGTTGTTCTTTATTTTGTCTTTCTGTAAGAAGGATGAGATTTAAATGTACTTCTTTTGATGTGAATAAAAAGTAAACTTTTCCTTCCAAATATAATGCCTTTTAGTTTGAGCAAAAATTTCTCTATGTGTGAAGTCTTCGAATATGTAACGGCCTTCAATTTGAGAGAAATTTCCTTTAAGTATAGTCTTTGGAGTAGTCTTTGAAAAAATATAAGCCTTGAGTGAACTGATTGACCTAATCTGTCATAAGATAAGTCCTTTAACTCCCGAACTTGAGGAATTTTTTATATACTGAATCGGCGAGAGTTTTTTTTTTAAGAAGAGAGAAATATTTGCTGTACATGATGAACCTCGATTTTTGTTGATGATTTTAATCGATCAATAATGGGGCATATTGCCTTCGCCAGCTATCGAATTTTTGTTGGCAGGGAGGTTATTATATGGATCATGGGATCGTGATGACTGGAGTCATTAAAGTCACGTGCCTCCGAAATCGGATCGATCATGGTCCTTTAATTTCTCTTAACCGCTCGCTCATGGGTCTAGGTCATTGTTTCGACTTTCATTAGTTGAGGAGAGCACATGTGGCATGATCAAGGCAATGCTTGGGATTTGAACAAGAAATCTAGGTTGCTGGTGCCTCTTATATAAGAGGGTCTCGCCATTAATAGTTAAATCCCTTTAATCTTTGGCGGTTTCACTTGTCAAGCAGTGCTTCATTGCGGTTCCTCCTTCTTTCTCCATTAGCAAGCTCTTATAAGCTACTTATTTTGTCAATGTCAGGATGAAACCATACGTGGGAAGGCTTTGACAGGCAGTAAGGAAGAGGGCAGTAGCAGGTCCTCTAAGGAGATCAGAGCGACGGAGCATCAAGCGGATTCATTCGCATACTCCTTCAAAAACCCCAATTGGGGAGAATATTCCCATCATCGTAGAATCAAACTCGAAAGAGGACAACATCCCTTCACCGGAGCATTTCGTCGGATAGCCAACGGTACCATTTGTCACCAGGCCATCCGAGGAGCTAGGCCAAATTGACAATGGCAAGGATATGGTTTCAGAGGCAACACTTGTGCCAAAAGTTGAATCCGAAACTTAAGTCACCGAAGAGGAGGGTTTCGGGGGCTTCAGTGTGTTTGATGCTAGTCTTGATAATCCCATGCTGGCCAAGAATTTACTAAAGGCCACCATCCTCCAAAGGACTGGGAGGTGATAAGAAAGCGAGGACTGGAGGACTTTTTTTTCTATGTACCCCAAAACACTGCAGGTAAGTGTTCAAATTGTCTTCAAGATTTTTTTTAGTAAGTCTTCATCAAGGCTGACTCCGTTCCTGCTATTCTTAATAGTTCATCCATGAAATCTGTCTAATAAAAGATAGCATTCATTGATTAGCTGATCTCAACAAGGATCACATGAATCAGTTGACATCGGCTAAAGCTAAAAAAGAAGAGGCTGATGAACTTCGGACTGCCACTAAATAGAAGCTAAATCAGGCTATTACCATTAATATTTCTTTAGAAAAGGAATTAAAAGTGGTTCAGATTCAAGCAACCAAGCTTGTGGCTGACTTAAAAAGGAGGCAAAAAAAACTACACTCTGTCGAAATGCTAATAAAAGACAGCCTTCGAAATGCTGAAGAGGCAAGGGTTTAGAAGGCTGAACTAGAGGAGAAGATCAGCACTTTGGAGCAGGAGGTAGCATCGGCTAAGCAAAAGGTGAAGCTGGCTGATAAGAATGCTGTCAAAGCATACAAAAGATCCAAGTCTTTCGATGATGAGATGCACAAGACGGGGGTGGAGAGTTATCATATCGGCTTTCAAGATTGCCCGGAAGAAATTAAGAAGCTATATCCTAATCTAGACATCTCCTCCCTCTCCATTGCTGGCATCGGTACTAATGAAGAAGAAGGAACGGAGAAGAAAACTAAGGAAACTTTGGCTCCTGCTACTGATGGAGCAGCTATTAAAAGGGCAACCACTCCTGCTTCGGCTACTGTGCCGGCTAAAAAAAATGATACCGATGTATACATCTTTCTTCTTTCTTTTGTTCGTGTAGACCAATCCACTTTCAAAGGGGTGTAAAGAATTTTTCATAAGAATGAAATCTTCCTTTTGTTTGATGAATACTATTTGATGAATGTATCTGATGGGGACCCAAGAGCTATCCCACGATCCAAGAGCCATCCGATGATCAGATCTGGATTGGAGAACCAGCAAGGAGCAAATCCAATGGTAAACTAGTTAAGATGGTCAATGGACAAAAGCAAAGAAGCAAAGCAAGGAAGCATCAACTACTTCAACTTCCTCACCACATTTATTGAAGTGAACTAAACTACCACAACTACCATAACTTTCATAACTTCTTCAACTTCTTGGGCACCACATGAAGCCAACTACCTCCTTGGGTACCACATCATCAACTTCCTTCTTGGGTGCCGACTAATTCCAACCCCCTTTAACTAATTAGAACAACTTTCCAACCACCTTGCCATGTGGAATGCCACTTCATTCTCCACTTCACCCTCTAACAAGGATGCCACATCAGCAAGGAAGGCTGCATCACCCTGTCACATG
The DNA here is from genome assembly GCA_021397845.1 of Areca catechu. Lineage (NCBI taxonomy): Eukaryota > Viridiplantae > Streptophyta > Magnoliopsida > Arecales > Arecaceae > Areca > Areca catechu. The sequence goes on from CM038048.1 coordinate 38,598,732, forward strand.
TGCTAATTGGTTGCAACAACTATAGTTACAACTACTAACTTCTTGTTGTTACAATTACTTAATCTTATTATAACCTACCTATTTGTTATAACCAAATTAGTTATAACTAATGTTAGTTAGGCTATTTGTTATAACCAAATTAGTTACAACTAATGTTGGTTAGGTTAGCCTTATCACTTATAACCGAATTATATAGAGGTCTATAAATACCTCTTAACCCCCTATAAGAAAGGCACTTGATGAATGAAATGAAAGCTTGAAGTCTTCTTTCTCTTGGCCATGTGCCATTATTTTTGCTCCACATGGAAAGGGTGTGAGGCCCACTTTTCACTCCGTAAGGAGAGCACGAGAGGTGCATCCCTAGACATGTTGCTTCGCATCATGTCTAGTTATCCTTTTTCATTTTAATTCCATCTTCTTTACTGCCCTCATGATCTTTGAGATTTACCTTAATGGCTCCATGTAGCGAGATGGATGAGATACCCTAGAGATGAGAGGTCTCTCCATGAGTGTGAGTCTCAAAGTCCATGAGAGTCCAAACTTATATCTTCCATCTATATTATTTCCTTCACCACCTCCCTAAAAAAAATAAAAAAAATAAAATCTAGTGGTACCCTAATCTTTGGTGACTTCTTAGCTCACTGACAGTCCTTCACCTCATCTTGTCCCACATCAGTATCTTAGAATCTTTCTAAGTATAGATTGGTTGGTACCATAGGTAATAAATCTGAGTATTTCCATAAGGTTCTTCATTGGCTCTGATCGAACTGGTCGTCATCGTAGATAGAAGAATCGGACTTTATCAAATATATTTGATTATAAGACAGGCTGGTTAGGCCCGCTCCGATACTTATTGGATTTTTTTTAGGACCTGCTGATTAAGCCATCCTCTCATGCAATTCTTTGATAATAAGGTAGGCTGGTCAAGCTCGCCCCTGCACGTCTTCGGATTTACCGTTAGGGTAGATTGATTAAATCACCCTGTGCATTTTCTTTTGATGTAAGGTAGGCTAGTCAGGGTCATCCCTGCACATCTTCGGATTTATCGTTATGGTAGGCTAATTAAGCTGTCCTGTGTATTTCTTTTGATGATAAGGTAGGCTGGTCAGGTCCGCCCCTGCATATTTTTATATTTACCATTAGGGTAGGCTAATTAAGCCACCCTATGCATTTCTTTCAATGATAAGTTAGGCTGGTTAGGCTCGCCCCTGCATGTCTTTGGATTTACTATTAAGGTAGGTTGATTAAGTCACCCTATGCATTTCTTTTGATGATAAGGTAGGCTAGTCAGGCCCGCCTTTTAGATCTCAAGAAATCTGGTGAGCTTCAGTGGATCCGTCTCAGGCTTCAATGGACCTTGATAAGGTAGGCTAGTTAGGCCCACCTTTTCTTGAAGACTTCATCAAGGATATTCAAAAAAATCTTCTTTATTGATGGTACTTGCAAAGATTTTCTATATTTCAAGGCCGAGATAATACGAGACCATCCAGAGTTTCAAGCCAATATGCCCTGGGACATACGACTTCTCTGATTTGGTAGGATACCTCCCAGTTAGGGGATAATTTGCCTTGTTCCATCGACCTGGATACTTCAGACCTCTACAATACTAAGTCTTCGAGTTGAAAGGCTTGTTTTTTCACCCTAGAGTTATAATACCTGGCAATTTTTTGTCGATATATAGCCATCTTCATCTGAGCTTGAAGTTTGGTACTTTGGAGTAGATCCAAGTCTTCTCTATGATGCTCCAAATTTTTTGGTTCTTTGAAGTGATCAATCCTTAGGGATTATAAAGTGACTTCCACTGGAAGGACCACTTCAAAGTCATAGGCCAAGTTGAACGAAGATTCTCTAGTAGCTGTTCTAGGGGTTGTTCGATATGCCCAAAGGACTGAGTTTAGCTTTTTGACCCAAAGTTCTTTGACATCGTTCAACCTGGTCTACAGACTGTGGAGAATCATCCTATTGGTCACTTCAGCTTCTTTGTTGGATTGGGGATGACCGACAGAAGTCAATTTGTGAGCAATATGATATTGGGCACAGAATTCATTGAACTTAGGATTGTCAAACTATCTTTCATTGTCGGTGATAATAGCATGTGGGATTCTGAATCAGAATATAATTGCATTCTTGACAAAGTTCTCGACCTTTCCTTCGGTAATATAAGCTAAGGGTTCGGCCTCGATCCATTTAGTAAAGTAGTCGATGGCTACAATGAGAAACTTCCGTTATCCAAAGGTTGGAAGGAATGGACCAAATATATCCATTCCCCATTGAGCAATGGGCCATGGGGCTATAGGCTGACTCAGCTGGCTTGCAGGGCATCTTTGGATGCTGGAGTATCTTTGACATTGGTCACATCTTCGGACATAGTTAGCTGCATCTTTCTGAATGGTTGGCCAATAATAACCTTAGTGAATTATCTTGTAGGCTAGTGATTTGCCCCCCAGATGGTCTCCACATATGCCTTCATGCACTTCTCTTAGGGTGTAGTTGGTATCTGACATCCCTAAGCATTTTAATAAGGGCTATGTAAATGACCTCTTGTATAAAGATCCATCCAGGATAACATACTGGGATGCTATCCAATGGACTTGCTTGGTATCGATTTTGTCTTCAGGTAATATGTCTTCATTCAAAAATTTAAAAATTGGGTCATCCAATAGGGCTCATGTTCGATTTGGTGGATCTCAGAGGTTTTTTCAACTATGCTTCGATCTTCCAAGTATTCAATATAAGTCTAACCAAGGGACTCTAAACCAGTGGTTGCCAGCCGAGAAAAGGCATCGGCTCTTGATTTTTCAGTCTATAACTGATGCGGGACGACTCTAAGAACTAAATAACAACTTGGCTAATTCCCAAAAGAAAGATGAAGAATTTTTTGTAGAGGAATATGTGATTGTCAAAGAATTTTCTGCTCGTGAAGCTGGCCCATCCAAAATAATGAATAGTAGTGGACCCAATGCCTATGTACCTAAGATATCACCTAATTTAGGTATTAGCTCTACTTTCATCATCTCAGACTTTATAAAGTCTAGGGAGCCAGTAGTGATACCCAGCGAGCCCCTTGAGCCACTCCCATTCTTTGAGAGAGAACCCACCCCAGAGCGACCACATATAATTTGGCCTTATGTTGAGGAAATGATTAAAAGAGCTCTGGATGATCGAGCTATTAGTACCCAGGATAGAGACTGTCAGTGATATTTGGTCCGGTGGCAAGGTCAGCCAGAATCTGAGGACTTGTGGAATGCTGGTGCAAATCTGTAGCGCCTCAACCTAGACCATCCTTGAGCCAAATTGATCCATACTCGACCGGGTCGAGTTTCTCCCATCCCTGGAGAATTGGTGGGGACACCAGGATTAGAAACAGATCCCTGGATCCCATTGGTTTAATTAGTTATGTATCAAAGTTTTGAAAATTTTGTAATCAACTAGAATTGAGTCCTGTAATAAGTTGAGGTTAGTTGATTTGTCTCAACCCTCAACCTAGTCAATATTTTGAGTCCTGTTCATCAATTATGAGTCCAGCATGAGCCCAATTTTTATACAAGAGAGGAGGTCGCCCTATTTTGGAGTTTCACTAGGCCACATCCAGGAGTCAGAGGCTGCTACATCAGTCCATTGTATCTTGTGTGACAACCCAGGATCCAGGATGCTTCCAGAAATCCTGATTTTTTCTAGATATCCTCCAGATATCCAGATTCCAGTTCAGGTGCCAGAGCATATTCCCAAACCAGGGCATCCATGATTTCAAAGGTCCCTCTACATCCTAGCCCAAAGAAATCAAGTCCAAGTGCCAAGCCCAAGCCCTAAAAAAGCAAGATTCCATGGAATATTCCTACTACTAGGCTACCAAGCAATCCCAGCTTTCAGAGGCCCAAACCCATGCACCCAAGCCCCTTTGGGCCAGCCCCTTGCTGCCCCTAGAAGCCCAACATACCCTCCTAGGCATCCTTGAAGTATTGACCAAGTCCAAGAGGTGTTCTTGAGTGGAATAGTCAAAGCATGAAGGAAAAAGGAGAAGACTAGGTCAATTCCTAACCTAATGAGGATTTGTTTTTTTAACCTAGCTAGGAAAGGACTTGTATTCCAATTTGGAAGAGGACTTGTAATCCAAGTATGTAACCCTAGTTAGTGAGGGCATGGGAACTCTATAAATACCCCCCCCTCCCCCTCTTGTAAGCATTTCTTTCTTATGAATGCAACTTGCTGAAATTTTAAGTTATTACCTTGTGGTGTGGTGTTTTGTTTTGGTTCTTTGGATTGTGTTTTTGTGTTTGGACGAATTCCTTGCTGCCCTAGCATCCTTCCACGTCCTAAATCACTACCATCCAATCCTTCACACATCCAAGAAGGAGTTCCCTAGGCCACCGAGCAGGGAGATCTTCAACAAGCTTCACACAGCCCAGCTTCTAATCCCTAACCTGATTCCTTCTAAACCTAGTTTCCTTTCCTTTTCTTACTTGCTATTTTGATTGACCCTTGACATTTTGTAGGATCTTCAAGATGTTTTGCCTCCCCAGAGGAGATTTTCCTTGCATCCAGAACCATCCAATCAGCCATCTAATCAAGGGAACCGAACTTCATCATCCATACTCCAATCAGAGTGCTATGTGATCTCTTCAATGAAAGTTCTTCAAATCACTGATTGGTAACATCCTTTCCTTCTTTAAATTTCTGATTTGATAAATATTAGCTATCCTAATCTGGCAGTTTCTCAACTCTCGGGTCTTGGATATTTCATTAGTTTGCATGAGTATGCCTGCGATCCGATGATTCTTTGCACTGCTAGTCTTTCTGCTAGTTTTTACTTTATTTTGGGAATCTAGCCTGCAAATAAAATTATAAAAATCATAAAAAAATTATTCTACTATTTTCCATGCATGTTTAGAAATCTTAGAGTCATCCTGCATCAGTGGCACATGGACTATTTCAAAGAATTCCAACTGGAATAGAAGATCTTGCACCTTTTCCAAGTACCGGGCCATAATGGGGTCTCGAGCTTCAAATTCATCTTTCACTTGGTTAACCACTAATTAGGAATCTAAGAAGACTTTAATCTTTTGAATCTCTAATTCCTTGGTGATCCTGAGCCTTGCCAAGAGGGCTTCGTATTCTACTTGGTTGTTTGAAGCTTGAAAGGAGAATCGAAGGGCTTATTCCATGGTTTGTCCATTTTTGTCGGCCAATATAAGTCTAGCTCCACACCCAACAGAATTGGAAGCTCTATCAACGTGAAGTACCCATATGGATTCTGAATTTCATGTGGTGTTTGCCTCATCCTCGATCCCTCGTTAAGTGATTTCTTTGCTCCACATAATTCGGCCAGGAAATCAGCAAGTACTTGCACCTCTATTGTCGATTGGGGTCGAAAAGTAATGTCAAATTTGCCTAACTTGACAGCCCACTTAGCTATCCTTCCCAAAGTATCTAGACATTGAAGTATGCCTTTCAAAGGTTGGTCTATTAGCACTTCAATGGCATGCGATTAAAAGAAGAGTGCAAGCACTTTGCTGCAATCACCAGTGAATATATGAGCTTCTAGATCCTGGGATACCTCACTTTGACTTCGTGTAGCACTTTGGTGCTGTAGTAGATCGGCTTTTGTTGGTTGTCGGCTCCTTTTCTGACAAGTATGGAGCTGATAGCTTCACCCAAAGTGGCAAGGTATAGGTATAGAGTTTCACCTTCTTGAGGCTTAAAAAGTAGAGGAGGGCTTTCCAAATATTTTTTCAATTCTTTGAAGGTGAGTCAGCATTCTTCCGACCACTCAAAACTTCTAGTTTGATGGAGGGCTTTGATGAATGGTAGACATCTTTCCACCAATCGAGAAATGAATCGGCTCAAAGAGGTGATTCTACTAGCCAGCTATTGAACTTCTTTCTTATTGACATATTTCAGATGGCTAGAATCTTTTCCAAATTAGCTGCTATCCCTGGTTTGGTGATGAGGAATCATAAGAATTTTTCTAAAGTCACTCCAAAGGTGCATTTGGTCAGATTTAGCTTCATCAATGATGTCGCAGAGTGTCAAAGGACTCCTGAAGATCTCGGATGTGATCGGCTTTCTAGAGGCTCTTCATGATCATATCATGGGCATATGCCTCCATGTTCCGGCTAAGCTATTTTTCAAATACCTTGTTGATCAGCCTCTGGAAGGTTGCTCTGGTGTTCTTTAGTCCAAATGGCATTACTTTGTAGCAGTAGAGCCCTTCTCTATTATGAATGTTATCTTCTCTTCGTCATCGGGATCCATTCATATCTGATTGTATCTGGAGAAAGCATCCATAAAACTCAACAATTGATGGTCAGTGGTAGTGTTAACCAGTTGGTCAACCTTTGGTAGAGGAAATCTATCTTTCAAGCATGCCTTGTTAAGATCAGTATAGTCGATACATATCCTCCATTTGCCGTTGGCTTTCTTGACCATTACGACATTAGCTAACCAGTCACGATAATATATTTTCTTTATGAATCTAGCTTTGAGAAGCTTGCTTACCTCTTCATCGATCACTTTTTGTCTCTCTGGAGCGAAATTCCTTTTCTTTTGTCAAACAGGCTTGTGATCAGAAGAGACCTCAAATCAATGGGTAATGACTTCGGCTAAGATCCCAGGCATATCTGAAGCTGACCTGACAAAGACATCGGCATTGCTCCATAGAAACTGATCAACCATGTCTCTATTTCTTTATCTAGCATACTTCTGATTTGCATGACTCGTGTTGGGTCATCTTCGGCTAATGGTACAAAAATAGATTTTTCCACAGGTTCTCCATATTATTCCAATCGGATCTCTTGGGTGTAATTGTTCCAATGTCATGGATTCTATAGATTATTTATCCTATATCATCAGACACTGTCTAGAGACTCTTTGATCTCCTTTTACTTCTCTGATGCCGTTCTTAGTGGGGAATCGCACCAAGAGATGGTAAGTAGAAACTATGGCATGGAACTTATTTAAAGCGGGTCGTCCCAAGATAGCATTGTATGCTAATGGAGTTTGTACAACCATAAAATTAATGTGAAGTATTTTTTAAAATGGCTCGGTGCCGATGGTTCCTGGTAGCATAATTTCTCCTTCTACTCCAACTTAGTTATCTTCAAACCTAATCAAAGGTATAAGAGATTTCTGTAGTTTTCTTTTAGATAAATTCATTCTAACGAAAGCAACATAGAGTAAGACTTCCATAAAGCTTCCATTATCAACAAGAATCCGTCTTACATCATAGTTGGCTATCATGGCCAAGATTATAACGAGATTATCATGAGGAGTCTGGACTCCTTGTAGGTCTTCGTCATAGAAGCTTATGGTATTGTTGCTTTTATACCTTTTAGGAGTATTCTCTTCGACTTCACTTCTCCAGTGGGTCTGTCGGTGAAGCATGCCCACTCTTTCATCAATAGATCTTTGATTGGGCGGTTCGGCTTCTTCCACGGCTCTCGTGGGGGCAGTAGCTTCAATTTGAAGTTCCTAGGTGCTGATATACTTTTCCAGGTATCCCCTTTTAATCAAATCTTCTATCGCATCATTTAATTAGATGCATTCTTCTATGTTGTAGTCGTGGTCCTAGTGGAATCGGTAGTATTTATTTATGTTCCATCCCTGATGCTCACTCAGATGCATGATGCTGCGATACAGCGCCGACACTCGTTACCATACGGCATGGCACTGACCAGACTATTCAGAGCGTGTGGAGTATCATTGGAGGGGGATATCCCCAAGGAGATACTACACACAGATGTGTACGATGAGAGGTCTTTGCACCGCATGGGATACAGGTTAGTTGGAGGTCGATGGGTTCGCAGAGAGTCTGGCCAGGAGCCAGATGAGGAGGACGAGATTCGAGAGGCAGAGGCTGGACCATCTGAGCCAGCAGTTTTTCCTCCAGCAGATATCCCTTTGACATAGACAGAGCATTTGTCTCCTGACACTTCAGCTCCTCCGCCACCGTCTATAGGACTATCTTTTGAGGAGCATGCCAGAGAGCAGTTCACAGAGATCAGGGATGAGATGACTCAGCTACGTAGCGAGGTTGAGCTTCTACGAGCACATACTACCTCGGAGAATGCTGAGATTCGCAGATCTATGGAGGAGGGATTCTCTCGCATTGAGGGTCTGTTGAGATCCCTTATACCTCTTGCAGCCCCTACAGTTGCACGATCTGATGATGATGATGACGATGATGATGATGATGGCAGCAATCACCAGCGACCATGTTGATTCTGTTGAGGGTGGTGATCAGGATGGCGACCGAGCTACAGAGGATGTGGGCGGTGACAGTGACAGTGATGCCGGTGCCGATGCTTATGAGGTGGTCAGTCGAGATCCTCCCACTACACCAGCTCCTACGACTGCCCTGGTTGATTCCACACCGGACCTTGTTATGCCAGCTGATCTTCTTTCACCCCCTTCCACTAGATCATCTAGGGTTGTACCCGCCTTTGGTCCTTCCGGCCGCACTAGGAGTCGTCGAGCTTTAGCACCTCCTAGGGCATTAGCCACTAGATCTAGGATCAGTGCTACATTCAACCTTGATGTTCCATCTGATGAGGATTAGCCTCACAGATGCCTGTTATAGCTCTTATGTTGTATGTTTGATACTTATATGATATCTGTATGTTTCAGCTCTTACTGATGGCTCGACAAATTTTGTACTGACATCTTATCTATTATATTTATTTCAGTTCAGTACTCATTATTTGTGTTTCAATGAATCAATTTACTATTTTTTGGCTCTGATACTCTTTTATCTTGGTATATTTTAGCTCTGATACTCTTTTATATTAGTATAATTTTGACTCTGATATCTATGATTTTTGATTCTCTACTATCTTTTTGTCTCCATGCTCATTATGAGGGGGAGATTATTCCCCTTTCTAATGATTGACAAAAAGGGGGAGAAAAATGTGTTAAAAAAAAAAGGTGTTAATTCATAAATTTGTAGAGAAATTGTATTGATTGTGTTGATTTTTTACCTTGTAAGAATCTTTGAAGTTTACCTTAATAAGAAGTATCTAATTAAGGGGGAGATTGATTCTTCCTAACTATGAAGTTTTGCCTCTCTTATGGACTTAAATTCATATTCATAAATTATAATGGTTAAAGTTTGAAATATATTGCCTTTTTACTCAAGGTTTTGTCATCATCAAAAAGGGGGAGATTGTTGGCTCCACCCAATGATTTTGATGAATAACAAAACATTGAGTGCATATTGTATTCTAATGAGGATTTCAAGTTATGAGTTTTCAGGAAGAGAGCACCTCAAAATCTCAAAAACTTATGGTTTATGGCACGTAATGGCACGAAGCAATTCTCACAAATCCGGGCATCCTCCTCATTGAAAAAAGGCATCTAAATATTTAAATATTATGTGTTTATGTTTTCTAGAATTATATTTATGTTTTCGAAGCATTTACACATGAATCTGAGATTTTTCAGTCTCAAGTGTCGACACCTGGACAGTCAAGTGTCGACACTTCAGCATTTGGCACAGACAAAAATCCTTGGCATGCCAAGTGTCGACACCTATATCCAAGTGTCGACACCAAGTGTCGACACTTAGGTTCCAAGTGTCGACTCAAGGCCTGAGAATTTTGAAAATACAGAACTTTGTAATTTAAGGATTTTTGTGTCAAGTGTCGACACCTGTGCATCAAGTGTCGACACTTGAAAGTTCAAGTGTCGACACCCAGAGATCAAGTGTCGACACTTGACAGCCAAGTGTCGACACCTGACAGCCAAGTGTTGACACTTGCAGCCTGACAGCTCTAACCGATCTATTTTTCTGGCTTGCAGAACTTGCTTTTCAAGCTCCAAACGGCTATTTCCGAGGTACCAACGGTCACAAACCATTTTTGGAAGGTTCTTGTGTATTTAACCTCCACCAACCTCATTTTAAAGACATGCAAGTGTATGGAAGTCTATTGAAGTGCATTCAAGTCTACTCAAAAGCCAGAAAGCCAATATTCTCTCAAATACTTCACATGAAAAGCCTCTTATAGTTTGATTCCTTGAAAAGCCTACAAGCTCATCCTTATTTCACTCCAAAAGAGGCACCTTGAAGAAGATTCCAAGAAAGAGTGAAGACAAAGCATCTACTTGAGCTTCAAAGATTCCAATCTACTCTTGAAGAGAGTTTTTTTAGTTTTAAATTGTATATCTGATTTATTGTGATTTGACCTTGCTTTCAAGGGTGTCTTGAAAGAAGGTTATTATGGTTTGTTGGTGAGCCAAAGTGATAAAACCAACTAGGGTTAACTTGTGAGCCCGAAGACAAAACAAGTGTTAAGGTTTGTTGGTAAGCCTAAGTGATAAAACCAACTTAGGTTTTGACTTGTGAGCCTTGTGAAAAACAAGTCAACTGTAATCTAGTTTGGATTATAGTGAAATTCCCAAGGGTGGCTTGGGGAGTGGATGTAGGTGCTAGGTTTGCACCGAACAACTATAAACCTTGTGTTTGTGTGTGATTACTCTCTTCCTCTCTTGCTCTTTAATTATTGCTAACATCTTGCATTAAATTCATCATTGTTCACAAGCACCACTAGTCCCTCTCATTATTGTCTTAAATTTTTTAAAAGACCCAATTCAGCCCCCCTCTTGGGCTCCATTTCTGGGCAACAAGTGGTATCAGAGCATCGGTACTCTCTTGTAGGTCCAAGGATCTTGAGTAAAAGATCATGGCAGCCCCAATAGGAATGGGTATTGTTGAAGGTCAAGCTTCAAATCGTCTCCCATTTTTTAATGGCACAAATTACACATACTGGAAGACACGCATGCGCATATTTATTCAAGCTCTTGATTATAATTTATGGAGGACAATTGTAAAAGGTCTTCATCAGCCTACAATGTTGATTAATGGCATTCTCACTCCAAAAATGGAAGATGATTAGGATGAGAATGACATTAAGCAAATCGACATTAATGCTAAGGAAATGAACCTTTTATTTTGTTCTCTTGATCCAAGTGAATTTAATAGAATATCAAATTATCTCTCCACCAAAGAGATTTAGGATACACTTAAGGTTACCCATGAGGGTACACACCAAGTGAAAACCACCAAGGTCAACATGCTTATTCACACATATGAAATGTTTAAAATGGAACCTACTGAGTCAATTAGTGAAATGTATATTAGGTTCACAAACATTGTGAATGGCATGAGAAGCCTAGGAAAAATTATTTCTAACGGTGAACTTGTGAATAAACTTCTCAGGTCTCTACCAGCTTCGTGGGATGTAAAGGTCACTACTATTGAAGAAGCTAAGGATGTCAACACTCTTCCGCTGGAACAACTGTTGGGTTCTTTAATGACTTATGAGCTCTCCCTCAAACAAAAGAATGGAGAGGTCGACAAAAAGAAGAAGGCAATCACGTTCAAATCTACTGCTAGAGAGAACTCAAGCGAAGACTCCGAAGAAGATAATGAAGAAGATGAGATGGCTCTGTTAGCAAGAAAATTCAAAAAGTTCATGAGGAAGAAAAAGTTTAACTACAAAAAGAAACCTCTGAAAGGTGAGCCGAGTAAAGAGAAGGAGAAAGAAAAGGAGAAGGAGCAGCCTACGTGTTTTGAGTGCAAAAAACCCGAGCATTTCAAGGTAGACTGCCCCTTGTTAAAGAAAAGCAGAAGAAAGCTGAGAAAGAAAGCCATGATGGCAACCTGGAGTGAAAGTGAAGACTCCAGTTCTGAGGAAGAACAGTAGGAGGTAGCAAACTTCTGTCTGATGGCCGATCATGATGAGGTATGCTCCGAAACCGAAAATGAATTTACTTTTGATGAGCTTCATGAAGTTTTTGATGAACTAGTCATAGAATTTCAAAAGTTAAAATCAAAACATAAAGATTTAAAGAAGCAAAATTTGGATCTAGCCAAAATAAATAACAACCTTTCAAATGAAAATGAATGCCTTCTTATACAAAATAAAAAATTAAATGATAAGATTATGGCACTTGAAAAAGAAAAGGATATCTTTAAAAAGAAAAGTGACTTACTTTCAAATAAAAATTTGTCAAAACAAAGCAAAGAAATTTTAAATGAAAACAAAAGATATAAAGAAGAAATTGAAAAACTAAAACCTTTTGTAGAAAAATTTACTTACAGTTCTGAAAAATTAATTTACTCTTAAATAACTAAAGAGTAGTATTTAACAAAGCAGGTTTAGGATTCAGAACACATAAGAAACAGAAACTCTTTAAAAATTTCTTTGTATCTGCATCTTCATCCATTACTTGCTATACTTGTGGTATCAAAGGACACAAATCTTATATGTGCAACAAAAGAAAGTTAAATAACACTAAGAAAGTTTGGGTTCCGAAAGGAACCAATGCCACTAACCAAAAAGGACCCAAGATGGCTTGGGTACCTAAAGTCTCCACTTGATCTTTATTGCAGGTATGCCTTGCAACCAAAAAGAAAAGGATGTGGTACCTTGATAGCGGTTGCTCAAGGCATATGACAGGAGATGTGGAGCAGTTCTCATCACTCACATATCAAAATGGTGGCAATGTAACTTTTGGTGATAATGGAAAGGGCAAAATTATCGGTATTGGTAAAATCCATATCACCCCTACCTCTTATATTGATAATGTATTATATGTTGATGGCTTAAAATATAACTTGCTTAGCATTAGTCAGTTTTGTGACAAAAATTTTAAAGTTGTTTTTGAATCTTCTTTGTGCATTGTTTCTAGTCTAGATGACAATGGCATTAAGTTCATTGGTCATAGGCATGGCAATATTTATATGGTTGATCTTGATGATCTCCCTATTCAGAAAGGTCAATATATAGTGGCAATGGAAGCCAAGATCGATAAAACTAGTTGGCTTTGGCATCGTAGACTAGGACATGCAAGCATGCATTTAATTTCAAAACTTAGCAAAAAAAACTTGGTAAAGGATTTGCCTAAACTCAATTTTGAAAAAGATAAGATTTGCAGTGCATGTCAACTTGGAAAACAAATAAAATCCTCTTTCAAACCAAAAGGAGTAATCTCTACATCTAGACCTTTGGAATTGCTTCACATGGACCTCTTTGGGCCAACTAGAACATCTAGTTTGGGAGGTAAGAAGTATGGTCTAGTCATTGTAGATGATTTCTCACGATTTACATGGGTCATGTTTTTAGCACATAAAGATGAAACTTTTTCTGAATTTATTAGATTTCATAAAAGAGTTTTGAATGAAAAAGGTGTTTCAGTAGTATCTTTGAGAAGTGATCATGGAACCGAATTTGAAAATGCCGATTTTGATAAATTTTGTATTGAAAATGGAATTCATCACAATTTTTCTGCACCTAGGATACCTCAACAAAATGGGATAGTAGAAAGAAAAAATAGAACTCTTGAAGAAATGGCACGCACCATGCTTTGTAAAAATGATTTACCTAGATATTTTTGGATGGAAGCCATAAATACTGCATGCTATATTTTAAATCGAGTTTTAATTCGACCGATTTTAAAGAAAACACCTTATGAGCTTTGGAAGGGTAGAAAACCCTCAATTCGTTATTTTCATATTTTTGGATGCCGTTGTTTCATCTTAAACAATGGTAAAGATAATTTGAGTAAATTTGATGCCAAATCAGATGAGGGAGTCTTTTTAGGCTACTCCACATCTAGTAAGGAATAGAGGGTCTTCAACAGAAGAACACTTGTTGAAGAATCCATACATGTGGTATTTGATGAAACTAACCAAAAATCTTCAAGAAAAGAAGATATACTTTCTGATGAAACAGGTAGCAAAAAAACTGAAGAAATAAACAACAATGAAGGGCTTACCAAGGAACAGAACGATGATCAAAACACTAAAGGAGATCAAGCACAAGGTGATAAAAATACATCAACTGTTGATCCATTACCAAAAGAATGGAGGTATGCTCATGGACACCCAAAAGAACTAATTATAGGTGATCCATCTAAAGGTGTAAGTACTCGATCATCCCTTAAAATATCTGTGATTACTTAGCTTTTGTGTCTCAAATTGAACCTAAAACTATTTAGGAAGCTGAATGTGATAGTAATTGGATAAATGCTATGCAAGATGAACTTAATCAATTTAAAAGGAATAATGTTTGGACATTAGTAGATAGGCCTTCAAACACCTCAATTATTGGTACAAAATGGGTTTTTCGAAATAAACTTGATGAAAATGGAGTAGTAACTAGAAATAAGGCTAGACTAATTGCCAAAGGATACAATCAGGAGGAAGGGATAGATTTTGATGAAACCTTTGCTCCTGTAGCTAGACTTGAGGCAATTAGGCTATTGTTGGCTTTTGCTTGCTTCATGAATTTTAAACTATATCAAATGGATGTTAAAAGTGCCTTTTTAAATGGTTTAATTGAAGAAAAAGTTTATGTTGAGCAACCCCCTGGTTTTGAAAATTCTGAATTTCCAAATCATGTTTATAAACTTCATAAAGCTTTATATGGATTGAAACAAGCTCCAAGAGCTTGGTATGATCATTTAAGCTCCTTTTTGCTGAAAAATAATTTTACTAGAGGTAATGTAGATAAAACTCTGTTTTTAAAGAAAAAGAATGATGATCTCTTAGTAGTACAAATCTATGTAGATGATATAATATTTGGTGCTACTAATAAATCTCTTTGTCAAGATTTTGCAAAGTTAATGCAGGGTGAGTTCGAGATGAGCATGATGGGAGAACTGAATTTCTTCCTCGGATTCCAAATAAGGCAAACCAAAGAGGGGATCTTCATCAACCAAACAAAATACACAAAAGAAATACTCAAGAAGTTTGTGATGGAGAACACTAAGCCTTTAGGTACCCCTATGAGCTCTACATGTAGACTTGACGAGGATGAATCAGGTAAGTCTATAGACCAAAAATTGTATCGTGGCATGATCGATTCATTGTTATATCTTACTGCCAGTATGCCAGATATCATGTTTAGTGTCTGTATGTGTGCTAGATATCAGTCTAATCCTAAAGAGTCTCATCTTTTGGCTGTTAAACGCATACTTAGATATCTATCTGGCTCAATTGAAATTGGTTTATAGTACTCTAGAGATTCTTCATTTGAATTGATTGCTTATTCTGATGCTGACTTTGCTGGGTGTAAACTTGATTGTAAAAGTACTAGTGTAACCTGTCAATTTCTTGAAGTAAATTTGATCTCTTGGAGTAGCAAGAAATATAACTCAGTTGCTCTATCTACGGCGGAAGCCGAATATATAGTAGCTAGAAGCTGTTGTGCTCAAATCCTCTGGATCAAACAATAACTCGAAGATTTTGGTATTAAACTAACTAAGACACCCATAAGATGTGACAATACTAGTGCAATCAACCTATCTAAAAATCCTGTGCAACATTCAAGAAGTAAACACATTGAAATAAGACATCATTTCATAAGAGATCATGTACAAAACTCTAATGTTATTCTTGATTTTGTATGTACTGATGATCAGTTAGCAGATGTGTTTACCAAGCCTTTGAGTGAGGATAGGTTCTGTCTGATTAGAAGAGAGTTAGGTGTCATTGATCCATTCTCCTAGAACTCTATTAGTATTAATTATACCTAAATCCTAGAGCTCAAAATCTCTTGTTTAAAGCCCCAAAAACCTTATCAAAATATTTCCTATTTTTCAAAAATTTTTGGATTTTCTCAACTTTTTTTGGCCAAGTGTCGACACTTGGAAATTGTCAAGTGTCGACACTTGACACATTCGAAGTGTCGACACTTGCGAAACAGGAATTGTTTTTAAAAAGGCCGACCGAGGGTTTTGTAATTTTCTTTCCCCCGCCGATTTCTTGCAATAATGGTCCCCTCTGTCCAAATCCAACCTTTTACTCTTTAATCCATCACAAATCAGGTATTTTCCCCTTTCAATTTTATTTTATTTTTCCTCGTTTTTGGTTTTGACGTTTTCGAACCAAACAACTGTGAATGGGGTTTTTCGAATGTTTTTCGTGAATCTAACCGGATTTCTACATGTTTTAGTGGATTTCTAAAACTCCATTTGAGGGAATAGTGATTTAAACGAATTTTTCTCAGATTTCCCTCATCTTTTGGTCGTTTTCACCCACTTTTCGCAAAAAACACTGTTTTATTGATTTTGGCCGAAATAATTTGGGTTTTCATCTAAATTAAACATACTAAATCCATTTATTATTGATTTAGAAAAGTTTTTCATGAAATATTTGTGACATTTTCTCCTATTTGCTAAAACCCTAAGTGTTTAGACCTAAATCCCATGGGTTTTGATTTTTTTTAGGCCTTACAAAAATTATTTTCCAAAGGTTCAAATATGTTTTAACGAACAAAAATATGTTCGAAATATCGTCATTTGATCAAAGTTGTAAAAATCCCACTTTAAACTGATTTACGATTTTTTCAAACGTTGTTGATTTGAATTCTGGTTTTCAAAACCTATCTGAACATTTTTTTTTAGAAATGAAACTCTCCTTATCTAAGCCTGTAGCCAATGTTCTAAACCTATCTTCCTTCTTCCCTGGTTAGTTTGCTGTAATGGGTCCTAGGAAGAGACTTGCAGTTAGGGAGAGGCCCAGTCATGGTGTTGAGAGGAGGTCGAAGGCCAGATTTGATGCAGCACAGCCTAGCAGTACAGCCACACCGAGCTCCCCCCTGCAGAGAGGATGGCAGGGAAGTTAGTAGCCTCGGGGAGGAAAGTCGACTTACAGTGTTTCGACAGGCACCATTTTGATATTCGACAGGTACTCACTGATGTAGGACTTGTACCATTCTGTACCATGCAAGAGATATACTATCCTCACCTAGTGAGAGAGTTTTATGGTGCACTAGACTGTTGACGACTTCTGTGGACTACTTCAGTCAGGGGCATTCAGATTTCATTGACAGATGAGCTACTGAGCAGAGTTTGGGAGATCCCCCTGAGGGGAGTCTGTGTCTTTTCAGTAGATGATAGAGAGGCTGCGTTTAGGTGCATTCTTGAGAGAGAGGAAGTTCGCGGTATATCCGTAGTTACTGCGAACCAGTTGTCATTGGAGATGCACCTATTGCACCATATCACTGCACGGATTCTACTACCGAAGACTGGGAGATTTGACTTCATCGCTGAGAGGGAGTTGATGGTGATGACGAGCCTGATTGAGAAAAGGAAGATTGATATTCCATCCCTGATGCTCACTCAAATGCATGATGCTGCGACACAATGCCGACACTGTTTACCATACGGCACAGCACTGACCAAACTATTCAGAGCGTGTGGAGTATCATTGGAGGGGGAGATCCCCAAGGAAATACTACACACAGATGTGTACGATGAGAGGTCTTTGCACTGCATGGGATACAGGTTAGTTGGAGGTCGATGGGTTCGCAGAGAGTCTGGCCAGGAGCCAGATGAAGAGGACGAGATTCGAGAGGCAGAGGCTGGACCATCTGAGCCAGCAGTTTTTCCTCCAGTAGATATCCCATTGACACAGACAGAGCATTTGTCTCCTGACACTTCAGCTCCTCCGCCACCATCTACAGGACTATCTTTTGAGGAGCATGCCAGAGAGCAGTTCACAGAGATCAGGGGTGAGATGACTCAGCTACGTAGCGAGGTTGAGCTTCTACGAGCACATACTACCTCGGAGTATGCTGAGATTCGCAGATCTATGGAGGAGGGATTCTCTCGCATTGAGGGTCTGTTGAGATCCCTTATACCTCCTGCAGCCCCTACAGTTGCACGATCTGATGATGATGATGACGATGACGATGATGATGATGATGGCGGTGATCACCAGAGCAACCATGTTGATTTTGTTGAGGGTGGTGATCAGGATGGCGACCGAGCTACAGAGGTTGTGGGCGGTGGCAGTGACAGTGATGCCAGTGCCGATGCTTACGAGGTGGTCAATCGAGATCCTCCCACTACACCAGCTCCTACTACTGCCCTGGTTGATTCCACACCGGACCTTGTTATGCCAGCTGATCTTCTTTCACCCCCTTCCATTAGATCATCTAGGGTTGTACCCGTCTTTGGTCCTTCCGGCCGCACTAGGAGTCATCAAGCTTTAGTACCTCCTAGGGCATTAGCCACTAGATCTAGGATTAGTGCTCCATTTAGTCTTGATGTTCCATCTGATGAGGATTAGCCTCACAGATGCCTGTTATAGCTCTTGTGTTGTATGTTTGATACTTATATGATATCTGTATGTTTCAGCTCTTGCTGATGACTCAGCAAATTTTGTACTGACATCTTATCTATTATATTTATTTCAGTTCAGTACTCATTATTTGTGTTTCAATGAATCAATTTACTATTTTTTAGCTCTGATACTCTTTTATCTTGGTATATTTTAGCTCTGATACTCTTTTATATTAGTATAATTTTGACTCTGATATCTATGATTTTTTATTCTCTACTATCTTTTTGTCTCCATGCTCATTGTGAGGGGGAGGTTATTCCCCTTTCTAATGATTGACAAAAAGGGGGAGAAAAAGGTGTAAAAAAAAAAAAAAAGGTGTTAATTCATAAATTTGTTGAGAAATTGTATTGATTGTGTTGATTTTTTACCTTGTAAGAATCTTTGAAGTTTACCTTAATAAGAAGTATCTAATTAAGGGGAGATTGATTCTTCCTAACTATAAAGTTTTGCCTCTCTTATGGACTTAAATTCATATTCATAAATTATAATGGTTAAAGTTTGAAATATATTGCCTTTTTACTCAAGGTTTTATCATCATCAAAAAGGGGGAGATTGTTGGCTCCACCCAGTGATTTTGATGAATAACAAAACATCGAGTGCATATTGTATTCTAATGAGGATTTCAAGTTGTGAGTTTTCAGGAAGAGAGCACCTCAAAATCTCAAAAACTTATGGTTTATGGTACGTAATGGCACGAAGCAATTCTCACAAATCCGGGCATCCTCTTCATTGAAAAAGGGAATCTAAATATTTAAATATTATGTGTTTATGTTTTCTAGAATTATATTTATGTTTTCGAAGCATTTATACTTGAATCTGAGATTTTTCTCTCTCAAGTGTCGACACCTGGACAGTCAAGTGTCGACACTTCAGCATTTGGCACAGACAAAAATCCTTGGCACACCAAGTGTCGACACCTATATCCAAGTGTCGACACCAAGTGTCGACACTTAGGTTCCAAGTATCGACTCAAGGCCTGAGAATTTTGAAAATACAGAACTTTGTAATTCAAGGATTTTTGTGTCAAGTGTCGACACCTGTGCATCAAGTGTCGACACTTGAAAGTTCAAGTGTCGACACCCAGAGATCAAGTGTCGACACTTGACAGCCAAGTGTCGACACCTGACAGCCAAGTGTTGACACTTGCAGCCTGACAGCTCCAACAGATCTATTTTTCTGGCTTGCAGAACTTGCTTTTCAAGCTCCAAACGGCTATTTCCGAGGTACCAACGGTCACAAACCATTTTTTGGAAGGTTCTTGGTGTATTTAACCTCCACCAACCTCATTTTAAAGACATGCAAGTGTATGGAAGTCTATTGAAGTGCATTCAAGTCTACTCAAAAGCCAGAAAGCCAATATTCTCTCAAATACTTCACATGAAAAGCCTCTTATAGTTTGATTCCTTGAAAAGCCTACAAGCTCATCCTTATTTCACTCCAAAAGAGGCACCTTGAAGAAGATTCCAAGAAAGAGTGAAGACAAAGCATCTACTTGAGCTTCAAAGATTCCAATCTACTCTTGAAGAGAGTTTATTTTAGTTTTAAATTGTATATCTGATTTATTGTGATTTGACCTTGCTTTCAAGGGTGTCTTGAAAGAAGGTTATTATGGTTTGTTGGTGAGCCAAAGTGATAAAACTAACTAGGGTTAACTTGTGAGCCCGAAGACAAAACAAGTGTTAAGGTTTGTTGGTAAGCCTAAGTGATAAAACCAACTTAGGTTTTGACTTGTGAGCCTTGTGAAAAACAAGTCAACTGTAATCTAGTTTGGATTATAGTGAAATTCCCAAGGGTGGCTTGGGGAGTGGATGTAGGTGCTAGGTTTGCACCGAACCACTATAAACCTTGTGTTTGTGTGTGATTACTCTCTTCCTCTCTTGCTCTTTAATTATTGCTAACATCTTGCATTAAATTCATCATTGTTCACAAGCACCACTAGTCCCTCTCATTATTTTCTTAAATTTTTTAAAAGATCCAATTCACCCCCCCCCCCTCTTGGGCTCCATTTCTGGGCAACAAGAATGGATGGTACCTGGTCTAATACTCGAATATCAAATTCGAGCTGCTTGCTTTAAAGTGACAGGGAAGGCGAGACAATGGAGGGTATCTAAGGCTCCTTGTATCATCATATGCGCTTTAAAGCTCCCCAAATGGTCAAGAGGATTAGTGGTTCCATCATATTCTTCCAACTGGATAACCTTGAAGTGATGGGGAATGACTTCTTCCATGATTCTCTAGGAGAATGGAGGCCGTGAATTGTATATCATAACATCATTAGTTCTTCGTTGGTCATTTAGTTTTTCAATATGGAGCTCCAGTGCTTTGAGTTTTTCTTCATAGTGATGATGTGCTTCCCTCCGCCTAGTATTTCCTGGTGTAGAGTCACTGGAAGAAACTGAAAGATACCTTTGAGATCTCTTCTTATCAAGTTGGCTTTCCATGAGCCTGTGATGTTGAGAACTTCAGGGCTCACAAGATTGCCGACCTCGAGAGGAACGTCGAGTGGATTCTAGATGTTGATCCTCATTCCTCTTGGATTGGTGACTGTGTCTGGAGGTCACTGGTAGATATCATCCTTGGAGGGATGTTTCTTGGAAGGTTTGCACCGTAGTAGTCAGCACGTCCACTCGATTCATGAGGGCCTCCAACTGTTGCTACCCTATAACGATTGTGAGAGGTGCTGTATCGTTCTCCACTGGAGGCTCATTCCTTTGTGATGCGAGACGTCCCCTGCTTCCTGAGGCATTCTGGGCTCTACCTTTCACCATCTTGTGTTTCTTAGAACTCTCCTTTCCAAGAAAAGAACAGTCAATCCCCTACCTTGCATGCCAATTCATTGATGCTGATCCTTGTGGACCGGACGAAGTGCTTGGACCTGGCATGCTAATTCGTTGATGCTGATCCCTGCAGACCAGACGGAGTGCTTGGATCACTGGTCATCCTTCGAGATCCCTACAAAACAAACCTCCTGACCGGATTTTCTCCCGTGGGGATACTCTGATGCCTAGGTCAATAAGATTCATGCCATAAAATGGAGAGCTCAAAAAGCAAAAAAGTAGAGTGAAAGGTGTGGAGAGCTTGAGTGGCGTAGTAAGAGCTAGTTGCGGACTGGTCCAGAATTGCATAAAATTGTTTACCTCAGATGTCCCCTCTTACCGCTATTTATAGGTATTGTTGTAACTGAAAGTAGTTAACCCTTCAAGAATTCTATTAGGGAAGTTAATTAAACCAACTTCCTTGTAATTAAATGGGGTTACTATCAGAGATTGGTTACCCCAGTCTTATTGAAGCCAGAGCTATTAATCATGTGGTTGGTTAGGATAACCAAATTTGCTCATGATGGCTATAGGTCGAGGTAAACCATTCACTTACTTTAGGGCCATCCTTTTTAGAATGGACCAAAGTTAGGCTAGCCATGTGTGTCGGAACCATCCTCCTCGGATTGGGCCGAAGATGGATTAGTTAGTTGCTTCGGACCCATCCTTTTCGGATTGGGTTGAAGATGGAGTAGCCATTTGCTTCGGAACCATCCTCTTCGGATTGGACCGAAAACAAATTAGCCATTTACTTCGGAACCATCCTCTTCGGATTGGACTGCATATAGATTAGCCATTTGCTTCGAAATAATGTGGATCAGGTATATTTTTTAGAGTTGCCCTCTTCAGGGCTAGCCGAAGACTGATCCTATGCTGTGAGATATCGTGGGCTAGAGCATAGCATCGAGTCGTTTCTTTGTCAAGCTTCGGAATCATTCTCATATTCAACTTCTTGGTTGACCGATTTAAATAGGATTAATTGAATCCTTGGGTCGATAATCACTTTTTGTTGAGTCTATTTATGACAACAATCATCATCCTCTTTTACCTTTACCATGCATCGCAAAATAGAACTTGCCTTGATACTGCTACTCACTAACTCAAGCATATTTGAAATTGGAGATATCTAATTCATACAAAGCATTCAAGGATAAGAAAGGTTGCCCAAAGAACATATTTGAGGCTTATTGGCAAATGGTTAAGGGAAAATAAGTGGAACATAGAAGGGTTTCAGGTATTATTTATAGAAGGCTACAATTTTCTAATATTTCCTTTACAAGTATAACATATCATTTTGGAAAATAAACATAAGTATGTGTGTGTTTTCTTATAATTTATATATTTCAGGTTTTTTAGCAATCTCCATATAAGCTAATATTTGGTAATGCTTCAATTAAGAAAATAAGCATCGAAAATATTAAAAAATCATACCAAGCAATCGTACCCAGCAAGAGACCGATTGCATTACAAGAAATAGACCAATAGCCTAAAATGCTTAAGATATGGTAATTCCATTATCATTAATTATTCTAATGTCATGTGGTAAAATTCTTTCTACCTTAAGATCAAAATAAAATTATTTTTAAATTTATTTTTTTTTTATTTATCGATAGAGAGATCCAAACACTAGGAAATTACCTAACGATATAAAGTATGGAAGATAACTAAGCATAGCTTAATAGAAATTGGTCTTCTTCAAAAGGAGAAGTATTGGTGTGTTGTGTTTTTATGTTGCAAGAAGTTGATTATAATTTACAAAATCCAGTATTAACCATCTACCTTTTCTCTAAGTTTAGAAAATTAGGAAGGACACTGTTGCATGTTTTTTGCACAAAAAGTTAAGAGAATAATATTTTGGGCACAAGTATTTTTAATTTTGATTTGTGGTTGAGTGAATAATTTTATTGGCTCTTTTAATTATGTAGAAGATTTTTATTGTTCTATTAGTTATTATATATTAATGCAAAACCAACTTAAAGAAGTGGTTAAGATACATCCATAGGAAATTTCTTTTATGGATCACTATTCCTCTATTGCTCCAACTCTCATTTATAAGAAGAAAAAGGTTTCCAAGAAGAAGCCTAGAAAGACCACCGCTGCCCAACCACTCAAACAAACAGCCAGCAAGCAACGTGATGACCTACGAGGAATACCTCCTGTTGCATCCAAACAAACTACAACAAGCCTGGATCAAAAGAAAAGTGGATCGAGCCGATTTGATCTAGCTCTCCATCATCTTCTTAGAGGATCTGGGTGTTGGGGTTGCTCTCAAGCTTGTTAATGGCATCTAGATTGGAACATATATGATCTGAAGGAAAACTAGGTCAAGAATGGCGTGGAAAAGAAGAAGCAGCAGAAGCCCCATCATCATCGCACTTGAAGGTATTTATAGGCCACGAACTTAACTGCTTACAACTAGCATTTAGCTATTAAATGGTTAATCCAGGACCGTGAACACGTGCAATGAAGGTCATCTATAATTGATCAACCTTTCTTCCATAGTTGATTAGCCTCTCATCCATAGTTGATCAGCCCTTCATCTTTAGTTGGTCAGCTCATCATCTATAATTGATCAGCTCTTCATCTATAGTTAGTCAGCTCTTCATCTATAGTTCGTCAGCTTTTCATTTATAGTTGGTCAGCTCTTTATCTATAGTTGATCAGCCCCTCTCCAGAGGTTGAACGATCCCTACATTATTTGAATATTGATAAGGTTTACCTTTCATAAAAGTTAGCCAATTACCTGAAAGTTAGTCAATCATATGCTTGTTGAGTGTTGATCGGCTTTATGCCTCCTGAACATTGATCATACATGTGCCCATTGCGCATTGATCATATTTGTGCCTATTATGAATTGATCATATTTGTGCCTATTGGGCATTGATCATAATTATGCCTATTGGACATTTATCATATTTGTGCCTATTGGGCATTGATCTATTTATGTATATTGGGTATTGATCAGCTTTACATCTCTTAGACATCAATCAGCCAAATTCAAGTTTTTAATAGATCAGCATAAATAGACCAAGTCTGTCATATCCCAACACTAGTCCCCCCAATTTCTGAATTCATTAATTGGAAATCAAAAACTGTTAGAAGCTTCCATTTTGGGGTAGCATGCTTTGATGACGTGTCGAACCCTGATTTGAGAGGCGATTATAAAAACTAACAGCTACATCTCCTTCTCATCATTATAATTTTCAAAATCCAAGAAAGCTAAAAAATCTTTATCAAAAATAAATGCCTCCATCCTGTCAACAGATTATTGCCGCCATATTATAAAGAGTCATTCGATCTTTCGGGAAACCCAATTCTTTATCAGATATTTATGGACAGATGGCAAGATCCGAGTCAGTTTCATTATTTGAGGGAAATCTTAGACCGTTGAAGGATACTATATAAACACCATCCTTCTCAAAAAATAGGTTTTTACCATTTCAATCTCTTCACCTTAGGAGCAAAAGAAAATTCTCAGGTCAGCCTCTATTCTTCTTCTGCCTTTTCTTTTAAGTTAATCTTCTTCTATTTCCTTTTTTGATTATGGCTAGGATATTAGAGGTCAGTCATGTCAAAAACCTTGAGGAATCCATCTCCCAACAACAAAAAAAATAGGATGAATCATTAAAGATAGGTGATGTTAGATCTACTTTAACTGAACATCGAGTCCTAGCTTTGAAACAACAGTATAATATCTCGAATGAGTATGCTGTTATCCTTCCCAATCCTGATGACCAAATAGATCGGCCTCCACCCAGTAATCTGACAATCTACGAAGAACATCTAAGAGCTGGTCTTAGATTTCCAGTTCATCCTTTTTTCCTTATAATCTTCATATTATATCGGGTACTACCATCTCAGCTGACCTCTAATAGTATCCAAATCATTTGCACATTCTTGGTTCTTTGCAATGATGCAGGCATAGTTCCTAAAACTTCTCTTTTCACCACATTATTTGTATTGAAATGGGACTTTCATGGCCATGGTTGGTGGGTGATTAATCCACGCCATAGTCAAAATTTTATCTAAGGGCTTCCTTCGGCCATCATGGTTGGAAACCCGGCTTCTTTTACATTATCTCCAAGATCCCTTGGGACTTCACTATTAGCCATAGGGAATCCTGACTGACTCCCAATGATGGCAAGAAAGTCTTGACTGCTGACCAAGAAGATTACAAGAAACTTACGGGGATGGAGGTTCCTCCGATTAAAGAACTTCTCGATGAAAGAGGGCTTTTCTTAGCAGAAATCAGCCCCAAACCTTCTTTAGATATCTTCGTTGTTGATGTTACTTCTTTATTTTCTTAGCAATCAATCTTAATCTTTGACTTCTCAATTACTGCAGATACATCAATCATGGTGGATGTTCGGAAGCTTCGAAAACTTTCGAAGAAATGAAAAACAAAAGCAACCTCCTCCGTTCAAGAAGAAAGAAGAATAAAGAAGTTGAAGAAAATAAATTCGATAACCCAACAGCTCCAGCAATTGCAACGGGTCTTGATTCTCTAATCCTTATAGCCAGTATGTTGGAGGATAATGAAGTCCCTCTATCAACAACCCTTCAACCTCCACCATAAGAAAGACGACAAATGGGACCTTTAGGAGCCAGCCCATCATTACCTTCTGCTAACCAGCTTGATAAAGGAAAAGCTCCAATGAGAAAAGAAGAAGAAGAAAGAACTCCGACTGCAAATATTTCGACTGATTTTCTCGTATACGTCAATGATTCGGGACTGAATGACCCAATGCTGGCTCGTCGGCTTCTGAAATCCATCATCATTCCGAGAGACTGGGAAATCACCAAATCCCAGCAGATTGATGATACTATTCTGCTACTCCACCCCACATTACTGAAGGTATGGAACTAAACTTGTTCTTCTTCTTTTATTTCCTTTTAAATTAGTCATATCTTTTTCTTATTAAATCTGATTAATTCAAAATGCGAATGAATAGCTCATCAATGGGATTAGTATCATGGATGAAAGTTTACAAAATTTTGATCAGTTTCGCAAAACTATATGCAACGAGATAAACGTTGCAAAGGCAGAAAAAAAAGTTGCCGAAGAACTGAAGAATGCCATGGAAAAGAAACTGGGAGAAATGGCAACCAAAACTTTGGCTTTGGAAACAGAGCTGGCAGAAGCACGGTCGAAAATAAACACTATGGAATCAAAGTTGAAAAAGAAAAACAAGAAAATTCGATCAATATCAGTGAAGTTGGAAAAAGCTGAAGAAAAAATTTTAATAGTTGAGAAGAAAGTCTTAGCGGCTAAAGAAAGGACTTTGATGGCAACCAAAAAGATTGAGCAAGCCATTGAAGAGGCTGTCAATGGAGCCGTCAAAAAATACGTTCAGTCGAAAGCTTTTGACGACAAACTCCATGAAGCAAGAGTCAAGAGTTATAACCTTGGTCTTGCTGATTGCTTAAAAAAGGTAAAGAAATTTTATCTGGAGCTTGATACTTTAAAAATAGAGGAAGATTCAGATAAAGAGACTCCGACGAAGAAGATTCGGATAAAGAAGATCAAGTCGAATAGCCAGCTATAGACCAAACTGAAAAACCAATCGAAGACCAAATCGAAGGATCGGTACCAGATCCACAAATTTCAGAGGAAACTTCACTGGTTCCTTTTATAAATCAAGCGGAAAAGGAGAAAAGCTCGGTTGGAAAAGATGTAACAGATCAATGATGTAAGAACTTTGTTATATGAAATGAGAAATCTTTCTTTTTAGCAATGTTCATTGGATTACAAAAGTTTCGCTTTTCATCAACGGGAAAATTTTCTAAGTATAAAATCATCAGTGATATGGCAACATCGCTGACGAGGAGAGTGTGTTAGATCCAGCAAGATGCCAGCGGTGCCACATGGATTTTTCTTTCTAAACTTTCTCGCCGGGTGGCGTGACCCGCGGTCATTCTCACTCGGGACGTGCTCACTCTCTCCACCACTTCGCCAGGCGCCCAGGAGGGGTCCACCTCGGTCGAAGTTGGCTGCCTCTGCTCCATTGCCAAGTGGCGCCCCAAGATGGGTCCACCTTGGCCGAGGTCGAGCCAGGCTCTCCTCCTCCTTCGCCAGGTGGCCCCCCGAGATGGGTCCACCTCAGTTGAGGTCGAGCCTGTCGCACCTGCTCCTTCGCCAGTTGGCACACCAAGACGAGTCCACCTCGACCGAAGTCGAGCCTTCCTTTGCCACTTCGCCAGGTGTCCACCCAAGAGGGGTCCACCAGGGGCGAAGTTGGCAGCCTCTGCTCCCTCACTAGGTGACACCCCAAGATGGGTCCACCTCAGCCGAGGTCGAGCCAGGCGCTCCTGCTCCTTCGCCAGGTGGCACCCAAAGATGGATCCACCTCAGCCGAAGACGAGCCTTCCTTTGACACTTCGCTAGGTGTCCACCCAGGAGGGGTCCACCTCGGACGAAGTTGGCTACCTCTGCTCCCTCTCCAGGTGGCGCCCAAACACGGGTCCACCTCGACCGAGGTCGAGCCTGGTGCTCCTACTACTTCGCTAGGTGGCACCCCAAGACGGGTCCACCTAGGCCAAAGTCGAGCCTTCCTCTGCCACCTTGCCAGGTGTCTGCCCAGGAGGGGTCCACCTTGGTCGAAGTTGACTGCCTCTGCTACCTTGACAGGTGGCACCCCAAGACAGGTCCACCTAGGCCGAAGTCGAGCCTTCCTCTGCCACCTCTCCAGGTGTCCGACCAGGAGGGGTCCACCTTGGCTGTTGACAGCCTATGCTCCCTCGCTAGGTGGCACCCCAAGATGGGTCCACCTCGGTCGAGGTTGAGACAGGCTCTCCTGCTCCTTCGCTAGGTGGCACCCCGAGATGGGTCCACTTCGGTCGAAGTCGAGCCTCCCTCTGCCACTTCTCTAGGTGTCTGCCCAGGAGGGGTCCACCTCGGTCAAAGTTGGCTGACTCTGCTCCCTCGCCAGGTGGCACCCCAAGATAGGTCCACCTCAGTCGAGGTCGAGCCAGGCTCTCCAGCTCCTTAGCCAGGTGGCACCCCGAGATGGGTCCACCTCGGTTGAAGTCAAGCCTCCCTCTACCACTTCGCCAGGTGTCCACCCAAGAGGGGTCCACCTCGGCCGAAGTTGGCTGCCTCTACTCCCTCGCCAAGTGGCGGCCCAAGACGGGTCGACCTTGGCCTAGGTTGAGCTAGACACTCATGCTCCTTCGCCAGGCAGCACCCCAAGACAGGTCCACCTCGATCGAAGTCGAGCCTTACTCTGCCACTTCACCAGGTGTCCGCCCAGGAGGGGTCCACCTCGGTCGAAGTTGGCTGCCTCTGCTCCCTCGCCAGGTGGTGCCCCAAGATGGGTCCACCTCGGTCGAGGTCGAGCCAGGCTCTCCTGCTCCTTCCCCAGGTGGCACCCCGAGATGGGTCCACCTCAGTTGAAGTCGAGCCTCCCTATGCCACTTTGCCAGGTGTCCACCTAGGAGGGGTCCACCTTGGTCGAAGTTGGCTACCATTGCTCCCTTGCCAGATGGCACCCCAAGACAGGTCCACCTCGGCCGAGGTCGAGCCAGACACTCTTCCTCCTTCGCCTGGCGGCACCTCTAGATGGGTCCACCTCGACCGAAGTTGAGCCTTCCTTTGCCACTTCGCCAGGTGTCTGCCTAGGAGGGTCCACCTCGGTCGAAGTTGGCTGCCTCTGCTCCCTCACCAGGTGGCACCCCAAGACGGGTCCACCTTGGCCGAGGTCGAGCCAGGCTCTCCTGCTTCTTCGCTAGGTGGCACCCTGAGATGGGTCCACCTCGGTCAAAGTCGAGCCTCCCTCTGCCACTTCGCCAAGTGTCCGCCCAAGAGGAGAACACCTTGGCCGAAGTTGGCTGCCTCTGCTCCCTCACCAGGTGGCGCCCCAAGATGGGTCCTCCTCGATTAAGGTCGAGCCAAACACTCCTGCTCCTTCGCCAGGCGGTACCCCAAGATGGGTCCACCTCGGCCAAAGTCAAGCCTTCCTCTACCACTTCGGCTGGTGTCCACCTAGGAGGGGTCCACCTCGACCGAAGTTGGCTACCTCTGCTCCCTCGTCAGTTGGCGCCCCAAGACGGGTCCACCTCGATCGAGGTTGAGCCTGGTGCTCCTACTCCTTCGCCAGGTGGCACCCCAAGATGGGTCCACCTCGGTTGAAGTCGAGCCTTCCTTTGCCACTTCACCAGGTGTCCGCCCAGGAGAGGTCCACCTCGATCAAATTTGGCTGCCTCTGCTCCCTCGCAAGGCAGCGCCCCAAGATGGGTCCACCTCGGTTGAGGTCTAGCCAGGCTCTCCTACTCCTTCACCAGGTGGCACCCCAAGATGGATCCACCTCAGTCGAAGTAGAGCCTCCCTCTGCCACTTCGCCAGGTGTCCACCCAGGAGGGGTCCACCTCGACGGGAGTTGGATACTCCTGCTCCATCATCAGGTGGCATCCCAAGACGGGTCCACCTCAGCCAAAGTTGAGCCTTCCTCTGCCACTTCGCCAGGTGTCCGCCCAGGAGGGGTCCACCTCGGTCGAAGTTGGCTGCCTCTATTCCCTCGCCAGGTGGCGTCCCAAGACGGGTCCACCTCGGTCGAGGTCAAGCCAAGCTCTCCTACTCCCTTGCCAGGTGGCACCCCAAGACGGGTCCACCTCGACCGAGGTCAAGCCAGAATCTCCTGCTCCTTCGCTAGGTGGCACCCTGAGACGAGTCCACCTTGACCGAGGTCGAGGCTTCCTCTACCACTTCACCAGGTGTCCGCCCAGGAGGGGTTTACCTCGGCCGAAGTTGGTTCCACCTCGGCCGAGGTCGAGCCTGGCACTCCTACTCCTTCGCCAGGTGGCACCTCAAGACGGGTCCACCTCGGTCGAAGTCGAGCCTTCCTCTGCCACTTCGCCAGGTGTCCGCCCAGGAAGGGTCCACCTCGGTCAAAGTTGGCTACCTCTACTCCCTCGCCAGGTGGCGCCCCAAGACGGGTCCACCTCGGTCGAGGTCGAGCCAGGCTCTCTTGCTCCTTCGCTAGGTGGCACCCCGATATGGGTCCATCTTGGGGTGCCACTTAGTGAGGGAGCAGAGGCCGCCAACTTCGACCGAGGTGGACCCCTCCTGAGCAGACCCCTCAAGCTAGGCTCTCCTGCTTCTTCGCCAGGTGGCACTCCAAGATGGGTCCACCTCGACTGAAGTCGAGCCTCCCTCTGCCACTTCCCTAGGTGTCCATCCAGGAGGGGTCCACCTCGGTCGGAGTCGGCTGCTCCTGCTCCTAAGACTCGGTCACTTCAGGAGGTGTCCACCCAGGAGGGAGCAGAGGAAGGCTAGACATTGGCCGAGGTGGACCCGTCTTAGGGTGCCAATTGGGAAGGATCAAGAGAGCTAGGCTCGACCTCGATCGAGGTGGACCCGTCTCGGGGTGCATGGCACAACACTAAATCTCCTGGGCGAAAGGATTTCGACCGTACCCTGGAATTGTAGTATCTGGCCACTCATTGCTGGTAGGCCACCATCCGAACTCGAGCCCTGTCCCTTGTTTCTTCAAGGAAAGTTCAGCTCCTTCATCGGGCCACTCGTGCAACCGGTCCTCCCCCATCAGGCTGCTCTCTTCGGCCGCCCAGGATGACCCCGCTCAGATCGAGCTCGGGGAAGAAGGAGCCCACCTTCTCCCGGCACCCATCTCGGGGTGCCACCTGGCGAAGGAGCAGGAGATCCTGGCTCGACCTCAACCGAGGTGGACCCCTCCCGAACGCCGCCCGGGAAGGTTTCGGCCGCCCCACTTCTTCAGCCCTGTCAAGCTCGACGATGTGCACATCAGGCACACGAGGCTGAGGTGGCCTCGGAGCAGGGCTCGTCGCCCCGAGCCCGGTAAGGACTACGCGGAGGCGTTGCTCGGGATCCTCCCGCTGCTTTTCATGGTAAGCTCCGAGCTCTTTCTCTCTTATGTTCCAGTTGGGTCTTTCTAACATCCTATCCACCCCCCAATGCAGATCGACACCCCAAGATGGCTCCCGGAAGTTCACAGACAAAAGTCCAGCGAGTCCAGTGCAGGAAACTGAGCGTCAACCCCTCTCATTCCCACACTTCTTTCATCAATATCTTTTCTAAGCACGAGAATCCAGTGGAGACTCGTCTTAGCGGATCTGTTCCATCTTGCCATTCGCTAACTTGACCATCGGAGTGCCCCCGTCGGAACCCCCAGCCCAGGTCTCTGACCTTGTTTTGCAGGTCCGAAGGCTTGGAAACCTGAGGTGAATGAGACTAAGGTCCGGTGTCAGCTCATAAGCTATAGGCCACAACAGTAAGATCGGCAACAATCAGATTAAACAAAGAAATTCCCAGAGAAAACTGATTTAACCACGAAATCATCCAACCGAATTATAAACATTAACTATTATTCAAAAAAAATTTAATGAACTAATTCTGAACAAGCTTATTGAACAATAGTTTTTAACGGAACAACTCGATCGAAAAACATGGTTTCTAACTTCTTCTAAGAAAGTAGTTAGTACTTTCCAAATATTTAGAGAAATAATTTCTAAGTTGTCCAAACTTTTAACTTACTCAGGAATGATATAATGCTTTAATCTAACTTACTGAATGTCCCGCCATTTCTTTACATACTTTAAAAGGAAAAGAAATTTCGTAAGAAAACTTCTCAAACGAAGTAAGTAATCATACCAACTTTGCCAGATGTCACTTGTTTGTTAGAAGAAGAGTTGTTCGGCCGGTCGTAGAACTGCATATGTCAGGACTCAAAAGACCGTATAAAATTCAAATTCAAATTCAAATCAAATACCTTTAAACATATATTTTTATAACTGACATTCTGGGAATCAGAAGCGACACACGGATTTCTACCAAATTTGGATCTTAAACATGTCAAGTTCTCCTGGTATCTCAGAATTTGGACCATGAATCGTGGCCATAGGCTTTCTCTATATAAAGAGGTCCCAGGTCCAGGGCTTTGAGCCAATTTCATCCCAAGTACTTTTCCAAAATCCTTTATTCCAAGGAATACTCCTCAAGAATATATCTTCATCATATTCGAGAGATGGAGCCAAGTGATAAAAACTTCATCAGATGCATCAGATGTCAAAAGAAGAATCGGGCCGGTACGATTCAAAAAGGAATGGTCATGCATAAGAAGAAGGCATTTATCAAAAAATACCTCCAGCAAACTAGAAATTCCCGAACATGTCGCTTCTTCATCTGAGGAAGAAGGACAAAACCTTCCATCCCACTTCCAAAAGGAACAAATCATGACCCACCTGCCAAACATACCTCAACGGAGAAAAAAAAAATTCCTTTGGAGGAACCAATTGATTCAAATGATAGCAAAGCCGTTCAAACGCTAACTATCGATACAAGTATCAATAATCCAAAGCTGGCAAAATCCATACTACAATCCACCATCCTTCGAAAGGATTGGGAGACGACAATCAAACAAGGAGTGAAAGAGACTTTATCTTCCATATACCCAGGAATCATGAAGGTAAGTAATATTCCTTCTTTTCCCAAACAACTTACTTGTATTTTATTGATTGTTCCAAATCTTTTGTTCAGTTTATCAATGATATTTCCATGATCGAAGAGAACTGGAATTAAGCAACTAACCTGCAGGGAGATCTTCAAAAGCAATTGGTTGCAGCTAAGGAAGAAAAAGACAAAGCTGTTACTGATCAGAGAGTTTTCGAATCAAGAGTTCTCCTAATGACCGTGAAGATCCTATCTCTGCAAAATCAATTTGGCAGGCTGATGAAGCTGTAGAGGAAAAGACTCGGGCATACGAAGAAGTACTAAGCCAAAATCTTCTGATGAAGAAGAGAATATCACTTCTTGAAGAAAAATTGAAGCAAATCGAACAAGAAAATGCATTGCTAATCCAACAGAAGTCCCTTGTAATTGAAGAGTTCGCGAAATCTGATGGCTTCTACAGAGGAATAGAAAAAGTATGAGCCAAAGGCCATAAACTCGGCTTTAAGGACTGTATTGATAAGGTCAAAAGATTATATCCTAAACTTGATTTCTCTTCCATTATCATGGATTATTCAGAGAGAGAAGAAAAGAAGTCAACCGATAACCCGGCAATGCCCTCTGCTAAAGAAACATCAGAAAAAGCAGAATAATATGTGTAATAGTGAGCTGGTAGTAATTTCATCGCTGCTTTTTCTTTTTTCCTTTTTGTAATCAGAATGAAGTCTTCTACTTTCTGTCAATACACCAGATTATACTTCCAGATATTTTAAGACAACATTATTGATAAAATAATAAACTATATCATTCACCATCACTTGTCATATGATAAGCTTTTTAATTGATCAACAAATTCTTGAATATAGATGAACTAGTGGATCAGATCAACCCAATTTGTCAGATTATGATTTTATCAATATGACCTTTTGATCAGTTATTCTGATCATTAAGTATTGATGAGTTAGTAGGTCAGGCTAACTTGACTTGTTGGATTATGGTTAGCTTATCAAGCCAACCTTTAGATCAGTTATTCTGATCATTTATTACCGATGAGTTAGTGGGTCAAACTAACTTTATTTGTCGGATTGTTGTCAGCTTATCAGGCCAACCTTTTGATCAGTTATCCTGATCATTTATTACCGATGAGTTAGTGGGTCAGACTAACTCTATTTATTGGATTATGGTCAGCTTATCAGGCCAACCTTTCTTTTCTCTACTTGTCGTCAGCTCAAGGCTTGCTCTTCAACCGAGCATATTTTTGAGCATGGGCCAGTAATTTGGAATAGTTGGTCGGGAATTTCTTATCCAAGAAAATGTGAATCTAGAGGCTCACAAGCCCTTCTTCATATCAGACATTGCCACATATTCATTGAGATCTGGTATTTCCAACATGGCAGAATTAAACCTTTTAATGTAATCCCTCAAAGATTTCCCTTCTGACTGATGAATAAAGAACAAGCTATCAGAATTCCTAGGCATTTTTCTGCTTGTTCTAAAGTGGGAGATAAACAACTTCTCCAGCTGACTGAATGAATGAATAGTGTCTGGCTGCAGACTTGAGTACCATATTCTTGCTGACTTCTTCAAGGTTGCAGGGAAAGCAAGACAATGCAATGTGTATGATACCCCTTGGATCAGCATATGGGCTTTAAAGCTACCTAAATGATCCAAAGGGTCAGATGACCCATCGTATAGTTTGATTTGCGGAACTTTGAAGTGATGTGGAATTCTTTCTTCCATGACCTTCTTAGAAAAAGGAGGTAAGATACTGTAACTCGATGTAGCATCCTCTGCTTTCCTCTATTCAAGAACCTTGGCGACTTGCAACTCCAGCTTTTTAAATTTTCTATCAAAATCACTTACTCTTACAGGGTGTTGAACTTGAGTACTGTCAAGGGTTAATTCTCCAGATGATGTTGAACGAGATCGTGGACGCTTCCCTTTATTCCACTTCTTAGTGTGATGGTGAGACTGGTGATGATGCCTCAACGGGGACTGTGGACCTGAAGAACATTGATAAGATGAATGCCTTCTTGAGCTGAGATGTTTACTTACCTGAAGGAAAGGTTGCCTGCTAGTTCTTGATGTAGCAGGTCGTATTGATTCCCTCGCGGCAATTTCTTGAAGGTTCTGCATTGCTGCAGTAAGCACCTCTACTTTGTTGAATAGAGTATCCAACTTCTTCTGATCAAAGTATCCCATGGGAAGAGCTTCCACCCTCTCGCCAAGAACAGGATCATCCCTTTTGTTGTCAAGAACAGGACCGTCCCCTCTGTTGCCAAGAACAAGATCATTCCCTTGGTTGCCAAGAACAAGATCATTCTCTTGGTTGCCAAGAACAAGATCGGTCCCTTTTGAAAAACGGGAGATGTCTTCTGCTGGCAGATTCTTCTTTCTACCTTTCACCATGCTTCCTTCCAGATTGTTTGAAACTCCTTCACTGAGTTTCCCTACCTGGCGTGCCAATCTATTGCATCCAACAAACTATAACAAGCCTGGATCAAAAGAAAAGTGGATCGAGCCGATTTGATCTAGCTCTCCACCATTTTCTTAGAGGATCTGGGTGTTGGGGTTGCTTTCAAGCTTGTTAATGGCGTCTGGACTGGAATATATATGATCTGATTGAAAACTAGGTCAAGAATGGCGCGGAAAAGAAGAAGCAGCGAAGCCCCATCATCATCGTACTTGAAGGTATTTATAGGCCATAGACTTAACCGCTTACAACTGGCATTTAGCTGTTAAACGATTAATCCAGGACCGTGAACACGTGCAATGAAGGTCATCTATAATTTATCAGCCTTTCTTCCATAGTTGATCAGCCTCTCATCCATAGTTGATCAGCCCTTCATCTCTAGTTGGTCAGCTCTTCATCTATAGTTGATCAGCTCTTCATCTATAGTTGGTCAGCTCTTCATCTATAGTTGGTCAGCTTTTCATCTATAGTTGGTCAGCTCTTTATCTATAGTTGATCAGCCCCTCTCTAGAGGTTGAACGATCCCTGCATTATTTGAATATTGATAAGGTTTACCTTTCATAAAAGTTAGCCAATTACCTGAAAGTTAGTCAATCTTATGCTTGTTGAGCGTTGATCGGCTTTATGCCTCCTGAACATTGATCATATTTGTGCCTATCAGACATTGATCATATTTGTGCCTATCAGACATTGATCATATTTGTGCTATTGGGCATTGATCATATTTGTGCCTATTGGGCATTGATCATAATTATGCCTATTGGGCATTGATCATACTTATGCCTATTGGGTATTGATCATACTTGTGCCTATTGGGCATTGATCGACTTTACATCTCTTAGACATCAATCAGCCAAATTCAAGCTTTTAATAGATCAGCATAAATAGACCAAGTCTGTCATATCCCAACACCTCCAATACATGGAAGAGTACTACAAATGGCCGGAGGAATTTGAAGAATTCGAGCAAGGGGAGCCACATGAGGTTGTCCTGGATGATTTTATGCCAAAAGGCTAGAGGTAGAAAGAACCATGTTCTGTCAATCAAGAAGAAGAGGAACTTTTCTAGGAATAGCCTATTCGGGTAACTCCATGCCGGGTAGTTTCAGTTTACCCTCGGCAATCTGTGGCAAGAACGCTTTTGTGCAGTCCCTCTGTTCCCCAAGTTATACCTTTTTGTTGAACCTGTTAGCTAAACATTTTTTTTACTATTTTGTTGGATAAGAGGTCAGGCTACATATATACGACGTGTTGGATTAAAAGGAAGTGTATCGAGTTCTCACAATAAACAAAAGCTTCATGTTAAGAAAGAACGAGGTTACGTCGAATCGTGCAAATATGTTAGGAGTAAGAGATTGGAAGGCTCAGAAAACAGCATGAGCCCAAGATAAAGAGATTGAGATGCAATGTATATAAACAAGCCAAAATGTAGCAAGAGAAAAATATAGAATAATCTTTATGCAAAGTTTTAATAGTAACTTTCCATTTTGCTTGGATGCGTCATTCACTCAAGACATGATTTCTCACCCATATTCCAGTTCATCCACATCAAAATCCCTAACGGACTAGATAAATATAATAGTTAACATCATTAATAAGTTTTCTATGATTACTTTTCTAATTTTATTTTAATCCTATATGATAAATTCATTCATAATTTATGATATGGTTTTCAAGTTAACTGATATATTTCCTTTTGTTTTATTATGTAGGGACCTAGTATGTACGATTGAGTTTCATTGGATAATAAATATTGGATGTCACTTCCTTTGATTATTTATTTAATAATTGCTATTTGCTAGTTGATGGATTGAAAATGTAGGTCTTGGAACTATATTTTTATTGGTAATGCATATTTTGATATTATAAAAATTTTTAATTATATGAATGGATATAGCTTTTACAAGTTGCATATGATTATTATGTACATTGATAGAGTAAATTTCATTGGCCAAAATAGTATAGATAGAGATGACTGTTTTAGATCCATTTGGTGAACAAATTTTTTTTTAAAAAAAAAAATTTTATAACCAAAAGAAATGGAAGGGTGATCAGTGTAGCTATCTTCTTTGGATATGATCATAAGAATCAACATTTCACTAAAAATATTTGATGCATGATCATAATAATAAAAAATAGTTTTCAGTGATGAGTGATGACAACTAAGTGTCATAAAAAGCTTATATAGTAGCAACAAAATTATATTTATAGTGACAACTACAACCATTAAAACTATAAAATTTTTGTTACAATATTAATACTTACCATCACCAGTAATTAATTCCTTTAATAATGATACAAACTATGATTATTATTTGCATTAATAGGTTGTTACAATTAGTTCCATATTTAATAATGAAAAATATCGTCACAAATAAGCCAACACATTAGTAGGATGTTGTATCATCATAAAAATTTAGACTTGTAATGGTGATAGATATCGTTACTAATTATTTGAGTACCAGTGACGGTATTTGATCATACATAGGATGATTTTTTTATGGCGATAAGGCATAAATTGCTGCTAAAGCTATTAGTGATAGCTATTTTATTCATAATTATTATGGTTGCCAATAATAATATTAGTAATGATATTTAATTTTTTTTAATAATAATTTTTGACACCATTAAAAGCTAAAATTTTATAGCACTAAAATCCGGTCCCACCTACAATTAATCTAGTGCCCATAAGAGGTGGATTTTACTTACCTTAATTCCCTGCAGAAAAATTTCTTGAGGCCAACATCAGCTGTCCATACCCTATCATCACTATCTAACACTAAGCTTTCTATCAAACCATCACACGGTAAGAGAGAACCTTCGTACCTCCTTCCTTTCAATGTCAAATCTAGAATAGTTCCAACCAACGGGTACCACCAACAGAACCAATTGAATTACCACTAACCCAAGAGTTGAAGTCCCCCCCCCCCCCCCCCCCCCAAATTTGGTCTCAGAGAGCGGTTGAGAGGTTCTGAAGCTTGACTCCCGAATCTTCACTGCACAACAGCCATTAGAGGCCAAGAACTCCTTAAAATTCTCCTCAAACGAACACCAAGTCCTCTTACAGTCCAGTAAATGTAAGACATGGATAAAATAAGACTCCCCTTCGCATGCAACCAAAGCTAGTTAATATTTAAAATCTTCAATATTCGTTGTGTGCATTATAATCAATTCATAACAAAGGCACAACTAGATACGGAAAGCATGTTACTATCTCTTCATGCAGCCTCGCACTCTTAGGCAGCAGTGCATGGTTAGCAGTGAGTAAGAGATGGTGCTAATTATGGATCAGCGGGATATTAATGCCGCAAATTACGTAACTCGAGTATAGCACGTGAGATGCACCATCCATTATATAACTCTAGCATGGCAAGGTGCATCAGGAACGCTAGAGGATGAGTCGGAGAGCTTTAAATATGTTCCTGAGTTTTTTTTTTATTAAAAAAAAATGGAGGATGAATCCAGTATAGTTATGTCCGAAGTTCCTATCTTGTCGGGTAATGTTCAATTAATTTTGCAGGATCTTTTCTCACCGTGAGATGGATACATCAACTAAACACCGTTAAAGTACTAGCTGAAACAGGAACAAAGAAAAACCTTGGAGTGTAGAGATAAATCAAAAAAAAAACCCGTGCTATACAAGAACCTTAGGAGATATAGGAAGTTGAGGGAAAAAAAAGAAAAAAGGGATTGCAATTATATGATGGCATATTAAACTGATCATTCATCACCTAATAGATAATTAACAAATAATATATATATATATATATATATATTTTATTTTATTTTTTAGATAAATAATATTTTATTTATTAACCATTTATTTGATAACAGGATACGCCATGCGCCCCAGACATAACATAACACGAGAATTCCAATTCTATATTAGGACTAGATGATGGTCCGTGTAATATATGGGGTATAACAATTTTGATGCTCCGTGATATAGAAAAAGATTTTGTACTTAAGATTTTGAAGGTTTTAAAATCTAAGATAATTTGGTTGGATTCAATTTAGGATAAAGAGAAGCTATATCTAACTATTTCGAATTCCGGTATCGAATTCATGATATTTCAAATACGAACAAGCAAAGCGAACATTCAAATAAACCAATTCTATTCAATCGCAGTAGTATGTTACCGAACTTAATGGAAGTATAAATCTTGTTCCAAAATATTCCATCGATCATCCGATCCTATTCTCCTGAAGAAGAAGGCTACAAGATATACTCCCAATCCTACCGGCAATAATTTTAATATACAACAAACCCGATCTTTGACTTCTTAGTTCCTTCCCAAACTAGAAATCTTCACAACTTTACTTCGGCACCTATCTCTGGCCCTCTTAACTCTTAACGGTTCTAGACCAAACTATCCTAATAAATATTTGATCAGTTGGGTTACTATCCTACCGACTCGTGGTCAAGATACATGTATCTATCTACTTTCGATATATTGGGGACCTGATTCTTTCAACCTCCAAGTTCTATAAAACCTCAATTATAAAAGGATCTCAAACTTATTGAATCTCGATATAAGAATCTGACCCAGTCAACCATTTCTATAGGAGTATTTACTAAATAGCGGAAATAGGAATCTACCAATACTCATCCTAAAATACCTCCTATAATAGACAAACTGTCAAGTTTCATTATCTTAGTCCCTTCTTTAGACTATATCTCCTGGAGCAATTAAAGCAAATAGTGGGAAACATGAAAGATAGAATATTTCATTAATGGGAAAGAGACTTTCCAGATAACAAAGGACAATTTTTTTCCAAAAATTCTAGTAAACACCAAAGGCATTTTCTATCCACTTCCTAACACTTTGGAACATCCCTACACTACAGGAAATGAGGTCATTGCCGACGCTATTAAAGACATTTGCCAATACTTTTAAGCTTTGGCAAGAAAGTTCCCGATGCTTTTAAAAGCGTCGCAAAGATATCGAGCATGCAAGTATGGGGACATAACCTGCCGACGCTTTCAAAAAGCATCGCTAGGTTTAGCGACGCTTTAAAGCATCGACAGGTTTAGAACCTAGCGATGCTTTAAAGCGTCGGTAGGCTTTAAACTCAGCGACGCTTTTTAAAAGCGTTGGCAGGCATTAAACATAGCGATGCTTTAAAGCATCACTAGGTTTTAAACCTGCCGATGCTTTAAAGCATCGGTAGGATTTAAACCTAGAGATACTTTAAAGCATCGGTAGGTTTAAAATTTAGCGATGCTTTAGAGCGTCGGCAGCCTTTAAACCTACCGATGCTTTAAAGCGTTGGCAATCGGCAAGATAATGATGCTTTAAAGCATCAGCAAGCTTTTTTTTTTTTTAATAATACCTGTATGACACAAAGCCAAAGATAAATCTGTACAATAATGAAACCTGTATCACATATACAAATCTGTACAACAATGTATATGAAACCAAACATCTACAAATCTATACAATAATGTATACAATATCACCAAAATCAAACATCATTTCATTGAAATATATATCACAACAATGTATACGAAACCAAACATATATAATATATACAACAATATATACATTATCATCAAAATCAAATATCATTTTATTGAAACTTGTATCACACAAACCAAAGACATACAAAATGGAATCAAATATCATTTCATTGAAACCTATATCACACAAACACAACATTCATAATGTTACTCCAAACACCAAATATACATGAAGTCAATATAAAGAATATTTTATATATATAAAAAGTATCAACAGATATTCAAACTCGATCCAAGTTCATATACATCAAAAGACATACAAAAATGATAATAATAATAAGGAATCAACTGGCATCAATGGTCCACGGGAGGCTGGTCGTCGTCCTGTCTACGACTGGCAGATGCATCAGGAACCTACAAGATATACATATATATAGTTACGATACCTACATTATAATATATTCTAAATTATTACATACATACAAAATATATATATATGTAGTTATATACAATTACTTACCTGAGATGGCATGAACATATGCAGCACAGATGTAAGATGATCAAGCTAAGCCCTTATAGTTTGTATCTCTACTCTATCTATATCACATGTTTGTCTGAGCGCTGCTATCTCATCCTCGAGTCTACGAACATGTGAATCATCAGAACTATTTCTAGCATCTTGAGTAAATCTACTCACCTAAGATAACTGAGTAGGGGTAACTCAAATCCTATAACCCCTCGCTCGTCCATAACGCTCTGGTCCCATTAACTCCGAGAATATCTTGGCCTCGACGCAACTGCTCTACGTAGATGATGTAGACTCGTCACCATGCTCGGCGATCAGAGAAGTAACCCTCTCCTATGTTTTATAAAAAATTTATATATTAATACTTAATAAAAATAAAATTATAAATCATGATATAATATAAATAAGAAAATGAAAATAGATCTTTGGACTCCTCT
This sequence comes from Areca catechu, assembly GCA_021397845.1. Classification (NCBI taxonomy): domain Eukaryota; kingdom Viridiplantae; phylum Streptophyta; class Magnoliopsida; order Arecales; family Arecaceae; genus Areca; species Areca catechu. Next base: position 38,639,987 of record CM038048.1, read on the forward strand.
CGAATAAAACTGCCATCCTGGTGAACGTGAGTCATCCGATAGAACTCCACTTCACCAGGCTCCCTTCCATGCTAATCAGCCTATAGAAAGAATAAATGTTACAAAAAAATCTAAAAGGACACATCTTATATCCCCATACTATGATACATGGCATATGCATGATACACATTGATACATGATGTTAAAACTATAAGTGTACTGAAAATATTATAAGATGAGAAACATATAAACTCATGCCTGAGCCATGCATAACTCTTGGGCCCCACTATGTGAGGAACAGACTGAGCTGCTCGTGCAGCTCTACCAATAGCAGAATATGTCTACAAAATAAAATTAAAACTATATTATATCTTGTATAAATATAATTTACATTAAAAAATAATAAGTTTATAAGTTTGATGATGCTACATAACATGTGCCCTCTCAAAGAATCAATAGTGAACTAGCTCCCTCCACTGATGAGGGTGTACATCAAGAGGACAAGTAGCTACAATCTGCTTCTCTATCTTACCCTCTATCTTATAGTCTCCCTTCAACTTTGCCCTATACTCTTTCCACTTATGATTGAGAGACTTAAGCACAAAATCATTACAATCTGGAGGGAGTACGAACTTGCTCTACAATGTAAATAAACAATAAAATAAGTATTAAATGAAATAAGCAATGAAATTGTTAAAAATTAAAGATATAAAATAATATATCAAATTTTTTACATGCACAAGTCGTAGGAGCTTTACTTTGTAAGCAGGAAATATGTCATTCCACTTTGCATAATTTAGGGGACATAGCTGACCCCGACATGCTACTATCCCCAAAAACTTGTCAACAAGCTGGCATATTTCTTAATAGACTGGCCTAGATTGTTGCACTCAATAACTATCCTCTCACCCTCACGTCACTGCCACACATCATGAACTAGTATGAGTCCTCGCCTCTACCTAAGCCTCTCGGATCCATCTACAAAAAAATCCAAAAAAGTATATATCAAAACTATTGCATATGTATGAATTGAAATGAGATGAAATTATTAAATTGCCTTGTATATGTATTTCATCGATGATAGGCTCATCATTTGGATGATCTATAGAAGGATCGTGATGTGCTGAATCAGAGGGACTGGCCTCAGCCTGATGTGTAGGAGAGGTATTAGCCTCGATCGGATGTAAAGAAATAGAGGGACTGGCATCAGACTGATGTGAAGATGATCAATCGCCTTTGGGCTGCTGTGCTGAAGAAGTACTAGCCTCGGTCTAGGAAAATTGAAACTGTACATCTGATAATCACTTTCTTCGAGACATGGTGTACCTAACATGCATTATTAAAACCAAATCAGTTAACATTATAATCAAATTATAATAGAAATGAATTGCTATTTAAAGATAGGATAATTATTCATGCAAAAATGTAAACCATCTTATAGACTACTTACTTGTCATAATCAACCAGTTGTACCTTCTTCTAAATCCAACCTAACCAAAATGGTTGTATCATTTATATGATCATTCGGCATAATATTATAAGGCATACACTGAGTATAAGTATCATCATCATCTTCTTCCACCTTTTTCCTATATCATACAAGTCTCTGGGTTTTGTCTTATAATAGTAGCACATTCTTTATCTTTCGAGTCTTGTACATAAAAAACTTGTCAAGCTTGAGATGAAAAGATAAATGGATCATCCTTCAATAATATACCTGTATATATCAATCTTGAAAAATTGACAAGTATAAATCTGTTTGAGTCCTTTTTCAAACCTCTTGGTGTATTTATATATACCCAATCGCATTGAAATAATACAACTTTAAAATTTTCATAACAATCCAACTCAAAATTATCTTTAAGTATATCATAATAAGATTTTCTATTCACTACTACCATAACTCCACTGTTCTGAGTTTTTCTAAATTTCTCGCACTCCTTGGTATGAAATTTAAAGCCATTTATAATAAAACCATTATATTTGTTCATAATATAATTAGGACCTCTAGCAAGTGCTATTAATTCTGCTGAACAATTTTTCTCCATCAGTACTGGTACCTGAAAAATATAATATTAATTATCGATCACTTATTCAATATTAAATGTATGTAAAATTATTATATAACTTATATATACTAACTTGATTGGAAAGCCAATTAGGGAATAACTCAACCAACCATCTTTGTTCAATCCTTGGATTAGGACGAGTGGATTGATTGGCTTGTCATTGTAAAGCTAAAAATTCATTGCATAACAATCAAATATAAGTTTGACAATAATATGTCTAATATTTAGTATTATCTATGTGTAAATAGACTAACTTGCGATAGTTAGATATTATGTCACTATGTAGCAATACATAACGGTGTGCTTGTGACAAGAATTTATGGTCAAGAATAATACTTTTAGCTTTTTCTATAAATCTTTTGGCAGATACAAACTTGTATAGATTTGTATTCTTCATGGTATCGTAATGACGTTGAGGTCGATTGAATACAGTTTCTACACCTTCGAGATATCTTGAACAAAATGTCAAATACTATTTAGCAATATATCCCTCTGCTATTGAGTCCTCAGGATGAGCTTTGTTTCGTACCTAATCCTTCAAATATACATGATACCTTCAAAAAGTATGATATTTATTATAATTTTAATATTAATATCATATTAAATATAATAAAGATATCTAAATTATGAATTTTGGTTTTACAGCATCACCTCTCGATAGGACACATCTATCTGTATTATACCGGTCCACCAAGTTTAGCTTTCGAAGCTAGGTGAATGAGTAGATGAACCATAATCGTAAAAAAATTAGGAGGAAAAATCTTTTCCATCTGACATGATGTAAGTATGACTTGAGACTGCAACTGATCAAGCTCCTGAAAATCAAGAACCTTAAAATATAATGCCTTGAAGAATGATGATAATTGAAAAATAATCATAACAACTTGTTTCGGCATTAACGATCTTAAAGCCAATGGAAGAATATCTTGCATTAGTATATGACCATCATGACTTTTAAGATTTGGAGTTTTTTGCTCTTTCAGATTCACACATCATGAAATATTTGATGCATATCCATCAGGAACCTTGATATTCTTTAAAACTGTCAGGAAAAGATCTTTTTCTCGACTAGACATTGTATAACATGCATGAGGGATATAAGTTCTATCATTTGTAAGCACTTGTGGATGAAGTTCATGTCAGATGCCTATTTCTTTTAAATCAAGACGTGCCTTTATGTTATCTTTAGTCTTTTCATCAAGATTTAATATTATTCCAATCAAATTATCATAAACATTATTTTCTATATACATAACATCAAGATTATGCCGGAGTATATTATGCTCCCAATAAGGTAAGTCAAAGAATATGCTTCTTTTCTTCCATAATTGTTTAGTATGCTGATGGGTAGATGCTGTCATTATATCATCATCATTTTTAACTTCAAAGAAGTTATTTGGATCCTCGAACACTACTGTATCTAAAGTATAAGTATTAACTTTCTCTGATACTTCTTCTTATGCTGAAGTCTAAATATCATCTCTTTCTTGCTTTTTAGAGAACTTTGTCATCTTGCCATAACTATGTCTGATACCAAGCATTTATCTACAAATTCAAAACCAGAAAGTGGAATTGGAGCAGATCTCAACTCTATATAACATCAAATAAATCATTCTGAAATTGAAATGGATGATTTGCTTCCAACCATCGATGATGTCTCATATAACAAAACTTTCTTCCATGTTTTAACTAAATTGAATGGGTTGATTCATCACAAGAAGGACATGCAACTCATTCCTTAGTGTTCCAGCCAGATAAATTAGCATATGCAGGAAAATCATTAAAAGTCCATAATAGTACTGCCCATAATTTGAATGTTTGGCCATTCAAAGCATCAATTGTACTGATACCCATGTTTCAATTCATTTATTAAAGGTTGTAAGAAAATATCAATATCATTGCTTGGACCCTTATCACCTGGAATGACCATTGATTAAATAAGTGAAGACTATTTTATACATATCCATGTGGTAAATTATAAGGAATCAGAACAACTAGCCAAGTGCTATATATAGAACTTAAAGTCTGAAATGGATTGAACCCATCACTAGCTAAACCCAGCCTGACATTATGAGCATCAAAGGCAAAATCAAGATGTCTGTCATCAAATACTTTTCATGCTAAACTATCCACTGGGTGTCTCAGCATTCCATCTTTTGTACGTCCTTCATCATGCCATCTCATTGACGAAGCTGTCTTTGATGATGCATAGATCTTTTTTAATCTAGGTACAAGAAAAAAATAATGCAATCCCTTGGCCAATTTTTGTTTAATTTATGTTGCATCTAATTCATTTAATCCCTCACTCTCATTTTCTTTTTGCTTCATCCATCATGAAGATCCACACACATGGCACGACTCTTGATCGGCATATTCTTCTTGATATAATATACAATCATTTGGACAGCTATGAATCTCTTCGTATCCAAGATCCAATTTCTTTACTAATTTTTGGCTTCATAACAAGATGTTGGTAAACTAGTACCTTCAGGAAATGCATCATTTAACAACTTGAGCAACATAGTAAAACTCTTGCCAGACTATCCATTCAAATATTTTATATGAAATAAATGTACAAAAAAGAAATTTTTGAAAAGTTCTTGTAACTAGCATAAAATTCTTGATCTATATCTCTTATCAGCTTCTGATAACGATCTGTATCAATATTAGTTAGGGGTATCGACTTTTCATTATATATAGATTCAGTAAATATAGGACCCTCAGCTAGCCTAGCTACTACTTGTCCTCCATTGAAATCTTCAGGATTTTGAGCATCATATTCAAAAGCATCTCTAAGCAAACCTCTCATATTATCATCTCTTGCAAGATTTTCCTGTTGGTTACAGGATCCAAAATCAGGTATATATTCAATATTAGAGGTTTGGTTACATGTAGATGGTAACATTGACTCTCCATGAAAAAACCACTCTATATAACCTCTTAAAAAATCATTACATACCAAATGTTCTTCAATAGTATTTGGATATAGAGAACTAGAATTTACACATTTTTGGCATGGACATAGAATCTTCACATTGATACTACTTCTCTCCATACCAAATTTAATAAAATTCTAAACTCCATCCAGATATTCTTTACTATTCTTTGGTTTAGTTATCCAACTCGTATCCATTGTAAGATAAAACTAACTGAAATAAACAAATATTTATAAGAACAAAATAAATTAAAATTGAGTTTATTCAATAGATCAATTATAGTATTATTAAATGCATCCTATGATCAACTAGTAGGTAAAGATAGGTCCTATCATATTCAAAAATTATATTAATTATATGTTATCAATACAGTAATCAAACGTTATGCAATAGGGATCGGAAAAAAATTTTGGCAGCATTTTCTCTTAGTTCTCCCCACATAAATATTTATATGTGAGGAGAACTAAAGAAAAATACTGTCCAAATTGCTTTCAATCCCCTGTTGCACATCGTTTGATTACTGTAATTGTTAACATATAATTAATATAATTTTTGAACTGTCCGACATGGATAATCAATTGATCAATGTACATATTTCTCACACCCGTATAAAAATATATAAATGTACAGATGTTTTAAAATATGCACATTAATCAATTAATAGGTCTATGGTTCAATAAAATACATATTTTGTAGTCCAAATATCCATAAGACTTGAAATAAATCATTCATGTCCATACATGTCCATTTCTAAATTGAAGGTACTGATTTATTAGTTATTACTCAAAATTGGCTGGGTTTATGTTTAAATTTTCTTCTCATGTCTAGACAATAATATATAATTAAATACTTACACATGAGGATTTATGTTTCTCTATCAAATCAGAAAGAACTTCATTGCAAAGCACAACTTGAAAGATCTCATCAATGGCTTATGCTTAGTATAGAACATCATCTTTATAAAGAAATGTAAATTCAAATAACTTAAAAAAGTCACGGGTGCACATTTCAATAAAATAAGGCTTCCTCGATGATGATAAATTTATATAAGGTTCTAGAGGATGATTGAAATAATGAATCAATGCACCACTGGAAGAGCTTGATACTAGAGACTAGGATGTGGAATTTGCATCAAGTTGTATATCTGCTCATCCAAGACCAATTAAAAGGAGTACAACTTTTGGGATTAGTTTCCCATGTTGGAAAAATTGAGATAATCCAATTAAATGGTTTAGCTTCTCCAACTTAGAAATTAGATTTCTTTGATATGGCATTATTAATTATTGAAGGAAGCTTGGAAACAAATATTATATGGATTCATATGTCTGCAGCATCAAAGAATCCAAAAGCTATAAAATATGCATTAAAGATGGGGATAAATAGAACCCAGTTGCTTCTAGAAATAAATCAAGGCGAACTCTTAAGGGCTATTACAATACCTTCCTTAACTAATAAATATTTCATTCTTATATTTCATAATACAAAATCATCTGTGCCATCAAATATGGCCATTTCATACCTTATGGTAGTGAATAGAAAATAACCACCTCATGTGCCATTGATGAATTTTGTTACCTATCAAATACCATCCAAATATTCTGATACCAGTTATTAAAATTGTGCACGATGGATTGGATCACTTTAGACTTCTAAATTAATATTCTATCTCATTGAGATATTTTATCGAATACATCAAGGTAGAAATAACAAGCATAAGAAAGATAAGAAATTTATATGGTTCAATAAATTTGTCTACATCCACATAAAAAATGAGCAATTTACTATATATCTATCCCAAAATTGGATAAAATGTTATATAAATACCCAAATTATAGGGTTCCAAAATAATAACAAAAGATGCACGTAATATATGATCCTAAGCAAAGGGGGCAACCAAATACCTTTCACGGCCTCTAGATGGATTAAGAGAATATATGAGAGTATCCTTCTAGGCCTCGGCAACGAATCAAAAGAATAAAATATCTGATATGGTGGAGAAGAACACAAAAGAAATAGAGCATTCGATTTAAACAAACAAAGTAACCCCGGGGGTCACCAAATGCCAAAAAATATCGAAAGTCTTTAATGGTCAGAATGCAAACCATGGTGATCAGGATCGAGAGCAAACAACCAAGGCGATCAAGGCCAAAAGGGAACAAATCGAGGAGATAGGAACTTAGAGCCAAATGAGTCCCTATCCTTCTTTAAAAGGGAAAGAGAGTCATTGGACTTTCATTCTTCCATGCCTCATGCCTATCGCTGATTATCTAAAGAAAAAGATGGATCAAGAGAGGAGTTCATCCATTCCCAATTTATTTTGGAGAAGGAGAAAACTTAAATGAAGAAGCTCTCATTCATTCCCCAAAATCTCTATAAAAGAATTAGATGAAGAAGACTGGATCAAAAGGAAGCCAATAAGAGAAAGAATCAAACCTCTTTCAGAGAGAAGTCCAAATACAAAATAGGTTTGTTTGTCCCCAATTTCACTTGGTGAAAAAGGCAGCATACCAAAAAAATACTCATCGATAAAGGAGATATGGAAGCCCCCCGCCCCCGTGCCCCACCTCTCTTTGCAAGCCCCCGTCCCCATGCCCCGGACCGCTGCCACCGACAAGTCCATGCCGCCGCCGACACCCCCCGCCACCCAAAAAAAGGGGAAGATGAAGATTTACTGGAGATATGGAAGCCAGTGAAGATAAAGTTCGTGCTGGTGAAGATCACGTTGGAGATGAAGATCGCACCAGAGAGGAGAGGAGAGGAGAGGAGAGGAGAAGGGGAAAAGAAATGGTAGCCGAGAAATGAATTACAGGGAAAAATTTGGGTTAAGGGTGCGGGTAGATGAAAACCCGTCGATGCTTAAAAGCATTGGGACACGATAAACTTAGCAATGCTTATAAGCATCGATCCTTGGTGATGCTTTAAAGCATCGGATGATACCGATGCTTTCTAAAAGCATTGATGGGTTTGTGAAATCTCCCGATGCTCAGGAAAAGCATCGGGAGAAAAGGGTTGCTGATTCTCCTTTTTACTATAGTGCTAGATTACCCTTGTTGCTTTAGTATAAAAAAGGGTTCCTAGTGAACCTTCCTGAGATATGCACTCCCTCATACGTTCCATATATGTTTTGATGGGGATATCATCCGACACAACTTTTGATGCATGGCTAGTACTAATCCTGATGCAGATGGAAATAATTTTGTTGTCCAGTTGGCCAACCCAAGAAGGTAGTGAATTAGGTTTGAAGAAATATAGTGAGTATGTGCCTTTTGAAATCTTGTGTGGTGAGTGCAGTGATAGAGTATTGCAAGCGGAAGTAAATATGAATGCAAAAGCAAAAATAATCACAAACACCACAAAGTTTATATTGGTTTGGAGCAACCCAGCTCCTACATCAACTATATAAGGTGCATACTTGGGATTTCTACTATAATCTTCCCGAATACTACTGGATTATTTTCCTATGGGCTCATAATCCAAAATCCAATACAAAGTTAGTTTTCTTGGGCTCACTAACAACCCAACTTAATTTTCAAGGCTAACCAATAACCCAAACAAACACACAAGCTAAAGCCACCTACTGTACTGTTGACTCCATTACTGATTTTGATGATAAGCAAAATGCTAAAGTATAAGTTGAGTACTAATGATTTCTTTGAAGTGTATTTTTATAGAAAAATGTGCTCATCAACTTGACAAAAATTGTTTGATTGAAGAAGTCTCAATTTTGATGAAAGATCTACTTAAAGAGGACTTTGATAATTGAAGATTGCTTGAAAGGACACATGAGTTCAACACAAACTTATTTCAGCAGAATTTCAGGTGTTTATATAAAAATCTCAGTGAAGTATCAACTCAAAGTATCGATACATGACTCAAGTGTTGACACGATTGAGAAAGTGTCGACTCAAGCCAGTATGTAAGTAGAGTTTTAGTGGCATGGTCGAAGTGTCAACACATGAACGTCTGGTGTCGACTCAAAGTATCGACACATGTATCAGCTCATCGCCTGAGATTTTTGGGTTACAGAACTTGCTGAAGTTGAAGACTTGCCTGAAATGTCAACACATAGATGTAAAGTATCAACTCAAAGTATCGACTCACCTGAGAAAATGTCGATACATCTGAGAATTTCAGAAAGCTACATTGAAGATATTTGAACTAGGTGTCAACTCATGGAATGTAAGTGTCGACCCTATGTGTCGACTCACAGCCTGAAGTATCGACACTTGGAGTTCTGAAAACAGTAATGGCTAGTTTTTCAAATACAGAACTCGCTCCTCTTGGCTCCCAACGGCTAGTTTTTCATGTCTAATGGCTAGAAATCGAGTTTGAGGCCTTGAAAAGGAATTTAATTGATTCAAATCAAAGCTAAATACAAGAGGATGAAAAGAGAATAACCAAGAGAAGAGAAAGAAGAGCATTCACTCTTATTCGTTGAATTCAACTACTTTCAAGCTAAGAGAAGTCTCTAAGCATTCAAGTGCCTTCAAGAGTAGTCAAGTTCATCCAATTTGAGCATTAAAAGAGGCTTCATCAAGTCAAAAGCAGCTCTACATCAAACCTTCAAAGATATATCCGCTTTATTAGAAAGCTTTCTTTGTTACTTTACTTCAAACTTATATTGGTTATAAAGATTTTTGGTTAGCCTATTGGAAAACCAAGGAAGTTATTGGTGAGCCTTTGAAAACTATTTAGGTTCTTGGTTAGCTCGCAAAACCAAGGGAGGTTGGTGGTGAGCCTTAAAACCATTTAGTTTCTTGGTTAGCTCGTAAAACCAAGGAAAGTTTTGACTTGTGAGCCTTGTGAAAATAAGTCAGGTTTTGATTAGTGAGCCTGGAAACTAATCGGCTATAATCGGTTGAGATTATAGTGAATTCCCAAGTGGGTCTTGGGAAGTGGATGTAGGTATATTTGATAGCATCGAACCACTATACTTTTTTTATGTTTGTGATTGCTTGTCTCTTCAATTATCTCTTCAAATTTCCCTTATCTTTCTTGTTTTATATTTCCGCTGCATACTTATTAAAGAGTACTTCACTTGCATTCATAGTACCTAGTTTATTTATTGGATTGGTTTACATTCTTGCATTCTATTCAAATAATTTTTAGAGACCCAATTCACCCCCCCTCTTGGGTTGCTTACTGGGTAACAAGTGGTATCAGAGCTCTGTTCTTAGTTTATAGGTCTGACCATCTTGAGTAAAGATCTGTGGCAGCCCCTATTGGTACTAGTGTAGTTAAGGGACAAGCCTCAAATAGACCTTCATTGTTTAATGGATCAAATTATATTTATTGAAAAACTAGAATGAGAATATATATGCATTCAATTGATTATAACTTGTGAAAGGTTGTTGATAAAGGTCCATATATTCCTTCGATTGTGGTTAATAGTGTTTCCATCATAAAGCTCGAAGAAGATTGGGATGAAAATGACATTAAACAATTCGAGATCAATGCGAAAGCACTGAATCTCCTCTATTATACATTAGATCCTAGTAAATTTAATAGGATTTCTACTTGCACATCCACCAAGAAAATATGGAACACACTTAAAGTTACCCATGAGGGTACTAATCAAGTGAAAAATACTAAAGTGAACATGTTAGTGCACACATATGAAATGTTCCGAATGGAACCTAATGAATCTATCACTGATATGTACACAAGATTCACAAATATTATAAATGGAATGAGAAGTTTAGAAAAAATAATGTCTAATGCTAATCTTGTCAACAAAATTCTCAGGTCACTTCCAACTTCATGGGATCCGAAGGTAACCGCTAACCAAGAAGCTAAAGATGTTGACAAACTACTATTGGAGCAATTGATGGGATCGCTCATGACTTATGAGCTCAACCTAAAGCAAAAATCTATGGATATGGATAAGAAGAAAAAAAGGATTGCATTCAAGTTTACTGTTCAAGAAGAATCCTCAAATGAAGAATCTGAAGAAGAAGAAGAAGAGGATGAGAGTGAAGAAGCACTCCTTGCAAGAAAATTTAGAAGGTTCATGAAGAGAAGAAAGTTTCCCAATAAGAAGAAGTTTCAATCAACTAAAGAGAAGGGAAAGGAAAAGGAGAAAGAAAAGAAAAAGGAGAAGGAAATACCTACATGCTTCGAGTGTAAGTAGCCTGGACACTATAAATTTGACTGCCCTCTCCTAAAGAAGTCAAGGAAAAAGCTAAGGAAGCAGGCTATGATGGCTACCTGGAGTGATAGTGAAGACTCCAGTTCAGAAGAAGAATAAGCTGAAATTGCAAATCTATATCTCATGGCACATCAAGATCAAGAAGAGGTAATTTCTGATGTAGAAATAGATTTTACTTTTGATGAGTTAAAAAATACTTTTGATGAACTAGTTCATGATTACAAATTGATTTTATCTGAAAACCAAAAGTTGAAAAAGCAAGTAAATAGTTTTTCTCATGAAAACAATTCTTTATTAAATGAAGTTAGTGATTTGAAAACTAAACTAGATGTCTTTAAAAAGAAAAATAAAGCTTTAACAATAGAAAATGATGTTTTAAAAAGACCTAAAAATATCATTTCAAATGGTGATCTTTTGAAGAAAAACAAGGATCTAGAATTAGAAAACAAAAATTACAAAAATGTGCTTAACAAAATAAAACCTTTTGTTGAAAAGCTCAGCTATAGTTCAGAAAAACTAAATCTTCTTCTAAACAACCAAAGAGTTATTTTTAACAAAGCAAGATTAGGTTGTAGACCTCAAAGACAACAAAAGTATTTCAAAAAATTTTTTGTACCTGCATCATCTAGAATTACATATTTCTTATGCAAAAAACAAAGTCATAAAGCTTTTCAGTATAATATGAGAAAAATTAATACTTATGAAAAAGATTGGGTTCCAAAAGGAACCAATTTAAATGCTAACCCTAAAGGACTCAAGTTAGCTTGGATACCTAAAAACAAAGCTTAATTTGTTTTACAGGTGTGTCTTGCAATCAAGGAGAACAAAAGACTATGGTATCTTGATAGTGGTTGCTCAAGGCATATGACAGGAGATGTGAAGCAATTCACTACTCTTGAGGCAATGAAGGGAGGGAGTGTGACCTTCGGGGATAATGGTAAAGAAAAATCATTGGCATTGGTAAAGTTCACATCACCCCTTCTACATGTATTAATAATATACTTTTAGTTGATGGTTTGAAACATAATCTTTTAAGTATTAGTCAGTTTTATGACAAAGGTTTTCAAGTTGTTTTTAAATCATCTTATTGCATAATTGCTAGTCATGAAAAAAATGGAGTACAATTCATTGGAAAGAGGCATGGTAATATTTATTCGATAGATTTAGATAATCTATCCTTGCCTAATGGAGAATGCCTAGTTGCAATGAATTCTACTATAGATGAGACTAGTTGGCTTTGGCATAGAAGACTAGGACATGCTAGTATGTATTTACTTTCAAAACTTTGTAAAAAGGATTTAGTAAGAGATTTACCAAAACTTGTTTTTGAAAAAGATAGAGTTTGCCAAGCTTGCCAATTTGGAAAACAAGCTAAAACATCTTTCAAGCCTGAAGGTTTTGTTACCACTAGTAGGCCACTAGAACTACTCCATATGGATCTCTTTGGACCAACTAGAATATATAGTCTAGAAAGTAAGAGATATGAATTGGTTATAGTGGATGATTTTTCAAGATTTACTTGGGTTTTCTTTCTTCCTCATAAAGATGAATCATTTTCTGTATTTATAAAGTTTTATCAAAAAATCTCAAATGAAAAAGGTACTTCTGTAATTTACATACAAAGTGATCATGGGTCTAAATTTGAAATCAAGATTTTGAAATTTTTTATAATGAGAAAGGTATAGAACATAATTTTTCTATACTTAGGATACCTCAGCAAAATAGGATAGTAGAAAGAAAAAATCATACTTTAGAAGAAATGGCATGCACTATGCTTTACGAAAATGATTTGCCAAGATATTTTTGGGATGAAGCAATTAATACTGCATATTACATTTTAAATTATGTTTTAATCCGACCTATTTTAAAGAAAACTCCTTATGAACTTTGGAATTAAAGAAATCAACTTTGAAGTATTTTCGAGTTTTTGTTGTCAATGTTTATTTTGAATAATGGTAAAGACAATCTTAGAAAATTTGATGCTAAGTATGATTAAGGCATCTTTCTAGGATACTCTACATCAAGCAGAGCATACAGAGTTTTTAACAAAAGAACCCTAGTTGTAGAGTAATCAGTACATGTGATTTTTGAAGAGTCTACTAACAAATCCTCCAGAAAAGAGGATACTTCTGATGCATGTGTAGGTGCTGATAAGCTACAAAAGTTGATATTGGATGATCAACCCTCTCAACGAAGTGAAGAAAATCAAGACAAAGATGACAAAGGTGTAGCCATACAATCCACACCAAAGTACCAAGATTTATCTAAGGAGTGGAGGTATGCTCATGGACATCCTAAGTAATTAATCCTAGGCAATCCATCAAAAAGGGTAAGAAATAGAGCATTAATTAGAAATGAATGTGATTATATTACTTTTGTTTCTCAAGTAGAGCCTAAATATTTTGAAGATGCTGAAAAATATCTTAATTGGATAAATGCTATGCAAGATGAATTAATTCAGTTTGATAGAAATAATGTTTGAACATTAATAGAAAGATCATCTAATATTTTTATTATTGGCACTAAATGGATGTTTAGAAATAAATTAGATGAAAATAAAATTGTTATTAGAAATAAAGCTAAGCTAGTTGCCAAAGACTATAATCAGGGGAAGGAATTGATTTTGATGAAACTTTTGCTCTTATTACCAGACTTGAGGCAATTAGACTGCTATTAGCATTTGCTTGTTTTATAAATTTCAAACTCTTTCAAATGGATGTTAAAAGTGCTTTTCTAAATGGCTTTATAGTTAAAGAAGTTTTTGTTAAACAACCACCTGGTTTTGAAAATCATACACATCCTGATTATGTTTTCAAATTGCACAAAGCTCTTTATGGTTTAAAGCAAGCACCCCGAGCATGGTATGAAAGACTCAGCAAATTTCTGATTGAAAATGAATTTTCTAGAGGCCATGTTGATAAAACTTTGTTTCTAAAGAAGAAAGATGATGACTTATTAGTAGTACAAATCTATGTTGATGATATTATTTTCGGAACTACTAATGAGATTCTTTATCGAAAGTTTGCTAAGCTAATGCAGGGAGAGTTCGAAATGAGCATGATAGGAGAACTCAATTTCTTTCTCGGATTCCAAATCAAGCAAACCAAAGATAGAATCTTCATCAACCAAGCTAAGTATACAAAGAAAATCATAAAGAAGTTTAGAATGGAGACTACTAAGTCAATAGCTACACCTATGAGGCCCTCTTGTAAGCTTGATAAAGATGAGCATGGTAAATCTGTTGATCAAAAATTATACAGAGGTATGATTGGCTATTTATTGTATTTGATTGCTAGTAGACCAGATATAATGTTCAGTGTATTCATGTGTGCTAGATATCAGTCTTGTTGGCATGGGCTCCCTGTATCGGCCGGTTGGAGCTGCTGCACTACAAGACCGCTCCCTGGTTCACCTGCAAAACAGGTCCCTTGCCGGAGTTGTTCCAGCGGGGGACACTCCGATGCCTAAGTCAGTGGCGGATCCCAGCCACAGAATGGGGAAGAGTGTCAAAAGGAGGCCTCCGACATGTGGCCCGCTCTTTTTCCGGTGATTATGGGGAGTCAATTTCTCCTATGATTGGCGATCGTGGGTTGTCCTGAGCGATTCCGGCCAGATCGGAGGCGTGGCAGCTAGAGTTGCGCACCATGATCGTGGCTTGGAGAGTGTCGATTGTAACCGTTGGTTATAGTTGCCTATCTGGGCCAGATTATGGTCCCATCTTCGGGTTTCCCCTTGCATGGGCCAAAGGCTTGATGTTTGCCCCAGGGCCGGAGATCGTGTCTATGGAAGGGACCGAAGAGCGTGTCTTCGAAAGTCGATGAGAAACTTGGTCTTTGGTCAAGGCCGAAGACATCATCTGAAGATCTGGCTTTTGGATGTCGTAGTCTAGTGAGAAGTCTTGGGCTGCTTGTAGTTGGCCTGGCCTTTCCCTGGTTCAAAGTTCGTGGTCCAGAAAAAAAGGGCTTCGGCCAGTCAAACTGGAGTTCGGTTCATAGCCAAACGGGGATACCCCAACAGTTGCCCCCTACTCTCAGTTTTCGAAGCAGAGGTTTGCCTCAAGAAGTGAGAGTATCAATGCTTTGTCATTTTCCTCCCAGGAGATAGTATAGTGGATGATTACGAGATCTCTGATTGGACTGTCCATCATGACTGCTGGTTGATCTGGGAATCAGGTGGTGGATAGCTGTCACTTCTAGGTTGGGGAAGAAGGAAAAAGTGGGTGGCCCTGGGACCTCTCTCCTTTTCTCGTTGCACGATGGTTAAGCCAATCTGTTGGTTAAGATTTGGAAGGTTGTGGCGGCTTCCCCTCGTCCGTTGGATGATGGATGCGCCTCATCCCAGTGGTTAGTTGAAGGCAGGTTACCTCCCTGGGTAACTTGGGGTCAAATCGACCTGGTAAGGCTTCAGAGACCCCTACTTTTCTTTTGAGAAAGGGTGAAGGTTCGGCTAAGGAAGCTTCTTCAACCTCATCTCATCCTTTGTCCAACTTTCCTTGTTCTGGACTACCAGTCTATTCCGCAGGTAGAATCTTCCTTCTGCTCCTTTGCTTCATTCTTTTGTCATGGAAGAAACCGTAGAAGGTCAAGGGAAATAGGTTGGGCCCTCGGGAGCCGATGACATAGTAAGTCCGGAGTCGATTTCCAGTTCAGTTTCTCAGGGTAAGGTGGCTCTTCTTTGGGAACGCTATCGCATTCCCGAGGAGTTCCCCTTCATCCTCCCCGCACTCGAGGAACAAGTGAACGAACCTCCCCCTGGGTGTCTAGCCATATATGAAGATCACCTAAAAGCTGGTCTTCGATTTTCCCTGCATCCTTTCTTCATCAAGATCTTACGCTTATACTAAGTGGTGCCGGCGCAGTTGACCCCGAACAATATCCAGAACATTTGTGGATTCTTGGTCATGTGCAGCATCGCAAACGTAGAACCTAGGACCAATTTGTCCACGACCCTTTTCATTCTCAAGAGAGATTTCCATAGCAACGGATGGTGGGTGATTGGCCCTGGATCAGGCCGCAAGGTCATCAAGGACATGCCTAGTGCCATCCATGGGTGGAAACCCATTTTTGTATTTGTATTGTCTTTTGATCCATGGGGCTTTGACACTGTATGGAAGAAGCCTCGTCTAACCACCAATGACGGGAAGAAGGTCTTGGTGGCCGATCAGTCGGATTACGATCACTTGGTCAATTCCAAAGTTGCCCCCATCCAGGAATTATTGGAGGAGAGAAAACTCCATTTGGCGGGATTAGCAAATTCCCCTTATTAGGTATAGTAACGGGAATTTCTGCTCCCCTTCCTTGGTTTTGTTGTAGCTCGATCAATTGAAATGAACTCTTTTGCTTGTAGGTGGCAGGATGAAGCTCGGTGTGAGCTGGCTCCGTCAGACTTCGAAGAAGAGGGTAGCACAGGCCCCTCTCACCAGGTCAGTAGTTTGGAAGAAGTCTCGAAGGGACGGCCCTGAGGGGGACCGAAGCACTTCGTCTTCCTAGGGAACTTCAGGGGAAGATGCAGCAGCCACGGAAGGAACCTCATCGAGACCTTGTCTAGTTGAAACTCCACCGACGGCTACCTCCCCGGTTCACATAATGGGGAGTCCATCTCAGGGAGTGGATGTGCCACCGTTTTGCCCCCCTGCAGTTGATAGGGGCAAAGCACGGCAAGTTGAGGGAGAGTTCGCTTATGGAGCTTCCCCAATTGGAGGCCGTTCGACAAACTCTTCAGAGCTTTCACCTACGGGAGGACTGCTGGTCCTTGCTGTAGCTAGGCAGGAGTTGAAGGGTACGCTGCTGCCTCATGACTTGGCGGTTCTTTGGAATCCGAACCTTCCCAAGGTGTCCAATTCTGCCTTATCTGCCCTGCAATAGATATGATCCTTGCGGTCACCTTTGTCTTGAGAATTGTTCGATCCATGACCCCGTATTCTTGACGCAGCTAGTCTACGATCTTACTTTTATGGAGGAGGGCCTGGGGAACGTTGACAGTCTCATCCATGGCCTCAAGGAGGAGCTTCATACTGCCAGAGCCGCCAAGGAAGTAGCTAAAGAGTTGAGGGAGTCCATGGAGGACCGCCTCATCCGAGTAAATGATGAAGTTCGCGAACTGAAGGGTGAACTGAAAAGTGCTCATCTGACAATGGCGGAGCAAGGGGCAAGGAGGAGAAAGAGCATGAAACAAGTCGACTCCCTGGAGCAGGCTGCCAGGGAGGATCAGGAGAGAATAGAAAGCTTGACCAAGGTGGTGGAGGAGGCTTCTAGGAGGGCCGAAGAGGCGATTCTGGAGTCCGAAGCTGCCAAGAGAGAGTCCATGTCTTTGAGGAAGCGGGTAGACAATGCTATGACAGACTTCAGAATGTCTCCACAATTTCAAGTGGAAATAGATGAATCATCTTTGTACGGCTACCAGCATGGCTTTAACGACGGACTTTCTAAGGTAAAGGAAGCGTTCCCTCACCTTGATCTTTCCGGCATCCCTCCCTTCAACATAGCCAAAGAAGAAGAGGAAGTGGAGGAGGCCGAAGCCGTAGTAGAGGCCGAGGAGGCCGAAGCCGTAGTAGAGGCCGAGGAGGCCGAAGCCGTAGTAGAGGCCGAGGAGGCACCAAGCCCGAATGAGGAGGCCACTGCCTTAATTGAAAATCCGGGGGTGACCCCAACTCCGATCCCAGTTCAGGAGGAAGTTCAGGCTGGGGGAGTCCAAGCCGAAGGTTCTCCAGTCTCGGCCCAGAATGATGAGATCCTCTCAGCACAAGTTGACAAGTTGCTTCAGCCCTGTGGTGTGGGGTCTCTTCCTGTTGATATTGAGTGATTCGAGTTATTTTGGATGTATTTTCTTCCTTTCTCCTTTGTATTGTCAATGGATTTTGTATAATAATTTTTCCAGATTTTGAAATGACTTCTTCCTTCTTTGCGTATGCAATATGGTGTTTCATATGTAGCTCAAACTGGTTTTACCATTCTTTCTTCTACTTGGTCGAACAGTCATGGCCGAAGGCCGTTTAGTTGATAGTTGACGAAGATGAACTCTGGAATGGATTAGAACTCCGTTGCCAAAGACCGTCTATGATTGGTCAAGCCGGTGTCACCTTCTTTTTGATATTAAATCTATCCATTGGGATGGACAGGCATTAACTCCCTATCAACCAGTGAATAGGGAAGTTTGATTATGATTTTTGTTGTCCACGTGGCACATTGATATTCGTACAGTCATAATTTCTTGCGCCTTGGTGTCGCCAGGTCTCCTTTTACTAAAAAGAAGCCATTAATGTTTCCATCACATGATGAGAATTTCTCCGGATTCGAAGCGATAGCAGTTTTTGTCCTAGGAATGACCCCCGAGCGACCTTCTGGTTCTCGAAGCATCGCCCGAACACATGGCGCTTTCTGATGCGGCTGGGAAAGGACGTGGAGCATGCCTCCCTGCAGTCAGTCATGGGTACAGGGCCTCTTTAAATAGGAACCTGCCTTCTGCTGTCAAGGGCCATCATTCTTGTAGACTCCTTCTTTCCATTGAAAATGAGGTTCAGCACTTCTGAGCTCCGCCGAGCCGCAAAGAGAAGGGCCGTTGATCCAAAGAGGAAGAGGAGTCTAGAGTTCTTCGGGCTGGGGGATGACGACGAGAAGCCTCTCGTGGACCATCTTCAAAAGAAGGTACGCCTGTTGGAGGCCCAACTGAGGGAGGCTCGGGCCCAGGTCGCGGTGGCAGCCACGGAGGTGGAGGAGGCCAGGAGGGAGGTGGCGAATGCTGTCTCGGACTTCAGGGCATCTGCTGCCTTCAAGGAGGAAGTCACCGAGGCGGCTCTGGTTCCTTCCATCAGGGGTTCCGGGAATATAGGAGGAAGGCCTTCAAGTTTTATAACTTGAAGGGCCTGGACAATATCAAGCCTTTCATTCCCTTTTTGGGACATGAAATTAATTCCAACTCTGATGAGGGGTCGGATGGGAACCCCAGGGGCCCTTCATCATTCCTCCAGATCTCCCCCCGCTGGTACGGGAAAAATCCGGCAGGAAGTTATTGAAAATTTCCCATATCTTATCAATGTTACTCTTTTTTTTTTTTTTGTCTCTCTTTTTGAGAGTCTTTTCTTTTTGTTCTCTCTTGGTGAGAGTTTCTTCTTTCTTTTTCTCCCTTTTTTTTTTGTAAAAAATCAAAAAAGAAATGAAGTATCTTTTCTCTACCTCTTTCCATGAATTCCTTGCGACATGTTGTATCATGTTTTGTCTGGAATGTAGACTTCGCAGACCATTTTCGGTCTATAGGGAAGAAGTGAGGTCAGTTGTACCGTTCTTGGAATATCTGTTGTCGACAGAAAGGATGACAGTGGTCCTTTTAGGCATATTTTCAGATTTACCGTAGGGTAGGGTGTCTACAACGTCCCTGTGCACTTCTGTCATGATTAAGGTAGGCTGTTCAGGCCCGCCCCAGCGTGTCTTTGGGTTTACCGTAGGGTAGGTTACGAAAACCATCCTTACACCTTTGATCTTCTTGGTGGCCTGGTTAGGCCATTTGTTGTGCTCGTCAGGCATAATGATAAGGTGAGTGGATCAGACTCTCCTTTGCGCAGTTGACCGATTTTTCAGATCAGGTCACTTAGGCTTTTGTCGTTCAGTCAATGCAACTAGCTATTTTGAGTTGAGCAGGGTTGAGTAACTTTGCACAAGAATTTTAAGAACTCATTTATTGATAGTATTTGCAAAGGTTTTGTACATTCCATGGCCGGGATAGAGTCTTCCCCTCCAGGGTCTTGAGTCGATATGCTCCTGGTCGAATGACTTCTTCGACTTGATATGGGTCTTCCCAATTGGGGAAGAGTTTACCATGTTCTGTTGGCCTGGATACCTCTGCCCTTCGCAATACCATGTCCCCTGTGCGGAAAGTTTGCTCCTTCACTCTTGGTTATAGTATTTGGCGACCTTTTGCTAGTACGCCGCCATCCTTATCTAGGCCTGGAGTCTGGTGCTTGGTAGCAGGTCCAGATCAATCCTTTTGCAATCGGAGTTTCCAGGCTCATTGTAGTTGTCGATTCTCAGTGACTGTAAGGAGACTTCAATAGGTAGTACAGCTTCAGTACCATAAGCTAGGTTGAACGGAGACTCATCGATGGCTGTTCTCGGGGTAGTTCGATATGCCCAGAGAATGGAGGTCAGTTCTTCAGCCCAAAGCTCTTTGGTAGTGTTCAACCTTGTCTTCAAACCATGGAGGATGGTCCGGTTAGTGACTTCGGCTTCTCCGTTGGACTGTGGATGAGCAACGGATGTTAGTTGATGTTGGATATGGTACCGAGCGTAGAAGTCCTTGAACTTTGGATTGTCGAACTATCTCCCGTTGTCCATGATAATGACATATGGGATGCCAAACCTAAATATGATGGAATTTTTTACAAAATTTTCCACCTTGCCTTCTATGATCTGGGCCAGTGATTCGGCTTCAACCCACTTCGTAAAGTAGTCGATGGCCACAAGGAGAAACTTCCTTTGCCCTGATGTCGGCGGAAATGGGCCAAGAATGTCCATTCCCCACTGGGCAAAAGGCCATGGGGCTGCCAGTTGGGTCAGGTGACTCGCAGGCTTTCCCTGTATATTAGCGTATCTCTGGCACTGGTCGCACTTTCGCACGAAATCAGCCAAGTCCTTCTGGATGGAGGGCCAGTAATACCCCTGTCAAACGATCTTGTATAACAGAGACCTACCTCCTAAATGATCACCGCATATGCCCTCGTAGACCTCTCTCAGGGCATAATCCACATCTATGGGTCCTAAACATTTTAGTAGAGGCTGAGAGAACGATCTCTTATAGAGGGTTCCATCTAAGATGACGTATTGAGATGCCATCCAGTGGATCTTCTTGGCCTCTACCGTGTCTTCTAGTAGCTCTCCCTCATTCAGGAATTTGATAATGGGATCCATCCAGCTTGGTTCAGCGTCAATCTGGTGCATCTCCACAGCCTCTTCGGCTATGCTTGGAGTTTCAAGATGCTCAACAAAGGTGCACTTGAGAGATTCTGGTGCTGTAGTTGCCAGTCGAGATAATGTATCCGCCCGGGAATTCTCTGATCGTGGAACATGGATGATCTCAAAATATTCCAGTTGAGAGGTTAAAGCCCGTACCTTCTCCAGGTACTGCACCATGGTTGGATCCTTGGTTGCATACTCTCCGTTAACTTAATTTACAACCAACTAGGAGTCTGAGAAGGTTCGGAGTTGCTGAACTCCTAAATTATTGGCAATCCAAAGTTCGACGAGCAAGGCTTCGTATTTGGCTTGATTGTTAGAAGCATGGAAGGAGAACCGGAGTGCGTACTCTATGGTGTGACCGTCAGGTTCGGCCAGCATGAGTCCAGCCCCGCACCCAGTAGCATTGGAAGCTCCGTTCACATGAAGCACCCAGATGGACTTCGTCTCCTTCAGGACTTCATCTTTTATCGAAGACACTTCATCTTCGGACGTCCAGGTGCACTCAGCCAAGAAATCGGAGAGCACCTGGGCCTTCATAGTCGCTCAGGGCTGGAAACTGATGTCAAATTCACTTAACTTCACAGCCCACTTGGCTATCCTTCCAGAGGTGTCCGGAGATCGAATTACGGCCTTAAGAGGTTGATTGGTTAGCACCACAATAGTGTGGGCATGGAAATATGGCCGTAGTCACTTTGCCGCAATCATTAGAGAGTAGATCAGCTTCCGCATCCTCGCATATCATGTTTCGGCATCATGCAGAACCTTCCTGATATAGTAGATCGGCTTGTGGGATCCATCTTCATCTCTCCGGTCAAGGACTGAACTAATGGCTTCATCTGAAGCAGAGAGGTATGGTAGAGAACCTCGCCTTCTTGTGGTTTGGAGAGCAATGGTGGGGTCTCCAAGTATTTCTTCAACTCCTCAAAGGCAGTGCGACAGTCTTCGGACCATTCAAAGCCCTTTGACTGCCAGAGTACCTTGAATAATGGAAGGCATTTCTCGGCTGACCGAGAAATGAATCTGCTTAGGGAGGCAATTCTCCTTGTCAACTACTAGATTTCCTTTTTGCAGGAGGGATGTCTCATATCCTTTATGGCTTGAATCTTCTCAGGGTTCGCCTCAATCCCTCGTTTGGTGACAAGGAAGCCCAAGAACCTACCCGAAGTGACCCTGAAGGTGCACTTTGCCGGGTTTAGCTTCATGCGGTAGCATCGTAGGGCACTAAATGACTCTTTCAAGTCATGGATGTGATCTTTCCGGAGGAAGCTCTTGACGATCATGTCATCAACATAGGCCTTCATGTTTCTCCCTAGTTGCTTTTCAAATACCTTGTTTATCAGACTTTGAAACGTTGCTCCGACGTTCATGAGGCCGAACGGCATCATCTTGTAGTAGTAGAGACCTTTATCAGTGATGAAAGCCATCTTCTCCTCATCTTGTGGATCCATTCTAATTTGGTTATAGCCGAAGAAAGCGTCCATAAAGCTCAGCAACTGGTGGCCAGCAGTGGCATCGACCAGCTGATCAATCTTTGGGAGAGGGAAGCTATCTTTTGGGCAAGCCTTGTTGAGGTCTGTGTAATCGATGCAGATCCTCCACTTGTCGCTGGCTTTCTTCACCATTACCACATTGGCCAACCACTCAAGGTAGTGGGCCTCTCAGATGAACCCTGCTTTGAGGAGCTTACCGACTTCTTTGTCCACGGCTTGCTGTCTTTCAGGAGCGAAGCTCCTTTTCTTCTACCGCGCTGGCTTATACCCAGGGGTAACTTCCAATCGATGAGTGATTACTTCGGTGGGAATCCCCGACATATCCAAAGCTGACCAGGCGAAGATGTCGGTGTTGTCTTTGAGAAAACGAAACAACTCCATTCTGGTTTCTTCATCGAGTGCACTCCCAATCTGTACAACTCTGGAGAAGTCTTCCTTTATCAAAGGTACCAGGACAGTCCTCTCCATGGGTTCACCAAGGCTTGTGGTTGCATCCCTCAGATCTAGCTGATCCGGAGTTGTTGAATCATTGAAATGCCTGTCTTCGATCATCAGGCACTGTCGTGCTATCCTCTGGTCTCCTCTAACTTCTCCGACACCGTTCCTGGTGGGGAAGCGTACCAAGAGGTAGTGAGAGGAGATCACGATTCGGAACCTGTTCAAGACAGGCCGCCCCAGAATGATGTTGTATGCTGAGGGGATGCGGACCACCGTGAAGTTGATCGGCAATATCTTTTATCGAGGTTCAGTGCCAAGGGTTACAGGCCACACTATCTCTCCCTCAGCTTGAACTTGATTGCCCCCAAAACTGGAGAGCGATATGGGGGATCTTCGTAGTTGATGTCTAGGCAAACACATTTTAGAGAATGCATCATAAATCAAGACATCAGTCGAACTTCCATTATCTACAAGGATTTGCTGTACATCATAATTGGCCACTACGGCTGAGATTACAAGGGGATCATCATGTGGGAGCCGAACTCCCACAAGGTCATCGTCGGAGAAGAGGATAGCGTTGTTGTCCATGAGTCACTTTGGGGCTTCATCCTCATCCCTTCTCCAGTTGGTGGGTCGGTGTATCATCCCTACACCTCCATTGGTGGGCCTTTGATTTGGCAATTCGGCCTCTTCAGGAGGTGGCTGGGGAATAGTAGCTTCCGACCGAGGTCCTTGGCGATCGATGTACCGCCCCAAATACCCTCTTTTGATAAGATCCTTAATTGCATCCTTCAGCTGGATGCACTCTTCAGTGTCGTGGCCGTGGTCCTGGTGGAATCAGCAGTATTTGTTCCTATTCCTTATGGAAGAGGAGGCCTTCATAGGATGGGGCCGTTGGAGATAGTTTTCTTTCTCTATCTCCATGAGGATCTTTTCTCGAGGGAGGTTGAGGGGGTGTAGGAGTCGAATCTTCCTCCCGATGCTCTAGGCCTGGGAGGACTTTTTTGGTGATCTGTATATTTGCCGCCATTGTTATTAGAAGTTGGGGGACCTTGTCCCATGTTATTCTTCTTTTTTGAAGGGAGTTTCCCTTCAATCAGTCGTCGATTAGCTGCCTACTCTTCAGCATTGACATATTTTTAAGCCCTTGACAGGAGCTCAGCGTAGCTTTTAGGGAACTTCTTGTCCAGAAAAAAGGTAAGCCTGGAGGTACGAAGCCCCTTCTTCAGTGCAAACATGGCCATATACTTGTTGAGATCGGGGATCTCAAGTGTGGCCGCATTAAACCTGGAGATGTTGTCTCGCAGGCTTTCTCCTTCATTCTGGTGAAGGAGGAACAGTGTGTCCATATTCCGTGGAGTCTTGCGGCAGGTCCTGAAATGTAAGACAAACAATTTTTTTAACTCAGAAAAAGAATCAATGGTACCTGAGCACAGGCTCGAGTACCACATCCGAGCAGCTTTCTTCAAGGTAGCCAGGAACGCGAGGCAGTACATCGCGTCCAAAGCTCCTTAGATCATCATATGGGCCTTGAAACTATCCAAGTGTCGAGGGGGTCGGAGGTGCCATCGTAGGATTCCATCTAGAGAATCCTGAAGTGCCGAGGAACAACTTCAGCCATGATACAGTCGGTGTAGGGTGGGCGTAGATCACCCACAATCAAATCATCGGGATCCTTCAGATCCCGCATTCTCTGTTCTCGTGCCTTCACCATCTCTGATTCGATGGCTCTGAATCTCCCATCATAATCGGGAGTCTGCTTCAGCGCTCTCTCCATGGAGGTGGAGTCTTCGGAGGAGGGTGAGGAAGTTTGCCTAGGCCTTTTTCCTTTCTATGGGGAATTGGCGGACCTAAGCAATCTCGAAGTTCAGCCTTCGGGAGAGGGCCAAGAATGGGGGGAGGGATGCGTAGAATCTTCCCGTGGGGCTCTCTTCCTTCGGGATCGAGAGCTATGTCTGGAGGCGGCCGGTGGATTTTCCACCGAAAAATCTCTGTTCTAGAAGTCTTGAACCATGGCCGTGAGGTTGGTAACCTGGTTCATGCTGGCTTCAAATTGCTGTTGTCCCATAACAACTGTGGGAGGTGGGACATCATTCTCCCCTGGGGGTGCGCCCCCCTGGGACGGAGCATGACTTCGGCTTGTAGAAGTTATCTGAGTCTTTCCTCTCGCCATCAAGAACTTCTTACTTCCCCTTGTCTAGGAGGGAGCTTAAAGAGTGTCACTCTCCCCCTACCTGGAGCGCCAATCTGTTGGCATGGGCTCCCTGTATCGGCCGATCGAAGCTGCTGCACCACAGGATCGCTCCCTGGTTCACCTACAAAACAGGTCCCTTGTCGGAGTTATTCCGGCGGGGGACACTCCGATGCCTAAGTCAGTGGTAGATCCCAGCCACAGAATGGGGAAGAGTGTCGAGAGTATGAGAGAAAAGCTCTTAGAGTGTGGATAAATCTATGAGTGTGTACCTCTCCCAGCCATTCTTCTTACCACTTTTTAAAAGGAGGCCTCTGGCCTGCGACCCACTCTTTTTCTGGTGATTATGGAGAGTCAATTTCTTCCATGATTGGCGATCGTGGGTTGTCACTAAGCGATTCCGGTCAGATCGGAGGCATGGCAGTTGGAGTTGCATGCCATGATCGTGGCATGGAGAGTATCGATTGTAACCGTTGGTTACAGTTACCTATCTGGGCCAGATTATGGTCCCATCTTCAGGTTTCCCCTTGTGTGGGCCGAAGGCTTGGTGTTTGCCTTAGGGCCGGAGATCGTGTCTATGGCAGGGACTGAAGAGCGTGTCTTCGAAAGTCGATGAGAAACTTGGTCTTCGGTCAAGGCTGAAGATGTCATCCGAAGATCTGGCTTTCGGATGTCGTAGTCCGGTGAGAAGTCTTGGGCTGCCTGCAGTTGGCCTGGCCTTTCCCTAGTCCGAAGTCCGTGGTCCAGAGAAAAAGGGCTTCGGCCAGTCGAACCGGAGTTCGGTTCGTAGCCAAACCGGGATACCCTAACAAGTCTGATCCTAACGAATCACATCTATTGGCTGTTAAGCGCATTATTAGATATCTATCTGGTATAATTGATATTAGCTTGTGGTATTCTAGAAACTCATTTGCTGATTTAATTGGATATTCTGATGCTGATTTTGCTATGTGTAAATTAGATAGAAAAAGTACTAGTGGAACTTGCCAATTTTTTGGAGTTAACTTAATCTACTGGTTTAGCAAGAACAAACTTCAGTTGCACTATCCACAGTTGAGGCTGAGTATATTGCAGCAGGAAGTTGTTGTGCTCAAATCTTGTGGATTAAGCAACAACTTGAAGATTTTGGAATCAAATTAACTTGCACACCCATATAATGTAATAATACTAGTGCTATTTGTTTAACTAAGAATCATGTTCAACATTCTAGAAGTAAACATATTGAAATTAGACATCATTTTATTAGAGAACATGTTGAAAATAATGATGTTGTGCTTGAATTTATTTGTATTGAATTGTAATTAGCTGATATTTTGACTAAGCCTCTCCAAAAAGATCGGTTCAGTATGATTAGAAGAGAACTTGGGATCATTAATTCCTTTGATTGAAATTCTTATATTCTCTGACCCATAAAAGATCAAATTTTGGCATCAATTACACTCAATTATCTTGAATTTCATTATATTTCTAGTGTTTTTGCTCTATACTTCATTTTATTTTTTTTTCGATTTTAAATCGATGTGTCGACACCTGTATGTGTCGACACCTTGATATGTCGACACGTGGCACTATGTCATGAGTCGACACATGAATCGTTGCAGACCAAAGATAAAGGCCAAAATGAAGTATTCTTTTCCCCATTTCTTTCCAACTCGAGTCGACACTTGCCCTAGCTCTATTCCATCCACTTCTTCCCTCAAAATCTCATCTCAAACCCTCTCTAATTCCCATTTTGGTTCGGATTTTACCACTTTCTCTCTCCCGTTTTGATTTTGGACCATGAGAAACCCTAGTTTCTTCTTCCATCCTGTTCAATCCATTTATCTATGAAATGGAACCTAGGAAACAAGTCGTTCATCGCCCTCGACCATCCATCCATGAAGAAGAGAGAAGGACTAAAGCCAGATATGAAGCCGAAGCTCCAGATCCACCTGTTTGGCCACTTTTCACTGCTTCCAGTTGCATGAGTTCGAAGATAGTTATCGGAGGATGTCGTGTAGACTTTGCATTTGTCGACCAACAGCACTTTCAAATTGGTCAGTGGATTAGAGATGATGGTTTGACTTATTTCTACTCATTGAGTAAGAGATTTTACCCTGGCCTGAAACGAGAGTTCTACGAATCCTTAGCCCATGGCAGTGATGGATGGTTAGCACAGGTTTGTGGCAGAGATATCCCGGTGTCTGCAAAGGTTCTAAGAAGAGTTTGGGATATACCCATGACTGGATCTGTAGTTGATAGCTTGGTGGACAGATTTAGTGGACTCCAGTGCATTTTTGAGTCAGATATTCTACCTGAGGGAGCCACTGCTCCAGCATCCCATCTTTTTGTTGAGATGAGACTACTATATCATATTATTGCCTGGATTCTTCTACCGAAGACCGGATGTTTTGATTACATCACAGAGAAAAAGCTGCTTGTGATGGTCTCATTAGTTCAGCATACACCAGTTTGCCTTCTGGTACTCATGATACATCAGATGATGGAGGCTTCGACTAGTCAGAGACTTTGCTTGCATTACGGGATGGGGTTGACACTGCTCTTCAGAGCATATGGAGTGACATTCGATGATGATCCCTTCTAGATTCTTTTATATACTGACCTCTATGACATCATGTCACTACACCGGATGGGATATCAGTTGTTCAGAGGCCAGTGGAGATGCAGAATATCAGGATAGGCCGATGAAAAAGATGAGGACACTGCAGAGGAGGAGCGCATATTTGCAGGTGAGGCAGGACCCTCAGAGACACTTTTACCTGAGATTCAGCCTGAGCCAGCAGCATAGCCAGAGTCTGCCCCTTAGCTTGAGCTAGCTACATAGCCTCAGCTAGCTCAGTCAGATGCTCCAGGAGCTTCAGAGAGTCTTATTGATAGGGTTAGTGGCATAAAGATAGATATTATGATTGTTAGATAGCGATTTGACTGCTTCATTATGGAGACGAGAAAGAGCCATAGAGGATTAAGTGATGGCATCTCCGCTATGTTGTCTGCACTATCTAAACCCTCTTCTGGGAGTGTTCCAGATTCAGCTCCAGCTCCGCCAGCACCAAGACCAAAGATTGACACTGATTGTGATACTAACTCTGACAGTTTCAATTTTCCAGACTTGATGACAGAGCCAGTACAGGAGACAACAACAGACTTACCTAGGAGTCCCATTCGACATCCTTCGAGTTTGTTCTTTCAGACTCCTATCCTACCCACATCACCTTTTAGATCAGTCGATCATTCAGCTATTTCCATTCTTTCACCTATCATTGATACTCCTATCATAGATACTTATATTGTTTCTTCAGCTGATACACCTATCATTTTTTTAGCTGATACACCTATCATTTCTTCAGCTAATACATCAATTTTTGATACACCTATAGTTGATACACCATCCTTGCATACACCTTCTCTCATTCGAGAGCTAGGTTTCTACACACCTGGTTTTCACTATCTTGATTTCGATCCTTCATTTGATCGTACACCACATCTGACAATTGTAGAGACTGTTGCTCCGATCTATTCTGTTCCTGCTGATGACATAGCCTCCACCTCTTCTGCTTCAGCTAAAGACAAGATCTATGTTCGACGCAGAGGTCATGGTCGTCGTACTACTTCAAGACCGATCAGGACTCGTATTTGTGATCTTAGATCGATGTGGCCCTGATCTTGTGCTTTCACTGATACTAGACCGATCGAGATTGGATCTTCAGAGGATGAGGATGTTGATTAGGATAGATTTTATAGTTTGTATTTCTGCACTTTCTGTATATTTTGATGTTCCCTTTATATATCAAACTCTTTTTAAGTGAATGAAATATTATGTTTCATCTTATGACTTTGAGTGAATGAAATACATTAATTACTCTCAGTAATTCATTGTCTTCTTTTATGATTGAGTGAATGGGTTACATTTATATTCAAACTTATTAACTTCTTCCTTCCTTTTTAATGATAACAAAAAGGGGGAGAAATCAGTATAAGTATAAATGAAAATATGCATGATGAAAAAAATTTATTTTGAAAATCTAAAATTTTTGGACATTTCTGTGTGAAAGAAAATTATTTTGAAAATCTGAGATTTTTGGACATTTCTGTGCATTAAGTGAGGGGGAGTAATACCACCTTTGTATTGAAAATCTATTTTGAATTGGATTTCATACCCAATCTCTATTTTTAGATATTCATTTTTGTTTATGAATCATCTCTTCAGGGGGAGTATTGTTCACTGCACAAATTTTCTCTTCGGAGCATGTTTTATTGTAAAGTATCACGATACATGAATTTATCTCTTATATATTTCAAGTTCTGATACTCTTAGCCATTATAATACTCTTGCTCTGATATATCTTTTTTAATATTTTAACACCTATTGCAATTAGCTCTTCGTACCTTGAAAAGTTCTTTAAAAAGCTTTTTATGCAATTTATACTTAAAGATTTTGTCATCATCAAAATGGGAAAGATTGTTGACTCCGTTATTGATTTTGATGATAAGCAAAATGCTTAAGTATAAGTTGAGTACTAATGATTTCTTTGAAGTATATTTTTATAGAAAAAGGTGCTCATCAACTTGACAAAAATTGTTTGATCGAAGAAATCCCAAATTTTAATAAAAGATCTGCTTAAAGAGGACTTTGATAATTGAAGATTACTTGAAAGGACATATGAGTTCAACACAAACTTGTTTCAGCAAAAGTTCAGGTGTTTATGTAAAAATCTCAGTGAAATGTCGACTCAAAGTATCGATACATGACTCAAGTATCGACTCAAGCTGGTACGCAAGCAGAGTTTCAGTGGCACGGCCAAAGTGTTAACACATGAACATCTGGTGTCAACTCAAAGTGTCGACACATGGATCGCTCATCGCTTGAGATTTTTGGGTTACAGAACTTACTAAAGTTGAAGACTTGCCTGAAGTATCGATGCATGGATGCTAAGTGTCGACTCAAAGTGTCGACTCACCTGAGAAAGTGTCAACACATCTAAGAATTCCAAAAAGCTATATTGAAGATATTTGATTTAGGTGTCGACTCATAGAATGCAAGTGTCGACCCTATGTATCGACTCACAGCCTAAAGTGTCGACACTTGGAGTTTTGAAAATAGTAACGGCTAGTTTTTCAAATATAGAACTCACTCCTCTTGGCTCCCAATAGCTAGTTTTTCATGTTTAACGGCAAGAAACTGAGTTTGGGACCTTGGGAAGGTATTTAATTGATTCAAATCAAAGCTAAACACAAGAGGATGAAAAGAGAATAACCAAGAGAAGAGAAAAGAAGAGCATTCACTCTTATTCATTGAGTTCAACTACTTTTAAGCTAAGAGAAGTCTCCAAGCATTCAAGTACCTTCAAGAGCATTCAAGTTCATCCAATTTGAGCATTAAAGGAGACTTCATCAAGTCAAAAGCAACTTTATATCAAAGCTTCAAAGAGATATCCACTTTATTAGAAAGCTTCCTTTATTACTTTACTTCAAACTTATATTTATTGTAAAGGTTTTTGGTTAGCCTATTGGAAAACCAGGGAGGTTATTGGTGAGCCTTTGAAAACTATTTAGGTTCTTTGTTAGCCCGCAAAACCAAGGGAGGTTGGTGGTGAACCTTAAAACCATTTAGGTTCTTGGTTAGCCCGTAAAACCAAGTGAGGTTTTGATTTGTGAGACTTGTGAAAACAAGTCGGGTTTTGATTAGTGAGCCCGAAAAATTAATAGGCTATAATTGGTTGAGATTATAGTGAATTTCCAAGTAGGTCTTGGGGAGTGGATGTGGGTGCATTAGATAGCACCGAACTACTATACTTCTTTTGTGTTTGTGATTGCTTGTCTCTTTAATTCTCTCTTCAAATTGCTCTTATCTTTCTTGTTTTATATTTCTGCTGCATACTTATTAAAGAACACTTCACTTGCATTCATAGTACCTAGTTTATTTATTGGATTGGTTTACATTCTTGTATTCCATTCAAATAATTTTAGAGACCCAATTCACCACCCCTCCTGGGTTGCTTACCAGGCAACATGTACTTGTAACAACTCAAAAATAGAGTTTATAAAAGAAGCAACACTAGAACAAATCCAAAGTTGTTGAATGGTTGTAGTTGAAGCTCTTAATGAGGCCTTCTTGAATGTTTCTTCAATTCTCTTCAAGGCTCTCTTAACTCTTCAAAGATTAACTCAAGAAGTTGGTGAGAAGTTGTTGAAGAACTTGAGTTTTCACTTGAAAGCTCTTAGAACATTCAATACTCTCTTTAAAGTTCCATAAAAGTTCTTAAAGTTCTTTTTTCTTCACTTAAATCCACAATTTATAGCTTCTTAAAGTATTCCCAAGTAAATATGGCCATTAGAAATCCTTGGAAGTCGAAAACTAGCCGTTGGAAGGCTTTAGAATCAAGAAATTCAAATTCTGAAACTAGCTATTATTGTTCAAATTCTGGGATTTAGTCGGTTCATAGACTTCGAGTCAGCTTGGATTGACATGAAGTAAAACTGTAGTCTGTGAGAGTCGGCTCATTTCAGATTAGAGTTGGCTCAATTAATTAGAGTCTCAAAAGCAAATATCTTCCACTTTGTGAGAGTCGGCTTCGATCTTCATTGAGTCGGCTCGAATGTTATGTATTAGAAAATTTTTATGCCATGCTAAACAATGTATCAGCTCAATTTAATTGTGTTGGCTTGAGTGAAACTTCTTCAGAGTCTTCCAAAAAGCTTCAAACTTCTCCTAAACTTCTTCCAAACAACTTCTAAACAACTTCTAAGATCTTTAAACTTAAAATTACATTAATTTGGATCTTTTTACATGAATATACAAATGAATTTACTTAGGGCTCTTAAATATATGAAATTTTTTCTTTGAGTACTTGAATTCATTCCAATGGTCTTAGAAATGTAGGGTGGATGATTGTCCATTTGAAACATCCTACAAAAACTTTTTCAATATTTGAAAAGTATCAGTATCAAATGCATGCTCCAATATTTTGTAATCATCAAAATCATTCTAGGGGTCAATAATTTTTTTTGGTATTTTTATGGGTGTATGGGGTATGGGATATCTTAATAATCTTTATCTCCGACTCATTTGAATCAAAATTTTTAGGATCAGTTTGTTTCAAGAATAAGTTTGTTTTAGGATTTATTTTTAATTTCTGAATTTGTTAGGACCGGAATTTCTTAATTTGTTGAGAAGTTCTAGTTGTTTAAGTCTATTTAAAGGATGTAAGCCTTATAAAGGGAGGATCGACATTTGAATAGAAAATTCAAGTTTTTCTTTTCGATTACTTCTTCCTCTCTTCTTCTTCTTTCTCTTCTCCCAGTTCTTCTCCTTCTTCTTTCTTCCCTTTTTCCTCCTCTCTCCTCCCCTAATCTTCTTCTTCCTCTTGTTGCCCTGTGGTTCAAACGAACTAATCCCCTTCTTGTTGACATCAAGTTTACAAAGCCCCACGTCATCCCCTGTTCTAACATCTCACTCATCTTCAGCCACTATCCGAACGAACCTCTCCCCACGCTGCCTCCTGTGAAGCCTCCTATCTTTGCTCGACCATCAATAATCCAATCACCGACCTCCACCTCCCATCCATCCAACACCCCTCGGCCAACTCCCATCTCCACCGAGCAAGCTCCCATGGATCCCACACCGCTGTCAACCTCTACCAATCTCTAGAATAGCACCTACCATGCTGTAGCTGTCCACAAGAACCATTCAAAATGTCCACCGGCCATCTCATCCCCTCTAAAGCCATCACCTCCACCTTCATCTGTCATCGATCTCATCACTATCCCCATCAGCTAGCAAAACTCTAGCCACCGAACCCCTACTACCGCCACCAGTCTGTTGGGAATTGTGTCCCAAAGCCAATCACCTAGGCTGTAGGCAGTTAAGCTAAATATTATACTCTTTGTATGAATTAATAAATATTATTTTGGTAGCTCATCACATTCTGACTTTTCCCTATAATGAACTCTTTTTCATGTGATGAAGTCCTTAGGACTACATTGACTTTGATATAGAGAGGATATATCGAGTGGTCCTTAAATTAGGTTCACAACCAAATGATACATTATACTGGACAGCAATGTATCAAGTGTAGGTTATTGTGGTTCACATCGTTTGGTTATCCTCTTGACCAAAGGAGTGTGGTGACACTGATGTGATCTACAAGTGGGATATATGATATCTCATTGAACGTGACTCCGTGTAGCCCCTTTCTAACAAAGGGATACTCATGATTGGATATGGGTATATGTGTCCCTCTGACCTGAGGTCATCATGGTAGCTTGCAAGCAACTCCCTATGCTTTGGTGCTGGACTACCCGGATTTCTAATCCGATGACAGAAGGTTTCTGGGTACAGGCAAGTACTTGTAAAGCAGTGGAGGACCAAGATGGAATTGAACTGTCCAAATAGTTTGGATTGAATGTCTCGCAGTATCTCAATTTAGCAAATCCTCGGTCGGGGTAGTCATAGTGAGGAGTCACTGGACTTGCGAGGTTAAGACATGTTGTGGATTGACTCAGCTAGGTTTGGCAGTCTAACCCTTGGTCATCCTGAGCATTGGAGGTCAAAGGGATGAATTATACCGTAACCATATGCTAAAGGTTCAATTGATTGCTCTCGCATCTTCAACCTATCTGGATACCGGGACCCATTGCTAGATGGTATCTTGTGCTGGTAATGGAATTGATCCAGTGCTACCACCTAGGTTCGAACCATGAGGTCACACATCATAGAGGATTTCTTCCTGATCCAGGTATCGATTTATTATTAGAAATCATTTCGGTAATGATTTGATTGAGCACACATTGGATTGACCCGATTTTGGGTTGATCAGAAATTGTTCAGGTCCACCGAGAATTATTCCTGGGTGACCAGGACTAGACCAAGCCTTTTATAAATTAGATTTTGATATAATTATATTGTGAACCAATTTAGAACCGGTTTGGGATGTTAGAACCGGTTGTGCTAATTGAACCCATTCAAACGGTAAAAATGGCTTGGGCGAATAGGGGTTATAAGGTGTCTTTTTCTCTCCTGTTTCCACTCATTTTGGCTGGAAATAAATCGCTGTTTAATGGCTCTTCACTGCTACGTTGAAAATGAGTTCGATTCATTCTCAAACATGGTGGCCTCTCATATTCCCAGAAGGTCTCCTCAGCTCCCAAAATCACCGGTTACATGGTTCATGCTGAATATTATTTCTGGGCTGTGAAACGCTCATTGAGTCTTCTTTCTTTGAGAGCTTCCATCATCCTTTCAATCGATGATTTTGGGCCTGTTTTTTTTTTGAGAAATTGAGAGAGAAAGACTTCCTTGATTTCCTGTTTTGTTGGTGCTCAATCGGTGGAAGAAAGTTTTGTTTTGGAGAAAATAATAACATAACATAGTGTTCTATTTTTCCTTCCTCCCCTCTCACTATTTCAAGAGATTTCTGGCGACTAGCATCACGCGAGAAGCCGAATCAGAGGAAGCCCAGGCATGTCCCCCCTCTATAGGGTGTTTTCTTGAGCACCTGTGCGCTGCATCAACCTCCATTACTGTTGTTTTTGTTTCCTCTATTTTTGGTTGCAGAATTGCTGTTCTGAAATTATGGATGAACGGGACTTCAACATTGTTGGAAGAATGATGCATTAGCTCTCCATTAAAGCAAGTTCTATCAAGAAGTTGCCTTGCTGTTGTTGCAGGAGGAGAGACCAAAGTATTTCCAGTTTTGGTTTGGGTTTGCTGCTCTTGGAGAAGAGGTAAAGATCATTCCAATCGGTTGTTGGAAGAAGAAGACTGGAATAAAGTTATTCCAAATATTCTATCTATTCCAGTAGTTATCCCTACTTTATTCCAAGCAGGAATAAGGTAAAATTTTTAGTTTTAATTTTCATGCATGCCTAGATCTAGGTTTATCAAATTGTTTATAAATATTACATACCTATTTCATGCCTTCTTTTGTCTATACATGCATCTTGATAATGTTAGATCCTGTACGGAGTAGATTTTTTCTGCTATTATTTTAAAATTATTTTAAAATACAAACCTGCTCCTTGCGCTGTTGCATGCTTAGTGTAGGCACTCGCAACCCAGTTTTGCTTTCAGTGATATCAAAGCCAGGTTCATGTGTAACATATCTTGATTGCATGTATAGTAGATTAAAATGTTTAATCTATAGTATCTTAATCATAGGGTATGATTAGGGAGTACTTTTAGGAACCTAGTTGAGACCTTCACCATGACTGTGTATCTTTGGCACAATGCAATTCATCTGTGTTGGCCTCTTCAGAAGGATCCTTTAAGGAAATCAAAGGAATTAAAATTGTTTTAATTCAGATACATATTTGGCATGTCTTATAATTTTTTTTTGGGTAATGTAATATTTATAAAAGAATAAAACTAGATATGATGCATGAAATAATATGTAAAAGGAGTTTTACATGTTTTAATTAAAATTGTTTTAATTAAAATATTGGCTTATATTCAAACAATTTTGAATTGTATGATTAAATTAAATGACAAGTTAACTTAGGGTTTATGAAACCTAATGTCATTTAAATAAGCCAATTGGGTTAATTGGGTTAGCTGTCTAATTGGGTCCTTATTTTGGGTTAGACCTATGTTTAGTTGAACTAGATAATAAGAAAACTAGTCAAAAGTTGATTAAAGTCCTTCTTTTAGAACTATCTAATAGTTAGATAAGTTAGTCCATTCATCTAAAATGAATATAATTAGTGGCTCCATGGAAACCCAAGTCTTTAGGCTAGTCTGATCGAGTCTAGTAAATCGGTTGGTGTCGAGGTAGGTTTGGTATTGTGATCATGGTTGTATGAGGCTACCTCTTTCCTAGCCAACTTGGTTGGTGTCTAGGAAAGATAGTTAATGGCGAATACTCACCCATGATCTCACCTACCAGGCTAGTCGTGTCGACCAGAACTGATTAGAAAAGCTCATTGACTCGAGTTAACCCATGTCACCCAGGTTGATCAGTTTGACTGATCGGTAGGTGCCCATGGATCAATTGTTGAATTAATTCAACCCTCCTGAAAATTGATTCGTTCAATAGGAGGATGATCCATGTTCTTCTTTTATTCATTTGTCACAACCTAAAATCCTCTAAAATTATTAGGTCCTGAAAAAGACCAAGTCAAAGAGTTGATGGTGTCTTAGCCTTCCATTAAGTGGGTTAGTAATGTGTCCTTTAACTTGGTATTCATCGGCAGTTCCATAGAACGGGTGTGCATCTGGTTATTGGAATTACTCTCTCATAAATGATGGTTCAGTGCAACCTTCTTAACGGTGATCAGGTGAGCTGGCCATAGTTGGGCTTGGTCATTCGTTGGCTAGAAGTATTGGATTTATCATGTTAATGGTTGGACCTAACCGGAGACCCGCAATAGGAGGCCCCTAGGCCGATTGGGGTGCTCTTTGGGGCAAAATAAATACTGGAAGTTACTTAGGAAAGCAAATGGTTAGTGAACCTACCTTTAGGCACGTATGGGTGAGCTGGCCATAGTCGGGCTCATACATGGTCTATTGGATTTCAGTACCCACTATGAAATAGTGATTTCACAGATTGGAGTTAGAGGCTCCCAATCTGAAAAATTAGTGGGAGAGACCTTTAGACTAAAGTCCAAGTCTTTTGGTTAATTGATTAATTCATACTCTAATATGGTCTTGTTTTTCTTCTCAGATATCTTCAAATCTTTCACTCCAGTCACTTCTCGATAATGAGAAGTTGAAGGGTCACAACTTTGATAGCTGGTATCGAAAGTTGAGGATTATCCTGGAGCATGAATGGATCCTTTATGTGATAACGAATTCGGCACCTGAAATTCCTTCTGTCAATGCTCGGAGTTTGGTTAGGGACACTTATCAGAAGTGGGTTTCTGATCGGACTACTGTCCGATACATTATACTAGCGGCAATGAACGACGAGTTCAGTCGCAAGTTCGAGGAGGCCCAACCAAATGAGATCCTTCAAAAGTTGAAAGAATCTTTCGGCACGCCGGATGATGTAGAGCGGTATAAAGTATCTTATGCCATCTACAATGCCAAGATGCTGAATGGTGGTTCTATCACTGATCATGTATTGTACATGATCGAGCTGATTGAAAGGTTGGGCAAGCTTGGATGTCCCTTGCACGAGCAGCTCGGCAAGGATATGATCTTGAATTCTCTGCCCTCTTTTTATCTTGACTTTCTCGACCATTACAGAATGAACAAGCCTACAATCAATTACCATGGTTTGATGGGATTACTGTAGACTTATGAAAAAGACCACCAACTGAACAAGGGGGTGGTGAATTTAGTGGGAGGTTCTAGAGGTCGTCGTCTCTTTAAGAATGATGCATTAGCTCTCCATTAAAGCAAGTTCTATCAAGAAGTTGCCTTGCTGTTGTTGCAGGAGGAGAGACCAAAGTATTGCCAGTTTTGGTTTGGGTTTGCTGCTCTTGGAGAAGAGGTAAAGATCATTCCAATCGGTTGTTGGAAGAAGATGACTGGAATAAAGTTATTCCAGATATTCCAGCTATTCCAGTAGTTATCCCTGCTTTATTCCAAGCAGGAATAAGGTAAAATTTTTGGTTTTAATTTTCATGCATGCCTAGATCTAGGTTTATCAAATTGTTTATAAATATTACATGCCTATTTCATGCCTTCTTTTGCCTATACATGCATCTTGAAAATGTTAGATCCTGTATGGAGTAGGTTTTTTTCACTGTTATTTTAAAATTGTTTTAAAATACAAACCTGCTCCTTGCGCTGTTGCATGCTTAGTGTAGGCACTCGCAGCCCAGTTTTGCTTTCACAGTCGACCGCTCCTCTACCCATCTCCTTGGCCCATGTCTGTGCTGGCACCCTATGTTGCCCGTGTCACCTCCATGCCGGCACCCCATGTTGCTGTGCCGCTATCATGCCACCCTCTTCCCATGTCATTGTCTTCATTTCGTGCCATCACCAGTGAAATCCCTTCCAGATTTTCCTTCTCTGTTCCACCAACTTCGGTCTGTGGAGAAGGAAACATCCCTCATGAACGTGAAAGCAAGAAGGAAGAGCACATGGATCTTCAAGATACCTCTAAAGATCTCTGCATCAATCTCTGTGTATGAATTTCAGAGCCGATCAACTTTTGTTGACTCCTGTCTTGATTTTGATGAATAACAAAATACTTAAATATATTTGACTACTAATAGTATGTTAAAAGTGTGTTTATCAGAATAAGATACTCATGAAAGCTATACTGTGTTGAAGAATTAAAATACTTATCAAACTGTTGAAGAAGTCACCTAAAGTCATGGAATTTCAAGTTAAATGGACTTTGGCACACAAGAATGACCTTGAACGAGTCAAATTTTGAATTTGGCAAAGTTTCAGCAAAGTTTCAAGCAAGTGTTGACTCATGAAGATCAAGTATCAACTCAAGGTGTCGACTCATAAAACCTTGTACTGATAAGCAAAAAGAGTTTCAGCTGGCAGGCATGAAGTGTTGACTCATGGAAATCAAGTGTCGATACATGAGTTGACTCATGGTCAAGCAAGTGATGACTCAAAGTCTAAGACCAAAAATGATACAGAACATACTGATTTCTAGATTTTATCCAAGTGTTGACTCATGGATATGAAATATCGACTCAAGTGTCGACTCACCAGAAGAAGTGCTGACACACTAGAACACTCTAGAGAGCTTCAAAAAATATTTTTAACCTAGTATTGACTCAAGTGTTGACACATGAGTTGACTCATGACCTGAAGTATCGACACCTGCAGGTCTGGATAAACAGTAACGACTAGTTTTTAGAAGTGCTGAATAGCTCATTTTTGTATCTAACAGCTATTTCCTCCTCTCCAATGATCATAAACTATCATTTAAAGGTTGGAAAGGTATTTAAAGTGGACCAAATATAAGAGGGAAGCAACTAATGAGAAATTATTGATTATCTATTAAGAGTTTATTGAGTATTCATTACTTGTGAGTGAAGTTGAGCCTTCAAGTATTCAAGAGCATTCAAGAAGTATTCAAGTCCAATTCTCAAGCATTGATTAAGGCTTCAACAACTTGGAGACAAGCTTCTCAACAAGAATCAAAGAGTTTCAAAGAGATATTTGCTTTTATTTTGAGAAAGCTTATTGTATCTTTCATTATACTTAATTTATCTTGTTGTTCCTAGTTTCAAGTGATTTGAAACTAGTATTTGGATTGTTGGTGAGCCTTGTATTGAAAAACCAACTAGGTTATTGGTGAGTCTTGTGAAAACCAACTAGGTTGTTGGTGAGCCTTATAAAAATCAACTAGGTTTTTGGTTTATCTTGTGAAAATCAAATTGGTTTTGATTAGTGAGCCCGGGAAAACTAATCTACTGTAATCAAGGAAGGATAATAATGAAATACCCAAGTAGACCTTGGGGAGTGGACGTAGGTACTTAGTGTGCACCGAACCACTATAAATTATTGTATTTATGATTGCTTATCTTTTTTTTTTTTCATTTATTTTATTACTTCTGCTACATACTCTTGTTAAGCACACAAACACTTGCAAACATACTAGTAGTTGAATTTAATCTTTGTAAAAAAATTTTGAAATCCAATACACCCTCCCTCTTAGGTTGCTTTAGCTAGGCAACAAATAGTATCAGAGCCTTGTACTCAGCTTGTAGGTCTAACCACTTTGAGTTAAAGATCTATGGTATCCCCTATAAGAACTAGTGTTGTTGAGGGACAAGCATTAAATAGACCTCCACTTTCTAATGGCACTAATTATACATATTGGAAGACTCGCATATGAATCTATATGCATTCTATTGATTACAATCATTGGAGAGTTATTGTTAAAGGTCCTCATGTTCCTTCGGTTTTGGTTAATGGCATTTTTGTTTCCAAGCTTGAAGAGGATTGGGATGAAAACGATATTAAGTAATCCGACCTTAATACCAAAGCAATGAATTTGCTTTATTATACATTGGATCCTAGTGAATTCAATAGGATATCCACATGTGCATCGGCAAAGAAAATTTGGGATACACTTGAGGTTCCTCATGAGGGTACCCATCAAGTGAAGAATACTAAAGTAAATATGCTCATTCATACATATGAAATATTTAGAATGGAGCCAAATGAATCCATAACTAATATGTATACAAGATTTACCAACATTATAAATAGTATGAGAAGTCTCGGAAAAGTTATGTCTAACGCTGACCTTGTAAATAAAATTCTTAGGTCTGTCAACTTTATGGGATCTGAAGGTCACGATAATCCAAGAAGCAAAAGATATTGAGATACTTTCCTTGGAGCAACTTGTTGGTTCACTCATGACTTATGAGTTGAACTTAAAGCAAAAGGCAGTGGATACGGATAGAAAGAAGAAAACTATTACCCTCAAATCCACTATAATAAATGAGCCCTCAAGTGAAGAATCAGAAGAAAGTAAAGATAAAAATGAAGAGGCTCTTGTGGCTAGGAAGTTTAGGAGATTCATAAGGAAGAAAAAATATTTTTACAAAAAGAAGCCACAAAAAGGAGAGCCCGATAAAGATAAGGGCAAGGAGAAAGAAAAAGAGAAAGAGAAAGATAAGGACCAACCAATCTGCTTTGAATGCAAAAAGCTCGATCACTACAAGGTTGATTGTCCCTTCTCAAGAAGTTTAAAAGGAAGTTCAAGAAGAAAGCAATGATGGCAACTTGGAGTGACAGTGAAGACTCCAGTTTAGAGGAAGAACAACAAGAAGTTGCCAATCTCTACCTTATGGTAATTGAAAATATGGTACAATCTGAACTTGAATTTACTTTTGAAAAACTTAAAGATGCTTTTGATGAACTTGTGCATGAGTACAAATTACTAAAATTTGAGCATGAGAAATTGAAAAAGCATGTTGATTCCTCTTTTGAAAACAACAATTTTGTTAATTAAAACAAAGAACTAAAAGCCAAGATTGATATTTTGAAAAAAGAAAAGAATGTACTTTCAAAAGAAATAGAAGTTTTAAAAAGATCCAAGGCCTTTGTCTCAAATAATGAGCTTATAAAGAAAAACAAAGATCTTGAGCTAAAAAATAAAAAGTTAAAAGATGAGCTT
Source organism: Areca catechu (assembly GCA_021397845.1). NCBI lineage: Eukaryota > Viridiplantae > Streptophyta > Magnoliopsida > Arecales > Arecaceae > Areca > Areca catechu. The sequence continues at coordinate 38,681,222 of CM038048.1, forward strand.
GATAAAGTGAAACTTATTGTTGAAAAATTTACTTTCAATTCTGAAAAACTAAGTCTACTTTTGAACAATCAATGAGCTATTTTTGATAAAGCTGGACTTTGTTACAAACAACAAAAGAAACAAAAATTATTGAAAAACTTCTTTTAACCTGCTTCTACTAGTATTACATGTTTTTGTTGTGAAAAATTTGGACATAAAGCTTATCAATGCAATTAAAGAAATGTAAATAAATCTAGAAAAGTTTGAATTCTAAAAGAAGCCATTGCTACCAATCCTAAAGGATCCAAGATGTCTTGGATACCTAAAGTAAAAACTTGATCTGTTTTGCAGGTGTGTCTTGCAACCAAAGAGAAAAGGAGATTATGGTATCTTGACAGCGGTTGCTCAAGATACATGATGGGAGATGTGAAGCAATTCACCTCTATTGAAGCCTTGAATGGAGAGAATGTAACTTTTGGAGATAATGGTAAAGGCAAAATCATTGATATCGATAAAGTTTACCTCTCTTCTTCTACTTTTATTGACAATGTATTCTTAGTAGAGGGGTTAAAGCATAACTTACTCAGTATTAGTCAATCTTGTGATAAAGATTTTAAAGAAGTTTTTGAATCATCTCTTTGCATGGTATCTAGTCTTGATGATAATGGAGTAAAATTCATTAGAAATAGGCATGGAAACATCTACCTTGTCGATCTTGATAATTTACCTATACAAGATGGTGAATGCCTAGTTGCAATGAATGTCACAATAAATGAGACTAGTTGGTTATGGCATTGTAGATTAGGTCTTGCAAGAATGTATTTACTTTTCAAATTGTGCAAAAGGATTTAGTTAAAGATTTACCAAAACTTAGATTTGAAAAGATAAAATTTGTGATGCTTATCAATTTGGGAAACAAATAAGAACCTCTTTTAAAACTAAAGAAATTATTTCAACTTCTAGGCCACTACTCCATATGGATCTCTTTGGACCACTAGGACCACAAACCTAGAAGGCAAAAGATATGGATTAGTTATAGTGGATGATTTCTTGCATTTTATATGAGTTTTGTTTTTAGCACATAAAGATGAATATCTTATGATTTTTACTAAGTTTTATAGAAATGTTTCAAATAAAAAAGGTACTTTTATTATTTGTATTCTTAGTGATCATGGTACTGAATTTAAAAACCAAGATTTTGAAGATTTTTGCAATAAAAAAGATATTGAACATAATTTTTCTGCACCTAGAACACCCCAACAAAATAGGATGGTAGAAAAAGAAAATAGGACTTTAGAAGAAATGGCACGTACAATGCTTTGTGAAAATAACCTACCTAGATATTTTTGGACCAAAGCTATTAATACCACATGTTAAATTTTAAACCATGTTTTAATTTGATCAATTTTAAAGAAAATCCCTTATGAACTTTGGAAAGAAAGAAAATCTACTTTCAAGTATTTTTGGGTATTTGGTTGCTGATATTTTATTTTAAATAATAGAAAAGATAATTTAGGTAAATTTGATGCCAAGTCAGATGAAGGTATCTTTTTAGGATACTCTACATCTAGCAAAGCATATAGAGTTTTCAATAAAAGAATACTTATAGAAGAAAAGTTTATGCATGTTATGTTTAAAGAGTCTACTAATAAGTCCTCTAGAAAAGAGGATGCTTTTTGATGATATCGTAGGTATTGAAGAACTTAAGAAGCTGACATCAGATGACCATCCTTCTAAGGAGAACAAAGAAGATCAAACAAGAAGAATAAAGAAGAAGTTACAAGATCCTCACCAAAGGACAAGGATTTATCCAAAGAATAGAGGTATGCTCATGGACACTCTAAGAAATTAATCTTAGGTAATCCATCAAAAGGGATAAGAACTAGATCTTCTATTAAAAATAAATGTAATTATATTACTTATGTTTCATAAGTAGAACCTAAATGTATTGAAGAAGCTGAAAAGACCCAAATTGGATGATTGCTATGCAAGAAGAATTAAATCAATTTGAAAGAAATAAAGTTTGGACATTAATAGAAAGACCATCTAATACTTCCATAATTGGTATTAAATGGGTATTTAGAAATAAATTAGATGAAAATGGTATAGTAACTAGAAACAAGGCTAGACTGGTAGCTAAGGGTTACAATCAAAAAGAATGAATTGATTTTGATGAAACCTTTGATTTAGTAGCTAGACTTGAAGCCATTAGATTACTTCCAGCTTTTGCATGTTTTATGGATTTCAAATTATTTCAAATAGATGTTAAAAGTATATTTTTGAATGGTTACATTGCTGAAAAAATTTTTGTAGAATAATCACCTGGTTTTGAAAATCATGCATATCTTGACCATGTTTTTAAATTGCATAAAGTATTTTATGGTTTAAAATAGGCCCCCCATGCATGATATAAAAGACTAAGTAAATTTTAATTAAAAATGGTTTTACTATGGATTATGTAGATACAACCTTGTTTTTAAAGAAAAAAACTAATGAACTCTTAATAGTACAGATTGATGTCGATGATATCATCTTTGGTGCCACTAATAAATCTCTTTGTCAAGAATTTGCTTAGCTAATGCAAGGTGAGTTCAATATAATCATGATAGGAGAATTGAGCTACTTTCTTGGACTCCAGATCAAACAAATAAGTGAAGGGATCTTCATCAACAAGCTAAATATACAAAGGAGATTCTTAAAAAGTTTGGGATGGAGAAGACTAAACCTATTGGTACACCTCTGAGCCCTTCATGTAAGCTTGACAAAGATGAAACTGGTAAAAAGTTGATCAAAAACTTTATAGAGATATCATTAGATTTTTACTGTACTTAACTCAAGTAGACCAGATATTATGTTCAGTATATGCATATGTGCTAGATATCAGTCTGAGCCTAAGAAATTATATTTATTGGTTGTTCAATACATACTTAGATATTTATCTGGTACTCTTGATATTGGATTATGGTACTCTAAGAATTCAGCTATAGATTTGATTACATATTCTGATGCTGATTTTGCTGGATGTAAGTTAGATAGAAAAAATACTTTCAAAACTTGTCAATTTCTTGAAGTTAATTTAATCTCATGGTTTAGCAAGAAACAAAATTCAGTTGCACTATCTCCAACTGAAGCTGAATATATTGCAACTGGAAGTTATTATACTTAAATCTTGTGGATTAAACAACTCGAGGACTTTGGCATCAAATTAACTAAGACACCCATAAGATGTGATAATACAAGTGCAATTAACCTAACTAAAAATTCAATTTAACATTCAAGAAGTAAGCATATAGAAATTAGACATCATTTTATTAGAGACCATGTTCAAAACAATGATGTTATGCTTGAATTTCTTTGTACTAAAATGAAATTAGCTAATATTCTGATCAAACCTCTTAATGAAGATAGGTTCAGTATGATTAGAAGAGAATTAAGGGTCATTAATCTTTTTGATTAGATCCTAATCTTTTCTTGTGACCCTTGGAATTTCCCTTGAAAATTTCTTGATCAAATATCATTGAAGATCATATGCAATCATTTATTGGCTATAAAATCAATTATTTTGATTTTCTATGATTTTTTCCTTTTTTTTATTTTTTTTCAAAGTGTCGACACTTGGAAGTGTTGACATCTCGAAGTGTCAACACTTGCCTTAAGCCCGTGAGTCAACACTTGACCGCTGAGAACTGATGAAGAAATAGGAAAAATGGATTGATTTTTCTCATTTTTCTTCCTTTCCTCTTGAGCTGACACATCCCCTTACTATTCCCTAACTTTTGGTTGATTCCATACTATGTTCTAACACTACTATTTTGAGTTTAAGCCTGATCTTGCCCTCACATTCCATCGCCCTTCATGGTCTCACCATGATTCCCTTTGTTTTTTCCTCACCATTTTTGTATTCCTCTTTTTCCTAGATAATAGGGCCCAGGAAGCAGTTGGTTGGAGGCCACGTTTAGTATCCCGGGGTATGGAGCGGTGCACGAAAGCGCGACATGATGATCAGTCTACAGAGGTAGCTACTCAGCCCGAGATTCCAGCAGGACCATCACCAGTCCCTAGGGGAGACCGTATGGCTTCCAAAGCCATTATCGGGGATGGAGAGTGGATTTCGACTTTATGGACCAGCATCATTTTTTGGATTGGTAATTGGCTAAGAGAGGCTGGTCTAGCATAGTTTTGTTCCCACAGGGAGAGATTCTATCTAGCTTTGATGATGGAGTTTTATGGTATACTGGCCTGAGGCGTAGATGGGTGGATGGTAGAGGTCAAAGGGACCACTATTCCAGTGACAGCAGAGATATTGAGCAGAGTATGGGAGATCCTGATGACAGGGATGATCGCAAACTCACTAATAGATAGGATTAATGGCTACAGGTGTATCTTTGAGAGAGATGATATAGGAGAGGGAGCTAGCATTGTTGCTTCATAGCTATCACCAAAGATGCGACTCCTTCACCACATAGTTACCCGAATCTTGCTACCGAAGATCGAGAGGTTTGACTTAATCACTAAGAGGGAGATTCTTATGATGGTTGCCCTGATACAAAGGACTCTAGTCTGCCTACCAATGCTCATGATACATTAGATGATGGAGGCAGCGACTAGTAGGAGACTTTGTCTGCCTTACGAGATGGGTCTGACTACACAATTTAGGGCATACATAGTAGATATTAATGGAGAGCCCTATCGATAGCTACTCCACACAAACGTGTATGATGAGAGGTCTTTGCACAGGATGGGGTATCACATGTACCGAGGTCAATGGAGACGGAGAGTCTCTGCAGAGGCTGACTCGGACTTAGAGGATGTTGATGTAGATGCTGAGGAGGAAGATGTACATAGAAATGAGGCTGGGCCATCTGATCCTTCACATGCTACTCCATAGCTGCAAGTTGAGCCATCAGTACCGGCACATGCTGAGATGCCACCTCCTAGAGATTCTACTTCTGACAGGATCACTCGATTGGAGGATGAGATGCAGATCATTAGATAGCGAGTAGATCTGATGCATGAGGAGATGAGAGCAAGTTTCAGGAGATGAGGGAGAGTTTTACTACTGTTCTGGTTACTATAAAGGGATTATCTTCTAGCAGGCCACCTTCACCTCCACCAGCACCACCAGCTCCGCCAGCTCCACCTACAGACATTGAGATAGGAGACAGGCAAGATGATTCATCCACTGATTTTGATGTTGTTGATTTCATAGTAGAGATAGAACCAGATACTACAGTTGATCAAGATGCTGAGCCCACGATGGATGCTGAGAGGATCTCAAAGGCTGCTCTTGCTCCACCCAGTCTAGTTCATCAGACTCCCGTCCTTCCCAGTACCCTTATTTTACCTAATTCTTCCAATCCTATTGTTTCGACCTATTCTTTGTACTGACCCTTCTGATACTTTAGATGACCTACCTACACCTTCTATTCTTTGTACTGACCCTTCTGATACTTTAGATGACCTACCTACACCTTCAATAAGTATACCCCGTACTTTCTCCAATAGGATACCAGTGATTCCTTCCACTTCTTTACACACTTCTTCCTTAACCAGAGAACTAGGATTTTATACTCCTGGTTTTCACATTCTTTCGTCTGGTCCTATGTTTGATATCACTCCACCTGTTCTTGATACTAATATGGCTGATCTAGACCCTGTACCATTTCTTGATTCTGCTCTGAATGTTGCCTCTTCTCAGCATGAGCCAGAGGGAGAGCACAACCCAAAAGCAGAAGCTGAGGACGTGGTGATGTTCCTGGAATCGTCTATACTAGGCTTGCTGATTTCTGGCCGATGTGACCGTGACCCCATCCCTCTAGGATTACAGGGCCTATCATTCTAGAGATTGGGTCTTTCTTCTGATAAGGATAGTACCTCTTAGGACTGGTCATTGTATTAGTCGATATCATTTCAGTTTGATGTATGAGATAGTTTTGAATCAGTTAGTTATGTTTTTATCAAACTATGTTTTAATTATATCAAAGTTTGAAATTATATATATGGCGATGACATTTTCAGGATCTTCTTGTGTACTTCTACACTCTTCTTACTGTAATGCTTTTCATTTTATCTCCACTTTTCATCTTTTTTTATAATGATGACAAAAAAGGGAGAGAAATAATGGTAAAATAATGGTAATGGAAATGAGAATTTTGGTAGCAATTGGCACAATGTTTAATATTTTGTGGTATCAAAAAAGTGGTATCAAAATGACAAATAAAGGGAGAGAATAAATGATATAAGTAAAAAAGGGGAGACAAGAAAGTAATAAGTAATAATTAAGAATGGTTAAGAAGGAAAAAAATACTAAAGAAAGAAATTTTTGAAAATTTTAACATTTCTAAACCTATTGAAAATATTTTTTTTTGAAAAATGCTAACACATGTAAGTTCTTGAAAATATTTTCAAATCATATATTGAGGGAGAGCTTTGATTGCATGCTCTGATACTCTTTGGTTGCATTCTTTGATACTCTTAAGTTTTATGCTCTAATACTTCAAATTTTTATACTCTCATACTTCTTATTTAGTTTCATGCTTTGATACTCTTTAGCCTTATTTCTGATACTCCTTATTTTTTTTATGCTCTGATACTCCTTAATTTTAATACTCTGATACTCCTTAATCCTTAGATTTTGATACAATTTATTGTCATGATCTGATTCTCTTCATACTCAAATATTTTTGCTCTGATACTCTCAATCTTTAGGTTATATTATTTATTCTAATATGCCCTGATACTCTCTATGATTGCTTTGATACTTTTAAGGATTTTGCTCGGATACTCTTCATATTCAACCTGTTTTTGCTCTAATGCTTAACCTTCAAATCTATTTTAACTTTGATACACCTTTGGAACATCTCATATGAGCATATAGTTCTGATACATTTTAATTATAGCTCTGATACATTATAGTTACAGCTTTAATACATTGGAGCTATATGATTTGAGCTCTTTCTATAGATATATCTACAGCTCTGATACATTGAAATTAAATTCTCTCTTATATATATATAGCTCTAATACATTGTAGATGAGTTTTTGCTCTTAATAATCATTTCAATTTAGCTCTGATACTTATTATCATTAGCTCTGATACTGATAGTCAAATGCTCTGAAACTTATTGCAAATATTTTGAGCTTATAATATGTGTATACTTAAAGATTTTGTCATTATCAAAAAGGGAGAGATTGTTGACTCCTGTCTTGATTTTGATGAATAACAAAATACTTAAATATATTTAAGTACTAACTATGTGTTAAATGTGTGTTTATCAGAATAAGGTACTCATCAAAGCTATGCTGTGTTGAAAAATTTAAATGCTTATCAAACTGTTGAAGAGGTCACCTAAAGTCATGGAATTTTAAGTTAAATGGACTTTGGCATACAAGAATGATCTTGAAGGAGTCAAATTATGAATTTGGCAAAGTTTCAGCAAAGTTTCAAGCAAGTATCGACTCATAAAGATCAAGAATCGACTCAAGATGTCAACTCATAGAACCTTGTACTGATATGCAAAAAGAGTTTCAATTGGCATGCATGAACTATCGACTCATGAAAACCAAGTATCGACACATGAGTCGACTCATGGTCAAGCAAGTGTCGACTCAAGCCTGAGACCAAAAATGATACAGAACATGTTGATTTTTGGATTTTGTCCAGGTGTTGACTCATGGATATGAAGTGTCGACTCAAGTGTTGACTCACCAAAAGAAGTGTTGACATACCAGAACACTCTAAAGAGCTTCAGAAAATATGTTTGGCCCGATGTCGACTCAAGTATTGACACATGAGTCGACTCATGATCTGAAGTGTTGACACCTGCAGGTTTGGATGAACAGTAATGGCTAGTTTTTTGAAGTGCTGAACAACTCCTTTTTATATCTAACGGCTATTTCCTCCTCTCCAATGATCATAAATGATCATTTAAGGCTTGAAAAGTGAAAGGATTATGCCCTAAAGGCCAATCGAAATGTTGTATTTCGATGGGATTTTTCTTTGTATCCCAAACCAATGTATTGACATTATCAATTAATAAAGGCATTTTATTTTTATCATACGCTATGTCTTAATTATTTTATTATTATATGATGAACCCCATAGATTAGGACTATGGTTCTAGGGTTATGATGAGATCATACCAGTGAGACCTAAAACCTTAAAATCCTAATCTAAAATATTCCTGGTCGATGGGATGTTGAGTAGGGGATCAATGTTTCCGGCAAAACCAACACATCCTATGTATACTTGGTGAAGAGGGTGACTAATCTCAGAGTCACATGTGTTTGACACTAATACTAGGATGTGGGTGCTCATTAGAGAATGAGTTCACTAAATGGATCCAGCTTTAGAACATCTAATGGAACATTATCTGTTTGTCAATAGATAGTTCTCATAGTGGGAGAAGTGTATGTGGTCCTTTGATCTAAGACTGCCATGATACCTTGTATGCATGAATCCATACTTTGGTTCACACTCAATCATGACACTGAGTCATGCATGGGGTGATACTGGGTATGGTGGATTGCATATGGAGGTTGTGAGTAGGTCAAAAAGGAATCGATCAATCCTAGTAAGAGGGAATCACATCCAACTGATTTCGATCAAATGAAGATTCGAGAAATCTTTGATCAAAGTATGAACATTAGAAATAGTTTCTAATGGTTCATTAATGAATCATCATTATCAGATTAAGCTAGGAATGAATATGAAACTGGATTTGACAAGTATCCATATCCATAGTAATATTCAGGGTGCAAGCTGATCGAAGGACTGAATTGCCCGGTACTCACCACTGAAGGATATTTTGGTAATGCCACCAAAATTCCACATCTTCCAGGTAGCCATGATACGTTGCTAGACGTCAATCTTGTCATGTGGGGGTTTGATTGAATTATGGTAATTCAATCAGTTAATTAGAATTGGATTCTAATTGACCTAGTCGGGCTAGCTTGAGTTGACCTAAATCGGCTTAGTTGAGATCTAACCAAATTAGGTCAAATAGCACTTGAACCTACTGCTGGCTAGATGTGGAATCCAATGGGTCACACACAATAGAGAGTTGATGAAGGATTTAATTTGGAATTAAATCATGTTTGCAGGACAAACACACTAGCATGTGTTGCAAACCCTAACTTCTATTCGAACCGGATTCGAATTTTGGTTCCTAATAAGGCTTAATTGGGTTCTAATTGAACCTAATTAGGGTCTAATTAAGTTTTTCGGACATTAGGCTAACCCACGGCTGAACACACTTGAATTATAGCAATTTATTTCATCTCCCCAAGCTGCATAACTCTCCCTCACGCGTGGATAAGAAGGAAGACTCCACGCGCACATGGGCTCTTCACGCGCGTGGAGTCTTTATCTATTTTACCGTGAAAAACAAAAAGAGGGGGGGGGGGGGGGGGGGGGGGGGGGGGGGGGGGTGTGGAAGTCTTCTTATTTTAGCACCTCAAAGGATGGCCATTGGATGGTCATCTGATGGTTGCAAAGTTTTAGGAAATAAGAAAGGTTTCCGATGGTTCCCGGTCACGTGTAACTCCGTCTCAAAACATCGCGTCTCTTCCTAAGTTTCTTCCAAGATTTTTCTTCATCGAAAAGTCTTGAAATAAAACTAGAAAGGCACGATAAAATAGAGGAGACGCATGAAGGATGGAGGGACATGATCTTTGGATAGCAGAGAATTGTGTTCTTTTGGAAAGACGTCTCTCTGTTGTCTATATAATGGGATGAAAGGTCTCGGATGAAGTGTGTGGGTTTTAAGAAGCATTTTTAGATTTTCTTCTTCCTTTCCAGGAGACTCCTTCCTTTTTTTCTTGTTGGATATTGTTTCCTCTACAGAAGTTTCCTTTGTCGAAACTTTGGTCTTAAACAAGAATAAAGAAGAAGGTCTTGATCGGTAAAGGAAGAAAGATATATATTTCTTTCTTTCCTGCATTAAGACAATACTTATCTTAATTCATCTCCCATTTTAAGACAAGGCTTAAAACCTTTAGGACAACCTTAGTTCTTCAAGACAAGAGGGTCCTACAAGGATTAAAGTCAGGGAGAAGTTCAAGAAGAGGCAAGAAGGAAGAAAGGGAGTTTTGGAATAGACAAAACTCAGCCATAGTCCAAGTTTTGAGTTCTTAGAAGAAGAATTCAAGTAAAGGAACCACTAAAGAAGAGGTTATAGTCTTTGTCACATCTCTGTGTGGATCACCGTTGGAGGGCGAACATTTGGGCACCTGGTGGAGAAGAAGGTTGAATCAGGGTTTTCTTCATCGGATTGGATACTAGCAATTCAGGTTGGTGTCTAAACTCTAGTTTACATCATATATGCATGTTTATATGTTTTAATTCCTAGTAAGGAGGTCTTGGGTTAAGGGTTTGGTAGTGATTTCATAATAAATTTTTGAAATCCACACTTCTGCCCTGGTCACCAAACTCTTACAGTGGTATTGGAGCAACCTTAATAGGGCTAAATCATACAAAATTTGAAATTGCCCAATTTTGTAGGACTCTTGAGGTTGCCCATTCTGGTAGGACTCAACAAAATTGAAGTTGACCAATTTTGTAGGACTCTTGAGGTTGCCCATTTTGGTAGGACTCTACAAAAATTGAAGTTGCCCAATTTTGTAGGACTCTTGAGGTTGCCCATTTTTGTAAGACTCTACAAAATTTGAAGTTGCCCAATTTTGTAGGACTCTACAAGAGTTTAAAGTTACATATGATTGATATGTTTATGCATATATGTATGTCACTGGTTAGGGTTTTCACTTAAACCTTAACTGATATAGAGATATGTTTAGCTTTCTAGTCATCATACTGAAATAAGGTTGCCCTGGCATAATGGTGGATCCATTATGTGGTAGATGGTTATCCTAGTATGATGACACACTTGGCACATTATAAAATGATATATGATGCATGGTTGATTAAGTGGTAATATTAGAATGTGCTTCTATTTGAATTATCCTCTATTAAAATTATATTAAGTTGTAGTGTCATATACCAAAAGCAAAATAATCAAGATGATTAGTTGATCATTTGGTGTCTAGGAAAAGTGGTTCATGATCGGTAAAAAGGACATGGTTTTTAATTGGTTCCGTAGACTGACCTGGCCAATTTTATTGGTATCTAGGAAAGCAACGGGGGGACTCCCACTACTCTCCCACTTACCTGGCCGATAAGATTAACTTAATTCTTAATTGATATGCTTAGTGTAATATTCACTATATTAGGCCTTCCGTCATGCTAGGTCATTATTATGTTATGATCCGTATTAGGTTTGTTGTGTACACACAAGGCCTATTATGGTGACTAACACAATTTTGGCCTGGTGCATTTGATGCTTATGGCATGATTTAATATAATACTTTTTTGTGTATACATAAGGATATTATTATTACAATCATGACTATAAAGGAATGAAGGGTCTTACTTAACTAAAATATTATAGTTTGTTGTGCACACACAAGACTATTAATATTTTAGAGGCCAGGATATGTTGAGAATTGTATGAGTTACAATTGAAAAGAGTTTTCCTACCTTTGAACTAATATAAGATTTGTTGTGAACACACAAGGTCTTTATAAGGATTAGGATCTCGACCCCACTAAGAAAACAAATTAGGGTTTCTCGATCATCATATAGAGGGTTATAATGCTTGATAAAATAGTGGGAGACATAATTAAGTTAAAGTCCTAATTTAATTATATTTTGTCAACATTGGTTGTTTGCTTATGTTATGTTCTTTGTTAATGTAGATTAAATGGCCTCTTCACTCTCACTCTGTAGTATACTTGATGCCAATAAATTGACTGGACCGAACTATGTTGACTGGTTGAGAAATCTAAAGATAGTACTCAGCCAGGAAAAACTTTCTTACATTCTTGATACCCCTACCTTGGAACCTTTAGGGGAAGATGCCTCGCAAGAGGAAAAGACCACATACAAGATGTGGCAAAATGACTCACTCACTGTCAAATGTATCATGCTTGCCTCTATGACCAATGAGTTGCAGAGGCAACATGATAGCATGGACACTAACTCCATACTGCTCAATCTAAAAGAGCTATATGGAGAACATAGTCGAACTGCTAGATATGAGATATCTAAGCAGTTGTTCCGTGCGAGAATGACAGAAGGTACATCCGTACAAGACTACGTACTGATGGTTATTGACTTGATTACTCGATTAGGTCAATTGAGTTTTGTTATGGATGGGGAGTTGAATCAGGATTTGATCCTACAATCACTCCTGGAGTCATTTTTATAGTTTGTTCTTAATTATCATATGAACAAACTTAACACTTCCTTACCTGAGCTATTAAACATGTTAAAAATAGCAGAGAGTCATTTAAAGAAAAATAAGGCTCCACTTTTTCTTGTGGATGGGATCAACAAGAAGAAGTCAGGCAGAAAGGGTTTCAAGAGGAGATTGAACCTAAAAAGGGGCATCAAGAAGAAGAAAGGAAAGAAGGCCTCCGGACAGATGACCTGCTTTCACTGTGGCAAGCCGGGTCATTGGAAGAGGAACTGCAAGGCTTACCTTGCAGGTGTGAAGCCTGGTGCATCGGATGCACCAAAAGGTATGAAAGAAGTTCATACTATTTTGTCATTGGATTCTTCCATTTCAAATACTTGGGTATTGGATACCCCTTGTGGTCATAATATCTGCAAATCATTGAAGGGACTGCAGAGGCTTAGAGTATTGAAGGAAGGAGACTTCGAGCTCTACGGTGCTGGAGGAGAGTCCATCCAAGCAGAGGCCATAGGGACCTATATCTTGAAGTTACCTTCAGGGAAGATCTTAGAGTTGAGAGATTGTTACTATATGCCTAAGGTCATTAGAAACATCATATCTATACCCTCGTTACTTAAACAAGGCTATACTATGAATGTCATGAGCAATGGTTGCTCAATCAGCTTTTCTAATAAAATTATATGTTATGGTGTATTTTGCAATGATCTTTTAACTCTCTCTACTAATGACAATATACTTCATGTAAGTAACAAACGAAAAAGAGATGATGTAAACAATACTTTACTCTGGCACTGTTGGCTTAGACATATTAGTGAGACTAGGATTAGCAAGTTATATAAGGAAAATTTCCTTAATCCTTATGATTATGAATCATTAGGAACTTGTGAATCATGTCTCATGGGTAAAATGACCAAGACTCCATTTAGTGGACATAGAGAAAGGACAACTGAGTTATTAGGACTCATACATACAGATGTATGTGGGCCTATGACAACTCATGCCGAGGGTGGATACTCTTATTTCATCACGTTTACTGATGATTTTTCAAGGTACGAATTTGTGTATCTTATGAAACATAAGTCCAAAGTCTTTAATAAATTTTTAGAGTATCAAAGTATGGTAGAGAAACAAACGGGGAAATGTATTAAAATCCTTCGATCAAATTGAGGAGGTGAATACTTATCCACTGAGTTTCTTGATCATCTTAAAGAAAAGAAGATTATCTCTGAATGGACCCCTCCTTACACACCACAATTAAATGGTGTTGCTGAAAGGAGGAATCGTACCTTATTAGATATGGTATGGTCCATGATGTGCTTCACAGGGTTACCTGTTTCCTTCTGGGGATATGCCTTGGAAACCATGGCTAATATCTTAAATAGAGTACCATCTAAATCTGTCTCTAGCACTCCATATGAGATATGGAGAGGTAAGAAACCCAATCTTAAGTATCATAAGATAAGGGGATGTCCAGCCTATGTCAAAAGAAATTTTGGACATAAGCTGGATGCTAGAGCAGATAAGTGTCTATTTGTAGGATATCGTAAAGATAGTATAGGATATCTGTTCTACCATCCTACTGAACAAAAAGTTTTTGTCAGTAGGCATGCCACTTTTTTGGAGAAAGAGTTCATCCTACAAAAGGGTAGTGGGAGAAATATTGAACTTAAAGAAGTTCAACAAATAGATACATCTCAACCAAAATAATAACATAGTTAGTATAGAAGCAGAACACACCACTCCTATCTGTAGGTCTGATAGGGTGTGTCATGCACTTGAGAGGTATGGGTTCATTATTGAAAATAATGAAGCCCGGATCATTGAAAATGATGAGCCTCTAACCTATACGGATGCTGTCATGAGTAGGGACTCAGACAAATGGCTGGAAGCCATGAGATCCGAAATGGACTCCATGTATGTCAACCAAGTGTGGACTTTGGTTGATGCACCAGAGGGTGTTAACCCTATTGGATGCAAATGGGTCTACAAGAAAAAGATTGGGGCAGATGGCCAGGTCGAAATTTATAAAGCCAGATTAGTGGCTAAGGGTTTCAGACAAAAACAGGGAATAGATTATGATGAAACATTTTCTCCTATTACCATGCTCAAATCTATTCGGATCATGCTTACTATAGCAGCATATCATGATTATGAAATCTGGCAGATGGATATGAAAACCGCATTCCTTAATGGTTTCCTTGAGGAAGAGGACTACATGTCACAGCCAGAAGGTTTTGTCTTGGAGACTAAACCTAGTCAGGTATGTAGGCTGAAGAAATCTATTTATGGATTAAAGCAAGCATCCAGGAGTTGGAACATCCGATTTGATAAGACAGTCAAAGAGTTTGACTTTATCAAAAATGAGGATGAACCTTGTGTGTATAAGAAGACTAGTGGGAGTGCCATAGTTTTCTTGGTTCTGTATGTGGATGACATACTCCTCATTGGGAATGATATCCCAATGTTATAATCAGTCAAGGTATGGTTATCTAAATAATTTTCCATGAAAGACTTGGGAGAAGCATCCTATATAGTGGGTATCAAGATCTATAGAGATAGATCTAGGAGGATGCTAGGCTTATCCCAGTCTAGCTACATTGACCAAGTGCTAAAGAGATTTAGCATGGAGGAAAGTAAAAGAGGTTACTTGCCCATTATGGTGCGGGCACCAAGGTTAAAAGAAGACCTCAATCAAACCTAAGCAACACCAAGTCCTTATGGATTGCAAATTGAGTTCTAACCTTGTTAACTTGTTCTTAGTCTGAGTCTTGAGTCTAGTTAATTCTTCTTGTATCATGAATTTTATGTTTGAGTCTTGCTAAGTATTAGGGCATGAAGCCTTGGGTCAATTGAGTTGTAAGAGTCAAATGTATTCAAGTCCAAATTAAGTTGTAATTTTTCTTTTGAGCTTGAGTCAAGCCCAACCAAGGGAGCATATAATTGGACCATGGGATGAACCAAAGCTACATCAAGTAAATCTTCAAATCAAGGGTGCATGAAATAAGAGTCATTGGATGGAATGAAACTTTGATTGAAGCCACCTCACCAAACACCTTATCCAAGAGAATGGACACTTGGCACCCATACATGAAGATTTTCATATTTGGACACTTGGCACCCATGCATGTAGATTTTTATATTTGGACACTTAGCATCCATATATGAAGATTTTCAGATTTAGACACTTGGCACCCATGCATACAGATTTTCAGATTTGGTGCCCCCTTTTCATGAATTTTTAAATTCAAATATGTAACTAAATTTTCCCCTCTTTTCATGTAAAATTTAAATTTCAAATGGGGCTTAGAAGGTTATAAATAGACCCTTAATCTCTTTGTAAAAGAATGCTTTTGAATGAATGAAATTCAGAATTTTCTTATCTCCATTTGTGTTTGCATATGCTATCCATGAGGGATTGAGTGAGAGGCTCAACCAAGTGCTTTAGTTCTAAAATTCCAGCAAAAGTTCTTCTTCCATTGACGCCTACCTCATCTTCAAGATCAGCCAGCCACACTCCACCTAGATCATCAATAATCCTCTACTCCCTCCCTTCCATTATTTCTATTCCATGCTATCTTCAAATTTTCCCACAATACTAATGGGTGTTCTTGCAGGATCCTAACGAGTACCCGATCCAGGATGAAGTCCTCCTTGCCCTCAACTCAGCAGCAAGGACCTCTACTTCCAATGGGTGGTTTGGTTTGATCATTCAATCGCCAATCTTGAGAGTTCCTGTAGTAAGGTTAGTGTAGGGTCTTTGAAAGTCATTATTGGTCTCTAAACCCTATCCTTACCTCTTGAGGTCTGAGATTCTGAATAGGGTGAAGTCCTAATTAGATGGTTTCTCTAGCCACGTAGGTCCTTATTTCTTAACTTAATCTAGATTTGCACTGCGAAGCATTTTAGCCTTCTAATTTAGTCTTCTTCTATGCATCCAAATGACTCCTCTTTGAATGAATTATAACCATATGTTTAGAGTTTAATTATCTTAATTGCTTTAGTCATTCATGCCATATTTCCTATATGTATGCCGCATCATATTTGGTATCAGAGCATGGTAGTTAGGGCAGGACTTTCTATTTTCTGCTTGCTGCATTTCTGAGTAGGCTGACTGTAATTCGTATAAAACTCAAAAAAAAAGTAGTTAATTTTTTATTGAAATAATTTTTTTCCTAATCCATATTAAGTTATCTATCAGCATGAAAAATTTTATCTTTGGAAAAAAATCACAAAAAAATTGAAAATTTCTGCACTTCATCACTGTTGCTGAAATTTATGAATGTTCTGTTCTGTTCCTTTTAGCATTATCTGAGTTCCAAGAATTTTCCAGCAAAGCATAGATTTTACTTTTTTATTTTCTTTCATCTGGTATATGTTCTGCAAGTTAGGAGTGTTTTGTGATTTTCTCAGAAAAATTTGAGATTAATTTATAGTGCTTCTTTGCCCCACTTCAGAACTGCAACACACTAGATTTCTGTACCTGAAATTAGGGTTCATATGCATGCTTGCATTCATCTCATGATAAATCATTTTAAGGGCATCATTATGACATGGGGACAGGATTTCATCACCTGTCCTTAGCCCAAAATCACCATCCTGCATATCAGACCCAACCCTTAATTAAAACTGAGTAGACACTTAATTTGCTCTAGTGAGCTAGGGATACCCACAAGGTCGGGTCGAACCAAGTGTCAAGCCAATTTGGATAACTTATTTGTGTGTGCTTGTATATCTGGTGTCTAGGCATGTGGTTCAGGGACAAGAGCCCGAAGGAAGGTGGGTTGGTCCGCTTACCTAGCCAATTTCAAATTGGTGTCTAAGGTAAGCCAAGAGGGACCTCCACCAACCTTACACTTACCTGGCCAGGTGCCAAGTTACTACAACCAAGATTGTCATCTTGACCTAATATTTGGTTTGGATTCTAGGTCTAGCAAGCCCCTAGCTCGAGTTTGAGTCTGTGTATGCATGACAACTAGATCAGGAACTTCCTATCAGCATTCACTTGACCATCCCAGTTCTTCCATGGACCCCAATCTAGAAACCCTGATGAGAACTATGACTGAGCAGTTAAAGCAATTGAACACTAGGTTTGATCGAATGGAAAAGAGAATAGGAACCCTTGAAGATGCCCGTTTGGCCCCTTCTGAGCCACAATCACCCAGATTGCCACCTATCCATCCTAGAACCCAATGCCAAGAGTATACTCCTGACCCACAACCAAGGAGAGTTCACCATGATTATGTTGACCAGGATGAGAGAGCCCTTAGAAACATTCGTCTAGATGCACCCATATTTGATGGAAACTTGGATCCTAAGGTGTATATAGACTGAGAGGGTGATATGGACCAATATTTTGATTGGTATGAAATGTTGGAAGATAGGAAATTTAAGTTTGCCAAACTTAAATTGGTCCGTCAGGCTAGATTGTATTGGGGTAATGTTGAGCGCATGAGTCGACAGAGGGGTGACATACGTATAGCCACTTGGAGAGCTATGAAGATGAAACTTAGGGAGAAGTATTTACCAATGTCCTATGAACAGAGACTCTTGGATCAATGGCAACGATTAACTCAAGGGAATAAGACAGTGTCCAAATATGTTGCCAAGTTTGATGAGTTCGTGATGAGATGCAACGTGGTTAAGTCTGAGGCAGCAACCTTGTCTAGGTTTAGAGCAAGACTACATGAGGAGATCCAAAGAGAACTATTTTTGAGAGAAGTTCATGACCTAGAGCAAGCCTACCAAGTTGCTAGAGACTGTGAGAGATTCCAGAGGAGACCTTTATTTCGCCGACCTGAGCCCACTAGGATTAATCCTCCTAGAAATAGACCCATTTCAAACCCAAGTCCAACCAACAGACCCAGTCCTGCTACTCCATTAGTTCGAAGAGAAGATAAAGGAAAAAGTCCTGAGGTTTGAAGAGAAGGAAATGTTCATTGTTTTAGGTGCCACAAGATAGGTCACTACGCAAGCCAATGTCCCACTAGAGCATTACACATAGGGGAAGTAGAA
Organism: Areca catechu; assembly: GCA_021397845.1. Taxonomy (NCBI): domain Eukaryota; kingdom Viridiplantae; phylum Streptophyta; class Magnoliopsida; order Arecales; family Arecaceae; genus Areca; species Areca catechu. The sequence goes on from CM038048.1 coordinate 38,699,464, forward strand.
GAAGAGGTTACGAAATCCATAGAGAACTATGAGGAGGAAAAAGAAGTGTATGAGGCAGGTGTGAGTTTAGCTGATGAGTATGAAGGGGATGAAGAGATCATAGACTCATCAGAAAGCCTAGGAGTTGTAAGATGTGTCTTGACCCAAACCAAGGAGCAAGAAGATTAGCGTAGGACTAGTATCCTACAAACCTTTATTAAGATAGGAGAGAAGGTGTGCAAGGTCATCTTAGATAGTGGTAGCTGCATCAATGCCATATCAACCAATACAGTCAAGAACCTAAGTTTACCCACTATGCCCCATCCTAATCCATATAAGGTATCTTGGATAGATTCAACCTCAATTCCCATTAAGTCTAGGTGCCAAGTCACAATCCAGTTCCAATCATACGAAGAAAAGGTTTGGTGCGTTGTTCTTCCAATGGGAGTTAGTAGCATCATATTAGGCCGACCATGGTTGTATGATCATGATGTTATACTCTATGATCATTCTAATTCATGTTCTTTCACTCATAATGGGAAGAAGATTGTAATCAATTCCTCACCACCTAAGGACCAAGTTAAGAGAAGATCAAGTCACTTGAAGGATAAGAAACAGGGGATAAACATGATCACTGCTAAAGAATTAGAGCAAGAGCTTAGAAATGGTTCACCTATTTGGGTTTTAGCAGCTAAGAAAAATCAGGACCAACCCCATAAGGAAAAACCCCAGGAAGTGTTAGGGTTTTTGGAGGAGTTTCAAGACATCTTTCCAGAAGACTTTCCTAATCACCTTCCACCCTTGAGAGACATTCAACATGCTATAGATTTGATCCCAGGATCGACATTACCGAACCTCTCCCATTATAGAATGAACCCTATATAACACTCTGAGTTACAATGTCAAGTTGGAGAGCTTCTCCAAAAGGGATTCATTAAAGAGAGCCTAAGCCCATGTGCAGTACCAGCCCTTCTAACCCCTAAAAAAGATCGTATATGGAGAATGTGTGTAGATAGCAGGGCCATAAATAAAATTACCATTAAGTACCGTTTTCTTATTCCCCATTTAGATGACATGTTGGATATGATGGCCGGAGCAAAGATTTTCTCCAAAATTGATCTTAAGAGTGGCTATCATCAAGTAAGAATTAGGCCCGGGGACGAATGGAAAACTGCCTTCAAAACCAAAGATGGCTTGTATGAGTGGGTAGTGATGCCTTTCGGCCTGTCCAATGCACCTAGTACCTTCATGAGGATCATGACCTAGGTTTTGAGGACATTCATTGGAAAGTTTGTGGTGGTCTACTTTGATGACATTCTTATCTACAGTAAAACTATGGAAGACCATTTGAACCATCTGAAACAGGTTTGCCAAGCCCTTAGACAAGATAGTCTCTATGCCAACCTCAAGAAATGTGAATTCATGACCCATAGAGTTATCTTTCTAGGATTTGTTGTCACCACTGAAGGGGTGTCTGCCAATCCTGAAAAGGTCAAGTCCATAGTCGAGTGGCCCGTACCCAAAAGCATCCATGATGTTCGTAGTTTCCACGGTTTAGCCACCTTCTATAGGAGATTCATTAAAGGATTCAGCACAATAGTAGCACCCATTACTGACTGCATTAGGAAGGGAACCTTTGAATGGACAAAATCTGCCGATAGAGCCTTCCTAGAAATAAAGAAGAAAATGACACAAGAACCTATTTTGAGGTTACCTAATTTTTCAAAGGTATTTGAGGTTGCTTGTGATGCCTCTGGAGTAGGAATTGGAGGAGATTTGAGTCAAGAGAGTCATTCGGTGGCATTCTTTAGTGAGAAATTGAATGAAGCAAGGATGAGATACTCGACATACGATAGGGAATTGTATGTTGTAGTTCAGGCTTTGAGGTATTGGAGACACTATTTACTACCGCAGGAATTTGTTCTTTATTCTGATCATGAAGCCTTACGATTTCTTAATTCCCAAAAGAAACTGAACCCTAGGCATGGAAAATGGGTAGAATTCATTCAGGCTTACATCTTTGTACTGAAGCATCGTGCTGGCACTGAAAATAGGGTTGTAGATGCATTAAGCCGACGATCTGTGTTTTTGACCTCAGTTAGCACCGAGGTTGTAGGGTTTGATAGACTGAAAGAGGAATACCCTAAGTGTCTAGACTTTAGTGAAATCTACCAATCCCTCCAACAAGGACCATCTAGTGTACATAGTGACTATACTCTCCTAGATGGATTCCTTTTCAAAGGAAATCAACTATGTGTTCCCCGAACTTCCATTAGAGAGTTTTTGATCTGGGAAGTTCATGCTGGAGGCCTAGCAGGTCATTTTGGAAGAAACAAGACCATTATAGCAGTAGAAGACCAATTCTTTTTGCCTGGCCTCAAAAGGAATGTGGCCCAAGTTGTAGCCGAATGTCGAACATGTGCTGTTGCCAAACAGCAAAGACAGAACACCAGTCTGTACACTCTCTTACCAGTCCCTGATTGTTCATGGCAGGATCTTAGTATGGACTTTGTACTAGGACTCCCAAAGACCTCTAGGCGACACGATTCCATCTTCGTTATAGTTGATCGATTTTCTAGGATGGCTCACTTCATCCCATGTTCTCAAACCCTAGACGCTTCTAGAATGGCCAACCTTTTTCTTGACAAGGTGGTTAGACTACATGGTTTATCCAAAACCATTGTATCTGATAGAGATGTTAGGTTCACTAGCTATTTTTGGAAGACCCTTTGGCATATGCTAGGAACCAAACTGAAATTCTCCACTGCCTATCATCCTCAGACTGATGGCCAAACTGAAGTAGTCAATCGGAGTCTAGGAAATCTACTTAGATGTCTTGTTGGTGACAGTACAGGAAATTGGGATCTCTTACTCCCTCGTGCTGAATTTGCTTACAACAGCTCAGTCAATAGATCTACTGTGAAGAGCCCATTTGAAGTGGTCCATGGTTACAAACCTGGGAAGCCCTTAGATCTTATCCCTTTACCCACACAAGCACGAGTTTCTGAATCAGCTGAGTCATATGCACAGCATATTAGAGATATACATAAAGAAATTTATGAAAAGATCCAATTAAGTAATGAAACTTATAGGCATATGGCAAATTCACGTAGAAGAGTCAAAGAATTCATTGAAGAAGATTATGTTATGATAAGGCTTAGACCAGAGCAGTTCCCACCAGGAACCTTAAAAAAATTGCATGCTCGTAGTGTAGGTCCGTTTAAAGTTATAAAGAAAATAAGATCTAATGCGTATGTGCTAGACTTACCATCTGATTTAGGTATCAGTTCGACTTTCAATGTTTCAGACCTAGTAGAGTATAAGGAGCTAATAATGATACCTAGCGAGCCATTTGAGCCTGAGCCAATTATTGAGAGTGAATCCATCCCTGAGTGTCCACCAACAATTCTATCAGAACGGCGAGATAAGATTAAGCGAATTCTGGATAACCAAGCCATCACCACTTGGAATAAAGGTTACCAACGCTATTTAGTTCGTTGGCAAGGTCGACCTGAGTCTGAAGACTCATGGATTACTCAAGAGGATCTACAGAGAATCAACCCAGACTTATTAGAGTACTACCAAAGTAAAACAGATCCCTACTCGACAGAGTCAAGTTCTTTCCACCTCGGGAGAATTGGTGTGGGCACCAAGGTTAAAAGAAGACTTCAATCAAACCTAAGCAACACCAAGTCCTTATGGATTGCAAATTGAGTTCTAACCTTGTTAACTTGTTCTTAGTCTGAGTCTTGAGTCTAGTTAATTCTTCTTGTATCATGAATTTTATGTTTGAGTCTTGCTAAGTATTAGGTCTTGAAGCCTTGGGTCAATTGAGTTGTAAGAGTCAAATATATTCAAGTCCAAATTGAGTTGTAATTTTTCTTTTGAGCTTGAGTCAAGCCTAACCAAGGGAGCATATAATTGGACCATGGGATGAACCAAAGCTACATCAAGTAAATCTTCAAATCAAGGGTGCATAAAATAAGAGCCATTGGATGGAATGAAACTTTGATTGAAGCCACCTCACCAAACACCTTATCCAAGAGAATGGACACTTGGCACCCATACATGAAGATTTTTAGAGACACTTGGCACCCATGCATGCAGATTTTCATATTTGGACACTTGGCATCCATATATGAAGATTTTCAGATTTAGACACTTGGCACCCATGCATGCAGATTTTCAGATTTGGTGCCCCCTTTTCATGAATTTTGAAATTCAAATATGTAACTACATTTTCCCCTCTTTTCATGTAAAATTTGAATTTCAAATAGGGCTTAGAAGGTTATAAATAGGCCCCTAATCTCTTTGTAAAAGGATGCTTTTGAATGAATGAAATTTAGAATTTTCTTATCTCCATTTATGTTTGCAAATGCCATCCATGAGGGATTGAGTGAGAGGCTCAACCAAGTGCTTTAGTTCTTAAATTCTAGCAAAAGTTCTTCTTCCATTGACGCCTACCTCATCTTCAAGATCAGCCGGCTACACTCCACCTAGATCATCAGCAATCCTCTACTCCCTCCCTTCCATTATTTCTATTCCATGATATCTTCAAATTTTCCCACAATACTAATGGGTGTTCTTGCAGGATCCTAACGAGTACCCGGTCCAGGATGAAGTCCTCCTTGCCCTTAACTCAGCAGCAAGGACCTCTACTTCCAATGGGTGGTTTGGTTTGATCATTCAATCGCCAGTCTTGAGAGTTCCTGTAGTAAGGTTAGTGTAGGGTCTTTGAAAGTCATTATTGGTCTCTAAACCCTATCCTTACCTCTTGAGGTCTGAGATTCTGAATAGGGTAAAGTCCTAATTAGATGGTTTCTCTAGCCACATAGGTCCTTATTTCTTAACTTAATCTAGATTTGCACTGCGAAGCATTTTAGCCTTCCAATTTAGTCTTCTTCTATGCATCCAAATGACTCCTCTTTAAATGAATTATAATCATATGTTTAGAGTTTAATTAGCTTAATTGCTTTAGTCATTCATGCCATATTTCCTATATGTATGCCGCATCACGTTGGTCATGGCATACATCTTTCTAAGAAGATGTCTCCTAAGACACCTGAAGAAAGATATAGAATGAGTTCTATACCTTATGCTTCGGCTGTAGGGTCTATAATGTATGCTATGTTATGTACCAGGCCTGATGTGGCATATGCCTTAGGTATAGCCAGTAGATTTCAGGCTAATCCAGGAGAGGATCACTGGAAGGCTGTGAAAAATATTCTTAAGTACTTGAGAAGGACTAAGGATATTTTTCTGATATACGGAGGATCTGATCTTAAACTGGAAGCTTATTCATATTCTAGTTTTCAATCAGATCCAGATGATATCAAATCTATTTCAGAGTATGTTTTTACCCTAAATGGAGGAGCTGTAAGCTAGAAGAGTTCTAAACAACAGACTGTAGTTGACTCAACAACTGAGGCAGAATACATTGCTGTTAGTGAAGCTGCCAAGGAAGCTATCTGGATGAAGAAGTTCATCTCAGAGTTGGGTGTTGTTCCAAAGATTGAAGGTCCAGTACCACTTTACTGTGATAATACTGGAGCCGTCGCTCAAGCTAAGGAACCAAGAGCTTATCACAAATCTAAGCACATTCTGAGATGCTTCCATCTCGTTCGAGAGATTGTCGAATGACAAGAAGTCTGCATTAAAAGAGTAGAAACGAAGAACAACATAGCAGACCCGTTCACTAAAGCTCTACCACAGCGGGAGTTTGATCGCCACCTCGATTGTATGGGGTTAAAATTTAAAGGCGATTGGCTTTAGTGCAAGTGGGAGATTGAAAGGATTATGCCCTAAAGGCCAATCGAAATGTTGTATTTTGATAGGATTTTTCTTTGTATCCCAAACCAATGTATTGACATTATCAATTAATAAAGGCATTTTATTTTCATCATACGCTGTCTTAATTATTTTATTATTATATGATGAACCCCATAGATTAGGGCTATGGTTCTAGGGTTATGTTGAGATCATACCAGTGAGACGTAAAGCCTTAAAATCCTAATCTAAAATATTCCTGGTTGATGGGACGTTGAGTAGGGGATCAATGTTTCCGGCAAGACCAGCACATCCTATGTATACTTGGTGAAGAAGGTGACTGATCTCACAGTCACTTGTGCTTGACACTAATACTAGGATGTGGGTGCTCATTAGAGAATAAGTTCACTGAATGGATCCAGCTTGAAAACATCTAATAGAACCTTATCTGTTTGTCAATAGATAGTTCTCATAGTGGGAGTAGTGTATGTGGTCCTTTGACCTAAGACTGCCATGGTACCTTGTATGCATGAATCCATATTTTGGTTCACACTCAATCATGACACTGAGTCATGCATGGGGTGATACTGGGTATGGTGGATTGCATATGGAGGTTGTGAGTAGGTTAAAAAGGAATCGATCAACCCGAGTAAAAGGGAATCGCATCCAGTTGATTTCGATCAAATGAAGATTCGAAAAATCTTTAATCAAAGTATGAACATTAGAAATAGTTTCTAATGGTTCATTAATGAATCATCATTATCAGATTGGGCTATGAATAAATATAAAATTGGATTTGACAAGTATCCATATCCGTAGTAATATTCAGGGTGCAAGCTGATCGAAGGACTGAATTGCCCGGTAACTCACCGCTGAAGGGTACTTTGGTAATGCCACCAAAATTTCACATCTTCCGGGTAGGCATGATATGTTGCTAGACATCAAACTTGTCTTGTGGGGATTTGATTGAATTATGGTAATTCAATCAGTTAATCAAAATTGGATTCTAATTGACCTAGTCAGGCTAGCTTAAGTTGACCTAAATCAGCTTAGTTGAGATCTAACCGAATTAGGTCAAATAGCACTCGGACCTACTGCTGGCTAGATGTGGAATCCAATGGGTCACATACAATAGAGAGTTGATGAAGGATTTAATTTGGAATTAAATCATGTTTGCAGGACAAACATACTAGGATGTGTTGAAAACCCTAACTTCTATTCGAATCGGATTCTAATTTTGGTTCCTAATTAGGCTTAATTAGGTTCTAATTGAACCTAATTAGGGTCTAATTAAGTTTTTTGGACTTTGGGCTAACCCATGGCTAAACCCACTTGAATTACAGCAATTTATTTCATCTCCCTAAGCCGCATAACTCTCCCTCACGCGTGGATAAGAAGGAAGACTCCACGCGCGCATGGTCTCTTCACGCGCGTGGAGTCTTTATCTATTTTACTGTGAAAAACAAAAAAGGGGGGGGGGGGGGGGGGGGGGGGGGGGGCGGGGGTGGCAGAAGTCTTCTCATTTTAGCGCCTCAAAGGATGGCCATTGGATGGTCATCTGATGGTTGCAAAGTTTTAGGAAATAAGAAAGGTTTCCGATGGTTCCCAGTCACGCGTAACTCCATCTCAAAATATCGCATCTCTTCCCAAGTTTCTTCCAAGATTTTCCTTCATCGAAAAGTCTTGAAATAAAACTAGAAAGGTGTGAATAGAGGGGACGCGTGAAGGATGGAGGGACATGAACTTTGGATAGCAGAGAATTGCGTTCTTTTGGAATGACATCTCTCTGTTGTTTATATAATGGGAGGAAAGGTCTCGGATGAAGTATGTGGGTTTTAAGAAGCCTTTTTAGATTTTCTTCTTCCTTTCCAGGAGACTCCTTCCTTTTTTTCTTGTTGGATATTGTTTCCTCTACAGAGGTTTCCTCTATCGAAACTTTGGTCTTAAACAAGAATAAAGAAGAAGGTCTTGATCGATAAAGGAAGAAAGATATATATTTCTTTCCTGCATTAAGACAATACTTGTCTTAATTCATCTCCCATTTTAAGACAAGGCTTAAAACCTTTAGGACAACCTTAGTTCTTCAAGACAAGAGGGTCCTACAAGGATTAAAGTCAAGGAGAAGTTCAAGAAGAGGCAAGAAGGAAGAAAGGGAGTTTTGGAGTAGACAAAACTCAGCCATAGTCCAAGTTTTGAGTTCTTAGAAGAAGAATTCAAGTAAAGGAGCCACTAAAGAAGAGGTTATAGTCTTTGTCACATCTCTGTGTGGATCACCGTTTGAGGGCGAATGTTTGGGCGCCTGGTGGAGAAGAAGGCTGAATCAGGGTTTTCTTCATCGGATTGGATACTAGCAGTTCAGGTTAGTGTCTAAACTCTAGTTTATATCATATATGCATGTTTATATGTTTTAATTCCCAGTAAGGAGGTCTTGGGTTAAGGGTTTGGTAGTGATTTCATAATAAATTTTTGAAATCTACGCTTCCACCCTGGTCACCAAACTCTTACAAAAGGTATTTAAAGTGGACCAAACACAAGAGAGAAGCAACTAATGAGAAATTATTGATTATCCATTAAGAGTTCATTGAGTATTCATTACTTGTTAGTGAACTTGAGCCTTTAAGAATTCAAGAGCTTTCAAAAAGCATTCAAGTCCAATTCTCAAGCATTGATTAAGGCTCAACAACTTGGAGACAAGCTTCTCAATAAGAATCAAAGAGCTTCAAAGAGATATTTGCTTTTATTTTAAGAAAGCTTATTGTATCTTTCATTATACTTGATTTATCTTATTGTTTCTAGTTTCAAGTGATTTGAAACTATTGTTTGGGTTGTTGGTGAGCCTTGTATTGAAAAACCAACTAGGTTGTTGATGAGCCTTGTGAAAACCAACTAGGTTGTTGGTAAGCCTTGTGAAAACTATTTAGGTTTTTGGTTAGCCTCGTGAAAATAAAAAGAATTTTGATTAGTGAGCCCGGAAAAACTAATCTACTATAATCAAGGAAGGATTATAGTGAAATATTCAAGTGGACCTTGGAGAGTGGATGTAAGTGCTTGGTGTGCACCGAACCACATAAATTCTTATGTTTATGATTGCTTATCTTTCTTTTCTTGCATTTATTTTATTACTTCTATTGCACACTCTTGTTAAGCACACAAACACTTGCAAACACACTAGCACTTGAATTTAATCTTTGCAAAAAGTTTTTGAAATCTAATTCATCCCTCCTCTTGGGTTGCTTTAGCTGGGCAACAACTTTACTATTGGGTTATTTTATTTTGAATTATTTTAAAAATTATGAGTGGCTGATCCTCTTATATTTAGTGATCTAAATCCGACGGCTTCTAACCCACTTTGCTTATGAACCACTGGTCTAGCATTTTGATCACCTCTAGGATGATCTCCCTCTTCCAAGAATCATGACATTCCATGTTTCAGGTAAGAAATCATCATTAATTAGCATAGAAATTGATCAATTACTAGAATCATTTTATTTTCCTGTCTATAATTTAGATAGATCTAATTTTTTTGAAATTGATTAGCCCTAACCTAGTGGTCGTTCCTTAACAATCAACGGTCCAATTTCTTGAAATATTAATTGTGTGTGCCGATCGGGTCTCTTCCTAGATTGGACCCTAACTTTGATTGAACCATTTTTAGTTTAATTCTTACATGCTTTGATCATCTGCTAATATTGTCTTTAATTACTTAGTTAATTTATTTGCTGATCTCACTAGAGGGTCTTTAGGTCTAGGAATTGTTGGTCCATCCTGCATCAATTTTTGGTATCAGAGCAAGGTTAGGTTAGGATTAGTTACATTTTATATGCATTTTGCATTTAAATTATTTGCATTAAATTAATAAAAAAATAAAAAATAAAATTTTGATTGTATGTTAAGTACATTGTTTGGATACCTTATTTAATGCATTGCATTTTCATAATTAATCTAAAGGCATTAACTCCTTAATCAGATAAGGTGGGGAGTTGATTATCCTTTCTTAGCCATAAATCATCACCTTTATCAGCATTGACCTAAACCTTAAATTTAAATCAATTAGATACTGGTCCTAAGAAATTTGAGCTTAATAGGACAAGGAAACCTTAGAGTTGGACCAGACTTAGATTGATTAATTATTCAATGTCTAAGAAAAGGGGTTCAAGGATGATTATAGCCCTGAAGAAAGGTGGTTTTAATTGATTCCATTGACTGACCTGACCAATCTCTGATTGGTGTCTAAGAAAAGCAACGGAGGGACCTCCATCGATCTTACCCTTACCTGACCAAGTCAGTTAGTCAGTCTTAGGCTTGGAGTGCTCAAAGGCAGACTTAGAACAATTAAGAGCTATCTAGAATTAGGCTAAACCTAGGATAGAGTTAATTTGTTTGTCACTTGATTCAAAAAAAAGGTTCTAAAGAAACCTGTATATCCTTGAAACCTACTTCACCCATCTCTAGAATCAGTGCATGACAACTAGATCAGTGATCAAATACCAAGCTAAACCTTTCTACTTAGGTAACAGAATGAAACCCAATTTAAAAATAGCTTTATAGGAAATCATTGGTCGACTTGTTGCAATTGATGGCAAGTTAAGTTCCTTAGATACAAAGGTATGAGCCCTAGAAGAAGAATAATTAATGAACACAAACTATCCTGTTAGGAACTCCTCATCAAGAGTCACCGATCTTAGGGACTGAAATGACTACCTAGATTTTGAGGAAGGTCGTACTCAAACACCTTGATCCATTATTGACCGTAGGGATCATCACGATTATCCAAGTTTCGATGTGGGTCACCATCAAACACCTTGACCTTACCATAACCTGATCGACCAGGATGATTGTATCATTGAAAGTGTTAAGATTGAAGCCTCGAGTTTTGTAGGTCGCCTGGATTCTGAAGAGTACCTTGACTAAGAAGCTGACATGGATCATTATTTCAATTGGTATAAAATGTCTGAGTCTAAAAATAGAAAAGTATGATTTGCTCAAATGAGATTATTGGGTCAAGCCAAATTATATTGGCATAATGTCTAGCAATTAGCCACCCATAAGAAACAAGAGCCCATTGGAACATGGGATGAGATAAAGAATAAGCTTCGTGAAAAGTAACTCCCTGCATCATATCAATAGCGACTCTTGGATCAATGGCAAAGGCTGACCCAGGGTACCGAGTATGTCAATGATTACATTAATAAATTTAAGGAATATCTTATGTGTTGTAATGTGAATGAGGATCCGTCTATCACCTTATCCTAATTCAGAGCTAGCCTAAGAGAGGATATCCAAAGAGAGTTGTTTATGAGAGAGGTCTATAGTTTAGAGCAAGCCTATCAACTAGCCCGGGATTATGAGAGATTCCAGAAGATGCCTGTCACCCATGGACCTAAACCTCCTAGACCAGAAATTTTAGGTCCAAGACCTAGCATGAGTCAAGCCCCAACTGGTCCAAAACCTAACATGAGTCAGGCCCTTGGTAGTCGACCCCCATCTACGACCCTACCAACTAAGAGGGATGAGAAAGGAAAAAGAATTATAGGAGAGACTTTTTGAGGAATTAGTTCTAAGGTTCAATGTTTTAAGTATAACGGAATAAGTTACGTAGCTAGTCAATGTCCATCTAGAGCACTATATATAGAAAAACTTGAAGAACATGAAAATCTAGATAATGCCCTTGAAGAGGAAGTCCATATTACCGACCCATGATTAGCCGACACCTTCAAAGAGTATGACCTTGACCGAAATGAGACTAAACCTGAGGAACAATTAGGAGTAGTTAGGTGTGTATTGACCTAACCCAAGGAAAGTGAAGACCGGCATAGGACCGCTATCTTTCATACCTTTATTGGTCAAGGCGATAAGGTATGCAAGGTAATCATTGATAGTGGTAGCTGCATCAATGCTATCTCCACCGATACCATTTCGCACCTAGGACTAGCACTTATAGACCATCCGAGTCCGTACAATATGGCCTAGGTAAATGCTTCATCTATCCCAATCAGACATAGGTGCCTAGTCCTGATCAAATTTCAACCATTCCAAGATAAGTCTGGTGCGATGTGTTACCAATGGAAGTGGGTAGCATCATTCTTGGCAGACCTTGGCTCTTCGATCAGGATGCCACTCTTCATAGCCAATCCAATACCTGCACATTCATGAACTAAGAAAAAAGGATTATTGTTTACCCTTCACCTCCCGAACACCAAAAGAGTTATAGAAGGTAATCCTAATGTCCAAAAATAGAAGAAAAGCCTACACATAATCAATGCTAAGGAGTTTGAAAATGAATTGAATGATGGCTCCCTAGTTTGGATTCTAGCAATCAAAGAATCTAACGACGATATCGATCCTTTGCACGGGTATTCCTAGGAAATACTCACCCTCTTATATGAGTTTAAAGATATTTTTCTTAAAGACTTCCCAGACCATTTATCCCTAATGCGAGATATCCAACGCACTATTGACCTTGTTCCAGGAGCCTCCCTTTCCAATCTCCCTCACTATCATTTGAACCCTACTGAGCATGCAGAATTGCAAAGACAAGTTATCAAGCTCCTTAATAAGGGTTTTGTAAGAGAGAGCCTGAGTCCTTGTGCAGTCCTCGCACTCCTGACTCCAAAGAAAGATGGTACATAGAGGATATTCATTGATAGCCATGCAATAAACAAAATAACTATAAAATATCAATTTTTCATTCTAGGATGGATGATATGATTGATATGACATCCGGAGCTAGTATCTTTTCTAAAATTGATTTAAAGAGTGGATATTATCAAATTAGGATTAGACCTGGTGATGAATGGAAGACTGTCTTTAAAACTAAAGATGGTTTGTATAAATGGCTGGTCATGCCATTTGGCCTTTCCAATGCCCCAAGTACCTTCATGAGAGTTATGACTTAAGTACTATGATCGTTCATCAGTTCATTTGTGATCGTGTACTTTGACGATATCCTGATTTATAGCCGAACCAAAGAAGACCATCTAGATCACTTGCAACGAGTATGTCAAGTCTTAAGGACCGAAAGCCTCTATGGGAATCTAAAAAAGTGTGAATTTCAGACAACCCAAATAATTTTCTTAGGATTTGTAGTAATTCCTGATGGTTTGGCAGTAGACCCTAAAAAAGTTTAAGCTATATCTGAGTGGCCTGTATCCCAAAACATGCACGAAGTTCGAAGCTTTCATGCCTCGTAACTTTTTATAGGAGGTTCATTAGAGATTTCAGCACCATCACAACTCCAATCACTGATTGTATACGAAAAAAGAGCTTTGAATGGACTAGAGCTGCTGAACAAGCTTTTTAGGAATTGAAAGAAAGAATGACCCACACTCCAGTTTTGCGATTACCAGATGTTTCAAAGGTTTTTGAAGTTGCATGTGATGCATCTGGAGTGGGAATTGGTGGAGTCCTAAGTCAGGAAAGACATCCTGTAGATTTCTTTAATGAAAAACTCAATGACTCCAAGCATAGGTATTCTACCTATGACAAAGAATTTTACACCATGGTCCAAGCCCTTAAATTTTGGAGGCATTACCTGCTTCTAAAAGAATCTGTCATGTATCAGATCATGAGGCTCTCAAGTTTCTCAATTCATAAAAGAACTTAAATTCGAAACATGGAAAGTGGATGGAGTTCTTTCAGGCCTATACTTTTGTGATAAGGCACAAGGTAGGTGTAGACAATAAGGCTACCGATGCACTTTCTAGAAAAGTGGATATATTAATGGTAGAAATTACTGTGCCAGTTTTGACTGCTGATACACTTATTTTTAGAATGAGCCTTTTATCAGCAGTAAGTGTGAGAGTTACTGGCTTTGAACAATTAAAGGAAGAGTATAATGAATGCTCGGACTTCAAGAATATTGTTATCTCCCTGAGGCAAGAACCATCTAGAGAGTTGAGTATACCCTTCAGGACAAATATCTTTTTAAGAATAATATGTTGTGTATCCCATGGACTTCAGTGAGAGAATTCTTAATTTGGAAAATACATGCTGGGAGATTATCTGGGCATTTTGGAAGAAACAAAATAATAGATACCCTATAGGCCCAGTTTTACTAGTCTAGCCTAAAACGTGATGTAGGCCGGATTGTTGCACACTGCAAGACTTGTGCCATGGCTAAACATCAAAAATAAAATATTGGATTATACATCCCACTATCTATACCTGATTGTCCATGGAAAGATGTGAGCATGGACTTTGTTTTAGGATTGCCTCGAACAGTTAAGAAGAATGACTCAATTTATATAGTAATAGATAGGTTTTACAAAATAGCCCATTTCTTACCATATCCCAAGACCTCTGATGCTTCCAGAGTTGCTCATCTATACTTTGATAAGATTGTTAGTTTACATAGATTGCTAAAATCTATCATATCAGATAGGGATGTTCAATTACTAGCTGCTTTCGAAAAATCCTATGGCACTTAATGGGTACAAAACTAAAATTTTCATCTACCTATCATCCACAAACAGATGGATAAACTGAAGTCATAAACAGAAATTTAAAAAATTTACTTCGATGTTTGGTAGGAGAGCATGTTAAAAATTGGGATTTACTTTTATCCTGAGTCGAGTTTGTATATAATAGTTCGGTAAATAGATCTATTGGTATGAGTCTATTTGAAGTTGTGCATAGTTATCATCCTAATAAACCAGTAGATTTAATTTCATTGCTTATGCATGCTAGAGTCTTAGAGTCAGCATCATCCTTTGCAAAGTATGTTAGGAGTCTGCATAAAGAGATCAGTGAAAAAATTAATATAAGTAATCAAATATATAAATGATTAGTAGATTCTCACTGGCGAGTTAAGGATTTTGCTGAGGATGATCATATCATGATTAGGGTCAGATCTAAATGATTTTCACTAGGTACTATTCGGAAATTACATGCTAGAGGAGCTGGCCCATTCAAAATTTTAAAGAAAGTTGAACCGAATGCATATATTATTGATCTACCACTTGATTATGGGATTAGTCCTACTTTCAATGTATCAGATCTAATTGAATATAAAGAACCAGCATTATACCTAGTGATCCATTTGAGCCTGTACCTTCCTTTAAGAGTGACCCTCCTCCTGAGTGCCCATAAACCCAAATGAGAGGAAAGCACGATATGATTGAATATATCTTGGACGAGCAGATCAAGTCTATGAAGGGTCAAAATTACCATCACTACCTAGTTCGCTGGTGAGACAGGCCGGAGTCAGAGGATTCCTGGATTACTGGAGTGGAGTTATAGAGAATTGATCTAAATCTATTTGAGTACCTCCAGGAAAGTATTGAGCCTAACTCGACGAAGTTAAGTTCTCCCCACCCCAGGAGAAATTGATGGGGACATCATCCAACATGACTTTTGATGCATGGCTAGCACTAATCCTGATATAGATGGAAATAATTTTTTGATATTTTTATCGATGTATGCGGTATGGGATATCTTAATAATATTTATCTCCGACTCATTTGAATCAAAATTTTTAGGATCAGTTTGTTTCGAGAATAAGTTTGTTTTAGGAATTTTTAATTTCTAAATTTGTTAGGATTGGAATTGCTCAGTTTGTTAGAAAGTTTCGGTTGTTTAAGTCTATTTAAATGATGTAAGCCTCGTAAAGGGAGGATCGACATTTAATAAAAAATTGAATATTTTTTTTTCTTTCGATTGCTTATTCCTCTCTTCTTCTTCTTCTTTCTCTTCTCCTAGTTCTTCTCCTTCTTCTTTCTCCCCTTTTTCCTCTCTCTCCTCCTTCCCTAATCTTCTTCCTCCTGTTGCTCTGTGGTTTGAACGAACGAATCCCCTTCTTGCTGACATCAAGTTCACAAAGCCCCACATCATCCCTTGTTCCAATGTCTTACTCATCTCTAGCTGCCATCCAAACCAACCTCTCTGCCCGCTGCCTCCCGTGAAGCATCCCGTCTCCGCCCAACCATCAACGATCCAGCCACCGGCCTCCACCTCCCATCCATCCAACCCCCCTTAACCAACTCCCCATCTCCACCAAGCAAGCTCCCACGGATCCCACACACCATTGGCACTGCCAATCTCCGGAATAGAGCCGACCGTGCCGTAGCTATCCACAAGAACCATCCGAAATGTCCACCGGCCTTCTCATCCCCTCTGAAGCCATTGCCTCCACCTTTGTCTGCCATCAATCTCACCATCATCCCCATTAGCTGGTGGAAATCCAGCCACCAACCCTCTTCCACCGCCACCAATCTACCGCTCCACTATCCATCTCCTCGACCCCATCCGTGCCGGCACCCCATGCCATCCATGTCACCTCCGTGCTAATGCCCCGTGTTGCTGTGCCACTGTCGTGCCACCCTCTTCCCATGCCACCATCTTCATTTCGTGCCATTGCCAATGAAATCCCTTCTAGATTTTCCTTTGTTTCATTAGCTTCGATGCGTGGAGAAGGAAACATCCCACACAAACGTAAAAGCAAGAAGGAAGGCCTCACTAATCTTCAAGCTACCTCCAAAGATCTCTGCATCAATCTCTACATGAATTTCAGAGCAAATCAACTTTATTATTGAGTTATTTATTTTGAATTGTTTTAAAAATTATGAGTGGCTGACCCTCTTATATTTGGTGATCCAGATTTGACGACTTCTAACTCACTTTGCTTGTGAACCACTGGTCTAGCATTTTAACCGCCTTCAGGATGATCTCCCTCTTCCAAGAATCGAAACATTCCATGTTTCGCATAAGAAATCATCATTAATTAGCATAGGAATTGATCAATTGCTGGAATCATTTTATTTCCCTGTCTTTAATTTAGTTAGATATAATTTTATTGAAATTGATTAGCCCTAATATAGCGGTCATTCTTTAACGATCAACGGTCATATTTCTTGAAATCTTAACTGTGCATGCCGATCGGGTCGCTTCCTAGACTGGACCCTAACTTTAACTGAACCATTTTAGTTTAATTCTTACATGCTTTAATTATCTGCTAATATTGTCTTTAATTACTTAATTTATTTACTGATCTCATTAGAGGGTCCTTAGATCTAGGAATTATTGGTTCGTCCTGCATCATGTTTTTATATGCTTGTACCCTTATTTTACCGGATGGTTTGAAATACTAACTTGACCATCGAGGATTTTTGCAGAATTTTCTCCGGCCAGGATTTCTTTTGTAGGTACAGCCACCTTCGTCTCCTCTTAACTCGCTTCGACATCCAAACGAATTTCGACACCATTATTTAGTATAATTCAAAATTTATTTAATAAAAATTATTATTTATTAAATTTATTATATTATATTTATTATTTTAGATTTAGTTCAAATTTATTTTGAAAATTTGATGTTTAGAAAATTTTTACAAAAATTAAGTCATAAAAATTTGGTGTAAGTTTTGAAAATTTTTTTATAATTAAGTCAGATTTTTTTATTTTTATAGCTTTCAGTATTATATAAAAAATATAATTTTGATTTTTTTTAAAAATAACATATAATAGCCATTGGATTTTGATAATAAAAATTTAATTGTGTATAATAGGTAAATTTGAATAGAAAAGAATTAGAAAAAGCAAAGAACCTTCTAGAAGTAATTGTCCCCTGCTTGGTCTTAAAAAATGGGCCAGCGAGGCCAGAGAATTCTATTCTGTGGGACCCGCAGACTTAGTAACGAGCGGCGAGCAGCCCATCAGATGCGACAAATGATAGCGCGTGAAGACGTAGCTGGCCACAATCAATGGACGGCGGCGCGCCACCGCTGGAGCCCACTCCGTCACACGCTTCTTGAGCAAGTCAGATACGAGACAATCTTTCCACGAAAAAAAAAAAGAGGTTAGGCTAATTCGCTGCCAGAATCCTAACACACCACCATTTCCCTGCAGGATGGTGATCTGCAGCAGTTTTGAGGAACAACATTCAGCTTGGATAGCACCCCACCCGGATACGATCAATGAAAGTAAAACATAATTGAAATTAAACAAGATCAATTTCGTTCAAAATGATGTTCATCTAATTCATTCCATGACTTGAGCTGATTCACTACAAACTTTGCCATAAGCCGTGACTCCATAATCAGTTTAGATATTGCATTATATAAATCAATTCAAATAGATATGCAAAACTTAGAAATTACAAACTCCATCCTGAATCAGGTGGCTGACAAGCAAGTATACATTTCAACCAGGAATTAGGAAACTGACTTGATCCTCAAACAGAGGACTTCAAGCCGGAGATCGAAACATTTGAACTAGGAATTAGGAAACTGACTTGATCCTCAAACAGAGGATTTCAAGCCGGAGATCTCAAACCACATCCAAGCTCGATGCAACTGAGACAGTGCTATTAATCAGAAACAAACCAGGAAAACAGCTTCATTGGTTCCAAAAAAAACAAAATTTACAGAGATTGATATAGGGGAACAAAATTTAATTGAAGAAAAGCAAAAATATTTGAACAAGAAAAACCTATATAATATTAAATCGTATGAAAAGGCAACAACTGCAACGCCCTGTTCATATAATCCTGATGTATTAGTAACCCCTCCAATGCCCAACTCTGATAGCAGTAAAGGAACAGCATATAATTTTTTGTGCCACTCAGCTCTTCATTGTTGCAGTAGACAATATTTACAATAAGGACTACACCTTTTATTTCCCTAATTACATCCTCATCTAACAAGAATAATGTGTGTTGTGACCCAACCTCTTCAACGTATCAAGAATTCCATCAGCCTTTCTACGAGCCCTTCTAGTACCAGTCTGAGCCAAAGCAGAAATTGACCCATTCAATTTCTCATCCTCTCTGACCTCCCTCCGATTTGTTCGATCATACATACAGACTGCAAACAGAACCACCACTGCATTTTCTTTGTTCCGTTCGCATGTGCTCTGCCTGATGATGCCTAGCAAGCAAGGCACCCCACCACTCTTACCAATCTCTTCTAGTGCATCTTGGTCACCAGATAGTAGAGCAAGAATAGCCAACGACCCATCTACAAGAGATAGATCGTTGATGGCCTTCAAGACTACACCCACTGCCCCTTCCTTCACTGCCTTCGCCCTGTTCTCATGGACCATGCACATGTTAAAAATAGCTGATGCTGCATCCTTCTTGGCAATTTTGCTGCCTTGCTCCAGGAGGTCCAGAAGAGGTTTGATTGCTCCCAATTCACCAATCTTAAGCTTGTTGGAATCAAGTGCTGATAAGGTAAATAGTGCAGCAGCAGCATTGCTCCGTGTCTCCATGGTTCCATTCTTCATTGCATCAATGAGGAAGGGGATGGCTTGGGGGTCATCTCCAACAATCTTCTTATTGCTTTCATGGATTGAAAGATTTAGAATTGTGGTCACAGTATCCTCTTGGACTTCTGGATCATCATTCAAACCTGACACAGAGAGAACGGAGAGCAAGTGGGGGATTGTGTCTGGTTGCTCCCCTACGAGGGCTCGGAAGGACCTGTTCTGCTTGGTGAGAAGCCGGAGCTCCTTCATGGCTTGCTTCTGTCCATGCGTGGACGACGAAGAAATCTTCTCAAGAAGCATACACAGTGCACTGCGCTCTTTTCTTGTGATCAGGTCTTCAACTTGGTTCTCATGTGCAGGCATAGGGATGTCATGCTCGATACACCATTCAGATATCATGCTTCGGACGAGGTGGTTGGGGGTAAGGATGGTGTTGGGGAGAACCTGTCGGGTCTGCGGGCATATCCGGTTGCCAGAATTCAGCCACTCCTGAATGAAGAGCCGGTCGTAGGTCTGCAACAAGAGACAGCCACATAAGTAACTCAAATCATACAATCAAGCAAGGCCATCATGCAATTAGAGAACACAACACAAATGAGAGTCTTGTAACAGAATGCTTCGACTCACATATTCCAATT
The DNA here is from genome assembly GCA_021397845.1 of Areca catechu. Classification (NCBI taxonomy): domain Eukaryota; kingdom Viridiplantae; phylum Streptophyta; class Magnoliopsida; order Arecales; family Arecaceae; genus Areca; species Areca catechu. The sequence goes on from CM038048.1 coordinate 38,719,044, forward strand.
CACGGTTTGCGTGTTGGAAAAGAACCCTAAAGATTCAAGTAAACCCTAGTTTCCTGATTCCAAGAAAAGATTGTCCGGAAGTAGCAATAGATATCGAAGCCAATACAAAACTGGTGATTACAGATTCCGAGACAGAGTCTACGCATTCACACTAGCTTCCAGTAATTCTGAATCACAGTCTACGCATCGATCAAGAATCCAACTATTGTCAGTTCTGGAATCCAAAAACGAAGTGGATAATTCTAAATCACGGTCTAAGCACTGAATCGAGAATCCAATTCTAGTCAAATTATGAAATTAAAAAAAAGAAGAGGGAATTAAAAGAATAAAAAGCCCACATTAAAACCCTACAAGATGACTAATTATGAACATATATTGGGAAATCAACAAGGGAAAAAGAAAAAGCGTAGGACTCTTTTTGCACAACCCAAAAACTCTCAAAATCTCATCGAAGAGCATGTAATTTTTAACAGAAACAACCCAAGATTTAGACTCCAATTCAACCGGTAAACGAAAAAGCAAAGCAGATTGAGAGATTAGGGGCTTCGTCGAGAAACGATGCGAGTAATCGAATTAAAACCTCATTCGAAAAAAAAAAAAATCAAGAACAAGAAGCCCTAATACTTCACCAAGAACATCCACCCATATCGAATTGGACATTTCAAAACTAAACGATATGAATTCTCATAAACGCTACAGAGAAGTGAGAAGAAGCCCTAAACTTTACGATCTTTACCTGCCCGGAGGCCAGAATCACGGGATCCTTCATCAGCTCGGAGGAGATCGGGCACAAGAAGTGCTGGGGGACCGCTGGCGATCCGAACGTGAGATCCTTGAGCTCCGATAGCACCCTCGACGCCTCGTCGTAGGTGTCGATGCGGCCGTCGTCTTCCTCCACGATCAGCCTCACCAGCCTCCTCAGTTCTCTCTTCAGCTCCCCGGACTTCCTCGCCACGGCCTGCTCCGCCTCCGCATTCCCATATCTTTCCATCCCCCTCTCCTGTCTCGCACTCGAGATTAGATCGAACTAGGTTTCTCTTCTCGTCTTCTTCGCCTTCCTCTCCTACCTCTTCATTCATATATTTTCCTCAGGCGAAACCGAAACGAAACCGAACGGGGCGGATATTTAAGGCCCTTATATATAATTTAAAGAATAAATTAAATGCTTTAATATTTGGCACTTAATTCTTCGCTCGCGAGAAAAAGCTCCATGACATGTGGCATAGCCTATTGTCCCAACGTACACGACACCTGGAAGCGGCGCTTTTTATCGAAGTTAGGTTCCAAAGATTTTTCCACCCCCCCACCCCCCCCGCAAGCCTCTTAACCACCCCCGCCCCAAAAAAAAAAAATAATAATAATTCTTTTAAATTACCATAGAAAAAAAAAATTGAATGGTGGTTCGTAGCTTGTACCGTAATACAAGTCAGCTGTGGGTCGCTTGGCTTCCGGCCGCGGGACGATGCTTTTGGTTGGATTTTTTTTTTAAATAATATTTTTAATAAATATTTATTAAAATAATATTGTTTGGAATATATTTGTAAATATAATATTGTTTTGATCGACAGAAAGTCATACTAAAAATTGCATGCTGCGCCTAGGGTCTTGTTGTATCCGGACAAATTATAATGATGCTTGAGCTTGGATCAGATTGATTGAAGTAGAATGGAACTGATGGATCCTGCTTCTCTTTATTTTTTTGAAGCTCTGGGTGAGTAGAGATTTCAGTGCTCAAGTTCATCGATGGAGTCCAGACTAGACAGATTAGGTCTGAGGAAAATCAAATAAAAGTATGTCTTGGAATCTTTCTATTTTCCATCCCCTTCTCCTTCTCGCTCAGTGGTATTTATAGACCACAATTCTAACCGAATCTAGCTAAATCCAATTGTAAACGGTTAGTTTGTTAATAAATCAGCATGTGCAGCACTCACTATTCATTATAGAGCATTAGTCAGCTTTTACATCTCCTTTGGATCTTGATTAGCTTTTTACCTCTTGGGCTTTGATCGACTTCATGCCTCTTGGACTGGAATTGACTTCTCATCCCTTGGGCATTGATTGGCTTTACGTCTCTTGGGCGTTGATCAGCCTTGCACCTCTTGAATGTTGATCAGCTTTGCACCCCTTGAGCGTTGATCGGCTTTATACCTCTCGAATGTTGATCGGCCTTGCGCCCCTTGGGCGTTGATCGGCTTTACGCCTCTTGGGCGTTGATCGGCTTTACGCCTCTTGGGCGTTGATCGGCTTTACGCCTCTTGGGCGTTGATCAGCCTTGCACCTTTTGGGCGTTGATTGGCTTTACGCCTCTTGCGCGTTGATATATCACTTGATCAACCAAGTTCACTTTTTATCAGATTAACACAAGTAGACTCAATCTGTCATATCCCAACACTAGTCCCCACGATTTCTGAATTCATTAAAAGAATGTCAGAAGCTGTCAGAAGCTTCTTTTCTCTTCTTTCTTCCTTCTTTTTTTTTTTTACAAATCGACTTTCCATCCTCGAGAAGCACGTCTTAATGACATGTAAATCTTTGATAAGGGAGGTAATTATAAAAACTGACAACCGTATCGCACAACCATCATTATGATTTTTGAAATTTATAAAAGGATAAAAGATCATCATTATTGAATAAATACAAGCATTTTATTTGCAATACGTTTGCCGTCGGATCACGAATAGTCACTTCAACTCCCTGAAGAGTCGTATCTTTTTATCGGATATCACCGATAGGTGGCATGATCAGAGTCAATCTCGACGTTCGAGGAAAAATCTTAACTGCTGAGCACCACTATATAAGCATCATCTTTCCCGGGCAAAATAGGTTTTTCCGTCATTCTAGTTTCTTCATCTTAGGAGCAGAGAATCCCATTAGGTCGGCCTCTCTTTTCTTCCTTCTGCTTCAAATTGCTCTTTCTTTTCTTCTTTACCTTTCCATGGCTAGGATCTTAGAGATCAAACGCACTAATGAATAGCCCGAAGATTTTAGTACTCAAAGGAAAAAGAACCAAGCTGAGTCGGATAGAATAGATGCCATAAGGACCACCTTGACGGAGCATAGGATTCTTACTTTGAAGAAATATTATAACATTTTTGACGAATTTGTAACAATTACTCCAAATCTCGAAGAGCATATTGATCGGCCCCTCCAGGTAGCCTAATTGTTTATGAAGAACACCTAAGAGCTGGCCTTAGGTTTCCACTCCATCCCTTCTTTCTCAAAGTTTTCCAGTTATACCATGTACTTCTGGCCCAACTGACTCCAAAGGGAATCCGAATAATCTGTGCCTTCCTAATTCTTTGTAAGGATGCTGATATAGTTCCTCGGACTTCTCTTTTCACTTCTTTGTTTGTAATAAAGCGAGACTTTCATAGCCATGGATAGTGGGTGATCAACCTATGCCATGGTCAAAAGTTTATCATGGGGCTTCCTTCAGCCATTCATGGCTGGAAGCCTTGTTTCTTCTCTATAGTTTCTAGGATCCCTTGGGATTTTAGTACCAGCTGTAGGGAACCCCGAACAACCCCAAATAATGGCAAAAAAGTTTTGACAGCCGACAAAGAGGATTATGAGAAGCTCACGGGGATGGAAATTCTCTCGATAAAGGAACTCCTCAATGAGAAAGGGCTATTTTTGGCTGAGATCATTCCTAACCCTTCCTTAGGTATCCCACCGCAAACGTTATTCTTTCATTTAACTTCCGATGTTTTAATGCTAACATTTGATTTTTCAGATCATGTAGATTCATCAATCATGGTCGATGTCCAGAGCCTTCGAAAAATATCGAAGAAAAGGAAAACCACAGCCGCTCCACCTGACCAAAAGAAAGAGAAGCCAAGAAGCCTAAGAAAACATAGCCGATCATTCCATTGGCCCCTGAATCTCCAATATTGATATCAAGCATATCGGATGACGATGAAGTTCCTATTTCAACATCTCTTCAGCCTTCTCCACAAGAGAGGCAATCATTCAGATCTTCTGCAGCAGGTCCGTCATCACTTTTCGCTGATCAAATCGATAAAGGGAAGGCCCCGGTGACGGAAGAAGAAGAAAGGTTCTCTGCTGACGATATAATGGCCAACTTTCATGTCTAAGCAGATGAATCATGTTTTGGCGACCCAACACTGGCCCATCGTAGTTGAGGTCTACCATAATCCCGAAGGACTGGGAGATAACCAAATCCCAATCGATAGATGAAACCATCTTATCACTCCACCCTTCAATGCTCAAGGTAAAATACTAAATTCCGTCTCGAATGATCAGGTAAAGAATTCTTTTCTTTTTCTTTTCTTTTCTTTCATATCTAACTGAATCAATCTTACAAAAACATTGCAGCTTATTCATGGGATCACTATTATGGAGGAGAGCCTGAAAAACTTCGATCAACTTTACCAGGCCATGCACAAAGAAATAAATAAAGCCATTGCCGAAAAAGAGGTCGCCGAAGAACTGAAGACGACGATGGAAAAGAAATTGGGAGAAAAAATGACCGAAATAACGGTTTTGGAAGCAGAATTCAAAGCGACCCAAGTAAAGTTAACCGACATAGAATCCAAACTGAAGAAAAAGAAGAAGAAGCTTCGGTCGGTTACAACCAAGCTAGAAAAACCTAAAGAAAGGGTCGCGGTAGTGGAAAAGAAGGTAGAACAAGCTATTAAGGAAGCTGCCAAGGAGGCCATCAAGGATGCCATCAAGAACTACGAGGAATCGTCGGCTTTCCAAGACAAGCTTCACGAAGCCGACGTTGAAAGTTACAACTATGGTTATGCTGATTGTTTGAATAAGGTGAAGAAATACTGCCTTGATCTAAATGTATCAAAGCTCGAAGGAGAATCGGATGGAGAAGATCAGGGCAAAAAACAGGCCGAACATCAGCACGAAGTGTCAACGTTGGACATTCATATTCAAGAAGAGAAGACTTCACTAGCCCCTATTCTGGAACAGACTGAAGCGGAAAACGTAATAGGACAAAGTACAGAAGATCAATCTGTTTGACCATGCATGTATTTGTCCAATCTTTTGTCATGAAACGAAGAACTCTTTTTCATTCTGGTTTCCTAGATTATTTATGTAATGAATGTAAATTAGACTATCCGATCATGTCGAACAAAAAGCCATTAAACATTAAACAAGACCATCTTTTCCGAAAGGAAATACGATAAATCGCTCGATAAGTAATAAAGTCATAGGTAAAACTCCAAACTTTCACGAGTAAGAAATTTTCAAAGTACGGAACCATCAAATCATATAAAAAGATTTTACTAGCAAAAACTTTTCATAAGTGAAAAAATTTTCCAAGTATGGAATTATTGGAATATACAAAGAGTTTTTCAAGGAAGATTAGTTCAAATATGAAGTCACCTGAACAATACAAATAGTTAGTCGATGTCGTCAGATTATGAACATCGATAAAGCATTAGGAGGGATCCGACTGAACCAATTTTGAATAAATCCGATAAACCTATGTTATCGATAAAAAGTTTCTATCGAAAAATATAGTTGCCCATTTCTCTTAAGGAAAAGATTATCAATCATTAAAAACTTAAGGGGGCTGATCCTTTAAATCAGTCGGGCCTGGGTTAGTCATAATGAGATACCATTTACCTTTCCAGGCTCACCAAAGTCCATGATAATCCAATACTTTAATCGAAGTTGTCGAATATTCCTCCTGTCTATCTTTGGAGAAGAGGAATCTTCATGAGATATTTTCAATATCAATTTCGATATGCCATAATAAAATGGGTATATCATTTTTATCAAATATTGCCTTATTACTGGGAGGGAAGTTATTTTGCAGGCTACAAAACCATGCCAATCCATATCACAGAAACCATACGTGATTCAAATTCAAACCAAATAATATCTTTCCTATTTCCATAATTGATTTTCTGAGAATCAGTAATGGCATATAAATTCTCGCCAGATTAAGGTTAAAGACGTGTCGTGATCTTGATATAGGTTGAAATTTGGACCTTGAATCATGTCCATCGGTGCTTTCTATATAAAGAGATTTTCGGCTTGCTTCCTAGGCCAATTTTACTTTAAGCATTTCGGGTATTCTCTTCTTTGAACTTCTTTGTTTCAGAAAATCTCAAAAAGCCTTCATTATATCTTGGAGATGAAACCAAATAGTGAGAGAATTCATCGAGCACTCCAAAAGAGAGCCAAACCCACATGATTTAGAGAACAAAGATCTTGTGTAAAAAGACTTTACCTATCAAAGAACACTTCCATTGGAAAAGAATCATCTGAGTACATTGTGTCTTCGCCCGATGAACAAAAATTACAGTCACCTGATCCTTCATTGGAAGAACCAGGAGGCGATCCACCTACCGAACCAACTTTGTCTGAAAAAGATAAAACTCCTATTGCCGAAGCATCATCCGAACCAGATGATGGCAAGGGCGTCCAAATGTTTGCTGCAGACGAAGGTTTTAACGATCCGAAGTTGGCAAAAACTATATTACAATCCACCATCCTTCGGAAAGATTGGGAGGCGACGCCTCAGCGTGGAGTGGGAGACATCTTCTCCTCGATTTATCAAGGAATATTGAAAGTATGTATTGGCCCTCTCTTCAAAGAATCTTCTATTCTTGTTTTAACGGCCTTTCAATTTTTTTTTCAGTTTATCAATGACATTTCTAGGATCGAGGTAGACTGGCTTCGATCAACCAATTCCCAGGCAGACCTTCAAGACCAGTTGACATTATTCAAGAAAGAAAAAGATGAGGCAAATACCAATCGGACAGCCTTGAAATCAAAACTGGTCCGAGCAACCGGAGTGAATATGTTATTGAAAAGTCAACTCAAAACAATTGAAGGCCAGGTCTTGGAGCTTTTAGAGGACACAAAAAAAAGGAGAAAAATACTCCAGCATGTGGATGTAGCAATAGAGGAAAAAACTCGGGCTTATGAGGAAGTAATGAGCCAGCAATCTGATCTAGAAGAAAAAATAGCTTCCCTCGAACAAATGTTGGAACAAACTGAACAAAAAGCTTTTTCGGTGATTTAGAAGAATCTTCACGCAGTTGAAGAATATAAAATTCTGAAGCCTTTAATGATGAAATAGATGAAGCAGGAGCAGAAGGTTATCAAATCGGCTTTGAAGAATGCATCAAAAAGATAAAAAAGTTGTATCCTGATCTTAACGTTTCCTCTATTTCTATAGATAGAATCATGGAAAAAGATGAGGTGAAGAAGCCGATCAATGGTCCGATAGCTTCTTCATCTGAAAAGGCACCTATTTGAGAGAAAGCTGCCCTTGCCCTAATCCAATTAAAAATGAGTTGAGCAATACATGTAATCATAAATTTCCGATGAGCAATGTCTTCTTTTGGTCGATGATCAATGAAATCCTCTCTCTTTCTGATGCTTTGTAATAACTATCACAATCTGTTTAACATATTGGACCATTTATCCAATGTCTTTGATATTTTAAGGTTGTAATGCTGATAGAATAGTAGACCAGACCAGCTCCTCATTACCTGAATTGTGGTCACTATACTAGGCCAATTTTTGATCAATTAATCAGATCATAATATATAGATGAGAAGGTGTGTCAGACCAACTCTTTTTTTTAAAATATGATAAGCTTATCGGGCCAACTTTTAAATTGATCAGTTATTCTGATCATAGTTATACCGATGAGATGGTATATCAGACCAACTCGCTTTTTCGGAATGCGGTAAGTTTATCGGGCCAACCTTTAAATTGATTAGTTATTCTGATCATAGTTATACCAATGAGATGGTGTCTCGGACTAACTCTCTTTTTTGGAATGCGGTAAGCTTATCAAGCCAACATTTAAATTGATCAGTTATTCTGATCATAGTTATACTGATGAGATGGTGTATCAGACCAACTCTTTTGTCAAATTATGATAGGTTTATCAGGCCAACCTTTTAATTTGTAAAACATATCAACTTAACATTTTTCCTCCAGATGGAAAGAACGAAAGAAAAGAAATCCTTTTATCGATGATACTTTTAGAGATTTTCTACATTCTATAGTCTAGCCATTGGGTAGCCATCTAGGCTTTCAATTCGATAAGTTCCTGGTCACACAACTTCAGTGATACGATAGGGACCTTCCCAGTTTGGGACAAGTTTGCCTTGCTCAGTTGGTCGGGATATAGCCGTTCGGTGCAAAACAAGATCTCCAGATCGAAAGATCCGAGCCTTGACTCTTGAGTTATAATATCGAGACACCCTTTGTCGATATGCTGCCATTCTTAATTGTGCTTGTAATCTAGAGCTTTCAAGCAAATCCAGATCAATTCTTCTTTGATCAGTATTATTCGATTCTTCTAGGCCATCTATTCTTCTAGAATGAAGAACAATTTTCACAGGTAACATAGCTTCACTTCCATAGGAAAGGTTGAATGGAGATTCTCTAATTTTAGATTGAGGAGTTGTATGGTAAGCCCACAGAATATAATTGAGTTCATAGATCCAAGATTCTTCAGCTTCATTTTATCGGATCTTTAATCCATGAAGGATGGTCCGATTGGTTATCTCCGCTTCTCCATTAGCTTGTGGATGTCTGACGGAAGTCAATTTGTGAAGGATGTGGAATTGGGCAAAGAAATCACTGAATTTCTAATTATCAAATTGCCTTTCATTATCAGTAATGATGGAGTGAAGAATCCCAAATCTATATATGATGGCATTACTAACGAACGCCTCAACTTTGCTTTTTGTAATCTGAGCCAAAGGCTCAGCTTCCACCCATTTGGTAAAATAATTGATGGCTACGATCAAAAATCTTCATTGTCCAAAGGCTGGAGGAAATGGACCAAGAATATCCATTCTCCATTGGACGAATGGCCATTGAGCAGTTAATTGTGTCAACTGACTAGCGAGACATCTTTGTATATTTGCATATCTTTGACAGGGATCACATTTCCTTACAAAGTCCGCCGCATCCTTTTGTATAGTCGGCCAATAATATCTTTGCCTTACGATTTTATAAGTCAGTGATTTGCCTCCAAGATGATCATCACATATTCCTTCGTGAACTTCTCTGAGAGCATATTCAGCATCTGAAGGAGATAAGCATTTTAGTAATGGCTGGGAGAATAATTTTTTATATAACAATCCATCCAAAATGATGTATTAAGAAGCAGTCTTCCGAAGTTGTTTGGCTTCTATATGGTTTTCAGGCAATCTTCCATCAGTCATATATCCGATTATATGACTCATCCAATTCAACTCAGGTTCTATCTAAAGGGCCTTTTCCTGGTTATTTACTAAAATATTGGGAGTTTCCAAATACTCCATAAAAGTCTGACCCATTAGATCGGGTGTCGAAGTAGCTAACCGAGATAATGAATCAGCTCGAGAATCTTTTGCTCTAGGGACATGACTGATATCCCAAAAATCAAACAGAATTCCAAGTTCTTGAACTTTTCCCATATATAGAGCTAAAGTTGCATCACGAACTTCGAAATCTCCCTTTACTTGATTGACAACTAATTGAGAATCAGACAATACTCTTAACCTTTGGACATTTAGTTCTTTTGCAATTCTTAATCTAGCCAAGAGAGCCTTATATTCGGCTTGATTACTAGAAACTCTAATTGAGAATCAAAGAGCATATTTAGTGACATCTCCGTTTGGACTAGATAAAATCAATCTAGCTCCACAACCAGAAGAATTTGAAGCTCCATCCACATGTAGAACCCAAGGCACATTAGTCTTTTCTATTTCATCGGACATTTGAGTTTCATCTTCATTGCTATTCCAAGTACATTCGGTTATAAAATCAGCCAACACTTGAGCCTTCATCGCAGAACGGGGTTGATAGGTAATATCATATTCACTTAGTTTTATTACCCACTTTGCCATCCGACCAGAAGTATCCGGACACTCAGGATAGTTCTTAGAGGTTGATCGGTCAACACAATAATGGGATGAGACTAAAAGTATGGCCTGAGGTGCCTTGCTGATATTACCAAGGTGTAAACAATCTTCTGAAATCTTGGATATCTTGTTTCAGCATTGTGAAGAACCTTGCTGATGTAATAGATGAGTTTGTGTGACCCATCAGATTCTTTCCTTACCAACACTGAACTAACTGCTTCATCAGACGCAGCCGAATAAATATATAGATTTTCACCTTCTTCAGGTTTAGACAATATGATCAGACTCATTAAGTATTTTTTAAGTTCCTCAAATGCTAGTTGATAACTATCCGACCAATTAAACTTCTTAGTTTGTCGTAGGGCTTTAAAGAAGGGCAAGCATCTTTCGGCTGAGCGGGAAATAAATCGGCTCAATGAAGCAATCCTTCTAGCCAACTATTGAATCTCCTTATTTATAGGAGGCCTTATGTCTAACATGGCTCGAATCTTTTCTAGATTAGCTTCAATCCCCCACTTTGTAACCATGAAGCCTAAAAATTTTTCAGAGGTTACACCAAAAGTACATTTAGTCGGATTTAACTTCATTTGATTTTGTCGTAGAATATCAAAGGCTTTTTGCAGATCCTTGATATGATCATCGTACTGATTACTCTTGATGATCATGTCGTCTACATATACTTTCATGGTCTTGCCAATCTGATCTTCAAAGATCTTATTTACTAATCTCTGATATGTAGCTCTGACATTTTTAAGCCCAAAAGGCATTACTTTGTAGCAATATATCCTTCGATCGGTAACAAAGGATGTTTTTTCCTCATCTTCTAGACTCATTCGTATCTGATTATATCCAGAAAAAGCATCCATGAAACTCAAGAATTTATGTCCTGCTGTTACATCAACAAGTTGATCGATCTTAGGCAAAGAAAAACTGTCTTTAGGACATGCCTTGTTAAGATCAGTATAATCTATACATATCCTCCACTTTCTGTTGACTTTCCTTACAATTATTACATTGACAAGCCAATTAGGATAATGTACCTCTCTAATAAATCCAACATCAAACAACTTGGCTACTTCTTCATTAATGATTTTTTGTCTTTCTGGGGCAAAATTTTGCTTCTTTTGATGGATAGGTTGACTAAGTGGATACACCTTAAGTTCATGCATGATCACTTCAAGAGGAATCCCCAACATATCGATAGCTATCCATGCAAATATATTAGCATTCTTTTGTAAGAAGTCGATCAATTCCCTCCTTTGATCTTCACTGAGTGAACTTCCAATCTGAACAGTTTCAGTCGAATCATCTTTCATTAAAGGAACATGAATAATTCTTTCCATTGACATGCTGACTCCTTCAGCCTGATCACGTGGATCTATTTACTCCAAAGTTGAATTGTTAACTGGTTGTTAATTCTGAATTGTCAAACATTGATGGGCCATTTGTTAATCTCCTCTTATTTTCTAGTCTCATTTTGGATCTGGAATTTCATTAGCAGGTGATATGTAGATACGATGGCCTAAAATTTGTTTAAGGTGGGGCTCCCTAAAATTGCATTATATGTAGAGGAAGTTCGAACAACCATCAAAGTGAAAAGGAGAGTCCTTTGTTTCGGCGTTGCTCCGAGGGTTACAGGGAGTGTAATTTCTCCCTCTGCTCCTACAGAGTTTCCACCAAAATCGATCAACGGCATACGAGTTCTTCGTAGCTTATCAGTCGACAAGTTCATTTTAACAAAAGTATCATAAAGCAACACTTCAGTAGAACTTTCATGATCAATCAAAATTCTGCGCACATCATAATTTGTGATTATCATAGAAATTACTACAGGGTCATCATGAGGCATCTAAACTCCCTATAGATCATCATCAAAAAAACTGATACTCCTTCGGAGTCTTTTTGCCATCCTATCACCTTCGTAATATGTTTGGTGATGAATCATTCCGACTAATCCATCGGTTGGTTGTTGGTTGGGGAGCTCCGTCCCATCAGTGATCATTCTTGGGGCCGTCAGCCTTGGTGCTGCTACTTCAGTTGGTCGATTTTGAACCTGGTTGCAGATATATTTGTCCAGATAACCATGTTTGATCAGATCTTCAATCTCATCCTTCAGTTGGATACACTCTTCTGTGGTGTGTCCATGATCGCGGTGGAATCGACAATATTTGGCTTTGTTGCGCATAGTAGGTGGAGCTCTCATTGGCTTTGGCCTTTGAAGAATTTTTTTTTTCTATTTCCATCAATATTTTTTCTCTCGGAAGAGTCAGGGGGGTGTAAGCATCAAATTTGTTAGTGTAATTCCTACCGACCAAGTTATTCGGCTTCTGAACTTGCAATTGAATTGGTCAGATTTTGGGTGATCGGAATTCATCTTCTTTGAAGTTTCTCTTGCTTGGTGCTGACTTTCTTTCTACTTGGCATCAGCTCAGGAACTGTTCTTCAGCCTGAGCATATTTTTGAGCACGAGCCAACAGTTCAGAATAACTGATTGAGAATTTTTTGTCTAAAGAGAATGTGAACCTGGAGGCTCGTAGTCCCTTCTTCATAGCTAACATTGCCACATGTTCGTTGAGATCCGGGATCTCCAATGTGGCAAAATTGAATCTTGTTATATAATCTCTTAAACTTTCTCCGTCTTATTGCTAAATGAAAAACATACTATCAGAGTTCCTTGGCATTCTTCTACTTGTTCTGAAATGAGAGATGAATAACCTTTCCAATTGTCCAAATGAATGAATAATGCTTGGCTGAAGGCTAGAATACTATATTCTTGCTGCTTTTTTCAGGGTTGCTGCGAAAGCAAGGCAGTGAAGCGCATCTGATGCTCCTTGAATTAGCATGTGTGCTTTAAAACTGCCTAAATGATCCAGTGGATCAGCCGATCCATCATATGGCTCTACTTGAGAGATTTTAAAATGATGATGAACCTTCTCGTCCATTATCTTCTCAGAGAAGGGAGGTGAAATGTCATAAGTTGGAATAGCATATTCTGTCTTCCTCTGCTCACCAAGTTTGGCGATCTATAGTTCCATCTTCCTAAATTTCTTCTCAAAGTTGCCAATTCTTCCAAGATATGGAGCTGGAGTACTATCAGGAGTTAATTCACTGGAAGAAGTTCAGTAAGATCAAGGATGCTTCCCTCTATCCTGCTTCTTAATATAACGGCGAGGATGGAGAGAATGTTGTCCTGAAGAATGTTGACAAGGTGAATGTCGACTTGGACCCTGACGTCTACTTTCATGATGAGAAGATCGTCGGCTACTCCTTGAAGCAGCTGGTCGTGACAGTCCGCTTGCAGCCATTTCTTGAAGATTTTGGACTGCTGCAGTGAGCACCTTCACTTTATTCAAAAGAATACCCAACTGTCCTTAATCCATATTACTAGCAGGAGCAATGCCTGTTCCATCCAAGATTGGATTATTCTCTCTTGGAGAATGATGAACTTCATCAATAGAAAAATTTTGGATCCTATCCTTTACCATATTTCCCTTCAGATTCTTGAAAAAATCTTTTGTTGAGACCCCCTACCTGGCCCGCCAATCTGTTGTGTCTAGACAAATTACAATGATGCTTGAGCTTGGATCGGACTGGTTGAAGTAGAATTGAACTGATGGATCCTGCTTCTCTTTGTTTTCTCGAAGCTCTAGGTGAGGAGAGATTTCAGTGCTCAAGTCTGTTGATGAAGTACAGACTAGACAGATAAGGTTTGAGAAAAAATCAAGTAAAGGGGTGTCTTGGAATCTCTCTATTTCTTATCCCCTTCTCCTTCTTACTCAGTGGTATTTATAGACAACAATTCTAACCGAATCCAGCTGAATCTAGCTGTAAACGGTTAGTTTGTTAATAAATCAGCACGTGCAGCAATCACTATTCATTATAGAGCATTAGTCAGCTTTTACACCTCCTTTGGATCTTGATCAACTATTTACCTCTTGGGCATTGATCGACTACATGCCTCTAGGACTAGAATTGACTTCTCATCCTTTGGGCATTGATCGGCTTTACATCACTTGGGCATTGATCAGCCTTGCACCTCTTGAATGTTGATCAGCCTTGTGTCCCTGGGGCTTTGATCGGCTTTATGCCTCTCGAATGTTGATCGGCCTTGTGCCCCTTGGGCGTTGATCGGCTTTATGCCTCTCGAATATTGATCGGCCTTGCACCCCTTAGGTGTTGATCGATTTTACACCTCTTGGGCATTGATCAGCCTTGCGCCCTTTGGACATTGATCGGCTTTACGCCTCTTAGGCATTGATACATCACTTGATCAACCAAGTTCACTTTTTATCATATTAACACAAGTAGACTCAATCTATCATATCCCAATAGGTCTCATTTTGAATGAAGCCATGGGTACAGCATGTATTTTTAAATTTTAAAATAAAAATTTTAAAAATATTTAAATATTATAATAAAATTTAAAATTTAAAATTTAAAAAAAGTGAGGTGAAGCCCTCCCCTCTTCTCCGTCCGGCGATGTCTGGCGCTCTCTCTCTTTTCTTCGGATCCTTCCTTGGTGACCGAGCTCGACGGACTCCTCAGCTTCCTCTTTACCCCCTTCCCCCTAAGTGATGAGGAGGCAGTGGACTTTGTTCGGGGCCTGACAGGCTCCTGTCTCCTATGCGATCCCCCGAAGCTGTCCATTCCCACTATCAAACATTGATCAACCTTTTACAAAACCCTACCCTCGCAGACAAGCTTGTCTCCCTTGGTGCCATCCTCATGGCCATGGACATGCTAGATGACAATTGCTATGTAGATACGACAATTCCTCTTAGAGGTTTTCAGAGGTCTATGGTTAAATCAATAACCATGGCTAAAGGCATTTCACATGGACATGCTCTACAAGTCCTCCGATCCAAAAGTTGCTCAGCTTTTCATCATGCTTCTCACCAATCTCACCCAGCTAGAATCTGCTAGCGCCACCCTCTTTCAGATCGAAGATGATAAGATGGAAGGGTTGTACATCTCAAAGCTTGTTAGATCATTTTGTAGGTCATCTTTTGTTGAGACAATTGGATCGTCGTTGTCCTTGGAGGACCAAGTCTATGTTTGAATTGTACTTAGTTAGTGGATCATTTTTGGTAAGTTATCTTGACCTCTGATATTATATGCCAAATATGTTATATATTTATGAAATATTAAATGTGTGTAGTATATTTTAATCTGTATTGGATTGTATTGGGTTGCATGCATTGTGTTGGTGTGGATGCTCTCTAGTCCGACTATGATCACACGAGGATCTAGTCTCCTTTTGGGCCTCCAATGGGCCTATCACTGGTGCATGATCATTAAGTGGTATGTGTACACAGGAGCTAGTTGCCTTTGTTTTTAGCCATGCATGGTAGTTGCTAGCATATGCTGGAGATGCATGTTTTCTCATGTGATTTCAAAGCTAGTTTTCCTTTTAGGCCTCCAGTAGGGCTATCACAGGTGCATGACCGATGAGCAGTATGTGTACACAGGATCTAGTCTCTTTTGGGGCTAGCCATGGGCCGATCGTGGCCATAGTCTAAGGGACTAGGAGAGTAAAGTAAATGATTGGTCATCCATAGTCGTATTGGTTGCTTTAAGTTTAGACATTTGCATAATATTGCAGGTTATATTATTTTGATGCTGGATATCTTGTTTGTATGATATGTTTATGCTTGTTGTTTGTTATTGGCATATTTATTTATTGGAGGTGATGATAACTTACTGAGCCTGTTAAGCTCACATCCTGTTTTTTTTTACCTTTATTACAAATCCAAAGATCAATCGGGCTTGGAACCAGCTAATGAGAAGTTAGGATATGTTAGTTTGTAATGTTAAGCCTTGTGTATTCCTCGAGGTGAACCTTGATGATATATGGCTATCTGTTACGCGTCCGATCGAACTTCGGGCCGGGGCGTGACATGAGATCATTAAGGGTCATTCTATGTAAAACTTGGATAATAAATCTATTTTACCAATGTAGGTTTAAAACTGCATGGTAAATATATGGCAATAAAGAATTTATGAACATCTTAAGTCAAATAAAGGAAAGCTATTTTCTAATTACTCATTTGCATAGTTTTTCTTTTCTTTTTCTTCTTTTCCATGTTTGGTAGGGGAACAGAGGCACGAAACCCGCATGTGATTCCTTCACAATTGAATGGAATCCTTAACCAAGATTAGTTTGGAATTTACAAAGTAAATGCATCCTATTTATAATTTCACATTTAATCTTAACAAAATGTTTTTTCTAGGCTTGATTTCTTACCAAAGTGATGAAAAACCAATCTAGAA
Organism: Areca catechu; assembly: GCA_021397845.1. Lineage (NCBI taxonomy): Eukaryota > Viridiplantae > Streptophyta > Magnoliopsida > Arecales > Arecaceae > Areca > Areca catechu. The sequence goes on from CM038048.1 coordinate 38,735,174, forward strand.
AATAAAACCAGCAAGTCTGAAATACTCAAGGAGATGAAGAACATAACCTAGACATTATACTTAATGACTAAAACATTCACTAAATTTAGCATCTATATACAGAGTCAATCATTTCAGCCAAAATAGCAAAGATCATTAACAAATATATCAATTGTAACTATAATGGATTGCTTCAGGCTAAAAGTAGCATATATGTAAAAATTACTATAATTTATGCATTTTCAAATCTTTGGCCAACACATAAATATTTAGGCCATAATTACAAGCATCAATTTATTCTTTTTTCATAAAAACTGAAATGGATGTGTAGGACAATCCTTGAATTGCATATGAATTCAAATAAACAAAGCTTTCCAGTACTATGAAATTATATAATAGTGTTAGATTATTCATAATCCAGATCAAAATGGCCTTAAATGATATGGATATATAAAAAGGGAATGATAAGACAAATGATAACATATACACAGTATAGCTATAAATGAGTGTATGAAATAGAGAATTGCAATTAGGATCTTTATGTGATACATTTAATTTCCAGCAACTTATAAAATTTTCTATAACAATGATATAACATAAAAATAATTTCAATTAAGTCTCACATCTTAATCAATAGTAAGTTCTTCTTGAAGCTATCATAATAGAAAACTTGTGGGCAATCAAAAAACATTGTGGACCTCCTAAATATCCATACAACTCGATGATTCTAGTTTGGCAATAATTCCTTTTACAACTTTGATAAGGTTAAAATTGGATTATCAAACAGTCTACCTACAGTGTAATCACCAATAATAAGCACTAAAATGGGTCATATAATGTGCAAACGGCTATTGACCAAAATAGTAAATAAATTAATATTATTGGAGAGGGCAAGAATTAGAACTTTAAAGTGATACTTTATAATAGTCAGAATATTTATTATAATTATACAATTCCTGATATAGTAGATGACTATAATAAATTGCAATATAACTAATCTAAAAAAATTTAATGATCAAGAACTCATGTTATCATGATATATATATTGTTGCCATCAAATCTCCTTTTACTAGACTCTAATGATGGCTAAGGGTGCTCTGATCCTCTCTGGGTTGAACTAGTTGCTACTCTAGTGGCTATTGGATGGAAACATGCAAGATCAGTCTCTAGATTGGAATTTTTGATAGAGGACCCTCCGATGCTCAAGTCAATAGATGAAAGAAAATAGGCTATAGCAACTAGAGCTGAGAGCAATGGTGGTGACTGAATGAGCATGTAGTGGTAGAGATGTGTTAGATTTCCATACTCGCCGAGGGTTCCCTCTTGCCAATTTATAAAGTTATATGAAGTAACAAAATGCCATTAGGGAGGTGGCCTCCTTTGACAGATATAACAGATTCTGATAGGATATTAAGATGTTGTCTTCTAGAATTTTTTTTATTCATATCTTGTCTATTAGGATAGTTAATTATGTCAGGATCTTACCTCCTATGAACTTGCCTACCATGATCTTACTTGCCATGATCATTATTGGAATAGTTGGGACAGTTGAAATCGGCTATTGTCACTTACTCGGATTTCACCATCTCCAAGTATTGGGGCAACATGTTTGTCGCTGAGAGAAAAGGGACCTTGCCGAGAAAGAAAGGTCCTTGACATCGCACACCAGTATGCCCACTAAGTTTGGTAGTTAGTTGGGCCTGAGTAAGTACTCGATGGATGAGATCAACTAAGCTTAGAGTTAATTGGGCCCAAGTAAGTATATGATAGATGTGCAGAATGTTAGTCAGGCCCAGCCATGTATAGTATCTTAGTGCAAGGTATCAGAGATAGTTAGTTTAGTGACTAGTTTGATCTTCTAATCAGTCAATTGTAGGGCTAATCAATAGTTGGTTGTCATCTCCTTCTTGACTGGTGATATGGTGGCAATCTCCTCCTCAGTCGATGATGCAGTTGCTCCCTAGTTGTTTGGTAGATGACTATACCTTAGTCGATGGTCTAGTAGGTGTCTTGAGGTTGAGTAGATAGTTGCCACAATAAATGTCCCTTACTCTCGAGTCTAGAGTGCTATTGAATAACCTTATTGGGCTTTGTCGTCTCTAGGTGAAGAGAGTAAATACCCCTATGGCCTTGAGAGTTGGTTAGACTCTTTCATCCCTTGGACATTAATTAGGTCCTCAGAAACCATCACTTGTAGCTTTGTCTCCTCGATCATGGGAGAGAGAAATTATTGGCATAGCACTCAAAGTATAGTGTAATAACTCTTGACGTAGCTGACAAATCATTTAATCATCCTCGATCAATAGGGGGATGCCACATGGCCTGATAGCTGTAGTGATGCAGGGTACAGTGGAGAGAGATGAACATGCAGGAAAAACAATAACTAATAAATTTTAATTAAGTTTCTTTTTTTTAGAATTTTTGTTTGTTGGCTATGTTCCTGAGAAAGAGGAAAAGAACTATCAAAAAGAAGATGTAAAGACCAACTACACTACCCGCAGTTAAGATCATGCAAAGCAATAAAGACTAGGACCGTAGGGTTGAGAAACCACTCAGTTAGGATGGTCTTATCTTCAGCAAACCAGAACTATGAGTAGAGTTTAGGTTCATACCTGGAAATAATGAGATCTTGATCGAAGACGGGGTCGCTTTACACTCCTGGATCGGTGCATGGATGAACGAGTCTCTTTCTCGCGGATCAGCCGGCTTTCTATCAGCTAGTCTCGAAAGCAAAGAAGACCTCTTCCTTCGATGGTTTTACCAGATAGATCCTGCACACATCAAGGGTTAGGGTCATAGATGATGAGAAAAATAATAAACTGGGAGAAGGTAGAGTGGAGGGGTGGAGGGAAGCTTTGGGGTGGCTGGCAGGCAATTAAAGAAGGGGACGCCTGGCTTGGAGGAAGGTGGGCATCCTTGGGCTTCAGCTAGTGTTGAATGATAGCTAGGGTTTAGTGGATGGGGAAGGAAAGCTGGCGGTTAGGGTTTGCTCACAAGAACGGGCACATGGATCTCACACCCACTCCAATTGGAGGAAAATACTTAGACAAAATAACTCTCAAATTTCATTCATGAAAAAAGTTGATTACAAGAGTGGGAGGGGGTGGGTATTTATAGGCTCACCCAGGGCCCTTTCCCTATCAAAGTGGGATTACAAGTTTGTATGAGACATTGAGTAAAAGGTTTGAGTGGATATAGGAGAGTAAAGTCCTGGTAGAACTTGAATATTGAATTCCCTGTAGAACTTGGACATTGACTCCTCTTGGGCTTAGGCTGCTTGACTCCTTGCTGGGTTGGGATGAAACCCTCTTGGACTTGGTCAAAGGCCTTGGGCATCTTGGATGGGTCAAAGCCTGGGCGCCAACTGTAGTGGGCCTGGGAGGGGTGCCAGCTTCTTATGTGCTTGGACTGAGGAGACATCCCTCTTGGGCCTAGGTGCTGGGGTGGCATGAAAGGGGCCTGGGGCATTGATACTTGGGACCTTTGGATGTCATGAAAGGGGCCCAGGCCAAGGACTGGGGTGCTGGAGTAGGGGTCTGATGGATCTCTTGATCTGATGACTCTCCCTCTTGGTCTTACTTAAATCATAAATTACATGGACTCAATTTGGACTAAATAGGGGACTTCAACTGACTTAGTGAACCCAATTGGCTCACTTTATTACAAGACTCAATGTACTCATTGAAAATTGTGACTAACTTCCCAACACATGAAATAAAGATCAAAATTGATTCCTTGAAATTATGATATGCTCCTAATATTCCTACATCAATTCTCCTGAGATGGGAGGAACTCGACCCTGTTGAGTAAATGTTGATCTAGCTCTAGTACTACTCTAATGGGTTTGGGTTGAGGTGTTGCTGATCCTCTCGAGTGATCACAAGTCCTCAGATCTTGATCAACCTTGCCAACGAACCAAGTGATATGGTAGCCTTTGATCCGGGTACTAATGGCTTGGTCGTCCAGGATATGCTCAATCATTTCCTCTCACAGGCTAATTTGATGGTGGACACTCAGGGTTGGATTCGCTCTCAAAAAAAGGGTCAGGCTTAACAGGCTCACTAGGTATCATTGCTGGCTCCCTATACTCAACTAAGTCTAAGATATTGAAGGTTGAGCTTAATGCCTAATTAGGTGATAACTTAGGCACTAGGTCCAACACTTTTTATCACTTTGATGGATCCAGCTTACGGGTATGTAGCCTAATCATCACAAGATTTTTCTAGCAAACTCTTGGACTCTTTTTGGGAATTAACCATGTTTTTACAAATATCATTGCTTACATTAATCTTATGGCTTCCTTATGCAAATCTCTAATCATAAAGTGCAAAAACTCATAACACCTAATGCAGGCAAATGACTCATGCCAATACTTATTGATATGTAGACTCGACTAAATCCTAAACTACAACTGTGGGTTTGTTCCTTGGTTAGGTGGGTGACATGCAGATGAGAATGGTGAATGTACTCCTACTAAATTTCATAGAGTATGCTAGAAATACGATGCAAACCTAACATGCATAATGAATGTATGTAACATGCTAACTTCTATAAAATGCAATCTAATAATTAGAGAAACATGAGAAGCTTCAAGAAAGGGTAGAAAATAAAAGTTGGATTCAGGGTTAGCCTGGTAGGGTAGAAAAAAGGATTATGGATTGATCGAATAGAATGGGATGTAAGAAGGGGTGTCAGGGATTAGTCCTAGACAATGAGATTGATCTTATGGGTTTGAGGTATATTACAGGGTCTGCCTTATGGAAGAATGGGTTACTAATTTCAGAAAAGAGATCTTTAATTGGGATCAAAGAATTGACTTCATCCTAAGGGTGCTGGGTTATGTTGCCCAGAAATGGAGCCCAAGAGGGGGGGTGAATTGGGTCTTTCAAAAATTAAAGCAATTATGTGCTGGTCTTTGAAGTGTTTGTGAGCAACGTGAATAACTTAATGATATGCAGTGGATAACAGTAGATTAATTACAAAAAATAAAAAGCAAGAAATAAGTAGAGCAATCACATACAAACACCAAGTTTTATAGTGGTTCAGTGCAAACCAAGCACCTACGTCCACTCCCCAAGCCACCCTTGGAAAATCCACTATAATCTTTCCAAGATTATAGCCAACTTGTTTTACAAGGCTCACAAGTCAAAACCTAAGTTGGTTTTGTCACCTAGGCTCACCAACAACCTTTACAACTTGTTTTGTCTTCGGGCTCACAAGTTAAACCCTAGTTAGTTTTGTACCTTTGGCTCACCAACAACCACAATAACCTGCTTTCAAGAAATCCTTGAAAGCTAGGTCAACAAAGTAAAGAGATAAAGATACAATATAAAATCATAATCAAACTCTCTTTTAGAGTGGAATATGGAAGCTTTGAGGCACTTAAAGATGCTTGTCTTGTCTTCTCTTTGGAATCTTCTTCAAGCTCACTTTCGAAAGGATGAAAAGATGGGCTTGTAAGCTTTTTCAGGGAATCTCTGCTTTTATGGGTTTTAAAAGTGAAGTTCTTGAGGGAATATTGACTTTTGAGTGTTCAATGGAGTTCAATGCTTTATGAATGAGTTTGGTGAAGCTTAAATACTTCAAAAACTTTCAAAAAATGGTTTGAGACTATTGGAGGACCAAAACTAGCCATTGGGAGCTTGAAAAGATAAAATCTGCAACTCAGAAAATAGATTCGTTGAAGCTGTCAGAACTCATGAGTTGACACTTGACTTCCAAGTATCAACACTTGATTTTCAGGTGTCGACACTTGGTCCTGCAGGTGTCGACACTTGAATTTCAGGTGCTGACACTTGAAGCTCATGTATCGTGAAGCTCATGTATCGACACTTGATACAAAAACCCTCCAAATGGTAAGTTCTGTATTTTCAAAAAACCCCAAGCCTTGAGTCGACACTTGGATTCTAGGTGTCGACACTTGAATCTCAGGTGTCGATACTTTAATCTCAGGTATCGACACTCTAATCTCAGGTGTCGATACTTGGCATGCCAGTCAGGAATTTTTGCATGCCAGTCACTGAAGTGTCGACACTTGGCAGTCGTGAGTCGACACTTGGTTCTAAATTTGCCAAAATAAGTGCCAAAACTCCCAAAAATATAAAGATATTTAATCAAACTTTAAATATACTTATGTAAACCATAATTGAACATTTTTTAGGCCTTTTTCATGGTGAGAAGACTTCTTAAGACATGAATTTTGCTCAACTTCAAGATACTTTCATTTTGAGAATTTGAGGTGCCTGTATCCTATAACTTATAACCATAATTAAAATATTAGTACAAACTATGTACTCAACATTTGGTTAATCATCAAAATCAAGGGCAAACCCAATAGGTTAAATAAGCCAAGTCCTCAATAAACTCTTCTGGCTCATGAAATTTAGGACTAGGCTCTACAATTGGGTTTTCTTCTAAAGTCTCCTTAGGTTGGACTCTAATAGCAGTATCTGGGTTCTCTTCCTCTAACTGTTCTTCCACTAGAACTTGGGTATGGTTAGGGTCAACTAACTCTAGATTGGTTTCAGTCTGAGTATGGTCAGGGTCAACTAATTCTAGGTTGGCTTCAGTCTGAGTATGGCTAGGGTCAACTAACTCTAGGTTGGTTTCAATTTGGGTATGGTCAGGGTCAATTAGTTCTAGGTTATCTATAGGTATCTCCTCTTCTTCCTCATACTCATCCACTAAGCTCACATCAGCTTCATATATCTCCTCTTTAATGTCTTCCTTGTGAACCAATGGGGTGGTAGGAGGGGGATGGCTAAGGAAAAATTGACTAGTGTCTGGGATAGCAGGGGTGGGTCGACTGAAGGGTACCGGACTAATACTTGGCTGATATCTAGAGGTACTAGTCCTATGGGGTTCAGGTTGACTAAGGGTTATGGGTCCTTTGGTCTCATATGGTATGGATTTAGACCTATGGGTTATGGGTTCAGAGGATCTAGGTGCATAGGATCTGGGTGCATAGGATCTGGATTCATAGTATCTAGCTATCTGGTAGGCTTTCTTAAGATTATTGACTTTCCTCAAAAATAGCTCTCTCTAGATGTCATCACGAAGGCCAGCCTTAAACCTAGACACGGTCACTGATTCGGGGTCGTCTAGGCAACACCTTATGGCATACTTATCAAACTTAGCTATGTATTTTGACACAGACCTACTTCCTTGACTTAACCTTTGCCATTGGTCTAGAAGTCTCTGTTGGTAGGATGGGGGAACATATTTCTTTCTAAGTTTCAGCTTCATGGCCATCTAGGTATCTATGGGGGCTTCATTTTTTTATCTGATTAGGTGCTCTACGTTTGTCCAGTGTAATCTAGCTTGGCTGGTTAACCTTAGTTTGGCAAATTTACACCTCCTCTCCTCACTCAACTCATACCATTCAAAATATTGTCCATGCCTCTTTCCCAATCTATGTAGGTCTTGAGATCTAGGGTGCCATCGAAGGTGGGTGTGTCTATCCTCATGCTTCTCATAATTCTTTCATCCTGGTCTTGGAGTTCATGATTGGGCCTCCTAGGGTGGGGCTCCTGGAATGGGTCATGGTGTTGGGCTCTCCTAGGATTAGGTGGCGTGGGAAGAGGTGACTCGGGCTCAGGTTCGGTGTTGGAATCTTTGGTTCTTTCTACATTTCCTAATCGATCTTCTATTTGGGCAAGCCTATGGGTTGTTTGGTTATTCGATTGGGTCAGTTGATCGAACTTGTGGTTCATTTGGATGGTCAGTTGGGCAAACTGGTCATTCATGGTCTTCATGAAAGCCTCAAGGGTGGATTCCATGGCTGAGCTGGATTGAGGTTGGGAATGATGGTAATGGGTTCCTGATCTGGTTGTCATGCACTCAATCAAACACGGGATTATGATGTAGTCAAGCACACAAGGGTTAACACGTTCTAGAGTTTGCTAAACCTAGAGCCAAAATCAGGTGAGTTAACTCAACTTACACCCAACTCAACACTTAGTCCTTCCACTGGCCAGGTAAGAGATGGGGTGGTGGGAGGCTCCCCCTGCTTGTCATAGGATCCTAATTAAAAACCACTAGTCCACTTAGGGCATTTGTCTCTTGACCTCTAGCCTTAAATAATAGTTTCCAATAATAAGTGGAGGGTTGAGTGCATTAGTTCCCTCACTAGACTCGAACCCGACCTGTTGGTGTCCCTAAATTAATTAGGTTGCTAGTTAATTTTAATTAGGATTTGGGTATGTATGCAAGGTGGTTGTTTTGGGCCCAGGACAGGTGATGAAATCCTGCCCTGATTTGACAGAGAAAATTGCCCTTAAGATTAGGTTAGATGCAGATGATGCACAATCAATGAAACCCTAATACAATCTACTAACAGAAAATATAGAATATAATATTTTTTTTATCATTCTGTAAGATGGCAACTTAATTCAAAGTTGGTTAAGTGATTAATCAAATTTGGCTTGGGTTGGGTCGGGTTTGGTAGTTGATTAGGTTTAGTCAAGTCAAGTATGCATGAACAGCAAAAATTAAGATTTTTGGTTCTGTGTTTAATGCAGATGTTAGCATAGATTTCAGAGCAAAAGAATTCTAAAAAATTTGCAGAACAGAGGGTTATGTGTGAGGATGATTCCTTCCAAACTTCATGCAAAGTAAAAATATTATGATGATGCAAACCTAGGGTTTCTAGCTGGGCTCAGGAAAAACAGATTTCTGGTTAGGGTTTTTGTTTTGCTAATTTTTTAATTTTTTTATAATCTGTAAAATCTAAGAAAAATAACATTAAAATAGAGGACGACTTAGAGAGGAATTAGTGCAAAAATCATGAAAAAACAGTATGCCTAAGATAGATAAATAGACCTATTTTCAGACCCCTAGTGCAGAAGATAGGATGCAGAAATTTTCTTTTTGGGGTTTTGTGTTTTGTGGAAGATGCAACTGCCCTAAACTGTGCTCTGATACCAAATTGATGCAGGGTGTAGTGGAGAGGGATGAACATGTAGAAAAAATAGCAACTAATAAATTTTAATTAAGTTTCTCCTTTTTTTTAGAATTTTTGTTTTGTTGGTGATGTTCCCGAGAAAGAGGAAAAGAACTATCAAAAGGAAGATGTAAAGACTAACTACACTACCCGCAGTTAAGATCATGCAAAGCAATAACGACTAGGACCACGAGGGTTGAGAAACCACTCGATTAGGATAGTCTTATCTTCAGCAAATCAGAACTATGAGTAGAGTTTGTGTTTGTACCTAGCAACGATGAGATATTGATTGAAGATGGGGTTGCTCTGCACTCCTGGATCGGTGCCTGGATGAACGAGTCTCTTTCCCATGGATCAACCGACTTTCTATCAGCTAGTCTCAAAAGCAAAGAAGACCTCTTTCTTGGATGGTTTCACTAGAAGGATCCTGCACACGTCAGGGGTTAGGGTCACAGATGATGAGAAAAATAATAAACTGGGAGAAGGTAGAGTGGAGGGGTGGAGGGAAGCTTCATGATGGCTGGCGGCCAGTTAAAGAAGGGGACGCCTGGCATGGAGAAAGGTGGGCATCCTTGGGCTTCAGCTGGGGTTGAATGATAGCTAGGGTTTAGTGGATGGGGAAGGAAAGCTGGCGACTAGGATTTGCTCACAAGAACAGGGCACATGGGTCTCACATCCACTCCAATTGAAGGAAAACACTTAGACAAAATAACTCTCAAATGTCATTCATGAAAAAAGTTGATTACAAGAGGGGGAGGGGGTGGGTAGTTATAGGCTCATGCAGGGACCTTTCCCTGTCAAAGTGGGATTACAAGTTTGTATGGGATAAGGAGTACAAGGTTTGAGTGGAATTAGGAGACTAAAATCTTGGTAGAACTTGAATATTGAACTCCCTGTAGAACTTGGACATGACTCCTCTTGGGCTTGGGCTGCTTGACTCCTTGCTGGGCTAGGATGAAATCCTCTTGGACTAGGTCAAAGGCCTTGGGCATCTTGGACTGGGTCAAAGCCTGGGTGCTAATTGCAGTGGACCTGGGAGGGGCGCCAGCTTCTTGTGGGCTTGGACTGAGGCGCCATCCCTCTTGGGCCTAGGAGCTAGGGCGGCATGGAAGGGGCCTAGGGCGCTGATACTTGGGACCTTTAAGCATCATGAAAGGGCCCCAGGCCAAGGACTAGGGTGCTGGAGTAGGGGTCTGATGGATCTCTTGATCTGATGACTCTCCCTCTTGGTCTTGACTTGAATGATAAATTACATGGACTCAATTTGGACTAAACAAAGAACTTCAACTGACTTAGTGAACCCAACTGGCTCACTTTATTACAGGATCAATGTACTCATTGAAAATTGTGACTAACTTTCCAACACATGAAATAGAGAACAAAATTGATTCCTTGAAATTTTGGTCTGCTCCTAATGTTCCTACATCATGTAGACTTCAATGACATGTGGAAATCAAGACTGAGAGTTAATTAGCTAGGGGGATGCCCAAAGTAGCACGGTGTTACATAGCAAGGAGTGGGCCACATGTTGGGATCTGGTGGCATTGGTAGAATCAAGGTTTTGATCCCCACCACCGCAGCCATCTTTAAAAAGACTTTTCCTACCATTATTGCAGAAATTCTGAGTTTGTAGAGGAAGGGCAGGAGAAGGAAGGAAAAAGGTTCTAGTTCTAGTTCTCCAGGTTGCTCCTTCTTGGTTTTCTTGGTTCTTTCTCCTTGCTCCTCTTTGATAAATCTTTCCTATAAGATCTCTTTAGGAGCTTTTTTCCCTGCCTTCATCTAGCTTATGGGTGGAGGCCTTTCTTCTATATTTTCCCATTCATCCTTGCTTCCTTGACTTTCTCTCTTTTTTTGGAAGATGTCAGTCAAAGATGATAGTCATTCGATCAATAATGCTTCCTGGTTTCAAGGGTCTCAGGGCTCACTTTCAATAGAAAAAAGTTCGGAGAGGATGGAAACAAGTCCTCTCTGATAGGTCCTTGGGCTGTACGCCCTAGGAATCAAGAGATCATCCCGGTAGGCCTAATGGCTGAGGTTTCGATAATAACTAAAGCCGAAGTCCTTGCAATATATGATAAGTACAACTTTTCAAGTACTTATCATGTTCATGCTACTAGATCGAAGGATTGAGTGACCTTCAGTCCACCCAATCGAGTGGCCATGTATAAGAAGTTCCTCCATACTAGCCTGTAGTTCCCTCTTCATCCTTTCCTTATGAATATTCTCAATTTTTACCTAGTTGTCTTAACTCTAATACTGAATTCCTTTCAAATTTTCTATTCCTTCATTATCCTCTACTTCTTCTTTGGTATATGGCTCTGAATGTCTCTATTTTGAGCCCTCTTTATGATAAAGAAGCATCCCAAGGCTATGGGCTAGTGGTTCATCAGCCCTTGCCACGGGAGAGCTTTCATCTATGATCTTCTCTCTTCTTTTCATGATTGAAAAGGAAGATTTTTCTTTGTATTCTCTGACTAGCCTTGGGGGAGGAATTGGAATTGGAGGGAGTCGAATACTTTTTCAAACAAGAATAATCGACTCCTTCAAGAAGACAAGGCAAATTTCCATAAGCTATGTGGCAAGAAGCTTCCTTCCCTTTCCCAGATTTTGAACAAACAAAGCTTTTGTGATGCTGGGTTGAGTCCAAATAGCTCCCTTGGTAAATCTTTTTTGGATGTTTACTTTTTTTTATCACTTTTTCTTGAATATTTTAAGGAAACTAGTAGGCAGTTTCATGCATGCATTTTAAAACTTTTTTGAAAATCAAACAGCAAAAGACATAAAGATTAATCTAATTAAACTATTATGCATTAGATCTAATATATAAACAGACTACAATAGGATAATGGCATGATATGTTGCATATAAATGAAATCTGAAAATGAAAAGCAGCACACATTGATCATATATATGTGATAAAACTAACACTATAGATCATATCTACAATGTCAATAAGTTTAGAACTTATTACCTTTATGCGTGTCGAAGAACTCTGCAGCTAATATCTATGGTATCAAGGTTCTTCCTAGATATATATGTGTATGGCCTTTATAGGACGTCCACATGAAACCCCGTATAGATCAGTCTCCCTGGAGTACCAGCTCCTTGTAGAGCTCCTTGTAGAGACAATCACTCCTTCAGATCAATAGGATGCTCCTGGAGAAGGACTAGAGGAGGAAGTGAAGAGGTAAAATATATGGTAGAAGAGGCTAGACACTCTAAATCTTTTCACTCTTTCCAAAACCTAGATAAACTCTTGGATCCCATGCCCAAGAGAAACATTTGCACTCAGATTTTTCTCACACCCAAAAACATGCCCCATACCCTATATGCTGGTTAGAAGACTCTCTTCTTCAGCCCCCTTCACTCCCACTAACAACCTCTTTAAGAAGAGGCATCCCAAAGTGGCTAGGGGTTAGGAGGGTTAGGATGTGGTGAGGTAGTTTTGATTCAAAATCAAAACTAACTCCATTTGAATTCAAATTTAAATTCAAATTATTTGAATTCAAACTCAAATTCAAAATCAAAATCAAAATCAAAATCAAAATCAAGTTCAAATTTAAAATCAAATTTATATTCAAATTCAAATTCAAATTATGAATTTTCATAGTGCATATGGGTTGGGCACTTGAACATGATCCAATCCAATTAGATCCGAGCTTGATTGAATTTTATCTTAAACCAAATCACATTTGGTTAGATCCAAAGGAATGAGTAAACCTAATCGAATTAGAAACTCAATCTCATTAACTAAATCCTAATCCAATTAGGAATTAATTGAGTCCAAGTCTTAATCAAATCAGGAATAAAACCTTCTTAGCCATTAGGTTTTCTTATAACCTAATTGTATCAACCTAACTAAATCTAATTTAAATAGACATGATATAATCCTCATTGCTCAATCAAATTGAGCTAATAAGCAATCAATTGCTAATCAAAATCCTCTCATAATTTACTAACTCTTAGTGAATCATTGATGAGTTGACTCGCTAAGAATATTGATTAGTCGACTCATAAATAAGTTGACTCAAGATTAATCATCAACCAGTTTGATAATTAAATCTTGAAACGATTCATAATTATTAATTAGCCAATAGCAGGCAGGAACTTTTATTGTATGTGATCTCATAGGTTTGAACAGTAAGTTGGTAGCATATGAACAATTTCTGTACCAATTAAAGTGAATATCTAGCAATGATACCCGATATCCGAATAGGTCAAATCATTATAAAGCAACATTAAAAAACCTTTGTCATATGTTACCATATAATTCATCTCTTTTGACCATCAATATTTAGGATGACTTTAGGATTACACTATCAATCCTTAATTAGTACATCCACATAGTGTCTCAACCTTTTAAATCCTGTGACTCTTCACAAGAACTACCTTAGCCAAGGTATTGCTAAATTGAAATATAGTGAAGCATTATCTCCAACACCTTGGAGCGATCAGTCCCATCTTGAGTCACACACTAATTTTATAAGTTCTTAACTATACCTAAATACCATCCGTTATTGAATTAAAAATTCAGGTAGTCTGGTATCATGCATAGTGAGTTACTTGCAAGTCATCATGGTGATCTCAGATCAGAGGGATACTTATATCCATATCTTTCATGAGCAACTCTTAATAGTAGAGTGCTTCATAAGTAGGTCACGTTTAGTAAAATATACTTCTACATGTTACTTGTGTACCATACCGGTGTCTTTATACTCCTTGGTTATAAGAACAATCAATTCATATAACACAATGATCTATACTCAATAAACATATTATCTTTTAATAACGTATCATTTGGTTACGAGCAAGTTTAAAAACTACACGATAAATATTTCTCTATTGAATGAAATAGTTCTAAGGACTTCATCATAAAATAGTTCATTACAGAAAAATATACATATAATGAAATGCCAAATAATATTTATTAATCAATAATTCATATACAATTACAAAAAGCTCAATCATCTACAACTTAGATGATTGGATTTAGAATATAATTTTCAACATATTTTACTGATTTTCTTACTCATCTTACATGCATGAAATAGTTTTCTTTGAGAACTTCTAGAAGCCATGAAGAAAAAAGGGGCCTCCCAGGGTGAACATAAAAAATAGGCCATGAGAAAATTGCCTTGCACAGGGATATCAATAGGACCTTCTGCGGTTGCGAGAGCTCCACTGTTTCATCCAAGGGACTCTGCATAGGGGACTGCTGCATTAGGCAATGTCCCAACTAATCAATAAGGTGATGACAAGATGGAAGTCGTCACCACTGCTCCTTCGGTTCCTCGGGTGCAATCTTTAGGATGCCTGGTCACCATCCTCATGATAGTGGTGGCTCCACCCTCAAGGGTGGCTTCTCCATCAGTTCCCTTGACTTCCGAGACTGGTTCTTCAGGAAGAAAGTCTTCTCCAACTCCCATGAGGTCAACTATTCGAGTCATCGATAGCTAGAGCAGTGATGAATTCACCCGAAAGGCTATTTTCTAGGAGGATGATTTTGCCTTGCATGACTCCTACACAACCTGGGAGTTGTTATGGATCCTACTCCCCTGGGATGTGGAGGAATGGAAGGACCGATCAGTGGAGGATATTGTGACTGGCCTCTTCCATTCAATAATTAGTGTAAGTGTTCTTGCTCGTCAGCTGACTTGCTTTCGATTAACTAACTCAGTTTTTGCCTTTTGTACAGCTTCTTTAAGATGCATCAGCCATCTAGGGAGGGTTTAATATCCTCATTGTGTTCCATCGCTCCCTCACTGCACAACTAAAGGAGATGGAATCGAAGGTGGTCGGCTATGATCGACTCCTAGACATTGCCCGGGAGCGACAGCAAAAGCTAAAAGATGAGCAGGCCATCCTCAAGAAGTTGTTGGAGACTGCTAATTGAGAATTGGAGGCTCAGGTAGCCCAAAAAGAGAACTTGCTGGCCGAGAGGGAAAAAATTCATTCAATATTTATACATACTAGGCAAAATATTTATCAATATATAATATATAGTGATTTGATACATACCTGGTAAAATATTTATTCGACATCTCAATACACACCAGTAAATAAATCGATATATAGTTTTTAGAATATGACGCTCATCAATATATAATACATGACCGAATGATGCATATTAAAAAATATATACTGAAAATGAGAAAGGAAGAAAATGACTAATAATTCTATTAGTAAAGAAGGTGTTTGACTTTTAAACTTATTCTTTAAAAATGATATTAAAAAAAATATGGCAAACTATCAACCCCGGCCTATACCATATTCTATAGTGCATGTCGTATATAATTTTTGTCCGATAAATTTTGTAGAAGTATAACAAAATATTAATATATGAAAAATGTTGAGGTATCTTTGATGGCTGATTTGGTTAGGTGGGTCCATATTCAGGAATATCAATGCATATCTATCCGAATCAAAGCCCATAACCAATTACATTCTTCGTTAAAATTAATACTTTACCTATGCGAATCTGGATCCACATTTGAAAAATTAATCTATATATATATATATATATAATCGAGATAAAGTTAGACCAGGTTTTGAAGAGGGTTTCTTAGGTTGTACCTGGGATGCAAGTTTCCGATGGGTCTCGACGGAAATTCGGCTTTAAGACCAGGTTCTCTCACGGCATTCCCGCGGGGCAGAGGAAGGGTCGGGCCGCCGGCGACATCAGGTGGGGCCCGAGGGTGGGGGGAATTAAAAAAAAAAAAAAAAAAAACTTTCCTGTGGCTCGACAGCTGGCAAGCCGGTGATTTGCTCCTTTATAATAATATTAATTAGTTATATTGTTAATTGATAATTAATCACTTAATACGATATTTTCTAATTTATTTTTTTTGACAAGCACGACAGCTGTTAGCTGTTTCTCCTGATCAGGGCCAACAGTCGATCAGATAAAGTTGTTAATTAACGGAGTTGATAGCATAATCTTTATTTTTGATTTTGTTGTAGTGGACGAATCTGATTTGGTGTTTCCAAAATTTGACAGATCAATGGGGATAGTTGGTTTGCTATCCCCATTAATCTCGGGTCAATGGCTTGATGCTATCTGGTCAATGGAAATTCGGGTCAATGGCTTGATGCTATCTGGATTTGTGGCCAGGTTTAACTAAAATATATCCCTCAAACTTGGGGATGACGGATGTGACGGTTGAAGCATCCGGATCAAATGCCGGGAATCATGGGAAACGTTTGAAGGAAGAAATCACGTTATATTATAACGGCAGCTGAGATAACCGTCGAGTTAAGATGGAAATTTTATGATGAACCGGGATCATCAATTTAAGTTCTCGGTTTCACGAGTTAGAGATTGCTTTTGAAGATGCACTCATGTACATGTACTTCTTACAGGCTTCTTACCTCATAAAATGGTTCCGGTTGCGTCCTCAATTCCTCTTGATCGTTCTTCTTTCACAATAGTGGTCAATCCTACACAAATGTCGAATCAATCTGGTATTCTTTATTCATCTATTTGCATAGGTCTCGAAGAAATCATTATATGATCCACTCATTATATGATCCGAGTGGATTCACAAGAAGGATAAGAAAGGTATGACCATGCCCATGGTTCGTTTGCTAGTTTTTCATCTATCCACGGAGTAATGTATATGGAAAGCTAGTTTGTTGTGCAAATATAATAAATAAATAAATAAATATTTATTTATTTATTTATATTTGTATCCTACCACGTGGCATTAAGGGGATGATTTTGGGATAATTTTTATTTTAATGAAGGGTTGCTAGCACAACATTTTTTTGGAAGCTCCAAGAAATTTTTTTGTGGATCGGCCAACACTCGTAAAATATGACCCGGCATGCCAATCTGGTGCATGTTTGACCCGTTATAAGTAGATTTGAATTTAGAACGGAAAAAATGAATTTGAATCATAAATTAGTTGATCTATGTAACTTGTTTAATATTTGGATCGGATTTGAATTTCAGACATTTGGTTTATTTAATCTATTTAATATTCAAGTTAGACTGAGCTGGGTAACTTTTGAAATCCATTAACTTCTTTAACCTATTTAAGATATGTTTAACTTATTTAAAACCTACTTAGTATGTTTCTATTATATTTAATTGACCTATTTAATCCGTTTAAAAAATACTTAATTTGGTTAACCATTTAATCTAATTTGACTTATTTAATAAATAAGTTATATCGATTAGATCAAGTTACTTGTTTAATAAATATGTCAAATTTGGATTGATAATTTTTTGAATTGATCTAATTGCCACCCTTAGCTAATACATAAGATGAGTTTTATGATAGTTTTGTTCTAACATTTACAAAAATCAAAAAGATAATGACATAGCATATTAAAAAGAAATGAACTTGCTAATAAAGTTATTCTTTATTTCTGGAAAATGATGGGACAAAAACTAGTCCAAAATATTTGATAGCTAGCATTAACTTCTATAACAATTTTTCTTATTGCCATCTTTCTTCAATGTCTTGATTATTAAAAATTTTATAACAGCGAAGCTATTAACTATTACTAAGATGTTCTTGCATGTAACCCTACTATTTGATTTATATTTTTATATACAATAATTTCTACTTTAGGATCCAACAACCTATCATTTTTGATACAAGATCATCAAACCTGATATAGATCACTTTGGCCACCTCATGTATATTTAGATAGGGTTTGAGATCAAAATCTGCCATTCTGAGAGCCATGCTTCCCCTATAATATCTATGAGGGTGTGCTGCCACAAACATGGAGCTGGTTACTGGCGATATTTGGGCCTCAAAATGAAGCAATCAAAATAAAGATATTTTTTCAAGTAAAACTTTGGCTTGGTATATTTTTCAATTTCAAAGTAATTGGGTAACATGGCAATATGCAAAATTGATATAGAAATTAAGATTTAACCTTACAAAATTTTTTATTTCTTTCATAATTATTTCTACTAATAACTTGTTATTTAGTAAATTGTAACCTTATTTAATTTAAAGAGGAATATGCGCCGAATTCTAAAGATTGTCTTTATTAAATAAAGAGTTTAGAAGCCTGTTTAACGAATTCTAATATTTTTTACTATTTTAGTTTTGAAAGGTCGGAGTTGTGCTTTTCCCTAATTAGATCAAGTGGGAGGATTATCTTTGTGCATTCTAGCTTTTTTTTACCTTAAAATTGAAGTTTTGGTGCATTCATACACATTATTGACCCAAAAAAGCCTAAATGCATGCATGTGAGAAGATGACGCGGGTAAGTGCTATTTAAGATCAAGATTCCATAAAATATTGGATGCGTAGTCTTTTCTTAAAAGGTATAAAATATTTAGGGCTAAAAGTGGATTGGGTCGAGCCGCGTCATATCCCTATCCGAGCCGAGCTCGAAAAAAAATTCAAGCTTCGAGCTGGACTTAGGTCCAATTTATTTTAAAAAAACCCGGCCCGAGCCCGAACCCGAACCCGGCTCAAGCTCGAGCTTGATTCGGGCCGGCCAAAATTAAAGTTCGACTGGACCTACCAAATTAAAGATAAAATGAGATTCTTTTAACTACTGGTACATATTCCGGCCCGAATTAAAATCCGATTAGACCTGCCAATTGAAGATGAAATGATAAAATGAAGTTCTTTTAACTAGTAGTACATATTCTAAAAAAAATTAAAAGATTAAAATCCTAAAACTATCGGGCTAGCAGATTGGGTTCAAGCCAGCCCTTTTTTGGATCGGGTTCGGATTGGGCCGGGCTAAGGGAGAACCCGAGTCCGGCTCGAACTTAGCCCAAGCCGAAAATTAAATGAATTCTATTTTTAGTCCCAAATCCAATATGATCTACTTCAGGACTGGCCCAAGACCTGGCCTGACTTCGGACCAGCCCGAGCCCAGTTCCAGTCCTAAAATATTAAGGTTGCATTTGGAGGTTGTAATTTTGAATCATAATTCCAACCTTTTAAGATTTTAAATTTTTAAATTTAAATATGATACATTGACAAGCTTTTTAGTTTTCCAATCTTCAAAAATCAAAGTTCAAACCTAGAAAAAGAAAGGTAATATTATAGAGAAAGATGTTAAAAAAATTCTTGAAGTAAAGATTTTCTTTGACCAAAAAAGTAAAGATTTCCAGTTTTATGATTCTAGAAATTTTAGGAGATTTTATTGAACAACCAAATTATAACAACACAAAGTCATGCTTTATAATATCAAAAAACACCTAAGACATACCATTATTATGCTGCACATCAAATGCATCCTTAAGCATTATATGGGTTTTTGTATTTCATTTTCTATCATCGATCTGAAGTTATAGGTAGATATCAGAGTTTTCTTTCCTCTTAAACCATTTTCTCATTAAATTTAGCCTTCCTATAATCACTTGCCTTTTTTTTTTTGTTTCTTTCTTTGCCTTTCCGGGGTTTCTCTTAATGATAAGACTATATATAGAGCGAGATAAGCAGCTGAACATCAACACATATGGTCATACATCTTTCAGAAGTTTGTCTTATAAATTGCAATTTTGATTGTTAATACCTAAAAATTATTTTCAAACCTATGCATTGATGAATAAAGCACTTTAATATTCTTACAAGATGATTGTTTGTATTTGAATTCAAAAGATGCTATTCTTAATACTCAACATACTATAAATTATAGATGTAGAATTTTTATTTAAAACAGCATGGATAGATCTTAATGTATGCAAATTATCACAAGATTATTCGTTCGATTGTCCATTTGAAATTAGCCATATTAGAATCTGAACCAGTTAGTTTATTAATTATTGTCGAAGGCTACAAACTTTATATTTGAAATAATCAGATCAAGGATCTAGAATATTGCATCTTATTTAAAACCTACCTCAAACCATTGTAATGGTATTGTTTCCATGGTGGCCAGATATTATTGGTGCATATTTACTGCAACCTTTGCTTTCTTTACAGAACAGAAACAAAAGGTGTACTAACCGAAAAGGAGCGCTCTTTCCAGGCAAGGATCCCTGCTAGCCATCAGTGCTTCTTATCATGTGACAACAACTATTTATACTTTTCTTGCAAATAAATATAACTTAACTAGATTCAAATTTTATTTTTTTTTTATAAAGAAAAAAAATAGGAAAAATAAATTTCAGTGTACCTACTCTGCAGTAGACCCCCACCGAGTAAGGTAATATACTTTACTCCTTGAACAAACAAAGGTGCACCACTCTACCATTTCCAATGTGATAACAGTTCTCTCTTTCTTTCTCTTCTCCTGCTCCTCCTTTTTTATTGGCTGCATAGAAGCTCTAATTTCTTACTTGGTGCGACTTCCCTTGAGATCAAATGATGGAAAATAATCATTACCTTCCAACTCTATTCGGTGCATGTTTGGTTGGAGAAAGTTGAACTCTAAAATGGAAATAAAAATGAATGACTCATCCAGCTACGTGGTTAAAGAAAGTATCACCCTTATTCCAAATCTAGAGAAGTATGAAAATATTTTAATCTTTCATTATCTATCTTGGACTCTCATTTTAATTTCAGTTTTAAACCAAATACATTAGAAAGAGATGATCATTCCGATTTCTAAAGCAATCTGTTGATGCTGAATCTCCACCGACCGGATGGAGTGGTTCTTCCGCTATATTGTCGTCGACCAGAACCTGCAAAATAGATCCCTGACCGGAGATTTTCCAACGGGGGACAGTCCGATGCCAAAGTCAGAAGAAACTCAGGCAGTAGCAGAATGGAGAGTTTTTGGAAGCAGAAAGGGAAAGGAGATAATTCGAATTTCTGGAATGAGCTAAACTTACCTCGAATGTCCACTCTTACCAGTATTTATAAGCTCCAACATAACTACTTACGGTTATGAAAGCTGGCAAATATAACCACTTCATAACTATAAGTAATGGCGGTCGGAAAAATAGTTATTTCGAAGCTCATCTAATATGAGGATTTCGATCATGTGGGTGATTGCAATCTAATATTGAAAAGACCCACATGCTTAATAAGCTTCTCTTTTTTTTAGAGTAGATCCGAAGTGAGTTCAACATTCCCTTTAGTAGCGCTCTTAAAGGGAATGTTAGCTACACACTCCGAAGAAGTCTTTTTGGAATTAGTGAAAGTAAACACTTACAGTCAAGAGAATAAGGTAGTATGCTCTTCGGATTATACTGAAGGAGCAAAGCAGAAGATATTCAATTAACAAGCATGGTCTTCGGATCAAGACAAAGGCACGAAGCCGAAGACAGAGACTAATAAATTTGGGTAAAGATACGAAGCTGCACGTGTTAGGCATAGTCTTCGGATCAAGATAAATATACGAAGCCGAAGACATAAGGTTAATAAACTTGACTTGAAACCATAAATGTAAAAGGTCTTCGAACTAAGATAATGATACAAAGGCGAAGACAAGGCTGATTTAATTATCTCCTGGATTAAGATAAAGATACAAAACCATAAATGTAAAAGGTCTTCGGTCTAAGATAATGATACGAAGCCGAAGACACTGAATATCCTTTTATCAAGCCCAGTAGACATTTTTCTTTGTATGCTGATTTGACCAATAAACCAACAATTGAAATTGGTTCAAATAATAACCCAATAATTAATTGAGATAAAACCGGGATATCATAACAGCTGCCCCCCACTCCCAAGTTCGAAATGATTTAATTTTGAAGAATGGGAGTATTTCAATTTTGTCTTCTAGTGATAACTGACAAATAATGATGGTGCCGAACTCTAACACATCTTTTGCTATAACTGCCTAGTGGTGCGAAAAAAATATGGTGAAGACACGCGTCACCTTGTTACTGGCTGTTTTAAAAGGAACGCCTCGAATTTGGGGGAATTCTGAGAAATCTTTGAAAAAGGGGCTCTTATTCAACCGAGATTGGACACGTGGCAATCATCCAGAGGCTAATCATAGTTAAGAAATCATCATAGCCCTTCATGTCACTTCACGCGGATCGCAGCCATCATTTCATTAATGGGTGATTTTCAGGAAATTGTGTCCAGAATCGAAACTGTCGATATGGCGTACGATTCGAGGGGACTTCCGAAGCGTCTCAAAATCCCATAATCCTAGCTATAAAAGGGGGAGAGTTTCAGCAGAAGGGCTTTCCTTGCATTTGCGCTTCATCTTCCTCTCATCTCGTGCAACAGTCCACCATTTTTGTTCCTTCAGAGGTTAGAGGCCCTTCCTTTCTTTTTTCTTTTGTGCTTTTTTTTTTATGATGTTAGGGTCCAGTAGGAGTCCTTCTTCCAATAGAGGTCCACCAGAAGGTGAAACTAGTAGGGAACCATTAGGAGGCGAAATCGGTAAGAATTTGTTGGGAACTGAAACTAGTAGGGTAAGAAATTCTGGTTGGAAGAGAAGCCCGGAAAGATCGCCTGATTCTGTTGCCAGTTCTTTTTCTCTTGCCAAAATAGAGGAGGTTAATCGACATTTTCACATTCCACGGACTTTTAAAACTATTCTTCCAAAACCTGAAGAAAGGGTAGATAAACCTCCCATGCAATCCATTGCTATATACAAAGACCACTTCAAGGCTGGTCTTCGGCTTTCACTTCACCCATTCTTCATAAAAATATTTAACCTTTACCAAATAGTTCCAGCTCAGCTAACCCCCAATAGCTTTAGGAACATTTGTGGATTTCTGGTACTTTGCAAACTTAGGAATGTAGAGCCAAAAGCATCCTTGTTCACCTCTCTATTCATGCTGAAAAGAGATTTCCATGGCAAAGGGTGGTGGGTCATAGGTCCTTGGCCAGGCCAAAGACTAATAAAAGGAATCCCCATTGCAATACATGGGTGGAAGCCTTGCTTTTTATTTGTATATTACACCCATTGGAGATTCAACAATGATTGGAAAGCTCCGTGTTTGGATGCAAACGCCGGAAAAAGAGTTCTGAAAGCCGATCTCAAAGACTTTGAGACTCTATCGGAGCTGGAGATCCCCTCATTTAAAGAATTGCTGAAGGAAGAAAACCTTCATCGAGCCCATATCAGCGAAGTCCCAATATTAGATATAGAAATAGTGGTCTTTGGATTTTCATTCTCTTCATCCTTCTTTTTCTTTTTCTTCTTTTCTCATATGGTGAAATCTTTTGATTGTAGGTGAAAGAATGAAGCCTCAACTTGAGAAAGTTCGACAGGCTTCCCGAAAGAGGGTTGCGGCTGTTCCAACGATATCCGAAGTCTGAAAGAAAAGAAGGGCCGAAGAGGGTTCAAGGACTCCTCCAATGAGGCCCACATCGGATGAAGAGATACCATCTATTTCACCAAATCCACCTGAAACTGCTAGGAGTCCATCTCCGAGGAGGTCTCCTCCGAGGAGTCCCCTTCCGATGCCCTCTCCAAATCAACGTGACTTGTCATTTGATAGGGAATCTCTAATTGCCCCTCCGAAAGAGAAAAGAAAGGAAAGATCAAAGTTCCGATCCGAGAGTGATCCTAGGTGGAATGCCTCTTCGGAAGGAGGATGCAATGTAGACTTTACCATTTTTTTGGATAGAAAGGGCTTAGAGAACCCTAACCTGGCCAGGGAGCTGATGAAGCACACACTTCTTCCAAAAGACTAGGACAAAACTAAGTCCCAATGTATTGAAGAAGTCTCTGACTCAGTGTTCTCATCGGCACTGAAGGTAAATATCTGATTGTATTTTTAAAGTATAAATTTGTTGTTGCTAACTTTTCAATCTATTAATATAGATGATGCATGACATTACTGTTATGGAGGAAAGCATCTTCGACTTTAGAGATAACTATAAAAAGATGAAGGACAAAACGAAGATAGCTAAAATTGAGAAAGCAGTAGCCGAAGAGCAGAGGCAAGCTATGGAGGAGAAGCTTGCCCAAAGCGATGCCTTAGTTCAGAGCTTGAAAGTAGATATAGAGAAAATTCAATTGAAGAACTCTGAACAAGAGGCGAGACTTAAAAAGAGAAAGAACAAAGTTCAGTCTTTGGAAGCTTTACTTAAAGGAGCTCGTCAGAAATTCAAAGAGGCTACCAAAAAGATCGAAGAAGCCGCCGAAGAGATTCGATCTTTGAAAGATCAGTTGAAGAGGGTGGTAGAGGATTATAAAGTGTCTTCGGTTTTTGAAAATGACATGGTGGAAGCAGGAACCCACAGCTATAAAGGAGGCTTTAATGATGGGGTGAATGAAGTGCAAAGCCTTTACCCAGATTTGGACATTTCGGGGATTCAACTGTTCAATCCTGAAAGTCCAAATGAGCTTGAATCACAAGAGGGTCCCGAAGCTCCATCGATAATTGAAGAAATGGCCAATCCAACTGAACTTACTCCAACCGAAGACACTCCAGCAATGGAGAACTTGTGACTTTTTTCTCTTTTTTTTTTTTTGAAAAAGTGTAAAAATCTTATCAATGAAAATCCTTTCCAATGAGAAATTTTTATGAATGCGTACATGAATGGATGAGAGTTTTTCCTGGTATAGGGTCTTCGGATAATTAAGAACTTCGAAACATATAAAATGATACTAAGTCTTCAGACTTAGAACAATTCCATAATAAGAGAATGCCAAGTTTCCTCATAATAAAGTTGTCTTTGGACTGGTAAATATACAAAGTCGTCGGACTTAGAAGTAATTTCATATAATTGAAAAGAACTCCGAATTCCCAGATAAGAGCCAAGTCTTCGGATTTGAAAATTCACTAAGTCTTCGGACCCAAGAGAATTCCGGATAATTAAGTCAAGAAAGAATCTCATCGATAGTTCTAAGTCTTCGGACTTAAGAAAATTCCAGATAATTAAGTTGAGAAGGAATCTCATAGATAATTCTAAGTCTTCGGACTTGAGAAAATTTTATATAATTAAATTCTCCTAAATGAAAATACCAAGTCTTCGGACTTGAGAATAAAATAGACCATGTAGGTCATTTGCCTTTTGATCAAGGATTAAGATAGACTGATCGGACATATCTCGGTATTTCATAGAGTAGATCATGAAGATCATTCTCATGCCTTTTTTCGGGATATCATTAAGACAGGCTGATCATACCCACCTCGGCACTTCGTGAGGTAGATCACGGAGATCATTCTCATGCCTTTTTGATTAAGATGGATTGGTTAAGCCCAACTCGGTACTTCGTGAGGTAGAACACGGAGATCATCCTCATGCCTTTAAGAAAAGAAAAATAAGATAGGCTGGTTAGGCATACCTCGGCATTTCATGGGATAGATCACGGAGATCATCCTTATGCCTTTTCAGAAATAGAATTAAGACAGGACAGTTAAATCTATCTTGATGACCTTGAATAAAATTTTTATTGATAATACTTGCGGAGGTTTTGTACATTCTAAGTTCGAGGTAGTACAGGTTTCCAACCGGTAAGTTCCAGGTCGAATAACCTCTTTGATCTGGTATGGTCCTTCCCATGTAAGAGAGAGTTTACCCTGTTCAGTTGGTTTGGATACTTCAGACTTTCGTAGAACTAGATCTTTAGGATGAAAGGTCCGTTCTTTTACACGAGAGTTGTAGTATCTTGCCATTTTCCACTGATATGCAGCTATTTTCAACTGTGCCTGAAGTCGTATGCCTTGTAGTAAATCTAGGTCAACCCTTTGGCGTTCAGAGTTTTTGGGCTCTCCGTAGTGATCAATCCGTAGAGATTGCAAAGAGACCTCTATAGGAAGGACTGCTTCGGTTCCATAAGATAGATGAAATGGAGATTCACAAGTAGCTATTATGGGAGTAGTTTAATATGCCCAAAGAACTGAGTTTAACTCATTGGCCCATAACCCTTTAGCATCATTTAATCTGGTTTTAAGACCATGAAGAATAGTCCTGTTTGTCACTTCAGCTTCTCCATTACATTGAGGATGTGCCACTGAAGTGAGTTTGTGAAGAATGTGATACTGGGCGCAGAAGTCCTTGAATTTTGGGTTATCAAACTGTCTTCCATTGTCAGTTAATGGAGAAGCTATTATGGGAGTAGTTCAATATGCCCAAAGAATTGAGTTTAACTCATTGGCCCATAACCCTTTAGCATCATTTAATCTGGTTTTAAAACCATGAAGAATAGTCATGTTTGTCACTTCAGCTTCTCCATTACATTGAGGATGTGCCACTGAAGTGAGTTTGTGAAGAATGTGATACTGGGCGTAGAAGTCCTTGAATTTTTGGTTATCAAACTGTCTTCCGTTGTCAGTTATTATAGAATAAGGAATTCTGAAGTAGAAAATGATGAAGTTTTTCACAAAATTTTTAACTTTTGCTTCAGTAATCTATGCCAATGCTTCGGCTTTGACCTATTTTGTAAAGTAATCAATAGCTACTATAAGAAATTTTCGTTGCCCAGAAGCTGGAGGGAATGGACCAAGAATGTCCATTCCCCATTGTGCAAAAGGCCAGGGCATTGTTAACGGAGTTAACTGATTTGCAAGTCGCCTTTGTATATTGGTGTATCTTTGATAATGATCATATCTTCGGACAAATTCTGTGGAATCCTTCTGGATGGTTGGCCAATAATAACCTTGATGGATTATTTTATATGCCAAGGATCTGCCCCCCAGATGATCTCCGCATATCCCTTCATGCACTTTCTTGAGTGCATAATCTGCATCGGATGGATCCAAACATTTTAGTAAAGACTGTGTGAAGGACCTCTTATATAATGTTTCATCCAAGATCACATATTGAGAGGCCATCCAGCGAAGTCGTTTAGCTTCGAGCTTGTCTTCGGGCAAAGTTCCCTCTTTTAGGAACTTGAGAATAGGATCCATCCATGAAGGTTCATGCTCAACTTGACATACATCAACTATGGGTTCTGATATGCTGGGGTCTTCAAGATATCCACATATGTCCTTCCAAGAAAATCGGGTGCCGTGGTTGCAAGTCTTGAAAGAGCATCTGTCCGAGAATTTTCTGTCCTCGATACATGAACAATCTCAAAATGTTTCAAACCAGATGTCATACTTCGGACTTTCTCCAAATATTGGATCATATTTGGATTCCGGGCTTCAAAATCACCTTTTATTTGATTCACCACCAATTGTGAATCAGAAAAAACTTTGAGCCTTTTTATATTCAACTTTTGGAAGATTCTAAGTCCAGCAAGGAGTACTTCATACTCTGCCAGATTATTTGAGGCTTGAAAAGAAAACCAAAGAGCATATTCAATAACTTGCCCATTCGGACCAGCCAGAATTAAACCTGCACCGCAACCGTTGGCGTTTGAAGCACCATCGACATGTAGCATCCAAATAAACTCCGAATTATCTTTGTTACCTTCTTCCTCGGCTCTTGGCTGGTCCTCTTTAGATCTCCATGTGCATTATGCTATAAAATCAGCCAAAATCTGTGCTTTCATTGCCGACCTAAGCTGATACTCAATATCAAACTCTCCTAATTTAACAGCTCACTTAGCTATCCTTCCTGAGCTGTCAGGACAACGGAGTATGGCTTTTAAAGGTTGATCTGTCAGAACCACAATAGAATGGGCTTGGAAATAAGGCCGAAGATGCTTTGCTGCAACTACTAGAGAAAAGATAATCTTTTGTACTCTGGGATATCGGATTTCAGCTTTATGCAACACTTTATTAGTGTAGTAGATCGGCTTCTGTGAATGATTGACATCTCTTTGTATCAGAACCGAATTAACTGCTTCATCTGTGGCTGATAGATATAAGTAAAGTGTTTCTCCTTCACAGGGCTTAGAGAGTAATGGGGGATTTTCCAAGTATTCCTTCAGTTTGTCAAAGGCAATTCTACAATCTTCTGTCCATTTAGAATTTTGAGTCTGGTGGAGAACCTTAGAAAATGGCAAACATCTTTCTGCAGAACGGGAGATAAATCGGCTCAAAGAAGCAATTCTCTCCGTTAATCTTTGTACCTCCTTCTTGCAAGTAGGATGCCTCATTGTTTGAAGTGCTTGAGTTTTTTCTGGATTAACTTCAATTCCTCGCTTGGTGACCAAGTATCCCAGAAATTTTCTAGAAGTTATACCAAAGACACATTTGATAGGATTCAACATCATCCGATGATGTCTAAGAGCATCAAAAAATTCCTTTAGATCTGTAATATATTCAAACTTATGAAAACTTTTCACAATCATATCGTCAACATAAGCTTCTATATTTCTTCTAATATGATTTTTGAAGACTTTGTTGATGAGCCTTTGAAAAGTTATCCCAGCATTCTTCAAACCAAATGACATCACTTTATAACAATAAAGCCCATTCTTTGTAACAAAAACAGTATTCTCTTCATCTTCATGATCCATTCGGATCTGGTTATAACCTGAGAAGGCATCCATAAAACTTAATAACTGATGACCAGTCGTAGCATCAACTAGCTGATCAATTTTTGGCAAAGGAAAACTGTTCTTCAGACATGCCTTGTTGAGGTCCGTATAATCTATGCAATTCCTCCATTTGCCATTTAATTTTTTCATCATGACCACATTCGCCAGCCAATCTGGATATTGGACCTCTCTTATGAAGTTGGCTTCAAGCAATTTATTAACTTCTTCATCAATAGCCTTCTGCCTTTCTGGAGCAAAATTTTTCTTCTTCTACCACACAGATTGGGAGAGACCTCTAGATGATGTGTGATCACATTGGGTGAAATTCCAAGCATGTTCGAAGCTGTCCAAGCGAATGGACAGCATTCACCAGCCAATCTGGATATTGGACCTCTCTTATGAAGTTGGCTTTAAGCAATTTATTAACTTCTTCATCAATAGCCTTCTGCCTTTTTGGATCAAAATTTCTCTTCTTTTGCCGCACAGACTTATAGTTGGGAGAGACCTCTAGACGATGTGTGATCACATTGGGTGAAATTCCAGGCATGTCTGAAGCTGTCCAAGCAAAAATATCAGCATTATCTCGTAGAAAAGAGATTAGTTTTACCTTTGATTCTTTATCAAGCAGGCTGCCAATTTGTAAAAGCTTGGTTCGGTCGTCTTCGGATAATGGCACAAAAAGTGTTTTCTCCACTGGTTCTCCAGAGTCTTCGGATTCGTCTCTTGGATCCAGTTGGTCAAATGCTAAAGATTTGGATACTTGTTTATTTTGAATCATCAGACACTGGTGGGCAATCCTTTGATCTCCCCTTACTTCTCCAATGCCTATCATGGTAGGAAATCGAACCTACAGGTGGTATGTTGAGACTAGGCTATGAACTTATTCAATGCTGGACGTCCCAAAATTGCATTATAAGTTGAAGACGTTCTAGACACAATAAAATTGATAGGAATAGTCCTTTGGAATGGTTCGGACCCAAAAGTTATGAGCAAAACCGTTTCACCTTCAACCCCAACTTGATTTCCATCAAAATCAGTTATAGGAATGAGAGATCTTCGCAATCCATGTTCAGATAATCCCATCCGAAGGAAAGCATTATAAAGCAACACATCAACTAAGCTTCCATTATCAATTAAAATTCTTTTTATATTAAACTTGGCTATAACAACCGACACCACTACAGGGTCATCATGTGGAAGTTGTATTCCTTGAACATCCTCATCGAAAAAAGTGATAGAGTTTTTTCCTTTGAGTCTCTTTGGGACATTCGCCTCAACTTCAACATCCCATGCAGATGTCCGATGAATCATTCCAACATCCCCGCCAATTGGTTTTTGATATGGTAGATCGGCTTTATCGGATATTCTTAGAAGAATTATTGTTTTGGTTTGAGATTCAAGGCGGTTGATGTACTTTCCTAGGTATCCCCTTTTTATCAGCTCTTCGATGGCGTCCCGAAGCTGGTAACACTCCTTCGTATTATGATCATGATCCTGGTGGAATCGACAGTATTTACTTTTGTCTCTTGCTTTTGTTGATGTCTTCAGGGGACGTGGCCTTTGAAAATATTTTTCTTTTTCAATCTCTAGCAGAATCTTCTCCCTAGGCAAGTTAAGGGGTGTGTAGGCATCGAACCAGTTGTTCTGCTGCCTGGATCTTGGGCTACACCTGGGGATCGAAGCGTTGTTAGAAGATGTTGGTATGTTTGGTCCCTTGGCGCTCTTCTTCTTAGAAGGGAACCTTCCGTCTGCTAGTCTTCAGCTTGCCGCTTGCTCCTCAACGGCTGCATACTTTTGAGCCCTTGCCAGCAATTCGGTATAGCTCACTGGAAATCTTTTGTCCAAGGAAAAAGTGAACTTGGATGACTTCAATCCTTTCTTTAAAGCAGACATGGCCACATGCTCATTCAGATTCGGAATTTCCAAGGTGGCCGAATTGAAGCGGTGGACAAATTTCTTCAAACTTTCTCCTTCTTGTTGCTGGAGAAGAAACAAACTGTCGGTGTTGCGCGGCATCTTCCGGCACATCCTGAAGTGCGAGACAAACTACCGCTCTAACACAGTAAAAGAATGAATTGTCTTTGGAGGTAAGCTTGAATACCATATTCGAGCGGATCTCTTCAAAGTAGCAGGAAAAGCAAGGCAGTAAAGAGCATCCGTTGCTCCTTGCACCATCATATGAACCTTATAGCTTCCCAGATGGTCGAGAGGATCGGAAGTCCCATCATAAGCTTTTAATTATGGGATCTTGAAGTGCATGGGGATGGCTTCATCCATAATATGATCAGAAAAAGGGGGCTGAGAGTTGAAGGTGATGACATCATCGTTCCTTCTTATATATGAAATTCTTCCTATCTGTGCTTGTATAGATTTAAATTTTTCTTCAAACTCATAGTTAATCTCTTTCTACCTAGCTTCTTCCGGCGCAAAGCTTCTAGAAGAAATAGAGGGAGAGCGCTAGATCCTTTTCTTTCCACCATAAACCCCTGTTTGACGATCTGGTGGAGAGGCGTAGTGGTCACGAGATGACCGGATCTGTGAAAAACTGGTGGCGACCTCTTGACACCGATCTTCTTCTCTATCGGGTTGATGATTGGACTGCGAAACCGGTGGTGGATGCTGCCCTTGAGTAGCAGATTTTTGCATGTTTTGTACTAGTGCTGTCAAAGCTTCCACCCTGTTTAATAGGGCTTTGAATTGTTGTTGCCCCACCATTATCATGGAAGGCTGCAACCCTTGATCGGCTGGAAGATCACTCACCGGAGGTCCGTTTGTTGGAGGAGCATGTTGTTCCTGGCTTGTAGATGCATTCTTGGCTTTCCCTTTCACCATTTTGCTTTGGAAACTCTCCTTCAAAGCAGAGGAAACAGAGCTCTTCCCCTTCCTGGCGCGCCAATCTGTTAACGCTGAATCTCCACCGACCGGATGGAGTGGTTCTTCCGCTGAATTATCGTCGACCGGAACCTGCAAAACAGATCCCTGACCGGAATTTTCCGGCGAGGGACACTCCGATGCCAAAGTCAGAAGAAACTCAGGCAGCAGCATAATGGAGAGTTTTTGGAAGCAGAAAGGAAAAGGAGAGAATTCGAATTTCTGGAATGAGCCAAACTTATCTCGAGTGTTCCCTCTTACCAGTATTTATAGGCTCCAACGTAACTACTTACGGTTATGAAAGCTGGCAAATGTAACCACTTTATAACTGTAAGTAGTGGTGGTCGGAAAAATAGTTTTTTCGGAGCTCATCTGATCTGAGAATTTCGATCAT
Organism: Areca catechu; assembly: GCA_021397845.1. Classification (NCBI taxonomy): domain Eukaryota; kingdom Viridiplantae; phylum Streptophyta; class Magnoliopsida; order Arecales; family Arecaceae; genus Areca; species Areca catechu. The sequence continues at coordinate 38,766,568 of CM038048.1, forward strand.
GTGGGTGATTGCAATCTAATATTAAAAAGACCCACATGCCTAATAAGCTTCTCTCTTTTTTAGAGTAGATCCGAAGTGAGCTCAACATTCTCTTTAGTAGCGCTCCTAAAGAGAATGTTAACTACACACTCCGAAGAAATCTTTTTGGAATTAGCGAAAGTAAATACTTACCGTCAAGAGAATAATGTAGTATGCTCTTCGGATTATACTAAAGGAGCAAAGCTGAAGATATTCAATTAACAGGCATGGTATTCGGATCAAGACAAAGGCGCGAAGCCGAAGACATAGAACTAATAAATTTGGGTAAAGATACGAAGCCGCACGTGTTAGGCATAGTCTTCGAATCAAGATAAATATATGAATTCGAAGACATAAGGATATTAAACTTGGCTTGAAACCATAAATGTAAAATGTCTTCGTACTAAGATAATGATACGAAGCCGAAGACAAGGCTGATTTAATTATCTCTTGGATCAAGATAAATATACGAAGCTATAAATACAAAAGATCTTCGGACTAAGATAATGATACGAAGCCGAAGACACCGAATATCCTTTTATCAAGTCCAGTAGACATTTTCCTTTGTATGCTGATTAGACCAATAAATCAAAAATTAAAATTGATTCAAATAATAATCTAATAATTAATTAAGATAAAACCGGGATATCATAATATAATCTATTTTTATTTCAATTTTGATTTTGATGGAGAATAAAAGATGCCCTATGCTTTATTTATGTCATGATCTATCATTATATTTTTTCACCGTTGTAAAATCTTAGGGAAATCAATTTTTGAGCTACCGATCATGTGGGCAGGAGCTGATGGACGGATGCAGTTGATAGCGATGGCATCAGTGGCCAACCAACCCGTAGAAATCATCTTGAAACGGCAGAGGCCATTATGGAGACCCACAATTGACAGCCACCTGATTTCGATGACATCCTAGGAAACAAAAGCACAGCAGCTCCTCTGGGTGGGTGGACCCCTGTGCTCATTCCCGTGTCATGGTGAGATACTGAGATCTTCCAGTAGGTCCAAAATATACCTAGCTCATGCAACCATGGTTTGCAACGTAACTAAAACCTGGGTCGAATGACGTTACATCGGTTACGTGGCTCGTGACGACTGTGTAAAGTTGGTGTTCGGGTGTGTGGGTGTCGACAGCTGAATTGTTGGCCAATCATGAAGAAAATAACTACCGGCAGCATGTCACTTGGGTACGTCGCCGCTCGTCAAAACTCACGGGCCGCACAGCTGTGGCATGCGGAAGGGCTCCATGTGGTTGGGTTTGTATCCGGTTGGAATCTTTGTTTTATTCTGAGAAACTTGCAGCACCACGTAGCTAAAAAGATATATATATTGGGGGAGTGATTAAATAAAAACAGTGTTTGGAATTTACCTTGGAGGGGAGGGTGAACGCTAGGGGACCCAACATTTGAATTGACAGGACTCACCATGCTTGCTAGCTCTCAAGGCATGCTGCATGTCTTAAGAGGATTGGTTGATTCAAAAGATAATTGCTAGCACTTTGAATTAAAAAGACTCACCATGCCACCCCAAACGGGGCCTAAATTATCTATAACAATTCAAGGACCTTTTGATGCTTATGGAAATTCTTCTGCCGGCAAGGATGGTATTTACCAAGCTCATGCCAAGTAAAAACTGGAATTCTTGTGTTGCATGACTTGGTTTTACACGGAGTAAAGCTGACTCGTGCTCCATTGAGGCGGTAAAGAGTGGCAATTTAATCATAACCGAGGTGTAACTACATGAACAATTCGTTTGGTTTGAAGATGTGTCAGACAAAGCTAAAATGAAATATATGCTTTGCTTTTTTCTCAAAAAAGAGAAAATCTTCCCATTAATTTCTTATAATTGAGGATAGTATTTGTTGTAAAAATTAATAATCGGTATGATGTGGCATATAAGGATTCGTCTAACTCATCGCTTAGCTAGTGATTAGGACTGGAACTGGGCCAGCCCAGTCCAAAAATGGATCAGGTTTCGGACTATGTTTTAAGAATTTTTGGACCGAATCCTGGCATCCCTTTGGTCCAAAAATTAAATGAACTATATTTTACAGCCCGATATACTTAAAATTTGGTTCGAAGCCCGAACCGATTTCGGGCCGATCCGAAGTTTATTGAGCTGGTCCAGTCTAGTTCCAAGTGATGTGGCAAGAATCTGATGTGCTGACGTGTAAATCCTGTCAGATGCCATGTCAAAAAGTCCGCCACAATGGACACCCCATCTCGCACTCCTTTGGCCAGACCGAGCTCCTCGAGGCGGCCTGTCAGAGCCGAGCTCCGTCTTCCGCCAGGTCGGCACCCGCATGCTCGGGGCGCCTAGGCCGGAACCGAGCGACCTCCTTCACCAAATCGAGCCCTTCCGAGGCTGAGCCCCCTAAGCCAGAGTCGAGCTCAGCCCTCCTCCGCCAGGTCGAGCCCCTCCGAGGTCGAGCCTTCTGGGCTAGAGTCGCGTGTTAACCTCCTCCATCGGATCAAGCCCCTCCAAGGCTGAGTTCCCTGGACCGGAGTCGAGCTCAGCCCTCCTCCGCCAGGTTGAGCCCTTCCGAGATCAAGCCCTCCGGGCAAGAGTCAGGCTCAGCCCTCCTCCGCCATGATCGAGCCCATCCAAGGTCGAGCCCTCTGGGCAGGAGTCGAGTCCTCCTTCGCCGGGTCAAGCCCCTCCGAGGTCGAGCCCCCTGAGCCGGAGTCGAGCTTAGCCCTCCTCCACCAGGTCAAGCCCTTCGGAGGTCGAGCCTCCTGGGTCGGAGTTGAGTCCTAGCTCTCCAGTTTGGCAACCAGCTCGGATAGCACCGCCGGCCAACAAGGGGGCGGAGCCACCTCCCCGAAGCGTCGGCGAGCAGCCCGAAGGTCACGAAGAAGCACCTGTCAAGCCATGATGGTTATCTGCGGCCGCCGCTTACACCAAAAAAGCAGGAAGCCCACTGACCAAGGTGCCGCGCTCTCCACCAACTACCTGCATTGCCCGAAAGGGAAAGTCAATCAGGAGATTCGAATTCCGGGGACGATGGTCCCCCGATCGAGGTACTGCAAAGCTTTCCGGAATGGGACGACCGGAAGGAATGTCAGGATACATGACGGTCTCCCTTATCACGAATAGGGAAAGACATCCCATCCACAGTATGGAACACCGCTGCACGCGCACTGCCAGCAAGGGGAAGATCCCAAGGTAGGCGCTCAACGGTCACCTGGACTTAAAAGAACATTTGACAACCCCAGGAAGGGGGAGAGGTATGCAAGCGCAAACTCAACCCTAGAACATCACACCAGCGAGTGAAGGAGAAGAAGCTACACAGGAGGGCCAGCCTATCTCGGCTAACATCTGTCCCAGCACATTCGCATCCCCACTCACACATCATTCACTCCTCCTAGCTTGGAGTCCATCAAAAGGGGCTCGACCAGGAGGATATGTTCCCCTGGGTCATCACTGACTTGAGTATCAGAGTGCCCCTGCCGGGATCCCGGCCTGGATCACTAACCCCTGTTTTGTAGGTCCGGAGGTGCCGGCCAACCTCAAGAGGACCAGGGACGATCTGACGTCGACAACAGCTACGGGCCACGACGATCTTGACGGCAACACCAGGTAATGGACTTTGGGCCGGTCTAGTTTCAGCCTTACTAGTGATCCTAGTATGTTTCTTCCGAGACATTTTAGCCCACCCCTGTTAGGTAGGCACGTAAAGCAAGCTCAGAAGCATAGAAGTGTCTGATCCTCCGGGACCTATACTTCCAATCTCAGCCCGATGATATTAGCCATTGACAAATAGAGATTCCTCGGCAAGGAAAGTAGCTTGATTTCCTACTACCTTAAAAGTGCACCCAACTCCATCATGTGCTAGCGTGTTATAGCATGTCTTCAAAATTATGATATCATGTCAATAGTTTGTTGCAGTACGATCCTAAGTTTGTCAGGATATGATCCTTGAAGGTTTAGAGCTTCAGGTACAAATAGGTTTGAACGCCCTTAGTCCGAATTCTCCCATTCTTCTTAGGGGGAGGCCTAGCTCATCCATTCTTCCTTCCATATCTTTCTTTCTCCTTTTATTTCCTATCATAAAAATTCTTGCTAATTTAAACATCGAAGGATTCGGCCAGAGCCAATCTAGCAAGGCTTAACCCTTTATTTGTTATTTTGCATGTCCATGGAGATGATCCATACCAGCATTCCGAAATTTGGCAGTAATAGATTGTTGCCAACCATGGAAAACTAGGGAAATAAAGCCATGAGACTTCGTAGGAGCAATCGATCCACTTCGAATGGTTCCCCACGAAGCCCCTTGAGGTCTCAATCTCCTCAGCCCGCTGCAAGAGTTGCTAATGCTAGGCGATTTGACCTGCTTTTCCAGCAATTGCAAGCTCTGACGATGTAGCGTAGAATCTATACTGACAAGCTAAAAATCCCTCGACCGATCGATCGAATCACCAAGGCACGTCATCAATGTAGAGTGGTGGTCGTGACCTCCTTCAAAGCCTCGTGAGGGATCAAAAACATAACCTCCCCTTCTCCAACACAAACATTGGTTCCCACAACTCTCCCCCCATATCGGTCGAAGGGAACCTCAGGCCAATCTCTGCTATAAGATTAAGGAGATGTGTTGTCAAATTAAGACTCTAAGACAGAAAGGAGTTGATACAGAAGATGACTTGAGAGGAATTTACCTCCAACCAGAATCCAAAGGAAGATGTTAGAAAAAATTGATGGAAAAATAATAATAATAACTGAAAGCACGCCGGAATTTAACGTGATTTGATAATGTACTTGCATCTATGGATGAAAAAGAGCAATTTTATTAATTATAATAAAAGAGAAGTATTTAAAATTTTAAAATTATGTACACCCAAAAGTCTCTTTCTCAATATCTACAAAAAAAATTCAAAAGAAAGAAAAATAGACCCTCTGAAATCCAAAAGGAGCCGCAAGGACATGGGGGTTATTTATTTTCTTCAAACCTCCTTACGTTTTTTTTCCCTTTCACCAAGCAACTAATCAGAAGTCAGTTTTAGATGGGAAAGCTAGAAGGGAAGAGTCATATTATGATTCTTTTGGATGTTGACCGGATCAAACGTCTAACAAATCTTCACCCTTTGACTTAGACAATACAGATGCACTCCTCAAAGTAAAACGCTCGCAAATACAAAATAGTAAAAAATATTCAATTTCACCAAAATACCCGGAGGATATCCTCAAGTGTTATAGGTACTAAGTCCAATCAATGCTTGAACTTAGAAACTAGAAGTGGCTTCGTCATCATGTCAACTGGATTATTGATAGTACTAATTTTCTTAATAGTCACCGTGCATTTTTCAATCATATCACGAATAAAATGAAACTTTACATCGATATACTTTATCCTTTCATAAAATATCTAGTCTTTAGATAAATGAATAGCACTATGACTATTTGAATATACAACCATCGGCTCTTAACTAGAAGTAAGCTCTCCAATAAGCCTCGTAGCCATATAACTTCCTTCAAACCCTCTGTCATAGTAATATACTCCATCTCGATCATAGATAGGGCCACGATGGATTGCAATGAAGCTTTCCAGCTAATTGCATATCCACTAACAGGGAGAACATAATCTGAAAGTGATTTCTTCCCATCCAAATCACCTATAAAATCCGAATCAACAAATCCAACCACACACCCTTACACCTCCCAAACTCTAGACAAGTGCTAGCGGTACCTCATATGTATCTCAAAATCTACTAACAGCCTACCAATGAGTTATACCAGGGTTGGCTATATATGTGCTAACCATACTTACTGCATAGGAGATATTCAGCTATGTGCAAACCATAATATACATAATGCTCCCAACAGTACTAGAATAAGGAACATGTGATATATACTCTTATTCATCATTAGACTATGATGATAATGCTGTTGAAAATCCGAAGTGTGCCACAAGAGGAGAGCTCACTCGCTTTATATCTGTCATCCCAAAATATCGAAGAATCTTTTCTGTGCATTTCTTCTTTGTTAAATGTAATAGTCCTGATTTTTGGTCACTCTTAATTTCTATTCCAAGGATTTTCTTAGCATCACTTATATCTTTCTTCTCAAACTCACCTTTCAGGTATACCTTCAATTTATTTATCTCAACTGCCACTAGAAACAATTAATATATCATCAATATAAAGCAACAAATATATGAAAGATTCGTTATCAAGTTTTCTGAGATACACACAACTGCCATGCTTCCTTCTAGAATATCTATGACCTATCATGAAAGATTCGAACTGCTTGTACCATTATGAGAAGACTGCTTTAAGCCATAAAGTAATTTTTTTAATAAGCAAATATAGTCTTTTTTTCCATCAATAATAAACCCATCTGGCTATTTCATATAAATTTGCTCATTAAGATCTTTATAAAAAAAGCTATCTTAATATCAAGCTACTTAAGATATAGACCATACATGATTACTAATGATAAAAAAATATAAATAGAAGTATACTTAACAACGGGTGAGAAAATATTATTAAAGTCAATGCCTTCTACCTGATTGTAGCCTTTAGAACTAAACAAGCTTTATACCTCGTATCTTCTATACCAGGGATTCCTTTCTTTTTCTTGAAAATTCACTTGCAGCTAATAATTCTCTTTCTTGTAGATAGTTTTATCAACTTCCATGTATGATTCTTATAGAGAGACTCCATCTCCTTATTCATTGTCACTAGCCACTCTATAGAACTGGTACTAGAGATAGCTTGATTGTATATGGAAGACTTTCTATCTTATTCTGTATCATGTTCTATTAAAAGAGCATAAGCAACCAAATTCTCATATCTATATATTTGCGGTGGTTGGATCTGTTTCCTCATTTTATTTATAGCAATATTCTACTTTTCAATTTATAAAATTTCACAAACTGAGGTGTTTAATAATTGAACTTATTTTGACTGAGAAAAATTTTATAATTATAATATACCATCAGTCTCTACCTCCACCTTCTTACTAACACTCGGGGTCTTATCGAAAGAAATATGGTTAGGATATAATATAGCCGACTCATCAAATGTGACGTCCTTACAAATGAGCAACTTTGATGATTTAGGATATCATAGTCTATATTCCTTAATCCCTAATGTATAACTAATAAAAATACACTTTTTAGTCCTAGGTTTTAACTTACCTTCATTTACATGAGCATAATCAGGACAACCAAATATTCACAAATTAAAATAATTGAAGGGATACCAGACCATACCTCCTCTAGAGTTTTGCAATTAAGTACTAAATATGGAGATCAGTTTATCAGGTAACATGCCGTAGAGATCGCCTCTATCCAAAAGCTCTTCGCTAAGCTAGCATTAGAGAGCATGCATCGAGCCCTCTCCAAAAGAGTCCTGTTCATCCATTTAGCTACCTCGTTCTATTGTAGAGTATACCTAATGGTCTAATGTCGGATGATCCATTCCTTCTTACAAAATTTCTCAAATTTTGATAAACAGAATCCCAAACTATCGTCGACCCTCAATCTCTTGATCTTCTTTTCAGTTTGCTTCTCAATCATAATCTTTCATTGCTTAAAATAATTAAACACTTCATATTAACTTTTAGAAAGCACACTCATACTTTACGAGAAAAGCCATAAATAAAAATCAATATATATCTAGCACCACTATAAGTAGGAATATGAGAGGGTCCCTAAAGATCTAAATGAATATAGTCTAGAGTATCTTTTGTTTGATGGACTACGATCTTAAAATTAATTTTTTTTATATGTCAAGAATACAATGCTCGTAGAAGTCTAACTTACTTTTCAAACTCTGACCACCCAATAGACCTCTTTTAGTCAACTCAATTATACCATGCTCACTCATATGATCCAGTCATATATGCAATAATTTGGTGCTATCTAAATCTAACATAGATGAAGAAGTTACCACCACTGAACCTGTCATGGTGGAACCTTGTAGAACATACAACAAATCGGACAACTTAACTTTCATCACTCCGAGATTTTCTTTAATGACCTTCATCAATCCATCAACCGAAGAATACCTTATGCCCTTATCATCAAGAGTACCTAATGGGATAAAACATTTTTTCATATCCAGAACATGTCAAACCTTCGATAAAGTCCGTATCATTCCATCGAATATCCTCACCTGAATAGTGCCTATACCAATAACTGTACACTTGGCATGATTTTCTATCAATACAACTCTACCTTGAATAGGCTTGTATGTTGAGAACTGCTCCCTATGAGTACAGATATAATAGGAACACGCGGAGTCCATAAGCCACTCATCTTGTCCATGTATCGTATTTGTAGTTGTGAAGATAATATCACCACCATCTGATTTTCCTACTGCAACACTTACTTCTATCTCAATATTAGTGATTTTTTGATCTTGATGCTTATCATTTCTCTTTTGCTGTTCTTTAATTTTTAACTTGAAATAATCAGCTTTTATATAACCCTTCTTCTTGTAATAACAACTGTTGCCACCTAGATCGCCGTGGTCCATAGCTTTGATATGTTGTGGGTGTGTCGGGCTCCCTCTAGATACTTGATCTTCTTTTCCAATAGCACCTTGGTCGGTCTATCCTATAAAAAAGAGGAAACCCGACCAGGAATTTTGGTGAAGACACTTCGACGATCAAGTTAGTTAGGATAATCAAGGGGAACAGGGACACCTCCGCGTAGAGGAGTAAAATCCGATCTAAGAGATGAAAAGTGAGTGGAAAGTTAGAGAGCAGGGAGGTTCTCTCTCTTGGTTCCTTGCTCGTTTGCTCTCTTTGTCTTACCAGTTGTCTCCCTTTATCAAAGTCCATTCTTCCATTTTATATAAGAGAAATGGCCCATACCAGATCTGGGGATTCATCGGGACGTTACTTTCCCAATACCCTCTTTTGGTGAGATTTTTCTCTCTCAGTGGCTTCACCCCTGTCGGACTAGTCCTTAGAAGGAGATCTTTTTATTGGGGGTGTTCGCCGGTGTAATACGGGTCATGTCTCTTTGGTAAAGCAATTTTTCATGGGAGGTGCGAGTGCCGTGCCACTGAGCCCCGAGCCATGGTGGAGCATTTCTATTCCCAGAGAGACCGTTAGAGTGCTGCAGGGCCTGGGGCCTTAATAGGATACTCCTCTTAGAGAAGGCATAGATGTCGTGTTGCGGGAACGGAGCCCTAGTTGCATGGCAGGGGGAGTAGGTGGCATGCTGTAGGGCCTAGAACCTGGTGGAGCACACATTGTGTAGAGAGTGTAGGTGACGTGTTACAAAGCCTGGACCCTCCGGTGGAACATACACCACCCTTCAGGGATCGTAGGTAGCTTGGAGCCTCCGTGCCATAGTTTGAATTCCTTCTGGTCTTTTCTCTCTTACTCCCGGCCGATCCTCTGGTGGTTGATAATGCCTCTGAGTTTAGGGCAGTGATTATGTCTTGGAAAATGGGATCTTCATCTCGACCTTGGGAGGTGGGAACACGACCTTAAGAAGCGAGAGCACAACCTCGATCGGGAGCTCGATCCTGGATGGGAGCTAACCTCGATCGGGGGCTCAACCTCGGATGGGAGCATGACCTCGACTAGGAGCTCGACCTCAAATGGGAGCTGATCTCAGTCAGGAGCTAGACCTCAGAAGGTGGGAGCATGACCTCGATCGGGAGCTCGACCTTGAAAGGGAGTTGACCTCAACCGGGGGCTCAACCTAGGATGGCGGGAGCACTACCATAGCTGGGAGCTAACCTCAGCAAGGGGCTCGACCTCGAATGGTGGGAGTGCAACGTCGACTGAGAGCTCGACCTCGGATGGGAGCTGACCTCAACTAGGGGCTTGACCTCTGATGGCGGGAGCACGACCTCGATTGAGAGCTTGACCTTGGATGGGAGCTGACCTCGGCTAGGGGCTTGATCTCGAATGGTGAGAGAATGACCTTGACTGGGATGGGAGCTGACCTCGACCGGGGGCTCAACCTCGGATGGTGGGAGTACGGCCTCGACCGGGAGCTCGACCTTAGATGGGAGCTGACCTTGACTAGGGGCTTGACCTCGAATGGCGGGAGTATGACCTCAACCGAGAGCTCAACCTCGATTGGGAGCTTGACCTCGGATGGCGGGAGCTTGACCTCGGATGGCGGGAGCATGACCTCGATTGGGAGCCTGTCCTCGGATAGCAGGAGCATGACCTTGGATGAGAGCTGACCTCAGCCGGGGGCTCGACCTCGGATAGCAGGAGCACAACCTCAACCAGGAGCTTGACCTCGGAAGGGAGCTGACCTTGGATGGGGGCTTGACCTCAGATGGCGGGAGCACAATCTCAGATGGGAGCTCGACTACGGAACTTCATTTGGTCACAGCATCCAGGTGGCACCTTCTACCAGCATGGCCACCAGATGAGTCCGACGCGGACTCCACATCAGCGATCATGCCATATCAAGTCCCCCCACTTTCGAGCCCAGAGTATATCACGGTGCTCGGGGCGAAGAGAGTAATGATGATGCTAACATGGAAGGACACATTCTGCACCATTAATGCATCGAGTGCCGGCATCCCAAGGTTGCATTTTTGCACCAATGAGGGGACACCATGTCAGCTCGATTAGGAGAGACATAATTGCTACGCTAGGCTCGAAGTGATTTCCTCCAAATCGAAGCGCTGCTTCAAATATATCATGACACGTGGCAAACATCCATTGCCCGGGAGAGGAAAGGATGCATGCTTTTGACCAGTATGATGCAACGGGGGTCTGCAGGTTTTTTTAGAGGGGTTCATCTTTCCGTTCCTTAAGAACTTTTTCAAACGAGGGGGGTGAAGTTTTTGCAGAGCTCTTGTTCCTCCTCAGTCTCATCTTCTTGATCTAGAGTCCAGAGTCCTTTACAGGTTAGCCCTCTCTTTCCTTCCTTCTTCTCATTTGGCCTATGCTGAAGGGGATCTCGTAGGATCCTTAGGTCTTTAGCTCTTCGTCCTCACCTTCTTTTTCTTCTCCACGAGTTCCTCCGATAGAGGGCATAGTTGCTTGGATTACTTCGACAAGGCAGGGCGATCTTAGCCGAGACCTCCTTCCTCGGATAGCGAGGAGGACAAGGTTCCTCTAGTAGTCTGTAGGGGTCCTCACCAGACGGGGATAGTCATAGGCACCCCTACAGCTCCTCCTCCCATCCCTGAGTCGAGTAGTCCATTCGGCATTGCTTCGACGATGACTGAGGAGGACCTCCTCCATATTTGGAGCACATATGGGATCCTGGATTCCATCTGTCTCTCGATTCTGGGATTGGAGGAGCGGGTCACTTCCAGTGGCCCGGGCCGGGTCGCCCTATACAAGAACTTCTTCCTCGGGGGCCTTAATCTTCCCTTCCATCCCTTCTTCCTTTCTTTCTTGAATAACTTCCGTTTGGTCCCGACCTAACTCACTCTCAATGCCGTTAGGACCATAGTTTGTTTTACCATCCTTTGTCATTTTTATGGGATTGTTGCCCGTTTCTCCTTGTTCAAGGTCCTCTTCACCCTGAAGCACCACCCGATCGATAACGGGTGGTGGTTTGTGGCCCCGTGCCCAAGGGCTATCAAATTGCTGGGGGCTATCAAACTGGACCTGTCTTCTTCCATCAAGGGATGGAAGAGCATGTTTCTATTCACCTCAGTTGAGGGGGTGGACTAGGTTTGGAGTGATCTAGATCGCTCTCCCAACTGGTAGTCCTCCATTGAGCCGGTCGACAAGGAGGTGTATGACTGGCTCGTCACCTCCGAGGTCCTAGCTCTCTGGGACCTGCTAACCGAGCAAAACATTGCCAACACTGAGGTCTGTATGGCCCAATCTCAGGGTAAGGCTCAATGTCAGGGCTTCTTTCTCTTAAGATAGATTTTGTTTCAGCTAGTGACTAATCGATCTTCTTCCCTCTTGTTGCAGAGATGAGGTTTACGATGGAGCAACTCCTACAGATGTCAAAGAAAAGGGCCACATCTACGGGGCCCAGGGAGGAGCCATCAAAGAAAGCCCAGGAGGAGCCAAAGTAGAGGCCTAGTGAGGGACCCTCTATTGGGTTTGCAGAGAGGGGGCGGTGTTGGAAATTGTGTGTCCCAAAGCCAATCGTCTAGGTTGTAGATGATTGTGCGACTCATGTATATGTATATGAATTATTGAATTGATTAAAAAGTTTATTCTGATTGTTCATCACATAACATCTTCCTAATTGAACTCTTGTGTGATGATGTCTTTTGAGCTACCTTGTATGTGATATAGAGAGAATGCATCGTGTATTTCATAAACTGGTTCACGATCAAAGGATACGCTATTTCAGGATGATGGTGCATCGAGAGTAGGTCGTTGATGTTATGTCTGTTGGTTGTCCTCTTAACCAAGTAGCATGGAAATGCTGGCATGATATCAAGTATTGTGTTTGACACTCACTAAGCATGACTCCCATGCGAGATTCTCTTTCTGTGAAAGAAAAGTTTTACATTAGAACGTAGACATGAATTATTTCTCTGACTTGAGATCACTATGGCAGCTTGCAAGCAACTCACTGTGCTTAGGTACCGGACTACCAGATTTCTAATCCGATGATGGAAGGTTGCTGGGTACAGTTAAGTACTTGTATAGTGGTAGTAGGATCAAGATAGGATTGATCTCTCTAGATGGTTTGGATTGAATGCTTAATGTACCTCAATTGAGAAACACCTTAGCCAGGACATTCCTTGTAAGGAGTTACAGGGATTTTTTGTTTAAGACATATTGAGATGGACTGATTAGGGTTGGACAGTTTAACTCTAAGTCATTTGAAGCATTAGGAGATCAAATGAATAAGCTCAATAATATTCCATAATCGACAGGTTCTTATTGCTTTGCAACCTTCGACCTATCCGAATGCCAAGTATCATTGCTAGTTGGCAACTTTGGCTGGTATTGGAAATGTTCCTATACTACCGGATTAGTATTTGAACCTATGGGGTCACACATCATGGGGTTTCTTCTTGATTTGGTGGCTTGGGAACGATTGTAAGTCATTCTGGACTTGTTTGACAACAAGTTGTTAAAACTACCAATAGAGTTGACCTGAGGCGAGTCGACCCGTCTGATGGATTTGCTAAAAAAATTGAGAATGCTTCATTGATGGCTGTAAGTGTTATAGCAATCAATGATTGGTATTTCTAGGTTTTAATTATCTATTGTTGCTGAAGTCCAAAGATCTTGTAACCTACATGAGTCCCAAGAGACTCTAAACCTTCCATTTAATCTCTCATTCTCTCCCCTTTATGGTTTTACTTAAGGGGATTGTTTTAGGGCTAAAAATGAGAAACTTCATTCTTGATTAAGCCCAAGACTCTGCTGTTCTCTAGTCAGAAGTCTTGCTTGATCTCTAAGAGATTGGGTAATGAAAGGATTAGGGTTTTGGGATTCTTGTGTGCATACCTATTGTTGAAGTTTGGGATAGAGTATTCTAGGAAAGGTTTTTGGGTACTTTGCTCCATCTGTTCAGTAGCAGATTCTTTAAGGAGTTGAAGAAAGAGTCCACCATTGCCACCTTATTTCCGGAAAGGCTAGCATCTTGAAGAAAGGAGGAGAGTCCCCTTACCCCGATGTGAACTACTTGTAGAGGCAGGATGCTTGTGCTCCATGCAGGGCTATTGCTCATCCTTGAAGTACCTCCTCTCCTGGTGATCGTCACCTTGGAAAAAAAGTTTGTACTTCTATTTTATGGGTCTGAAGAAATGATCTTCAATACCCTTGTATGTGATTCAAAGAATGGTTCAATGAATTACATGCTTTGTTTGCTTGACTTCATACATGTATTACTATATATGCATAAAGATATGTGTAGGGCCTGTGTTAATTAGATTAACATGTAGGATAAAATTGTTTTATCTCCTTCCACTACATCATGTAGTTTAGAAAAGTTTTAAATTGCATGTATCGGCCCTACCTGGGTTTGCCCAATATTGGTATAAGAGCCACAGGTTGAATGCAAAATTAGTTTAATACTTTTGTATGAAATCGGTATGATATCCTTCACAAAGTACTTAAGGTGGATTCACCATGGCCATCCGGTCATAGGAGAGAAGTATGGTTTAAAGGCCATCTCTTTCCATTCACTGGGGTTCTCGTATGGCATGTAGGGGTGCCGCTGCATCATGCCTTATTAAGAAGAAAGTGATGGATTTGATAGGTTAAAATAGTTTTAATCTATGTTTTAGATCATAACTATGTTTAGATAAGATCTAAAAGATGTATGATCTAAGATTTTAAAAAGTTCAAGCAAAAAGAGATGAATTTTAAAGTTGCTATTTTTAGCACAGGCAGACGAGACGACTTGTCCCTGCTTGAGTTGACTCATCTCTATGAACAAAAAGAAAAGTGTTCTGTCTGAGCTGACTCATTCCTGTACGAGTTGACTCAGATCTAAGAATAAAGGAAAATTTTTCTGGACGGGCTGACTCGACCAGAAAACCTTAAAACAGTAAAGTTAAAGTTCATATTTTTGTGAAATTGTTTTACTTGTTTTTGAAATTGTTTCAAATCTGAGTTAATTGAAAATGTTTTAATTGGCATGTTACACTTAATTGAGAATTAAGCTGTATTATTGAAACTTTAAAGAATTAGGATATGATTCTAATCTTAAGTCATGATTGATAAATCATGGATTAATTAGGTTAGCTGTAATTGGATCCTTGAATGTGTTAGATCTAGTTTTAGATGAATGGATTAATTAGAGAAAAGACTAATCAAAAGTTGAATTAGGTCTCTCCTATATAGATCTATCTAATAGTTAGTTAGATCAGTCCATACATCTAAATGGACTTGATTGATGGCTTCGTGGTGAGCCCGGGTCTTTATGTCAGTCTGATTTAGTATGGTAAACCACTTGGTATCTAAGATAAGTCTGACATTGGTGATAAAGGTTCTTTGGGGCTAACTCTTACCTGGCCAACTCATGGTTGGTGTCTAAGGCAAGAGGCTTACCTGGCATAACCCATCCCTTGATCTTACTTACCTGGCTAATGTGGTGAATCAGATCAGATTAGACTATCTATTGAATCAAGTTAACCCATGTCAACTAAGGTTAATCGGTTGACTGCTTTAAGGTGCCCATGGACCAATTTGATCTTGAAACCCTCTAAGAGTTTAGTGGGAGTCTTCTTGATCAAGGTCCATGCTTTCTTCTCATATGTTACAAAATTTAAATCCTCTAAATTATTAGGTCTATAAAAAGACTAAGTTATATGATAACCTAAGTCTTAGCCTCCCATTAAGTTGGATTGGTAATGTGTCCATAAGTTGGGTGATTATCGACAGCTCTAAAGAACGGGTGGTCATCATGTGAGTGGAATTGCTATTCAGCATATGATGGCTCAGTGCGACTATCTCAACATGTGGTCAAGTGGGCCGGCCAAAGTTGGGCTTTATCATGCATTAGTTAAAAGCATCGAATATGATTATGTTAATGGTTAGACCTAACCAGGACCTTCAATAGAAGGCCCAAAGGTCGATTGTGAGCACCCCTGGAGCAAAATGAATACTAGGAATTGCTTAGACAAGTAATTAGTATTGTACCTACCTTTAGATGCATATAGGTTGGTCGGCCAAAGTCGGGCTCATGTGTACTCTATTGGATCCTAGTACCCGCTAAAGGATAAATGTTATTCTTCGGATTGGAGTATAGAGGCTACCAGTATGATTAAAATAGTGGAAGAAACCTTTAGACTAAAATCCATGTCTTTAGGATGTTTAAAATGATTCATATACTAATAGGTCTTATTCTCCTTTTTTAGATAATGTCGACCACTTTGTCGCTCCGGCCATTATTGGATAATGACAAACTCACTGGACCAAACTTCGATAGCTAGTATCGAAAACTCAGGATAGTCCTGGAGCATGAACGGATCCTTTACGTGATAACAGATCCGACGCTTGAGATCCCAGCCCCCAACACTCGTGGCACTGTCAAAGACACTTACCAGAAGTGGATCTCTGACTGCACCATGGTGCATTGTATTATGATGGCTGCGATGAGGGATGAGTTCAGTCACAAATTTGAGGAGGCCCAGCCAGAAGAAATGCTTCAAAGGTTGAAGGAGTCTTTTGGCACTCTGGATGACATTAAGAGATACCGGATCTCTTCTGCCATCTATAACATGTGTATGCATGATGGAGCTTTGGTAACTGATCATGTAATGTACATGATCAAGTTATTTAAGCGTTTGTGCAAACTCGGATATCCTTTGCACGACTAGCTTGGCAAGGATGTGATACTGAATTCTGTCCCCTTCCTACCAGGTCTTTCTCGACAACTTCAGAATGAATAGGCCTGCAGTAAACTATCATGAGATGTTGGGGTTCCTGCAGACTTATCAGAGAGATCATAATCTTAATAAGGGATTGGTGAATTTGGTGGGAGGTTCTGGAGCAGGGCATCGTACCTTTGGAAAATGGAAGAAAAAAAGAATAAGAAATGCAAAGTGCTGGGCCTAGTCAGACTAAGAGGGTGAAGGTTGATAAGAGTCAGCAGAGTGCTTCTTCTGCAAGAAGCCGGGTCATTGGAAGCGAAATTGTTCTGCTTACCTTGCTACCCTAGACCCGAATAGGCAAAGAAAGGGATAGCAGCAAGCTGTTGCTGCTCAAGGTATTTATATGATAAATCCTTGTAGTTTCTCTATTTGTGATACTACTAGCTGGGTATTGGATATCATAAGTCCTTACCATATTTGTAATTCATTACAGAGACTTCAAGTTAGTAGGAGATTCAAAAGTGATGAAAGATTTCTGAATGTTGGGAATGGAAGTCAAACTCCAATTCTGGCATTGGGAACTATTTCTCTGTATTTTGAGTCTTGTACTATCATTCTTAATGATTATCATTTTTGTCCTTCCTTTTTAGCGAAAATCATTTTTGTAGGCATGTTGGCTAAAGATAGTTATGAATTATCTATAAAGATGATATTTGCAAAATTACGTTGAATGGTTCTAATGTGATGATTGGACAAGTAAAGAATGGCGTATATATACTATCACAGCCTGTTATTGTATTGTACACTGCTAATAAATGTCCTAGGTTAGATATAGTCAGTGATACTTATCTCTGGCACTGTAGGCTAGGTCATATAAACAAGAATAGAATAAATAATTTAGTGGGAGAAGGTCTCCTTGATATCGCTGAGAGTGAATGTTTACCCTCTTGTGAATCTTGTCTGCTTGGAAAAATGACCAAGTCACCTTTTACTGGAAGAGGTGAAAGCACCAGTGATATTCTAAGTCTAGTACATATTGATATATGTGGACCTATGAATATCAGTGCAAGAGGTGGGTATAATTATTTTATTATGTTCACAAATGACCTATCAAGGTACGATTATGTCTACCTGATAAGACATAAATTTGACTCGTTTGAAATGTTCAAACGCTATCGTAATGAAGCTGAAAAATAAACTAGGAAGTTTATTAAAACCCTTCAATCAGATTAAGGGGGTGAATATCTTTCCAGTGAGTTTCTGACTTTTCTTGAGGAGAATGAGATTCTCTCTCAATGGACTCCTCCGCGGACACCTCAGTTAAATGGTGTGTTTGAAAAAAGGAATCAAACTCTGTTGGACATGATTCGATCCATGATGGGCTTAGCAAGTCTACCTAAATCCTTTTGGGGATATGCTCTTGAGTCAGCATGTTACCTTTTGAATAGAGTTCCAAGTAAGTCTGTTGATAAAACACCATATGAGATATGGACTAGACATAAGCTAACTCTCTCACCTTCGAGTTTGGGGGTGTTCGGCTTATGTCAAGCATCTAGAGACGGATAAGTCTGATAAGTATCTTTTTGTTGGGTATCCTAAAGAATCCAAAGGAAATAATTTCTATTTGCCTGGTGAACAAAAGTTGTTCGTCGATCTTAGGACAACCTTTTTAGAAAGGGAGTACCTTGGTGAAGGCACTCAAGCTACTGAGATTAAACTTGGGAAAGTTCAACGATAGAAAAACCTTCTCACTTTAAGGCCATTATAGAATCGAATTTGATTAGATCAGATCTAGAGCCCATAGTGCAACCATTAAAGAGATTTAGTAGAGTACCTGTTGCCCAGATATGGTACCCAAGAGGGGGGGTGAATTGGGTATTTTAAAAATTAAAGCAATATATGTGCTAACAAGTTCTAAGGTGAAGAGTGATAGTGCTCAAATAATTGTGCAACGGAAGCAATGAAATAAAACGACAATTAAAGAGCAAAAGAAGATAAAGAGAAAGGCAATGCAAACACACAAGAAGTATAGTGGTTCGGTGCACCTAGCACCTACATCCACTCCCCAAGCTCCACTTGGGAATTTCCACTATAATCTTTAGATTACAGCCGACTTGTTTTACCAGGCTCACAAGTCAAAACCTTACACACTTGTTTTGGCTTCGGGCTTACAAGCAACCCTAGTTGGTTTTATCAATTGGCTCACCAACAAACCTCACTCATTTGTTTTGGTTTCGGGCTTACAAGCAACCATAGTTGGTTTTATCAATTGGCTCACCAACAAACCTCACTCACTTATTTTGGCTTCGGGCTTACAAGCAACCCTAGTTGGTTTTATCAATTGGCTCACCAACAAACCTCACACTAGTTTCAAATTCCCTTGAAACTAGCCTACCACAAATAGAATATGAATACAATGAATAAAAACAAGACAAACTCCTTTTTGAGCAAAAGGTAATTCGATGAAGCTCTTGATGGAGACTCTTCAAGCCTTTCTCTTGGAATCTTGGACCTCACTAAATGCCAAACTCTTGAAAGTTGGATTCCTCAAAGATGGAAAGCTTTTGGCTAGGAAATCTCTTGGTTTTCTCACTCTTTTGGCTTGGAAGTGATTGAAGGCTTTTTACTTTCACTCTAATCCTTTTCACTTTGTCTCCATATCTTTTTTGAAGTTTGATGGAGGTTAAATACTTCATTCAAGCTGAAACAACTCCACAAGTCCGTTAGAATAAAAAATATGGCCGTTTATGGCTATTAGAAATCAAATCAAAAGTTCAGAAAAACTAGCCGTTATGCTATGAGTCGACCTCATGAGTCGACCTCTGGATCAAGTGTCGACCTCATGAGTCGACCTCCAGTTTATCTTAGGCAAAAATCCAGAAAACCATAGTTCTGCCCAGTTTGAATTCTCAGGCTATGAGTTGACCTCTGGTGTCGACCTCTAGACAGGTGTTGACCTCAGGTGTCGACCTCTGGACAGGTGTTGACCTCAGGTGTCGACCTCTGGATAGGTGTTGACCTCAGGTGTCGACCTCTGAAGCGTGCCACTGAAATTTTGCCGTGCCGGCCTTGCTGAACTTTTCTTTTCTTCATGAGTCGACCTCTGGTGGTCGACCTTTGATTTTCCAAGGACTTTTTCAACTGAATATAAGCATTTCTTCATTCAACATGGATGAGTACTAGAATTTGAGAAATACACTTAAAACACAATTAGTACTCATATATACTTAAACATTTTGTCAATCATCAAAATCAAGACCAGAGTCAACAATCTCTCCCTTTTTGATGATGACAAAACCTTTAAGTATATGAATAGGGTAAGCTTAAAAAAATTAATAAAAAGATTAATAAAAAGATAAACATGTAAGCTCAAAACAATAAGCACCAAGCTCCCCCTCAAAATATGATCCAAAAAATCTTAAAAAAACATTTTTCAAAATATGCAAAATTTTCAAATTTTCAATATTTCTTCTTACTAATTCTTTCCTTTAGTTAAAAACATTTTACATTCTTCTCCCCCTTTTGCACTTTCTTTTATTTCTCAAAAGATTTTTCATGTTTATCCAATCTTCCCCTTTTCATACTTAACAATTTTCTCCCCCTTTCTGACATCATGAAAAAGGGTGAAAGGCAATACAAAGTGGGAATGAAGTTGGAAAGAAAATCAAAATCAAATGCATGAAATCAAATATTTATGATATCAATTGAATATGATATAAATTGAACAAGATACTAAAGAATGTAAGCACATGCAAGAAATGATTTGATGTATATTATCCATTCTCCTTACTTGTTCATGGGATAAGGTCACAGCGGCACCCCTACATGTCATAAGAGAGCCCGTTGAATGGGAAGAGAGGGTCTTTAAGCCCTACTTATCTCCTATGACCGGACGGCCATGGTGACTAACCCAATCCGAAGCGGTTACTAGGAATTCTTATAAAAAAATTTTGATGCCAATAGAATATGATACCATTTGAATGTAACTCCCCCAAAGAATTAGATTTGAAAACAAGAAGGAGTACCAGAGCAATAATTTAAGCAAAGCATGATATCAACAAGATATTCAAAGCATCAAATATGATAACAAATCTTTTGATGCTCCCCCTGAATATTATTCCTCCTTTAAAAAAATGCATTTATTTCAGGAATAAAACATGAAAGCTTATGCATCAAGATTTAAAATTTTTCAAGATATTCATGATTTTCAAAATACAAAGCATTTATATCGCATAAAAACGTTTAGCATTATTTCAAATTCATTTTAAGATGATTTGATATCCATACAAATGCTAGAAGTAATATGATATCAAGTCTAGCTATTAGAGCAAGGGTTTGTCAATAAGCATACCTTCTTCTTAAAAGTAACCCTTAACTACTAGTTCTATACTTGATCCCAATCATTTCTAGATTATGTATAGATGCCAAAAATAAAAACATATAAATCATAGCATTTCACTTGAAATAATTTAGAAACTATATTAATCAAAATCAAGTGAAGATCTAATAATCACAAGTTTGACCATGAGAGCTTGAAATCCATCAACATCAAAATGGTCATGATCACAACAAATGATTATTAGTCTAAGCTTGATTCTAATCAATCAATTAAAACATTTTCAAATCAATATGCATCTTTAAAAGTATTTTTCATGAAATACATTAATCAAAATCAAGTGAAGGTCTTACAATCATAAATTTAATCATGATAGCATGAAATTCATCAACACCAAAAAGTTCATGATCATAGCCAATGATGATAAGTCCAAACTTGATTCTAATTAACTATTTAAAATAATTTTTCAAAGTAATTGATGCAATAAAATTAATCTACAATTTTAATTATGGAAGGAGATGTTTAGAATTTACCAATATACATAATCCTTCCTTTTACCATTTAGTCCAAAATATAGCTTGTCCACTTCTTTAAATTGTCTTGTACAACCTCTTTTCAAGAACTTCCTTTCTTCATATTGGGTTGCAAGACATTCCTGCAAAACAAATTAAGTGGATATTTTTGGTACCCAAACTTTCTTGGGTCCTTTATGATTAGTAATTATGGTTCCTTTTGGAACCCAAACTTTTCTTAATCTAGAAGGATAAGCATTGAAACCACATTTATAAGAAAAACTGAAAGTAGCAGGAATATAGAAATTCTTCAAAAGTTTTTGCTTCTTTTCCTCAATCAAAATATTTTTCTCATTAAAAACTTTATCACATAAATCTTTCAAAATAACATTTTCTTTTACTGAAAATTCTTTTTCTTTAGAAAGATTATTCTTTTCATTTTTCAAAATATCAATCTTGGCATTTAAATCATCATTTTTATTTGCAAGATTGGTGTTGTCAAGAGTAAATGAATCTACATGCCTATTTAATTTCTTGTGCTCAATTTTTAGCAATCTATATTCATGCACAAGATCATTAGATGCATCATGTGATTCTTTAAAGGTAAAATCATAATTATTTTTAGCACATACCTTTTTCTCATTTGCCATGAAACAAAGATGGGCAACTTCATCATCCGTATTTGAATCTTCGCTATCGCTCCAAGTTGCCATCATTGCCTTGAATTTCTTTTTGGCCTTGAGAGCTATTATTTTCTTTTCTGTATCAGCTTCCACTATCCTTTGCCATAAGTTCAACTCATAGGTCATGAGTGAACCGATAAGCTCCTCCAAAGGTAAGGTTTCTACATCTTTAGCTTCTTGGATCGCCGTCACCTTTGGATCCCATGATTTTGGCAAGGATCTAAGAATTTTGTTCACCAAATCAGCATTAGTATAGATTTTTCCAAGACTTTTTAATTCATTAATAATAGTCATAAATCTTGAAAACATATCAGATATAGATTCATAATGCATCATTTCAAAAATTTCAAAAGAATGTGTAAGCAAATTAATTTTAGTGTTCTTCACTTGAAGAGTACCCTCATGAGTAACTTCAAGTGTGTCCCATATTTCCTTCGCTGATGTGCATGTAGAAACTCTATTAAATTCATTTAAGTCCAATGCACAATAAAGCAAGTTCATTGCTTTAGCATTGAGTTCAATTTATTTAATGTCATATTCATTCCAATCCTCTTCGAGCTTTGGAATGGAATTGCCATTAACCAAAATGGAAGGAATATGAGGACCACTAACAATGGTTTTCCAAAGATGATAACTAATAGATTGAATATGGATGCGCATGCGAGTTTTCCAAAATGTGTAATTTATGCCATTGAAAAATGGTGGTCTAACACTAATACCTACAAGGGTTACCATGAACTTTAGCTCAAAATCGTTAGATTTTCAATCAGAGAACCGAGCTCTGATACCACTTGTTGCCCAGATATGGTACCCAAGAGGGGGGGTGAATTGGGTATTTTAAAAATTAAAGCAATATATGTGCTAACAAGTTCTAAGGTGAAGAGTGATAGTGCTCAAATAATTGTGCAACAGAAGCAATGAAATAAAATGATAATTAAAGAGCAAAAGAAGATAAAGAGAAAGGCAATGCAAACACACAAGAAGTATAGTGGTTCGGTGCACCTAGCACCTACATCCACTCCCCAAGCTCCACTTGGGAATTTCTACTATAATCTTTAGATTACAGCCGACTTGTTTTACCAGGCCCACAAGTCAAAACCTTACACACTTGTTTTGGCTTCGGGCTTACAAGCAACCCTAGTTGGTTTTATCAATTGGCTCACCAACAAACCTCACTCACTTGTTTTGGCTTCGGGCTTACAAGCAACCCTAGTTGGTTTTATCAATTGGCTCACCAACAAACCTCACTCACTTGTTTTGGCTTCGGGCTTACAAGCAACCCTAGTTGGTTTTATCAATTGGCTCACCAACAAACCTCACACTAGTTTCAAATTCCCTTGAAACTAGCCTACCACAAATAGAATATGAATACAATGAATAAAAACAAGACAAACTCCTTTTTGAGCAAAAGGTAATTCGATGAAGCTCTTGATGGAGACTCTTCAAGCCTTTCTCTTGGAATCTTGGACCTCACTAAATGCCAAACTCTTGAAAGTTGGATTCCTCAAAGATGGAAAGCTTTTGGCTAGGGAATCTCTTGGTTTTCTCACTCTTTTGGCTTGGAAGTGATTGAAGGCTTTTTACTTTCACTCTAATCCTTTTCACTTTGTCTCCATATCTTTTTTGAAGTTTGATGGAGGTTAAATACTTCATTCAAGCTGAAACAACTCCACAAGACCATTAGAATCAAAAATATGGCCGTTTATGGCCGTTAGAAATCAAATCAAAAGTTCAGAAAAACTAGCCATTATGCCATGAGTCGACCTCATGAGTCGACCTCTGGATCAAGTGTCGACCTCATGAGTCGACCTCTGGATCAAGTGTCGACCTCATGAGTCGACCTCTAGTTTATCTTAGGCAAAAATCCAGAAAACCATAGTTCTGCCCAGTTTGAATTCTCAGGCTATGAGTCGATCTCTGGTGTCGACCTCTGGACAGGTGTTGACCTCAGGTGTCGACCTCTGGACAGGTGTTGACCTCAGGTGTCGACCTCTGGACAGGTGTTGACCTCAGGTATCGATCTCTGAAGCGTGCCACTGAAATTTTGCCGTGCCGGCCTTGCTGAACTTTTCTTTTCTTCATGAGTCGACCTCTGGTGGTTGACCTTTGATTTTTTAAAGACTTTATCAACTGAATATAAGCATTTCTTCATTCAACATGGATGAGTACTAGAATTTGAGAAATACACTTAAAACACAATTAGTACTCATATATACTTAAACATTTTGTCAATCATCAAAATCAAGACCAGAGTCAACAGTACCACATCAACTAGACAAATACTATGATTTCTTGGTCCGAGACAGTGATCTTGTTGAGCTCGATGAGAATAATAAGGACCCGATCACCTATATGGATGCCATGTCAAGGTCTGATTTTGAGTCATGGCTGAGAGTTATGAAATCCAAAATGGAGTCCATGAAAATCAATAATGTATGGACATTGGTTGATCCACCTGAAGGGATAAAACCTAATGGATGCAAGTGAATCTTCAAGAGAAAACGGGGCATAGATGGGCAGGTAGAGACCTATAAAGCCCGTCTGGTTGCCAAGGGATATCGTTAGCGTTATGGTATTGACTATGACGAGACATTTTCTTCTGTGGCAATGCTTAAGTCCATTCGGATTATGCTTGCTATAACAATATATTTAGATTATGAAATCTGGTAAATGGATGTCCGAACAGCTTTCCTAAATGGTGAGATGGAAGAAGAGGTGTATATGATGCAACCTGAAGGGTTCACATCCACAAATGAGTCTAAAGTGTGCAAGCTTCAGAGGTCCATTTATGGACTGAAGCAGGCTTCTCGGAGTTGGAATATGCATTTTGATAAGTGTATCAAGATGTATGGCTTCGTTAGGAATGGAGAAGAACCTTGTATATATAAATGGGCAAATGGTACTGTAGTTGTATTTCTTGTTTTGTATGTAGATGACATTCTCTTAATCAGGAATAACATTCCAGCATTGCAAGGAATAAAGGTTTGGCTTTCATCTCAATTCTCTATGAAAGACTTGGATGAAGTCTCATTCATACTGGGTATGAAGATCTATAGAGATAGATCTAAGAGGCTTCTGGGACTGTCCCAATCTATGTTCATAAATACTGTGTTGAAGTATTTCAGCATGGAGAATTTCAAAAGTGGCTATCTTCCGATAGGTCATGAAATTACTCTTTCCAAGAAGGATTGTATGACAACTCCTGAGAAAAGAGTGTATGAGTAAGATTCTATATGCTTCGATAGTGGGTTCTATTATGTACGCTGTGTTATGTACTAGACCAGACATGGCATACTCATTAGAGGTAGTGAGCGGATACCAATCTGACCTAGGTAAAGCTCATTGGAAAGTTGTTAACAACATCCTTAAGTATTTGAGAAATACTAAGGACCAATGGCTTATTTATGAAGATTCCGACTTAAAACTTGTAGGATACACTAACTCCAGTTTTCAGTTGGATAGTGATGATAGCAAGATGTATTTGGTTTTATATTTACCCTCAATGATGGAGTAGTCTACTGAAAAAGTTCCAAGCAGCATACAGTGGCTGATTCTATTTACGAGGCAGAGTATATTACAGCATCGGATGCAGCAAAGGAGGCTGTGTGGTTACGGAAGTTCCTAGGCGAGCTGGGAGTGGCACCTTTCCTGGATGGTCCTATTTCAGTGTATTATGATAGCACTGGAGCCATAGCTCAAGCCAAAGAGCCGAAGTCACATTAGCGCACCAAGCATATTCTGCATCGCTATCATCTTGTCTAGGAGATTATTGAACGAGGTGACATCGAACTTTTGAAGATCGATGGTAAGGAGAACTTGGCCAACCCCTTCATTGAAGCCTGATGCGGGACTAATATGCATGCAATTCTTTTTGTATGTTTTATATGTAGGGTTAGGTGATTAATTCTTGAATTTCAGATCAAAATTAGTTGTAGGGAATTTTGTATGAATTTTTGAAGCCAAGCATGCAGATTTGAACCTAGAAAAGTACTAAAGAAGGATCGCCGGGGCTGAGAAGCCTCGGTTAGGGCAAGTTCTCCTACAATATAAAGACTGGAGGTAGAGAGGGTGTACCTGACAATGTCTGAAGCGCTCGATGAAGATCGCAGTGAAGGGATCTCTTGTTTCTCAATGGATGCGGCCTGGAAAACCGAGCCAAAGACCTACGGATACCCGACTTTCTGCTCGTTGATCCGATTGAGGCTTGGCTAGAGTCGTTGGATTTGTAGAAACTTGGGGACCTGCTAACGACCTGCCAGGGGTTATAAAACTCAAAAGAAATCAAGAAAACAAAGGAAAATAACAAAGGGAAGAAAGTTTTGGAGGGGGCTGGAAGGATGGTCGGTGACAGGAAGATGGTTGCAAACACCGGGAAGAAGAACTCTCAAACCCCTTTATGCACACAGTAGGGTAATCACACAAAACAATATAAGAACTCAAGGTTTATTTCATATAAAAAATCTATCCTCATACAAGAGACTAGGGTCCTTTAAATAGACCCTTAGTCTTGGGCTCCAAGTAAGGACACATTAGTCTTTACATAAGAATCATACTCCTACTCAAACCCTAGCTAGAAAATAAGGAAACATTAGGTAGAAAAAATCTCTAAAAATTTTCTTGACTTGGTCAACACTCCAAGGACGCCTAGGGGGGCATGTTGGGCTTCTAAGAGCATAAAGAGGCCGGCCTAAAGGGGCTTGGGCACATGGTCTTGGGCCTTTGGAAGTTGGGGTGGCCTGATAGCCAGGTAGCAGGAATATTCCTTGGTATCTTGCTTCTTAGGGGCTTGGGCTTGGCGCTTGGGCTTGATTTCTTTGGGTTAGGATGCAGGTGGACCTCTGGAATCATGGATGCCCTGGTCTATGAATATATTCTGGCATCTGTAAGGGAATCTGGGCATCTGGAGGGCATCTGCAAGGAATCAGGGTTTTCTGAATTTTTCTCCTAGGGTCTTCAAATCTTCAAGCTGGGTTGGACTTGGGCTCAACTTCCATGTCTTCAATCAGGTTGGACTTGGTCTTCACTTGTATGATGTGGTCTTGAGTCTTCAGTATGCTTGGACAGGACTCAAAAAAAATAAAATTAGCTCAACATGTGCTGACTAGCATTGGACTGAATTAGCTCAACATGAGCTGACTAGTACAGAACTGAAATAACAACTCAAAAGACTCAAATAATAACTAAAATAGACTCAGATGGGCTAAGCCCTTATTACAGATGGACTCATAAATTATTGATCAATTCATAGAGGGTTGAAAAGCCTCTATCTTATTCTGGTACCTCCGGTGTCCCCACCAATAATTTATATCCACATTCTAATGCAAGTCTTCTCTTTGGTAGAAAGAGAATCTTGTATAAGGGTCATGCTTAGTGAAGTATCAAACACAACACCTGATGTCATACCAGCATCTCCATGCTACTTGGTTAAGAGAACAACCAATATATATTACATCAACGACCTACTCTCGATACACCATCATCCTGAAACAGCATATCCTTTGATCATGAGCCAGTTTATGAACTACACGACACATCCTCTCAACATTGCATATAAGGTAGCTCAAAGGACATCATCACACAAGAGTTCAATTAGGAAGATGACATGTGATGAACAACTAGAATAAACTTTTTATTCAATTCAATAATTCATATACATATGCATGAGTTGCACAACCGTCTACAGCCTAGATGATTGGCTGTGGAACACATTTCCCAACATCTCATCCTATAGTTGATACAAGCATTGGCTATTGCAAGGAATGGTCAACCTAAAATAATTGAGATTTGGCTAGGATCGCTTTCCACATCCATATCTAATATAATAAAGTCTACAGAGAAGTAGAATTCGTCCACCTTAACTAATACATCTTCAATTATTCCTAGTAGCACCTTAAGAGATCTATCAACTAGTTGAAGAGTACTGATATAGGCTTTAATACTCAAAGCCCAAAAAATTTATATACTACACTTGGGAGGAGATTGACACTTTCTCCTAAGTCCAGTAAGGCTTTCTTAATGGTTAGGCCCTCTATAACATAAGAAATGATAGGGTTACTAGGATCCTTGAGCTTGGATGGAGTTGTATGTTGAAAGACTGAGCTAGCTTGCTCAGTGAGGTAGACTTTTTTGGGAAGTGTGCTTGAGATCGATGTTTGTGGGTGCATAAATTCTTCAAGAATTTAGCATAAGTTGGGACCTACTTAAATTTAATCTTGGTCTTTGGTTTTCAAAAGAATCATCTTTAAATTTAATTGGATTCTCTGATGCTGATTATGCTGGTTGTAAAATAGATAGAAAAAGCACTAGCAGTACTTGTCAATTTCTAGGGTTGAATTTAATCTCATGGCATTGCAAGAAACAAAACTCGGTAGCACTATCTACTGCGGAGGCAGAGTATATTGCTGCAGGGAGTTGTTGTGCACAAGTGTTATGGATTAAACAACAACTAGAGGATTTTGATGTTTCACAATGTAAAATTCCTATCAAATGTGATAACACAAGTGCTATAAATTTATCTAAAAATTCTATTCAGCATTCTAGGACTAAGCACATAGAGATTTGACACCATTTTATTAGAGACCATGTTTTGAGTGGTGATATAGAACTAGAGTTTATACCTACAGAAAAATAACTAGCTGATATCTTTACCAAGCCACTAAATCAGGATAGATTTGAGTTGCTTAGAGGAGAATTAGTGCTACGTTATCCTTTCTAAATTTAGTAAACCTAAGGAAAAATTATCTAGAAAGCCTCCTATATTTATTCATGATTTTTGAACAACTTTCCTTGAATTTCTCAGTGTAGTTGAATTAAACTTTTGGACCATTTGATCTCTTTTGGAAAGTTTCTGTTCGAGTTGACTCGAGCAATCTTGCTCTGGTCGAGCCGGCTCAAATATTTGAATATCTTGCTCTTGCTTTGGTCGAGCCGACTAAGTCTGTGCTTAGTCGACTCGGTGTTCTGTTTGTTCTGAGTTCGCTCTGGTCGAGCCGACTCGGATATTTTTAGGGCAGAGCGAGTCGACTCGAAAGTCGAGAAATCACTATCTAGGAAAGTCTGGTCTGTCTTTCCTTAGTACTTCAGTCCCTCACTTTACTTTGAACACACTCTACTTCTCTCGGAAGCTCGACCATTCTCATAGAAATCATTCTCTAAAGCTTAAAATCCTTTGATTCCTCTGCAATGGCTCCTCAAAAATCTGTGAAGAAAGTTCTTCAACTCGACGAATCATGTAATCGCAGTACAGATGCAAGAGAAAGAAGGGAAAAGAGAAAAAGGTCCGCTCTAGTCCAACAAAATGAAGAAACTCCTCCTCCCGGGTAGTATGTCTTAATGATCAATTGACCTGTCACCTGCGGAAGAAGGATTGACTTTACATTCCCAGAGGAAATGGGAATGAAAATCGAACATTGGATAGAAAGCCAAGGGTGGAAGCATTTTTGTTCTTTAGACATATTGACCTACCCTTCACTAGTACGGACATTTTATGAGAATATTATTATTAAAGAATTTCATTTGAAATCAGTTGTCGAGGGAAAAATAGTTATAATTGATGAAGAAAGATTGAGCAAGCTACTACAAATGCCAATGATTGGTGTTACTGAACTTCTTCTACCAAACAAGGAGCACATTCTGAAACTCATTTTGGAAAAAGAGGAAGTGAGCATGGTCTGACATGTTCAAGCTAATCTACTATCAAGGGAAATGAGGCTGCTGCACAGTATGATCAGTAGAATTTTCATTCCTAGAACTGGCCATTTTGACTGGGTCAGTGAGAACGACATGCTCATCATGGGATATTTGATCAAAGAAGAGCCTCTCAACCTTTCCTACATAATGATGATCCAAATGACTAAAGCAGTAAGGAAGGTCAAAGCCTGTCTACCTTATAGTATGGTTTTCACTCTATTATTTGAAAAGGCAAGAATTGATTTGTCAAATGAAATAGGAAAGCCACTACATCACTTTGATATCTACTCTTTCAACTCACTTAAAAGAATGGGTTACAAGTTACAAGAAGGAAAATGGATTAAGAAGATACCTAGTCAGGTTGCTGCTACCATTTCTGAAGAAGATGAAGCTGCTACTAAAGAATGGACTGAAGACACTATGATTACTCCATCTGAACTCAAAAATCTGATATTTCAAAAGATGGAAACTATCTCCAACTCTTTGACAGATCATATGAATTCTGCAATTGAAGAAATCAGAAACTCAGTTGACATTAAATTGCAAGAATTGAAATCTGAACAAGAGCTTCACCAGCAAAAAGTGGAAAAAGAAATGAAGGATTTCAAGGAAGAAATCAGAAGCATTCTACTGCAATCCCAGAAAGAAACTACTCCCACTGAAGATGTTTTTGAATAGATCATCAAAGAGTCACTTGACATTCATATTCCTTCATCTGATCTACCTAAACCTACCAAGACCAAGAAAGAACCAAAAGCCAAGAAGACCAAAGTTTTTAGAGCCCATATTAGAACTAGATTCAGGGATTTAAGGTTTAAACCCCTGAAAACTAAGACCTCTGATAAAGTTATAGAGGTAGGCTCCTCTTCTTCATCTGAGGAAGAAGAAGAATAAGTTATGTAGTTAGTCTTCTGGTTGTATTTCTGAAATGAATGTTTGTTCCACTTGTTATCTTTTACAATTGCAATGTACTTTCTGTCTTGCAAACTTTTTAATGAAATGAATATTTTCTATTTATAAATTGTGCTTATTATGATATGATTGTAATGAAATTTTAATTAGAATTTCAAGTTTGAGAAAGTGAAATTATCTCAAACAAATATTAAAGACTTTCTCAATTTATTTTAAAATCTGAGCTTTATTTGAAATCACCTTTTTAATTGATTGACAAAAAGGGGGAGAATTATGAAAAATATGAAAAGAATGGGAAATTAGCTTCTTATCAACTATTCTTAAAGTGCAATGAAAAATGGGGAGTACAAAAATAATAGTACTGCTTAAATTACTTTAAAATCTAGAGAAAGGGGGAGTTTCTCTTGATTGATTTTGCTCTGACTTATATTCAAATTAATCCCATTGCTCTGATCATAATTGCATATTTTAACTCTCTAATACTCCATGTTTTATGCTAATTATAATATTATAAAGCATGACAAGTTTAACACTTTGATGACATATAGTAATGTCATCTGTTGAGCTTTGATTTTCTTTTAAATCCAATCAGCTCTGTTACATGTGAATATTTATATTTCAAATACTGTTATACATGTAAAGTGTCTTACTGATTTTTCATGCCCAGTGTTTTGTCATCATCAAAAAGGGGGAGTTTGTTGATCCCATAAGTGATTTTGATAATAACCAAATATTGGAACATGTATATTTATTTCTGACAACTCTTCAAGTGTTTGACAAGTTTTTGTAGGGTGAATTTCATGTTCAAACTTTAACTCATACTCTCATATTTTCTTGCTTGAGTTGAGTTGTAAGTGTTATTGTAAAGAAGAACCCAATCAAAAATGCTAATAAATTCAACTAAAAGGGTTACTTCTATAAGCGTGTGTGCCTTAGATTTTGTTTTTGAGTTGGTTTGTGTGAAATTATAAAAGAGTTGGTGAGAGTTTTCTTTAAGTTCAAATTGTAAAAATCCTGAAGAAGACACTCGAGTCGACCCCAAGAGAAGAAGAGCTGACTCTGCTTACTGGCACATATCAAGGATTCTGGAACGCAGCAATCCAAGCCAACTTGATGGAAAGCGAGCCGACTCTTGGGAATCTGAGTCGACTGGAATCTGTCTGAGCCGACTCCTCCAGAGTCCATTTTCTGAAGCTTTTTGAGAATAGCCAGGCGAGCTGACCCAAACCAAAAAGAGCCGACTCCACCAGACCTAATTCTGACTGCCTGAGAAAGCGAGCCAACCCGAACTACTTCGAGCCGACTCTTCCAGAGTAAGATTTTTCAAACCTGAGAAAGAGAGCTGACCCGAGCTGAAGAGAGCCGACTCTTCGAGTTTAATATTCAAGTTCGAGCCGACCCAAGCTGAAAAGAGCTGACTCGTCCAGAGTGTTGTTTTGCACCTTGAGACACAGAGCTGACTACATTAAGGATTTGGTGACTCGACCCATCGACTCGAAGGATCCGAGCTGACTCGAAGGAATCTGAGCCGACTCGAATGTCGCTTCTAGGTATCTAACGGCTAGTTTCAGAATTTATTTTTGAATGTTCAAATTTGCTCCAATGGTCAAAAATCATTCCCCAACGGTCTACAATGGCTAGAACTAGCTTGGGATGATGGAATACTTTAAAATTGAAGGATTTGAACTTCCTTGAAGCAATTAAGAAGAGAGTTCTTCAAAGAAAAGAGGCATCCATTGAATATTCTACCAACCAACAGCAAAAGAGCACAAGAGAATTAAAGTCAGTCTTCAAGTCTTCACCAACTATGATCTAAAGCTTGAAGCAACTTTGAGAAGAAGCCACTGAAGCCATTAATACTTATTCAAGTGCATTCAAGTGGACTTCCAACGAGCTGCACCGGCAACTATCTGACAACTTGAGTTTATCATTTCTTGTTGCATTTATTTTTAATTCAATATTTGAATTGTTGGGTTATTGGTGAATCCGATTAAAAAACCAAATAGGTTCTTGGTGATCCTATGAAAACCAAGTTGGGTTTCTTTGGTAAGCCTGTTTAAAACCAAAGGGTGTTGGGTTTTCTTTGGTGATCTCGTAAAACCAAACTGTAGAGGTTTTGGATTGTGATCCTGTAAAACAATCCTACTGTATTTGGGTGTGAATATAGTGAAAATCTCAAGTGGTATCTTGGGTAGTGGACGTAGGAGCTGGGTTGCTCCGAACCACTATAAATTTGGTATGTTTGTGATGTGCTCTCTTGATTTTGTTTAGCTTCTGCATTCTATAACTTTATCACAGCACCTACCACTTGCAAAGGATTTTCAAATTGCACATTACTTGCTTAAATTTTTTAAAGTCTCAATTCACCCCCGTCTTGGATAGCCACTTGGGCAACATGGCCAAAGACTTTAAACTTAGTACTTACCGAGAGAAAATACAATTACTTAATTTCTTTCCTTTTTAGCTTAGTAATAAACTAATTATGTTACATTTACCTGTAGGAACTCTAGTCGGACTTACGAAAGCACTCTTATCCTAGGTGACACCTCGCACAATTTCCCATTTTCATTACTTTATTTTCTTTACTCCAATAAGGATAATGTCATTTCTGTTGGGGGGATAAGAAATTAATAAATCCTTGGATATGTTAGTGTTTAGTATCTATATACCTGATACACTTTAGACTTGAGATTAATCAAACATTTTAAGAAACAAATAATGCATAATCTAAAGGGTCTTGGAAATATCGAGAGATCAAATATTAAGAAATCTAATAAATAATTAATTCTAGAAGGAAAACCAATTTCTGAGCATTTCTAACCTTCCCCATTAAAATCAATAAAGAATCTACTCGTTATATGTATGAGTGGAATATATCGATATATGCAAAAGTTCCTTCATAAAATATATAAAAATAAATTTTGTTAAATAAAGCAAGTTCTAAGTACTTTTTATCGAGTAAATAGGCCTCTTTGTCTAAGAAAGCATTTGAGTCTACACGTCAAAAAGTAAAAAATGCAAAAGTACCTTGTTGTACAGCCAGTTTTAACATGTAGCCTATATGACTTGAGTTAGTAAGCCCGATGGGTATTTTTAATTCCTGATACCCTAAAGCCAATTAGTTTAGGAGTCATTGGACTAAAACTTGTTATAAGGATAAGATAGAAAGCTTAAGAAATTAACATTGCACCAACTATATATTTTATTTTATAAAAAAATAACAAGGAATGAACTGCAATAAGATAGTACACTAGCCTATCTTGAAGAAAATGATTTAAAGATAAAAGTGGGGAGTCAGTAGAGCTATCAATATGGGCCGGCCCATCCCGGCCCGACCTGGCCCTAACCCATATGGGCTTGCATTTTGTGGGCCGGGCCAGGCTAGGCCCACTTGTATAAATGGGCCAAAAAAATCCAACCCGGCCCGGCCCTATGTGGGCCGTGGGCTAGGGCCGTGGGCTAGGGATCCACGTGCTGAAAATATCAAGTAGGAAAAATGAATCAATTTATACTATTCGTTTTTGTAGAATTTGGGAAAGGTGGCCGGTGGGAGCCGGGAAGCAGGAGAAATCCGGAAATCAAACTTCTCCCTTTCCAATCTACACTATTTTCGATGATGGATCAACACGATATCGGGTAAAGCCTGTGAGCCCTCACAGAAGGCCGGCATGGTGACAGTGGCACCCCCGACCCTAAGCCCCCTCGGAACCGTGCCTTCCTGGTCACTGCCTCTAATGATCCGTTGAGAGAAACCAAAAAAAAAAAGATGGAAGAATGACGAGTCCTTACTGCCGAATGGCCGAAGTCCTAAGTTCCGGCCGACGTCATGGTCTCGCAAAAGAAGAACGGTGGCTGTGGGGTGGGGTTCTTCGTTCTCCCATCTCCGATTCTCCCAAACAGCCAAACTTGAGACTTTGTTCTCCGGCGGCTCTCCGTGAGTCACTCACGGATTCATCAATTCTCTCCGATGGAGGGCGGCGGCTTTGACCTAACCCTAATAGAGGGTCCCGAGTTTCGACTCCCAGTCTCCCATCATCGTCGAGTAAATAAAATCCGTATTGCCTTTAGTCTTCACCCTGTAAGTAGTAATTAGTAAGTCCTAAACCAGTAAACTATAGGACCGTAGGTGAGTTGACTAACAGTAATAGATTAAGTGAGCCCTGACCTGTAAGGCTAAGTTTTTTTTTTTTTATTATTATATCATGGCCCATGGGTTGGCCCGGCCCTAACCCTGTTGAGCCCATGGGCTACAGGGGCCGGGCCAAAAAGCCCACTTACATAAATGGGCCAATTTTTTTCAGCCCGGCCCGGCCCATTTATAGGGCCAAATGGGCTGGCCCATGGGCTCTAGCCCAGTTTTACAGGTCTAGGAGTCAGTTAAGAAAAGTCTTTGAAAAAATTTCATATTCCCTACTTAACCACTTAATTGGATAGTATTAATACCCTATGATATATTATGCTTATTTTTGGCTAGGCATCACTTGCCTTTAAAACTGTCTGATGAAATGCTCATCTTTAAGTAAATTAGTATGCGATACTAAATTCTTTTTATACTTGAAAATGAGTAAAGCTCAAATTGGGAGGTGTGATCAATGTATAAATATTACATAAGAAGTATTAAAACTATTAATATTTAATCCCTATTATTTAGTATTTAGTACTTTTTATGTTCTTTTTGAGATATTACACTTATGAAGACCTAATCCCTAATATTTGTAGATCCAAGTCTAAGTCCAAGCTTGTCATGCACACATATAAACCCTAGGATCATGATGTATGATAAATGGAGGAGATTTTATAGCAAAATCGAATGTGGAGCAAATATTGAGGAGGTGTTGGCAACCACAAGTAATCATAAGAGTCTACAAGCAAAGAACAAGCATCCATAAGAAAAGCAAGGATCCTAAATCTCCACCATTCATCAAAAGATACTACCTAAAGAGAAGAGCCAAAGAAAGAAAGAGAGGAGACCCAAAATAGGAAAATGGGGACCTAGGAGAAGTCACTTAGGGTTTTGAGATATGAGGGCTGAGCCTTGAGACATGGAAACCAAAAGAATAAACAAGGGGAATGCCAATTCAAATCGGGAAGAAGAGTCCTAATCTCTTAGAACTCTCGGATGAGGAATGGAGACCAAATATGGAGGATGCACTAAAGGGGAAGAGTCCTCATTGCTTGGGACTCTAGATGGGATGCCAACCCCAAAATAGGAAAGATGGGAGGTGCTATCTTTTTGTGGAATGAGTAATAAGTCTATTAATTATCCCGATTTAACTATTAAAATAAATATTAATTAATTAGTATTTATTAAGAATTGATACTTTTTATTAAAGTTTTATAGAAAAGGGATCAATGGATGGGAAGAACTTAATTTTTGGAGTCCAACGGCATAAATGGCACTTAAATCGGAGCTCAAACAGGCCAGAAATCGAAGTTAAAAATTTATGCATGAATTTTAAAGCAGTCGGTCCATGGTGGACAGGCTGCTCGGTCTACAGAATGGAGAGTGGTCCATAATCAGCCATTGGAGCTAGTCCATGACCCCTACTCATGGACCATCGATGCCGTTTTCACCTATCGATCACCACCCACTACTGCAGAACCACCGAAGCCGCACCCGCGCCATCATCGTCATCCAAAAAGCCATCAAAGGCCCAAAAGCGAATGGGAAACCCACTTTTGAAGCCGACCACCACCTCTTTCTCTTCTCCAATCAATCACCAGCACCATTGCTATCCACCGCCCACCGAACACCGCCTCCCACCATCATTGCCCCCTCATCCACCACCATCTGTCCACCATCGAGCCACCTGCAAGCGACCAACAATCTGCATGACTATTCATTCCTCAATAGGCCATTGGCCATCCACCATCCAAGCCGCATGCCACCACTGCACGCCACTGCTGCATGCCACCACCGCACACCGCTACATTGAAAATGCTCTCCAAATCCTAGTGGGAGAGGCAGGATCAGGATTCGGTAGAGTCCGGATCGAACTCGGTTCGCCCAAGAAAGAAGGAGATTGGTCTTCGCATGATTTCTAGCACGATCTAAGACTTGTGATGCATAATGGATGGTTGAGGATTTTCTGCATGATATCTAGCTGATCTTGAGCTTGATTGACTCCAAATTTGACTAGGAGGAAGCCCTAAATGAGCTATATAAAAGGAGGATCCCAAGTAGTAGTCCAAGCATCAGTTCCTATAGCAATTATCTTTTTTATTTAGATTATTGTATTAGGCTTAGACAAAAGAAAAATTTTGGAGGGGATGCTAGCGGCAGCGATGTGCGGCTAGATTCCTTCAACTTAGGATGAAGATGAAGCCTGTAACTAGGTTCTATCTCTCTTTTTTTACTTAATTTCTATGCAATAAAAATCATATTCTTCCTTTACATATCAATTAAGATATTTTTTTGATTGAGATTTTGATCTGGCATACACGGCCTACACCCTCTATCGACGTACCATGATCTTAGAATATGGTACGTGCCTTAAAGAGGTAGATCATAGTATGGTAGATTAAATCTCTAATACGAACCGTGCCCGTACGAGATAAACTATTCTAACATCAAATTTGTAAGAATTATTGATATTGCAACATAAAAAGAAGAAAATAAAACCTATTTACATTATTGATTTGGATTCTTTGGTTACTTTTCCTGCTAACTAATTTAACTAAGTAATTAGTTCTTATCTTTTAATAATTACTACTCCTAATCTAATCTTTATAAATAATTTTCTTTTGCTTGTCTTTTCTATGAAATAATGCCCTTGGTCCCCGAGGATGCAATCCCGACTCGCCGGTAGCTATAGTAATTGGTAGGTTTTATATTTGACTACCTACGATAGCGGTCATATTTTTGGTACCATTGCTAGGAATCCAGTCATGATTGTTTTACAAGAAAAAGTAAAAAAAATCTTTTTTAATATATTTATTGCTTTCTTTAGGTCATTAGTTTGTTTACCATAATTATTAGATTTTCTTTTTTTTTTTCCTTTTATAAACCCACTTCTAACATAATTAACTTTCTATTTTAATTAACTTATCTTAAATAACCTATAAGAAAACCCTAAGACACTTTCCATAAAACATAATTAAATTAAAGAAACAAATAATAAACTTTAAAAACTTCCTAACTTGTTGGACATCTTGCTTATTTTGCATTGCATTTCATAAAACACTTTAAGGGCATAACCCCTAAATAACATAAGGTGAAGATTTCATCACCCTTCCTTGGTCCATTGATAAGTCTACTAATTATCCCAATTGAATCATTAAAATAAATATTAATTACTTTTTATTTATTAAAAATTAATACATTTTATCAATGTTTTATAGAAAAAGAGCTCATAGATTGGAAGAGCTTAATTTTTGGAGTCCAAAGGCTTGAAAGATACTCAAATCAGAGTTGGAACGAGCCTGACACTAAATTTTGAAGGATTTACATGATTATTGAAGCAACCGGTCCACCATGGACCAGATGAATGGTCTATGGGAGTGAGATACGATGCATAACTACCATGAACTATGGTCCACGAGCCTGTTTCATGGACCACCTGATCTATTTCAAGTTGCCAAGCCACCGAAGTTGTCCCCTACCATTCCACTCGCCATTGGGAGTCCGATGGCTGGAGAAGCCACCAGAGATCATCGATGGCCATCAACACATCGCTCGGCCACCATGTCTTAATTTTTTTCTCATTCGGCCACCATCTACTCTAGCTTATCATTCCATGTGCCACTGGCCGACCACCATCCAGATGCCACCACAGCTTGCTTTGTCCCATCAAGCCACTAGATTGGGGTTCTCAGGTGATCTTCCTCCCTGCCATCATGCCAACCACAACCCTGCTTTTCTTCTTCTTCAACACCATGGCCCCCTCATCTAGCCATGCCATCTACATGTTCCCACTGGTTGACTATCGTCCGAGCCACCGTCAAGCCATCAAGGGAGTTGGTGGCGGTGTTGGGCAATGGGATCAAAGCCCAATCAAGAAGAAAGAATGGGCATGGATCTCAGAGCATTCAATTGCTCATGTTGATTTTCATGATTTTGCCTAATTTCTGAACCTTTGATCTAGATCCAAGGGCTAGGAAGATATTGATTGGTCAAACACCAGTTGGAATAGGAGACAGAAGCCTAACACTATCAGGATTGGATATATTCAAATTTAACCATTGAGGTGTGTAAAATTGAATTTGAGCCATTATTTTGATCCTCATGTTTAGTCCCACATCGAAAAAACATAAAGACCTCTCCCTTGTTGAACCCTATAAGAAGGCTCCTATACCTCTACCTAGGGGCATCAATTTCTCTAGCAAGTCTTGTACTGATTTATTGATGCGGGACTATTTATGCATGCTAGTTATTTTTTGTGATTAGGTATTAAGTTAGGAGTTTGTATCCTAGGTTTCAAGCCAAGATATTAAGCAAGGAATTCTATAAAAAAATTGAAACACAGGCATGTAGAAATAAATCCTAAAAGTGAAGAAACAGGATCGCTGAGACTAAGAAGCCCCGGTAGGACTAGCTCTTCCACAATACAACTACCAGAAGAGTTTAGGAGGTGTACCTGGCAGAGATTTGGAGATCAATCCATGAAGAGTTCGCTCGTCACTCCCTGATGTGGCCTAAAAAATCAAGCTGAAGACCCTGCGGATCCATGGCTTTCAAACCGATGATCCGAAAGCTGGTCAGATGGAATCCTTGGATTCGTGAACTCTGAGGGACCTACAAATTACCATTCATGGGTTAGAAAAATAAGAAAAAATAGGCTAGATAGCTGAAAGAAGAAGAAGGGGAAGAAGTTTGAGGAAGGCGACCAAGAGATAAGAAAGCCGGCGGCTTGGAGGCAAGGCATATGGATCACACAGAAACCTTGAGGGATCGCACAGATACCCTTAATCACATAGAAATTCATCTAGAATTCAAACAGAAAGTTGAGAAGAACTCAAGAAATTTTTCATATTCAATAATATCAAATATACATGAGAGGGGCGGCCTTTATATAGGCATACAAGCTTGGCTCCAAGTAACGGTATACATATAAAACCCTAAGTATCCTTTTCCGACTCAAATACATGGAAGATCTCCTCTCCCAAATAGGCTCTCAATTCCACTCCTTACTAGGATTATACCTTCCCTTTGACTTGGTCTCTCCCTCTTTTTGACTTGGTCCAATGGGTGGTAATTCTAAGGGTGGCCGACCAAGGAGGGTGAACATAAGGTGGTGGGGGCACCAGGCTCAGAAAGAAGAAACTTCAACTAATACCAAGTTCTTTATGTATTGAGACTAGGAACTCAAGTCTCGTATGAGTCCTGTATGTTTATTGAGTCCTGTTTGAACTCAAGTCTCGTATGAGTCCTGTATGTTTATTGAGTCCTGTTTTATTTTCTTTTAGGATTTTAAAGTTTAATTAGAATTCAATCAAGAGTTCAATTAGAGTCAATTAGGCTTTGTACTGAGTCAAGTTCAAGAGCTACTTGAAATTAGGCCAGACCAGCTTTACTTGGAATGCCACATCATCATGGACCACCGATGCCAACTCATCACCAGAGGACGTCTCATCACCTTTGCCATGTCATCTCCAAGGGGCGCCATGGAGAAGGATGCGCCATGTCACCATGCCACCTTGCCACACCACATCATTGCCACCTCACCTGCCACGTGGCATCATTCAAATTTTAAATTACATGAAAGCTACAAGTGGTCGACCAAAGAGTGTTTTCAAATTCAAAGGAGGTCAACCAACTCCATCCACAAATCATGCAACCAGCTCCACCAAATCCTCAACATTCCATGTAACCCTCCACCAAATCCTCCACTAAATCCTCCACATTTCATGTAACCCCCCCTAATATTTCTCCATGATATGGGGAATTTCAAATTGATTGAAAGGCCATTAAAAGCCTCTTGTACGCCCATGGTAGAAAGGAAGCTTTTTGGATGAAATGAAATTTAAGTGAAGTAGTAGTTGAAGAAGGTATTTTTTTGGTAGTATCCTCTTGTTTTCTTTGGGTGTGTTTGATTTTCTCTTCTCAAGCTTTCAAGTGTCCAACGCCAACATCCACCTCTAGGGATCCATGCCTCCATCGAAGTTCCCTTGCCTATTTGGTTTCTTTGTTTTGACATCTTTCAAATTGGTCCCAGTCTATCCCGTTCATTGTGCAGGATCCTTCTATGATTCGGAGTTCAAGAAAGGGTTCTCTTGCCAAAGATCAATGTTGAATGAAACTAGTTTCTTTGGAATGCCAATCTTCCACTTCAGGGCTAGTTCGTCTAAGAGCTTCAATGGATCTACCAGGGAGTGATCATCTTGGGTAAATAACACCTCCTAATCTCTTAAGTCTGAGTTATTGAAGATCGTTGCTAAGGTTTAAATTCAATATTCATTAGCCCTAATCTTCTCTAGGATTTAAATAACTACATCACGGCGTAAGTTCCAAATTTCAGTGCTCCTTCCATAGCTTTACCTTAGTACTTTTGATCTGAAATTTAGTACCTGTTAATAGGCTTCATTGCTCTCATTTCTCAATCCATCATTTAGATTGCATTCTCATCATCGTGCCGCATCATAAGGGTGTGCGATATCCAAGAAGGCTTTGGGCTTTAAGCAGCCCACTTCCGTGCTAGGCTGGTTCTAGGATTTCTCCTGGGCTCCATCTTCTTAGTAGGTTGATGATGTGAAGATCTTCAAGGTCCTTCTCATGCAATCCAAGGTGGTACATCCAAATATGACCGGGACTCCTTGAAGTTGGTAAGTTTTTATTCGGGCTAGGATCCATTAGTGTCTTGAATCTTCTCTTGCTGGATTGGACTCAATATAAAACTTACAGGACTCATAGGACTGAAAATTGGCTCAACATGAACTGACTAAACTTATAGGACTCCAAATGATAAATGTCCTAACTGAATTTGACTTATCCAAAACCCTAATGGTATGAATGACTCTAAATACAGGACTCAAATGCAGAAAGTTCCAAAACAGGACTCAGGGGCCAAAATACAGGACTCAAGTATAACTAGGATTGAAAAACAAAACTCAAGGCCTAAATACAGACTCAAATGGCTAAAACAGCCAGATGATTGGACACAAAGATAAAATATGAATCAAGGCTAAGGGACTCAAAACTCAGGGATCCATAGTGAACTAGGGTTGACCTGATGTCCCCATCAATTCTCCCAGGATGGGAGGAACTCAACTTCATCGAGTAAGGGTCACTCTGGCTTTGGTATCACTCAAGAAGGTCTGGGTCGAGGCACTGCAAGTCCTCTCGAATAATCCATGAATCATCAAATTTTTGTCAACCTTGCCAATGGATCAGGTAGCGTTGATAGCCACAGCCTTGGGTCATGATAGCTTGATCATCCAGGATATGCTCGATCCATTTTCTTCTCTCAGGAAAATTTAGTGGACACTCAGGTAAGGTTTCTCTCTCAAAGGATAGGTGAGGTCCAAAAGTCTCACTAGGAATCACTGCCAGTTTCTTATACTCAACCAAGTCCGATATTGAAGGTAGAGTTGATGCCTAAATTCAGGGGTAGATCAAGTACATAAGCATTGGGTTCCACTTTCATCATCACTCTAAAGGGTCCAGCTATTCATACAAGTAGCTTCTTTGGGGCTCCAAGAGGAAACCACTCAGGTCTAGACCTAATCTCTACAGAATCTTTTATATTAAATCCTTTGGCTTGATTTCAGGAATTAGCCATGTTATTACCAGTGTTCAAATGAATGCTAATGCCCTGATGTAGATGATGTGCATAGATCTGTGCATGTGTGGACACATGGATTAGGTCTATGGACTTATTGGACTCAAAACCAATACCTAATAGACTCTACTAGGCATTCTTATTAAAGGAAATTTATTGGATTCTTTGGGCCAAAACCTAACAGACTATAGGCTCTCTAGGTTTGATCATAGCTTGGCATGCACATGAAAATTTATAATGGACTCCTAGCAAATGCTATAAGGTATACCAGAAGTAAGATGCAAATCTAACATGCATAATGAATGTATACAGTATGCTAATCTCAACAAAATGCAATCTAATGATCCTAGAAATGCTGGAGGTTTTTAGAAAGGATAAAAAATAAGAGGTTGGTTCAGGATTAGTCTGGTAGGGTAGGGAAAAAGGTTCAGGGTTAGTTGGATAAAGTTGGATATAAGAAGGGGTGTTAGGGACCAATCCTAGACTAATAAGGCTAACCTTACGAGGTTGAGGTATATCTACAGGGTTTGCATAATGGAAGAATGGGTCACTAATCTCAATGAATAGGTCTTTAATGAAAACTATAGGAGGGGGCTGATCCTGAGGGTACTGATTCAAAGAGATCAGGTCCTTAATAAATTCTTCTGGTTCTTGTATTTTAGGACTAGGCTCTATAATTAGGCTTTCTCCTAGTAGCTCCTGAGGTAAAATTCTAATTGAAGGGTCAGGTTCTTTAAGGACTTGTTCCTGGACCTCCTCTATGGACAACTCTTGTGAACCCTCACTTTCATCTATAATGTTTGGTCCTGGCTCAATCACTTCTTCTTCAAATTCTATAGTGGGTTCAGGATCTTTATCCTTTGATTCCTCAATGGGTTCACTCCCTTGTTCCTCTTCTTCATATTCTTCCTCAAAGTCATCTCCATCGTATTCGTCTACTAAACTTGGATCAGCCACATATACTTCTACATTAGGTTCAACAATGGGTTTAGACTCATCTTTATCTAGCTCACTTAGGTGTAGGGTGCTGACTGGACACTGGCTAACAAAATGGCCTGGTTTACGACATCTAAAATACACTCTCGGGGGATTGGAACTCCTTAGAACCTCTACAGACTTGCTTCTATCTTCCCTATGGGCCATAGTGGTACTGGGCAGGGGTTGGCTCGGGTTGGGCTGGTTAGGATCTGGTTCTAGGCTAGGGGCACTAGTCCTAAAGGA
The DNA here is from genome assembly GCA_021397845.1 of Areca catechu. Taxonomy (NCBI): domain Eukaryota; kingdom Viridiplantae; phylum Streptophyta; class Magnoliopsida; order Arecales; family Arecaceae; genus Areca; species Areca catechu. The sequence continues at coordinate 38,809,843 of CM038048.1, forward strand.
TTTAGGTTGACTAAAGGGAAGTAGACTAACACTAGGCTCATATTAAGAGGTACTGATCTTATAGGATTCAAGTTGACTAGGGAAAACTTGACTCGTACTAGGCTGATACCTAGGGATTATGGGTTCTTGGAGCTTATAGGACAAGGGTTCAGCTCTATATGTCTGGGATTTACTGGATCATAGGATATGGGTGCATAAGTTCTAGAGTCATAGGATCCACAGTCATAGGATCTAGAGTTATAGGATCTAGGGTCATAGGATTTGGGCTCGACCTATAGGTTATGGATCTCTTGGGCTTAGGGTATGGGTCAGGGTATTAGGCTCTCCTAGAGTTGGGAGGTGGGGGACATGGGGTCCTAAGGTCAGGCTCATGTTTAGGTCTAATATGGGTCTCAGGGGCTTTCTCTAGGTTTCCTAATTGGTCTCCTATCTGGTTAGACCTATGGATCATCTGATCAAATCTATTATTCATTTGAGTAGTAAATTGGGAAAGCTAATTTTGGGATTGGGTAAAGGATTGGGTCGGTTGGGTAATCAATTGGGCATTCTGCTGTTCATATAAGGTCTTTATGAGAGTTTCAAGATTGGATTCCATGGTTGAGCTGGGTTGGGGTTTAGACTAGTTGTACTGGGTTCCTAACCTAGTGGTCATGCAAACATTGAATCAGTCAGGGTGTTATAATGCAGCCAAGCATATAAAGTAGACACGTACTAGGGTTTGCTAGACCTAGAGTCAAAGCGGAATGGGTCGACTCAACTTATACTTAACTCAGCAACTAATCCTTCCACTGGCCAGGTAAGAGATGGGGTGGTGGGAGGCTCCCCCTGCTTGTGACATGGTCTTAATTATAAACCACCAGTCCACTTAGGGCGTTTCCTCTGGATCTCTAGTCTTAGACACCAGTTTTCAGTAATAGCTAAGGAATTAAGTGCACTAGTGTACCCATACAACTCGGACCCAACCTATTGATATCCCTAAGCTCACTAGAGCAATTATGTTGCTAATTGATTTTAGTTAAGGCTTAGGCTCTGATGCTGGGTGGTTGTTTTGGGCCTAGGATAGATGATGAAATCCTGCCCTGATTTGAGATGGGAAATTGCCCTTAAGATTGATTAAATGAGATGATGACAATCGATGAGCCCTAATGCAACTAATAACAATCAAAAAATAAAAATATTTTTTATCTTTTATGAGGTGGCAAATTATGTTTAAGTTGGCTAAATTATCAAACAAAATTTGGGCTTGGGTGAGCTAGGGTTTGGAAGTTGGTTATATTTGGTTTAGTCAAGTATGCATAACTGAAATTAGGGTTTGTTTGGAAGTAGAAGTTGGTATAGTTTTAGATGAAGAAAAAAATCAAACAAATTTAAGGATAGAGGATGAATAGTGAAGATAATCTCTACCAAGTTTGATGTAGAAAAAAATTCAAATGATGATGCAACACCTAGGGTTTTAGTCTATGTGCAGAAAATCAGAATTTATGTTAGGGTTTCTAATATGTACACTTTTTTATATTTTATGTTTTTATAAAAATAAATAAAAATTATAAAATTATCAACACTAAATAGAGAGTATTTAATGTAAATTTGAATGAAAATAAATTCTTAAGATGATGAAATAGATCAAAACTTAGACCCCTAATGCAAGGATAGGATGCAGAAGTTTTCTGGGGCAAAAGAAAATAGGCGTGCAAAAATTTTACAGACTAAAATAAATTATGAAAAAATTCTAAAAAATATTTACAATTATGAGAAATCTATGAAAACAAAAATCAGAATTTTTTGGTCTACATACATATAGAAATAATAAAAATAATACAAAAATTAGCTCTAAAACATTCTCTGGTACCAAACTGATATGGGACTATTTATGTATGCTAGTTATTTTTCTATGATTGGGTATTAAATTAGGAGTTTGTATCCCTAATTCCAAGCCAAGATATTAAGCAATAAATTTTATAAAAAATATGAAGCACAGGCATGCAGAAATAAACCCTAAAAGTGAAGAAACGGGATCGTCGAGACTAAGAAGCCTCGGTAGGACTAGCTCTTCTGCAATACTGCTACTAGAGTAGTCTAGGAGGTATACCTGGGAGAGATTTGGAGATCAATCTATGAAGAGTTCACTCATCGCTCCTTGATGCAGCTTGGAAAATCAAGCTGAAGACCTTGTGGATCCGTGGCTTTCAATCCGGTGACCCGAAAGCTGGTCAGATGGAATCCTTGGATTCGTGAACTTTGAGGGACCTACAAATCACCATTCATGTGTTGAAAAAAAAGGAAAATAGGCTAGATGGCTGAAAGAAGAAGAAGGGGAAGAAGTTTGAGGAAGGCAAACAAGAGATGAAGAAAGCTGGTGGCTTGGAGGCAAGGTGCAAGGATCACACAGATACCTTGAGGGATCACATAGATATCCTTAATCACACAAAAATTTATACAGAATTCACACAAAAGTTGAGAAGAACTCAAGAAATTTTTTATATTCAATAATATCAAATATACATGAGAGGGGGGGGCCTTTATATAGGCATACAAGCTTGGGCTCCAAGTAAGGGTATACATGTAAAATCTTAAGTATCCTTTTTCCACTCAAATATATGGAAGATCTCCTCTCCCAAATAGGCTATCAATTCCTCTCCTAACTAGGATTATACCTTCTCTTTGACTTGGCCTCTCCCTCTCTTTGACTTGGTCCAATGGGTGGTAATTTTATGGGTGGCTGACTAAGGAAGGTGATCATAAGGGTGGGGCACAATATCCAAGAAGGCTTTGGGCTTTGGATAGCCCATTTCTGTGCTGGGCTAGTTCTAGGGTTTCTGTTGGGCTCCATCTTCTCAGTAGGTTGATGATGTGAAGATCTTCAAGGTCCTTCTCATGCAATCCAAGGTGGCACATCCAAATATGACCGGGACTCCTTGAAGTTGGCAAGTTATCATTCATGTTGGGATCCATCAGTATCTTGAATCTTTTCTTGCTAGACTAGACTCAATATAAAACTTATAGGACTCATAGGACTCAAAATTGGCTCAACATGAACTGACTGAACTTACAGGACTCCAAATGATAAATGTCTCAACTGAATTTGACTTATCAAAAATTCTAATGGTATGGATGACTCTAAATATAGGACTCAAATGCAGAAATGCCCAAAACAGGACTCAGGGGCCAAAATACAGGACTCAAGTATAATAAGGCCTGAAAAATAAAACTCAAGGTCCAAATACTGGACTCAAATGGCTAACACAGCTAGATGATTGGACTCAAAGACAAAATTTGAATCAAAGCTAAGGGACTCAAAACTCAGGGATCCATAGTAAACTGGGGTTGACCTGATGTCCCCATCATTTATTTTCTTTCTCTTATTTAGATCATTGTATTAGGATTGGGAAAGAAGGGACCAAGGGCAATTATTTCATGGAAAGGATAAGCAAAAAAATTATTTATAAAGATTAGATTAGGAGTAGTAATTATTAAAAGATAACAACTAATTACTTAGTTAAATAAGTTAACAAGAAAAGTAACCTAAGAATTCGAATCAACCATGTAAACAGGTTTTATCTTCTTCTGTTTATGTTGTAATATCAATAATTCTTACAAATTTGATTTTAAAATAGTTTATCTCCTATGGGCACAGATCGTATCCAAAGATCACAACACGTCTGCTTAGAGTATAAATTATCTACTTAATTTGCAAGATTAAGGGTTAATCTACCATACTATGACTACCTCTCTGAGGTACGTACTGTATCCTGAGATCATAGCATGTCGATAGAGGGTGTAGACCGTGTATGCCAAATCAAAACCTCGATCAGAAAATTAACTCAAATGATATGTAAAAAAGGAATATGATTTTTATTGCATAGAAATTAAGTACAAAAAGAGAGATAGCACATAGTTACAGGCTTCATCTTCATCTCAGGTTGAAGAAATCTAGCCGCACATCACTGCCACCAGCATCCCCTCCAAAATTTTTCTTTTTTCCAAGCCTAATACAATAATCTAAATAAAAGAAAAAGAAAATAATTGCTATAGAAATTGATGCCTGGACTACTACCTGGGGTCCTCCTTTTATAGAACTCATTTTGTGCTTCCTCCTAGTCAAATTTGGAGTCAATTGGGATCAAGATCGGCTAGATATCATGCAGGGGATTCTTAACCATTCATTCTACATCACGGGTCTTAGATCATGCCAGAAATCATGTGAAGACCATTCTTCTCCCTTCTAGGGTGAATCGAGTTCAATCTGGACTTCGCCAAATCCTGATCCTGCCTTTCGCACTGGGACTTAAAGAGCTTCTTCAGTGTGGCGGCGTGCGGAGGCGACGTGCAGTGGATGGCTTAGATGGTGGATAATCGATGGCCTATTGAGGAATGAATAGTCATGTAGATTATTGGCCAGCTATAGGGGGCTCGGTGGTGGATAGATGCCAGTGAATGAGGGGGAAACGATGGTCGGAGGCAGTGTCCAATGGGTGACGGATGGCGATGGTGCTAGTGACCGATCAGAGAAGAGAAAGAGGTGGTGGTCGACTTCAAAAGTGGGTTTCCCGATCGCTTTTGGGCCTCCAGGGCTTCTTAGACGGTGATGACGGTGCAGGAGCGGCTTCGATGGTTCTCTGGTAGTGGGTGGCGACCAGCAGGTGAAAATGATGTTGGTGGTCCATGAGTAAAGGTCATGGACCAGCTCCAATGGCTGCCCATGGACCACTCCCCATTCATGACCGACTGCTCTAAAATTCATGCATAAATTTTTAACTTCAATTCCAGGCTCGTTTTAGCTCCGATTTGAGTACCGTTTACACTGTTGGACTTCAAAAATTGAGTTCTTCCTATCCATAGACTCTTTTTAGGCAAAAATTTAATAAAAGTTATTAATTATTAATAAATATTAATTAATTAATATTTATTTTAATAGTTAAATCAGGATAATTAATAGACTTATCAATGAGAAAGGGAATATGAGATGCTAATCTGAATAAGGAAGCAAGGAAGAAAGGGCAACCAAGAATCTTAGAAGGCATTGAAAGCAAATCAAGGAAAAGTGGTGCTAAAATAAAAGAAGAAAGAAAGAAAAAAAGTGAATGAGGTGCTAATTTCTTTGGTATAGTATTTCTATTGGTGAACCTAGGCTATTTCATGCATACATTTCAAAATTTTTGAAATATAAATATAGCAAAAACTATAATATTAAACTATTTAATCTACTCATGCATTAAAATATTTTTACAAATAGCTCATCCATTAAAATATTTTTATAAATAGCCTACACAGGATCATGACATGATAAAGATGTATATAAAATTAAGCTAAAATATAAAATGATAAATATACAAACTTGTTGCTTAGAATATATCTATAGCACAATAATCATATCATTATCTTTTAGTAGTAGATGATGCTCGCTACAGCTAGAAGGTGAAGGTTTGAAGACCCTGCTAGCCACATAGAGTATCTGGCCTTTATAGGTGATCCACATAGGAGTTCTATCCAGACTAGCTCTCTTGGAGTGCTAGCTCCTTTGGAACCTTGATGGCTAATCTTCCTCTTCTAAATGCTGGGACCCTCCTAAACCTGAAGAAGAACATATTGGAGGATAGATTTGGTGGAGAAGATATAATGGAAAAACACCTTTTTCTTTTCTCTCTTCCCAGAACCTTGTAAAAGCACTAGGGAGCACACATCCAAATCTCGTAGCCTCACTACCCCACTCTAGCTTTTCCTTAGATATAAACTTAGCTATCCTTTTTTCTTTCTAACTCAAAAATTCTTGACTAGCACTTGACCTACCCCTCCCATCCATCAACCACCCATCTATATAGGCATCCAAGTAGTTAGGAGGGTGAAGAAGTTAGGGAGAGATATAGGGAGATTAGGGAGGTTAAAACCAACTCGAATGCAAAATTCATGTTTGAATTTAAATTCAAAGCTGAATTCAAAATTTAGATTTCAATTTGAGTTTTAAGACTAATTTGAATTCAAAGTTCAAATTCACATAAAACTAGGGTGCATAGGCTAGGTCAATCCAATTGAACTCAATTCAAGTTCAAACTAAATCATATTTGGGTTGATCTAAATTCTACCACACAATCAAATTGACTTAACCAGCAATCTAATTACCAATTAATCCTATAATAGTTCATCAATTTTTAGTAAAAAATTTTTATTATAACTTTTGCAATGATGATGAGTCAACACTTGAAAAAATCCCAAGTGTTAGCTCACCAAAATGTCAACATTTAGAAGTGTCGACTCAAGGTCAAGTATCAATCATATTGATAATTAAACCCTGAAATGATTATCAATTATTAACCAACCCTTAGATCAGGTAGAAATTGGTATTGTGTGTGACCCCATAGGTTTGAACACTAAGCTAGCAGCATAAGAACAATTCCTATACCAATCAAAGTCACCATCTAGCAATGACACTCAATGTTCGGATAGGTCAAAAGTTGCAAAGCACTATTCAAGAACCTCTGGTATATAGTTACCGTATAATTCATCCCTTTGTCCTTTAATGCTTCGGATGACTTTAATGTTTAATTGTGAACCCTTAAACAGTACATCAATAATGTGTCTCAACTTGATAAGTCCTATAACTCCTCACACAAACTATCCTTACTAAAGTTTTGATAAATTGAAACATGGTGAAACATTTGCTCCAACATTTAGAGGGGTTAATTTCATCTTGACTCATATACTGACTCCACAAGTACTTGACTATTCCCAAATAACTTCTATCACTAGATTAGAAATTCAGGTAATTCGGTACCATAATATAGTGAGTTGCTTGCAAGTCTCCATGGTGATCTCAAGTTTGAGGGATATTTATATCCATATCCTTTCACGAGAAATACTTGGTGGAAGAGTGCTCTGCAAGTGAGTCATGTATAGTGAAATGTCCTATACTTTACATGCATGCCATACTAGTATCTCCTCACTCTTTGTTTAAGAGAACAACCAACTCATATGGCACATAATGATCTACACTTGATACTAAAAGAATTATGCCCCAAAAACTAATCTTTGTACAGGCATTTCTATAATCTTTCAACTCATGTATGATATTATTTATTAATAAAAGGTAATTATTGATTCATCACAGTACTGCATCTTATCAAGATTATGATGAACCCCATCGGTTAAGTCAAATGAATTAGGATTATGATGGAGATCATAATGGTGAGACCTAAGTTCCTATAAACCCTAATCTAAAATGTTCCTAGTAGTTGGATCATCAATTCGAGGAATGATAATTCCGGAAAGACTAGCACATCTTATGTATGCTCAATGAAAAGGGTGGTTGGTTTCACAGCCATTTGCATAGAGACACTAATACAAGGATGTGGGTGCTAATTAGGATATGAGTTCACTAAACTGATCTACCTTGAGAACATTTTATGGAGGTCTTACTATGTGTCAAAAGATGGTTCTTATAGTGGGAGTTGTGCAAGTAATCGTTAGACCTGAGATCACCATGATTTCTTATGCACATAAAGCCATGTTTTGGTTCATACTCATTCATGACAAAGAATTATGTATAGGGCATTCTCAGATATGGTGGATTATGCAGGAAGGATGTGGGTGGATCAACAAAAAATCGATCACTCCTAGTAAGAGGAGGACATATCCTATGTAATATCTTCGATTATTGACTTAGAAAATCTTTGATCAAAGCAGGATGAGATTAGAAAGGATTTTTAATCTTTCACCAATCGAGTCTTCATTATTAAATTAAGATTTAAAAGGTTTAAGTGCCAGGGTTTGACAATTCTCCATACCAATCACTTATTTGGGATAAAGAGAGATCAAAGGATTGAATTGCATGGTAACCTTTTACTTAAGTGTATTTTGATAATTTTTACCAAATTTCTTATCTTCTGGGTAGGCATGACATGTTACTAGATTTAATCATGTCTTGTAGATTTTCATGAATCAAATTGGTTGGATTCATGAGTAAATTTGGAAATTAGTTCAAATTGGCAACTTGGATCAGCTTAATTTGACCTAATTAGGTCAATCAATTTTGATCAGATCGAAACAGCTTTGACCTGGACCTATTGCTCGCTAGATGTGAAGCCTAAAGGGTCACACATGCTAGAAAATCGGCCAATGAAGTCAATTAGGTTTTGGTTAGGGTCATTGGATCCTAATAAGCTAGCTAATTTGTATACTAGCATATGCATGCTAGCCTAACTCCTAACCCAATTGGATTGGATCAGTTTGCTTGCTATTTAGGCTAACTAATTTAAGTGAAACTTAGATTGGGTTGAGTTTTAATAGGAGCAGTATTTATCTATATTTATCTAAAATTTATTGAACATTATCCATGGATTATGGAAGAGTCCAAATGGGATTGGACTCTTGGTGCCATATTGGCATACGCCAAGATTAAGGGGCGTAGAAAGGACCAAGAGTCCTTCTACCACTTAATCACTTATTTCAAATAAGTGCTAGGCCTCTCTTCCTTATCCCCATGCCCATTTGCATTGGGTTTAAACAATCAAAATATGGCATTTGGCATAGAAATGTGGGGCGCAAAATGAAGGGATGCATCCCTTCATATTTGGCACACAATCATAAATCCAGTAGTCCTTCTACTTGAAGGCTTCTGGTTCTCTGATACGTCCTTTGGAATCCTACATCCCTTATCTAGATTTTAACTAGTAACTTGCCACATGGCAAGTGAAAAAATTGCTAGAAAATTGAAGAGACATATATACATTTCTTGGCACAGTGATATGACACATCAAGATTAAACCTTTGTCCCAAGGGACTCCTTCTGCATGATGGGTCTTATCTAATCATTGAAAAATCAGATCAAGGGTTAAGAAAAAGGTTTATCAGGTGCCCCCTCTCGCATTATATGTAGGCATCGGTATTCTGATACCAAAACCTTTGAAAGAAATCCTTTCTATCTCTCTTCCTTCTTTTAGGACAAAATATCTTGTTTAAAACAAGGCTTGTCATTTTAAGACAAGAGCCTAGGAAGAGATATAGGAGGGATAATGAAATTCTTGAGAGAGGATTTAGAGAGGTCTCTGAGTGCCTTACAGGAGAGTAGGGGTTCCAGCAAAGGGAGAAAGGCCATTAAATGAATAATGGTTGTTGAGAAGAATCCTAGTCAAATAAGCAAGCTCGATAGGAGTGCTTCCTTGGTCTGATTTCTATGTGGATCACCTTTGGAGGTCACACACTTGTGTACCTTGTAAAAATTAAGAAGTATAGTACTTCAGGTATTCTTCTATAATCCTAAAATCATGATTTATTAGTTATTATGGTCAAGTGGTCCTTGAGTCTAGGGTTCTAGCTAATTAGGGTTTCAATAATAAAAATTATTGAAATCCAATCTTCTACTGCATCAGCACAAACCCAACAATGGTATTAGAGCCATCTTGATTCATACAATAGTAGTCATTTTAGTATTAATTGATTGCTTTGCTATTACTCTTGCAAGATTAGTGCTTCCTTGGTCTGATTTCTATGTAGATCACCTTTGGAGGCCACACACTTGTGTACCTTGTAAAAATTAAGGAGTATAGTACTTCAGGTATTCTTCTATAATCCTAAAATCATGATTTATTAGTTGTTATAGTCAAGTGGTCCTTGAGTCTAGGGTTCCAGCTAATTTGGGTTTCAATAATAAAAATTATTGAAATCCAATCTTCTACTGCATCAGCACAAATCCAACAATGGTATTAGAGCCATCTTGATTCATACAATAGTAGTCATTTAGTATTAATTGCTTGCTTTGCTATTACTCTTGCAAGATTAGTACATATTACATATATGATATACTATGCTCCTAGTAACTACTTCGGATTGGGTTAGTCACCATGGCCATTCGATCATACAAGCTAAGTAGGGTTTAAAGACTCTCTCTTCCTATTCAAAGGGGTCTCCTATGATATGTTAGGATGCCGCTATGGCCTTATACCATGAACAAGTCGGGTGAATAGATTATTATTTTAATCATTCTTTGGTTATGCATAATAGGATTAATATGCTTATTTGCTGGAATACGTATCTGAAAAAAAAGTATCCTAAAAGCCAATCTTTGTAAGGGCATTTTTGTAAAATTTCAACTCTTGTATGACATTATTATATTAATAAAGGTATTTTATTTCATCATATTACTATGTATTATTTAAAGATTATGATAAACCCCATAGGTTAGGGCAAATGGAATTAGGGTTATGATGGAAATCATAATAGTGAGACCTAAGTTCCTATAAACCCTAATCTAAAATGTTCCTAGCCAATGGACCATCGGTTCGGGGATCGATAAGTCCGGAAAGACTAGCTTATCTTATGTATGCTCAACTTGTGTGAGAGGGGTGGTTAGTCTCACGAGACTATCTTATGGAAGTCTTACTACTTGTCAAAAAATAGTTCTCATAGTAAGAGTTGTGCAAATGATCTTTAGACTAAGGTCACCATGGTTTTTTATGCACACTAAGCTATGTTTTGGTTCATATTAAATCATAACATTAAGTCATGTACGGGGTGTTTCGGATATGGTGGAAGGTGTATGAAAGATATTAGTGGACCAACAAGGAATCGATCATTCCTAGTAAGAGAATAGTTATCCCAAGTAATATCTTCGATTGATGACTCAAGGAGTCTTTGATCAAAGCATGATGAGATTAGAAGTGGTTTCTAATCAGTCATTAGCAAAGTCCTCATTGTTGAATTGAGATTCGAAATGACTAAGTTCTAGGGATGCATCCCTTCATATTTTGGTACTTTCTATCAAATTTCTCATCTTCCCGGTAGGCATGACACGTTGCTAGGTATCAATCATGTCTTGTAGGTTTTCATGAACCAATTGGATTGGTTTCATGAGTCAATTTGATAGATAGTTCGAATTGGCAACTTTGGTCAGCTCAATTTGACCTAATTAGATCAATCGGGTTCGATTGGATTGAATCGGCTTGAACCTAAACCTACTGCTGGCTAGATGTGGAACCCAAAGGATTACACACATTAGGGAGTTGACCAAGGGAGTCAATGATAATTTAATTAGGGTCATGGGATCCAAATTTGTTAGCTAGATTACACACTAGCATGTGTAGGCTAACCCAATTGGATTGGGTCCAGTTGCTTGTTAATTAAATTAACCAATTTAAGAGAAACTTAAATTGGCTTTTGTCTTAGTTAGGACAGCATGTTTCAGGTTTTATCTGATTTAATTAGGACATAGAAAGCCATTTGGATTAGAGTCCAAGTTGGCATGGACTCTTGGGTGCATCTTTGCGCGCACCAAAGAGAGGGAGCGCAGAAAGGACCAAGTGTCCTTCTACAGATGAATCATAGATGCTGATTCAAGTGGGCCCCTCTTTTCTCTTATCCCCATGCCCCTTGGGAGTATTTTAAACTGGTTAAATAATAGGATTTGGCATGAAAATTACGTGGAAGGAAACTGCGCACAATAAAGGGACACGACCCTTCATTTGGCATGACATCAGAAAGTAGAGTCCTTCTACTTCAAGACTCTTCATTTCCTCTGACATTTTCCATCTGAAGTGACACCTCTTGGCCACTAAATAACTGGTACTTGCCAAGTGGCAAGTGGGGAATTCATCTGGATAGCAAAAGGGACAGTGATATGCTCCCAGGCGCATGAAGGAACTTATCATGATAACCGAAAGACTTCTCTTCATTCTAGAAAACTCTTATCTGATAAGTTGATGGATAGGCATATCACACACCTCTCCTTACTCTATAAAAGGCATGGTATTCTGATGCTTTGGTATCACTTTTTCATCAGAAGAAATACCGTCTGATATTTTCTCTCCCTCCCTTTAAGACAAAGCTTGTCTTTTTAAGACAAGGCATTTTCTTCTAAGACAAGGCATGTTTTCAAACAAAAGTTTAGTGTGAGAAATAGGAGGTGTATCCTAGATCTAAGAGAGGGTTTAGGGAGTGTTTAGAGTGCCCTATAGGAGGGTGGGGCGTCCAGCAAAGGAGAAAGTCCAAAAGGCTGTCAGATAGTGTCCCAATCAAGCAAGCAACCGTCATAGGAGTTCTTCCTTGGGCCAATTCCTATGTGAATCACCGTTGGAGGAATTACACTTGTGACCCTAGTGGAAAAGGAAGGAAACAGCATTCCAGGTATTCTCATAACCCTAATTTAGTGACTTATTGATTGTAGTGAATAAGGGGATCATGGGCTTAGGGTTTCTAGCCGATAAGGATTTTCAAGGATAAATTTTGAAATCCAATGTTCCATTATGCTATAAAACCCTTAAGAAATCCATCAGTGGTATCAGAGACACCCTTATTTCACTCAATTAATGGTCAAATGAATGATCAAATGCTTATGTGATTGTTTGTTTGATCATATATTCTGATACATGTCAATAATTAGGGTTCAATGAAATGTTGCATGATTATGTATGTAATCATAGTATGATGCTTGCCATTTGTTAGGGGCTATTTACTTAAATCCTAATCTATATTCGATAGTGAATACTATCATGGATAGTGCATGTTATTGAGTTTTATATGATGCTATTTATGATTAATTCAATGCATATTAGTAATATGTGCTATCCTAGTAACTGCTTTGGATTGGGTTAGTCACCATGGCCGTCCAGTCATAGGGGTCAAGTAGGGTTTAAAGGCTCTCTCTTTCCATTCAATGGGGTCTCCTATGGCATGTAGGGATGCCGTTGTAGCCATATCCCATGAACAAGTGAGGTGAACGGAGTATTGTTTAATCTTGCTATGTTTTGCATATTTAGGTAAATATGCTTGTTGTATAATCATGCTATGTTATGCATATTAAGGTTGATATGCAATTGTTATACTTGTTGTTATAAGCATAATAACATGATTATTTAGGATATGTATGAGACCATCAAAGCCCTTATTAAAATCATATTTAGTCAAAGTATCAAATTAATCATGATGCAAAACCATTTAGGGTTTGATGAGCCAATTGGTGTCTAGGCAAGTAGTTCCGGGAAGGTAAAGGGAATGAGATTTTTAATTGGTTCCATTGTCTAACCTGGCCAATTTAATTGGTGTCTAAGGAATGCAACGGGGGGACCCCCTCACCCCTTCCACTTACCTGGCCAATTTGGTCATATCTAGACCTTAACTTGGGAATGCTAATTGATTAAGTATACTATAATTGTCTTCCTTCATGCTAAGCCAATAATATCAAAACTATAGTAGGTTTGTTGTGTAACACAAAGCCTGCTCTAGGGTTTGATATAAAATTTATCTTGGTGTACTTAGTGCTTTATAGCATGATTAGAATTGTTTCTTTGTTGTGTAACACAAGGGCAACATTATTCAATCATGGCTATATAGAAATGAAGGGTCTGACTAAACTAATACATTATAGTTTGTTGTGTAACACAAGACTATAAGTGTCTTAGAGACAGTTTATTTGTTGAGAATTGTATGGGTTGCAATTGGAAATGAAGTCTTGCCTTTGAACTCATGAGTGTTTGTTGTGTAACACAAGGCACTCATGAGGAATTGGGATCTCAATCCCATTAAGAAAACCAGTAAGGTTTCTTGCTTACCATAAGTTGAGGGTTATGGTATTAGAATAAAATAGTGGGAGATATAATTAGATATAAAGTTTTTATCTAGTTATGAATGTCATCTTGAGTGGTCTGCTTATATTGTTCTTAATTAAACGTAGGATTTATTATGGCTTCAAATTTGTCACTGCAGGGCATCTTGGATGCCAATAAGTTGACCGGTACCAATTATGTGGACTGGTTGAGGAACCTAAGAATAGTATTGACTCAGGAAAAACTTTATTATATTCTTGATGCTCTGGATCCAGAGCTGATCGTAGAGGATGCTTCCAAGGAGGAAATTGCCATACATAAAATATGGCAAAATGATAGTATAACTATCAGGTGCATCATGTTAGTCTTGATAAGCAATGAGCTTCAGAGGCAACATGAAAGGATGGAACCTCAGTCCATATTGCTCAATATAAAGGAGCTCTATGGAGAGCAAAGTAGGGCTGCTCGGTACGAGATATCGAAGCAGTTATTCCATGCACGAATGAGTGAGGGTTCATCAGTGCAAATCCATGTTTTAAAAATGATTGACTTAATCACCCGATTTGGTTAATTAGGGTTTGTAATGGATGGTGACTCAACCAGGACTTGATCCTGCAATCACTCCCGAATTCCTTCTCTCAGTTTGTTCTAAATTATCATATAAACAAACTAAATATTTCTTTGCCTGAACTGCTGAACATGCTGAAGGCAGCAGAGAGCTATTCAAAAGAAGATAAGGCTCATCTTCTCATTGATGGGAAGAAGAAACAGGCAATAAAAAAGGGTTTGAAAAGAAAGTTTAACCCTAAGAAGAGCATCCAGAAGAAGAAGAAAGCCAAGAAGGCTATCAATGATGGAGCCAGTTTCCACTATAGCAAGCAAGGGCATTGGAAGAAAAATTGTAAGACATATCTTGCAAGTATGAAGCAGGATGCTAGTGGAGCATCTAAAGGTTTGTTCATGATACAACTAATTTATCATTGAGTGCTTCCATTTCTAATTAATGGGTATTTGATACCGCATGTGGGTTTTATATCTGTAAGTCATTGCAGGGACTCCACAGAATTAGAAGCTTGAAGAAATGTGACTTCAAGCTATATGGTGCAAGTGGTGAAGCCATGCATGCTGAAGCCATGGGCACCTATCTTCTGTTGTTACCTTCGGGTAATATTTTAAAGTTGGAAGAATGTTACTATGTATTGAATATTATAAGAAACATTATTTCAATACCCTTGTTATTACAAGGATATGAAATAAATGTAAAAAACAGTGGCTGTTCTATTCTTCATAGTAATAAAATATCTGGACATGGTTATTTTATTAATGGTCTTCTGATATTAGAACTCAATGATGAAATATTACTTGTTGATAACAAGAAGAGGAAAGAGATAATGTCAATGTCACATTTCTCTGGCATTACAGGTTAGGTCATATAAGTGAGTCAAGGATAAACAAGTTAGTCAAAGATAATTACTTTGACCCTTATGATTTTCAATCATTAAGAACTTACGAGTCTTGCCTCAAAGAAAAAATGACCAACTCTCTATTCACTGGGCATGGAGATAGGGCAACTGAGTTATTAGGTCTTGTGCATACTGATATGTGTGGACCTATGACAACTCAGGCCAGAGATGGATACTCTTATTTTATCATGTTTATCGATGACTTATCTAGGTTTGGTTATGTGTATCTAATGAAACACAAGTCTGAAGCCTTTGATAAGCTTAAAGAGTATCAAAGCATGATTGAAAAACAAACTGGACATAGTATTAAAACTCTTCATTTTGATTGAGGAGGTGAATAATTATCTAGTGATTTTCTAAACCATCTTAAGGATAAGGCATAATCTCTGAATGGACTCCTCCTATATATCCCAATTAAATGGTGTGGCAGAAAGGAAAAATCGAACCTTGTTAGACATGGCGAGGTCCATGATGAGCTTCACAAATCTTTCTATTTCCTTCTTGGGATATGCCCTGGAAACTGCTACCTATATTTTGAACAGGGTGCCATCAAAGTCAGTGACTAGCACTCCATATGAGTTATGGAATGGTAAAAGATCAAATCTTAAGTACTTAAAGATTTGGATTGCTGTGCTTATGTCAAGAATAATTTTGGATATAAGTTAAGTGCTCGGGTTGACAAATATAAGTTCATTGGTATCCCAAAGAGGGGTTGGATACCTCTTTTATCATACTACTGAATAAAAGGTATTTGTTAGTAGACATGCTACATTCTTGGAGCAAGAATTTATCCAAGAAAAAAGTAGTGAAACAACACTTGACTAAGTGAAGTACAAAACCAACAACAAATTCCTGAAGAGTCTTCAAATGAAATTCCTCAACCAGAAGTTCTTGTAGATCAGGAATAGCCATAACACACACCTCCTCTCTGAAGGTCAGAGAGGGTGCGGGGAGCACCTCTCAAATATGATTTTGTCATCGAGGATGACAATGAGACTAGTATCATTCAGGATGTTGATCATGTGACCTATTCAGAAGTTGTCGAGAGAAAAGACTCTAACAAATGGCTAAGTGCCATGAAGTCTGAAATGGACTCAATGTATTCTAATTAGGTTTGGACCTTGGTAGATCCACCTAAAGGAATTAACACAATAGGGTGTAAATGGGTCTTCAAAAGAAGATAGGAGTAGATGGTCAAGTAGAAACCTACAAAGCCAGGCTAGTGGCAAAAGGTTTTAGACAAAAACATGGCATTGATTATGATGAAACCTTTTCACCAGTAGCCATGCTTAAGTCCATTTGAATATTGCTTGCCATAGCAGCATACCATGATTATGAATATGGAAGATGGATGTAAAGACTGCTTTTCTTAATAAAAATCTTGAGGAAGAAGTCTATATGACACAGCTAGAGGGTTTTGTCTCAAGTGGGAGACCAAACCAAGTATGCAAGCTAAAGAAGTCCATTTATGGACTAAGCAAGCATTGAGGAGTTGGAACATCTGCTTTGATGAAATAATTAAGGAGTTTGATTTTATCAAGAAGTGGATGAACCATGTGTGTACAAGAAGACAAGTAGAGTGTACTTGTTTCTTGGTCATGTATAATGATGACATTCTAATCATTGGGAATGACATCCTAATGTTATAATCGATCAAAACTTGTCTATCATCAAAGTTTTCCATGAAGGATTTGGGAGAGGCATCCTATATACTAGGTATAAGGATCTATAGAGATAATCTAAAAGGATGCTAGGCTTATCCCAATCCTGGTACATTGACTTAGTGTTGAAGAGATTCAATATGGATGGAAGATAGAGGGGTTACTTTGATGGGGACCAGAAAGTCTATTTTATTTTATTTTATTTTATTTGAGTCCTGTAATAAAGTGAGACAACTGAGTCCAGTTGAGTCCACTTAGGCAGGTCCAGTCTTTTAGTCCAGTCAAGTCCAGTCGAGTCTCCAGTTGAGTCAATGTAATTTCATTCAAGTCATATACAAGAGGAGAGTCCGTAGACCTGGAGATTCACCAAGCCCCCAACCAGAGCTGGCCTTCATGCACTTGGACCCTTTCATGCTGCCAAGCCCATGAGAGAGAGAGCTCCAATCCAAGACAGGCCTATTGTTGACTAGGTCTTCCAAGGTTTCTTGGCCCATAAGTCAGGGTGTCTTAGCCTCAAGTCATTTATCTTGAGTGAATCTATAAATACCCCCCCCCTCTTGTATTTTTATGATATGGATGAATAAGATTTTCTTGAGTTCAGTGTGATCCCAGGATTTCTGTGTGATCCCTAATTTGTGTGATCCCAGGATTTCTGTGTGATCCCTGATTTGGGCATCTGTATGAGCCCAGGATATCTATGTGATCCCTTCCCCTTCTTCCTAGGGTTTCTGTGTGATCCCTAATTTGGGCATCTATGTGAGCCCAAGATATCTGTGTGATCCCTTCCTCTTCATTTCCGGATATCTGTGTGATCCCTAGGGCATCTATGTGAGCTCTGTTGCTGTATGCTTTGTTTTTTTCTAGGGGAATCTGTGTGAACCCCTGCGAACCCTAATCTCTAGTGACTTCTACGCTCATTAACGATCCGTTCCTATGCATCTGTCCTGCATCATACTTACCTATGAGTTAAGGAATACATCTCTCTAAGAAAATGTCTCCAAAGATATCAGAAGAAAGAGAGAGGATGGTTATGATTCCTTATGCTTCGGCTATAGGATCAATTATGTATGCCATGCTATGTACCAGGCCTGATGTTGCTTTGTACTAGTTATAGTAATCAGGTTCCAGGCAAATCCAGGAGAGGATCATTGGAAAGCTATGAAAAATATTCTTAAGTACCTAAGGACTAAAGATATTTTTCTTATATATGGAGGATCATAGTTAAAAACTAGAAGGATATACAGATTCTAGTTTTCAATCAGATCCAGATGATAGCAAATCTATATCAGGATATGTCTTCACCCTATATGGTGGTGCAGTGAGTTGGAAGAGTACAAAGTAGCCAACCATAGCTGACTCAGTCACTAAGGCAGAATACATAGCTGCAAGTGAAGCTACGAAGGAAACTGTATGGATGAAGAAATTAATAATGGAACTTGGTGTGGTTCCTGAAATACAACAACCATGCCATTATATTGTGATAATACTGGAGCTGTTGCACAAGCGAAGGAACCAAGGTCTCATTATAACTCCAAGCACATCCTAAGATGTTTCCATCTCGTTCGGACAATCATAGAAAGATAATATGTTATCATCGAACGAGTTGATACTAAAAACAATATAGCAGACCCATTCACTAAAGCAGTACCAAAGTAGTAGTTTGATAGCCACTTAAATTGTATGGGTATAAAACACAAGGGCGATTGTCTTTAGTGCAAGTTAGAGATTGAAAGAAAAGTGTCCTAAAAGTCAATCTTTGTAAGGGCATTTTTTAATCTTTTAACTCTTGTATGATATTATTATATAATAAAGGCATTTTATTTCATCATATTGCTGTGTCTTATTCAAAGATTATGATGAACCCCATAGGTTAGGGAAAATGGAATTAGAGTTGTGATGGAAATCATAACGGTGAGACCTAAGTTCTTATAAACCCTAATCTAAAATGTTCATAGTCAATGGACCATCGGTTCGGGGATCGATAAGTTTGGAAAGACTAGCTTATCCTATGTATGCTCAGTTGAGAGGGTAATAAGTCTCACAGCCACTTGTGTAGAGATATTAATACAAGGATAAGGGTGCTCATTAGGGTATGAGTTCACTGAACTGATTCGCACCGAGACTATCTTATAGAAGTCTTACTATTTGTCAAAAGATAATTCTCATAATAGGAGTTGTGCAAGTGATCTTTAGACCTGAGGTCACCATGGTTCCTTATGCACACTAAGCCATGTTTTGATTCATACTCATTCATGACATTAAGTCATGTATGGGGTGTTCTCGGATATAGTGGAAGGTGTATGAAGGATATGAGTGGACCAACAAGGAATCGATCATTCCTAGTAAGAGGAATAGTTATCCCAAGTAATCTCTTGATTGATGACTCAAGGAGTCTTTGATCAAAGCATGATGAGATTATAAGTGGTTTCTAATCAGTCATCAGTAGAGTCCTCATTGTCGAATTGAGATATGAAATGACTAAGTGCTTGGGTTTGACATTTGTCCATGCCCATCACTTAATCGGGATATAGAGAGATCGAAAGATTGAATTGCACAGTAACTTTTTACTGAAGGATATTTTGGTACTTTTCATAAAATCTCTCATCTTTCGGGTAGGCGTGACACATTGCTAGATGTCAATCATGTTTTGTAGGTTTTCATGAACCAATTGGATTGGTTTCATGAGTCAATTTGATAGATAGTTCAAATTGAAAACTTATATCAGCTCAATTTGACCTAATTAGGACAATCGGGTTCGATTGGATCGAATTGGCTTGAACCTAGGCCTAATACTAGCTAGATGTAGAATGCAAAGGGTCACACATGTTAGGGAGTTGACCAAGGAAGTCAATGATAATTTAATTAGGACCATGGGATCCTAATTGGTTAGCTAGATTACATACTAGCATGTGTAGGCTAACCCAATTCCTAACCCAATTGGATTGGGTCCAGTTGCTTGCTAATTAAATTATCCAATTTAAGAGAAACTTAGATTGGGTTGTGTATTAATTAGAATGGCATGTTTCAGGTTTTATCTGATTTAATTAGGACATATAAAGCCATTTGGATTAGAGTCCAAGTCTGCATGGACTCTTGGGCGCATCTTTGAGCGCGCCAAAGGGAGGGAGCACAGAAAGGACCAAGAGTCCTTCTATAGATGAATCATAGATGCTGATTCAAGTGGGCCCCTCTTTGCTCTTATCCCCATTCCCTTTGGGAGTTTTTTAAACTGGTTAAATAAGAGGATTTGGCATGAAAAATATGTGAAAGGTAACCACGCACAATGTAGCGACGCGACCCTTCATTTGGTGCGACATCAGAAAGCAAAGTCCTTCTGCTTCAAGACTCTTCATTTCCTCTGACATTTGCCATCTGAAGTGATGCCTCTTGGCCTTTAAATAATTGGTACTTGCCATGTGGCAAGTGGGGAATTCATCTAGATAGCAGAACGGATAGTGATATGCACCTAGGCACATGAAGGAACTTATCATGATAATCGAAAGACTTCTCTTCATTCTGGAAAAGTCTTGTTGCCTAGAAATGGAGCCCCAAAGGGGGGTGAATTGGTTCTTTCAAAAATTAAAACAATAATGTGCAAGTCTTGTAGTGTTTGTGAACAATGTGATTAATGCACTAGAGTATATGCAGTGGTAAATAATAAATAGAGAGTAGGAATTAAAGTGCAAGTAGTAAAAAGAGACAATCACACACAAACACCAAGTTTTATAGTGTTTCAGTGCTCTCCAAGCAGCTACGTCCACTCCCCAAACTCCCCTTGGGAATTCCCAATATAATCTCTTCAAAGATTACAAGCGACTTATTTTTCATGGCTCACAAGTCAAAACCTACGATGGTTTTGTCACTTAGGCTCACCAACAAACCTTACAACTTGTTTTGGCTTTGGGCTCAATTAAAATCCTAGTTGGTTTTGTACCTTTGGCTCACCAACAACCTTACAACCTACTTTCATGAACCTTGAAAGCTAGGTCAAACTATAATAAATTCAGAATACAAGAATTTAATTACAAGCAAACTCTCTTCTTAGAGTGGAGTGAGGAATCTTTGAAGCTCTTGAATGATTGCTTGATGCGACTTGACTTGGAATCTTCTCAAGAACACTTTTGGAAAGATGAAATGAAAGGAATGTAGGCTTTTTCAGTGGAATCTCTCCTTTTTAGCTTTTGAAAGTGTTCTTGAAGAATATCTTTAACTCTTGGATATTTCCTTGCTTTTCTCTTTTCTCTTGCCTCATGAATGAGTTTGGTGAAGCTTAAATACATGAAAAACATCCAAAAAACCATTTTAGACCATTAGGGATCAAGAACTAGCCGTTAGGAGCTGAAAAACATAAATTTAGGCTGTCAAAAAATAGATTCGTTGAAGCTGTCGGAACCCTAGTATCGACACTTGGCTGTCAGGTATCGATACTTGGCTTCCAGGTGTCGACACTTGAACTTTCAGGTGTCGACACTTGAACTTTCAGGTGTCGACACTTGAACTTTCAGGTGTCGACACTTGAACTTTCAGGTGTCGATACTTGAACTTTCAAGTGTCGATACTTAGCACAAAATTCTCCAGAGGCAAGTTCTATATTTTCAAAAAGTCTGAGGCCTTGAGTTGACACTTGGGATCTTATGTGTCAACACTTGAGTTTCAGGTGTCGACACTTAAGTTATGAGTGTCGACACTTGGCATGCCACGAAAAATCTCTACGTGCCAAATGCTGAAGTGTCGACACTTGGGTCCTAGGTTCGACACTAGGTTCTACAAATTTCAAAAGAAAGTGCCAAACAAAAAAAACATAAATAATTTTTATGAAACTTAAATGCAACATATATAAACAATAACTGAACCCGTTTGTATCCTTTTTCAATGGAGAAGACTTCTCAAATCATGAAAAATGCTTTGCTTCCAAAGCATGCTATGATACTCTAGTTTTAAGAATTTGAGGTGCTTAAAACATGAAAACTCATAACTATAATTCAACCATTAGTACAAAGTATGTACTCAACGTTTTGTTATTTATCAAAATCACGGGATAGAGCCAACAATCTCCTCCTTTTTTATGATGATAAAACCTTGAGTAAATAAGCATTCAACTTTAATTTGATAATGTATCCCTTAAATATGAACTTTTAAAACTCACATGAAGCAATTCAATGAAAATGATATTGCCAAATAGGTATTAAAATCAAAATACTCTCCCCTAAGGGAGTCAAGGTATGAGACAATTCAAAAATTAAAAAAAATGCTTGTAAGATATATCTACTCCCCCTTTTTGTCAACATACAACATGAAAGGGAGTAAACTCCCCCTGAATCAATGCATTAGGTCATGATAAGTTGGTATTAGAGTTGAAAAGTGATTAGATTATTAACAAATCCAACAAGTATTAGAGTAAATGTATAGAGTAGGGAGTATCAGAGCAAATACTAAGTTCAAGACATCATGTAATTGATATAAGAGTAGTCATGAACTGAAACACACATATATAATCAAGTTTTTAGTTACAAAAAGTGTTGTTAGTGATACAGCAATCTTGAAACATGATACAAGATAAATAAAAGTAAACAAGTACAGTGATATAAGCATGTAAGCTAATACAATAGCTAGATAAAAGAGTAACAAGCAACTAGATAAACATCTGTGAGGCTACTCCTCATTAGATGGAAGCTCAAAGCTAATGGGGGCACTGATCCTGGACTTAGGTGCTAGGGCCTTAGGTGGGTCTAGAATCCTACGACTCCTAGTTCGGGTAGAAGGTCCATGAGCGGGTACAACCCTAGATGATCTGGTCGACGGGGGAGGAAGTAGCTCAGCTGGTGACACAAAATTAGGAGTCGAAACAATCTCATCAGCTAGAGGAGGGACCTCAAGAGTAGCTGGTGTCTGAGTGTCTTTGCTGACCATCTGATATCGCCTAGCTAGGTCAATACTGCCATCCATACTGCCATCACCAAAAATATCTGTGCCTCTATCTGCATCATCATCGTCTCCATCACCACCCTAGGAATCATCAGGATCATCATCAGCAGGTGGTGGAGGAAGTGGAGGATCAGCTGGACCAGATGTCCTAGATGGCAATAGAGCTCTCAGCATCTCCTCAATGCAGGTGAAACCAACCTCCATAATCTTGTTAATCTCAGTGTGCTCCATAGCAGTATGGGCTCTAAGACCCTCAATCTCGATCCTGAGCTGTATGGTGCGGACACCCAGTTCAACCATCTTACTCCTGAGCTCTATAAATTGCTGGCATGCATGCTCCTCAAATAATGTACCAGTAGAAGATGGAGGAGCAGAAGGGGTAGTTGCAGGAGTCATTGGCTCAGGCTCTGACGCTGGTCCTACTCAAGGAGGTGTAATAGCTGGCCCTGATGGTCCGGCCTCAGCCTCTTTGATCTCGTCCTCCTCGTTTGGCTCCTGACCAGACTCCCTGTGAACCCAGCGAGCAGAAATCAATCTGTATCCCATACGGTGAACTGATCTCTTGTCATAAATGTTCGTATGTAGGATCTCCTTGGTGAAAGATTGTGCCCTGAAAGCCAATTGAAATATTGTATTTTGATCCCAAAATCAATGAATTGACATTTTATAATAAAGGCATTATTTTCATCATTTGCTGTGTCTTTTTGATTTTATGATGAACCCCATAGATTAGGGCTATGGTTCTAGGGTTATGATGAGATCATACCAGTGAGACCTAAAGCCTTAAAATCCTAATCTAAATATTCCTGGTCGATGGGACATTGAGTTGGGGATCAATGTTTCCGGCAAGACCAGCACATCCTATATATGCTTTGTGATGAGGGTGACTGATCTCACAGTCACTTATGTTTGACACTAATACTAGGATGTGAGTGTTCATTAGAGAATGAGTTCACTGAATTGATCCAGATCGAGAATATCTAATGGAACCTTATCTGTTTGTCAATAGATAATCTCATAGTGGGAGTAGTGCATGTGTCCTTTGACCTGAGACTACCATAGTACCTTATATATATGAATCCATACTTTGGTTCGCAATCAATCATGACACTGAGTCATGCACGAGGTGATACTGGTTATGGTGGATTGTATATGGAGGTTGTGAGTAGGTCAACAAGGAATTGATCAGCCCTAGTAAGAGGGAATAGCATCCAGCTAATTTCAAATGATGGATTCAGGAAACCTTTGATCAAAGTATGAATATTAGAGTTATTTTCTAATGGTTCATTAATGAATCATCATTATAAAGATTGAGCTAGGGATGAATATGAAATTGGATTTGACAAGTATCCATATTCATAATCATATTCGGGATGCAAGTTGATCAAAGGACTGAATTGCCCGGTAACTCATCACTGAAGGGTATTTTGGTAATTCCACCAAAATCCCACATCTTCCGGGTAGACATGATACGTTGCTAGACATCAATCTTGTCTTGTAGGTATATGATTGAGTCATGGTAATTCAAATCAGTTAATTTGAATTAGATTCTAATTGATCGAGTCGAGCTAGTTTGAGTTGACCTAAATCAGCTTGTTGAGATCTAACCGAATTAAGTCAAATAGCACTCGGACCTACTGCTGGCTAGGTGTGGAACCCATGGAATTAAATCATGTTTGCATGATAACACACTAGCATGTGTTTGCAGACAAATTCTATTTGAATCGGATTCAAATTTGGTTCCGAATTGGGCTTAATTGGGTTCTAATTGAACCAGATTAAGGTCCAATTTAATTTTTAGGACATTGGCTAACCCATGGCTGAACCCAAGTGAATTAATTTCACTGAGACCCTCTCTCCAAGCCGCCCTCTCCCTTTTCTCACCCGCGTGCGCCAAGAGAAGAGTCCACGCACGTAGACTCCTCTTAATACGCGTGAGAAAGAAATAAATCGAAGAAATATCTGAAAAAGGGGCGATTCAGATCCTTGTCTGGCACCCTTGGATCTGGATCTGATGGCCAGAAAAAATTAAGGAAAAGATCCATCACTTTTCGGTCGCAAATCCGTCTCCAAAAGTCGCGATTCTTCCTGAAGTTTTTCTGAGAGTCCTCCTCGTCGGAAAAACGAAAATTAAATCGGAGAGTCATGATTTTTGGTTGAGGGGACGCATGAGGAATGAGGGATCGTGATTCTTGGGGTTTCAGAGGGTTGCGTTGTTTTGAGAAGACACCCCTCTGAGATCTATAAATAGGGTTGGGTTCTCGGGGGTATTCACGCAACATAATTCAGAGATCCAATTCCCTTTCTTCCTCTCCAGAATACTCCTTTTCCTTGTTCTTGTTGGGTATTGTTCCCTTACAGAGGTATCCTCTGTCGAAACTCTGACCCTAAACAAGAATAAGAAGAAGGTCTTAAACGGTAAAAGAAAGAAAAAAGAAAGGATCTGTTCTTCTTCTTTTCCTTCTTGAATTAAGACTTTGCCTGTCTTAATTTTTCTTCCAATTCAATTCAAGAAAAGGAATTCAAGAAAGGGAATTCTTGAAGAAAATTCAAGAAGAGGAAAGAAGGAAGAAAAGAAATTTTCAAGAAAGAAAATTTTAGCCTAAAAGTCCAAGAATTGAATTCTTGAAAAAGAATTCAAGAAGAGAAGCCAAGAACTAGAAATTGTTGTCTTCATCTTTTTCTGTGTGGATCACCATTGGAGCGTGAACATTTGGGCACCTGGTGGAGATTCAGAGTTTAGATTTTTGCGATACAGGTTAGTATCTTAATTTGAGATTAAATCTTATATATACATCTTATATGTTTTAATTCTTTTAAGGAGATCTTGGGTTAAAGGTTTGGTGAAGATTTCAAAAGATAAAAAATTTTGAAATCTATGTTTCCGCCTTGCCATCAAACCCTACACTTGGAGGCCTCCCCCTCCAAAGGTATACCATAAGCTCGAAAGATACATGTGAGAGCCATACCGTATGGAAAGCAATGCCTCCTCCGTGTGGCTATGTCCTTCATCTGAAGTAGCATGTATGCCAGAAGATCAACCGCAGTCCTCTAAGACAAGCAGACCATAAGCATCAGCTCCCGCTCCATAATAAATCGAATCTGCCCGTCTTCAGGAGCAGGATGCAAGCAATGATGTGGTGAAGAAGCCTCATCTCCACTAATAACTGGTTCGCGGTGAACACTATCACACCATGAACATTATCTCTCTCAAGCACACAACGGAAGGCCTCCTCATGATCCTCAGTGCCGTAAGCTACAATGCCTTGGTGTGGGATCTCCAACAATCTGCTCAAACTGACTCGTCCACTGGTATCCTGACACCTCTGACTGTCGCATGCCAGGTGAGTCTGCTACAATCCAAGCTACCATAGAACTCGTAAATCAGATGGGGATAGTACCTCTCTATCATCGAACAGACGGGAACTAAACCCGCATCAAGAAGAGTCTGCTTGATTTGAAATCCCTGCTGTCGAAGAAATTGAGATCCACCCATCTGCCTGCTGCCACCACCTTCCCAGACATCCTCTCAGTAGGAGGTGAACTGGGGAATGCTGAACTACTAGCCTGACCACTATCATTTTTAGCCTTGGATCTTCTTTCTGCTAGTGTCTGACCAAATTTTCTTTTAGAGGCCAACCTTTTCTTTGGACCCATTTCTATCAGTTGAGGGAAGGAAGGAAAGGGGTAAACTTAAGGAATAAGGATCAGTCTAAGGAGGAAATAGGGGAAATAAAGTCAAAAATAGTGGAACGACCGAGAATATGACTAAAAGAAAGAGAAATCAAGGCTAAGTTTTGATTTAAATCAACAAATATTTGAAGAAAAACACTTAGGGATCGATTTAAAGGGGAAAGAAACCAAATAGGTTGGTTTAGGTTTGGGATTAACTATAAAACAGTGAAATTGAAAGGCAAAAGTTGGAGAAAATAGTTAAAATCAGTGAAATCGGACAATGCCAAGTAAATTTTTTTTTCTGCTCAGTAGAAAAATGAATTAGATGAGAGAAAACATCAAATGTGGTTGATTTGGTCCAAAAATCTCAATCCAACAGTGAAACCATGCGGAACAAAGGATAAAATATGATATAAACTAGAAAATACAATGTATAAATGATTCAAAGAGGAGAAATCCATGAAATCCGAACATAAATCCAAGAGAAATAGGGATTTTCGATAGGAAAATGAGCAAATCATGAAAAAATACAATAAAACAGTGAAAAAGCCATGGGAAAACACTAAAAGCATGGATTCACGGTGGAAAGTTAGGAGATTTAGCGGAAAAATGGAGGGCAAGTGTGGAAGATCACTATTCCAAGCTCTACGGACAATAGGGGGACCACTAGCATACGAGTGGAGGGAAAGAAATCCAAATAAAAATGAATCGGCAAAGCCCTAAAAATCTTGAAATTTTTGCGATGCCAACACTTCGATTTTCTCAAGTGTCGACACTTGGTCAGGTGTAAACACTTCGCAAAAATCCAAGTGTCGACACTTGGCCAAGAAATTTTCAAGAAAAATCAAAAAAATTGTAAAAAACCAGGAACTTTTTGAATATTTTTAGGACTCAAAGAAAGTGATTTGAGCAAAAAATGAATTGGATATAGTGGAATTTGAGAGAGTTTTAAGAGAATGGGTCAATGATTCCTAACTCTCTTCTAATCATACAAAATCTCTCTTCACTCAAGGGTTTGGTAAACACATCAGCTAGTTGATCATCAGTACATACAAATTCAAGCATCACATTAGAGTTTTGTACATGATCTCTTATGAAATGATGTCTTATTTCAATGTGTTTACTTCTTGAATGTTGAACAGGGTTCTTAGTTAGATTGATTGCACTAGTATTGTCACATCTTATTGGTGTCTTAATTAGTTTTATTCCAAAATCATCGAGTTATTGTTTGATCAATAGAATTTGAGCACAACAGCTTCCAACTTCTATATATTCAGCTTCCACCATAGATAGAGCAACTGAATTGTGTTTCTTGCTACTCCGTAAGATCAAATTAACTCCAAGAAACTGATAGGTTCCACTAGTACTTTTCCAATCAAATTTATATCCAACAAAATCAGCATCAGAATAAGCAATCAATTCAAATGAAGAGTCTTTAGAGTACCAAAGACCAATATCAATTAAGCCAGGCAGATATCTAAACATATATTTAATAGCCAAAAGATGAGACTCTTTTGGGGCAGACCGATATCTTACATACATACAAACACTGAACATAATATCTGGCCTACTAGCAGTTAGATATAATAATGAGCCAATCATTCTTCTATATAACTTTTGGTCTACAGGCTTACCTGGTACATCTTTGTCAAGCTTACAAGAGAAGCTTATTGGTGTACCTAATGGCTTGGTGTTCTCCATCTCAAACTTCTTTAGTATTTCTTTTGTGTACTTAGCTTGGTTGATGAAGATCCCATCTTTGGTTTACTTTATCTGGAGTCCGAGGAAGAAGTTAAGTTCTCCCATCATGCTCATCTCGAACTCACCCTACATTAACTTTGCAAACTCTTGAGAAAGAGATTCGTTAGTAGCACCGAATATGATATCATCCACATACACTTGTACTACTAAGAGATCATCATTCTTCTTTTTCAAAACAAAGTAGTATCAACATTACCTCTAGTAAAATATTTTTGAGCAAGAAAGAACTTAAATGATCATACCAAGCTCTTGGAGCTTGTTTCAAACCATATAAATCTTTATGAAGTTTAAAAACATGGTTTGGAAATTCATGATTTTCAAAACCAGATGGTTGTTCAACATAAACTTCTTCTTCGATAAAACCATTCAAAAAGGTACTTTTGACATCCATTTGAAATAATTTAAAATCCATAAAACAAGCAAAAGCCAACAATAGCCTAATTGCCTTAAGTCTAGTAACAGGACCAAAGGTTTCATCAAAATCAATCCCTTCCTCCTAATTATATCCTTTGGCAACTAGTCTAGCTTTATTTCTAGTAACAATTCCATTTTCATCAAGTTTGTTTCTAAAAACCCATTTTATGCCAATTATTGAAACATTTGAAGGTCTATCTACTAAAGTCCAAAAATTATTTCTTTTAAATTGATTAAGTTCATCTTGCATAGCATTAATCCAATTGCAATTATTTTCAGCTTCTTCAATAGTTTTAGGTTCTATTTAAGATACAAATGCTAAATAATCACAAACATTTCTAAGAGATGATTGAGTACTTATACCTTTAGATGGATCACCAATGATAAGTTCTTTGGGATGTCCATGAGCATACCTCCATTCTTTAGGTAAAAGATCAGGTAATGATGCATTTTCATTTTCTTGATCTTGTCTTCTTTCATGTTTTGATCATCTTCTTGCTCCTTGATAGGTTCTTCATTGTTGTTCATCTTTTCAGTTCTTTTGGTACCTGTTTCATCACCAAGCACATCTTTTCTAGAAGATTTTCGTTAGTTTCATCAAATATGAATGCAGAAAATATTTCATCTTTGTGTGCTAAAAACATGATCTATATAAAACGTGAGAAATCATCTATAATAACTAGACCGTACTTCTTACCTCCAATATTAGATGTTCTAGTTGGCCCAAAGAGGTCCATATGAAGCAACTCTAAGGGTCTAGATGTAGAGACTATTCCTTTTGGTTTAAAAGATGATTTGATTTATTTTCCAATTGGAAGCACTACAAATCTTGTCTTTTTCAAAACTAAGTTTTGGCAAACTTTTATCAAATTCTTTTTTGCTAAGTTTTGAAATGAAATGCATACTAGCATATCCTAGTCTGCGATGCCAAAGACAACTAGTTTCATTGATCTTGGCTTCCATTGCCACTAGGCTAGACCATTTTGAACAGGAAGATTATCAAGATCACCCATATAAATATTGCCATGCCTATGACCAATGAACTTGACGCCATTGTCATTTAAACTAGAAACAATGCATATAGAAGATTCAAAAATAATTTAAAATCCTTGTCACAAATTAACTAATGCTAAGTAAATTATATTTCTAACCATCGACATACAAATATTATCAATGTAAGTAGAAGGGATAATATAACTTTACCAATTCCAATAATTTTGTCTCTTTCTATTATCACCAAATGTTACATTACCACCATTCTGATATTCAAGTGATGAGAACTGCCCCACATCTCCAGACATATGCCTTGAGCAATCACTGTCAAGGTACCACATTCTTCTTTTTTTGGTTGCAAGGCACACCTACAATAAAAATTAGGTGGAGACTTTAGGTATCCAAGTCATCTTGGGTCCTTTCAGGTTAGCAGTAATGGTTCCTTTTAGAACCCAAACTTTTTTAACTTTGTTAATTTTCCTTCATTGCACAAGATTTATGTCCTACAATACCACAAGTATAGCAAGTAATAAATGATGATGCAGGCACAAAAAAACTCTTGAAATTTTTTTTTGTTTTTGAGTTTTAAAACCTAAACCGGCTTGTTAAAAACAGCCCTTTGATTATTTAAAAGCATGTTCAATTTTTCAGAACTGTAAGTAATTTTTCAACAAATGGCTTTAACTTTTCAAGTTCTTCTTTGTACTTTTTATTTTCTTGCAAAATCTCATTGTTTTGTTTTGTAAACTTTTCAGTTGAAATAAAGAATTTTTCTTTTCAAGCCTTCTTTTTCTTTTCAAGAAGATAAACTTTATCATTCAACTTTTTATTTTCTTGAAGCAAGCAATTATTTTCAATTAAATACTTGTCATTTGTTTTTGCCAAACCAGATTTTGTTTCTTTAATTCTTTATGCTTTGATTTCAGTTTTTGAAATTCAATAACTAATTCGTCAAAAACCTCATGCAATTCATCAAAAGTAATTTATTTTCGGTTTCGGATAATACCTATCATTATTGGCCATCAAATAGAAGTTTGCAACTTCTTGTTGTTCTTCCTCAGAACTGGAGTCCTCGCTATCACTCCAGGTTGCCATCATAGCCTTCTTTCTTAATCTTCTTCTACTCTTTTTAAGCAAAGGGCAGTCCATCTTGAAGTGCTCCGATTTCTTGCACTTAAAGCATGTGGGCTGCTCCTTTTCTCTTCTCTTTCTCCCTCTCTTTGCTAGGCTCTCCTTTTAGAGGTTTCTTCTTGAAGTTATACTTCTTCTTTCTCATGAATCTCCTAAACTTTCTAGCCATGAGAGCCGTCTCATCTTCTTCTTCGGAACCTTCACTTGATTCATCTTTATTGGTGGACTTGAAAGTGATCACTTTCTTCTTCTTGTCACCATCCACATTCTCTTACTTTAATAAGAGCTCATATGTCATCAATGAGCCGAACAATTGCTCGAGAGGAAGAGTGTTGATGTCCTTGGCTTCTTCTATAGCAGTCACCTTTGCATCCCATGAAGTCGGAAGTGACCTGAGAAGTTTGTTTACAAGTTCACCATTAGATATAATCTTTTCTAAACTTCTCATGCCATTCACAATATTTGTGAACCTAGTATACATCTCACTGATAGATTCAGTATGTTCCATTTGAACATTTCATATGTGTGAATGAGCATGTTAACTTTAGTTATTTTACTTGGTGTGTACCCTCATGGGTAACCTCAAGTGTATCCCATATTTTCTTAGGGAGACTATTAGAGATTCTATTAAATTCACTCGGATCCAAGGAGCAAAACAATAGATTCATAGCCTTAGCATTAAGCTCTATTTGCTAAATGTCATTCTCATCCCAATCATCTTCCATTTAGGAGTGGGAATGCGATTAATCAAAATAGTTGGCTGATGAGGACCTTTGATAATAGTCCTCCAAAGATTATAATAAATGGCTTGAATGAATATATGCATTCGAGTTTTCCAATAAGTATGTTTTGTGCCATTAAACAGTGGAGGACAGTTTGATGCTTGACCTTCAACTACACCCATTCCCATTGGGGCTGCCATGATCTTTTAATCAAGATCCTTGGACCTACAAGAGAGTACCGATGCTTTGATACCACTTGTTGCCCAGAAATGGAGCCCAAGAGGGGGGATGAATAGGTCTTTCAAAAATTAAAAAATAATATGCAGGCCTTGTAGTGTTTGTGAATAATATGATTAATGCACTAGAGTATATGCAGCAGTAAACAATAAATAGAGAGCAGGAATTAAAGTACAAGTAGTAAAAAGAGACAATCACACACAAACACCAAGTTTTATAGTGGTTCGGTGCTCTCCAAGCACCTACGTTCACTCCCCAAGCTCCCCTTGGAAATTTTCACTATAATCTCTTCAAAGATTATAGCTAACTTATTTTCTTAGGCTCACAAGTCAAAACCTAAGTTGGTTTTGTCACCTAGGCTCACCAACAAACCTTACAACTTATTTTGGCTTCGGGCTCACAAGTAAAATCTTAGTTGGTTTTGTACCTTTGGCTCACCAACAACCTTATAACATACTTTCAAGAACCTTGAAAGCTAGGTCAAACAATAATAAATTCAAAATACAAGAATTTAAACACAAGCAAACTCTCTTCTTAGAGTGGAGTGAGGAATCTTTGAAGCTCTTGAATGATTGCTTGATGTGACTTGACTTGGAATCTTCTCAAGAACACTTTTGGAAAGATGAAATAAAAGGAATGTAGGCTTTTTCAGTGGAATCTCTTTTTTAGCTTTTGAAAGTAGAGTTCTTGAAGAATGTCTTTAACTCTTGGGTATTTCCTTGCTTTTCTCTTTTCTCTTATCTCAAGAATGAGTTTGGTGAAGCTTAAATATATGAAAAATATCCAAAAAACCATTTTAGACTGTTAGGGATCAAGAACTAGCCGTTAGGAACTGAAAAACACAATTCAGGCTATCAGAAAATAGATCCATTGAAGCTATCAGAACCCGAGTGTCGATACTTGCTGTCAGGTGTCGATACTTGATTTCCAGATGTCGACACTTGAACTTTCAAGTGTCGACACTTGAACTTTCAAGTGTCGATACTTGATTCTTAGGCGTCGACACTTGGCACAAAATTTCTCCAGAGGCAACTTCTGTATTTTTAAAAAGTCTTAGACCTTGAGTTGACATTTGGGATCTTAAGTGTCGACACTTGAGTTTCAAGTGTCGACACATGAGTTCTGAGTGTCGACACATGGCATGCCATGAAAAATTTTTGCATGCCAAATGCTAAAGTGTGACACTTGGGCTCCCAGGTGTCGACACTTGGTTCTGCAAATTTCAAAAGCAAGTGCCAAACAAGCCAAAACAAAAAGATTTTTCATGAAACTTAGATGCAACATATATAAACATAATTGAACCCGTTTGTATCCTTTTTCAATAGAGAAACTTCTCAAATCATGAAAAATGCTTTGCTTCCAAAGTGTGCCACGATACTCTAGTTTTGAGAATTTGAGGTGCTTGAAACCTGAAAACTCATAACTATAATTTAACCATTAGTAAAAGTATGTACTCAATATTTTGTTATTCATCAAAATCACAGGATAAAGCCAACAAGTCTTATATGATAAGTTGATGGATAGGCATATCACATGCCTCTCCTTACTCTATAAAGGCACGGTATTCTGATGCTTTGGTATCACTTTTTCATCGAAAGAAATACCATCTGATATTTTCTTTCCCTCTCTTTAAGACAAAGCTTGTCTTTTAAGACAAGGCATTTTCTTCTAAGACAAGGCATGTTTTCAAACAAGAGTTTAGTGTGAGAAATAGGAGGGGTATCCTAGATCTAAGAGAGGATTTAGGGAGTGTTTAGAGTGCCCTACAGGAGGGTGGGGCATCCAGTAAAGGAGAAATTCCAAAAGGCTGTCAGAAAGTGTCCCAGTCAAGCAAGCAACCATCATAGGAGTTCTTCCTTGGGCCAATTCCTATGTAGATCACCATTGGAGGGCTTGCACTTGTGAGCCTAGTGGAAAAGGAAGGAAACATCATTCCAAGTACTCTTCATAATCCTAATTTAGTGACTTATTGATTATAGTGAATAAGGGGATCATGGGCTTAGGTTTCTAGCCGATAAGGGTTTTCAAGAAAATTTTGAAATCCAATGTTCCATTATGCTATAACCCTTAGAAACCCATCAGTATCATGTTGGCATTAGGATGTGTTTAGACCTTAGCCAATAGTCTATGTAGATCATGCATTAGGGGAGCTTGTCAAACTTGTGAGCCTTATAAGTGGAAAAGATAGGAAACATCATTCCTAATAAGTACTCTTCATAATCCTAATTTAGTGTACTTATTGATTGATAGTGATTAGCAAGATTGGTGATCATGGGCTTAGGGTTTCTAGCCGATAAGGGTTTTCAAGAATAAATTTTGAAATCCAATGTTCCATTATGCTATAAAACCCTTAAGAAACCCATCAGTATCATGTTGGCATGTTTAATTAGGATGTGTTTAAGACCTTCAAAGCCCTTATAAAATTTATTTAGTCATAGTGTAGTTAATCATAATGCAAATCTGTTTAGGGTTTGATTAGCAAATTGGTGTCTAGGTAAGTTGTTCTGGGAAGGTAAAGGGAATGAAGTTTTTAATTGGTTCCATTATCCAACCTGGCCAATTCATTTGATGTCTAAGGAAAGCAATAGGGGGACCCCCTCATCTATTCCACTTACCTAGCCAATTTGGTTATATCTAGACCTTAAATTGAAAATACTAGTTGATTAAGCACATTACAAATTGCTTTCCTTCATGCTAAGCCAAATCCATGTCAAAAACTATATTAGATTTGTTGTGATTAACAGAAGGCCTACTCTAGGATTTGATATGATATTTGTCTTGGTGCATTTTATGCTTTATGGCATGATTGGTGGTGTTGATTTGTTATGATTGACACAATGGCAACATTTATCAAGCATGGCTATATGAAAATGAAGGATCTTACTAAACTAAGACATTATAGTTTGTTGTGATTGACACAAGGCTATAAGTATCTTAGAGGCAGGTGTTATGTTGAGAGTTGCATGATTGTAATTGAAAAGGGGTTTTCCTACCCTTGAACTCATGGATGTTTGTTGTGATTAACACAAAGCATTCATGAGGAATTGGGATCTCAACCCCACTGAGGAAGCCCTGGGAGGGTCTTTCCACTTACCATAGTTGAGGGTTATGGTATTCGAAAGAAATAGTGGGAGACACAATTAGATGCAAAAGTCCTTGTCTAATTATGAATATCATATTAGTGATCTGCTTATACTTATTCTTTATTAAATATAGATTTTACATTATGGCTTCTACTCTTTTACTGTGGAGCATCTTGGATGCCAACAGTTGACCGGTCCGAATTATGTAGACTGGTTGAGGAACCTGAGGATTGTATTAGCTTAGAAAAAGCTTGCATATATCCTCGATTCTCCTACCCAGATCTAGTAGGAGAGATGCTCTACTAAGAGAAAAGGGCCACATATAAAATGTGACAGAATGACAGCATGACTGTCAAGTGCATCATGTTAGCCTCTATGAGCAACGAGTTGCGAAGCCAATATAAGAAAATGGAACCTTAGTCCATATTGCTCAATCTTAAAGAGCTTTATGGAGAGCATAGTCGGACTGCTCGATATGAGATATCGAAGCAATTGTTTCGAGCATGCATGACTGAGGGCTCTTTTATTCAGGCACATGTCCTCAAGATGATAGACCTGATCACTCGATTAGGTCAACTAGGGTTTGTGATGGATGGAGAACTTAATCAAGACTTAATCCTACAGTCACTCTTAAATTCTTTCTCATAGTTTGTGATGAATTATCATATGAACAAACTAAATATGTGATTGTCTAAGCTGTTAAATATGCTTAAGACAGTAGAGAGCCACTTTAAAGGTTATAAGGCTCAGCTTCTTCTGGTTGATGGAAAGAAAAAGTAGGCAATGAAGAAGGGTTCAAAGAGGAAGAGGAACCCTAAGAGTAGCTACCAGAAGAGAAAGAAGTCAAGGAAGCCCTCTACTGATGGGACCTACTATCACTATGGGAAGTAGGGGC
Source organism: Areca catechu (assembly GCA_021397845.1). Taxonomy (NCBI): domain Eukaryota; kingdom Viridiplantae; phylum Streptophyta; class Magnoliopsida; order Arecales; family Arecaceae; genus Areca; species Areca catechu. The sequence continues at coordinate 38,845,332 of CM038048.1, forward strand.
ACTGGAAGAAGAATTGCAAGTTATATCTTGCAAGTCTGTAGCAGGATGCTGGTGGAGCATCTAAAGGTTTGTACATAATACAAATAAACTTATCATTGAGTTCTTCAACTTTTGATTCATGGATATTGGATATCGCATGTGGATCTCATATCTGTAATGTGAGGGTTTTGGTGACTAGGGTGGAAGCATGGATTTCAAAAATTATTATGAAACCACTACCAAACCCTTAACCCAAGACCTCCTTACTAGGAATTAAAACATACAAACATGCATATATAATATAAACTAGAGTTTAGGCACCAACCTGAACCGCTAGTATCCAATCCGATGAACCTAATCAGCCTTCTTCTCCACCAGGAGCCCAAATGTTCACCCTCCAACGGTGATCCACACGAAACTCGGACCAAGGAAGAACTCCTTCTTCAAGTTGCTTGGAGAAGTGGAACTCTTTCGGCAACCTTTGGTCTATTGACCACTGTAGGACACCACTGTCCTACTGTAGGGCACTAAAGACACTCTCCTAAACCACTCTTGGTTTTATGACAACCTCCTCTTGGACCCCTTAGGCTTATGTCCTAAAACAAAGCCTTGTCATAGTAGAAAAGACCTTGTCTTAACAAGACAAGTCTTGTCTTAAAGAAGAAGGAGGGAGAGAGACACACTCAGAATAGCTTCGGTGAAATTCTTAATTATCAGACTCATTTCATGACCCCCTATTTATAGATACAAGAGGGACATGTGATATGACCTCCCATCAACTTATCAGATATGATTTTTCAAGACCGAAGAGAAGTTATCTAGCTCAAAAAATCATATATATAAGCCCATTCATGCACCAAAGGCGTTATTCACATCCCTTCTTTTATCTGGACAATTCTCACTGCCACATGTTAATTACCGGTCCCTAGGAAGCCAAGAGGTGCCTCTTCAATATCCAAACATCAGAGATATGAAGAGTCGTTATAGCAGGAGGACTCTCCATCAGAACCGCGTGCCACATGAAGAGTTGCAACTCTTCATGCACTGCACGCGCCATCCTTCTTCCATACAAATTTTAAAGAATGTTCACAGTCAAAACATAGGCAATATGGGTGTCATGGAAAGAGTATAAAATTTCATTTCTGACCATATAAATTATATTCAAATCAGAGATCTATAGCTCATTTTGTGCCATTTTGAATTTAAGGTATCATTTAGGTACCAAAAGTCCTATGCCATTGGGACTCTTCATGTATGGCAGCTAAAATGCCCTTAAATCCAAATTAAAATTAGATTTAGCTCTTATTAGGCTATCCCCACTTAGGATTCAACCTAATTTAGGTTCCCATAATTAGGTTAGCCCAATTAGCAAGCAACCGGATCAATCCAATTGGATTAGGAATTTGGTTAGCCTACATATGCTAGTATGTAATTCGGCTAACCAATTAGGATCCTATGATCCTAATTAAATCATGAATGACCTCCTTGGCCAAGTCTCTATTGTGTGTGACCCATTGAGTTCTACATCTAGCCAGTAGTAGGTTTAGGTTTGAGCCGATTCGATCCGATCAAACCAGATTGACCTAATTAGGTCAAATTGGCTCACCTAATTGTCCAATTCGAATCACACATCGAATTGACTCATGAAACCAAATCAATTAGTTCATGAGGACCTACAAGACAAGATTGACATCTAGCAATGTGTCATGCCTACCCGGAAGATGAGGAATTTTGGTGGATTTACCAAAATACCCTTCAATGGTGATTTACCAGGCAATTCAGTCCTTCGATCTACTTGCACCCTGAATATAACTATGGATATGGATACTTGTCAAATCCAATTTCATATTCATTCCTTTCTCAATCTGATAATGATGATTTCTTAATGAACTATTAGAAACTATTTCTAATGTTCATACTTTGATCAAAGATTTCCCGAATCTTCATTTGATTGAAATCATTTGGATGCGCTTCCCTCTTACTAGGATTGATCGATTCCTTTTTGACCTACTCACAACCTCCATATGCAATCCACCATACCTAGTATCACCCCATGCATGACTTAGTGTCATGATTGAGTGTGATCCAAAGTATGGATTCATGCATACAAGGTATCATGGCAGTCTCAGGTCAAAGGACCACATGCACTACTCCCACTATGAGAACTATCTATTGACGAACAGATAAGGTTCCATTAGATGTTCTAAAGCTAGATCCATTCAGTGAACTCATTCTCTAATGAGGACCCACATCCTAGTACTAGTGTCAAACACAAGTGACTGTGAGATCAGTCACCCTCTTCACCAAGCATACATAGGATATGCTGGTCTTACCGAAAACATTGATCCCCTACTCAATATCCCATCGATCAGGAATATTCTAGATTTGGGTTTTAAGGCTTTAGGTCTCACTGTATGATCTCATCATAACCCTAGAACCATAGCCCTAATCTGTGGGGTTCATCATATCTTAATAAAATTAATAAGACACAGCGTATGATGAAAATAAAATACCTTTATTAATTGATAATGTCAATACACTGGTTTGGGATACAAAGAAAATCCAATCGAAATACAACATTTCGATTGGCCTTTAGGGCATAATCCTTTTAATCTCCCACTTGCACAAAAGCCAATCGCCTTTAAATTTTAACCCCATACAATCGAGGTGGCGATCAAACTCCCACTGTGGTAGAGCCTTATTGAATGGGTCTGCTATGTTTTCTTCGTTTCTACTCTTTTAATGCAGACTTCTTGTCTTTCAACAATCTCTCGAACGAGATGGAAGCGTCTTAGAATGTGCTTTGATTTGTGATGAGCTTTAGGTTCCTTAGCTTGAGCGACGGCTCCAGTATTATCACAGTAAAGTGGTACTGGACCTTCAATCTCCGGAACAATGCCCAACTCTGAGATGAACTTCTTCATCCAGACAGCTTCCTTGGCAGCTTCACTAACAGCAATTTATTCTGCCTCAGTTGTTGAGTCAGCTACAGTCTGCTGTTTAGAACTCTTCCAGCTTAGAGCTCCTCCATTTAGGGTAAAAACATACCCTGAAATAGATTTGCTATCATTTGGATCCGATTGAAAACTAGAATCTGAATAAGCTTCCAGTTTAAGATCAGATCCTTCATATATCAGAAAAATATCCTTAGTCTTTCTCAAGTACTTAAGAATATTTTTCACAGCCTTCCAGTGATCCTCTCCTGGATCAGCCTGAAATCTGCTGGTTATACCTAAGGCATATGTCATATCAGGCCTGGTACATAACATAGCATACATTATAGATCCTATAGCCGAAGCATAAGGTATAGAACTTATTCTATTTCTTTCTTCAGGTGTCTTAGGAGACATCTTCTTAGAAAGATGTATGCCATGACCAATGGGCAAGTAACCTCTTTTACTTCCCTCCATGCTAAATATCTTTAGCACTTGGTCAATGTACCTAGACTGGGATAAGCCTAGCATCCTCCTAGATCTATCTCTATAGATCTTGATACCCAGTATATAGGATGCTTCTCCCAAGTCTTTCATGGAAAACTATTTAGATAACCATACCTTGACTGATTATAACATTGGGATATCATTTCCAATGAGGAGTATGTCATCCACATACAGAACCAAGAAAACTATGGCACTCCCACTAGTCTTCTTGTACACACAAGGATCATCCTCATTTTTGATAAAGTCAAACTCTTTGACTGTCTTATCAAATCGGATGTTCCAACTCCTGAATGCTTGCTTTAATCCATAAATAGATTTCTTCAGCCTACATACCTGATTAGGTTTAGTCTCTAAGACAAAACCTTCTGGCTGTGACATATGGACCTCTTCCTCAAGGAAACCATTAAGGAATGCGGTTTTCACATCCATTTGCCAGATTTCATAATCATGATATGCTGCTATAGCAAGCATGATCTGAATAGATTTGAGCATGGCAACAGGAGAAAATGTTTCATCATAATCTATTCCCTGTTTTTGTCTGAAACCCTTAGCCACTAACCTGGCTTTATAAGTTTTGACTTGGCCATCTACCCCAATCTTTTTCTTATAGACCCATTTGGATCCAATAGGGTTAACACCCTCTGGTGCATCAACCAAAGTCCACACTTGGTTGACATACATGGAGTCCATTTCGGATCTCATGGCTTCCAGCCATCTATCTGAGTCCCTACTCATGGCAGCATCCGTATAGGTTAGAGGCTCATCATTTTCAATGATCCGGGCTTCATTATTTTCAATAATGAACCCATACCTCTCAGGTGCATGACGCACCCTATCAGACCTATGGATAAGAGTGGTGTGTTCTGGTTCTATACTAACTATGTTATCATTTGGTTGAGATGTATCTATTTATTGAACTTCTTTAAGTTCAATATTTCTCCCACTGCCCTTTTGTAGGATGAACTCTTTCTCCAGAAAAGTGGCATGCCTACTAACAAAAACTTTTTGTTTGGTAGGGTGATAGAACATATATCATATACTATCTTTAGGATATCCTACAAATAGATACTTATCTACTCTAGCATCCAGCTTATGTCCAAAATTTCTTTTGACATAGGCTGGACATCCCCATATCTTAAGATACTTAAGATTGGGTTTCTTACCCCTCCATATCTCATATGGAGTGCTATAGATAGATTTAGATGGCACTCTATTTAAGATATTAGCCACGGTTTCCAAGGCATATCCCCAGAAGGAAACAGGTAACTCTTTGAAGCACATCATGGACCATACCATATCTAATAAGGTACGATTCCTCCTTTCAGCAACACCATTTGATTATGGTGTGTAAGGAGGGGCCCATTCAGAGATAATCCCATTTTCTTTAAGGTGATCGAGAAACTCGATGGATAAGTATTCACCTTCTTGATCTGATCGAAAGATTTTAATACTTTTGCCCATTATTTCTCTACTATACTTTGATACTCTAAAAATTTATCAAAGGCTTTGGACTTATGTTTCATAAGATACACAAATCCGTACCTTGAAAATCATCAATAAACATGATGAAATAAGAGTATCCACCCTTGGCCTGAGTTTTGATAGGCCGACATACATTTGTATGTATGAGTCCTAATAACTCAGTTGTCCTTTTTCTATGTCCACTAAATGGAGTCTTGGCCATTTTACCCATGAGACATGATTCACAAGTTCCTTATGATTCATAATCATAAGGATTAAGGAAATTTTCCTTGTATAACTTGCTAATCCTAGTCTCACTAATATGTCCAAGCCGACAGTGCCAGAGTAAAGTATTGTTGACATCATCTCTCTTTCATTTGTTACTAACATGAAGTATATTGTCATTAGTGGATAGTGTTAAAAGACCATTGCAAAATACACCACAACATATAATTTCATTAGAAAAGCTGATTGAGCAACCATTGCTCATCACATTCATAGTATATCCTTGTCTAAGTAACAAGGGTACATATATGATATTTTTAATGACCTAAGGCATATAGTAACAATCTCTCAGCTCTAAAATCTTTCCTGAAGGTAACTTCAAGATATAAGTCCCTACGGCCTCTGCTTGGATGGACTCTCCTCCAGCACCGTAGAGCTCGAAGTCTCCTTCCTTCAATACTCTAAGCCTCTGCAGCCCCTGTAATGATTTGCAGATATTATGACCACAGGCGGTATCTAATACCCAAGTATTTGAAATGAAAGAATCCAATGACAAAATAGTATGAACTTCTTTCATACCTTTTGGTGCATCCGATGCACCAGGCTTCACACCTGCAAGGTAAGCCTTGCAGTTCCTCTTCCAATGACCCGGCTTGCCACAGTGAAAGTAGGTCATCTATCCGGAGGCCTTCTTTCCTTTCTTCTTCTTGATGCCCCTTTTTGGGTTCAATCTCCTCTTGGAACCCTTTCTGCCTGACTTCTTCTTGTTGATCCCATCCACAAGAAGAAGTGGAGCCTTATTTTTTTTTAAATGGCTCTCTGCTATTTTTAACATGTTTAACAGCTCAGGCAAGGAAGTGTTAAGTTTGTTCATATGATAATTAAGAACAAACTATGAAAATGACTCCGAGAGTGACTGCAGGATCAAATCTTGATTCAATTCCCCATTCATAACAAAACCCAATTGACCTAATCGAGTGATTAGGTCAATAACCATCAGTATGTGATCTTGTACGGATGTACCTTCTGTCATTCTTGCATGGAACAACTGCTTAGATATCTCATATCTAGCAGTTCGACTATGTTCTCCATATAGCCCTTTTAGATTGAGCAGTATGGAGTTAGTGTCCATGCTATCATGTTGCCTCTACAACTCATTGGTCATAGAGGCAAGCATGATACATTTGACAGTGAGTGAGTCATTTTGCCACATCTTGTATGTGGTCTTTTCCTCTTGCGAGGCATCTTCCCCTAAAGGTTCCAAGGTAGGGGTATCAAGAATGTAAGAAAGTTTTTCCTGGCTGAGTACTATCTTTAGGTTTCTCAACCAGTCAACATAGTTTGGTCCAGTCAATTTATTGGCATCAAGTATACTACAGAGTGAGAGTGAAGAGGCCATTTAATCTACATTAACAAAGAACATAACATAAGCAAACAACCAATGTTGACAAAACATAATTAAATTAGGACTTTAACTTAATTATGTCTCCCACTATTTTATCAAGCATCATAACCCTTTATATGATGATCAAGAAACCCTAATTGGTTTTCTTAATGGGGTTGAGATCCTAATTCCTTATAAAAGACCTTGTATGTACACAACAAATTTTTTATAAGTTCAAAGGTAGGAAAACTCTTTCCAATTATATCTCATACAATTCTTAACAAAACCTGGCCTCTAAACTATTAATAGCATTGTGTATGCACAACAAACTATAATTTTTTAGTTAAGTAAGACCCTTCATTTCTTTATAGTCATGATTGTAATAATAATACCCTTGTGTGTTCACAACGAAGTATTATATTAAATCATGCCATAAGCATCAAATACACCAGGCCAAAATTGTGTTAGTTACCATAATAGGCCTTGTGTGTACACAACAAACCTAATACGGATCATAACATAATAATGACCTATCATGAAGGAAGGCCTAATGTAGTGAATATTACACTAAGCATATCAATCAAGAATTAAGTTAATCTTATCGGCCAGGTAAGTGGGTGAGTAGTGGGAGTCCCCCCGTTGCTTTCCTAGACACCAATAAAAATTGGCTAGGGCAGTCAACGGAACCAATTAAAAACCACGTCCTCTTTATCGATCATGAACCACTTTTCCTAGACACCGAATGATCAACTAATCATCTTGATTATTTTGCTTTTGATATATGACACTACAACTTAATATAATTTTAATAGAGGGCTTTATTATTAAAATAAGCACATTTTACATATAACCATTCAATCAACCATGCATCATATATCATTTTATAATGTGCCAAGTATATCATCATACTGGGACAACCATCTACCACATAATGGATCCACCATTATGCCAGGGCAACCTTATTTCAGTATGATGACTAGAAAGCTAAACATATCTCTATATCGGTTAAGGTTTAGGTGAAAACCCTAACCAGTGACATACATATATGCATAAACATATCAATCATATGTAACTTTAAACTTTTGTAGAGTCCTACAAAATTGGGCAACTTCAAATTTTATAGAGTCCTACAAAAATGGGCAATGTCAAGAGTCTTATAAAATTGGGAAACTTTAAATTTTGTAGAGTCCTACCAAAATGGGCAACCTCAAGAGTCCTACAAAATTGGGCAACTTCAAATTTTGTATGATTTAGCCCTAATAAGGTGGCTCGATACCACGAAAAAAATTTTGGTGACCAGGACGGAAGCGTGGATTTCAAAAATTTATTATGAAACCACTACCAAACCCTTAACCCAAGACCTCCTTACTAGGAATTAAAATATACAAACATGCATATATAATATAAACTAGAGTTTAGGCACCAACCTGAACTGCTACTATCCAATCCGATGAAGAAAATCCTGATTCAGCCTTTTTCTCCACCAGGCGCCCAAACGTTCGCCCTCCAACGGTGATCCACACAAAACTCAGACCAAGGAAGAACTCCTTCTTCAAGTTGCTTGGAGAAGTGGAACTCTTTCGGCAGCCTTTGGTCTATTGACCACTGTAGGACACCCTGTCCTACTGTAGGGCACTAAAGATACTCTCCTAAACAACTCTTGGTTTTAGGACAACCCTCCTCAAGGAACCCTTAGGCTTATGTCCTAAAACAAAGCCTTGTCCTATTAGAAAAGACCTTGTTTTAACAAGACAAGTCTTGTCTTAAAGAAAGAAGGAGGGAGAGAGAGAGACACTCAGAATAATACTTCGGTGGAATTCTTATTTTTTTTTTAGACTCATTTCAGTGCCCCCTGTTTATAGATACAAGAGGTGCGTGTGATATGTCCTCCCATCAACTTATCAGATATGATTTTTCAAGACCGAAAAGAAGTTATCTGGCTTGAAAAATCATATCTAATAAGCCCATTCATGCACCGAAGGCCTTATTCACATCTCTTCTTTTATCTGGATGAATTCTCGCTTGCCACATGTCAATTACCGGTCCCTATGAAGCCAAGAGGCACCTCTTCAATCTTCAAACATCGAAGATTATGAAGAGTCCTGATAGCAGAAGGACTCTCCATCAGAACCGCGCGCTACATGAAGAGTTGCGACTCTTCATGCACCGCCCGCGCCATCCTTAATCCATGCAAATTTTAAAGAATGTTGACTAGTCAAAACATAGGCAACATTGATCTCATTGGAAAGAGCATAAATTTTTTTTTTTGACCATATAAATTATATTCAAATCAGAGATCTATAGCTCATTCTGTGCCCTTTTGAAGTTAAGGTATCATTTAGGTACCAAGAGTCCCATGCCATTAGGACTCTTCATGTATGGTGCCTAAAATGCCCTTAAATCCAAATTAAAATCAGATTTAGTGCTGATTAGGCTAGCCCCACTTAGGATTTAACCTAATTTAGGTTTCTTATTATTAGGTTAGCCCAATTAGCAAGCAACCAGACCCAATCCAATTGGGTTAGGAATTTGGTTAGCCTAAATATGCTAGTATGTAATCCGACTAACCAATTAGGATCCTATGACCCTGATTAAATCATGAATGACTTCCTTGGCCAAGTCTCTATTTTGTATGACCCATTGGGTTCAACATCTAGCCAGCAGTAGGTTTAGGTTTGAGCCGATTCGATCTGGTCGAACTCGATTGACCTAATTAGGTCAAATTGGCTCATCTAATTATCCAATTCGAATCACACATCGAATTGACTCATGAAACCAAATCAATTGGTTCATGAAGACCTACAAGATAAGATTGATGTCTAGCAACGTGTCATGCCTACCCGGAAGATGAAGGATTTTGGTGGATTTACCAAAATACCCTTTAATGGTGAGTTACCGGGCAATTCAGTCCTTCGATCTACTTGCACCTTGAATATGACTATGGATATGGATACTTGTCAAATCCAATTTCATATTCATTCTTTGCTCAATCTGATAATGATGATTCATTAGAACCATTAGAAATTATTTCTAATGTTCATACTTTGATCAAAGATTTCCCGAATCTTTATGTGATTGAAATCATCTGGATGCGCTTCCCTGTTACTAAGGTTAATCGATTCCTTTTTGACCTACTCACAACCTCCATATGCAACCCACCATACACAGTATCACCCCATGCATGGCTCAGTGTCATGATTGAGTGTGAACCAAAGTATGGATTCATGCATACAAGATACCATGGCAGTCTCAGGTCAAAGGACCACATGCACTACTCCCACTATGAGAACTATCTATTGACAAACAGATAAGGTTCCATTAGATGTTCTCAAGCTGGATCCATTCAGTGAACTCATTCTCTAATGAGCACCCACATCCTAGTATTAGTGTCAAACACAAGTGACTGTGAGATCAGTCACCCTCTTCACCAAGCATACATAGGATGTGCTGGTCTGTCTGGAAACATTGATCCCTTACTCAATATCCCATCGACTAGGAATATTCTAGATTAGGGTTTTAAGGCTTTAGGTGTCACTGGTATGATCTCATCATAACCCTAGAACTATAGCCCTAATCTATGGGATTCATCATATCTTAATAAAATTAATAAGACACAGCGTATGATGAAAATAAAATGCCTTTATTAATTGATAATGTCAATACACTGGTTTGGGATACAAAAGAAAATTCCATCGAAATACAACATTTTGATTGGCCTTTAGGGCATAATCGTTTCATAACATACACCCTACAATGGTATTCTAGAGCAAACAACAGTTCAGAATTTTTATAAGATGTTTTTTTTTATATGCAAAAATGATAAAAGGTCTAAAGGAAAGACTCCTAAGAGAATCACTAGATGAATTTTTTTTTTTCAAACAATTTATACAAACAATTTACAAAACTCTATCCTAGGGTTAGCTTAGACCTAGACAGCTCCTAACTGTTCCAAGATCACCTTTGAGCACTCCAAGTCCAAAATCACCCAACTAACTTGGCCAGGTAAGTGCAAGGTTGGTGAAGGTTCCCTTATCACTTGCCTTAGACACTAATTAAAAATTGGCCAGGTAAGCGGAACCAACGCACCTCCCTTCGGGCTCTTGTCCCTGAACCACTTTTCTTAGACACTAAGTAGTTAACTGACTTGAACCCGATATAACTCTAGGGTTTCCTTGTCCTATTGAGCTCGATTTCCTTAGGGCTGGTGTCTAATTGGTTTTAGGGTTAGAGGCTTAGGTGAATGCAAATGATGGAAAATGATTTGTGGGCAAAGGAAGGGTAGTGAAATCCCCACCTTAACTGATTAATGAGGTTAGTGCCCTTAAAATCAATTATGGAGAAATGAAATGGATGCAATAAGCAAGGTGTCCATATCTTGAAATTATCAAACAAAATTAAACTAAACTAATTATTTTTTTAAAAAATTTTTGATGGTTAAGTATCTAATTCCCTAATGAATTATGAAATTTTTTTTTTTGATTTTGCAGGAAAGTAAGTTTAACTAAGTAATTCTAAAAAGAAGATCAAATAGAACAAAACAAAAATACCAAAAATTTGAATTTTTGAAATTTGAAATTTTTTTTGAAAATTTGAAATTTGAAATTTTTTTTTGAAATTTTGAAATTTTCAAAATAATGCCAAATGTCCCCGGCAATGGTGCCAAAAATCTGATTCGCATCGCAATGCATCGATTTAATTACCTTAAAACTACTATTCTAGAATAGGATAGCAGGAGCAAGGGTCGAATCCATAGGGACTTTCTTGATTACTTTGAAAACAATAAATGCGCAATAGAAATTGAAATCTTAAAACTAAAAAGGAGATTAACAAGTAATTAGCAGTAAAGGTAACTCAAGAAATAATCTATCCAAGTGAGAGCATGGCCCGTATTCGTGAATCATGGCTCGTCCCTTTTTGGGAATAGATTGATCTAAATGCTAGTGAAAAAACCTAGATATGATCTATCTCACGAGAGCACAACCTGTAACCACTGGGGAATAGATCAGTCATGAGTAATTTCACTTGACTTACCTCCAAAGCTTTGACCTAACAACGCATCTGATTCAAAAGCAAAAGAACAAGAATTAATCAAAAGATACTTTTATTTCATGTAGGAGGGAGTACATCAAAGTAATACAACTAAAAAAAAAAACCCCCTTTTCCCAAGTGTAGTTCCAGCCTCCAGTGACTTCTGCATGCTCAAAAATTGAAGATGGTGCTGACCAGTAGAGAATAGGTATGCTGGAATAGGATTGGGATAAACTTGGAATAGTGATGGAATAGTGGGAATAAAGCTGGGATAAGTGGAATAGCAGAAATCTAAAGGAACTACAAGGAAGAATAGATGGATCTATTCTGTGGCTGGACTATGACTGAGCCGAGAGTTTGGGAGAACGAAGAGATGGATTGTACTTCTGGAATGGGGTCGACCTTTGCAACTAAGCTGGAAGCTCACTGCTCTCTGTGGAATGGAGAAGAAAAAGGCACACTGCTCTCTGTGATGGAGAAGAAGAAACACGGAGAAGAAGAACACAGGGGAAGAATAGAACTAGCAGACTATGTGATGGAGAAGAAAAAAAAACACAAATGACCGGATGATCGAATACCCCTCTCTGGCTCCCCTGGACCCCTTTTTATAGGCTCTCCCTGCTCCAAAGCCGCTCCATCGATCCGACCAACCCGCTCCATGATTCCATCAAACTCAACAGAGCAACGAACACCGCTCCACGGTTGCAATGAAGCCGCTCCCATCGATCTCCAGCTCATCCGGTGAGGCTCTCGATGCTTCTCCCTGGTCCGGTCTAACCTAGCACACCGGTTCGGTCCACAAAAAAATTCAAACCAAAAGAAACCATCGATGGCTGCAAATCATCGTGAGGACCCTCACGGCGGTGAGGAAGAGTGCACCGCCGTCATCTCTGGCCGGCGGTGGACTGGGTGGTGGTCCGGCGGCATGGGACGGTGGGATTTGGTGAGGTTCGACCAAGAGAATGAAGAACGAACAGCATCCCACTTTGGAAGCATTTTTCCGGCCACCAAGGCTTCTCCGGCTTGCGGTGAGCATGCCGGTGACCTCCCCGACGGTGGGGACAGCTCTCCAATGAGTCTCGGCGTGACTGGGGCATGGCGGTCCACGGCTCTGCTTTCGTGGACCACGTCAATGGCAGATCGTGGCCCATGGATTGTTCGGTGGACCGAGGGGCCGGTCCACTATGGACCGGCTACTTTAAACTTCGTGCAAACTCTTAGTTAATTCTTCAAAAATTCATTTTGGGCCCGTTTCGAGTCTGATTCGAGTGCCATTCACGTCGTTGGACTTCTAAAATTGGGATCTCTATGTTGGCAATGTTTTTTCTTGTAAATGACATATAAAAATATTAATTTTAAAAGAATAATTTTATTTTAATATTAAATTAATACTTTTATATTTATGCTTAATGTAGTTATCAAGAACCTCCTGAATTCATTCTATATTATAGAGCCTTAACTTCCTTAGAATTTTTCTTCAAATCTCTCTGGTTAGTGATTAAGTTTTCCAAAACCCTAATTTCTCTGTTCGAGTCGACTGGTTTTTAAGCCGAGTCGATTGGATCTTCTGAGTGTTTTGAGCGAGTTCTGGCCTAGCTGGCTCAAGCTTTTTCGAGTCGACTAGATTCTCCAAGTATTTTGGGAGAGTTCTGGCCGAGCCGACTTGAGCCTTTCTAGGGCTTATTCGAGTCGACTGGAATTTCGCGCCCGAGTGTTTTACTTTGGGTTATAAACCTCTCTCCGAACCGTCTAACCTCTATTTTATCTTCTCTAATGGTTCATTCCTCTCCTAATCCTACTCCAAAGATTCCTATCTCCCTTCTAAGCTCTCCAATCTCTCTTTTCTTCCTCTTTCCTAGCATTGGCTCCAAAACGTGCTACCAGGAAATGCTCTACTAGGGTTGCTCCGACTGTGGAAAGGGAAAGAAGGTCTAAAAGGCATCAAGAAGAGCCGACTGCCACTATTCACAGTGAGGAACTTATGGAAGAAGTTGCAAGGGATGCTCCAACTGTTCCATGTCAAATCCCTTCAATGTCGACAAGACCAGTAACCTCTGGCCGTCGCATTAACTTTGAATTTATTAAGGAGATTCGGTTAAAAATCGATGATTTGATTGAAGATCAAGGTTGGAGAAAGTTTTGCTCCCTAAATGAGAAGACCTATCCCTCTCTTGTTAGAAACTTTTATGAAAATCTGAGATTGGGAATAAATCATGTTGAGTCTACTGTTAAAGGAAAAAGAATTATTGTCAATGAAGAATTTCTACATGGTCTACTGGACTTACCTACTGATAGAGTGAAATTCCTAGTGATTGACAATAGAGAAAAGGCTTTAAGAACAATCCTAAACAGAGAGGATGTTAGTGGAATTGGAATAGTTTTTGCTAATACCTTGTCTCTTGAAATGAGATTGCTATATAATTTCATTTGTAGAATATTTTTGCAAAGAACAGGAAGATTTGACTGGGTAAGTGAAAAAGACCCGTGCCTTATGGAACACATCATGGAGAAGACTCCTGTAAATATATCCTACATTATCATTATGCAAATGAAGGAGACAGTTAGAAAGGCCAAGTCTTGCTTACCATATGGAATGATGCTAACCCTATTGTTTAAGTCTCAAAGAGTGAGTTTGGAAGGTGAAAATGGAGTTGAACTGCACCATACATATGTCTACACCTCCAAATCACTAGAATGAATGGGTTACATCCAAGTTGAAGGTGTTTGGAGGAAGAAAGGGACAAATGTCAGGGCAATAGGCAGCTCAAGCAGTGAAGAAGAAGAAGAAGATGATGATGAAGAACCTGCTGGCAATGCTACAGTTGAAGCTGGAACATCTACTGCACCTGCACCTGAGCCTGAATCACTTATTTCTGAGCCTGCTGCTACTTTTAAGGAGACTGATGTACCTTTTCCTGATCTTGATATGCCTGCACCTGAATTTGATTTGCCTACAGCTGATATTCCTTTACCTCACTTCACTCCGGTAGCTACACATCCTCCAATCATCCAAAATCAAATTGAAGAACAGATGAAAACTTTGACTGATACACTGACAGGGACAATCACTTCTCTTTTTGGTGATCTAAAAAAGTCAGTGGATAGTAGACTGAATCATCTAGAAGAACATGTTATAAATCTACAAGGAAAGGTTGAAGCAATAGAAGCTTCAAGATCTGCACCTCAAATAGAACTTTAACCTATCCTGGACCGTATCTCTTCTAGTTTTAAAGCTATAAAGAAATCTATTGATACAACATTAAATGAATATAGAACTGAATTGAATGAAGCCAAATGCACATTGGGAATAATTGCAGAGACAAGATAGATGGCAGATGACAACACTCGAGGCATTGGGATTATCAGGTCAGAACTTGAAAGACTTAGAGGATCTACTGAAGCATTTGCTAATGTCCAAGCTTCTGAACTTATATCAATGCAAAAGGAAATTGTTGAAATAAAAGAGGCTGTGAACAAGGTACCTACAAGCCTCAAAGATATGGAACAACAGCTTGGTGCAATTTGGATGGAGATGGTTTATATCTGTGGCACTGTTAGATCCTTGGAAATCACTGCTAGGACTAGAACTCTTTATGATCCTTCTCCTATTTCTTCTAGGGGTCCTACCACTTCTTACCATCCTAGAGCACCTCCACCTCATGCATCCTCTAGTAGACCTCCTAGACCTGCTTCTTGGTATGGTGCAAGTACACCTATCAATGTACCTAAGGAAGAATCTGATAGTGAGTAGGTTTTTAGTATTTTCTGTACTTTTTGGAAACTTTTTGAAGTTTATGTAATGCTTGATGTACTGAATCTTTTGATGGAAATGCAATGAATATCTTTTTGGATGCATATGTGTATTTCTTTTATCCTATTAACATTGCCTATATTTTTTAAATAGAATTCTCTCTCTAAATTGAGAAAGTAAAATTATCTCAAACAAATCTTGGTACATTCTCAATCTATTTAAAATCTAAGCTTAATTGTTTAACCTTTTTGATTTGATGATAAAAAGGGGGAGAACTATTATACAAAAGAGTGCATGAAAGAAAAAACTTAATGAATTGCAATAGAACTGATAAAATCAATTAGACAAGGGGAGCTTAATGCTTATTGCATATCTTTTTCTGCTAAAGTATTCAAATAAATGATAAAGGGGAAGAAATTTCATAATGATAAGAAATTTTTTAAAAAGGGGGAGATATACATGTTTAATTTGCATCAATGATTATCATGATGCTCCCTACTTATTACATCTAACTGTCAATGCTTAATGCTGTTTAATACATACAAGCACTTATTCTCTGACACTTACATTTATAAAATTGGCTTTGTATATAACTGTATAGCATACGTTGATACTCATCTGTAAATACAGTTAATATTATGATACGTCAAACAAGTGTAAATGCTTACTATGACATACATCTATACTTGTGAATAGAATAGATTTTTTAATGCCCAGTGTTTTGTCATCATCAAAAAGGGGGAGATTGTTGAACCCTGAAGTGATTTTGATGATAACAAAACATTGGAGCATACATTTGATTATCTAACAACTCTTCAAATGGTTGACAAGTTTTTGTAGGATGACTACTTTGACATACTTTCTAAACCCTACAATCTTTATTACTTTGTGTTGAGTTGTAAGTGATGAGAATCTTGTAAAGAAGAACCCAACAAAAACTTCCTACTTAAATCAAGATAAAGGGTTACTTCTAATGGTTTTCAAGCTTCAATTTTTCTTGATTTCATTGTAAGAAAACCTTGAGGAAGTCTTTAAAGCTTGGCATAAGAGTTTTGGAGAATTGAATTTGGTCTGGCTGAAGAACCAATCTCAAGCTGACTGGATGGAGAAACCAGCCGACTCTGGCACTGGCATAAGAATGAAGTTCTCTGGCACATAGATCTAGCCGACTTGCACCAAGGCCCAGCCGACTCATCCAGAACTTGGTTGAGAACGTTATGAGAATCTCAGGAATCCGAGCCAACTCGAAGAATGTCCGAGCAGACTGGAATGACGGGGTCACTTCCAACGGCTAGTTACAGTTTTCTGATTTTGAAATCTAAAAGTGCTCCAACGGTAACCTGTCACTTCCCAACGGTCTACAATGTTCAAAATCAAGGGAAGGGAGTTGAAGTCTCTATAAATGAGGTATGAGAACATCCTTGGAGAGACTAATGAGTTATTAAGCATTTATTGAACATTTATTAAAGTAAGAAGAGAGAGAGCACTTAAGCTTTGAAGTCAGTCTTCAAGCCCTCACCAACTCTTATCTGAAGCTTGAAGCATCTTTTGAGGAAAGCAAGGAAGCCATTGAAGTGCATTGAAGAGCACTCACTTGAGCTTCACTGGAGCTGCATTAGCAACCTCCAAACAACTGAGTTTGTCATTTTTGTTGCTTTTTTATTCTATTCTTAGAATATTTGGGTTATTGGTGAGCCCGGTTGTAAAAACCAAATAGGTTTCTTTGGTGAGCCTTTTTAAAAACCAAAGTGTAGAGGTTTTAGGTGAGCCTGTGAAAACCTAGTGTGGGTTTCTTTGGTGAGCCCGGTTTAAAAACCAAAGTGTAGAGGTTGGGATTGTAAGCCTATAAAACAATCCGACTGTATTTTGGTTTGGGGGATATAGTGGAAATCCCGAGTGGTGAACTTGGATAGTGGACGTAGGAGCTGGGTTGCTCTGAACTACTATAAACTTGCCTTGTTTGTGTTGTGCTTTATTTACTTTTCAGCTTCTGCATCTAATTCTGATTAACACAACACTCTACCACTAAAAGGAATTATTTGTGCACATATTTGCAAGAAATTTTATAATTCCCAATTCACCCCCGTCTTGGGAGAAGCCACCTGGGCAATAGGGTTGAAGGTTTTTAGGTAAGCCTTGTGAAAACCTAAGTTGGGTTCTTGGTAATCCCGGTATAAAACCAAGTGTTAGGGTTTTCTTTGGTGATCCCGGTAAAATCAAAGTGTATAGGTTTAGATTGTTAGCCTGGTATAACAATCCGACTATATTCCGGTTGGGGGATATAGTGAAAATTCCAAGTGGTGCTTGGGTAGTGGACGTAGGAGCCGGTTGCTCCGAACCACTCTAAATCCTTTGTGTTTGTTCTTGTGTTCTTGTTGCTTTATTGCTCTTACTTAATTACTTCCACATTGCATATTGCACCATAACACTAAAAGAATTTTGAAGTGCACATAATTGTGAAAAGGTTTTTTAATCCCAATTCACCCCCCTCTTGGAAAGCCACCTGAGCAACAGTTAATCTAATTAACACGGGCCCCTACAAGGATCTTGATGCATCTAGAGTAATATATGTATGAAATCATGCATTTATAGTATGAAACAAGGAACTATTCATGGAATCACACAATGATGCAGCAAGAATAATTGTCACACATATGTAATGTAAACCCATACCTTTGAGATGATGATCACTTGGAAGGCACGTGCTCCACCTACAAGGAAGAAGAGTAAGCTCTGCGAGCAGCACACGTGTACTGCCTTTACAGGTTATTCACACCGGGGTACGGGATTTCTCCTCCTTCCTTCAAGGTGCTAGCCTCTTTGGAAATAGTGTCGGTAGAAGGGACTCCTTCAACCCCTTAAAGAACCATGGACTGCTTCATCAACTCTTTGAAGAACTACTGTGGAAGCACAGATGGAACAAGACTCTTGAGAACCCTTCCCAACTCTCTGTCCCAAACCTTCATTAGAAGGTATGCACTCAAGAATCCATTCCAAAACTCAAACCACCTCTCTGATAATCTCTCAGAGATCAAGTGTGAACTCTAACCATGAAAAAATGGTAGAGTCTCTTGATCTCTTTTTCTGTTCTTCCAGTAGAACTCAAAACAGAGCAAACTCATATTAACTGAAATGATTCACACACAAAATCTGATTTAATGAGAGATTATAAAGAGAGTCTGAGTCCCTTGGAATTAGAGGTGTTACGAACCCCTGGAATTCTGCAACAATAGCGATTAAAGCCCTGAAATGCCCATCATTAAATCCTACAATAGTTGCAAGCATTAATGAAGCAGTTTTGTTTTTCAGCAGAGTTTGTCAATTGAGTCGACTCGACTATTCGAGTCGACTCGAGTGAATTTGCTCAAATCGACTCATCAAATGAGTCTGCTCAAATGTAGTTCTGATAACTTCTTGTCAAAACAAGTCCAGAATAATTCCCAATCGTTCGCATGCCAACAGATCAAGAAAAAATTCCATGGTGTGTGATCCCATAGGTTCAAACACTAAACCAGTAGCATAGGAACATTTCTAGTACCAGCCAAAGTTGCCATCTAGTAATGACACCTGGCATCCGGATAGGTTGAAGGTTATAGAGCAACAAGAACCTATCGAATATGGAATACCACTGAACTTATTCCTTTAATCTCCTAATGCTCTGGATAGATTAGGGTTAAACTACCCAACCCTAATCAGTCCATCTCAATATGTCTCAAACAAAGAATCCTTATAATCATTACAAGGAATTTCCTGGCCAATGTGTTTCTCAATTGAGGCATATTAAGTATTCAATCCAAACCATTTGGAGAGATTAATCCTATCTTAATCCTACTACCGCCACACAAGTACTTGACTGTACCCAGTAACCTTCCATCACCGGATTAGAAATCTTGGTAGTCTGGCACCTAAGCACAGTGAGTTCTTGCAAGCTGCCATAATGATCTCAAGTTAGAGAAATAATTTATGTCTACATTCTAATGCAAAACTTCTTTTTGGCAGAAAGAGAATCTCGCATGAGGGTCACGCTCAGTAAAGTGTCGAACACAACACCTGATGTCATACCAACATCTCCATGCTACTTGGTTAAGAGGACAACCAATAGATATGACATCAATGACCTACTCTCGATACACTATCTGAAAGATTGTGCCCTAAAAGTCAATTGAAATATTGTATTTCGATCCCAAAATCATTGAATTGACATTATTATAATAAAGGCATTATTTTCATCATACGCTGTGTCCTTATGATTATATGATGAACCCTATAGATTAGGGCTATGGTTCTAGGGTTATGATGAGATCATACCAGTGAGACCTAAAGCCTTAAAACCCTAATCTAAAATATTCCTGGTCGATGGGACATTGAGTTAGGGATCAATGTTTCCGGTAAGACCAGCACATCCTATATATGCTTTGTGATGAGGGTGACTGATCTCACAATCACTTGTGTTTTACACTAATACTAGGATGTGAGTGTTCATTAGAGAATGAGTTCACTGAATTGATCCAGATTGAGAATATCTAATGGAACCTTATCTGTTTGTCAATAGATAATTCTCATAGTGGGAGTAGTGCATATGGTCCTTTGACCTGAGACTACCATGGTACCTTATATATATGAATCCATACTTTGGTTCGTAATCAATCATGACACTGAGTCATGCACGAGGTGATACTGGGTATGGTGGATTGTATATGGAGGTTGTGAGTAGGTCAACAAGGAATTGATCAGCCCTAGTAAGAGGGAATTGCATCCAGCTAATTTCGATCAAATGATGGATTCAGGAAATCTTTGATCAAAGTATGAACATTAGAGTTAATTTCTAATGGTTCATTAATAAATCATCATTATAAAGATTGAGCTAGGGATGAATATGAAATTGGATTTGACAAGTATCCATATTCATAATCATATTCGGGATGTAAGTTGATCAAAGGACTGAATTATCCGGTAACTCACCATTGAAGGGTATTTTGGTAATTCCACCAAAATTCTACATCTTTCGGGTAGACATGATACGTTGCTAGATGCCAATCTTGTCTTGTAGGTATATGATTGAATTATGGTAATTCAAATCAGTTAATTAGAATTAGATTCTAATTGACCGAGTCAAGCTAGTTTGAGTTGACCTAAATCGGCTTAGTTGAGATCTAACTGAATTAAGTCAAATAGCACTCGGACCTACTGCTGGCTAGGTGTGGAACCAAATGGGTCACACACAAAAGAAAATTGATGAAGGATTTAATTTGAAATTAAATCATGTTTGCAGGATAAACACACTAGCATGTGTTGCAGACCAAATTTCTATTCGAATCAGATTCGAATTTGGTTCCGAATTGGGCTTAATTGGGTTTTAATTGAAGCTGATTAAGGTCTAATTTAATTTTTTGGACATTAGGCTAACCCATGGCCGAACCCAAGTAAATCAAGTACACTGACCCTCTCTCTCCAAGTCGCCTATTTTTTTTTCTCACCCGCGCGCGCTAAGAAGAAGAGTCCACGCGCGTGTGGACTCCTCTTCACGCACGTGAGAAAGAAAAAAAAAATGTCAGAGAAAAAAAATCTGAATGATGGGGTGATTCGGATCCTTGTCTGACGCCCTTGGATCTGGATTTGATGGCCAGAAAAAATTAAGGAAAAGATCCATCGCTTTTCGGTCGCAAATCCGTCTCCAAAAGTCGTGATTCTTCCTGAAGTTTTTCCGAGAGTTCTCCTCGTCGGAAAAACGAAAATTAAATCGGAGAATCATGATTTTTGGTTGAGGGGACGCGTGAGGAATGAGGGATCGTGATTCTTGGGGTTTCAGAGGGTTGCGACAGTTTGAGAAACGCCCCTCTGAGATCTATAAATAGGCTTTGGGTTCACGGGGTTTTATCAGACAATTAAATTGAGAAATCCAATCCTTCTCCTCTCCGGAATACTCCTTCCCTTTATGCTTGTTGGGTATTGTTTCCCTTACAGAGATAATCTCTGTCGAAACTCTGACCCTAAATAAGAATAAGAGGAAGGTCTTGAACGATAAAGGAAAGGAAAAGGAAAGATCTGTTCTTCCTCTTTTCCTTCTTGAATTAAGACTTTGCCTACCTTAATTTTTCTTCCAATTCAATTCAAGAAAAGGAATTCAAGAAAGGGAATTCAAGAAAAGAATTCAAGAAGAGGAAAGAAGGAAGAAAAGAAATTTTCAAGAAGGAAAATTTCAGCCCAAAAGTCCAAGAATTGAATTCTTGAAAAAGAATTCAAGAAGAGGAGCCAAGAAATTGTTGTCTTCATCATTTTCTGTGTGGATCACCATTGGAGGGTGAACATTTGGGCACCTGGTGGAGATTTAAAGTTTGGATTTTAGCGATACAGGTTAGTACTTTAATATGACTTTAAATCTTATATATGCATGTTATATGTTTTAATTTTTTTTAAGGAGATCTTGGGTTGAGGGTTTGGTAAAGATTTCATAAAAAATTTGAAATCTATGTTTCCGCCTTGTCACTTAACCCTACACTATCATCCTGAAATAGTGTATCCTTTGCTTGTGAACCAGTTTATGGACTACACGACGTATCGTCTCTACATCGCATACAAGGTAGCTCAAAGGACATCATCACACAAGAGTTCAATTAGGAAGATGATATGTGATAAACAACCAGAATAAACTTTTTATTCACTTTAATAATTTATATACATATACATGAGTTGCATAACCATTTACAACCTAGATGATTAGCTTTGGGATATATTTCTCAATAACTCCCACCTGGACTAAAGCCAATCAAAATAGAATCTAATTCCCATCTTCCATTTGCAATCGTCAAACACTTGTATTCCAACGGCTTTAGTGAAGGGGTTGGCCAAGTTCTCCTCACCATCAATCTTCAGAAGCTTGATGTCACCTTATTCAATAATCTCTCGGACAAGGTGATAACGATGTAGAATATGCTTGGTCCGCTGGTGTGATTTCGACTCTTTGTCTTAAGCTATGGCTCCAGTGTTGTCACAATACACCGGAATAGGACCATCCAAGGAGGGTGCCACTCCTAGATCGTCCAGGAATTTTTGCAACCACACAGCCTCCTTTACTACATTTGATGCTACAATATATTCCGCCTCCCAAACATAATCAGCCATTGTATGCTGCTTGGAACTTTTCCAGTAGACTGCTCCACCATTAAGGGTAAACACAAAACTAGACACACTCTTACTATCATCTCTATCTGACTGAAAACTAGAGTCAGTGTACCCCATAAGTCTTAAGTCAGAATCTCCTTAAATAAGCCATAGGTCCTTAGTATTTCTCAAATACTTAAGGATGTTATTAACAACTTTCCAATAAGCTTCACCTCGGTCAGACTGATATCTTTTCACTACCCCTAGTGAGTATGCCACGTCTGGTCTAGTACATAGCATAGCATAAATAATAGAACCTACTATCAAAGCATATGGAATCCTACTCATATGCTCTCTTTCCTCAGGAGTTGTTGCATAATCCTTCTTAGAAAGAGTAATTCCATGACCTATCGGAGATAGCCTCTTTTGGAATTTCCATGCTGAACCGCTTCAGCACAGTGTCTATGTACATGATTGGGACAGTCCCAGAAGCCTCTAGATCTATCTCTATAGATCTTCATACCCAGTATGTATAAGGCTTCACCCAAGTCTTTCATAGAGAATTGAGATGAAAGCCAGACCTTTATTCCTTGTAATGCTAGAATGTCATTCCCGATTAGGAGAATGTCATCCACATACAAAATAAGAAATACAACTATAGAACCATTTGCCCATTTATATATACAAGGTTCCTCTCCATTCCTATTGAAGCCATACATCTTGATACATTTATCAAAATGCATGTTCCAACTCTGAGAAGCCAGCTTTAGTCCATAAATGGATATCTGTAGCTTGCACACTTTAGACTCATCTATGGATGTGAACCCTTCAGGTTGCATCATATACACCTCCTCTTTTAGCTCACCATTTAAAAAAGCTATTCGGACATCCATTTGCCAGATTTCATAATCTAAACGTGCTGCTAAAGTAAGCATAATCTAAATAGACTTGAGCATTGCCATAGTGGAAAGCATCTCATCATATCAATACCATAATGTCGATGATACCCTTTGGCAACAAGACGGGCTTTATAGGTCTCCACCTGTCCATTTGCACCCTGCTTTCTCTTGAAGATCCACTTGCACCCAATGGGTTTTACCCCTTCAGGTAGATCAACCAATGTCCATACATTATTAATTTCCATGGATTCCATTTCGGGTTTCATGACTCCTAGCCATGACTCAGAATCAGACCTTGAAATTGCATCCATATAGGTGATCGGATCCTCGTTGTTCTCATTGAGTTCAACAGGATTACCATCCTGGACCAAGAAATCATAGTATCTGTCTGATTGACGTGGTACTCTACCAGATATCCTTAATGGTTGCTCTATGGACTTTGGATCTGATCTAATCAAATCTGGTTCTATAGTGGCCTTAGAGTGAGAAGGTTCTTCTATCTGTTGAACTTCCCTAAGTTCAACCTCAGCAGCTTGAGTGCCTTCACCAAGGTACTCCCTTTCTAAAAATGTTGCTCTAAGACTGATGAACAACTTTTATTCCTTATACAGATAGAAATAATACCCTTTGGATTCTTTAGGATACCCAACAAAAGAATACTTATCAAACTTAGGTCCTAGTTTATCCATCTCCAAACATCTGACATAAGCCGGACACCCCCAAACCCGAAGGTGAGAGAGAGTTGGCTTATGTTCAGCCCATATCTCATATGGTGTTCTATTAACAGACTTACTTGGAGCTCTATTCGAAAGGTAAGATGCTGACTCATAAGCATATCCCCAAAAAGATTTAGGCAGACTTGCTAAGCCCATCATGGATCAAACCATGTCCAACAGAGTTTGATTCCTCCTTTCAGACACACCGTTTAACTGAGGTGTCCCTAGAGGAGTCCATTAATATAGAATCCCATTCTCCTCAAGATAAGTCAGAAACTCACTAGAGAGATATTCACCACTTCGATCTGATCGAAGGGTTATAATAAGCTTCCTAATTTATTTTTCAACTTCATTACGATAACATTTGAACATTTCAAATGAGTTAGATTTATGTCTCATCAGGTAGACATAACCATATCACGAAAGATCGTCTGTAAACATAATGAAATAAGTATTTCCACCTCTTGCACTGATATTCATAGGTCCACATACATCAGTATGTACCAAACTTAGAATATCACTGGCTCTTTCACCTTTTCCAGAAAAAGGTGACTTGGTCATTTTCCCAAGATAAGATTCATATGTTGGTAAAAATTCACTCTCAATGATATCTAGGAGACCTTCTCCCACCAACTTATTTATCCTATTCTTATTTATATGACCTAGCCTACAATGCCAAAGATAAATATCACTGACTTTATCTAACCTAGGGTGTTTATTAGCAATATACAATACAGTAATAGGCTATGACAGTACATACACGCCATTCTTCACTTATCAAAATATCACATTAGAACCATTCAATGTGATTTTGCAAATATCATTCTTTATAGATAATTCATAACCATCTTTGGCCATCAGGCCTATATAAATGATATTCACCAAAAAGGAAGGACAAAAATGACAATCATTAAGAATGACAATACAAGACTCGAAGTACAAAGAAATGGTTTCCAATGCCAGAACTAGAGCTTGACTTCCATTCCCAACGTTTAGAAACCTTTCATTGCTTTCGAATCTCCTACTAACTTGAAGTCCCTGCAAAGAATTGCAAATGTGATAAGGACTTCCAATATCTAATACCCAGCTAGTAATGTCACAAATGGAGAAACTACAAGGATTTATCATATAAATACCATGACCAACAACAGCTTGCTGGTTTCTCATCCTTGGCCTGTTCGGGTCTAGAGTAGCAAGCAGAATAGTTCTGCTTCCAGTGACCCGGCTTCTTGCAGAAGAAGCACTCTGCCTTACTCTTATCAGCCTTCACCCTCCTAGTCTGACTAGGCCCAGTACTTTAAATCTTCTTATTTTTTTTATTCTTTTTCTTCTTCTTTCCTTTCTCAAAGGGATGATGCCCTGCTCCAGAACCTCCTACTAGATTCACCAACCCCTTGTTGAGGTTGTGGTCTCTCTTATAAGTCTATAGTAACCCTAACATCTCATGATAGTTTACTGCAAACCTATTCATTCTAAAATTATCAAGAAAGACCTGGTAGGAAGGGGGCAGAGAATTCAATATCGCGTCCTTGCCAAGCTGCTTATGCAAAGGACATCCAAGTTTGTCCAAATGCTCAAATAACTTGATCATGTACATTACATGATCAGTCACCGAAGCTCCATCATACATACACGTGTTGTAGATAGTGGAAGAGATTCAGTATCTCTCCGTATCATCTAGAGTGCCAAAAGACTTCTTCAACCTTTGAAGAATCTCTTTTGGTTAGGCCTCCTCAAATTTGTGATTGAACTCATCGTTCATCGCAGCCAACATAATACAACACACCATAGTGCGGTCAGAGATCCACTTCTGGTAAGTGTCCCTGACAATGTCACGAACATTGAGGGCTAGGATTTCAGGTGCCGGATCCATTATCACATAGAGGATCTGCTCATGCTCCAGGACAATCCTGAGTCTTCGATACTAGCTATCGAAGTTGGGTCCAAAAAGTTTGTCATTATCCAATAATGACCGGAGTGATAAAGTGGTCGACATTATCTAAAAAAGAAGAACAAGACCTATCAATATATGAATTATTTTAAACATCCTAAAGATATGGATTTTAGTCTAAAGGTTTCTCTCATTATTTTATTCAGACTGCTAGCCTCTACACTCCAATTCGAAGAATAACATTTATCCTTTAGCGGGTACCAGGATCCTATAGACTACACATGAGCTCGACTTTGGCTGGCCAACCCACATGCATCTAAAGGTAGGAATAATACCAATTGCTTCTCCAAGCAACTCCCAGTATTCATTTTGCCCCAGGGGTCCTCACAATCAATCTTTAGGCATCCTATTGAAGGTCCTGGTTAGGTTCAACCATTAACATGATCGAGTTCAATGCTTCTAACTAATGCATGATCAAGCCCGACTTTGGCCAGCCCACCTGACCACATGTTAGGATAGTTTCACTAAGCCATCATATGTTGAATGGCAATTCTACTTGTTTGATGACCACCCATTCTTTGGAACTACCGATGATCATCCAACGTATGGACTCATTACAAATCCAACTTAATGGAAGGCTAAGACTTAGGTTATCACATAACTTAATCTTTTTATGGACATAATAATTTAGATGATTTAAATTTTGTGACACATGAAAAGAAAACATGGACCTTGATCAAGAAAACTCCCACCAAACTCTTAGAGGGTTTCAAGATCAAATTGGTCCATGGGCACCTATAAGCCAGTCAAACTGATTAACCTTAGTTGACATGGGTCAACTCGAATCAATAGATGATCTAATCAAATCTGGTTCACCACATTAGCTAGGTAAGTAAGTCAAGGGATGGGTTATGCCAGGTAAGCCTCTTGCCTTAGACACCAACCATGAGTTGGCCAGGTAAGAGTTATCCCCAAAGAACCTTGATCATAACTGTCAAACTTATCTTAGACACTAAGTGATTTACCTGACTCAATCAAACTAACCTAAAGACCCGGGCTCACCACGAAGCCATGAATCAAGTCCATTTAGATGTAGGGGCTGATCTAACTAACTATTAGATAGATCTATAGAGAAGAGACCTAATTCAACTTTTGATTAGTCTTTTCTCTAATTAATCCATTCATCTAAACCTAGGTCTAACCCATTTAAGGACCCAATTCAAGCTAACCCAATCAACCCATGGTTTATCATTCATGACATAAGATTAGAATCACATCCTAAATCTTAAAGGTTTCAAAATTACAACTTAATTCTCAATAAGTGTAACATACTAATTGAAACATTTTCAATTAAACCATATTTTGAAAGCATTGCAAAATCAAGTGAAACAATTTCATAAAAATATTCTGAACTTCAAACTTACTATTTCAAGCTTTTTTGGTCGAGTCAACTCGAGCGAGTCGGGTCAGCTTGTCCAGAACATAGTAATCAGACAGTATGTGCTGTCTACTAAATCGAGTTGACTCGAGCAGGGGTCGAGTCAGCTCAGATCATCATAGCAGAAATAGTAACTTCAAGATTCAGACTTTTTCACTTGAACTTTTCAAAGTTTTAGATCATACATCTTTTAGATCTTATCTAAACATAGCCACGATTTATCAACCATAGATTAAAATCATTTTAAGCTATCAAATCCCTCACTTCCTTCTTCATAAGGTCATGATGCAGTGGCACCCCTACACGCCATAAGAGAACCCCTTGGAATAAGAAGAGATGGTTTTTAAACCGTGCTTCTCTTCTATGATCGGCCGGCCATGGTGAATCCACCTTAATCAAGTACTTTGTAAAAAAAATAAATCGATTTCATACAAAAAACATTAAACTAGACATGCATCATAACCATGCTCGTATACCAATGTTAGGTTGGGAGCAGTGGATAAGGTGGGCCTTGATACATGCAATTTAAAACTTTTTCTAAAGAGTGGTGCAGTAGAAGGAGATAAAATACTTTAATCTATGATATGTTAATCTGTTAACATGGCCCCCTACAAGGATCTTGATGCATCTAGAGTAATGTATGTATGAAATCATGTATCTATAGTATGAAATAAGGAACTATTCATGGAATCATACAATGATGCAGCAAGAATAATATGTCACACATATGTAATGTAAGCCCATACCTTCGAGATGACGATCACTTAGAAGGCACGTGCTCCACCTATATTGCCTCTACAGGTGGCTCAGGGTATGGAATTTCTCCTCCTTCCTTTGAGGTGCTAGCCTCTCAAAAAATAGTGTCAAGTAGTAGGGACTCCTTCAACTCCTTGAAGAACCATGGACTGCTTCTTCAACTCTTTGAAGAACTGCTGCAAAAGCATAGATGGAGCAGGACTCTTGAGAACCCTTCCCAACTCTCTATCTCAAACCTTCAATAGAAGGTATGCGCTCAAGAATCGCTCCCAAAATTCAAACTCCCTCTCTGATAATCTCTCAGAGATCAAGTATGAACTCTAACCATGAGAAAATGATAGAGTCTCTCGATCTCCTTTTTTGTTCTTCGAGTAGAACTCAGAATAGAGCAAACTCATATGAACTAAAATGATTCACACACAAAATCTGATTTAATGAGAGATTATAAAGAGAGTCCGAGTCCCTTGGAATTCAGGGTGTTACCAACCCTTGGAATTTTGCAACAGCAGTGATTAAAACCCTGAAACATCCATCATTAAATCCCATAACAGCTGCAAGCATTAATGAAGCAGTTTTGATTTTCAGTAGAGTCCGTCAGTCAAGTCGACTCGATGTTCGAGTGGACTCAAGTGAATTTGCTTGAGTCGACTCATCAAGTTAGTTAGCTCAAATGTAGTTCTGATAACTTTTTATCAAAACGAGTCTGAAATGATTCCCAATTGTTTGCATGCCAACTGATCAAGAAGAAACCCCATGGTGTGTGACCCCATAGGATCAAACACTAAACCGATAGCACATGAACATTTCCAGTACCAGCCAAAGTTGCCATCTAGCAATGACATTTGGCATCCGGATAGGTTGAAGGTTGCAGAGAAATAAGAACCTATCAGATACAGAATACCACTGAACTTATTCCTTTAATCTCCTAATGCTCCGGATGGCTTAGGGTTAAACTACCCAACCCTAATCAGTCCATCTCAATATGTCTCAAACAAAGAATCCTTGTATCTCCTTACAAGGAATGCCCTGGCCAAATGATGGGGGGACGAGATGGGGATGGATCGTTGGCAAGCCTGGAGGTCACCAAAATTAGGGTACCATTAGTTTTTTTTATTTTTATATTTTTTTATGGAGGTGGTGAAGGAATAATGGAGATGGAAGACAGAGGTCTGGGCTTTCATGAACTTTGGATCTCACACTCACGGAGAGATCTCACACCTCTAGGGTATCACACCTCCTTAATGGTGCCGTACAGAGAGATCTCACATCTTTAGGGTACCCCATCCACCTCACTAATGGAGCCGTATGGAGAGATCTCACACCTCTAGGGTATCCCACCTCACTAATGGAGCTATTAGGATGAATCTCAAAGGACATGAGGGTGGTAAGAAGATGGAATTAGAGAAGGGGATAACTAGACATGACCTCGTATCATGTCCGTGGGTTGCACCTCACTGCTCTCCTTACAGAGTGAAAGTTGGGCCTCTCAACCTTTCCATACGGAGCGAAAGAAGAATCTCTCTTCTCAAATTTTTATTTCATTCAAATTCAAGCAAAATTACATGAGATGGGCCCTTTATATAGAGTCATAAGACTTAGGGCCTAAGTAATGGAATACATGGAAAAAAAAACATGGTTCCTAACATCTTCCTTTCTTGTAGATTGGATACATAGAATGAATCAAGCTAATACCATAAAAACTCCTCCACATATGGAATGAAGTGGGCGGCCAAGGTGGGCGCATGAAGACTTCTTCTTTTGGCTTGGGGCAGCCCACAAGGTTTCCAAAGCAAGCATGAATGAATTTGGGGATTGGAGTATATCCTGTTGACCTTCCTTTCTCACTTGATGGCGTCTGGAGTTGATGTGCCTGGAGGATGGAAGGGGTGTGCTAGCATGTGGTCATGCACGGGTCATCTTCATGTGATCCTCCATGTAATCCTAGGTGATGCAATCCAGGGTTTGACCGGGACTCCACGCGACTGCTGAGGTGGTTGGGCTCTCGGGTCCCCATCATTCTCCTAGAGTGGGGAGAACTCAACCCCATCAAGTTTGGATCAACGGGGACTTTGGTGGCACCTAATCTAATCAACTCAAAAGAGGCTCTACTCTAAGATCTTGTGCAACTCTGCAATCTATGCAGCTCCAAAATTATGTAGCTTTGAGATCTATGCAGTTTTGAAATCTGTGTGGCTTTAAGGAGCATGCAACTCTGAAATCGACAAAGGGAGGAGTAATTGCTTTCATGTTCATGCGGTGCCCCTCTTCTTCCTCATGAACTGAACCAGGAATAGGGAGGTTCACGGAGGGGGGGTTTTTGCCGGTGGGCTCTCCAACAATGATGCTAGGGAGGAAGATGGCAACACAAGATCGGGCAGAGATGTAGGCTTGGTGGTGGATCCCCGATCATCGGCTACTGGTGATGGAGCAGGGAAGATTTGGTAGAGGCGATCGGGTGTTCCTAGTTGCAGGTGGAGGAATGGGGATTTGAGTGGGAGTGTTGGTGAGCTCGATCTCACGGGAGGAGAGGGCACCAGATTTGGAAGGGGGATGGCTCCGACAATCGATGACGAGGTGGGAGGAGGCATACACGATTTGGGGGCTAAGGATGATGATGGGCTCAGATGGCATCAGTGGCGTCGATTGATAGGGAAAGGGGGCTTTGGAGGAGGAGATCGGTAGGGGGTGGCGAGGTTCATCGATGTCTTCGACCGTGGGAGGAGGTTGAGACCAAGTAGCAGATCCGTGTGGCTATGGGCGCGACATCGATCTAGTGGCCTGGGGCAGTTTTGATCGATGGGAGGATGGTGATGTTAGAGGAAGCTACGACGGGCTCCTGTGAGTTCCAGACTAGAGATTGGTGGTGACAGTGGAGGGAGCTTCTTGGTGGGCTGTGGGTGGTGGACGGGGTTCCGGGCTTTCAGTCTAACTATATTTAGAAGGAATATAACATGAATAAGTTCAGAATATAGGAGGAATAAGGCCAGGATAGCAGGAATGATGAGAATAAGGGGAATAAGTAGAGGAGAGAGAAAAAGAGGGAAAGATATAGAATACCCTAATCCTCTGGCTCTGATACCAAAAATTGATGGGGGACGGGATGGGGATGGATCGTTGGCGAGCCTAGAGGTCACCAAAATTAGTGTACCGCTAGTTTTTCTTTTTTTTTTTTAATTTTTTATAGAGGTGGCGAAGGAACAATGGAGATGAAAGACAGGGGTCGGGGCGTTCATGAACTTTGGGACTTACACTCACGGAGAGATCTCACACCTCTAGGATATCCCACCTCACTAATGGAGACGTACAGAGAGATCTCACACCTCTAGGGCATCCCACCCACCTCACTAATGGAGCCATATGGAGAGATCTCACACCTCTAGGGTATCCCACCTCACTAATGGAGCCATTAGGGTGAATCTTAAAGGACATGAGGGTGGTAAACAAGATGGAATTAGGGAAGGGGATAACTAGACATGACATCACATCATGTCTGGGGGTTGCACCTCACGTGTTGTCCATATGGAATGAAAGCTAGGCCTCTCATCCTCTCCATACAGAGCGAAAGAAGAATCTCTCTTCTAAAATTTTCATTTCATTCGAATTCGAGCAAAATTATATGAGATGGGCCCTTTATATAGAGTCATAAGACTTAGGGCCTAAGTAATGGAATACATGGAAAAAAACATGGCACCTAACATCTTCCTTTCTTATAGATTGGATACATAGAATGAATCAAGCTAATACCATAAAAACTCCTCCACATATGGAATGAAGTGGCGGCCAAAGGGGTGACCAAGGTGGGCGCATGAAGACTTCTTCTTTTAGCTTGGCGTGGCCCATAAGGTTTCCAAAGCAGGCATGCATGAATTAGGAAATTGGAGTATATCTTGTTGACCTTCCTTTTTTACTTGATGGCGTGTGAAGTTGATGTTCCTGGAGCGTGGAAGGGGTGTGCTTGCATGTGGTCATGCACGGGCCATCTTCATATGATCCTCCATGTAATCCTAGGTGGTGCAATCCAGGATGTGATTGGGACTCCACGTGGCTACTGAGGTGGCTGGGATCTCAAGTCCCCAACACCAAGGTCTTTCTCAATTGAGGCATATAAAGCATTCAATCCAAACCATTTGAACAGATTAATCCTATCTCGATTCTACTACCGCTACACAAGTACTTGACTATACCCAGCAACCTTCCATCACCGGATTAGAAATCTGGGTAGTCCGGCAACTAAGCACAGTGAGTTGCTTGCAAGCTGCCATAGTGATCTCAAGTTAAAGAAGTAATTTATATCCACATTCTAATGCAAAACTTCTCTTTGGTAGAAAGAGAATCTTGTATGAGGGTCATGCTCAGTGAAGTATCGAACATAACACTTGATGTCATACCAGCATCTCCATGCTACTTGGTTATGAGAACAACCAATATATATTACATCAACGACCTACTCTCGATACACCATCATCCTGAAACAGCATATCTTTTGATCGTGAGCTAGTTTATGAACTACACGACATATCCTCTCTACATCGCATACAAGGTAGCTCAAAGGACATCATCACACAAGAGTTCAATTAGGAAGATGACATGTGATGAACAACTAGAATAAACTTTTTATTCAATTCAATAATTCATATACATATGCATGAGTTGCAGAACCGTCTACAGCCTAGATGATTGGTTGTAGAACACATTTCCCAACATCTCATCCTACAGTTGATACAAGCATTGGCTATTGCAAGGAAGGGTCAACCTAAAATAATTGAGATTTGGCTAGGATCGCTTTCCACATCCATATCTAATATAATAAAGTCTACAGAGAAGTAGAATTCATCCACCTTAACTAATACATCTTCAATTATTCCTAGCAGCACCTTAAGAGATCTATCAACTCGTTGAAGAGTACCGATATAGGCTTTAATACTCCAAGCCCAAAAATTTATATACTAAACTTGGGAGGAGATTGACACTTTCTCCTAAGTCCAGTAAGGCTTTCTTAATGGTTAGGCCCTCTATAACATAAGAAATGATAGGGTTACTAGGATCCTTGAGCTTGGATGGAGTTGTATGTTGAAAGACTGAGCTAGCTTGCTCAGTGAAGTAGACTTTTTTGGGAAGTGTGCTTGAGATCGATGTTTGTGGGTGCATAAATTCTTCAAAAATTTAGCATAAGTTGGGACCTACTTAATGGCATTTAAGAGTGGAAGATTGATATGGACTTATTTGAATAATTCAAGTATTTCATTCATCTTGGCCCCCATCTTATCTTAAGGTATAGGTTTTTCTAGAGCACTTGGGTATGGAATTCTAATTGTAGGTGCTGGAGAAATTGGTTCATTCCTCTCCTTAGGATCTTCATTATCATCAGGTAATTCAAGTTTATTTTTGGTTTGGGTTCCTAATATATTGATCCTTTGTGGTTGCTCTAAGATTTTTCTACTTCTCAAGGTCATTATAGATTTGGCATGCTCAGGATAAGGTTCAAGAACATTGGAGCTTTCAGCCCTATATTGCCCCTTGGATTGTTAATAGGTTGGCTAGGTAGGTTCCCTTCCTCCCTCCTACAAATGGCTATAGCTAGTTAATCAATTCGGGACTCTAGTTTAGCTATAAATTGTGTGTGGGAGTCAAGGATTTGAGAATTGTTTTCTAGTCTAGCCAAGCTTGTAGAACTTTTTCCTCAAAATTAGATCTATAGTGACTAGGAGAAAGTTGTGGGGAATCATAAAACTGAGGATATGATATATTATCACACTGGTGATTAGGTCTGTGATAAGTTAGTTGACCATGGGTGGATGTTTCCACAAGAGATTCAGGTGATTCCTCTAGCCTGGATTATACATATTCGAGTATGGGTCATTTTTTGGTCAAGGAACATTATGGGTTCAGGCTAGGTGGGCTTGTTCCTGTACAAGCTCAAAAAATCGATGAGCTACTGGGCAATCACCTATAACATAAGCAGGACTTGAGCAGATAATACAAACATCTTGGGACTGTGCACATGGGGAAGAGGTGTGATCGACTTGCAAGTATTGATCAAGTTTTTGGGATAGTGCACCCACATCCTAGGATGGTGTACCACCTTGATGTGGATGTCTACAGAGTGGCTTTCATCATATATTTCACCTCTTTTAGGGTTTAGGCTAGGAGTTTCTCTAGATATGATAGATTTGTAGTGCAAGGAGTTTTCACTCAAAGTCTTAAATAATTGCCAGGACTCATGCTCACTCTTGAGCCAGAATGTCCCACCATAGGATGCATCAACCATCTGCTTGTACTTTTCTGACAATCCCTCATAAAAGCACTGGACTATTTGCCAATTGGGTATGGCATGGTGTGGACACTTGTGAATAAGTTCCTTGAGCCTCTCCTAAGTTTCACGGAACATCTCCCCTTCCAATTAGAAAAAATTGGTTATGGCATTTCGTGTCTTATTTGTTTTTCCTATTGGAAAATATTTCTTAAGAAGTTTTTTTTGTAGTTGGTCCTAAGGGCCTCATCAGATAGATTTTGAACTCTAACAGTAGAGCATATCTCAAGATCTTTGCCTAAATGTTTGTATGAGTAATCTTGACTAAGCTCATAAAAGGATGGTAGCATTTGTATAATACTGGACTTAATCTCATACTGGGTTGCCTCTATAGGAGATACTTGGATACATGGAGAATATGTATATGATGAAGGGGTGAAGTACTCCCTCAATTATCATGGTGGATCGGTCTCGCTATGTGTATCCATTATCTAATCCCAGTTTATGATTTTGATTTTTTCTTTTATTAGAGAGAAAAAAAGGAGGAGAAGAGAGAAAAAAGATAGAGAAGAGGTCTAAAGATGTGAGCCTAAGGAGTCCAGAGCTAAGAGGGATAGAGAAAAAGTATTAATTAAAGTTCTAAATTAATTACAAATAAGTTAGCAATCAATGGACTCTCTATCCTATGGTTTTCTAATTCTAGATAGCTTCTAACTATTCCAAGGTCACCTTTGAGCCTTCAAAGTTAGATACTAACTAGTCAACTAGCTAGCTAAGGGTAAGGTCAGTGGGAGTCCCCCCATTGCTTTCCTTAGATATCAAAAAAAATGGCCAAGTTAGACAACAGAACCAATTAAAGAATCACCTTCCTTCAGGGCTACATCATCCTTGAACCTCTTTCCTAGACACTAGTTAACCAGTTAATTCTGAGCTAGTCCAACCTTACGGTCCCTCATCCTAGTGAGCTTGAAAGTCCTTAGGGGTCAATGTCTAATTGAGTTTAATTAAAGGATTAGGTCAATGCAATATGAGGATGGTAATTTGTGGGCCAAGGAAAGGTGATGAAATCCCCACCTTATATTTTTTAGGGGTTAGTGCTCTTAAAATGATTTATGTAGATGCAATGCAATGAAATAAATGTCAAAACAAGTTAGTTTAAGTCTCTAAAAAAAGAAAACCCTAGTAAATTATGAATTTTATTTTTATGTTTTGTTTTATTTTTTTGGTGAACTAACCATGCCAATGATCCCTAACAATGATTCCAAAATTTGATCGCTATCTTAGGTGGTCAAAAATAATTCACCAACTCAACTCTATAGCTAGGGCCAGTCTGGATCGTATCCTCAGGGATCTGTTGAGGTTATATTCACTTTTAGGATTATTTTGTTAGGGATTAATTAGGTTAGAGAGATAAAAGAGTAAGAATATGATTATACTAAGAATAAGAATTAAACTAAGCAAGAAATTAATATGAAAGATGTCTTGGATTTTGATTCGGTATTTGGTATTATATTAAGTATTTATTCAATATGTAATTATGAAATTATGATTGATCCCTGAGTATAGCCATCTCGCTAGATACAGACCTTGATCCGCTCCTACGTAGCCATAGGCTATTCAAAGTCTCTAATCATATAAATAAATTTTTTTTTAATCAGATTCTGAGCATAGCCTATCTCACTGAGCACGAATCATATCCTGAGATCATGACTCGTCTCTACATAGTCATAGGCTATTCTAAAATTTGACTATAGTCTAGACATGCACAACACTACTTGAAGTAATGGAAAATAATTTTATTCATGAAAAGCAAATATTATAATCAAGCACTAATTACATAAAGAAAAATATAAAATATAAATACCAAAAATCTCATATACTCTCCAAAGATAGGAATTCCTTAGCCGCTCATGATCTTCCCTTCCTCTCCTCCTATGCAAAGTCTTTATAGGGACTATAGAGAGTTGATTCCCCCAGGTAGAGGCATAGGAACCTTTTTATAAGGTTTAATAAGGGAGATATCTTCATGATTTTTCAATATGGGACTAAACATGTAGATCGCATGGGTGGCTAGGATTTATTATTACAATAGATCAATGGTTAGATGGTAAACTCCAAGTCCTAATAGACTTCCAATTCCTTTTAATATTTTATCACCCAAAAATTTTAGCCATTGGATTGCTTTGAGATCCATGCACCTTCTCTTCCATTGGTTGCTGTTGCCTGAACGCTACCATCGAACCTTGGATGGAATAGCCCACATGCTGCCATCTAACCCTCATGCTATCGAGACCTTATCGCTGGAATCTCAGCTTGCCCATGGAGCGACAGTGCCAGGCGATGCTTGGGAATGATAGAGGCATGGCTCGATTGGCGAAAGAATAGCAGGATCTATCATGGTGGTCTAATGGCGGTGAGAGGTGACAGGGAATGGATCCATCGGCAATGAGAGGTGGCAGGGAATGGCTCCATCGACGATGAGACGGCTCCCGATGAGGCAAGTTGGTGGCAGATGGGTCTGTTTCATGGTAGAGAAGAGGAGAGGTGGAGAAAGCCATGAGGGATGGTGGCCGGCATGGTAAGCTGGAGGCTTTTGGTGCTTCTCTGGGTGGAGGAGGTGGCACCAATGATTCTGGTGGTCGGCAAGATGGCATCTTCGACAGCTCGGCTTGAAAAATGCTCCATGATCCATGGCTCTAAGCCGTGGAACATTGGCCATGGCTCTGAGCTATGGACCATTGAATGTGGCTACTTATGGACCACAGGGTGCTCTATAGACCATTCAACCAGTCCATGGTGGACCGGTTGCTTCAATAATAATGCAATTTTGAATTAAATCTTCAAAAATTAATTCTTGGCTTATTTCAGGTCCGATTCACTTCAAACTTGTTTCGTTTGAATCTATAAATCAAGCTCTTCATATTGGCACTCTTTTTTTCTACAAATAATATATAAAAGTATCAATTTGAAATAAATAAAAATAATTAAATTATTAAATTAATAATTTTATACATATATATAATATAATTATCAATGCACTTTGGATATATCACACTGCTTTCAAGACTAACTTAGAAATATCTCTTTATAGGTTTGTGTTTGGAAAAACATGTCACTTGCCAATAGAACTTCAACATGGAGCTATTTTGGCAATTAAGTAGTTGAACATCGACCTAGATGTAACTAGAAGTCACAAAAATTGCAAATGGATGAATTAGAAGAAATCAAGAATGAAGCTTATAAGAATGCCAAATATACAAGGAATGAATTATGGAATTTCATGACCAAACAATTTTTTTAAAATTATTTATACCTAGATAAAAAGTTCTTTTGTATAATTCTAGGCTACACCTATTTCCTAGAAAACTTTGGTCTACATGGACTGGGCCCTTTGTAGTAAAAGAAGTTTTCCCACATAAGGTTGTAGAGATCGAGAATCTAGGTATTGGTGCTTCTTTTAAGGATAATAGACAATGATTAAAGCTATTCTTATGATTTAAGTGATTCTTGGAATTAGCCACTAAAATTATAGGAGAGACCATAGTTTTCTATAACCTACCTTGAAATTCAAAAATTTTGGCTTGTTGACCCCATAATTGATTTTGATGAAAACCAAACATTGGAGCATGTACATTTATTCTGACAACTCTTCAAGTGTTTGACAAGTTTTTGTAGTGTGAATTTCATGTTCAAACTTTAACTCCTACTCTCATATTTTCTTGCTTGAGTTGTGTTGTAAGTGTTATTGTAAAGAAGAACCCAATCAAAAATGCTAAGAAAATTCAACTAAAAGGGTTACTTCTATAAGCGCGTGATGTTTTGTGTCTTGAGAGGAAGAGCCGACCCTAGCTGAAGAGAGCCGACTCTTCGAGTTTAAGATTTAAGTTCGAGCCGATCCAAGCTGAAAAGAGCCACTCATCCAGAGTGATGTTTTGTGTCCTGAGACATAGAGCTGACTACATTAAGAATTTGGTGACTCGACCCATCGACTTGAAGGATCCAAGCCGACTCGAAGGAGTCCGAGCCGACTCAAATATCACTTTCAGGTATATAACGGCTAGTTCTAGAATTTGTTTTTGAATGCTCAACGGTGCTCCAATAGTCAAAAATCATTCCCCAATGGTCTACAACGGCTAGAACTGGCTTGGGATGATGGAAGACTTTAAGTTTGAAGGATTTGAACTTTCTTGAAGCAATTAAGAAGAGAGTTCTTCGAAGAAAAGAGGCATCCATTGAATATTCTACTAACCAATAGCAAAAGAGCATAAGAGCATTAAAGTCAGTCTTCAAGTCTTCACCAACTATGATCTAAAGCTTGAAGCAACTTTGAGATGAAGCCACTGAAGCCATTAAAGCTTATTCAAGTGCATTCAAGTGGACTTCCAATGAGCTACACCGGCAACTATTCGACAACTTGAGTTTGTCATTTTGTGTTGCATTTATTTTCAATTTAATCTTTGAATTGTTAGGTTATTGGTGAGCCCGATTGAAAAACCAAATTGGTTCTTGGTGATCCTGTGAAAACCAAGTTGGGTTTCTTTGGTGAGCCTGTTTAAAACCAAAGGGTGTTGGATTTTCTTTGGTGATCCCGTAAAACCAAACTATAGAGGTTTTGGATTATGATCCTGTAAAACAATCCTACTGTATTCGGGTGTGAATATAGTGGAAATCCCAAGTGGTATCTTGGATAGTGGACGTAGGAGCTGGGTTGCTCCGAACCACTATAAATTTGGTGTGTTTGTGATGTGCTCTCTTGATTTTGTTTAGCTTCTGCATTCTATAACTTTATCACATCACCTACCACTTGCAAAGGATTTTGAAATTTCACATTACTTACTTAAGTTTTTTAAAGTCCCAATTCACCCCCTCTTGGGTAGCCACCTGGGCAACAACTGGTATTAAAGCAGAGTCTCTGAATACACTAGAGTAAAGATCGATGGCTCATCCTTTGAGTACATCTTTGATCGAAGGCCAATCAACCAATAGACCTCCACACTTCACAGGCATAAATTATTCTTATTGGAAAGCACGCATGAAAATCTATATTCAAGCTGTTGATTTTTAATTATGGAAGGACATTCTTAAAGGGCCACATGTTCCCATGACTAAAATTGATGGCGTGGACGTCCCTAAGCCTGAAGAGGAATGGGATGAAAATGACATGAAATTAGGGGAATTGAATGCCAAAGCCATGAACTTGCTTTACTGTGATTTGGACTCAAATGAGTTTAACAGAATTTTCATCTTCTCTTCAGCAAAGAAAATCTGGGATAAACTTGAGGTGACCCATGAAGGAACTTCACAAGTGAAAAATTCAAAGATAAATCTTTTAGTGCACAATTATGAATTGTTTAAGATGGAGTCTAATGAAAGTATTTCTGCCATGTACACTAGATTTACAGATATTATTAACGGTTTGAAAAGTCTTGGCAGGGTATATTCAAATGCTGACTTAGTATAAAAAATCTTGAGATCACTTCCTGACAAATGAGATCCTAAAGTCACAGCCATCCAGGAAGCTAAAGACTTGAATGTTCTATCAATGGATGAATTAATGGGATCTCTCATCACTCACGAATTAGCCATGCACCATAGAACGGATGATAATCAGAAAAAGAAGAAAATGATTGCATTCAAGGCTGCATTAGAATCTAAAGATGATGAAGAGACTAAAGGTGACTCCTCCTCCTTCGAAGACAATCTTGAAGATGAAGACATCACAATGGTCGTGAGGAGATTCAGAAAGTTTATGGGAAAGAAGAAAGGAAGGTATAACAAAAAATTTCATAAACGAGGAGAACAATCAAAAGAAATGGACAAGGACAAAGATAAAGATAAAGAACAAGTCCCCACCAACTATGAATGTAAGAAACCGAGGCATATTCATCCGGACCGTACTCAACTAAAGAAATCTTACAAAAAGAAGAAAAAGAAAGCGATGGTTGCTACGTGGAGTGATAGTGAAGACTTCACTTCAACTGAAGAAGAAGAGACCACGAAAACATCAAATTTATGTCTAATGGGTCTTGAGGATGAGGTAAATTCCTCCGATACTCAGATTGAATTTACTTTTGAAGAATTAAATTCTGCATTCCATGATTTACTATCTGAATTTAAAAAGGCCGTAGTAAATATTAGATCATTAAAGCATATCAATGATTCTTTACTCCAAGAGAAAAATGAAGTTTTGGAAAAGAACAATTTACTGAAAAAGGAACTTCACATCTTTTCTGAAAAATGCAATGATTTGAAAAATGAGAATAATGAATCAAATGACAAAAAAAAAGTTTTGCTAAAAGAAAACAATGAGCTGAAGAAGGAGGTAGAAAAACTCAAGCCACTCATTGAAAAATTAACTTTATCTTCTAATAAGATTGAGTTAATTCTTAAAGAACAAAGAATTTCTGGAAATAGAGCTGGAATAGGTTTTAATTCTTCAAATTCAAATTTTGTTTCAGCTACTACTTTTGTGAAACAAAAATATCTTGTTCCTAAGTTTACTTCTTATAAAACTTTTGTTACAAAAGACTTTATTTCCATTTCAAAACCTGCTTCATATGCCTAAGAATTTAAATGCAAGACCTGCTATTTCTACACTTCATGCATCTAGAATTTCAAAAATAGAATCATTTCAAAATTCTAGAATCAAACATTTTGCTTGTAAAAGATTATGACATAAAGCTTTTAACTGCAATACAACTAGAAATGTCCATAATATAAGAAAGATTTGGGTTCCCAAAGGAACCAACTCAGCTAACCTGAAAGGACCCAAGTTAGCTTGGGTATCTAAAAGCACTCCTTAATTTTATTGTAGGAATGTCTTACAGCCCAGAAATTAAAGAAAAAATGGTATCTCGATAGTGGCTGCTCAAGGCATATGACGGGTGACAAGGATCAATTCATCATCCTGAAAATGAAAGAAGGAGGTATGGTTACATTTGGAGATAATGGCAAGGAAAAAATAATTGGAATTGGTAAGATCAAAATAACCCCCTGTACTTTCATTGAAAATGTATTGCTAGTAGATAAGTTGAAGCACAATCTATTGAGTATTAGTCAATTGTGTGATAACGGCTTCAAAGTTATCTTCGAATCATCTATGTGTATAGTAACAAACTTTCTTGATCCTAACAGCAAATTCATTGGACACAGACTAAGAAATATTTATGTGGTAGATCTAAATGATCTTGCCATGTCAAGTAGCTCCAGTCTAGTTGCAATGAATGCTAAGACCAAGGAGTCTTGCTTATTATGGCATAGAAAATTGGGTCATGCTAGCATGCATACTATTGCCAAGTTAATTTTCAAAAATCTTGTTAGAGGCATGCCTAAGTTTAAAGTAGATTTTAATCATGTTTGTGATGCATGCCAAATGGGTAAACAAACCAGGGAGAGATTTAAATTCAAAAATCTGATTTCAACATCTAGACCTTTAGAACTACTTCACATGGACTTATTTGGACCAACTAGGACCACAAGCCTAGGAGGTATGAAATATGCCCTTGTGATTGTAGATGATTTTTCTTGATTTACATGGATTTTGTTTATTGCACACAAAGACAAAACTTTCAAAGTATTTAAAAAATTTCATAAAAAGGTTTCAAATTAGAAAAATCTTTCTATAATTTCAATTAGGAGTGATCACGGTACAGAATTTGAAAATCAATTTTTTGATGATTAC
This sequence comes from Areca catechu, assembly GCA_021397845.1. Lineage (NCBI taxonomy): Eukaryota > Viridiplantae > Streptophyta > Magnoliopsida > Arecales > Arecaceae > Areca > Areca catechu. The sequence continues at coordinate 38,887,332 of CM038048.1, forward strand.
TGTTCTGAAAATGGCATTGATCACAACTTCTCCACTCCTAGAACACTACAACAAAATGGTGTTGTAGAGAGGAAACATAGGACGTTGGAAGAAATGGCCCGAACAATGTTGTGTGAAGGTAAACTTCCAAGGTATTTTTGGGCAGAAGCGGTGAACACGGCTTATTATATTTTAAACCGTGTTTTGATTCGTCCTATCTTGAAGAATACCCCCTATGAGCTTTGGAATGAAAAGAAATCTAATATAAATTATTTTCATGTATTTGGATGCAAATGCTTTGTGCTTAATGATGGTAAAGATAATCTAGAAAAACTTGATGCTAAATCTGGTGAAGCCATTTTCCTTGGTTATTCATTACATAGCAAGGCATATAGGGTTTTTAATAAAAGGACTCTCACTATTGAAGAGTCAATGCATGTTATATTTGATGAAACTAACCCATCACCATTTATAAAAGATGAGTGTATTGACAATGATGCAGGTACCATTCAAAAGGATATGGAAGAACTAAGTATTCAAGAAAAACCAATTGAAGAAGGAGAAGAAATGATAAGTAAGGATCATACTGATCTACCGACTGAATGGAGGTATGCTGCTTTCCATCCTAAAGAATTAATTATTAGTGATCCTTCTCAAGGTATAAGGACTAGGTTTGGACATAAGACTGCACATGATTACCTAGCTTTTGTATCTCAAATAGAGCCTCATACCTTAGAAGAAGCAGAAAATGACCCAAACTAGATGTTGGCCATGCATGAAGAATTGAACTAGTTTGAAAGAAATAAGGCTTGGACATTAGTTGATAGACCTAAAGACCATCCAATTATAGGAACCAAATGGATCTATAGGAACAAATTAGATGAACAAGGAAATGTTATTAGAAACAAAGCTAGATTAGTGGCTAAGGGATATAGTCAAGAAGAAGGTATAGATTTTGATGAAACTTATACACCTGTAGCAAGACTAGAAGCCATTAGATTACTTCTTGCATTTGCTTGCTACATAAATTTCAAACTTTTTCAAATGGATGTGAAAAGTGTATTTTTAAATGGTTTTATTGCCAAACAAGTTTTTATAGAACAACCACCGGGTTTTGAAAATCATGCTTTTCCAAACCATGTGTTTAAACTCAATAAAGCTTTATATGGTTTGAAACAAGCCCCTAGAGTTTGGTATGATAGACTTAGCGCTTTCTTAGTTGAAAATGATTTTTCAAGAGGAAATGTTGATAAAACTCTCTTTATTAAAAAGAAAAACAATGATATATTAGTTGTACAAATCTATGTTGATGATATCATCTTTGGTGCAACTAATGAAAGTCTTTGTGAAGAATTTGCTAAGTTAATGCAGGGAGAATTTGAAATGAGCCTAATGGGTGAACTAAACTACTTTCTCGAACTTCAAGTAAAACAAACAAAGGAAGGGATCTTCATCAAGCAATCCAAATATACCAAAGAAATCATCAAAAAGTTTGGTATGGAGACAAGAAAACAAATGAACACACCCATGAGCCCATCCTGCATATTGGATAAGGATGAAAGTGGATCCAACATTGACCAAAAGCTATATCGAGGTATGATCAGATCCTTATTATATTTAACTGCAAGTAGAACAGATATCTTGTATAGTATATGCGTATGTACTAGATTTCAATGTAATCCCAAAGAAACACATATGCTTGCTGTTAAAAGAATATTAAAATACTTGAAAGGTACAAGTAACTTGGTCTTTGGTTTTCAAAAGAATCATCTTTATATTTAATCGGATTCTCTGATGCTGATTATGCTAGTTATAAAATCGATAGAAAAAGCACTAGTAGTACTTGTTAATTTCTAGGGTTGAATTTAATCTTATGGCACTGCAAGAAACAAAACTCGGTAGTACTATCTACTGCCGAGGCAGGATATGTTGCTGCAGGGAGTTATTGTGCACAAGTGTTATGGATTAAACAACAACTAGAGGATTTTGGTATTTCACAATGCAAAATTTCTATCAAATGTAATAACACAAGTGCTATAAATTTATCTAAAAATTATATTCAGCATTCTAGGACTAAGCACATAGAGATTAGACACCATTTAGAGACCATGTTTTGAATGGTGATATAGAACTAGAGTTTATACCTACAGAAAAACAACTAGCTGATATCTTTACCAAGCCACTAAATCAGGATAGATTTGAGTTGCTTAGAGGAGAATTAGGGCTATGTTATCCTTTCTAAATTTAGTAAACCTAAGAAAAAATTATCTAGAAAGCCTCCTATATTTATTCATGATTTTTGAACAACTTTCCTTGAATTTCTCAGTGTAGTTGAATTAAACTTTTGGACCATTTGATCTCTTTTGGAAAGTTTCTGTTCAAGTTGACTCGAGCAATCTTGCTTTGGTCGAGCTGGCTCGAATATCTGAATATCTTGCTCTTGCTTTGGTTGAGCCGACTAAGTCTGTGCTTAGCCGACTCAGTGTTCTTTTTGTTCTGAGTTCACTCTGGTCGAGCCGACTTGGATATTTTTAGGGTAGAGCGAGTCGACTCGAAAGTCGAGAAATCGCTATCTAGGAAAGTCTGGTCTGTCTTTCCTTAGTACTTCAGTCCCTCACTTTACTTTGAACACACTCTACTTCTCTCGAAAGCTCTACCATTCTCGCAAAAATCATTCCCTAAAGCTTAAAATCCTTTGATTCCTCTGCAATGGCTCCTCGAAAATCTATGAAGAAAGTTCTTCAACTCGACGAATCAAGTAATCGCAGTACAGATGCAAGAGAAAGAAGGGAAAAGAGAAAAAGGTCTGCTCTAGTCCAACAAAATGAAGAAACTCCTTCTCCTCATGGGCAGCATGTCTCAATAATCAATCGACCTGTCACCTGCTGAAGAAGGATCGACTTTACATTCCTAGAGGAAATGGGAATGAAAATCGGACATTGGATAGAAAGCCAAGGGTGGAAGCATTTTTATTCTTTAGATATACTAACCTACCCTTCACTGATACGGACATTTTATGAGAATATTATTATTAAAGAATTTCATTTGTAATCAGTTGTCAAGGAAAAAATAGTTATAATTAATGAAGAAAGATTGAGCAAGCTGCTACAAATGCCAACGATTGGTGCCACTGAACTTCTTCTACCGAACAAGGAGCACATTCTGAAACTCATTTTAGAAAAAGTGGAAGTGAGCACGATCCGACATGTTCAAGCCAATCTACTGTCAAGGGAAATGAGGCTGCTGAACAGTATGATCAGTAGAATTTTCCTTCATAGAACTGGCCATTTCGACTGGGTCAGTGAGAATGACATGATCATCATGGGGCATTTGATCAAAGAAGAGCCTCTCAACCTTCCCTACATAATGATGATCCAAATGACTAAAATAGCAAGGAAGGTCAAAGCCTGTCTACTTTATGGTATGGTCTTCACTCTGTTATTTGAAGAGGCATGAATTGATTTGTCAAATGAAATAGGCAAGCCACTACATCACTTTGATATCTACTCCTTCAACTCACTTAAAGGAATGGGTTACAAGATACAAGAAGGAAAATGGATTAAGAAGATGCCTAGTCAGGTTGCTACTACCATTTCTGAAGAAGATGAAGCTGCTGCTGAAGAAAGGACTGAAGACACTATGATTACTCCATCTGAACTCAAAAATATGATATTTCAAAAGATGGAAACTATCTCCAACTCTTTGACAGATCATATGAATTCTGTAATTGAAGAAATCAGAAAGTCAGTTGACATTAAATTACAAGAATTGAAATTTGAACAAGAGCTTCACCAGCAAAAGGTAGAAAAAGAAATGAAGGATTTCAAGGAAGAAATCATAAGCATTCTACAGCAATCCTAGAAAGAAACTACTCTCACTGAAGATGTTTCTGAACAGATCATCAAAGAGTCACTTGACATTCATATTCCTTCATCTGATCTACCTAAACCTACCGAGACCAAGAAAGAACCAAAAGCCAAGAAGACCAAAGTTTTTAGAGCCCATGTTAGAACTAGATTCAGGGATTTAAGGTTTAAACCCCTGAAAACTAAGACCTCTGATAAAGTTATAGAGGTAGGCTCCTCTTCTTCATCTGAGGAAGAAGAAAAATAAGTTATGTAGTTAGTCTTCTGGTTGTATTTCTGAAATGAATGTTTGTTCCACTTGTTATCTTTTACAATTGCAATGTACTTTCTGTCTTGCAAACTTTTTAATGAAATGAATTTTTCTATTTATAAATTGTGCTTATTATGATATGATTGTAATGAAATTTTAATTAGAATTTCAAGTTTGAGAAAGTGAAATTATCTCAAACAAATATTAAAGACTTTCTCAATTTATTTTAAAATCCGAGCTTTATTTGAAATCACCTTTTTGATTGATTACAAAAAGGGGGAGAATTATGAAAAATATAAAAAGAATGGGAAATTAGCTTCTTATCAACTATTCTTAAAGTGCAATGAAAAAGGGGGAGTACAAAAATAATAGTACTGCTTAAATTACTTTAAAATCTAGAGAAAGGGGAAGTTTCTCTTGATTGATTTTGCTCTGACTTATATTCAAATTAATCCCATTGCTCTGATCATAATTGCATATTTTAACTCTCTAATACTCCATCTTTTGTGCTAATTATAATATTATAAAGCATGACAAGTTTAACACTTTGATGATATATAGTAATATCATCTGTTGAGCTTTGATTTTCTTTTAAATCTAATCAGCTCTGTTACATGTGAATATTTATGTTTCAAATACTGTTATACATGTAAAGTGTCTTACTGATTTTTCATGCCTAGTATTTTGTCATCATCAAAAAGGGAAAGTTTGTTGATCCCATAAGTGATTTTGATGATAACCAAACATTGGAACATGCACATTTATTTCTGACAACTCTTCAAGTATTTGACAAGTTTTTGTAGGGTGAATTTCATGTTCAAACTTTAACTCCTACTCTCATATTTTCTTGCTTGAGTTATGTTGTAAGTGTTATTGTAAAGAAGAACCCAATCAAAAATGCTTATAAATTCAGTTAAAAGGGTTACTTCTATAAGCGTGTGTGCCTTAGATTTTGTTTTTGAGTTGGTTTGTGTGAAATTGTAAAAGAGTTGGTGAGAGTTTTCTTTAAGTTCAAATTGTAAAAATCCTGAAGAAGACACTCGAGCCGACCCTAAGAGAAGAAGAGCCGACTTTGCTTACTAGCACACAGCAAGGATTCTGGAATGCAGCAATCCAAGCCAACTCGATGGAAAGCGAGCCGACTCTAGGGAATCTGAGTCGACTAGAATCTGTCCGAGCCAACTCCTCCAGAGTCCATTTTCTGAAGCTTTTTGAGAACAGCCAGGCGAGCCGACCCAAACCAAAAAGAGCTGACTCCACCAGACCTAATTCTGACTGCATGAGAAAGTGAGTCGACCCGAACTGCTTCGAGCCAACTCTTCCAGGGTAAGATTTTTCAAACTTGAGAAGGAGAGCCGACCCGAGCTGAAGAGAGCCAACTCTTCGAGTTTAAGATTCAAGTTCAAGCCGACCCAAGCTGAAAAGAGCCGACTTGTCCAGAGTGTTGTTTTGCACCCTAAGATACAGAGCTGACTACATTGAGGATTTGATGACTCGACCCATCGACTCGAAGGATCCGAGCCGACTCGAAGGATCCGAGCCGACTCGAAGGAATCTGAGCCGACTCGAATATCGCTTCCAGGTATCTAACAGCTAGTTCTAGAATTTGTTTTTGAATGCTCAAAGGTGCTCCAATGGTCAAAAATCATTCCCCAATGGTCTACAATGGCTAGAACTGGCTTGGGATGATGGAAGACTTTAAATTTGAAGGATTTGAACTTCCTTGAAGCAATTAAGAAGAGAGTTCTTCAAAGAAAAGAGGCATCCATTGAATATTCTACCAACCAATAGCAAAAGAGCACAAGAGCATTAAAGTCAGTCTTCAAATCTTCACCAACTATGATCTAAAGCTTGAAGCAACTTTGAGAAGAAGCCATTGAAGCCATTAACGCTTATTCAAGTGCATTCAAGTGGACTTCCAATGAGCTGCACCGGCAACTATCTGACAACTTGAGTTTATCATTTCTTGTTGCATTTATTTTCAATTCAATATTTAAATTATTGGGTTATTGGTGAGCCCGATTGAAAAACCAAATAGATTCTTGGTGATCCTGTGAAATCCCAAGTTAGGTTTCTTTGGTGAGTGGACGTAAAAGATGCTGGGTTTTGGTTCCCGTCCGAACCACTATAAATTTTTGATTGTGATCCTGTAAAACAATCATACTGTATTTGGGTGTTATAGTGGAAACAAGTAGTATTTTAGGTAGTGGACGTAAAAGCTGCTGCAAAGGATTTTCAAATTGCACATTACTTGCTTAAGTTTTTAAGTTTTTTAAAGTCTCAATTCACCCCCCTCTTGGGTAGCCACCTGGGCAACATGGCCAAAGACTTTAAACTTAGTACTTACTGAGAGAAAATACAATTACTTAATTTCTTTCCTTTTAAGCTTAGTAATAAACTAATTATGTTACATTTACCTGTAGGAACTCTAGTCGGACTTACGAAAGCACTCTTATCCTTGGTAACACCTCGCACTATTTCCCATTTTCATTACTTTATTTTCTTTACTCCAATAAGGATAATGTCATTTCTGTTGGGGGGATAAGAAATTAATAAATCCTTGGATATGTTAGTGTTTAATATCTATATACCTGGTACACTTTAGACTTGAGATTAATCAAACATTTTAAGAAACAAATAATGCATAATCTAGAGGGTCTTGGAAATATCAAGAGATCAAATATTAAGAAATCCAAAAAATAATTAAGTCTAGAAGGAAAACCAATTTCTGAGCATTTCTAACCTTCCCCATTAAAATCAATAAAGAATCTACTCATTATATGTATGAGTGGAATATATCGATATATGCAAAAGTTCCTTCATAAAATATATAAAAATAAATTTTATTAAATAAAGCAAGTTCTAAGTACTTTTTATCGAGTAAATAGGCCTCTTTGTCTAAGTAAGCATTTGAGTCTACACGTCAAAAAGTAAAAAATGCAAAAGTACCTTGTTGTACAGCCAGTTTAACATGTAGCCTATATGACTTGAGTTAGTCAGCCCGATGGGTATTTTTAATACCTGATACCCTAAAGCCAATTAGTTTAGGAGTCATTGGACTAAAACTTGTTATAAGGATAAGATAGAAAGCTTAAGAAATTAACATTGCACCAACTATATATTTAATTTTATAAAAAATGACAAGGAATGAACTGCAATAAGATAGTACACTAGCCTATCTTGAAGAAAATGATTTAAAGATAAAAGTGGGGAGTCAGTTAAGAAAATTCTTTGAAAAAATTTCATATTCCCTACTTAACCACTCTATTGGATAGTATTAATACCCTGTGATATATTATGCTTATTTTTGGCTAGGCATCACTTGCCTTTAAAACTGTCTGATGAAATGCTCATCTCTAAGTAAATTAGTATGTGATACTAAATTCTTTTTATACTTGAAAATGAGTAAAGCTCAAATTTGGAGGTGTGATCAATGAATAAATATTACATAAGAAGTATTAAAACTATAAACATTTAATCCCTATTATTTAGTATTTAGTACTTTTTATGTTCTTTTTGAGATATTACACTTATGAAGTCCTAATCCCTAATATTTGTAAATCCAAGTCTAAGTCCAAGCTTGTCATGCACACATATAAACCCTAGGATCATGATGTATGATAAATGGAGGAGATTTTATAGCAAAATCGAATGCGGAGCAAATATTGAGGAGGTGCATGGCAACCACAAGTAATCATAAGAGTCTACAAGCAGAGAACAAGCATCCACAAGCAAAGCAAGAATCCTAAATCTCCACCATTCATCAAAAGATACTACCTAAAGAGAAGAGCCAAAGAAAGAAAGAGAGGAGACCCAAAATAGGAAAATGGGGACCTAGGAGAAGGCACTTAGGGTTTTGAGATATGAGGGCTAAGCCTTGAGACATGGAAACCAAAAGAAGAAACAAGGGGAATGCCAATTCAAATCGGGAAGAAGAGTCCTAATCACTTAGAATTCTCGGATGAGGAATAAAGACTAAATATGGAGGATGCACTAAAGGGGAAGAATCCTCATTGCTTGGGACTCTAGATGGGATGCCAACCCCAAAATAGGAAAGATGGGAGGTGCTATCTTTTTGTGGCATGAGTGATAAGTCTATTAATTATCCCGATTTAACTATTAAATAAATATTAATTAATTAGTATTTATTAATAATTGATGCTTTTTATTAAAGTTTTGTAGAAAAGGGATCAATGGATGAGAAGAACTTAATTTTGGAGTCCAACGGCATAAATGAAACTTAAATCGGAGCTCAAACAGACCCGAAATCGAAGTTAGAAATTTATGCATGAATTTTAAAGCAGTCGGTCCATGGTGGACAGGCTGCTAGGTCTACAAAATGGTGAGTGGACCATAAGAAGCCATTGGAGCTAGTTCATGACCCCTACTCATGGACCACCAATGCCGTTTTCACCTATCGATCACCACCCACTACCGGAGAACCACCGGAGCCGCGCCCGCACCATCATCATCATCCAAGAAGCCATCAAAGGCCCAAAAGCGAATGGGAAACCCACTTTTGAAGCCGACCACCACCTCTTTCTCTTCTCCAATCGATCACCAGCACCATTGCTATCCACCGCCCACGGAACACCGCCTCCCACCATCGTTGCCCCCTCATCCACCACCATCTGTCCACCATCGAGCCACCTGCAAGCGACCAACAATCTGCATGACTATTCATTCCTCAATAGGCCATCGGCCATCCACCATCCAAGCCGCATGCCACCACTGTACGCCACCGCTGCATGCCACCACCGCACACCGCTACACTGAAGATGCTCTCCAAATCCTAGTGGGAGAGGCAGGATCAGGATTCGGCAGAGTCCGGATCGAACTCGGTTCGCCCAAGAAAGAAGGAGATTGGTCTTCGCATGATTTCTAGCACGATCTAAGACTTGTGATGCATAATGGATGGCTGAGAATTTTCTGCATGATATCTAGCTGATCTTAAGCTTGATTGACTCCAAATTTGACTAGGAGGAAGCCCTAAATGAGCTCTATAAAAGGAGGACCCCAGGTAGTAGTCCAAGCATCAGTTTCTATAGCAATTATTTTTTTATTTAGATTATTGTATTAGTCTTAGACAAAAGAAAAATTTTGGAGGCGATGCTAGCAGCAGTGATGTGCGGCTAGATTCCTTCAACCTAGGATGAAGATGAAGCCTGTAACTAGGTGCTATCTTTCTTTTTGTACTTAATTTCTATGCAATAAAAATCATATTCATCCTTTACATATCATTTGAGATATTTTTGATTGAGATTTTGATCTGGCATACACGGCCTACACCCTCTATCGATGTACCGTGATCTTAGAATATGGTACGTGCCTTAAAGAGGTAGATCATAGTATGGTAGATTAAATCCCTAATCTTGCAAATCAAGTAGATAATTTATACTCTGAGCAGATGTGTTATGATCTCCGAAAACGAACCATGCCCATACGAGATAAACTATTCTAACATCAAATTGTAAGAATTATTGATATTGCAACATAAAAAGAAGAAAATAAAACCTATTTACATTATTGATTCGGATTCTTTGGTTACTTTTCCTGCTAACTAATTTAACTAAGTAATTAGTTGTTATCTTTTAATAATTACTACTCCTAATCTACTCTTTATAAATAATTTTCTTTTTCTTGTCTTTTCTATGAAATAATGCCCTTGGTCCCAGAGGATGCAATCCCGACTCGCTGGTAGCTATAGTAATGGGTAGGTTTTATTTTGACTACCTACGATAGCGATCATATTTTTGGTACCATTGTTGGAAATCCAGTCATGATTGTTTTACAAAAAAAAGTTTAAAAAAAATCTTTTTTAATATATTTATTGCTTTCTTTAGGTCATTAGTTTGTTTACCATAATTATTAGATTTTCTTATTTTTTTTCCTTTTATAAACCCACTTCTAACATAATTAACTTTCTATTTTAATTAACTTATCTTAAATAACCTATAAGAAAACCCTAAGACACTTTCCATAAAACATAATTAAATTAAAGAAACAAATAATAAACTTTAAAAACTTCCTAACTTGTTGGACATCTTGCTTATTGTGTATTGTGTTTCATAAAACACTTTAAGGGCATAACCCCTAAATAACATAAGGTGAAGATTTCATCACCCTTCCTTGGTCCACTGATAAGTCTACTAATTATCCCAATTGAATCATTAAAATAAATACTAATTACTTTTTATTTATTAAGAATCAATACATTTTATCAATGTTTTATAGAAAAAGAGCTCATAGATTGGAAGAGCTTAATTTTGGAGTCCAACGGCTTGAAAGATACTCAAATCAGAGTTGGAACGAGCCCAACACTAAATTTTGAAGGATTTACATGATTATTGAAGCAATCGATCCACCATGGACCAAATGAATGGTCTACAGGAGTGAGATACGGTGCACAACTACCATGAACTGTGGTCCACGAGCCTGTTTTATGGACCACCTGATCTATTTCAAGCTGCCTAGCCACCGAAGTTGTCCCCTACCATTCCACTCACCACTGGGAGTCTGATGGCTGGAGAAGCCACCAGAGATCATCGATGGCCATCAACACATCGCTCGGCCACCATGTCCTAATTTTTTTCTCATTCGGCCACCATCTACTCTAGCTTATCATTCCATGTGCCACTGGCCGGCCACCATCCAGATGCCACCACAGCTTGCTTTGTCCCATCAAACCACTAGATTGGGGTTCTCCGGTGATCTTCCTCCCTGCCATCATGCCAACCACAACCTTGCTTTTCTTCTTCTTCACCACCATGGCCCCCTCATCTAGCCATGCCATCTACATGTTCCCACTAGCCGACCTTCGTCCGAGCCACCGTCATGCCATCAAGGGAGTTGGTGGCGGTGTTGGGCAATGGGATCAAAGCCATATCAAGGAAGAAAGAATGGGCATGGATCTCAGAGCATTTAATGGCTTATGTTGATTTTCATGATTTTGCCTAATTTCTAAACCTTTGATCTAGATCCAAGGGCTAGGAAGATATTGATTGGTCAAACACCAATTGGAATAGGAGACAGAAGCCTAACACTATTGGGATTGGATATATTCAAATTTAACCATTGAAGTGTGTAAAATTGAATTTGAGCCATTATTTTGATCCTCATGTTTAGTCCCACATCAAAAAAACATAAAGACCTCTCCCTTGTTGAACCCTATAAGAAGGCTCCTATACCTCTACCTAGGGGCATCAGTTTCTCTAGCAAGTCTTGTACTAATTTATTGATGCGGGACTATTTATGCATGCTAGTTATTTTTTTGTGATTAGGTATTAAGTTAGGAGTTTGTATCCTAAGTTTCAAGCCAAGATATTTAGCAAGGATTTCTATAAAAAATCTGAAACACAGGCATGTAGAAATAAATCCTAAAAGTGAAGAAATAGGATCGCCGAGACTAAGAAGCCCCGGTAGGACTAGCTCTTCTACAATACAACTACCAGAAGAGTTTAGGAGGTGTACCTGGCAGAGATTTGGAGATCAATTCATGAAGAGTTCGCTCGTCGCTCCCTGATGTGGCCTGAAAAATCAAGCTGAAGACCCTGCAGATCCACGGCTTTCAAACCGATGATCCGAAAGCTGGTCATATGGAATCCTTGGATTCGTGAGCTCTGAGGGACCTACAAATTACCATTCATGGGTTAGAAAAACAAGGAAAAATAGGCTAGATAGCTGAAAGAAGAAGAAGGGGAAGAAGTTTGAGGAAGGCGGCCAAGAGATAAGAAAGCTGGCGACTTGGAGGCAGGGCATATGGATCACACAGAAACCTTGAGGGATCACACAGATACCCTTAATCACATAGAAATTCACCCATAATTCAAACAAAAAGTTGAGAAGAACTCAAGAAATTCTTCATATTCAATAATATCAAATATACATGAGAGGGGGGGCCTTTATATAGGCATACAAGCTTGGGCTCCAAGTAACGGTATACATGTAAAACCCTAAGTATCCTTTTCCAACTCAAATATATGGAAGATCTCCTCTCCCAAATAGACTCTTAATTCCACTCATAACTAGGATTATACCTTCTCTTTGACTTGGTCTTTCCCTCTTTTTGACTTGGTCCAATGGGTGGTAATTCTAAGGGTGGCCGACCAAGGAAGGTGAACATAAGGGCGGGGTGCGATATCCAAGAAGGCTTTGGGCTTTAGGTGGCCCACTTTCGTGTTAGGCTGGTTCTAGGATTTCTCCTGGGCTCCATCTTCTTAGTAGGTTGATGATGTGAAGATCTTCAAGGTCCTTCTCATGCAATCCAAGGTGGCACATCCAAATATGACCGGGACTCCTTGAAGTTGGCAAGTTTTCATTCGGGCTGGGATCCATTAGTGTCTTGAATCTTCTCTTGCTGGACTGGACTCAATATAAAACTTACAGGACTCATAGGATTCAAAATTGGCTCAATATGAACTAACTGAACTTATAGGACTCCAAATGATAAATGTCTCAACTAAATTTGACTTATCCAAAATCCTAATGGTATGAATGACTCTAAATATAGGACTCAAATGCAGAAAGGCCTAAAACAGAACTCAGGGGCCAAAATATAGGACTAAAGTATAACTAGGCTTGAAAAACAAAACTCAAGGCTCAAATACATGACTCAAATAGCTAAAATAGCCAGATGATTGTACTCAAAGATAAAATTTGAATCAAGGCTAAGGGACTCAAAACTCAGGGATCCATAGTGAACTGGGTTGACCTGATGTCCCCATCAATTCTCCCAGGATGGGAGGAACTCAACTTCATTGAGTAAGGGTCACTCTGGCTTTGGTATCACTCAAGAAGGTCTGGGTCGAGGCACTGCAAGTCCTCTCGAATAATCCATGAATCGTCAAAATTTGGTCGACCATGCCAATGGACCAGGTAGCGTTGATAGCCACAGTCCTGGGTCATGATAGCTTGATCGTCCAGGATATGCTCGATCCATTTTCTTCTCTCAGGCAAATTTAGTGGACACTCAGGTAAGGTTTCTCTCTCAAAGGATAGGTGAGGTCCAAAAGTCTCACTAGGAATCACTGCCAGTTTCTTATACTCAACCAAGTCCGCGATATTGAAGGTAGAGTTGTTGCCTAAATTCAGGGGCATATCAAGCACATAGGCATTGGGTTCCACTTTCATCATCACTTTAAAGGGTCCAGCTGATCATACAAGTAGCTTCTTTGGGGCTCCAAGAGGAAACCACTCAGGTCTAGACCTAATCTCTACATAATCCTCTATATTAAATCCTTTGGCTTGATTTCAGGAATTAGCCATGTTATTACCAGTGTTCAAATGAATGCTAATGCCCTGACACAGATGATGTGCAGAGATCTGTGCATGTGTGGACACATGGATTAGGTCTATGGACTTATTGGACTCAAAACCAATACCTAATAGACTCCACTAGGCATTCCTATCGAAGGAGATTTATTGGATTCTTTGGGACAAAACCTAACAGACTATAGGCTCTCTAGGTTTGATCATAGCTTGGCATGCACATGAAAATTTACAATGGACTCCTAGCAAATGCTATAAGGTATACCAAAAGTAAGACACAAATCTAACATGCATAATGAATGTATGCAATATGCTAATCTCAACAAAATGCAATCTAATGATCCTAGAAATGCTGGAGGTTTTTAGAAAGGGCAAAAAATAAGAGGTTGGTTCAGGATTAGTCTGGTAGGGTAGGGAAAAAGGTTCAGGATTAGTTGGATAAAGTTGGATATAAGAAGGGGTGTTAGGGACCAATCCTAGACTAATAAGGCTAACCTTATGAGGTTGAGGTATATCTACAGGGTTTGCATAATGGAAGAATGGGTCACTAATCTCAAGGAATAGGTCTTTAATGAAAACTATAGGAGGGGGCTCATCTTGAGGGTACTGATTCAAAGAGATCAGGTCCTTAATAAATTCTTCTGGTTCTTGTATTTTAGGACTAGGCTCTATAATTAGGCTTTCTCCTAGTAGCTCCTAAGGTAAGATTCTAATAGAAGGGTTAGGTTCCTTAAGGACTTGTTCCTAGACCTCCTCTATGGACAACTCTTGTGAACCCTCACATTCATCTATAATGTTTGGTCCTGGCTCAATCACTTCTTCTTCAAATTCTATAGTGGGTTCAGGATCTTTATCCTTTGATTCCTCAATGGGTTCACTCCCTTGTTCCTCTTCTTCATATTCCTCCTCAAAGTCATCTCCTTAGTATTCATCTACTAAACTTGGATCAGCCTCATATACTTCTACATTAGGTTCAACAATGGGTTCAAACTCATCTTTATCTAGCTCACTTAGGTGTAGGGCACTGACTGGACACTGGCTAACAAAATGGCCTGGTTTACGACATCTAAAATACACTCTCAGGGGATTGGAACTCCTTTGAACCTCTACAGACTTGCCTCTATCTTTCCTATGGGCCATAGTGGTATTGGGCAGGGGTTGGCTCGGGTTGGGCTGGTTAGGATCTGGTTCTAGGCTAGGGGCACTAGTCCTAAAGGGTTTAGGTTGACCAAAGGGAAGTGGACTAACACTAGGCTCATATCTAGAGGTATTGATCATATGGGATTCAAGTTGACTAGGGAAAACTTAACTGGTACTGGGCTGATACCTAGGGATTATGGGTTCTTGGAGCTTATAGGACAAGGGTTCAGCTCTATAGGTCTGGGGTTTACTGGATCATAGGATATGGGTGCATAAGTTCTAGAGTCATAGGATCTACAGTCATAGGATCTAGAGTTATAGGATCTAGAGTCATAGGATTTGGGTTCAGACCTATAGGTTATGGATCTCTTAGGCTCAGGGTATAGGTCAGGGTATTAGGCTCTCCTAGAGTTGGGAGGTGGGGGACATGGGGTCCTAAGGTCAGGCTCATGTTTAGGTCTAATATGGGTCTCAGGGGTTTTCTCTAGGTTTCCTAATTGGTCTCCTATCTGGTTAGACCTATGGATCATTTGATCAAATCTATTATTCATTTGAGTAGTAAATTGGGCAAGCTAATTTTGGGATTGGGTAAAGGATTGGGTCGGTTGGGTAATCAATTGGGCATTCTGCTGTTCATACAAGGTCTTTATGAGAGTTTCAAGATTGGATTCCATGGTTAAGCTGGGTTAGGGTTTAGACTAGTTGTACTGGGCTCCTAACCTAGTGGTCATGCAAACATTCAATCAGTCAGGGTGTTATAATGCAGTCAAGCATATAAAGTAGACATGTACTAAGGTTTGCTAGACCTAGAGTCAAAGCGGAATGGGTCGGCTCAACTTATACTTAACTCAACAACTAATCCTTCCACTGGCTAGGTAAGAGATGGGGTGGTGGGAGGCTCCCCCTGCCTGTGACATGGTCTTAATTATAAACCACCAGTCCACTTAGAGCGTTTACCTCTGGACCTCTAGTCTTAGACACCAGTTTTCAGTAATAGCTAAGGAATTAAGTGCACTAGTATACCCACACAACTCGGACCCAACCTATTGGTGTCCCTAAGCTCACTAGAGCAACTAGGTTGCTAATTGATTTTAGTTAAGGCTTAGGCTTTGATACTAGGTGGTTGTTTTGGGCCTAGGATAGGTGATGAAATCCTGCCCTGATCTGAGATGGGAAATTGCCCTTAAGATTGATTAAATGGGATGATGACAATCGATGAGCCCTAATGCAACTAATAACAATCAAAAAATAAAAATATTTTTTATCTTTTATGAGGTGGCAAATTATTTTTAAGTTGGTTAAGTTATCAAACAAAATTTGGGCTTGGGTGAGCTAGGGTTTGGAAGTTGGTTATATTTGGTTTAGTCAAGTATGCATAACTGAAATTAGGGTTTGTTTGGAAGTAAAATTTGGTATAGTTTTAGATGAAGAAAAAATCAAACAAATTTAAGGATAGAGGATGAATAGTGAAGATGATCTCTACCAAGTTTGATGTAGAAAAAAATTCAAATGATGATGCAACACCTAGGGTTTTAGTCTATGTGCAGAAAATTAGAATTTCTGTTAGGATTTCTAATATGTATACTTTTTATATTTTATGTTTTTATAAATATAATTAAAAATTATAAAAATTATCAACACTAAATAAAGAGTATTTCATGTAAATTTAAATAAAAAATAAAATTCTTAAGATGATGAAATAGATCAAAACTCAGACCCCTAATGCAAGGATAGGATGCAGAAGTTTTCTATGGCAAAAGAAAATAAGCATGCAAAAGTTTTACAGACTAAAATAAATTATGAAAAAATTCTAAAAAATACTGACAATTATGAGAAATCTATAAAATAAAAATCAGAATTTTCTGATCTACCTACATATAGAAATAGTAAAAATAATACAAAAACTAGCCTTAAAACATGCTCTGATACCAAACTGATGTGGGACTATTTATGTATGCTAGTTATTTTTTTATGATTAGGTATTAAGTTAGGAGTTTGTATCCCTAATTTAAAGCCAAGAAAT
Source organism: Areca catechu (assembly GCA_021397845.1). Classification (NCBI taxonomy): domain Eukaryota; kingdom Viridiplantae; phylum Streptophyta; class Magnoliopsida; order Arecales; family Arecaceae; genus Areca; species Areca catechu. The sequence goes on from CM038048.1 coordinate 38,903,857, forward strand.
TAAGCAATAAATTTTATAAAAAATCTGAAGCACAGGCATGCAGAAATAAATCCTAAAAGTGAAGAAACAGGATCGCCGAGACTAAGAAGCCCCGGTAGGACTAGCTCTTCTGCAATACCGCTACTAGAGTAGTCTAGGAGGTATACACTTGTGAGCCTAGTGGAAAAGGAAGGAAACAACATTCCAGGTATTCTTCATAACCCTAATTTAGTGACTTATTGATTGTAGTGAATAAGGGGATCATGGGCTTAGGGTTTCTAGCCGATAAGGATTTTCAAGGATAAATTTGAAATCCAATGTTCCATTATGCTATAAAACCCTTAAGAAATCCATCAGTGGTATCAGAGACACCCTTATTTCACTCAATTAATGGTCAAATGAATGATCAAATGCTTATGTGATTGTTAGTTTGATCATATATTCTGATACATGTCAATAATTAGGGTTCAGTGAAATGTTGCATGATTATGTATGGTAATCATAGTATGATGCTTGCCATTGGTTAGGGGCTGTTTTACTTAAATCCTAATCTATATTCGATAGTGAATACTATCATGGATAGTGCATGTTATTGAATTTTTATATGATGCTATTTATGATTAATTCAAATGCATAGTAGTAATATGTGTTATCCTAGTAACTGCTTTGGATTGGGTTAGTTACCATGGCCGTCCGGTCCTAGAAGTCAAGTAGGGTTTAAAGGTCCTCTCTTTCCATTCAATGGGGTCTCCTATGGCATGTAGGGATGCCATTGTGGCCATATCCCATGAACAAGTGAGGTGAACGGAGTATTGTATAATCTTGCTATGTTATGCATATTTAGGTAAATATGCTTGTTGTATAATCATGCTATGTTATGCATATTATGGTTGATATGCAATTGTTACAGTTGTTGTTATAAATATAATAACATGATTATTTAGGATGTGTATGAGACCATCAAAGCCCTTATTAAAATCATATTTAGTCAAAGTATCGAATTAATCATGATGCAAAACCATTTAGGGTTTGATCAGCCAATTAGTGTCTAGGCAAGTGGTTCTGGGAAGGTAAAGGGAATGAGATTTTTAGTTGGTTCCGTTGTCTAACCCGGCCTATTCAATTGGTGTCTAAGGAAAGCAACGGGGGGACCCCCTCACCCCTTCCACTTACTTGGCCAATTTGGTCATATCTAGACCTTAACTTGGGAATGCTAATTGATTAAGTATATTATAATTTGCCTTCCTTCATGCTAAGCCAAATTAATATCAAAACTATAGTAGGTTTGTTGTGTAACACAAAGCCTACTCTAGGGTTTGATATAAAATTTGTCTTGGTGCACTTAGTGCTTTATAACATGATTAGAATTGTTGCTTTGTTATGTAATACAAGGGCAACATTATTCAATCATAGCTATATAGAAATAAAGGGTCTGACTAAACTAAGACATTATAGTTTATTGTGTAACACAAGACTATAAGTGTCTTAGAGACAGTTTATTTATTGAGAATTGCATGGGTTGCAATTGGAAAGGAAGTCCTGCCTTTGAACTCATGAGTGTTTGTTGTGTAACACAAGGCACTCATGAGGAATTGGGATCTCAATCCCATTAAGAAAACCAGTATGGTTTCTTGCTTACCATAAGTTGAGGGTTATGGTATTCGAAAAAAATAGTGGGAGATATAATTAGATATAAAGTTTTTATCTAGTTATGAATGTCATCTTGAGTGGTCTGCTTATATTGTTCTTAATTAAATGTAGGATTTATTATGGCTTCAAATTTGTCACTACAGGGCATCTTAGATGCCAACAAGTTGACCGGTACCAATTATGTGGACTGGTTGAGGAACCTAAGGATAGTATTGACTCAGGAAAAACTTTATTATATTCTTGATGCTCTGGATCCAGAGCTGATCATAGAGGATGCTTCCAAGGAGGAAATTGCCATACATAAAATGCGGCAAAATGATAGTATAACTATCAGGTGCATCATGTTAGTCTCGATAAGAAATGAGCTTCAGAGGCAACATGAAGGGATGGAACCTCAGTCCATATTGCTCAATTTAAAGAAGCTCTATGGAGAGCAAAGTAGGGCTACTCGGTACGAGATATCGAAGCAGTTATTCCATGCACGAATGAGTGAGGGTTCATTAGTGCAAATCCATGTTTTAAAAATGATTGACTTAATCACACGATTAGGTCAATTAGGGTTTGTAATGGATGGTGACTCAACCAGGACTTGATCCTACAATCACTCCCGAATTCCTTCTCTCAGTTTGTTCTAAATTATCATATGAACAAACTAAATATTTCTTTGCTTGAATTGCTGAACATGCTGAAGGTAACAGAGAGCCATTCAAAAGAAGATAAGGCTCATCTTCTCATTGATGGGAAGAAGAAACAGGCAATAAAAAAGGGTTTGAAAAGGAAGTTTAACCCTAAGAAGAGCATCCAGAAGAAGAAGAAAGCCAAGAAGGCTGTCAATGATGGAGCCTGTTTTCACTGTAGCAAGCGAGGGCATTAGAAGAAAAATTGCAAGACATATCTTGCAAGTGTGAAGCAAGATGCTAGTGGAGCATCTAAAGGTTTGTACATGATACAAACTAATTTATCATTGAGTGCTTCCATTTCTAATTAATGGGTATTTGATACCACATGTGGGTTTTATATCTGCAAGTCATTGCAGGGACTCCACAGAATTAGAAGCTTGAAGAAATGTGACTTCAAGCTATATGGTGCAAGTGGTGAACCCATGCATGCTGAAGCCATGGGCACCTATCTTCTGTTGTTACCTTCGGGTAATATTTTAAAGTTGGAAGAATGTTACTATGTACCGAATATTATAAGAAACATTATTTCAATACCCTTGTTATTACAAGGATATGAAATAAATGTAAAAAGCAGTGGCTGTTTTATTCTTCATAGTAATAAAATATCTGGAAATGGTTATTTTATTAATGGTCTTCTGATATTAGAACTCAATGATAAAATATTACTTGTTGATAACAAGAAGAGGAAAAAAGATAATGTCAATGTCACATTTCTCTAGCATTGTCGGTTAGGTCATATAAGTGAGTCAAGGATAAACAAGTTAGTCAAAGATAATTACTTTGACCCTTATGATTTTCAATCACTAAGAACTTGCGAGTCTTGCCTCAAAGAAAAAATGACCAACTCTTCATTCACTGGGCATGGAGATAGGGCAACTGAGTTATTAGGTCTTGTGTATACTGATGTGTGTGGACCTATGACAACTCAGGCCAGAGGTGGATACTCTTATTTTATCACGTTTATCGATGACTTATCTAGGTTTGGTTATGTGTATCTAATGAAATACTAGTCTGAAGCCTTTGATAAGTTTAAAGAGTATCAAAGCAAGGTTGAAAAACAAACTGGACATAGTATTAAAACTCTTCGTTCTGATCGAGGAGGTGAAGACTTGTCTAGTGAGTTTCTAAACCATGTTAAGGATAAAGGTATAATCTCTGAATAGACTCCTCCTTATATACCCCAATTAAATGGTGTGGCAGAAAGGAAAAATCGAACCTTGTTAGACATGGTGAGGTCCATGATGAGCTTCACAAATCTTCCTATTTCCTTCTTGGGATATGCCCTGGAAACTGCTACCTATATTTTGAATAGGGGCCATCAAAGTCAGTGACTAGCACTCCATATGAGTTATGGAATGGTAAAAGATCAAATCTTAAGTACTTAAAGATTTGGATTGCTGTGCTTATCTCAAGAATAATTTTGGATATAAGTTAAGTGCTCGGGCTGACAAATATAAGTTCGTTGTTTATCCCAAAGAGGGTGTTGGATACCTCTTTTATCATACTACTGAATAAAAGGTATTTATCAGTAGACATGCTACATTCTTGAAGCAAGAATTTATCCAAGAAAAAAGTAGTGAAACAACAGTTGAACTAAGTGAAGTACAAAACCAACAACAAATTTCTGAAGAGTCTTCAAATGAAATTCCTCAACCAGAAGTTCCTGTAGATTAGGAATAGCCACAACACACACCTCCTCTCTGAGGATTAGAGAGGGTGCGGGGAGCACCTCTCAAATATGGTTTTGTCATCGGGGATGACAATGAGACCAGTATCATTCAGGATGATGATCGTGTGACCTATTCAGAAGCTGTCGAGAGAAAAGACTCTAACTAATGGCTAAGTGCCATGAAGTATGAAATGGACTCTATGTATTCTAATCAGGTTTGGACCTTGGTAGATCCACCTAAAGGAATTAACCCAATAGGGTGTAAATGGGTCTTCAAAATGAAGATAGGAGCAGATGGTTAAGTAGAAACCTACAAAGCCAGGCTGGTGGCAAAAGGTTTTAGACAAAAACATGGCATTGATTATCATGAAACCTTTTCACCAGTAGCCATGCTCAAGTCCATTTGAATATTGCTTACCATAGCAGCATACCATGATTATGAAATATGGTAGATGGATGTAAAGACTGCTTTTCTTAATGAAAATCTTGAGGAAGAAGTCTATATGACACAGCTAAAGGGTTTTGTGTCAAGTGGGAGACCAAACCAAGTATGCAAGCTAAAGAAATCCATTTATGGACTAAAGCAAGCATCGAGGAGTTGGAACATCTGCTTTGATGAAATAATTAAGGAGTTTGATTTTATCAAGAATGTGGATGAACCATGTGTATACAAGAAGACAAGTAGAGTGTACTTGTTTTCTCGGTCTTGTATAATGATGACATACTAATCATTGGGAATGACATCCCAATGTTATAATCGATCAAAACTTGGCTATCATCAAAGTTTTCCATGAAGGATTTGGGAGAGGCATCCTATATACTAGGTATAAGGATCTATAAAGATAGATCTAAAAGGATGCTAGGCTTATCTCAATCCTGGTACATTGACTTAGTGTTGAAGAGATTCAACATGGATGGAAGTAAGAGGAGTTACTTTGATGGGGACCAGAAAGTCTATTTTATTTTATTTTATTTGAGTCCTGTAATAAAGTGAGACAACTGAGTCCAGTTGAGTCCACTTAGGCAGGTCCAGTCTTTTAGTCTAGTCAAGTCCAGTCGAGTCTCCAGTTGAGTCAATGTAGTTTTCATTCAAGTCATATACAAGAGGAGAGTCCGCAGACCTGGAGATTCACCAGGCCCCCCAACCAGAGCTGGCCTTCATGCACTTGGACCCTTTCATGCCACCAAGCCCATAAGAGAGAGAGCTCCAGTCCAAGACAAGCCCACTGTTGACCAGGTCCACCAAGGTTTCTTAGCCCATAAGTCGGGGTTTCTTAGCCTCAAGTCATTTATCTTGGAGTGAATCTATAAATAACCCACCCCTCTTGTATTTTTATGATATGGATGAATAAAAATTTTCTTGTGTTCTGTGTGAAGGATCTGTGTGATCCCAGGATTTCTGTGTGATCCCTAATTTGTGTGATCCCAGGGTTTCTGTGTGATCCCTGATTTGGGCATTTGTATAAGCCCAGGATATCTATGTGATCCCTTCCCCTTCTTCCCAGGGTTTCTATGTGATCCTTGATTTGGGCATCTGTGTGAGCCCAGGATATCTGTGTGATCCCTTCCCCTTCATTTACGGATATCTGTGTGATCACTAGGGCATCTGTTTGAGCCCTGTTGCTATGTGCTTTGTTTTTTTCTAGAGGAATCTATGTGAACTCCTACGAACCCTAATCTCTGGTGACTTCTACGCTCGTCAACGATCCGTTCTCGTGCATCTGTCCTGCATCATACTTACCTATGAGTTAAGGCATACATCTCTCTAAGAAAATGTCTCCAAAGATATCAGAAGAAAGAGAAAGGATGGCTATGATTCCTTATGCTTCGGCTATAGGATCAATTATGTATGCCATGCTATGTACCAGGCCTGATGTTGCTTTGCACTAGGCATAGTAATCAGGTTCCAGGCAGATCCAGGAGAGGATCATTGGAAAGCTATGAAAAATATTCTTAAGTACCTGAGGACTAAAGATATTTTTCTTATATATGGAGGATCATAGTTGAAACTAGAAGGATGCACAGATTCTAGTTTTCAATCAGATCCAGATGATAGCAAATCCATATCAGGGTATGTCTTCACCCTATATGGTGGTGCAGTGAGTTGGAAGAGTACAAAGTAGCCAACCATAGCTGACTCAGTCACTAAGGCAGAATACATAGCTGCAAGTGAAGCCGCGAAGGAAACTGTATGGATGAAGAAATTAATAATGGAACTGGGTGTGGTTCCTGAAATACAATAACCAGTGCCATTATATTGTGATAACACTAGAGCTGTTGCACAAGCGAAGGAACCAAGGTCTCATTATAACTCCAAGCACATCCTAAGATGTTTCCATCTCATTCGAGAAATCATAGAAAGATAATATGTTATCATCAAACAAGTTGATACTAAGAACAATATAGCAGACCCATTCACTAAAGCAGTACCCAAGTAGCAGTTTGATAGCCACTTAGATTGTATGGGTATAAAACACAAAAATATCTGTGCCTCTATCTGCATCATCATTGTCGCCATCACCACCATCACCACCCTGGGAATCATCAGGATCATCATCAGCAGGTGGTAGAGGAAGTGGAGGAACAGCTGGACCAGATGTCCTAGATGGCAATAGAGCTCTCAGCATCTCCTCAATGTAGGTGAAACCAACCTCCATAATCTTGTTAATCTCAGTGTGCTCCATAGCAGTATGGGCTCTAAGGCCCTCAATCTCGATCCTGAGCTGTATGGTGCGGACACCCAGTTCGACCATCTCACTCCTGAGCTCTATAAATTGTTGGCATGCATGCTCCTCAAATAATGTACCAGTAGAAGATAGAGGAGGAGTAGAAGGGGTAGTTGCAGGAGTCAATGGCTTAGGCTCTAATGTTGGTCCTACTCAAAGAGGTGTAATAGCTGGCCCTGATGGCCCAGCCTCAGCCTCTCTGATCTCGTCCTCCTCGTTTGGCTCCTGACCAGACTCCCTGCAAACCCAGCGACCAAAAATCAATCTGTATCCCATACGGTGAACTGATCTCTTGTCATAAACATCCATATGTAGGATCTCCTTGGAGGCCTCCCCCTCCAAAGGTATACCATAAGCTCGAAAGATACATGTGAGAGCCATACCGTATGGCAAGCAATGCCTCCTCCATGTGGCTATGTCCTTCATCTGAAGTAGCATGTATGCCGGAAGATCAACCGCAGTCCTCTGAGACAAGCAGACCATAAGCATCAGTTCTCGCTCCATAATAAAATCGAATCTGCCAGTCTTCAAGAGTAGCATGCGAGCAATGATGGGGTGAAGAAGCCTCATCTCCACTAATAACTGGTTCGCGGTGACCACTATCACACCACGAACATCATCTCTCTCAAGCACACAACGGAAGGCCTCCTCATGATCCTCAGTGCCGTAAGCTACAATGCCTCGGTGTGGGATCTCCCACAATCTGCTCAAAATTGACTCGTCCACTAGTATACTGACACCTTCGACTGTCGCATGCCAGATGAGTCTGCTACAATCCAAGCTACCATAGAACTCGCGAATCAGATGGGAATAGTACCTCTCTATCATCGAACAGACGGGGACTAAACCCGCATCAAGAAGAGTCTGCCTGATATGAAATCCCTGCCTATCGAAGAAATCGAGATCCACCCATCTGCCTGCTGCCACCACCTTCCCAGACATCCTCTCAGCAGGAGGTGAACTGGGGACTGCTGAACTACTAGCCTGACCACTATCATTTTTAGCCTTGGATATTCTTTCTGCTAGGGTCTAACCAAATTTTCTTTTAGAGGCCAACCTTTTCTTTGGACCCATTTCTATCAGCTGAGGAAAGGAAGGAAAGGGGTAAACTTAAGGAATAAGGATCAGTCTAAGGAGAAAATAGGGGAAATAAAGTCAAAAAATAGTGGAACGGCCGAGAATATGACTAAAAGAAAGAGAAATCAACAAATATTTGAAGAAAAACACTTAGTGTTCGATTTAAAGGGGAAAGAAACCAAATAGGTTGGTTTAGGTTTGGGATTAACTATAAAATAGTGAAATCGAAAGGCAAAAGTTGTAGAAAATAGTTAAAATCAGTGAAATCGGACAATGCCAATTAAAATTCATTTTTCTACTCAGTATAAAAATGAATTAGATGAGAGAAAACATCAAATATGGTTGATTTTGGTCCAAAAACTTCAATCCAACAGTGAAACCATGCGGAACAAAGGATAAAATATGATATAAACTGGAAAATACAATGTATAAATGATTCAAAGAGGAGAAATCCAAGAAATTCGAACATAAATCCAAGAGAAATAGGTATTTTCGACAGGAAAATGAGCAAATCACGAAAAAATACAAGAAAACGGTGAAAAAACCATGGGAAAACACTAAAAGCATGGATTCACGGTAGAAAGTAAGGAGATTTAGCAGAAAAATGGAGGGCAAGTGTGGAAGATCACTATTCCAAGCTCTACGGATAATAGGGGGACCACTAGCGTACGAGTGGAGGGGAAGAAATCCAAATAAAAATGAATCGGTGAAGCCCTAAAAATTTTGAAATTTTCGTGAGTGTCAACACTTCGATTTTCTCAAGTGTCGACACTTGGTCAGGTGTCAATACTTTGCAAAAATCCAAGTGTCGACACTTGGCCAAGAAATCTTCAAGAAAAAATAAAAAAAAATTGTAAAAAACCAAGGTACATTTTGAATATTTTTAGGACTCAAAGAAAGTGATTTTGAGCAAAAAATGAGTTGGATAGAGTGGAATTTGAGAGAGTTCTAAGAGAATGGGTCAATGATTCCTAACTCTCTTCTAGTCATACAAAATCTCTCTTCACTCAAGGGTTTGGTAAACACATCAGCTAGTTGATCATCAGTACATAAAAATTCAAGCATCACATTAGAGTTTTGTACATGATCTCTTATGAAATGATGTCTTATTTCAATGTGTTTACTTCTTGAATGTTGAACAGGGTTCTTAGTTAGATTAATTGTACTAGTATTGTCACATCTTATGGGTGTCTTAATTTATTTTATTCCAAAATCTTTGAGTTGTTGTTTGATCCATAGAATTTGAGCACAATAGCTTCCAGCTGCTATATATTCAGCTTCCACCATAGATAGAGCAACTGAATTGTGTTTCTTGCTACTCCGTAAGATCAAATTAACTCCAAGAAACTGATAGGTTCCACTAGTACTTTTCCGATCAAATTTACACCCAACAAAATCAGCATCAGAATAAGTAATCAATGTTGGGTTCCGGTGCAACGCAGCGGAAGGGTAATTTCAAAATTGAAACTAAATTCACACCAAAAACCCTAAACCAGGAACTCCTTAAATAAGATTAGAACATATGACAAGCATATCTATGCAAATTAGGATTAGGGTACCAACCTGTAATCGCTTATTCCAACAAACTTGAAGTTGAAGGGGCTAACTGAATTCACCAGGCATCCAGGTGTCCGCCCTCCGATGGTGATCCACATAGAACAATGATCAAGAACACTATCTTCTTGTCCAATGGTTCCTCCTTTTGAGTTCTTCTTCCTAGAACTCAATTCTTTGGATTATGGCTGGAATTCTTCCACACAAGAGGTTGCCTCCCTTTCTTTGATCTCTTCTCCTCCTTCCACTAAGACTTTGGCCCTTTAGATGCCCTTGTCTTGAAGATAAGACCTTGTCCTAAGAGGATATAGGCTTGTCTTAAGTTGGAGGAGAAATTAAGACAAGAATGTCTTAATGTAAAAAAGAAAGGAAAGAATATCAGAACTCCTTCTTTCCTTTACCGTCAGAGACCTTCTCTTTTATTCTTGTTCAGCAACAGAGTTTTGACAGAGGAGTCCTCTGTAAAGGAAACAATGTAAAACAAGAAAAGAGGGAAGGAGTCTTTTGGAGAGGAAGAAGAAAAATAAAAGCATTACAGATTACAATCACCCAGTTCTGATTTTCCTGACCCCTTAAATAGTTTTCAGAGAGGCCCCCACACAACTCTCCGTAAACTCCTTCTCACGTCCTTCTCATTTTCTCATGCCCCTTCCCTCCTTCTCACGGCCTTCCAGATTAAATCCCACGGCCTTTTTTAAAGGAAAAATCCCACGACCGGGAAGAAACAGCGCTTTCTTTCTTTCTTAAAAACCCATCAACCGTTGGATTCCCATCCAAAGGGGGACAAGTGAGGCACTAAGGTGAGAAATAAAGGCCGCCCCATCTTAATTCATCGGAGAATTAAGTGGGCGCGCCAAGAGTCCATGCGCCCATGGACTCCTCCAAATGGCGCGCCAAGAGTCCATTAGCGCATGGACTCTTGGCATTTTGGCATTAAAAGAATAAGGGACGGGTGGGGGGCTAGCCTAAATACTTGGTTAGCCAATAGGATTAGCCATAATCCCTATAAACTCAATTAGGATATAATTAGATCCAATTAGAACCCAAATTGAACCAATCCGGAATCCTAATTCGAATCTAATTCGAATAGAAGCTAGGATTTGCAACACCAGCTAGAATGTCATCATGCAAAATGATTTAATTACAAAAGTAAACCCTTGATCAATTCTCTTAAGTGTGTGATCCATTGTGTTCCACATCTAGCCAGCAGTGGGTTCGAATACAAGTTGACCTAATTTGATTAGAACTCTTTCTAATCGATTTAGGTCAAATCGGGCTTATCCGATTATGATCAATTAGGACTCTTCCTAATAAGTGATCATTCAATTTAATCAACCCACAAGACAAGATTGACGTCTAGCAACGTGTCATGTCTACCCGGAAGATATGGAAATTCTTGTGAAATACCAAAACTACCCTTCAGTAGAAAGTTACCGTATAATTAAATCCTTCGATCAGCCTGCACCCAGAATATAATTATGGATATGGATATATGTCAATTCCAATATTACATTCGTTTCTAGCTCAATCTTATATTGATGATTCAATTTTTTTGATTTTAGAAATCATCTCTAATATCTTTACTTTGATCAAAGATTCCCTGAATCATCATCCGATTGATAACTAGCTGGATGCAATCTCTTCTTACTAAGAGTGATCGATTCCTTGTTGACCTACTCATTACCTTCATATCTAATTCACCATTCCCAGTATCAATCCTGTGCATGACTCAGTGTCATGATTAGAATTGAACCAAAGCATGGGTTTTTGTACATAAGGTACTTATGGCAGTCTCAGGTCAAAGGATTACTTGTACCACTCCCACTATGAGAACCTTCTAGTGACATGTAGCTAAGACTCCATTAGATATTCTCAAGTTGGATCATATTAGTGAACTCATTCTCTAATGAGCACCCACATCCTAGTATTAGTGGCATACACAAGTAACTGTGAGAGCAGTCACCTCTCCAGTATACATGGGATGTGCTAGTCTTACCGGAAAAATCCTGATCCCCTACTCAGGGTTCCTTTGACTAGGAATATTTTAGATTAAGGTTTTAAGACTTTAGGTCTCACTGGTATGATCTCATAATAACCCTAAAATCATAGCCCTAATCTATGGGGTTCATCATATAATATAAACACAGCGTATGATGAAAAATAATGCCTTTATTAGAATATTGTCAATTACAATGGTTTGGGAGATACAACATAGATTGGCTTGTAGGGCATATCCCTTTCAATCAATTCAAATGAAAAGTCTCTAGAGTACCAAAGACCAATATCAATTAAGCCAGACAGATATCTAAACATACATTTAATAGCCAAAAGATGAGACTCTTTAGGGACAGACTAATATCTTGCATACATACAAACACTGAACATAATATATAGCCTACTAGTAGTTAGATATAATAATGAGCCAATCATTCCTCTATATAACTTTTGGTCTATAGGCTTACTTGATTCATCTTTGTCAACCTTACAAGAGGAGCTTATTGGTGTACCTAATGGCTTGGTGTTCTCCATCTCAAACTTCTTTAGTATTTTTTTTGTGTACTTAGCTTGGTTGATGAAGATCCCCTCTTTGGTTTGCTTTATCTGTAGTCCGAGGTAGAAGTTAAGTTCTCCCATCATGCTCATCTCGAACTCACCCTACATTAACTTTGCAAACTCTTGAGAAAGAGATTTGTTAGTAGCACCGAATATGATATCATCCACATACACTTGTACTACTAAGAGATCATCATTCTTCATTTTCAAAAACAAAGTAGTATCAACATTACCTCTAGTAAAATCATTTTTGAGAAAGAAAAAACTTAAACGATCATACCAAGTTCTTGGAGCTTGGTTCAAACCATATAAATCTTTATGAAGTTTAAAAACATGGTTTGGAAATTCATGATTTTCAAAACCAAATGGTTGTTCAATATAAACTTCTTCTTCGATAAAACTATTCAAAAAGGCACTTTTGACATCCATTTGAAATAATTTAAAATCCATAAAACAAGCAAAAGCCAACAATAGCCTAATTGCCTCAAGTCTAGTAACAGGACCAAAGGTTTCATCAAAATCAATCCCTTTCTCCTGATTGTATCCTTTGGCAACTAGTCTAGTTTTATTTCTAGTAACAATTCCATTTTCATCAAGTTTGTTTCTAAAAACCCATTTTCTGCCAATTATTGAAATATTTGAAGGTGTATCTACTAAAGTCCAAACATTATTTCTTTTAAATTGATTAAGTTCATCTTACATAGCATTAATCCAATTGCAATCATTTTCAGCTTCTTCAATAGTTTTAGGTTCTATTTGAGATACAAATGCTAAATAATCACAAACATTTCTAAGAGATGATCGAGTACTTATACCTTTAGATGGATCACCAATGATAAGTTCTTTGGGATGTCCATGAGCATACCTCTATTCTTTAGGTAAAGGATCAGGTAATGATGCATTTTCATTTTCTTGATCTTGTCCTCTTTCATTGTTTTGATCATCTTCTTGCTCCTTGATAGGTTCTTCATTATTGTTCATCTCTTCAGTTCTTTTGGTACCTGTTTCATCACCAAGCATATCTTCTTTTCTAGAAGATTTTCATTAGATTCATCAAATACAACATGTATGAATTCTTCAACAACAAGTATTCTTTTGTTGAAGACCCTATATGCCTTGCTAGATATAGAGTAGCCTAGAAAGACACCCTCATCTAACATGGTATCAAATTTGCTTAGATTATCTTTGCCATTGTTTAAGATGAAACAACGGTATCCAAAAACTTAAAAATATTTTATTGAAGGTTTTCTACCCTTCCAAAGCTCATAAGGTATTTTCTTTAAAATTGGTCGGATTAAAACATGGTTCAAAACATAGCATATAGTGTTTATGGCTTCCACCCAAAAATATCTACGTAGGTCATTTTTGCAAAGCATGGTGCATGCCATTTCTTCAAGAGTTCTATTTTTCCTTTCTACGACCCCATTGTATTGAGGTGTCCAAGGTGTAGAAAAATTATGATGAATACCATTTTCACTACAAAACTTATCAAATTCAAAATTTTCAAATTCGGTTCCATGGTCACTTCTTCAAGATACAATAAAAACACATTTTTTATTTGAAACTCTTTTATGAAATCTAATGAATGCAGAAAACATTTCATCTTTGTGTGCTAAAAACATGATCCATATGAAACATGAGAAATCATCTATAATAACTAGACCATACTTCTTACCTGCCAAACTAGATTTTCTAGTTCGCCCAAAGAGGTCCATATGAAACAACTCTAAGGGTCTAGATGTAGAGACTACTCCTTTTGGTTTAAAAGATGATTTGGTTTATTTTCAAAATTGGCAAGCACTACAAATCTTGTCTTTTTCAAAACTATGTTTTGGCAAACTTATATCAAATTCTTTTTGCTAAGTTTTGAAATCAAATGCATACTAGCATATCCTAGTCTGCGATGCCAAAGCCAACTAGTTTCATTGATCTTGGCTTCCATTGCCACTAGGCTTAGACCATTTTGGACAGGAAGATTATCAAGATCAACCATATAAATATTGCCATGCCTATGACCAATGAACTTGATGCCATTGTCATCTAAAATAGAAACAATGCACATAGAAGATTCAAAAACAACTTAAAAATCCTTGTCACAAAATTAACTAATGCTAAGTAAATTGTGTTTCAAACCATCGACATACAAAACATTATTAATGTAAGTAGAAGGGGTGATATGAAATTTACCTATTCCAATAATTTTGCCATTTCTATTATCACCAAATGTTACATTACCACCATTCTGATATTCAAGTGATGAGAACTACCCCACATCTCTAGTCATATGCCTTAAGCGATCACTGTTGAGGTACCACATTCTTCTTTTATTGGTTGCAAGGCACACCTACAATAAAAATTAGGTAGAGACTTTAAGTATCCAAGTCATCTTGGGTCCTTTCAGGTTAGCGATAATGGTTCCTTTTGGAACCCAAACTTTTTTAACTTTGTTAATTTTCCTTCCATTGCACAAGTAAGATTTATGTCCTACAATACCACAAGTATAGCAAGTAATAAATGATGATGTAGGCACAAAGAAATTCTTGAAGAATTTTTATTGTTTTTGAGTTTTAAAACCTAAACCGGCTTTGTTAAAAATAGCCCTTTGATTATTTAAAAGCATGTTCAATTTTTCAGAACTGTAAGTAAATTTTTCAACAAATGGTTTTAACTTTTCAAGTTCTTCTTTGTACTTTTTATTTTCTTGCAAAATCTCATTGTTTTGTTTTGTAAACTTTTCAGTTGAAACAAAAGAATTTTTCTTTTTCAAGTCTTCTTTTTCTTTTTCAAGAAGATAAACTTTATCATTCAACTTTTTGTTTTTTTGAAGCAAGCAATTATTTTCAATTAAATACTTGTCATTTGTTTTTGCCAAAACCAGATTTTGTTTCTTTAATTCTTTATGCTTTGATTTCAATTTTTGAAATTCAATAACTAATTCATCAAAAACCTCATGCAATTCATCAAAAGTAAATTTATTTTCGGTTTCGGATAATACCTCATCATTATTGGCCATCAAATAGAAGTTTGCAACTTCTTGTTGTTCTTCCTCAGAACTGGAGTCCTCGCTGTCACTCCAGGTTGCCATCATAGCCTTCTTTCTTAATTTTCTTCTACTCTTTTTAAGCAAGGGGCAGTCCATCTTGAAGTATTCTGATTTCTTGCACTCAAAGCATGTGGGCTGCTCCTTTTCTTTCTCTTTCTCCTTCTCTTTGCTAGGCTCTCCTTTTAGAGGTTTCTTCTTGAAGTTATACTTCTTCTTTCTCATGAACCTCCTAAACTTTTTAGCCATGAGAGCCGTCTCATCTTCTTCATCTTCTTCTTTTGAATCTTCACTTAATTCATCTTTATTGGTGGACTTGAAAGTGATCACTTTCTTCTTCTTGTCACCATCCACATTCTTTTACTTTAATGAGAGCTCATATGTCATCAATGAGCCCAACAATTGCTCAAGAGGAAGAGTGTTGACATCCTTGGCTTCTTCTATAGCAGTCACCTTTGCATCCCATGAAGCCGGAAGTGACCTGAGAAGTTTGTTTACAAGTTCACCATTAGATATAATCTTTCCTAAACTTCTCATGCCATTCACAATATTTGTGAACCTAGTATACATCTCACTGATAGATTCAGTAGGTTCCATTTTGAATATTTCATATGTGTGAATGAGCATGTTAACTTTAGTTGTTTTCACTTAGTGTGTACCCTCATGGGTAACCTCAAGTGTGTCCCATATTTTCTTAGTGGAGAGACTGTTAGAGATTCTATTAAATTCACTCGGATCCAAGGAGCAAAACAATAGATTCATAGCCTTAGCATTAAGCTCTATTTGCTTAATGTCATTCTCATCCCAATCATCTTCCATTTTAGGAGTGGGAATGCCATTAATCAAAATAGTTGGCTGATGAGGACCTTTGATAATAGTCCTCCAAAGATTATAATAAATGGCTTAAATGAATATATGCATGCGAGTTTTCCAATAAGAATATTTGTGCCATTAAACAATGGAGGACAGTTTGATGCTTGACCTTCAACTACACCCATTCCTATTGGGGCTGCCATGATCTTTTAATCAAGATCCTTGGACCTACATGAGAGTACCGACGCTTTGATACCACTTGTTGCCCAGAAATGGAGTCCAAGAGAGGGGATGAATTGGGTCTTTCAAAAATTAAAACAATAATGTGCAGGCCTTGTAGTGTTTATGAATAATGTGATTAATGCACTAGAGTATATGCAGCAGTAAACAATAAATAGAGAGCAAGAATTAAAGTGCAAGTAGTAAAAAGAGACAATCACACACAAACACCAATTTTATAGTGGTTCAGTGCTCTCCAAGCACCTACGTCCACTCCCCAAGCTTCCATTGGAAATTCCCACTATAATCTCTTCAAAGATTATAGCCAACTTATTTTCTAAGGCTCACAAGTCAAAACCTAAGTTGGTTTTGTCACCTAGGCTCACCAACAAACCTTACAACTTATTTTGGCTTCGAGCTCACAAGTAAAACCCTAGTTGGTTTTGTACCTTTGGCTCACCAACAACCTTACAACCTACTTTCAAGAACCTTGAAAGCTAGGTCAAACAATAATAAATTCAGAATACAAGAATTTAAACACAAGCAAACTCTCTTCCTAAAGTGGAGTGAGAAATCTTTGAAGCTCTTGAATGATTGCTTGATGTGACTTGACTTGGAATCTTCTCAAGAACACTTTTGGAAAGATGAAATAAAAGGAATGTAAGCTTTTTCAGTAGAATCTCTCCTTTTTAGCTTTTGAAAGTAGAGTTCTTGAAGAATGTCTTTAACTCTTGGATATTTCCTTGCTTTTCTCTTTTCGCTTACCTCATGAATGAGTTTGGTGAAGCTTAAATACATGAAAAATATCCAAAAAACCATTTTAGACCATTAGGGATCAAGAACTAGCCGTTAGGAACTGAAAAACACAAATTCAGGCTATCAGAAAATAGATTCGTTGAAGCTGTCAGAACTTGAGTGTCGATACTTCGCTGTCAGGTGTCGACACTTGGTTTCCAGGTGTCGACACTTGAACTTTCAAGTGTCGACACTTGATTCTTAGGTATCGACACTTGGCACAAAATTTCTCCAGAGACAAGTTCTGTATTTTCAAAAAGTCGTAGACCTTGAGTTGACACTTGGGATCTTAAGTGTCGACACTTAAGTTTCAGGTGTCGACACATGAGTTCTGAGTGTCGACACTTGGCATGCCATGAAAAATTTCTACATGCCAAATGCTAAAGTGTCGACACTTGGGATCCCAGGTGTCGACACTTGGTTCTGCAAATTTCAAAAGCAAGTGCCAAACAAGCCAAAAATAAAAAGATTTTTCATGAAACTTAAATGCAACATATATAAACAATAATTGAACCCGTTTGTGTCCTTTTTCAATAGAGAAGACTTCTCAAATCATGAAAAATGCTTTGCTTCCAAAGTGTGCCTGATACTCTAGTTTTGAGAATTTGAGGTGCTTGAAACCTGAAAACTCATAACTACAATTCAACAATTAGTACAAAGTATGTACTCAATATTTTGTTATTCATCAAAATCACAGGATAAAGCCAACAAGTCTTATATGATAAGTTGATGGATAGGCATATCACATGCCTCTCCTTACTCTATAAAAGGCACGGTATTCTAATGCTTTGGTATCACTTTTTCATCAAAAGAAATACCATCTGATCTTTTCTTTCCCTCTCTTTAAGACAAAGCTTGTCTTTTAAGACAAGGCATTTTCTTCTAAGACAAGGCATGTTTTCAAACAAGAGTTTAGTGTGAGAAATAGGAGGGGTATCCTAGATCTATGAGAGGATTTAGGGAGTGTTTAGAGTGCCCTACAGGAGGGTGGGGCATCCAGTAAAGGAGAAATTCCAAAAGGCTGTCAGAAAGTGTCCCAATCAAGCAAGCAACCATCATAGGAGTTTTTCCTTGGGCCAATTCCTGTGTGGATCACCATTGGAGGGCTTGCACTTATGAGCCTAGTGGAAAAGGAAGGAAACATCATTCCAGGTACTCTTCATAATCCTAATTTAGTGACTTATTAGGTCAACTAGGGTTTGTGATGGATGGAGAACTTAATCAAGACTTAATCCTACAGTCACTCCTAAATTCCTTCTCATAGTTTGTCATGAATTATCATATGAACAAACAAAATATGTCATTGCCTGAGCTACTAAATATGCTTAAGACGGCAGAGAGCCACTTTAAAGGTTATAAGACTCAGCTTCTTCTGGTTGATGGAAAGAAAAAATAGGAAACGAAGAAGGGTTCAAAGAGGAAGAGAAACCCTAAGAGTAGCTTCCAGAAGAGAAAGAAGTCAAGGAAGCCCTCTACTGATGGGACCTACTATCACTGTGGGAAGCAGGGGCACTGGAAGAAGAATTGCAAGTTATATCTTGCAAGTCTGAAGCAGGATGCGGGTGGAACATCTAAAGGTTTGTACATAATACAAATAAACTTGTCATTGAGTTCTTCAACTTTTAATTCATGGATATTGGATATCGCATGTGGATCTCATATCTGTAATGTGAGGGTTTTGGTGACCAGGATGGAAGCTTGGATTTCAAAAATTTATTATGAAACAACTACCAAACCCTTAACCCAAACCTCCTTACTAGGAATTAAAACATACAAACATGCAAATATAATATAAACTAGAGTTTAGGCACCAACCTGAACCGCTAGTATCCAATCCGATGAAGAAAACCCTGATTTAGCCTTCTTCTCTACCAGGCACCCAAACGTTCACCCTCCAACGGTGATCCACATGAAACTCAGACCAAGGAAGAACTCCTTCTTCAAGTTGCTTGGAGAAGTGGAACTCTTTCGGCAGCCTTTGGTCTATTGACCACTGTAGGACACCCTGTCCTACTGTAGGGCACTAAAGACACTCTCCTAAACCACTCTTGGTTTTAGGACAACCCTCCTCTAGAACCCCTTAGGTTTATATCCCGAAACAAAGCCTTGTCCTAGTAGAAAAGACCTTGTCTTAACAAGACAAGTCTTGTCATAAAGAAAGGAGGGAGAGAGAGACACTCAAAATAGTGCTGCGATGGAATTCTTAATTATCAGACTCATTTCACTGCCCCCTATTTATAAATACAAGAGGGGCGTGTGATATGTCCTCCCATCAACTTATCAGATATAATTTTTCAAGACCGAAGAGAAGTTATCTGGCTTGAAAAATCATATCTAATAAGCCCATTCATGCACCGAAGGCCTTATTCACATCCCTTCTTTTATCTGGACGAATTCTCACTTGCCACATGTCAATTACCTGTCCCTAGGAAGCCAAGAGGTGCCTCTTAAATCTCCAAACATTGGAGATTATGAAGAGTCCTGATAGCAGGAGGACTCTCAACCAGAACCGCGCGCCACATGAAGAGTTGCGACTCTTCATGCACCATGCACGCCATCCTTCTTCCATGCAAATTTCAAAGAATGTTGACCAGTAAATACAAAGGCAATATAGGTATCATTGGAAAGAGCATAAGATTTCCTTTTTGACCATATAAGTTATATTCAAATCAGAGATCTATAGCTCATTCTATGCCCTTTTGAAGTTAAGGTATCATTTAGGTACCAAGAGTCCTATGCCATTGGGACTCTTCATGTATGGCACCTAAAATGCCCTTAAATCCAAATTAAAATTAGATTTAGCTCTGATTAGGCTAGCCCCACTTAGGACTCAACCTAATTTAGGTTTCTCATAATTAGGTTAGCCCAATTAGCAAGCAACCGGACCCAATCCAATCCAATTGGGTTAGGAATTTGGTTAGCCTACATATGCTAGTATGTAATCCGGCTAACCAATTAGGATCCTATGACCCTAATTAAATCATGAATGACTTCCATGGCCAAGTCTCTATTGTGTGTGACCCATTGGGTTCCACATCTAGCCAGCAGTAGGTTTAGGTTTGAGTCGATTCGATCCGATCAAACTCGATTGACCTAATTATGTCAAATTGGCTCACCTAATTGTCTAATTCGAATCACACATCGAATTGACTCATGAAACCAGATCAATTGGTTCATGAAGACCTACAAGACAAGATTGACATCTAGCAACATGTCATTCCTACCCGGAAGATGAAAAATTTTGGTGGATTTACCAAAATATCCTTCAGTGGTGAGTTACCGGGCAATTCAGTCCTTCGATCTACTTGCACCCTAAATATGACTATGGATATGGATACTTGTCAAATCCAATTTCATATTCATTCCTTGCTCAATCTGATAATGATGATTCATTAATGAACCATTAGAAACTATTTCTAATGTTCATACTTTGATCAAATATTTCTCAAATCTTCATTTGATTGAAATCATCTGGATACGCTTCCCTCTTACTAGGGTTGATCGATTCCTTTTTGACGTACTCACAACCTCCATATGCAATCCACCATACCCAGTATCACCCCATGCATGACTCAGTGTCATGATTGAGTGTGAACCAAAGTATAGATTCATGCATACAAGGTACCATGGCAGTCTCAGGTCAAAGGACCACATGCACTACTCCCACTATGAGAACTATCTATTGACAAATAGATAAGGTTCCATTAGATGTTCTAAAGCTGGATCCATTCAGTGAACTCATTCTCTAATGAGCACCCACATCCTAGTATTAGTGTCAAACACAAGTGACTGTGAGATCGTCACCCTCTTCACCAAGCATACATAGGAAGTGCTGGTCTTACTGGAAACATTGATCCCCTACTCAATATCCCATCGACCAGGAATATTCTAGATTAGGGTTTTAAGGCTTTAGGTCTCACTGGTATGATCTCATCATAACCCTAGAACCATAGCCCTAATCTATGGGGTTCATCATATCTTAATAAAATTAATAAGATATACCATATGATGAAAATAAAATGCCTTTATTAATTAATAATGTCAATACACTGGTTTGGGATACAAAAGAATATCCCATCGAAATACAACATTTCGATTGGCCTTTAGGGAATAATCCTTTCAATTTCCCACTTGCACTAAAGCCAATCTCCTTTAAATTTTAACCCCATACAATCGAGGTGGCAATCAAACTCCCACTGTGGTAGAGCCTTAGTGAACGGGTCTGCTATGTTGTTCTTCATTTCTACTCTTTTAATGCAGACTTCTTGTCTTTCGACAATCTCTCAAACGAGATGGAAGCATCTTAGAATGTGCTTTGATTTGTGATGAGCTCTAAGTTCCTTAGCTTGAGCGACGGCTCTAGTATTATCATAGTAAAGTGGCATTGGACCTTCAATCTCCGGAACAACGCCCAACTCTGAGATGAACTTCTTCATCCAGACAGCTTCCTTGGCAGCTTCACTAACAGCAATGTATTCTGCCTCGCTTGTTGAGTCAGCTACAATCTGTTGTTTATAACTCTTCCAGCTTACAGCTCCTTCATTTAGGATAAAAACATACCCTGAAATAGATTTGTTATCATCTGGATCCGATTGAAAACTAGAATCTGAATAAGCTTCCAGTTTAAGATCAGATCCTCCATATATCAGAAAAATATCCTTAGTCCTTCTCAAGTAGTTAAGAATATTTTTCACAGCCTTCCAGTGATCCTCTCCTGGATCAACCTGAAATCTGCAGGCTATACCTAAGGCATATGCCACATCAAGTCTGGTACATAACATAGCATACAATATAGATCCTACAGCCGAAGCATAAGGTAAAGAACTCATTCTATTTCTTTCTTCAAGTGTCTTAGGAGACATCTTTTTAGAAAGATGTATGCCATGACCAATGGGCAAGTAACCTCTTTTACTTCCCTCCATGCTAAATCTCTTTAGCACTTGGTCAATGTACCTAGACTGGGATAAGCCTAGCATCCTCCTAGATCTATCTCTATAGATCTTGAGACCCAGTATATAGGATGCTTCTCCCAAGTCTTTCATGGAAAACTATTTAGATAACCATACCTTGACTGATTGTAACATTGGGATATCATTCCCAATGAGGAGTATGTCATCCACATACAAAACCAAGAAAACTATGGCATTCCCACTAGTCTTCTTGTACACACAAGGTTCATCCTCATTTTTGATAAAGTCAAACTCTTTGATTGTCTTATCAAATCGGATGTTCCAACTCCTGGATGCTTGCTTTAATCCATAAATGGATTTCTTCAGCCTACATACCTGATTAGGTTTAGTCTCCAAGACAAAACCTTCTGGCTATGACATATAGACCTCTTCCTCAAGGAAACCATTAAGGAATGCGGTTTTCATATCCATCTGCCATATTTCATAATCATGATATGCTGCTATAGCAAGCATGATCCGAATAGATATGAGCATGGCAATAGCAGAAAATGTTTCATCATAATCTATTCCCTGTTTTTGTCTGAAACCCTTAGCCACTAACCTGGCTTTATAAGTTTTGACTTGGCCATCTGCCCCAATCTTTTTCTTATAGACCCATTTGCATCCAATAGGGTTAACACCCTCTGGTGCATCAACCAAAGTCCACACTTGGTTGACATTCATGGAGTCCATTTCGGATCTCATGGCTTCCAGCCATCTATCTGAGTCCCTACTCATGGCAGCATCCGTATAGGTTAGAGGCTCATCATTTTCAATGATCCGGGCTTCATTATTTTCAATAATGAACCCATACCTCTCAGGTGCATGACGCACCCTATCAGACCTATGGATAGGAGTGGTGTGTTCTGGTTCTATACTAACTATGTTATCATTTGGTTGAGATGTATCTATTTATTGAACTTCTTTAAGTTCAATATTTCTCCCACTGCCCTTTTGTAGGATGAACTCTTTCTCCAGAAAAGTGGCATGCCTACTGACAAAAACTTTTTGTTTGGTAGGGTGATAGAATAGATATCATATACTATCTTTAGGATATCCTACAAATAGACACTTATCTGCTCTAGCATCCAGCTTATGTCCAAAATTTCTTTTGACATAGGCTGGATATCCCCATATCTTAAGATCATAAGATTGGGTTTCTTACCCCTCCATATCTCATATGGAGTGCTAGAGATTGATTTAGATGGTACTCTATTTAAGATATTAGCCACGGTTTCCAAGGCATATCCCCAGAAGGAAACAGGTAACTCTATGAAGCACATCATGGACCGTACCATATCTAATAAGGTACGATTCCTCCTTTCAGCAACACCATTTAATTATGGTGTGTAAGGAGGGGTCCATTCAAAGATAATCCCCTTTTCTTTAAGGTGATCGAGAAACTCGATGGATAAGTATTCACCTCCTCGATCTGATCGAAAGATTTTAATACTTT
The DNA here is from genome assembly GCA_021397845.1 of Areca catechu. Classification (NCBI taxonomy): domain Eukaryota; kingdom Viridiplantae; phylum Streptophyta; class Magnoliopsida; order Arecales; family Arecaceae; genus Areca; species Areca catechu. The sequence continues at coordinate 38,927,017 of CM038048.1, forward strand.
TTCCCATTTGTTTCTCTACTATACTTTGATACTCTAAAAATTTATCAAAGGCTTCGGACTTATGTTTCATAAGATACACAAATCCATACCTTGAAAAATCATCAGTAAACATGATGAAATAAGAGTATCCACCCTTGGCCTGAGTTGTGATAGGCCCACATACATTTGTATGTATGAGTCTTAATAACTCAGTTGTCCTTTTTCTATGTCCACTAAATGGAGTCTTGGCCATTTTACCCATGAGACATGATTCACAAGTTCCTAATGATTCATAATCATAAGGATTAAGAAAATTTTCCTTGTATAACTTGCTAATCCTAGTCTCACTAATATGTCCAAGCCGACAGTGCCAGAGTAAAGTATTGTTTACATCATCTCTCTTTCATTTGTTACTTACATGAAGTATATTGTCATTAGTGGATAGAGTTAAAAGACCATTGCAAAATACACCACAACATATAATTTCATTCGAAAAGCTGATTGAGCAACCATTGCTCATCACATTCATAGTATAACCTTGTCTAAGTAACAAGGGTACAGATATGATATTTCTAATGACCTAAGGCATATAGTAACAATCTCTCAGCTCTAAAATCTTTCCCGAAGGTAACTTCAAGATATAAGTCCCTACGGCCTCTGCTTGGATGGACTCTCCTCCAGCACCGTAGAGCTCGAAGTCTCCTTCCTTCAATACTCTAAGCCTCTGCAGCCCCTGCAATGATTTGCAGATATTATGACCACAGACGGTATCCAATACCCAAGTATTTGAAATGGAAGAATCCAATGACAAAATAGTATGAACTTCTTTCATACCTTTCAGTGCATCCGATGCACCAGGCTTCACACCTGCAAGGTAAGCCTTGCAGTTCCTCTTCCAATGACCCGGCTTGCCATAGTGAAAGTAGGTAATCTATCCGGAGGCCTTCTTTCCTTTCTTTTTCTTGATGCCCCTTTTTGGGCTCAATCTCCTCTTGGAACCCTTTCTGCCTGACTTCTTCTTGTTGATCCCATCCACAAGAAGAAGTGGCGCCTTATTTTTTTTTAAATGGCTCTCTACTGTTTTTAACATGTTTAACAGCTCAGGTAAGGAAGTGTTAAGTTTGTTCATATGATAATTAAGAACAAACTGTGAAAATGACTCCGAGAGTGACTGCAGGATCAAATCCTGATTCAACTCCCCATCCATAACAAAACCCAATTGACCTAATCGAGTGTTTAGGTCAATAACCATCAGTACATGATCTTGTACGGATGTACCTTCTATCATTCTCGCACGGAACAACTGCTTAGATATCTCATATCTAGCTGTTCGACTATGTTCTCCATATAGCTCTTTTAGATTGAGCAATATGGAGTTAGTGTCCATGCTATCATGTTGCCTCTACAACTCATTGGTCATAGAGGCAAGCATGATACATTTGACAGTGAGTGAGTCATTTTGCCACATCTTGTATGTGGTCTTTTCCTCTTGCGAGGCATCTTCCCCTAAAGGTTCCAAGGTAGGGGTATCAAGAATGTAAGAAAGTTTTTCCTGGCTGAGTACTATCTTTAGGTTTCTCAACCAGTCAACATAGTTCGGTCCAGTCAATTTATTGGCATCAAGTATACTACGGAGTGAGAGTGAAGAGGCCATTTAATCTACATTAACAAAGAACATAACATAAGCAAACAACCAATGTTGACAAAACATAATTAAATTAGGACTTTAACTTAATTATGTCTCCCACTATTTTATCAAGCATCATAACCCTCTATATGAGGATCAAGAAACCCTAATTGGTTTTCTTAGTGGGGTTGAGATCCTAATTCCTTATAAAAGACCTTGTGTGTACACAACAAATTTTTTATAAGTTCAAAGGTAGGAAAACTCTTTCCAATTATATCTCATACAATTCTCAACAAAACCTGGCCTCTAAAATATTAATAGCATTGTGTGTGCACAACAAACTATAATATTTTTAGTTAAGTAAGATCCTTCATTCCTTTATAGTCATGATTGTAATAATAATACCCTTGTGTGTTCACAATAAAGTATTATATTAAATCATGCCATAAGCATCAAATACACCAGGCCAAAATTGTGTTAGTTACCATAATAGGCCTTGTGTGTACACAACAAACCTAATACGGATCATAACATAATAATGACCTAGCATGAAGGAAGGCTTAATGTAGTGAATATTACACTAAGCATATCAATCAAGAATTAAGTTAATCTTATCGGCCAGGTAAGTGGGAGAGTAGTAGGAGTCCCCCCGTTGCTTTCCTAGACACCAATAAAAATTGGCTAGGGCAGTCAACGGAACCAATTAAAAACCACGTCCTCTTTACCGATCATGAACCACTTTTCCTAGACACCGAATGATCAACTAATCATCTTGATTATTTTGCTTTTGGTATATGACACTACAACTTAATATAATTTTAATAGAGGGCTTTATTATTAAAATAAGCACATTCTACATATAACCATTCAATCAACCATGCATCATATATCATTTTATAATGTGCCAAGTATGTCATCATACTGGGACAACCATCTACCACATAATGGATCCACCATTATGCCAGGACAACCTTATTTCAGTATGATGACTAGAAAGCTAAACATATCTCTATATCGATTAAGGTTTAAGGAAAAACCCTAACCAGTGACATACATATATGCATAAACATATCAATCATATGTAACTTTAAAATTTTGTAGAGTCCTACAAAATTGGGCAACTTCAAATTTTATAGAGTCCTACAAAAATGGGCAACCTTAAGAGTCCTACAAAATTGGGCAACTTCAAATTTTGTATGATTTAGCCCTAATAAGGTGGCTCTGATACCACTGTGAGGGTTTTGGTGACCAGGGTAGAAGCATGGATTTCAAAAATTTATTATGAAATCACTACCAAACCCTTAACCCAAGACCTCCTTACTAGGAATTAAAACATGCAAACATGCATATATAATATAAACTAGTGTTTAGGCACCAACCTGAACCGCTAGTATCCAATCCGATGAAGAAAACCCTGATTCAGCCTTCTTCTCCACCAGTCGCCCAAACGTTCGCCCTCTAACAGTGATCCACAAAAAACACGAACCAAGGAAGAACTCCTTCTTCAAGTTGCTTGGAGAAGTGGAACTCTTTCGGCAGCCTTTAGTCTATTGACCACTGTAGGACACCCTGTCCTACTGTAGGGCACTAAAGACACGCTCCTAAACCACTCTTGGTTTTAGGACAACCCTTCTCTAGGACCCCTTAGGCTTATGTCCTAAAACAAAGCCTTGTCCTTGTAGAAAAGACCTTGTCTTAATAAGGTATTGTCTTGTCTTAAAGAAAGGAGGGAGAGAGAGACACTCAGAATAGTGCTTCGGTGGAATTCTTAATTATCAGACTCATTTCACCACCCCCTATTTATAGATACAAGAGGGGCATGTGATATGTCCTCTCATCAACTTATCAGATATGATTTTTCAAGACTGAAGAGAAGTTTTCTGGCTTGAAAAATCATATCTAATAAGCCCATTCATGCACCAAAGGCCTTATTCACATCCCTTCTTTTATCTGGACGAATTCTCACTTGCCACATGTCAATTACCGATCTCTAGGAGGCCAAGAGGCGCCTCTTCAATCTCCAAACATTAGAGATTATGAAGAGTCCTGATAGCAGGAGGACTCTCCATCAGAACCATGTGCCACATGAAGAGTTGCAACTCTTCATGCACCACGCACGCCATCCTTCTTCCATGCAAATTTTAAAAAATATTGATCAGTCAAAACATAGGAAATATGGGTGTCATTGGAAAGAGCATAAAATTTCCTTTCTGACCATATAAATTATATTCAAATCAGAGATATATAGCTCATTCTGTACCCTTTTGAAGTTTAGGTATCATTTAGGTACCAAGAGTCCTATGCCATTAGGACTCTTCATGTATGGCACCTAAAATGCCTTTAAATCCAAATTAAAATTAAATTTAGCTCTGATTAGGATAGCCCCACTTAGAACTCAACCTAATTTAGGTTTCCCATAATTAGGTTAGCCCAATTAGCAAGTAACCGGACCCAATCCAATTGAGTTAAGAATTTGGTTAGCCTACATATGCTAGTATGTAATCCGGCTAACCAATTAGGATCCTATGACCCTAATTAAATCATGAATGACTTCCTTGGCAAAGTCTCTATTGTGTGTGACCCATTGGGTTCCACATCTAGCCAGCAGTAGGTATAGGTTTGAGCCGATTCAATCCGATCAATCCCGATTGACCTAATTAGGTCAAATTGGCTCGCCTAATTATCCAATTCGAATCACACATCGAATTGACTCATGAAACCAAATCAATTGGTTCATGAAGACCTACAAGACAAGATTGACATCTAGCAATGTATCATGCCTACCCGGAAGATGAGGGATTTTGGTGGATTTACCAAAATACCCTTCAGTGGTGAGTTACCGGGCAATTCAGTCCTTCGATCTACTTGCACCCTGAATATGACTATGGATATGAATACTTGTCAAATCCAATTTCATATTCATTCCTTGCTCAATCTTATAATGATGATTCATGAATGAACCATTAGAAACTATTTCTAATGTTCATACTTTGATCAAAGATTTTCTGAATCTTCATTTGATTGAAATCATCTCGATGCGCTTCCCTCTTACTAGGATTGATCGATTCCTTTTTGACCTACTCACAACCTCCATATGCAATCCACCATACCCAGTATCACCCCATGCATGACTCAGTGTCATGATTGAGTATGAACCAAAGTATGGATTCATGCATACAAGGTACCATGGCAGTCTCAGGTCAAAGGACCACATGCACTACTCCCACTATGAGAACTATCTATTAACAAACAGATAAGGTTCCATTAGATGTTCTCAAGTTGGATCTATTCAGTGAACTCATTCTCTAATGAGCACCCACATCCTAGTATTAGTGTCAAACGTAAGTGACTGTGAGATCAGTCACCCTCTTCACCAAGCATACATAGGATGTGCTGGTCTTACCAGAAACATTGATCCCCTACTCAATATCCCATCGATCAGGAATATTCTAGATTAGGGTTTTAAGGCTTTAGGTCTCACTGGTATGATCTCATCATAACCCTATAACCATAGCCCTAATCTATGGGGTTCATCATATCTTAATAAAATTAATAAGACACATCATATGATGAAAATAAAATGCCTTTATTAATTGATAATGTCAATACACTGGTTTGGGATACAAAAGAAAATTCCATCGAAATACAATATTTCGATTGGCCTTTAGGGCATAATCTTTTCATGTAAGTCATTGTAGGGGTTACAGAGACCTAAAAGCTTGAAGAAGAGTGACTTCGAGCTATTCAGCATGAGTGGTAAACCCATTAAGGCTGAAGCTATTGGCACCTATCTGTTGTTATTGGCATCAGGCAATATTCTTGAATTAAAAGATTGTTATTATGTACCCAACATTATAAAGAATATTATTTCTGTACCTTTGTTGTTAAAACAAGGTTATGAAATAAATTTGACAAGCCATGGGTGCTTGATTTTCTTTTCAAAGAAATTCTTTAGTTGTGATACATTTTTTAATGCTCTTCTAATTTTGTCACTCAATGATGAGGTTATGCTTGTTGAGAACAAGAAACAAAAGAGAGATGATGTCAATGTCACTTATCTTTGGCATTGCCATTTGGGTCGTATCAGTGAGTCCAAGCTAAATAAGTTATACAAAGATAAATTCTTTGAACCTTTTGACTATGAATCATTGGAAACTTGTGAATCCTTTCTCATGAGTAAGATGACCAAGTCTCCATTCACTGGACATGGAGAAAGGGCAACTAAGTTGTTAGGTTTAGTACACGCATATGTGTGTGGTCCTATGACAACCTAGGCCAGAGGTGGATACTCTTATTTTATCAGTTTTATTGATAATTTATCGAGATTTGGATATGTATATCTTATGAAACACAAGTTTGAAGCCTTTGATAAATTCAAAGAGTATCAAAGTGAGGTTGAGAAATAAACTAGGCATAGTATTAAAATCCTTCGATCTGATCAAGGAGGAGAATACTTGTTTAGTAAATTTTACGATTATTTTAAAGACAAAGGTATTCTCTCTAAATGGACCCCTCCAAATATACCATAGTTAAATGGTGTAGCAGAAAGGAGGAATCATATTTTATTGGACATCGTACAGTCCATGATGTACTTCATGGATCTTCTAGTATCCTTCTAGGGTTATGCCTTAGAGACTGCTGCCTATATACTGAATAGGGTGTCATCAAAGGTAGTTAAAAGCACTCCATATGAATTATGAAAAAGAAAAAAGGCCAAGTCTTAAGAATTTTAGGATTTGGGGTTGCCTTTCTTATGTCAGGAATGTTTTTGGACATAAGCTAAGTGCTAGGACTAATGAGTGCAGGTTTATAGATTATCCTAAAAAAGGTGTGGGATACATTTTCTACCACCCTACTGAACAAAAAGTCTTTGTTAGTAGGCATGCCACATTCTTGGAAAATGAGTTTATCCAAGGAGGGGTAGTGGGAGGATATTTGAACTTGAAGAAGTTTAACCTACACCTGAAGCAATTCTTCAACCAGATATTCTTAATGTTCAGGAACAACCACAATACACACCTCCTCTCCTAGGTCAAAGAGAGTGCGAGTGCACCTCTCAGATATGGCTTTATCATTAGGAATGATAATGAAGCCTATATCATACAGGATGATGATCTTGTGACCTATATGGAAACTATCATAAGTAGAGACTGACAAATGGCTGGAAGCCATGAAATCTAAGATAGACTCCATGTACTTTAATCAGGTTTGGACATTAGTTAATCCACCTAAGGAACTAAATCCAAGTCGGTGTAAATGGGTCTTCAAGAAGAAGATAGGAGTAGATGGTCAAGTAGAGACCAACAAGGCTAGGCTGGTGGTAAAAGGTTTCAGACAAAGATATGGTATTAACTATGATGAAACTTTATCACCAGTAGCCATGCTCAAGTCTATTCGGATATTACTTCCCATAGCTGCATACTATGACTATGAGATCTGGAAAAAGACATAAAGATTGCTTTCCTTAATAGATATCTTGAGGAAGAAGTCTATATGTCACTGTATGGTTTTGTGCTAATGCAGTAAAAGATTGAGTTTCAAAATTTTCATTATTGAAATCCTAATCGGCTGAAACCCTAGACCCAAGGATCGCTTGACCATGATAACTAATAAATCATAATTTAGGATTATAGAGGAATACTTGGAATGTTATACTCTTTAATTTTTATAAGGTACACAAGTGTATGCCCTCTAGAGATAATCCACACAGGAACCGAATCAAGAAAGCACTCATACCGAACTTGCTTATTTGACTCGGACTCCTCTAGCAACCTTTCTTCCTTCAGCAACCTTTCTTCCATTGCTGGAACCCCTACCCTCCTATAGGGCACTCAAAGATCTCTCTAAATTCTCTCTCGGAATCTAATTATCCCTCCTATATCCCTTCCTAGGTGCTTGTCTTAAAATGACAAGTCTTTTCTTAAAGAAGACTTCTTGTCCTAAGAGAAGAAAGAGAAATAGAAAGGAATTCTTTTGGACTATTTTTGGATGTTTTTGGCATCATAATACTAATGCCTTTTTATACTGAGTGAGGGGTGCTTGATAAACCTTTTTCTCAGCACTTGATCTGATTTTTTATTGATTAGATAGGACCCTTCAAGCAGAAGGAGTCTCTTGGATAAAAGGTCTTATCATGATATGTCATATTACTGTGCCAAGAGACATATATGTGTCTCGTCAATTTTTCAACAATTTTTCCACTTGCCATGTGGCAAGTAACTAGTCCAGATTTGGCTAAGGAATGTGAGATTCCAATGGATGTATCAGAGAACTAGAAGCCTTCAAGAAGAAGGACTTTCGGATTTAAGATTATGCACCACACATGAAGGGACGCATCCCTTCATTTTGTGCCACAATTCTTCCATGCCAATTCCATTTTTTTGACCGGTCAAGCCCAATCCAAATGGGTGTGGAGACAAGGGAGAGTGGCCTAACATTTATCTGAAATAAGTGATTAAGTGGCAGAAGGATTCTTGGTCCTTCTGCACCCCTTAATCTTGGCACACACCAAACATGGCACCAAGAGTCTAATCCCACTTGGACTCTTCCATAATCCAAGGATAATGTTCAATTAAATCTAGATAAATACAAATAAATGCGGCCCCAATTAGGACTCAACCCAATCTAAGTTTCACTTAAATTGGTTAGCCTAAATAGTAAGCAAACAGATCCAATCTAATTGGGTTCGGAGTTAGGCTAGCATGGATATGCTAATATGCAAATTAGCTAGCCTATTAGGACCCAATGACCCTAACCAAAGTCCAATTGACTTCATTAACCAATTCCCTAGAATGTGTGATCCTTTGGGCTCCACATCTAGCCAGCTATAGGTTAAGGTCCAAGCTATTTCATCCAATCAAAACTAATTGATCCAATTAGGTCAAATCGAGCTGACCCAAGTTAGCCAATTCAAACCAATTTCCAAATTGACTAATGAATCCATCCAATTTGATTCATGAAAGCCTATAAGATATGATTGACATCTAGCAATGTATCATTCCTACTCGAATGGTGAAGAATTTGGTAGAAATTATCAAAATACCCTTCAGTGAAAAGTTACCATGCAATTCAGTCCTTCAATCTCCCTTTATCCTAAATAAGTGATGGGTACGGAGAATTGTCAAACCCTAGCACTTAATCCTTTCAAATCTTAATTTGATAATGAAGACTCAATTAATGAAAGATTAAAAATTCTTTCTAATCTCATCTTGCATTGATCAAAGACTTCCTAAGTCAACAATCGAAGAGATTACATGGGATAAATCCTCCTCTTACTAGGAGTGATGATTCCTTGTTAATCCACTCACACCCTTCATGCAAAATCCACCATATTTGAGAACACCCCATACATGACTCTTTGTCATGAATGAGTATGAACCAAAACATGGCTTATGTGCATAAGGAACAATGGTGATCTCAGGTCTAAGGATCACTTGCATAACTCCCACTATGAAAACTATCTTTTGACAAGTAGTAAGACCTCCATAAGATGTTTTCAAGGTAGATCAGTTCAGTGAACTCAAACCCTAATGAGCACCAACATCCTTGTATTAGTGATTCTATACAAATGGCGATGAGACCAACCACCCTCTCCATCAAGCATATATAGGATGTGCTAGTCTTTCTAGAAACATCGATCCCCGAATCGATAATTTAATGACTAGGAATATTTTAGATTAGGATATATAGGAACTTAGGTTTCACCACTATGACCTCTATCATAACCATAATTTTATTATCCTAACCTATGGGGTTCATCATAATCTTGATAAGAAGTTATAGTATGATGAATCAACAAATGCCTTTTAGTAATATCAATCTTGAGTTGAGAGAATACAAAAATGTCACTAATACAATAACTATGATTGGCTTTCAGGGCACAATTCTTTCAATCATAGCTAGAGGGGTTTGTCTCAAGTGAGAGACCAAACTAAGTATGCAGGCTTAGAAATCCATTTATGTATTGAAGCAAGCATCGAAGATTTAGAATATTCACTTTGATGAGATGATCAAAAAGTTTGGTTTCATCAAGAATGTGGATGAACTGTGTGTGTATAAGAAGATAAGGGGGAGTGCCCTTGTTTTCTTAGTTTTGTATGTTGATGATATACTCATCATTGGGAATGATATACCATGTTGCAATCTGTTGCCACGTCTCCTCCTGGATTGGGCTCGGACGATTGAGCTGGAGAGCTCCTCCGCTGGTTGACCTGCATAAAGTCTCCTGGGCGCTGGAGGTGCTCCGGCGGGGGACACTCCGATGCTTAAGTTAGCGAGAGATTTGGAGCAACAGAATGGAGAAGACTAAAAGAAAATGGCACGGAGAGGGAAGAGAGTACTTAGCCTTGAGTGGAGGTCTCCCGGGCACTATTAATAGCACGAATACCGCCAAATTCCATTAGGGGACAGGCTGAAAAGCCTCAATTTGCCCCTAGGAGAATCAGAGTGATGGCCAAGTGGCACGAGGGCATGGCCACGTCATGGAATCTATTACAACAAAATTTTGGTACTAGCTAGGAAGGATCTTCTGGAGCTTTCGAGCAGTTCCGAGAAGGGCCACGGGTCGATCGGATTCAGCTGGGCCTGTCATCCGACCGACAGGGAGTACCCGCCAAAGAGGTTTGAAGAAGCCATCTGATAGATGATGAAAGAGGCTTCTAGAGCTTCCAAGACTATGATGGGCCGGTCAGACCTAGCAAGGGTGAGTTGTCCGGTCGACCGCGGGTCTGCAAGGATTTTCGAAGAAGCCAAATGACCTGCTGAAGGGGAGGGGCCTTCGAAGACTCCAAGAGACCCTCTCTCAGAGGGGGTCAGCCATACCTTAGCTGGAGAGGATTACCTTCAGGTTGGTCGGCCTATCGGGCCCATAGTGGGAGAATCAGTTAGGATCCCCTCGAGAGCCGATCGGTGGGACCTTGAAGGAGGTGGGTCATTCGAACTACTCCTCCCATGAGCCAGCCAGTCAGACTCCTTAGCCGGCCCAACCCATGATTGGCTGGATGGGTACAGCAGTTGCCCCCCCGTTTCTGGGCTTTAAGGAGGCACGTGGCTTCAAAGGGCAGGAGCATTGTTTTTGCACAAATCGCATCCGTCTAGGCCCGATCCGGTATCATTGCGATGAATCACCATGAATCTCCCATGATCAGCCTCTTGGATAGATGTCAGCCCCATATTGGGGTGCAGGAATTGCAATTAATGCGGAGAGGGTGCCATGATGAAGGGTCAGGCTGGCACGCATAATGGAGAGGATGGAGGGATGTGCCGCACCACGTGGTGGCATCCAAGCGGCCGACGTCGCTTCCCAGGCAGTCTTCGCATCATCGATCTGGCATTCTTGCAGATTGTTGCCTTCTGTTGGGGTTGATTTGTTGCTTCGATCTCTGAGGTGTGGGTGGTCACATCTTCCGATGGGATGGTTGGAACGTCCACGAGCGAGTGGCAGTGCCCCTCTCGAGGCCTATAAAAGGAGGTGCAAAGCATCCTGAGAAATTTTTTTCCTACTGCACCTGTGCTCTGCGAGAGAGAGTCTCCTCTTCTTCAACCACAAAACCAGGCCTCTAGGAGTTCGACTTTAGGTTAGTCTCCCAGTCTTCCTTCTCCTTTAGCTCTAATGGCATCCAGTAGTGGAGGTCTGGTCCGAAGACCTTGGCAGTCAGGGCTGAGCGAGATCCCGTCGACCATGACCCGGGAGTGGGTCAAGAACCTTAGGGCCGTATATGGCATTCCCTCTTCCTTGCACCTCACGCTCCCAGGCTGAGAAGGAAGAGTGAGCATGCCTTTGGGACCGGGGACTCTCCCAATGTACGAATCCCATATCAAGGCTGGTTTAAGGTTTCCTTTACACCCCTTTTTTGTAGAAATCTTCAATTTTTATAGGATAACCCCGATGCAGCTAACTCCGAACAGCATTCGGGCGATATGCTGCTTCATTGTATTATGTCATAGGGCCGAACTAGAACCTAGACTGTCCCTCTTTGGCAATTTCTTTCTTTTGAAAAGTGATTTTAGGAGCTGGGATTGGTGGATGTTTAGTCCCCGTCCCAATCGAAAGATCCTGAAGTGCCTCCCATCGGTCATCCATGGATGGAAGGCCCGATTTTTTCTCGTGAGCAGTCTCCAACCCTGGGGGTTCAAGCCTTTATAGAGGGAGCCATGGCCAAGGCTCCGTGAGGGGAGGTCCATCCTGAGAGCCGACCATGCCAAGTTCAACGAGATCAACAGAGATGGCCTAATCGTGGTATACGAACTGTTGAGAGAGGATGGCCTTCATCAAGCGGGGATCAGCCCTTAAGAAATTTTAGGCAAGGGCCGACCTCTTCTTATGCAACTTGTCTTCTTAGATCTAATGCTTCTTTCCCTTCTGCTCACTTTGATCTCTCTGCCACAGGAGGGAGGATGACGAGGATCGACAAGGCCAAGGTCATTCAGCGGGCAGTGCGGAAGATGGCCATTCCAGAATCAGCCTTAACACTAGCTTTCGAGTGACAGAAGAAGAGGCGGGAGGAGGAATGGCCCGCACCTGTTGTGGACATGGATTCTGGTGAAGATGATACCCCCGTCACAGAGGTGTTGACGAGGAAGACACCAGGGTCTTCAACTCCCACTGGGGGTCGGCTGCCCGACTGGGGCAGGGATAGCTGGAGACATCTGGCACAGTAGTAAAGTCAGCCCCCTTGTCCGTCGGCCTAGAGGAGATGGTTCCCTTGGCAGACAAGAGAAATGGGACGGCCATAGGAGGGGCGACCGAAGGTGAGGTGGCTGAAGAGGAGTTTGATGAAGAAATTTGTCAAGAGGCGTTCCAGCATTGGCATGCCCTGGACCACCCCCAAAGAGCTCGGAGTTTGCTTAGGGGGGCGATGACCGATGCTGACTGGGAGTTGTCAATTCAGAGAAATCTGATTGACGTAGCTGTGGAGTCCTACCATGATCTTATGAGGGTAAGAAACCTAGTTCGCTTCTTTGCATGTTTTCTTTCTTCGCATAGTGCTAATTTAATCTTGGGCTTGCAGCTTCTCCATGGCATCTCTTTAATGGATGACGGCATCGGTCGGGTGCTACACGCGGCCAAGACTTCTACCAAGAGGGCGCAGGAACTGGAGGTGGCTCGAGTAGTCGTGGAGGCATCCTTGAAGTCCTCAGAAGAAAGGTTGTCGGCTGCCCAGGTAGAGGCCAAATCATCGAAGGGGGCTCTGAAGGAGGCAAAAATCTAGCTAGCCGACTGGGAGGCTAGGCTAAAAAAGAGAAAGGCGAAGGTGAATTCCCTTGCCCGCCTGCTAAAAAAGGAGGAGGAACGGTCCTCGGAGGCCGACAAGAGGGTCAAAGCCGAACGGGCGGCGGCAGCACAGTTGGCGACCCAGCTTGAGGAAGCCAAGGAGCTGGCAACGAGGCAGGTTCGGGATGTGGTGGCAGTGTACAATGACTCCTCCGACTTTACTAAAGATGTAGAGGAGGCAGCATCGGACTTCTATAGGGAAGGCTACGATGACTACCTGAAGAAGGTGGCTTCACTCTTCCCAGAGCTGGACCTGTCGGGTGCTGAACTGAAAGCACTAGGGGATGAGGGGGAGCCCCAGGCAGAAAGAGAAATGGAAGAGGCCAGGGCTGAAACCCCAGCTCAAGTCGATGCAGGGATGGTGGATACTCCAGTTGAACCCTCAATTGCCATGGTTTCGGTCGATCCCCCGGTTGTAGCCGATGGGGCCAAGGTTGTGGCTCTTGACGCATCTTCTGCGAGTTGGACCTAAGGAGTTTGTAAAGGTCCGACCCACCCTTCTTGTAAATGTCTGCTTTTGACATTAATAAAAAGGCCCTTTAGTTATCTTCTGTGTTTGTGAGTGTGAGATAGGTACCTTCTTTCCAAAATTCTTCTAAGTATTTTCGGTCGGCCATTCAGGGTCACAAGTCACCTTCTTTTCAAAGTGGCCACCAAGCACTAACCCAATCTGGATTTTTAGGAAAATCCCCAAGTGCTTTCGGTCGGCTCATCTGAGTTCGAAGATGATATAATGGCTGGTGAGGGTGATAGCTCAGTCCGGACCCATGTACCTAGGAATCAGCCCCAAGTCTAGTCTGTCGACTGGCCCAAGTTTGCAGCCTATTCTCCATGTGGCTCCGTGTGGGTCGTTGTGAACTTGTTGCCGATGGGGGTCAGACTTTCGATGTGGGCTTCCCTAGAGCCTTTTCCGACCGGAGTCAGACTTTCGGTGTGGGCTGCCCTAGAGCCTTTACCGATCAAAGTCGGACTTTTAGTGTGGGCTGCCCTAGAGCCTCTGCCGACTAGAGTCGGACTTTCGATATAGGCTACCCTAGAGCCTCTACCGATTGGAGTCAGGCTTTCGGTGTGGGCTACCCTAGAGCCTCTATCAACCGAAGTCAGACTTTCGATGTGGGCTACCCTAGAGCCTCTACCGACCGAAGTTGGACTTTCGGTGTGGGCTACCCTAGAGCCTCTGCTGATTGGAGTCAGACTTTCTGTGTGGGCTGCCATAGAGCCTCTACCGACCGGAGTTGGACTTTCAGAGCCTTGATGGAAGAAGTTGCAGACTTTATTGATAATACTTGCGAAGATTATCTACATTCCATGGGTGCACTATCTATCATCCATCCAGATGCTCGAGCCAGTAGGTTCCGGTCCATATCACTTTGATGACTCGATAAGGGCCTTCCCAATTGGAGAAAAGTTTTCCTTGCTCGGTCGGCCTTGATATCTCCATCCTTCGCAAAACCAGATCTCCAACCTGGAAGGTTCTCGCCTTGACCCATGAATTGTAATATCTGAACATCTTCTGATGGTAAGTCGCCATTCTCAAGCTTGTCTGAAGCCTGGTTTCTTTCAATAAATCTAGGTTAGCCCTCCGCTGCTCCGAATTGGTCGGCTCTGTGAGATGATCAACCCGCAGGGATTGTAAAGAGATTTCCATGGGGATGATAGCCTCACTCCCATAGGTCAAGTTGAATGGAGTCTCTCTGGTCACCGCCCGGGCAGTCATCCGATCTGTCCACAGCACTGAGTGAAGCTCTTCCGTCCAAAGTCTTTTGGCTTCGTTCAGTCGGGTCTTCAGCCCATGCAGGATAGTTCGGTTAGTGACTTCAACCTCTCCATTGGACTTAGGGTGACCAACCGAAGTAAGCCGATGAGAAATATGGTATTGCTGAAAAAAATCCCGGAACTTTGAGTTTTCAAACTGTCTTCCATTGTCAGTAATGATTGTCCGTGGGATGTCAAATCAGAAGATAATGTAGTTCCTGACAAAGTTTTTCACCTTGGCTTCCGTTATTTGTGCCAATGCTTCAGCCTCTATCCATTTGGTGAAGTAATCGATGGCCACAAGAAGGAATTTCTATTGGCCGGATGCTGGGGGAAAAGGTCCCAGGATGTCCATGCCCCACTGTGCAAACGGCCAAGGTGCGATAAGCAGGGTCAGCTAGCTGGCAGGCCTCCTCTGGATACCAGAGTATCTTTGCATGTATTGGACTTCCGTACGAAGTCCGATGCATCCTTTCGAATTGTAGGCCAGTAATATCCCTGCCAGATAATTTTATAAGCCAGGGATCTCCCTCCAAGGTGGTCACCGCAAATGCCTTCGTGCACCTCCCGGAGTGCATAGTCTGCATCAGTCGACCCTAAACACTTTAGCAGTCATTATGAGAATGATCGCTTCTAGAGGGTTCCATCAAGAATGTCGTACTTAGAAGCCATCGAGCATATGCGCTTTGCTTCGACCTGATCGTTTGAGAGAGTCCCTTGAACCAGGAATGTATGGATAAAGTCCATCCATGATGCTTCCTGCTTCACTTGGTGGACCTCAGTCGGCTCTTTGATGATGCTTGGGTGCTACAAGTATCCACAAAGGTTCGGTTGGAGGTACTGATGGTGGTTGTGGCCAACCGTGATAGAGCATCCACCCGGGAGTTCTGCATTCGAGGTATATGGAAAATCTTGAAGAATTTAAGCAGAGATATAAGGCCTCGCATCTTTTCCAAGTACTTAGTCAAGGTAGGGTCCCTCGATTCAAACTCACCCTTCACTTGATTGACTACTAGCTGGGAGTCAGAGAAGGCTCGGATTTTGTCGATGCTTAATTCGCTGGCTATCCTTAACCCCGTAAGCAAGGCTTCATATTTTGCCTGGTTGTTAGATACTTGAAATGCAAAGTGTAGAGCATACTCCAGACATTGCCCGTCAGGGTTAACTAAGATCAGGCCTACCCCACATCCTGTGAGGTTGGAAGCTCCATCGACATGAAGGGTCTAAGCGAGTTTGGCCCCCTCCATTGGGTCGGCCGATGGAACTTCAGCCGTCGATGGGGTTGCCTCTAACCCCCAGGTACATTATGTAATAAAATCAGTGATTACCTAGTCCTTTAAGGCCGATCAGGATTGGAAGGAGATGTCATACTTGCCCAGCTTGACGGCCCACTTGGCCAGCTATCCAGAGGTGTCAGGGCTCCGAAGGATCGCCTTGAGGAGCTGGTCAGTCAATACGACGATCGGGTGTGCCTGGAAGTAGGGCCGAAGGCACTTTGCCACTATGACCAAGGAGTAGACCAACTTCTGTACTTTAGGATACCTTATCTCGGCGTCATGGAGGACTTTACTGATATAGTAGATAGGTTTCTGCTGGTCGTCTTCCCCCATCTGCATGAGGATGATGCTGATGGCCTCGTTAGAGGCCGACAAGTATAGGTACAAAACTTCTCCCTCCGTTGGTTAGGCCAAAAGTGGAGTGTTCTTCAGATAGTCCTTCAAGGCTTCGAAGACCGATCGACACTCGTCAGTCCACCAAAAACAGTCTGACCAGTGTAAGGTCTTGAAGAATGGAAGAGACTTCTCGACTGACCAGGAGATAAAATGGCTGAGAGAAGTAATGCGGCCCATGAGTTCCTGCACCTGCTTTTCACTGGTCGGATGTGCCATATCAATGATAGCCTTAATTTTCTCAGGGTTCACCTCAATACCCCTTTGAGCGACCAAGAAACCAAGAAACTTTCCATAGGTCACCTCAAATATTCACTTGGCCAGATTTAACTTCATCTAATGGTGCCTTAGCACATCAAAGGACTCCTGCAAGTCCCTTATGTGGTCGGCCCTATGGAGGCTCTTAACAATCATATCATCGACGTAGGCCTTCATATTCCTTTTGAGTTTCCCTTCAAAGACTCGGTTGATTAGCCATTAGAAAGTGGCACCCACGTTCCTCAAGCCGAAAGGCATCATCCTGTAACAATACAGTCCTTTGTCTGTGATAAAGGCTATCTTCTCCTCATCTTCGGGGTGCATCCTGATCTGGTTGTACCCGAAAAAGGCATCCATAAAGCTCAAGAGTTGGTGGCCGGTCATCGCATCCACCAGTTGATTGATTTTTAGCAGGGGGAAGTTATCCTTCGGACAAGCCTTGTTGAGGTCCATATAATCCACACAGATCCTCCACTTCCCACTGGCCTTCTTCACCATGATGACATTGGCCAGCCATTCTGGGTAATGGGACTCCCGGATGAAGCTGGCGTCAAAGAGCTTCTTCACTTCTTCGATGGCCTTCTGCCTTTCGACAGCAAAGCTCCTCTTCTTTTGTTTGACAGGTCTATAAGTTGGGTCCACCCTAAGCTGATGAGTGATGACATCCAACGGGATACCTGGTATGTCCAAAGCCGACCAGGCAAAGACATCAGCATTACTCCTTAAGAAATCGACCAGCTCCTGTATGGCCTCTTCATTTAGTGTGCTCCCAATTTGGAGGACTTTAGTTGGGTCATCCTTCTTAAGGGGAACAAACACAATCTTCTCAATAGGTTGGCCGCGGTTGTCGGCTTTGTCTCTGGGATCAAGTTACTCAAGTGTGGGACGCCCATCCAACTGCTTGTCATGGATAGCCAGGCATTGTCTAGCCATCCTGTGATCTCCCCTCATTTCTCCAACCCCATTACGAGTCAGAAATTTCACCAGCAAATGGTAAGTGGATACGATGGCACGGAACCTGTTGAGAGTTGGTTGGCCTAAAATGGCATTGTATGCCGAGGTAGTACGGACAACAACAAAGTTGATGGGGAAAGTCCGTTGGTACGGTTCCGTCACAAGGGTCACGGGCAAAGTGATCTATCCTTCAACCCCAATAGAGTTTCCTCCGAAGTCAGTGAGTGGCATTAGGGATTCCCGCAATCTCGATCTAGACAAGTTCATTCGGACAAAGGCATCATACAGCAAAACTTTTGCATAACTTCCATTATCAATAAGCATACACTTTACATCATAGTTGGCAATGATTGCTGACACGACTACAGGGTCATCTCCTAGAAGATGAGGCTCCAAGAGGTCTTCATCAGAGAAACTGATTACATTAGAACCCTTGGGCCTCTTTACAATGTCTTGGTCCCCTTCACGCCCCCCCGTCTAACTGCCATGCAACATGTCAATGCCCCCATCTATCGGACGCTGATTGGGGAGCTCAGCCTCCTCCGAAGGGTCTCTGGCAACTGAGGCCTTGGCCTGATTTTGGCGGGGTCGACATACTTGCCCAGATACCCCCTCCTGATGAGGTCTTCAATGGCATTTTTCAGCTGGAGGCACTCTTCGATGTCGTGCCCATGGTCTCTATGGAACTGACAGTACTTGTTCTTGTTCCTGGCGGCAGGAGGGCCCCTCATCGGTCGAGGCCTTTGGAAAAAGGCCTCATTCTCGATCTCTATGAGGATCTTCTCCCTCGGAAGGAAGAGGGGCGCATAGGTCTCAACCTCCTAAAGGAGTCCATCGGCTTCGGGCTTCGGCACTAGGTGGATCGGCTGTCATCGCTGGGAGGTCGAACTGTAGGGGCTTTATCATTCCACTTCTTAGGGGCTGACCTCCCCTCAGCCTAGCATCAACTCATCGACTGTTCCTCCGCCAGGGCGTACTTGTGCGCCCTGGCCAATAGTTCATTGTAATCCGTCGGGAGCTTCCTGTCTAAGGAGAATGTGAGCCTGGACGAGCGGAGCCCTCTTTTGAAGGTCGACATCGCCACCGCCTCATTCAAATCTGGGACTTCCATGGCCATTAAGTTGAAGCGAGCCATGTAGTCCTGGAGGGTCTCCCCCTCCTTTTGTAGTATGAGGAAGAGGCAGTCGGTGTTCTTCGAGGTTGGCTGCATGTCCTGAAATGAGAAAGAAAAAGGTTCTCTAGTTAAGAAAAGGAGCGGATTATACCTGGTCGGAGGGTAGGAAACCACATCCGAGCGACCTTCTTCAAGGATGCTGGGAAGGCAATATAGTGAAGGGCATCGGAGGTGCCCTGTACCATCATGTGGGCCTTGTAGGTGCCCAGATGATCTAGTGGGTCGGTGGTGCCATCATAAGGGTCCACATGAAGAATTTTAAAGTGCCAGGGGATGGTTTCTCCCAAGATCTCAGTAGAAAAAGGTGGGCGGGTGTCGAACGCCTACCCCCCTTGGCTTTCTGATGCTCGATGATTTCAGCCATGCGCTCTTCCATGCGCATGATTTTGCTACCATAGTCATGCGGATCCTCAACAGGGCATCGACCATCAAGAGGGGCGGAATCAACGAAGGAGGGGGAAGCCGACCTGGCCCTCTTCCCATCAGCATGAGTCCCCAGGGATCTTCGGGGCTCCAGAGCGGCGTGGGAAGGTGGTGGTGGCACCTCCGGCTGCTGACTCGTCCCGGTGGCCAGCTGATGATTGATGCAAGAGGCTGCAGGTGGTTGTCGCTGGTCGTTGGCCTCCTCCCGAAAATGTTAGACCACCGAGGTGAGCATCTCGATGCAGTTCACCAGCATTTAGAATTGCTGCAGCCTTAGAGTAATGGTAGGCTCAGCGACAGCAGCGACGTCATCTTTCCCATGAGGTACTTCAGTCCTGTGATGAGAATGTCCTCCCCTGGTAGAGATACTCCATGCTCTTCTCCTTGCCATTGCAAGACTTTCTCAGTCAATCTCTCCTTTTAGAGTAGAGAGTGGAATGAAGGTTCAAGCCACCCTCCTTCTAGCACCAATCTGTTGCCGCGTCTCCTCCTGGACCGGGCTCGGATGGCTGTGCTAGAGAGCTCCTCCACTGGTCAACCTGCATAAAGTCCCCTAGGCGTCGGAGGTGCTCCAGCGGGGGATACTCCGATGCTTAATTTAGCGGGAGATTTGGAGAAATAGAATGGAGAAGACTGAAAGAAAATGGCACGGAGAGGGAAGAGAGTACTTAGCCTTGAGCAAAGGTCCCCCAAGCACAATTAATAGGCACGAATACAGCCAAATTCAGTTAGGGGACAGGCTGAAAAGCCCCGATTTGCCCCTAGGAGAATCAGAGTGATGGCCAGGTGGCACGAGGGCGTGGCCATGTCATGGAATCCGTTACAACATAATTCTGGTATTGGCTGGGAAGGAGCTTCTGGAGCTTTTGAGCAGTTCTAAGAAGGGCCACAGGTCGGTCGGACTCAGCTGGGCCTATCATCTGGCCGACAGGGAGTACCCACCAAAGAGGTTTGAAGAAGCCATTCGGTAGATGATGAAAGAGGCTTCAAGAGCTTCCAAGACTATGACGGGTCGATCAGACCTAGCGAGGGTGAGTCGTTCGGCCGACCACGGATTCACCAGGAGCTCCGAGGAAGCCAAATGACTCGCTGAAAGGGAGGGGCCTTCGAAGACTCCAAGAGACCCTCCCTCAGAGGGGGTTAGCCGTATCTTGGCTGGAGAGGATTACCTTCAAGTTGGTCAGCCTATCGGGCCCCCAGTGAGGGAATCAGTTAGGATCCCCATGAGAGCCGATCGGTGGGACCTCGAAGGAGGTGGGTAGTTCATACCACTCCTCCCATGAGCCAACCGGTCAGACTCCTTAACTGGCCCAACCCAGGATCGGCTAGATGGGTACAACACAATCAATCAAGTCTTGGCTATCAAAGCAGTTTTTCATGAAGGACTTGGGAGAGGCATCCTATATACCGGGTATAAAGATCTATAGAGATAGATCTAAGAAGATGCTAGGCTTATCCTAATCCAGGTACATTGACTTAGTGTTGAAGAGATTCAACATGGAGGGAAGTAAGAGAGGTGTTGGGAATTGTGTCCCAAAGCCAATCGCCTGGGTTGTAGGCGGTTGTGCTGAGTATTGTATTCATTTTATGAATTAATAAAATATTATTTTTGGCAGCTCATCATATATTGTATTTCCCTGAAATGAGCTCTTTCCATGTGATGAAGTCCTTAGGACTACACTGACTTCGATACAGAGAGGATGTATCGAGTGGTCCTTAAACACTGTTCACAACCAAAGGATATATTGTATTGGACGGCAATATATCAAGTATAGGTTGTTGCAGTTCACATCGTTTGGTTGTCCTCTTGACCAAATAAGTGTGGTGACACTGATGTGATCTGCAAGTGGGATATGTGATATCTCATTGAACGTGACTCCGTGAAGCCCCTTTTCTGCCAAAGGGAAACACACGATTGGATATGGGTATATGTGTCCCTCTGACCTGAGGTCATCACGGTAGCTTGCAAGCAACTCCCTGTGCTTTGGTGCCGGACTACCCAGATTTTTAATCCGGTGATAGAAGGTTTCTGGGTATAGGCAAGTACTTGTGGAGCAGTGATGGACCAAGATGGAATTGACCTGTCCAAACAGTTTGGATTGAATGTCTCACAGTATCTCAATTTAGCAAATCCTCGACCGGGGTAGCCCTAGTGAAGAGTCACTGGGCTTGCGAGGTTGAGACATGTATTGGACTGACTCTATCTGGGTTAGCAGCCCAATCTCAGTCGTCCTAAGCATTAGAGGTCAAAGGGATGAATTATACGGTAACCATATGCCAGAGGTTCGATAGTTTGCTCCCGCATCTTCGACCAATCCGGACGCCGGGACCCATTGCTAGATGGTTTCCTGTGCTGGTACTAGAATTGTTCTAGTTCTACAGTTTAGGTTCGAACCTATGAGGTCACACGCCACAGAGGATAACTCTCTGATCCGGATATCGATTACGATTGGGAATCGTCTCGGTTTTATGGTCATGATATTTTTTTAGCACACTTATCCCCGTCTTGCCCTTATCTGTGTCAACCAAAAATTGTTCCGAATTGACCAGCACTGGGCCAAGATTTTTCTGAATCAATTTTGAACTGATTCGGAGTTCGTTTTGGCCTCCAATTGGTTGTGAACCAATTGAACCCAATTTTTTGGGCTTGAACAAATTAAATTGAATTGAACCCCTTTTAATTGGACCGGTTATTTGAACCAAGGATTGAACCAACCGTTTGGTTTAAATGGGTTTGAACAAATTTCCTTGGACCGGTTTTGAACCGGTGCTCTTTCTTTCACCGTGTAAATATTTTACACGTTGGAAGACCAAACGACCGAAATCGCTGGGCGACGTCTCTTCTCCTCCCTCCACTGGATGGCCTTTAACCCTCGTTCATTGCAGGTTAAAGGGTGTAACGCAACCATTCCCAGCCTCTTCTACTCCCTCTCCCTGCTGTTCTTTTTAAACCCCTGTAGTCCCTGTTTCAAAGGGGTGTGTGTCATCGTGTGAAAGGCTAAAAAAAAAACCGTGAGAGCTGGTTCTTTCCTTGGAGAGCTCATCATTCTTTCTATCAGGGTTTCTAAGGGCTGGGTTTTGGTGAGAGATTGGGAGAGAAAGATCCTTGATTCCCTGATCTTGCTAGTGCTCAAAATCTGCTCTGCAGCAAAGGAGATATTGCTGCAACTTACCGTGACCATTGCTCCTTCCAGCAGCTAGCACCACTCGTGGAGAAGGATCGGAGAACCCCGGGCATGTCTCCCCTCTATAGGGAGTATCCCTTTACTCCTGGGAGCAAGAGGGTCAAGCCGGATTCGTTGCTACAGCTCCAATCGCAAGGAAGAAGGCTGCTGTTTTTCTGCAGCAGAATTTTTCTGGCAGTAACTTGGGTGATTTTGTACACCCTATACACTGTGTTTTTCTTGCAGATTTTGGTTGGAAATCGAAGAAGACCATTCTCCCTTGCCGCTGCTTCGATTTAGGAGGAAAAGGAGCTCCAGACATCACCGTTTGGTCGCTGTTTTGAAGAGCAAAAATAGAGTAACCAAACGACCAAAGGAAGAAGACAACAGGAATAAAGTTATTCCTGTTATCCCAGTTATTCCAGTAGATATTCCAGAGTTATTCCAGGTGGAATAAAGGTATGAAAAATTTTATTTTATCATGCATAAATAAATGTATTTATTTATATATTTTACAAATATTATATGCCTTGTTACATGCCTATTTTAAAACATGCAACTTGAATAGATTAGGTTCTGGGCCGAGCAGTTTTTCGTTGCGTGATTTTTAAAAATTATTTTAAAATCCATTCTGCTCCCGTAGCTGTTTGCATGCCTAGCGTAGGATCTTGTCAAACCACCTGCACCTTTTCTTACAAGAGGTTACTTGCCCATGAGTCAAGGCATACATCTCTCCAAAAAGATGTCTCCTAAGACACCAGAAGATAGAGAGAGGATGAGTTTGATTCCTTATACTTCAGCTATAGGATCAATTATGTATGCCATGTTATGTACCGGGCCTGATGTTGCTTATACCTTGGGCATAGTAAGTAGGTTCCAAGCTGATCCAGGGGAGGATCATTGAAAAGCTATGAAAAATATTCTTAAGTACCTGAGGACTAAAGATATTTTTATACTATATGATGGATCAGAGTTGAAACTAGAAGGGTATACTGATTCTAGTTTTCTATCAGATATAGATGATAGCAAATCGATATCAAGGTATGTCTTCACCCAATATGGAGGTGCATTGAGTTGGAAGAGTACATAGTAGCAAACTGTAGCTAACTCAATCATCGAGGTAGAGTACATAGCTGCAAGTGAAGCCACAAAGAAAGCTATGTAGATGTAGAAATTCATTACAAAATTGGATGTGGTTCCTGCTATACAACAACCGGTTCCACTTTATTATGATAACACTGGAGCTATTGCATAAGTTAAGGGACCAAGGTCTCATCAAAAGTCCAAGCACATCCTAAGACACTTCCATCTCGCTCGAGAGATCATAAAAAGATAAGATGTTGTCATCAAACGAGTAGATACAAAGAACAACATAGCAAACCCATTCACTAAAGCACTTTCACAGTAGTAATTTGATCACCACTTAGATTGTATGGGTATAAGATACAAAGGTGATTGGCTTTAGTGCAAGTGGGAGATTGAAAGAATTATGCCCTAAAAGTCAATCTTTGCATGGTTATTTCTATAATATTCCAACTCATGTATGATATTATTTATTAATAAAAGGTAATTATTGATTCATCATATTGCTGCATCTAATCAAATTATGATGAACTCCATAGGTTAGGGTAATGAAATTAGGATTATAATAGAGATCATAATGGTGATACCTAAGTTCCTATAAACCCTAATCTAAAATATTCCTAGTCATTGGATCATCGATTCGGGGATTGATGTTTCTGAAAAGACTAGCACATCCTATGTATGCTTAATGGAGAGGTTGGTTGGTCTCATGGCCACTTATGTAGGGACACTAATACAAGGATATGGGTGCTCATTAGGGTATGAGTTCACTAAGCTGATTTACCTTGAAAACATCTTATGGAGGTCTCACTATATGTCAAAAGATGGTTCTCGTAGTAGGAGTTGTGCAAGTGATCCTTAGACCTGAGATCACCATGGTTTCTTATGCACATAAAGCCATGTTTTGGTTCATACTCATTCATGACAAAGAGTCATGCAGAGTGTTCTTGGATATGGTGGATTATGCATGAAAGATGTTAGTGGATCAATAAGGAATCGATCACTCCTAGTAAGAGGAGGACTTATCACATGTAATTTCTTCGATTATTGACTCAGAAAGTCTTTAATCAAAGAAAAATGAGATTAGAAAGGATTTCTAATCTTTCATCAATCGAGTCTTCATTATCGAATTGAGATTCAAAAGAATTAAGTGCTAGGGTTTGACTATTCTCCATACCCATCACTTATTCGGGATAAAGGAAGATTGAAGGATTGAATTATATGGTAACTTTTTACTGAAGGATATTTTGATAATTTCCATCAAATTTCTCATTTCTGGATAGGTATGACATGTTGCTAGACATCAATCATGTTTTGTAAGTTTTTATGAATCAAATTGGTTGGATTCATAAGTCAATTTAGAAATTGGTTCGAATTGGCAACTTGGGTCAGCTCGATTTAACCTAATTAGGTCAATCAATTTTGATCAGATCGAAATAGGTTGGACCTAGACCTACTGCTAGCTAGATGTGAAGCCCAAAGGGTCACACACGCTACAGAATTGGCTAAGGAAGTCAATTGGATTTTGGTTAGGATCATTGAATCCTAATAGGCTAGCTAATTTGTATAGTAGCATATACATGCTAGCCTAACTCCTAACCCAATTGGATTATGTTAGTTTGCTTGCTATTTGGGCTAACTAATTTAAGTGAAACTTAGATTGAGTTGAGTCTTAATTGGGACAGCATTTACCAATATTTATCTAGAATTTATTAAACATTATCCATGGATTATGGAAGAGTCTAAATGGGATTGGACTCTTGGCACCATATCGGCAAGCACCAAGATTAAGGGGCATAGAAATGACCAAGAGTCCTTCTATCACTTAATCAATATTCCAAATAAGTGCTAGGCCTCTCTCTCTTATCCCCATGCCCATTTGGATTGGGCTTACATGGTCAAAACATGGCATTTGGCATGGAAAAGGTGGTGCACAAAATGAAGGGATGCGTCCCTTCATGTTTGGCACACAAGCATAAATCCAAAAGTCCTTCTGCTTGAATGCTTCTAGTTCTCTAATACATCCTTTGGAATCCCACATCCCTTAGCCAGATTTTGACACACAAGCATAAATCTAGAAGTCCTTCTACTTGAAGGCTTCTGGTTCTCCGATACATTCTTTGGAATCCCACATCCCTTTGCCAAATTTTGACCAGTAACTTGCCACATGGCAAGTGGAAAAATTGTTGGAAAATTGAAGAAACATATATATGTCTCTTGCACAGTAATATGACATATCAAGATAAAACCTTTCATCCAAGGGACTCCTTCTGCTTGAAGGATCTTATTTGATCATTAAAAAATTAGATCAAGGATTGAGAAAAATGTTTATCTGGCATGCCCTCAGTCATTATATATAGGCATCCGTATTCTGATGCCAAAACATCTAAAAGAAATCCTTTCTATCTCTCTTCCTTCTTTTAGGATAAAAAGTCTTCTTTAAGACAAGGCTTATCATTTAAAGATAAGAGTCTAGGAAAAAAATATAGGAGGGATAATCGAATTCTAAGAGAGAATTTAGAAAGGTCTTTGAGTGCCCTACAGGAGGGTAGGGATTCCAACAAAGGGAGAAAGGCTGCTAAATGAATAAAGGCTATCGGGAAGAATCCTAGTCAACTAAGCAAGCTCAATTGAAGTGCTTCCTTGGTTCGATTCCTATGTTGATCATCTCTGGATGGCATACACTTGTGTACCTTATGGAAATTAAGGAGTATAGCACTCCAGGTATTCCTCTATAACCCTAAAGTTATGATTTCTTAGTTATTATGGTCAAGTGGTCCTTGGGTCTAGGTTCCGGCTAAGTAGGGTTTCAATAATAAAAATTATTGAAATCTAATCTTTCGCTGTGTCAGAACGAACCCAATAGATACATCATCATCCTATAAGAATGTATCATTTGATCACGAACAAGTTTAAGAACCACATGATAAATCATATCTTTATCATATAAGATGTAGTTCTAAGAACTCCATCACACAAGAGCTCATTACAGGAAGATACAATGTAATGAACTGCTAAAAAATAACTTTTTATAAGTTAGACAATGGCATTAGGATACATTTCCTAACAACTCCCACTTGGACTAAAACCAAATATAATAGTATCTAATACCCATATTTTTTTATGATCATCGAACTCTTTGATTCTGAAGCTTTAGTAAATGGATCAGCCATATTCGCCTTTCCATTAATCTTCTGAAGCTCGACATCACCTCATTCCACTACCTCTCACATAAGATGTAAATGACATAGAATATACTTGGTATGCTGATGGGACTTTGGTTCTTTGGCATGAGCTATGGCTATAGTGCTATCACAATACATGAGAACTAGACCATCAAGGAAGGGTGCCACTCCCAGGTCACCGAGGAACTTTTACAACCATATAGCTTTCTTTCCTGCATCTGATGCTGCAATATACTTTACCTTGCAAATTGAGTCCGCCACCATATGCAACTTGTAAATTTTTCAACAAATTGCTTCACCATTTAGGGTAAAGACAAAGCGTGACACACTTTTGTTGTTATCCCAATCTAATTGAAAACTAGAGTCAGTATACCCTATAAGTTTTAAGTCAGATTCTCCATACATGAACCATTGGTCTTTAGTATTTTGTAAATATTTAAGGATAGTTTTAACTACCTTCCAATGGACCTCACCTGGATCAAACTAGTATCTACTCACTATCCCTAATGAGTATGCCATGCCAAGTCTTGTATATATTATGGCATACATGATAAATCCCCCTACCAAGATATATGGGATCATACATATATGCTCTCTCTTCGGGAGTTATTGCACAATCCTTCTTATAGAGAGGTTTTATGGCCTATCGAAAGATAGCCTTTCTTGGAATTCTCCATGCTAAACCACTTCAATATAATATTGATGTACATAGACTAGGACAATCCAAGTAGCTTTCTAGATCTATCTCTATAGATTTTCATCCTTAGGATGTAGGAAGCTTTATCCAAGTCTATAAAGAACTGAGATGATAACCTGACTTTTATTTCCTATAGTGTAGGGATGTCATTTCTAATTAAGAGAATGCCATCCACAAGGAATACTACCACAAAACTATTACTCCATCGAATTGCGAGCCTATTAATGAAGCAAATTCAATGAAACAACAATTGGTACCATATAGAAGTTTCCTTAAACTAAAGAGTCTTGACCAATTTGAAAGATCATTCAATGTAGTTGAAATAATTGAATTAGGGGTTGTTAGGTCAAGTATTGGAAACTCAATCAAATTCATAATTATCTGGATGTAATATTTTCCTTTCTTTTTATTTTGATTGTCTAAATATTCAGTTAAGACCATTCCAATGCTCCTTTTTGCCATGCATAAACTAAACCAACAATTGAGATAAGCATGAAAATGAAAGCTTCGATAAATACAGATACACCCAATACATCAAAACTCATTGCCCATGGATAAAGAATGATTGTTTCAACATCAAAAATAACAAAAACTAGAGCAAACATGTAATAGCGGATTCAGAATTATAACCAAGCATCCCCCATGGGTTCTATACCCATTCTTATGAAGCTATATGTCCTGATTGTCTTGTCAAAATGCATATTTCAACTCTAAGATGCCTGCTTCAATCTATAAATGGACATCAGAAGCTTGAATACCTTTGACTCATCTATAGATGTGAACCCTTCAGGTTACATCATATACACCTCCTCATCTAGCTCTCCATTTAGAAAAGTTGTTGCATATCCATTTATCATGTTTCATAATCAAATGTATGCAACTAAAGCAAGCATAATTCAAATGGACTTGAGCATTGCCACAGGAAAAAACATCTCATCATAGTCAATACCATAATGTTGACGATATCCCTTGGTAACCAAATGGGCTTTAAGATCTTCACCTACCTATCTGTGTCCCATTTCCTTTTGAAAATCTACTTGTGCCTAATAGATTTTATCCCTTCAGGTAGACCAACAAGTGTCCATACACTATTGATTTTCATGGACTTTATTTTAGATTTCATAGCTCTAAGCCACTTATTAGAGTCAGACCTCTACATGACATCCATATAGGTGATTGGATCCTTGTCGTTCTCAATGAGTTTAATAGGATACTATCCTAGACCAAAAAATTATAGTATCTATCTAATTGATATGGTACTCTACCGAATCTCCTTAATGATTTCTCTATGGGCTCTGGATTTGATCTAATCAAAGCCGGTTCTATAATGTCCCTTAACTTTGTCGATCCTTTTACCTATTGAACTTCACCAAGTTCAATCTTAGTAGCTTCAGTTCCTTTTCCAAGGAATTGCCTTTCCAAAAAGGTAGCCCTAAAACTGATGGACAACTTTTGTTCTTCAGCAAGGTAAAAGTAATATACTTTGATTTCTTTGGGATACATAACAAATAGACACTTGTTAAACCTAGGTCCAAGCTTATATATTTACAAACATTTGATATAAGCTAGATACCCACAAACACTTAAGTATGAGAGTACCGACTTATGCTATGTCCATATCTCATATGGCATTTTGTCAATGGACATGCTTAGAACCCTATTAAGAATATAACAAGCTAATTCTAGAGCATATCCCTAAAAGAAGATCGATGGACTTGCAAACTTCATCATGGATCGAACCATGTCCAATAGGGTTCGATTCCTCTTTTCAGACACTCCATTTAACCAAGGTATCCCTGGAGGAGTCCATTTGAGAGAGAATTCATTCTTCCCTAGATATGTCAAAAACTCACTGGTAAGGTATTCCCCTTCTCGATCCGATCGAAGAGATTTAATACTCTTTCTAATTTGTTTCTTTATCTCATTATGATATCATTTAAATATTTTAAATGACTCAGATTTATGTCTCACAAAAAAGACAACCATACCTTCAAAGGTCATCTATAAATGTAATAAAATAATTATACCCACCCCTAGCACTGATGTTCATAGGTCCACATACATCAATATGTAAGAGACTTAGAACCTTATTGCGACTTAATACTCTTTCCAATTTATTTCTTTATCTCATTATGATATCATTTAAATATTTTAAATGACTCAGATTTATGTCTCACAAAAAAGACAACCATACCTTGAAAGGTCATCTATAAATGTAATGGAATAATTATACCCACCCTTGGCACTGATGTTCATAGGTCCACATACATCAGTATGTATGAGATTTAGAACCTTATTGGCCCTTTCATCTTTTTCAGTAAAAGGTGACTTAGTCATATTATAAAGAAGAGAAGATTCACAAGTCGGTAGTAATTTACAATCACTAACATCAAGGATACCTTCTTTAATTAATATGTTATTATATTCTTATAGATATGACCTAGCCTATAGTACCATAGATAGGCATCGTTGATATTACCTATCCTAGGGTGTTGTCTAGTACATATATGCCATTTCATATTTATCTAGTCCTTACAACAATACCATTCAAAATGATATTGCAAATATCATTCTTTATTGATAGTTAGTAAACATACATGGCCAAAAGATCTATAGAGATGACATTTAAAAGAAAAGATGGACAATAGTAATATTCACTTAAAATGACTGTATAATATTTAAAAACTAGCTTGACGACTCCTAAAGTTAAGACTGGAACTTGGCTTCCATCTTCCATATTCAGGAGTTTTTAACCATCCTCAAATCTTCTAATAACTTAATGTCCCAGCAATGAATTGCAAATATGAATAAAACTTCTGGTATCCAATATCCAAGTAGTAATATCACAAATAGAGAAACTACAAGGCGTTATCATATAAATATCTTGTCCAACAACTCCTTGTTGCTTCCTCTTCTTCGACCTATTCAGGTCAAGGGGAGCAATATAAAGAGCATACTTTCTCTTCCAATGACCCTACTTCTTGCATAAGAAGCATTCCACCTGCCTCTTATCAGTCTTATTCTTCTTGGCTTGACTAGCCCCAGCACTCTGCTCCTTTTTATTTTTATTTTTCTTCCCTTTCTTAAAAGGATGATGTCCTGCCAAAGAACCTTCCACTAGATTCACCGATCCCTTGTAGAGTTGGTGATCCTTCTCATAGGTCTGTAGTAATCCTAGCAAACCATGGTAGTTTACTATAGGCCTCATTATTCTATAATGATCGAGAAAGTATAGATAGAAAAGGGGCAAGGAATTCAGTGTTGCATCTTTCCCAAGCTATTAATATAAAGGATAGCTAAGTTTGCTTAGGTGTTCGATCTACTCGATCATGTACAATACATGATCAGTGACCGATGTCCCTTCATACATCTGAGCATTGAAAATAGTATAAGAAGTCATGTGCTGCTCAACGTCATTAGGTGTACCAAAAGATTCCTTCAACTTTTGAAGGATTTCCTTTGATTGGGCTTCTTCGAAATTATGACTAAACTCATCATTCATAGCCACTAGTATAATGCATTGCATAGTGGTTCAATCAGAGAGCCACTTTTGATAAGTCTTTGACTGCACCACGAGCATTAGAAGAGGATTGCTCAGGTGTAGGATCCGTTATCACGTAAAGGATCCTTTCGTACTCTAGAATGATTTTGATCTTTCCATATTAGCTATCGAACTTGAGACTCATGAACTTGTCATTATCTAATAATAACCTGAGTGACAAATTGGTGGCCATTATCTGAAAAGAGAATCATAAGATTAATTAGTATAGAAATTATTAACTTTAAAGACTTGGACTTTAGTTTAAAGGTCCTCTAACTATTTTATTCAAATTGGTAGCCTCTACCTCCAATCCAAAAAACTACATTAATTCTTTAGTAGGTACTAGAATCCTATAGACTACAAATGAGCCTGAATTTTACTCTAGGTTCCTTTTCAGTAGGCCTTTGGGCCTTCCATTGAAATCCTGGTTAGGTCCAACCATTAATATGTCAAAATTCAATGCTTCTAACCAATGAATAGTCAAGCTAACACCCAAATGAACTCTAAGCATTTAGGTCTTTCAGTGATCACCCAACTATTGGACCCATTACCATCTACTTAATGGGAGGCTATGATTTAGTTATCACCATAATTTCATCATTTTAAGGACCTAATAATTTAGAGATTTTAAATTATATATATATGATAGATGAAATAGAGAAGGCATGAACTAGTAAGTCAAGAATCATCCCACTAACTTTTTCAAGTCATAGAAGAGGGTACAAGACAAACTGATTCAAGAGTACTTAACTCAGTCAAACTGATCAACCTTAATGGCATGGGTTTATTCAAATCAATAAGCTATATTGATCAAACCTGATTGACTACATTGGCTAGGTAAGTGAGATCAATGAAAGGGTTCCACCATTAACCTATTTTCTTAGATACCAAACAAGTTGGCCATATAAGAGGTAGTTCCAAGAATCATGAACAAACTACCAAACTTATCATAGATACCAATTGGTTCATCAGATTAGATTAAACTAATCTAAAGACTTGGATTTAATCATTGAGCCACTGTTAGGTCTAATTAGAAGCACAAACTTCATCAAACTATAACTATTGTGAATGATCTAAGAAAGGAGATCTGACTTAACACTTGATTAACTTTCTCTTATTAAGTCCATCTTCATATAATCCTAGGTCTAACCCAATTAAAGAATCTGACTTGAGTTAACCCATGATCTCAAAGGATTATTAAAAAATGACTTAAGATCTTTCATTCTCAAATCTTGATCTTTTAGTCATTAAAACTTAATTCTTAATGAAGTTCATTAACTTAATAACTAAACATTTTCAATTTTAATTGTAAAATATTTTTTCATAATCAAATTTAATATTTTGAATTTTCTGGTTTTTGCTATAAGTTGATACTTTCTGGTCAAGTGTCGATACTTTTATAAGTCGAGTCACAGTGAGTTGACACTTAACCACTAACATCAACTAATAAAAAGTGAACAGAGATCCATTCTTTTAGTCTACAGTCTTGAGTCAACATCTAAAGAAGCAACTGTTGACTCACCAGTTCCAAGTGTTGACACTTGTATCTTGATAGAAAATAGTCCATTTCCAAATCTGATCTTTATGCCAAACTTTTTAACATAACAATTCATACATTTAACTTGAACATTTTTAAACTAATCTTTGAAATCAGATCTAAAATATTAAGATTAAAATATTTTTAATCTAATCTCTTTTACATTCTTTTTCATGGATCATGATACAAGTAGCACTCCTACATGCCATAGGAGATCTCATTTAATGAAAAGAGAGAGCCTTTAAACCCTACTTCTCTTCTATGACTAGATAGTCAAGTGAATCCACCCAATCTAAGTACTAAATAAAATAATAAATTATTTTAATATTTCATATTTATATACATAATTAACATGCTATATGAATCTAGTGCTTTGATATCATTGTTGGTGAACCTAGGCTATTTCATGTATGCATTATAAAATTTTTGAAATATAAATGTAGCAAAAAGTACAAGATTAAACTATTTAATTTACTCATGCATTAGAACATTTCTATAAATAGCCTATACAGGATCATAACATAATAAAAATGTATGTAAAACTAAGCTAAAATATAAAATGATAAATATACAAACTTGTGTTGTAGACTATGTCTACAGTATAATAATCACATCATTACCTTTTAGTAGTAGATAACACTCACTGCTATTAGAAGGTGAAGGTTTGAAGCCCTTGCTAGCCACAGAATATCTAGCCTTTGCAGGTGATATGCATAGGAGCTCTGTCTTAACTAGCTCTCTCAGAGTGCTTGCTCCTCTAGAATCTTGATGGCTAATCTTCCTTCCTTTTTTAGATGGCAGGACCCTCCTAAAGCTAAAAAAGAACCTATTGGAGGATAGATTTGGTGGAGAAGATGTAATGAAAAATTTCTTTTTTTTTCTCTCTTCCTAAATCCTAATAAAAATACTAGAGAGCACACACCCAAATCCAGTAGCTTCACTACCCCCCTCAAGCTTTTTCTTATATAGAAACTTAGCTAGCCTTTCTTCTCTCGAACTTAGAAATTCTTGACCAACACTTGATCAGCCCCTCCCACCCATCAGCAACTGATCTATATAAGTACCCAAGTGGTTACGAGGGTGAGGGAGTTAAGGAGAGATAAGAGGAGGGAGGTTAAAACAAACTTAAATTCAAAATTCAAGTTTGAATTTAAATTCAAAGTTGAATTCAAAATTCATATTTGAATTTAAATTATGAGATCAATGTAAATTTGAATTCAAAATTCAAATTCAAATGGGATTAGGATGCATGGGCTTGGTCTAATCTAATTAGACTTAACTCAAGTGCAAACCAAATCATATTTGGGTTGATCCAAATTCTACCACTCAATCAAATTAAGTTAACCAGCAATCTAATTATTATTTAATCTTCCAATAATTCATCAACTTTTAATGAAAAATCTCTATCACAACTTTTGCAACATTGATAAGTCGACAATTGAAAAAACTTCAAGTGTTGGCTTATTGAAGTATCGACACATGGAAGTATCGACTCAAGGTCAAGTATCAATCATATTGATAATGAAACTATGAAACAATTCTCAATCATTGATCAACTATCAAATCAGGTTGAAACTTTTATTGTGTATGATCCCATAAATTTAGACAATAAGCCAGTAGCATAGGAATAATTCCTGTACCAATCAAAGTTATCTCTAGCAATGATACCCGACATCTAGATAGATCAAAAGTTATAAAGTAATATTTAAAAACCTCTAGCATATGGTTACCATATATTCATCCCTTTGACCTTCAATATTTAGGATGACTTTAGGATTTACCACCAACCCTTAAATCATACATCAACAATGTATCACAACCTCATAAGTTTTGTAACTCCTCATAAGAACTAACCTGACCAAGATTTTGCTAAATTGAAATACAGTGAAACATTCACTCCAATATTTAAAGGGGTAATTCTATATTGACTCACACACTAACTCTACAAGTACTTGACTGTACTTAGAAACCTTCTGTCACTGAATTAGAAATCCAAATAGTCAAGTAACAAATTATAATGAGTCGCTTGCAAGTCACCATGATGATGTCAGATCTGAGGGACACTTATATCCATATCCCTTCATGACTAATACTTGGCAAAAGAGTGCTCTACAGGTGGGTCACATTCAATAAAATGTCTTACACTTCACCTGCATGCCTACCAATATCTCTACACTCCTTGGTTAAGAGGACAACTATCATGACACACTGGATGAGATCACCCCGTCTGGACCATGTATAAAACCTCAAACAGGAAGCATCATGAAGAGACTATAACGAAAGCAACAATCCTGGATCAAGATTAAGAAGAAGTTTAGGAAGAGAAACAAGGGTTTAACATATTATCTCCTGTCAGAATAGGTTACAGGATCTCTTGGAAAACTTGAGAGATATCTTCCCTTTTTACTTGACCCAAGACCATACAATGTATATATATATCCCTAGGTTAAACCAAACCTAGCCCCTTGAACCAACTCCCAACTAGCACAGCATCAAAATAACAAACCCGTCATCCGAGTCGACTCACAGGGTTTGAGCCGGCTCATCCAAACCACTCCTTCATCTGTTCTGAGAATACGAGCCAACTCCAGCAAATTGAGATGACTCGTCCAAAGTATCTACATACCTGCCCTGAGAACCAAAGTCGACTCTTGGAAACCAAGCCGACTCGAAACAGGTACATCACCCAGACCCCCATGCTGTGCCACCACCCGAGTCGACTCGAAAGACCATCAAGTTTTCTCGAATAGACTGACTGAACAATAAATATTGTAAACACGGTCTATCACCTAGGACTCTTACCGTACTCACTCCTAGCCCTAGTTACATCATGACCAACATGACAAAAACCCAAAACTTGACTCATATGCCTTGGATACACCATACGAGACTTAACAATCTCCACCTTGGTGTTTCAAGGCTTTGATCAACTTCATCTTATCCATCAACCGCATCAGTCCTATACACTTGTGAAAGCTATCCCTTGGAAGAACCTTCGTCAGTGCATCAGCTGGATTCTCCTTGGTATAAACCTTCTCCAACTCCACCTCACCTTCCTCCACTAGCTCTCTAACCCAATGGTATCTGATGTTGATGTGCTTTGTCTTGGCATGATATACTAAATTATGTGCAAGTAACAATGCACTCTGGCTATCATAATACACTTTGACAGCCTCTTGTTTGCAGCCCATCTCTATAGCCAATCCCTTCAGCCATTAAGCCTCCTTTGCTACCTTCGTGATGCCAATATACTCTACTGCAGTAGTGGACAATGCCATTATAGGCTGCAAACAAGACCTCCAAGATACAGGTCCTCCATTCATACTGAATATAAAATCTGTTATGGAATGATAGGTATCCATATCTCTACCAAAGTCTGCATCCACAAAGCCTTCCATCTATCCCTGGGCAACCTTGGCTATGTTAGAGTGTTCCATAGCACCTCCTCACTGTCCATAGCAGATGCCCACTCCAACTGATCCCACCAAAGTATCTAAAGATCCCCTTCAATGCTTGCCAGTGTTCCTTGCCAGGCTGTGCCATGAATCTGCTCACCTGACTTACTGCATGGGCTAGATCCGGCCTGTAACACATCATAGCGTACATTAGGCTTCCCATGCCAGATGCATAAGGCACCCTCTCTATTTCTTAAGCCTCCACCTCAGTCTGTGGTGACATACTCTTCGAAAGTCTGAAATGTCCTGCAAGTGGCAGCACTGCTAGTTTAGCCTCCTTCATTCAAAACCTTTTCAGCACCTTTCGAAAGTATCCTCCCTAAGATAAATGTAGCAGCTTCTTGGCTCAATCTCTAAAAATCTCCATATCCAAAATCTTCCGTACAGCCCCCAAGTCCTTCATCTCAAACTCCCGAGATAGGCTTGCCTACAAATCCTGCACTGTCCTCTTACTCTTGCATGCTATCAGCATGTCATTTACATATAAGAGTACATATACCTTGGATCCATCCTCCAGAGATTTTATATAAACACATGGATCAAAATTGCACCTAGAAAGTCCAATGCTCCTCACGAAGGTATCAAACTGCTTGTACCATTATCTTGGTAACTGCTTCAACCCATACAATGATTTCTTCAACAAGCATACCTTCTCCTTTGATCCAGGCTCCCTGAACCCTTGTGGCTGCTCCATGTAGATGCTCTCCATAAGATGTCCATGGAGAAATGCTATCTTCACGTCCATCTGCTCCAGCTCCAAATCCTGAGCTGCTATAATGCTTAACAGCACCCTGATAGACATATGCCTGACAATGAGAGAGAAGACCTCAAAGTAGCAATGCCTTCTTTCTGTGAGTACCCCTTGGCTACCAGCCTAGCCTTGTACCTCACTCCATCTTGCTCTGAATTTCCCTCCTTCCTTGTAAAGACCCATTAGGAGCCAATAGGTCAACTCCCTCTTGGTAGATCCACCAGCTGCCACATCTTGTTCTTCCAAAGAGAGTCCATCTCCTCCATCATGGCTTGCATCCATGATCTCACATCTGAACTATCCATGGCCTCCTCAAATATCTTTAGATCTCCACTAGCAGAGATGAGAGCGTATGAGATGGTCTCATCCATGCTGTACCGCGTCGATTTTTGGATGTTCCTCTTGGGCTTGTGCAATGCTACATCGCTTGGATTATCCTGCAAATTTGTAGTTTCTGGCTCCTCCTGCACATCCTCCTGGTAAAAAGCCCCCCCTCGCAGTTCCTCCACATGTGTGGGAATATGACTGCAACTCTCACCTCAAAGTGAACCTGTTTTGAGGCTGAAACTGATGGCTCATCTCGTAACTGCAAAAAATGAGACATGCTATCCTCCACAGACTTGTCAACTCCAGTTGCAACACCAAGCTTCCTTAGAAGGCTCCTCTCATCGAAGATAACATTCCTACAGATTGTGGACCATTGAGAGTAAGGATCCACCAGTAGGTAACCTTTCATGCCCCTTGGGTATCCAATGAATACTAGTTTGCATGACTTTGGATCCAATTTATTCCTTTTGGCTCCTTCCACCAGTGCATATGCTAGACTGCCGAAAACTTTTAGGTGACCAAGCTCCACCTTCTTGCCACTTTAGACCTCCTCTGGGATGCCTCCATTAATCCTTCTGTTTGGGGACCTGTTTATAAGAAAACAAGAAAAGGTTATAGCATCACTCTAAAAAACCTTGGATAGTGATGCTTGCAGCCTCAAGCTCCTGGCCTTCTCTGTCAATGTCCGGTTCATCCTTTCAGCTACACCATTTTGTTGGGGAGTCATCTTCACTATAAATTGACGTTTGATGCCATTATCCTCATAGTAGCTTCTAAACTCAAAGCTTGTGTTTGTGTGGGCACCAGGATCAGACAGAGGCTCCTCAGCCCTCTGAGGATCTCGGATTAGGGTTTTAATTTATTAGGTCTTGTAATAAGGCTTCAAGCCTAAGCAATTTTTAATTTAAGTCATGTATTTTTATTTTAGTCCTGTACCTTGACCAATTTGATCAAGTTGGGTCAGTGGGTCCTGTATTTAGCTAAGTTGGTTTACTTGAAGATTGGGCCCAAGCTTGGAGTGGTCATTGAGTCTAGTCCATTTATTAATAGGTCAAACCATCTCCCAATCTTTAAAAGATGATACTTCAGCCCTTGAGTGCTACCTCATCCATCCCATGTGGCACCACATCACCTTGACATGTGGGCAGCCAAGGCAAGAAGGGAATGCTGGAATTTTTGGGCACCATTCCTTGATTCTTTCCTCCTTCACTCCCCCTATCAAGCCTCTTTCCAAAAGAGCTATGGGCAGCCAAGGAAGGTCAATGGGCAATGAAGGCATGATCCTTGTTTCAAGCCCCATATCAAGACTTCTTCCCAAAGTGCTTGGTCGGCTATGGAAGAAAAGCATTGACCCTCAAATCAAGAAGACAACTCCCTTGTTTCAAGCCCCATATCAAGCCATCTTCCCAAAGTGCTTGGTCGGCTATGGAAGAAAAGCACTGACCCTCAAATCAATAAGACAACTCCCTTCTTTCAAACCCCAAATCAAGCCACAAGACCTTGGTCGGCCAAAGAAAGAAGAAATTTGAATTTGGGCGCCCTTTTCATGAAGCTTTGTATTTCTTTGAAATTTGAATGGGTTTTAAGTTGCCTATATAAAGGGCCTTACCCCTCCCTTGTAAGGTTTAAAGTTGATGAATGAAAAGAAAAAGATTTGAGTGCTACTCTTCTTAGTTGCCTTCGTTCCTTAAGAACGTCGATCTTCGTGAGAGAGTGCCTTCGCCTTCATGCATCAAGAGGTATGAGGCCTCAAGTTACCTTCTCTTCCGTGCAAGCCATCCTCCATCTTCGACTTTGGAGTCCATCGAGATGATCCACCATGGCGCCTAGCAAGAAGAACTCCATCCACCACCAACCTCAAATATCATTCCTTCATCTCTTGTTTTCTTCTTGTTAAATCCTAACTCTTCCCTTGATTGCTCGTCGGTCCTCCAGGTGCCACGAACATGGAGTCGATCTCCCTTGCTTTCGAGACCTTCGAACGGAAAGCCGGTGCATCCACGGGGTTAAAGGCTCGATCATCCAGGCTGCATCCGCGAGAGCAAGTGAACTTTGCATCGGGCACTTCAGAACTTTTAAAGTTTGCTACCCAAACTCCTAAGTTGGTATTGATCCGAAAGCTAAGTCCTACGGGGTTTTTTCAATCCCAAGGTCCTATTCCTATCCTGTTTAGGGGCTTACTTGCTAGTTTGAAGTTCTTGTTATTGTAGAACCCTAGATCTACTTTTTCTTATCTTCGAGAATCCTTAACCTCTTTTAAAAATATAAAAAATCATAAAAAAAAAATTACCTGCATCATCCTAGCATCTAGTTAGTCCCGCATCATGTGTACTCTCCTCCATTGTCGGATCGCAGGCACTTGACTGATTTTCCTGTTTTCTTTTCTACTTCAGCTCTCCAGGCCTTGAATCAGGCAAGTACCTCTGATTTTTCCCTGATCAGATATACCCATACCTTCCTTGAGAAGTCATCGATGAAGGTAACAAAGTATTTTGCTCCACCCCTGGCTGATATGGGTGCCAAGCCCCATAAATCCGAGTGAACTAACTCCAAAACTCCTTCACTCCACTTGGTACTCTTGGCAAATGTTACTCTATGCTGTTTGCCATAAATGCAAGGCTCACATAGAGTAACATTTCTAATTCCAGCACATGCTTGACATTGGTAAGCATCTGTATGACTCCATCATACATTCTTATCCTGATTGTACCAACACCAGCAACCTTACATGGGTGATCATCCCCGAGACTCACACTTTCATTATTTGCTTTAGCATAAGAAGCAAACCAATTCCTGTGTGAAGTGTAATGGAAAAAACAGGCTGAATCCAATGTCCATTCATTGTAATACTTCATGGCTCCATCTGATACAACTAGTAAATCACCTTCACTATCCTCAGATAAATGTGCACCACTCCCATCGATCAAATCTCCTTTGGAAAAGTCCTTCCCCTTCTTATTCTTCAGAAGTGGACAGTTCCTCTTCAGATGACCAGGCTGATGACATTTAAAATACTTCCAGCACTGCTGACTATCTCGAGACTTGGACCTACCTTTTGATTTTCCTTGAGTCCTTTCCCTTGGCCTTCCTTGCCTTTCATTCACAGCAAGAACCTCTAAACTTGAACTCCCTTTACATAGCTTTTCCTGCTGTTCATTAAACCTGAGAACTCCAACCACTTTTTCAAAGTTTAAGGTCTCCTTTCCTTACACCAGAGTTGTAATGTGACCGTCATATGATACTGGAAGTGAACACAGCAATAGGAGAGCTCTATCCTCCTCATCTATCTTCACATCAAGGCTCATAACATCCGAGCACACTTGATTGAATTTTTGGATATGAGCAATTAGATCCCCTCCCTCAAGCATCTATAAGCTGTACAGCTATTTCTTTAACCACAACTTCTTCGTCATATTCTTGCCCAAGTATGTGTTCTCCAACTTCCTCCAAAGACCCTTCGCCATGGTTTCTCCACTGATCTCAAGTAGAACCTGATTAGCCAAGCACATCCTGATTATGCTAAAAGCTATCTCCTGCAGTTCCTCCCATTCTTCCAGACTAACCTTCTCTGGCTTCTCTCATACTAACACCTTATAGATCTGGTTCTGTACGAGTAAATCCTTCATCCTTTGCTACCAAAGGGTGAAGTTTCCCTTGCCATTGAATTTTCCAAAGTCTGCTGATGCGGGACTAATATGCATGCAATTCTTTTTGTATATTTTACATGTTGAGTTAGGTGATTAATTCCCGGATTTTAGATCAAAATTATTTGTAGAGAGTTTTGTATGAATTTTTGAAGATCAGCATGCAGATTAGGACCTAGAAAAGTAGCAAAGAAGGACCGCCGGGGCTGAGAAGCCTCGATTAGGGCAAGTTCTCCTACAATAAAACTACTGGAGGTAGAGGGGTGTACCTGACAATATCTGTGAAGATCGCAGCGAAGGGGTCTCTCGTTCCTCGACGGATGCGGCCTGGAAAACCGAGCCAATGACCCGTGGATACCCGGCTTTCTGCTCGATGGTCCGATTGAGGCTTGGCTGGAGTCGTTGGATTCGTAGGAACTCAGGGACCTGCAAATGACCTATCAGGGGTTAGAAAATTCATAAAGGAACAAGAAAACAAAGGAAAAATAGCAAGGGAAGGCTTCTTTTGGAGTGGGCATCCAGGGATCTGGAGGGTTTGTTGGCAGCAGGAAGATGATTGCAAACACCGGGAAGAAGAACTCTCACAAACCCCTTTATGCACACAGCAGGGTATCACACAACTCAATAGAAGAACTCAAGGTTTTAATTCATATCAAAAATTCTCCCCTCATACAAGAGGCTAGGGTCCCTTAAATAGACTCTTAACCTTGGGCTCCAAGTAAGGGCACATTAGTCTTTACATGAGAATCCTTTTCCCTCTCAAACCCTAACTAGAAAATAAGGAAACATTAGATAGAAAAAATCCTTAAAATTTCTCTTGACTTGGCCAACACTCCAAGGACACCTAGGGGGGCGTGTTGGGCTTCTAAGAGCAGTAAGGGGCCGGCCCAAAGGGGCCCGGGTGCATGGGTTTGGGCCTCTGGAAGCTGGGGTGGCCGGGTAGCCAGGTAGCAGGAATATTCCCTGGTATCTTGCTTCTTAGGGGCTTGGGCTTGGCGCCTGGGCTTGATTTCTTTGGGCTAGGATGCAGATGGACCTCTAAAATCATGGATGCCTTGGTCTATGAATATATTTTGGCATCTGGAAGGAAATATGGGCATCTGGAGGGTATCTGCAAGGAATCAGGATTTCTGATTTTCCTCCTGGGGTCTTCAAATCTTCAAGCTGGGTTGGACTTGGGCTAAACTTCCATGTCTTCAATCTGGTTGGACTTGGTCTTTACTTGTATGATGTGGTCTTGAGTTTTCAGTATGCTTGGATAGGACTCAAAAAAAATAAAATTAGCTCAACATGAGCTGACCAGCATTGGACTGAACTAGCTCAACATGAGCTGACTAGTACAGAACTGAAATAACAACTCAAAAAACTCAAATAACAACTAAAATGGACTTAGATGAGCTAAGCTCTTATTACAGATGGACTCATAAATTATTGATCAATTTACAGAGGGTTGAAAAGCCTCTGTCTTATTCTGGTGCCTCAGGTGTCCCCACCATCTGCCTTGATACTGCTAGATGCCATATCAACAAATCTAATCAAATCAACAACACCAACTACTCACCTTGCTATTTTGATCAAAAACTATTTTGCACCTAATCCTAGCAGCGATCTTCTTTCCTTCATGCAACCCAGACTTTGATACCAAATTATCATGACACACCGAATGAGATCACCCCGTCCAGACCATGTACAACATCTCAAACATGAAGTACCATAAAGAGACTATAACATAAGCAACAAGCATAGAAACCGAGCCGAATCCAGGGTTTGAGCTGGCTCGTCCAGACCACTCCTTCATCTATTCTGAGAATACGAGCTGACTCCAACAAACCGAGCCGACTCGTCCAGAGTGTCTATATACCTGCCCTGAGAACTAAAGTCGACTCCTGGAAATCGAGCCGACTTGAAATAGGTACATCACCCAGACCCCCATGTTGTGCCACCACTTGAGTTGACTCGAAGGACTATCGAGCCAACTTGAACAGACAGACTGAACAATAAATATTGTAAACATAGTCTATCACCTAGGACTCTTACCGGACTCACTCATAGCCCTAGTTACATCATGACCAACATGACAAAGACCCAAAACTTGACTCCAAATGCCTTGGATACACCACACGAGACTCAACAATATCCAACCTATATAGCATACAATTACTTACACTCGATACATCATCATCCTATAATAATGTATCATTTGATCATGAACAACTTTAAGAATTACATGATAAACCCTCTCTTTATTATACAAGATGTAGTTTTAAGGACTCTATTATACAAGTGCTCATTATTTGAAGATGCAATGTGATGAACTATCAAAAAATAACTTTTATCTATAATAATTCATATACAAAATCAATTGTCTATAAGTTAGATGATTGATATTATGATATATTTCCTAATAATTTGGAGTCCAAAAACCTAGAGACTCTAGTGTTTTGTGTGGCCAAGAAGGAGAGAAAGGAGCCTAGGGTTTGAGGGAGCCTTAGAAGTCTATAAAAAGGTTCTTAGGGAGCCATAGAAAAAGTGATGGAGAGTGAGTAGCAAGTAGAGAATAAAGAAATAAAGAGAGAAAGAGGGAGAGAGGCTACAAAGATTTGGAGTAGTGATAGAGTTCTTTGAGGTGATACAAGAACACCGTGCTACATCTCCATTTTTCCCGAGCTTCTTCATCAATCTTTAGATGGTGTTCTTGGTGGTGAGCAAAATTCAAACCATGCATAGAGAGGCTCAGTTTTCTAGGAAATAGATGAAGTTTTTTTATAACCTTTTATTTTGTCTTAAATATATTTATGTATTTGTCTTTAATGCAACTAGTGATTTTGAAACTTGTAAGACTCTTTATTTTATATCGAGCTTTGATGAATAAATTTGATTTTCTATTCATGAGATTGTTTTCAAGTTCTTATGCTATATATTATTTTCTTATGCTCAAGTAAGATAGGCTATCTTGAGGATTTGTTCATAGATTGTTTTATTTATCTTTTAAGATTTTTATGATTCAAGATTTAAATAGCTTGTGACTCTATGGAGATGAATCATAATCAAGAGATACAATTGTTGGAAATTGTGTTCCAAAGACAATCGCTTAGGCTATAGGCAGTTATGCTCAGTATTGTAATTTGTATATGAATTAATAAAATTTTATTTTGCCAGCTCATCACATTATTCATTTTCCTGACTTCGATATAGAAAGGATATATCGAGTGGTCCTTTAAAAAGGTTCACAAACAAAGGATACATTGTACAGGATGGCAATATATCAAGTGTAGGTTGTTGTGGTTCACATCGTTTAGTTGTCCTCTTGACCAAAGGAGTGTGGTGACACTAATGTGATTTGCAAGTGGGATGTGTGACATCTCATTGAACGTGACTCCGTGGAGTAATGCGGGACTAATATGCATGCAATTATTTTCGTGTATTTTATATTTAGGGTGAGGTGGTTAAATCCTAAATATCAGACTAAGGAATGATGTAAAGAGTTCTATATAAAAATAAGAGGCTACAGCATGCATAATAGGACCTAAAAAGCAAAGGAAAGAGGACCACCGAGGCTGAGAAGTCTCGGTTGGGCTCGTTCATCTTCAATAAAACTATTGATGGTAGAGGGGTGTACCTGGCAATGTCTGATGCACCTGGTGAAGATCACAGTGAAGAAATCACTTGTTCCTTGATGGATGTGGCCTGGAAAATCAAGTTGGAGGCCCGCGGATACCTGGCTTTCTGCTCGGTGGTCCGATTGTGGCCCAGCTAGAGTCGTTGGATTCGTAGGAACTCGGGTACCTGCAAACAATCATCAAGAGTGAGAAAACAAAGGCTGGAAACAAGAATAATTTCTAAAAAAAGGTAGCAAGGGTGTGTTGGAAGAAGAGGCTTGGAAGAAGGTTTGTCGACTAGCACTTTGGCAGGGCTTCAGGCTCACACAAGATCCCTTAATGCACACAGCAGGGAGGCACATAGCAAGAAAAGAACTCAAGAGTATTTCATATATCAAAATTAGTTCTCATACAAGAGACTAGGGTCCTTTAAATAGACTCATAGTCTTGGGCCCCAAGTAAAGAAAATAAGGAAAATAATGGGTGACCACTTTTTTCCTAAAGTGTGGGGCT
Source organism: Areca catechu (assembly GCA_021397845.1). NCBI lineage: Eukaryota > Viridiplantae > Streptophyta > Magnoliopsida > Arecales > Arecaceae > Areca > Areca catechu. The sequence continues at coordinate 38,971,625 of CM038048.1, forward strand.
AAATACATGGAAGAAAACACTCTCCCACTTTCTTCCTAATATGTGGGGCTAAATACATGGAAGAAAATACTCTCATGCCATACAAAATCCCTCCAAACAAGGTTGGTGTGGACATCCAAAGGGGGGGGACCACTTCTTTCCTAAGCAAGCTAGCATGAATCAATGGATTCATGTTTATCCATTTTGACTTTCCTTCTTGTCATGCTGGCATGTGGAGCTGGTGTGCTTGGGGTGTGCTGGCATGTGGTCATCAACTCCTCATGCATGGGCCAACTTCATGATCCTTCAAGTAATCCTAGGTGGCACAATCCAGGATGGACTGGGCTCCATGCGATTGCTGAGGTGGCATGCTTGGTGGTGTCCTTCACATGCTTCAGCCTTCTTTAACTGAGCTTGACTCAAACAGACTCAATATAACTGGACATGATTAGAAGACTCGGAATATGATTAGCTCAACATGAGCTGACTAGTACAGGACTCAAGTAAGAAAAGATAACTCAAATGGACTAAGCCTTTATTACAAATGGACTCAAATGCAACTAAGTAATCTATAGAGGGTTGAGAAGCATTTGTCTTATTCTGGTGCCTCTAGTATCCCCACCAATTCTCTTGGGGTGGGAGGAACTCGATCCTGTTGAGTGAAGATTAGACTGGCTCACATATCTTTCGAGGAGGTCTAAGTTGAGGTGTTGCAAGTCCTCTCGAGAAATTTATGAATCATTCAACTCTGGCTGGCCTTGCCATCAGACCAGGTAGCGTTGATAGCCACGGCCCAGGTCATTATGGCTTGATCGTCTAGGATATACTCGATCCATTCTCCTAACTCAAGCCAATTTATTAGTGGACACTCAGGGTTAGGGTCACTCACAAAGGAAGGAGTAGGTCCAAAGGCCTCACTGGGTATCACTACCGGTTTCCTATACTTAACCAGGTCTGCGATATTGTAGGTAGAACTAATGCCCAAATCCGGAGGCAAATCTAACACATAGGCATTTGGTCCAACCTTCTCTATCACTTTAAAAGGTCCGGATCTGCGAGCATGAAGCTTCTTTTATTTAGGCCTAAGCCTAACCAAGATAGAATCCACTATATCAAATTCTTTGGCCCTTCTTCGAGAATTAGCCAATTTCTTTCAAAATTAGTGCAGGTGGTGAATATGCTGGGCACATGCAGACTACTACAGGTGATGCAAAGGACTCATACCTACACCTAAGAGACTCGACTTTGCATTCCTATGGAAGGAAATTTTATTGAACTCTTTGGACCTAAACCTAATAGAATATATGTTCTCTAGGTTTGATCCTAGCTTGACATGCACATGAAAATTTACAGTGATCTCCTAGCAAATTCCAAAAAGTATGCCAGAAGTAAGATGCAAACCTAACATGCGTGATGAATACATGCAGTATGCTAATCTCAGCTAAATGCAATCTAATGATCCTAGAAATGCTGGAGGTGTCAGGAAAGGGCAAAAAATAGGAACTTGGTTCAGAATTAGTCTGATATGGTGGAGAAAAAGGTTCCGGGTTAGCTGGATAAAGTAGGATAAAAGGAGGGGCATCAGGGACTAATCCTAGACTAATGAGGTTAACCTTATGAGGTTGAGGTATATCTATAGGGTTTGCATAATGGAAGGATGAGTTACTAATCTCAGGGAAGAGGTCCTTAATAGGAACTATAGGAGGAGGCTTATCATGAGGGTACTGATTCAAAGAGATCATGCCCTTAATAAATTCTCTTGGTTCTTGTATTTGAGGACTAGACTCTATAATTTGGCTTTCCTCTATGGTTTCCTCACTTAAGGTTCTAGCAGCAGTACCTAGGTTCTCTTCCTATAATTGTTCTTCCATTATAGCTTTAGGCTGGGTATAATCAAGGTCAACTAACTCTAGGTTGACTTCTACCTGGGTATCTATTGGGTCAGCTATTCTAGGTCATCAATAGGTATCTCCTCTTCTCCCTCATACTCATCTGCTAAGTTCACATCAAATTCATACACTTTCGCATTAATGTAAGCCTTGTTAATCAAAGAAAGGTAGGGGAAGGTCAGCTAATGGAAAATTGGCTAGGTCCTGGTTTCTGATTATGGGCACTACTTCTAGCAGGTTCAGGTTGCCTAAAAGGTAGTGGCTTACTACTAGGATCATATTTAGGGGTACTAATCCTATGGGGTTCAAGTTGACTAGGAGAAACCTGACTAGTACTAGGCTAATACCTAGGGGTTATAGGCTCTCTGGGCTCATAGGACAAGGGTGCAGATCTATGGGTCATGGAATTATAGGATTTGAGGTCATAGGATTTAGGTTCAGCTCTATGGGTCTTGGGTCTACTGGGCTCATGGGATATGTGCTCATAGGTTCTAGAGTCATAGGATTTGGAGTCATAAGATCTATAGGTTGTAGGTATACTAGGCTTATAGGGAGAGGGTGCATAAGATCTATGTTCATATAATTTGGGTAGTGTGAGTAAAGGTGGCTTAGGTTTGGATCTAGTCTGGGTCCTATAGGTTTTCTCTAGGGTTCCTATCCTATTCTCCATCTCATCAAACCTCTGATTCAGTTGAGTGAAGGATTGGGCTAGTTGATCAGTAAGGGCTTTCATTTGGGTTTCAAAGTTATCCATGGGTTCAGCCAAAGGTGGAGATGGTGGATGATTTGATGCTCTTGTTCTAGTGCTCATGCAAGACTCGATCAGACTGACTATAGCTCCCTAGACCTAGAGTCCAAAATTAGATGCCCAATCAGGGTGGCAAACTAGCCTATAGTAACCCTATACTCAACCGGCAGGTGTAAGGGGAGTGTTAGGTCCCTGATTACCAATCCTAGACACCGATCAAAGATTGGCCAGGTAGGCGGACTAGCACACAAGCCCTTCAGGATTGAATTCCTGAACTACCATTCTAGACACTACACACAAGGCACACATAGGTTAGCCTAATACAGTGATCTGATACTAAGCCCGGACCCGACCAGTTGGTGTCCCTAGCCCACTAGGGCAAATTAAGTCTAATTAATTTTAAGTTAGGCTTGGGACCAAATGCAAGGGATGTGGTTTTGGGCTAAGGAGAGGTGATCAAATCCTCCCCCCATCTGACCTAGCAAAAGTGCCCTTAAAGGTAGTTTATGCAATGATGGCAGGCAGATGATGCAAAATTAGGGTTTAAGTATTTTAGGTAGCTTTTATATATGTATTTTTTTTTAGTAGAAATATGATTTTCAGCCAATGACCTAATATGCTAGAAACATAGTAAAAATAAAAGAGATGCAAAAGAGATGCTAAACAAAACCCTAAACCTTCTAAAATTGTCTTGCTGAAAAATAGAGCCAAAAATTTGCAGGCTGTATTTCGTCTTGCAGAAACTGCATAGATCGAAATAAAGTCTAAAAAAATTCTATAAAATACTTTGAGTTAATATAAATCCATCCAAATAAAAATTGGAGTTTTTAGAGTTTTTAGCAGGGAGAAATAGTTAAAATAATAGTACATATACAGACTATGAATGGTGCAGAAAATGAGCCCTAATCTAAGCTCTGATACCAGATGATGCAGGACTAATATGCATGTGATTATTTTTGTGTATTTTATATGTGGGGTGAGGTGGTTAAATCCTAAATATCAGACTAAGGAATGATGTAAAGATTTTTATATGAAAATAAGAGGCTACAGTATGCATAACAGGACCTAAAAAGCAAAGGAAAGAGGACCGTCGAGGCTGAGAAGTCTCAGTTGGGCTTGTTCATCTTCAATAAAATTACCGGTGGTAGAAGGGTGTGCCTGGCAATGTCTGATGTGCCTGGTGAAGGTCACAGTGAGGAAATCACTCGTTCCTCAATGGATGCGGCCTGGAAAATCAAGCCGGAGGCCCGTGGATTCCTGGCTTTCTGCTTGGTGGTCCGATTACGACCCGACTAGAGTCGTTGGATTTGTAGAAACTCGGGGACCTACAAACAACCATCAAGGGTGAAAAAATAAAGGCTGAAAATAAGAATAATTTCTAAAAAAAGGCAGCAAGGGTGTGTTGGAAGAAGAGGCTTGGAAGAAGTTTGGTCAGCTAGCACTTCAGCAGGGCTTCAGGCTCACACAAGATCCCTTAATGCACATAGCAGGGAGGCACACAGCAAGAAAAGAACTCAAGAGTATTTCATATATCAAAATTAGTTCTCATACAAGAGACTAGGGTCATTTAAATAGACTCATAGTCTTGGGCCCCAAGTAAAGAAAATATAAAGAAAATAATGGATGACCACTTTCTTCCTAAAGTGTGGGGCTGAATACATGGAAGAAAACACTCTCTCACTTTCTTCCTAAAGTGTGGGGCTAAATACATGGAAGAAAATACTCTCATGCCATACAAAATTCCTCCAAACAAGGTTGGTGTGGACATCCAAAGGGGGGGACCACTTCTTTCCTAAGCAAGCTAGCATGAATCAAGGGATTCATGTTTATCCATTTTGACTTTCCTTCTTGTCATGCTAGCATGTGGAGCTGGTGTGCTTGGGATGTGCTAGCGTGTGGTCATCAACTCCTCATGCATGGGCCAACTTCATGATCCTTCAAGTAATCCTAGGTGGCACATCCAGGGTGTGACTGGGCTCCATGCGGCTGCTGAGGTGGCATGCTGGGTGGTGTCCTTCACATGCTTGAGTCTTCTTTGACTGGGCTTGACTCAAACAGACTCAATATAACTGGACATGATTACAAGACTCAAAATATGATTAGCTCAACATGAGCTGACTAGTACAGGACTCAAGTAAGAAAAGACAACTCAAATGGACTAAGCCTTTATTACAAATGGACTCAAATGCAACTAAGTAATCTACAGAGGGTTGAGAAGCCTCTATCTTATTCTGGTGCCTCTGGTATCCCCACCAATTCTCTCGGGGTGGGAGGAACTCGATCCTGTCAAGTGAAGATTAGACCGGCTCATATATCTCTCGAGGAGGTCTGGGTTGAGGTGTTGCAAGTCCTCTTAAGAAATTCATGAATCGTTCGACTCTAGTTGGCCTTGCCATTGGACCAAGTAGCATTGATAACCGTGGCCTGGGTCATTATGGCTTGATCATCTAGGATATGCTCGATCCTTTCTCCTCACTCAAGCCAATTTATTGGTGGACACTCTGGGTTAGGGTCACTCACAAAGGAAGGAGTAGGCCCAAAGGCCTCACTGGGTATCACTACAGTTTCCTATACTCAACCAGGTCTACGATATTGAAGGTAGAACTAATGCCCAAATCCGGAGGCAAATCTAACACATAGGCATTTGGTCCAACCTTCTCTATCATTTTAAAAGGTCCGGCTCTGCGAGCATGAAGCTTCTTTTATTTAGGCCTAAGCCTAACCAAGATAGAATCCACTATATCAAATTCTTTGGCCCTTCTTCGAGAATTAGCCAGTTTCTTTCAAAATTAATGTAGGTGGTGAACATGCTGGGCACATGCAGACTCCTAATAGGTGATGCAAAGGACTCATACCTACACCTAATAGACTCGACTTTGCATTCCTATGGAAGGAAATTTTATTGAACTCTTTGGACCTGAACCTAATAGATTATAGGTTCTCTAGGTTTGATCCTAGCTTGACATGCACATTAAAATTTACAGTAAACTCCAAGCAAATTCCAAAGAATATGCCAGAATTAAGATGCAAACCTAACATGCATGATGAATGCATGCAGTATGCTAATCTCAACTAAATGCAATCTAATGATCCTAGAAATGCTGAAGGTGTCAGGAAAGTGTAGAAAATAGGAACTTGGTTCAGAATTAGTCTGGTAGGGTGGAGAAAAAGGTTCCGGGTTAGTTAGATAAAGTAGGATAAAAGGAGTGGCGTCAGGGACTAATCCTAGACTAATGAGGTTAACCTTATGAGGTTGAGGTATATCTACAGGGTTTGCATAATGGAAGGATGGGATACTAATCTCAGGGAAGAGGTCCTTAATGGGAACTATAGGAGGAGGCTCATCCTGAGGTTACAGATTCAAAAAGATCAGGTCCTTAATAAATTTTTCTAGTTCTTGTATTTGAGGACCAGACTCTATAATTTGGCACTCCTCTATGGTTTCCTCAAGTAAGGCTCTAGCAGCAGAACCGTTCTCTTCCTCTAATAATTCTTCCACTATAGCTTTAGGCTGGGTATAGTCAAGGTCAACAAACTCTAGGTTGGCTTCTACCTGAGTATCTATTGGGTCAGTTAATTCTAGGTCATCTATAGGTATCTCCTCTTCTCCCTCATACTCATCCGCTAAGTTCACATCAAATTCATACACATCCACATTAATGTAAGCCTTACTTATTAATCAAAGGGATGGTAGGGGAAGGTCAGCTAAGGAAAAATTGGCTAGGTCCTGGTTTCTGATTATGGGCACTACTCCTAGTAGGTTCAGGTTGCCTAAGGGGTAGTAGCTTACTACTAGGTTCATATTTAAGGGTACTAATCCTATGGGATTCAAGTTGACTAGGGGAAACCTGACTAGTACTAGGCTGATACCTAGGGATTATGGGCTCTCTGGGCTTATAGGACAAGGGTGCAGATCTATGGGTCATGGAATTATAGGATCTGAGGTCATAAGATTTAGGTTCTGCTCATGGGTCTTGGGTCTACTGGGTTCATGGGATATGTGCTCATAGGTTCTAGAGTCATAGGATTTGGAGTCATAAGATCTATAGGTTGTAGGTATACTAGGCTTATAGGGAGAGGGTGAATAGGATCTAAGTTCATATAATTTGGGTAGTGTGAGTAAAGGTGGCTCAGGTTTGGATCTAGTCTGGGTCCTACAGGTTTTCTCTAAGGTTCCTATCCTATTCTCCATCTCGCCAAACCTCTGATTCAGTTGAGTGAAGGATTGGGCTAGTTGATCAGTAAGGGCTTTCATTTGGGTTTCAAAGTTATCCATGGGTTCAGCCAAAGGTGGAGATGGTGGATGATATGATGCTCCTGATCTAGTGCTCATGCGAGACTCGATCAGACTGACTAAAGCTCCCTAGACCTAGAGTCCAAAACTAGATGCTCAATCAGGGTGGCAAACTAGCCTATAGTAATCTTGTACTAAGCCAGGCAGGTGTAAGGGGAGTGTTAGGTCCCTGATTGCCAATCCTAGATGCCAATCAAAGATTGGCCAAGTAGGCGGACCAGCACACAAGCCCTTCAGGACTGAATCCCTGAACCACCGTTTTAGATACTAAGCACAAGGCACACATAGGATAGCCTGACATAGTGATCTGACACTTAGCCTGGACCCGACCAGTTGGTGTCTCTAGCCCACTAGGGCAAATTAAGTCTAATTAATTTTAAGTTGGCTTGGGATCGAATGCAGGGGATGTGATTTTGGGCTAAGGAGAGGTGATCAAATCCTCTCCCCATCTGACATAGAAAAAGTTCCCTTAAAGGTAGTTTATGCAATGATGGCAGGCAGATGATGCAAAATTAGGGTTTAAGTATTTTAGGTAACTTTTATATATGTATTTTTTTTTCTTTAGCAGAAATATGATTTGCAGACAATGACCTAATATGCTAGAAACATACTAAAAATAAAAGATATGCAAAAGAGATGCTAAACAAAACCCTAAACCTTCCAAAATTATCTTGCTGAAAAACAGAGCCAAAAATTTGCAGGCTGTATTCGGCTTGCAGAAACTGCACAGACCGAAATAAAGTCTACAAAAATTCTGTGAAATACTTTGAATAAATATAAATCCAACAAAACAAGAATAATAATTTTTGGAGTTTTTAGTAGGGAGAAACAATTAAAATAACAGTGTATATACAAGCTATGAAGGGTGCAGAAAACGAGCCCTAATCTAAGCTCTGATACCAGATGATGCAAGACTAATATGCATGCGATTATTATTGTGTGTTTTATACGTGTGGTGAGGTGGTTAAATCCTGAATATCAGACTAAGGAACGATGTAAGGAGTTCTATATGAAAATAACAGGCTACAGTATGCATAACAGGACCTAAAAAGCAAAGGAAAGAGGACTGACGAGGCTGAGAAGTCTCGGTTGAGCTCGTTCATCTTCAATAAAACTACCAGTGGTAGAGGGGTGTACCTGGAAATGTCTGATGCACCTGGTGAAGATCGCAGCAAAGAGATCACTCATTCCTCGATGGATGCATCCTGGAAAATCCAGCTAGAGGCCCGCGGATTCCTGGCTTTCTACTCGATGGTCTGATTGCGGCCCGGCTGGAGTTGTTGGGTTCATAGGACCTCGGGGACCTGCAAACAACCATCAAGGGTGAGAAAACAAAGGCTAAAAACAAGAATAATTTCTGAAAAAAGGCAGCAAGGGTGTGTTGGAAGAAGAGGCTTGGAAGAAGTTTGGTCGACTAGCACTTCGGCAGGGCTTCAGGCTCACACAAGATCCCTTAATGTACACAGTAAGAAGGTACAAAGAAAGAAAAGAACTCAAGAGTATTTCATATATCTAAATTAGTTCTCATACAAGAGACTAGGGTCCTTTAAATAGACTCATAGACTTGGGCCCCAAGTAAGGAAAATAAGGAAAATAATGGGTGACCACTTTCTTCCTAAATTGTGGGGCTGAATACATGGAAGAAAACACTCTCCCACTTTCTTCCTAAAGTGTGGGGCTAAATACAAGGAAGAAAATACTCTCATGCCATACAAAATCCCTCTAAACAAGGTTGGTATGGACATCCAAAGGGGGTCACCACTTCTTTCCTAAGCAAGCTAGCATGAATCAAGGGATTCATGTTTATCCATTTTGACTTTCCTTCTTGTCATGCTGGCGTGTGGAGCTGGTGTGCTTGGGGTGTGCTAGCGTGTGGTCATCAACTCCTCATGCATGGGCCGACTTCATGATCCTTCAAGTAATCCTAGGTGGCATAATCCAGGATGTGACTGGACTCCATGCGGCTGCTGAGGTGGCATGCTGGGTGGTGACCTTCACATGCTTGAGTCCTCTTTGACTGGGCTTGACTCAAACAAACTCAATATAACTCGACATGATTACAAGACTTGGAATATGATTAGCTCAACATGAGCTGACTAGTACAGGACTCAAGTAAGAAAAGACAACTCAAATGGACTAAGCCTTTATTACAAATGGACTCAAATACAACTATGTAATCTACAGAGGGTTGTGAAGCCTCTGTCTTATTCTAGTGCCTCTGGTGTCCCCACCATGAAGCTCCTTTCTGTCAAAGGATTGCTCACGATTAGATATGGGTATATGTGTCCCTCCGACCTGAGGTCACCATAGTAGCTTGCAAGCAACTCCCTGTGCTTTGGTGCCAGACTACCTGGATTTCTAATCTAGTGAAAGAAAGGTTTCTGGGTACAGGCAAGTACTTGTAGAGTAGTGGTGGACCAAGATGGAATTGACCTGTCCAAATTGTTTGGATTGAATATCTCGCAATGTCTCAATTTAGCAAATCCTTGACCTAGATAGTCCTAGTGAGGAGTCACTGGACTTGTGAGGTTGAGACATGTTGTGGATTGACTCAGTTAGGGTTGGCAGTCTAATTGTAGGTCATCTTGAGCATTGGAGGTCAAAGGGATGAATTATACGGTAACCATATGCTAGAGGTTTGATAGATTATTCTGACATCTTCGGCCTATCCAAACGCCGGGACCCATTGCTAGATGGTATCTTATGCTGGTACTGGAAGTATTCCAGTGCTACTATTTAGGTTTGAACCTATGAGGTCACATGCCATAGAGGATTTCTTCCTAATCCGAAAGCCAATCGACGATTGGGAATCATTTTGATATTAAGGTCAAATGGACTTATTGAGCACATATTGGGTTTTTTCTAGTCAACCTGGTCTGATATGGATTGACCAGGATTAATTTAGGTCAACCAGAAACTATTCCTAATAGACCAGGACTGGACCCATCTTTTTCTTACTGATCGGGTTTGGTCGGACCGGGGTTTTATGAACCATTTTGGGTTTGATGAACCGGTTTTATTACATGGTTTGTTTACATCATTTTTCTCCTAGCATTTCAAAGAACTTTAAAACACCGATTTTATCATGGCTTGGTTTCATGAGTTTTCTCCCAATTTTTTAAAACACTAGTTTGTAGATTTACTTGGCTTCCCCTGCTTTTGGTTTTGCAGTGTCTCACCGTTTGAATGGGATAAGGACTGCATGTAGATCGAAGGCCGCTTAGGAGATCTGAAACTTATCCATTGATCTATGATTTGGATTGGTTTCGACGGTGATTTGGCTCCCTTTTGTTCTCTTCTAGCTTCCATTCCTAGTGTTTAAACAGATCCTAAGCCCATTCAATTAGACTTTGGATTTTATATAAATACCTCTCACGGTGATTTCTCTGGACTTCTCTCTCGGTCTCTTCGCTTGCTTCACAGGTTTTTCTCTGCCCCTTATACATCTTGGTTAACAGGGCATGCGAGAGTTGGAGAAATAAGGCTTGTCGTGAGAAGAAGGGAAGAAACAAGGGCATGCAAGAGAGGGCAGAGAGCGATTATTAGCATTATGTGTGAGAGCAAGTTTTGGAAATGAGTTTCTGAGTGGTGAAATTCATGGAGCATCTCATGTATTCCTTCCCTGTGTTTTTGTTTTCTTTTGTGTGCTCTGCGTGGGGTAAGGGCGGTCTTGGGGAAGACCGTCCATGAATATCTGATTTGCATTACCCTGCTCCATATATCCGTGATCTATATTTTTGATTCCTGGAGGACTAGCATCCATCCGGGAGTTGGATCAGCGAGAGCCCGCGCGTGGATACTCTAGAGGGTGGACATTTGGACACCTTGAGAGATTGGATCGATCTCTTCCAGATCTGATTTGTTGTTGAAGGAGTTCTACTGGCTACCTTGATTTGCTATTAAAGGAAGCTCTATAAGGTATGTTATATACTTTTTATTATCATGCATGTTTAGATCTAGAAATTATCATATTATTTATAATTATTGCACTTGCCTATACATGCTTGTGTATTAGTTACATGCATCATGTTTATGTTAGATCCTGTGCATGAGTAGGGTTTTCCGTATGCATGTTTAAAAATTTTAATTATGCAATACCAATGCCCTAGTGTAGCATGCCTAAGGTAGGCATCCGTTGCACTGGTTTTCCTTCAGTGGTATCAGAGCCACAGGTTCCTGTGTAGCATATCATGATTACATGTATTTGGATTTGTATCTAGATTAGGGATTTCTTTTAGGAACCTAGTTGAGACCTTCACCATGGTCATGTATCCGTAGAGGTTAATCAGGGTTTAAAACCCCTAAGTTTCTATGGCATGAGGCGGTTCATCTGTGTTGGCCTTTTCAGAAGGATCCTTAAAGGAAACCTATGTATTAAAAATATTTTAATCCTGATACATGATTATACATTAGCATGTTTATAATTGTTATGGCTCCTAATCTAAAAAATTAGTGGGAGGGACCTTTAGATTAAAGTCCAAGTCTTTTGGTTTAATTGATTAATTCATATACTTATTTTGTCTTAATTTTCCTTTCAGATGTCTTCAAACCTTTCACTCCGGTCACTTCTCGATAGCGAGAAGTTAAAGGGTCCCAATTTCAATAGTTGGTATTGAAAATTGTGAATAGTCCTAGAGCTCGAGCGGATCCTTTATGTGATAACGGATCCAGCAACTGAAATCCCTCCTGCCAATGCTCGGGTTCGGTCATGGACACTTATTTGAAGTGGGTTTCTGATCGGACTACTGTCCGATGCATAATGTTGGTGGCGATGAATGACGAGTTTAGTCAAATTCAAGGAGGCCCAGCCAGACGAGATCCTTCAAAAGTTGAAGGAATCTTTTGGCATACTAGACGATGTGGAGCGGTACAAAGTGTCTTATGCCATCTACAATGCCAAAATGTAGAATGGTGCTTCGGTCACTGACATGTATTGTGCATGATCGAGATGGTCAAACGATTAGGCAAGCTCGGATGTCCCTTGCATGAGGAACTCGGCAAGGATGCAATCCTGAATTCTCTACCCTCCTCCTATCTTGACTTTCTCAATCATTATAGAATGAATAAGCCTGTAGTCATTTACCATGATTTGATTGGGTTGCTGCAAACTTACGAGAAGGACCACCAACTGAATAAGGGGGTGATAGGGATCCGAAGTGGACCGAGAGTCTGTTTTATTTTATTTGAGTCCATTAGTCTTGTGTCACTTTAGTCAAAGTGAGCCAATTGAGTCCTGTAATAAAGTGGGATAATTGAGTCAGTTGAGTCCCCTTAGTCAGGTCCAGTCATTTTAGTTCAGTCAAGAGTCCAGTTAAGTTGTTCAAGTCAAGAGGAGAGTCATCAGCAGCTAGGAGATTTACCAGACCCCTCCAACCAGAGTGGCCTTCATGCACTTGGACCCTTTCATGACACCAAGCCCGCAAGAGAGAGCTCTAGTGCAAAACAGGCCCACTGTTGACCGATCCACAAGGGTTTCTTGGCCCATAAGTTAGGGTTTCTTAGCCCTCAAGTAATGTACCCTGGGATGAATCTATAAATACAGCCCCTCCCCTCTTGTATTAAACATCTTTTTTCTTATGAATACAAATAAAATATTATTTTTATCTGAGTTTTGAGTTTTCTCCGGATTGGAGTGGGTGTGACGCTGGGTTCCTAGTTCTTGAGTACAAGCCCTAATCTTTTGGTAACTCCTATGCTCGCCAGCGATCCTTCCCCGTTCTATCTCGCATCAACTTGGTATCAGAGCCCAGCGGATTAGGGTTTTCTCTTCCTCCCTGGCTTCCCATCGTTCCTCGTGTTCAAATCTTTCGATGCAAGGCTTCTCAAGCCTCGGTCAGCCACCAACGTCCGTCAACACCGTGCACCCGAGCTCCTCTCCCCTGCTGCCATCACCTGTGAAGCACGCCTCCACCAACACCGATCCAAAAGTTCCCACCCATGAAGTCCGTCTCCAACCTTTCACCTCCATCCCATGACCCGACCCAACATCCAGCAAACGAGTCCCGTGCCAAGGCCCAGGCAGCTGCCTCCGCCCTCACCGACCCCGGCCTCGGCCGCGCGGTCGGCCGCGACATCGAATCCACCCCTCCTAATGGATCTATCCAAACACCTGAATGGCTCCTCCCATCGGACCCCTGCGGCCGTGACTCCCACGAGCAGTGCCTCCAAAGCCTCCAACAACGGCCAATGCACCCTCCGGCATGGCCGATCCCCACACTGCGCGGCCAACCGTAGCATCCCATCCGCGCCCCTCATTCAAGCCCAAACCCGAACGGCGCCTCCCGCCGGATCCCTTGCCTACAGCCGATGACCGAGGATCCAACTTCTCTCCCCCCGGGCCACCAGATCGATGCCTCAACCCCCACGACCGCATCATGGGCCTCAACCCCCATCTGGCAGCCACCTTACCCATGGCTACTACACCTCCAGCGGCAAAAGATCTACGTCGCCGCCACCAAAAAAGAAAGGGAGCACTACCCGATCCATGCCATCGCCAGCCGCCGCGTGACGCTGCCAACAACTAGAGCTCCGTCCGTCCGGCCATCCTCATCCCGTGCCACCATCGGCCTCCACCTAGCACCGATCGCCGGCGAAGCCCGCCGGGAAGCCTTCCCCTGTTTTCCTGATTCGGTCTGTGAGGGAGGGAGGGACAGCACGATCATGAAGGCAAATGCCTTCACTGTTGCCGACTTCATCGCATAGTTTCTGGAGCAGCATGCTTTCTGGAGTAGCACGGATGTCAGCACTGCACAATCTTCAAAGTTGCACTGATCTCAGAGCAGCAACAAAAAAAATAGAGGAAAAAAAAAGGTGGAAAAAAATTGAAACTAGCCTTTTTGTTTTGATTTGGTTAGTTCTGGTTCCGTCAAACCTCGCTGAGCTTTACTCGATGGAGTCGAGTTCTCCCCACAGTAGAGGAATGATGGGGTTCCGAAGTGGACCGAGAGTCTGTTTTATTTTATTTGAGTCCATTAGTCCTGTATCACTTTAGTCAAAGTGAGCCAATTGAGTCTTGTAATAAAGTGGGATAACTAAGTCAGTTGAGTCCCCTTAGTCAGGTCCAGTCATTTTAGTTCAGTCAAGAGTCTAGTTAAGTTGTTAAAGTCAAGAGGAGAGTCATCAACAGCTAGGAGATTCACCATACCCCTCCAACCAGAGCGGCCTTCATGCACCTAGACTCTTTCATGCCGCCAAGCCCGCAAAAGAGAGCTCCAGTCCAAGACAGGCCCACTATTGACCGGTCCACCAGGGTTTCTTGGCCCATAAGTTAGGGTTTCTTAGCCCTCAAGTAATGTACCCTGGGATGAATCTATAAATACCACCCCTCCCCTCTTGTATTAAACATCTTTTTTTCTTATGAATACAAACAAAATATTATTTTTATCTGAGTTTTGAGTTTTCTTTGGATTGGAGTGGGTGTGATGCCCGGGTTCCTGGTTCTTGAATACAAGCCCTAATCTTCTGGTGACTCCTATGCTCGCCAGCGATCCTTCCCTATTCTGTCTCGCATCACAATCTCAAACCTGGATAAGGTCATTGATTCGGGTTCGTTTAGGCAACACCTAAGGGCACATTCTTCAAATTGGGCTATATACTCTGACACATACCTATTTCCTTGATATAACTTATTCCATTAATCTAGAAGGCACTGTCGATAGTATGGGGGAACATACTTAGCCCAAAGCTTTAACTTCATGGCTTCCCAAGTGGTAATGGGTAGGTTGCCTATCTGATTATTGAGTCTTTCTACTTGGTCCCAATAAAATCTAGCTTGATCAGTTAGCCTGAGCTGGACAAATTGACACTTTGTCTCATCACTCAAGCCATACCATTCAAGATATTGTTCCATGTCTTTTTCCCAGTCTATATAATCCTCAGGATTTGAGGTGCCACTGAAGGTGGGTACTTGATAATTGGGCTTCCTATAGTTGGACTTCTTGTAAGGGTCAGAGTATTGGGTTCTCCTAGGGTTGGGCTCCAAGTATCGGTCATGGTATGTGGTTCTCCTAGGGATGGGCTCCCTATATGGATTAGAGTATTGGGCTCTCCTAGTGTTGGACTTCATGGTCACACTAGTTGGGTTGGATTAAGTCTACTGGTATTGGGTTCCTAATCTAGTGGTCATGCAACAAATCAAATAATTAAAATGAAATGATGCAACCAAGCATGCAAAAGAGAAAGAAAAGGCTAGTATAATCTAGGGTTTCCTAGACCTAGAGCCAGAAACTGGGTGGGTCAGCTCAACTTACACCTAACCCAATAGCTAATTCTTCCACTGGCTAGGTAGGGGGTGGGAGTGTGGGAGGCCTCCCCTGCTTTTGCAGGGACCCAATTAAAAACCACAACACCACTTAGGTTATTTGACTCTGGACCCCCAGCCTTAGACACCAACTTTCAGTAATAGCTAAAAGGTTAAATGCACTAGTTGGCCCACATAGCTCGGACTCGACCTGTTGGGTGTCACCTAGCCCTCTAGGGAAAATTAAGTCTAGTTAATTTTAATTAGGCTTGGGTTAAAATGCTGGTGGTTGTTTTGTCCCAAGACAGGTGATGAAATCCAGCCCTGATCTGAGATAGTGAGTTGCCCTTAAGATTAGGTTAAAATGATAGCAATCAATGGCCCTAATGCAAGCTAAAATAATCAGAAAATAAAATATTTTTTTAATGATTTATGATGTGTTAAGTTAGGTTTAAGTTAACTGGGGTTATCAAACAAAGTTTGGCTTGGGATTGGGGATTTGATAGTTGATTAGGTTAGGTTGAGTCAAGATGCAGAATGTCGTAGAAATCAGTGAATTAGGGTTTCAGTTATTACAGAGTTTGATGCAGATCCGAATGCAAAAAAATTAAAAAAAAATCTGGAACAGAGGGTGGATGGTGATGATGAAGCTTACAAAATTTCATGTTAGAAAAAAATCAGATGATAATGCAAACCTAGGGTTTTCTGGACTATTGCAGAAATTATCAGGATTCTCTTAGGGTTCCTATTATGCCAAATTTTAGAGATTTAGGGTTTTAGTAAAAATAATTAATAATTTTTTATAAAATAGAGAACTCAAGAAAGAACAATTCTTGCAAATTTTAGAGAAAAATAAAATTTTTAGATGGTCAAAAATAGATGCAAAACTGATACCTAATGCAGTGGACAGAATGCTGAAATTAGGGTTTGTAAATGCAAACCAAATAAAAACTATCCTAAACCTGCTTTGATACCAAACTGATGCGGGATGACTCTAAGACTAATAAAAATACATGGAAAATAGTAAAATAACTTCTTTGTGATTTTTATAATTTTAATTGCAAGCTAGATTCCCAAAATAAAGTAAAAACTAGCAGGACTAGCAGTGCAAAGAATCATCGGGTCACAGGCATACTCATGCAAACCAATGAAATATCCAGGACCCGAGAGTTGAGAAACTCCCGGTTTAGGATAGATTATCTTCATTAAATCAGAAAATAAGAGTTGGAAAGGTTTCTTACCAGTCAGAGATTGAAATTCAATTGCAGAAGTGATCACTCACAACTCTGATCGGAGCCTAGAAGAAGAAGCCTTATTTCCCTTGAATCTGATGGTGGATCTAGGCGATTCAGGCAGCAAAGAAGGCCTCCTCTAGGGAGAGAAAGCACCTCGGGGATCCTACAAGCATCAGGGTTAATCAAAATAGTAATTAAAAAATAAGAAAGGAACTATGGGTTGAAAGGAATCAGGATTAGGATTAGAAGATGGTTGTTTGAAGCTTGTTGAAGATCTCCTTGCTTGGCAGCCTAAGGCACTCTTTCTTGGGCATGTGAGGGCTTGGATGGCAGTGATTTAGGGCATGGAAAGATGCTAGGGCAGCAAGGAATTCTTTCAAACATAAAAACACAACCTAAAGAACCAAAACAAAGCACCAACACAAGGTAATAACTCAAAATTTCAGCAAGTTGTATTCATAAGAAAGAGATGCTTACAAGAGGGGGAGGGGTGGGGTGTTTATAAGGTTCCCATGCCCTCACTAACCATGGTTACACTTGGGTTACAAGTCCTCTTCCCAATTGGAATACAAGTCCTTTCCTAGCTAGGTTAGAAAAACAAATCCCCATTAGGTTAGGAATTGACCTAGTCTTCTCCTTTTTCCTTCATGCTTTAACTATTCCACTCAAGGACACCTCTTGGACTTGGTCAACACTTCAAGGATGCCTAGGAGGGCGTGTTGGGCCTCTAGGAGCAGCAAGGGGCCGGCCCAAAGGGGCTTGGGTGCATGGGTTTGGGCCTCTGGAAGCTGGGGTGGCCTGTTAGCCTGGTAGCAGGAATATTCCCTGGAATCTTGCTTCTTAAGGGCTTGGGCTTGGCACTTGGGCTTGATTTCTTTGGGTTGGGATGCAGGTGGACCTCTGGATTCATGGGTGCCCTATTCTGGGAATATGCTCTGGCATCTGGAAGGGAATATGGGCATCTGGAGGGCATCTGGAAGGAATCAGGGTTTCCGGAAGCATCTTGGATCCTGGGTTGTCACACAAAATCCAATGGTTGATGTAGTGGCCTTTGACTCCTGGATGTGACCTGGAGGAACTCCAAAATAGGGTAACCTCCTCTCTTATATAAAAATAGGGCTCATACTAGACTCATAATTGATGTATATGACTCAAAATACTGACTAGGTTGAGGGTTGAGACAAATCAACTAACCTCAACTTATTACAGGACTCAATTCTAGTTGATTACAAAATTTGACACATGGCTAGGTAAACCAAATAGGGCCCAGTAATCTATGTCTGATCCTGATACCCCCACCAGACTAGCCTTCGTGAAGACATCCAGTGGGAACTATCTCATTAGCAAATTCAGAACTTAGAGGAAGCCTATAACATAGCTTTGGAATTCGAGTCAACCCTTTGGACCGAACCTATAACCTATGAACCCATAACCCTTAGCCTGAACCCCATAGGATCAGTACCCCAGACCCTATCCAGCTTTCCTTTAGCCAAACCCCTCCTACTACCCCATTGGTTCACCAAGATGCCTAGAAGAAAAAATATATGAAGCTGACCCAAGTTTAGTAGAGGAGTTTGAAGATGATGAGTCTATTGTAGATCTAGAGGAAGAAACACCTATAGAAGACCCAGAAGTAGTTGACTATAACCAAACCCCAATAGAAACCAACCCAAAATTAGTTGAGTCTGAAGTCCAACCCAGTTCAACCATGGAGTCCAATCTAGAAACCCTCAAGGCCCTAATTGAAAAATGGGCCCAGAAAATTATCCAATTCCAAACCCAGTTTACCCAATCCACCATCCTAGAATCAGTTGATCCTGACCAAACCTAGGTAGAAGCCAATCCAATGTTAGTTGATCCAGTAGAAACCCAGGTAGAAGCCAATCCAGTGTTAGTTGATCCAGTAGATACCCAGGTTGAAGCCACCCTAGAGTTAGCTGACTTTAACCACACCCAACCTGTAGTAGAAGAACCTTTAAAGGAAGAAGACCATGACGAATCCAGTCCCACTATTAGAGCTTTACTTGAGGAGCCACTAGAAGAAAGCCCAATCAGAGAGCCTGGTCCTTTGATTTATGAACCAAAAGAGTTTATTAAGAACTTAATCTCTTTAAATCAATGCCCTCAAGATGAAGTCATCTTTTTGACTCCACTTGATCTTTTTCCTGAAATCAATGACCCTTTCTTCTATTATGTAGACCCTTTAGATAGACATCAAACCCATAAGGTAAACCTCATTAGTCTAGGATTAATTCCCGACACCCCTTCTTACATCTTAGTCTATCCAATTAACCCCGAACCCTTTTCTTACTTTCCACCCAATCGGATTAACCCTGAATCCACTTCATATTTTCTGCCTTTTCTTGAGTTTTCTTATATTTCTTTAACCATTCACCTGCATCATGTAGAGGTTTGCATGCTACATTCATTTATTACCCATGTTAGGTTTGTATATTACTTTTGGTATACTTTGTGTCATTTGCTAGGAGTACATAATAATTTTTCATGTGCATGTCATGATAGGATCAAACCTAAAGAGTCTATAATCTTTTAGGTTTTATCCCTTAGAGTCCAATAAAACATCCTTTGATAGGGATGTTTAGTCGAGTCTATTAGGTATTAGTTTTGAGTCTAATAAATTCATAGCCCAAATTACATGTCTACACCTGCACTACCCTCTGCACAGCATATGTATATGAAAATTAGTCAAAAGCTGAACATAACTAATGAACTAAATAACAACTTGGCTAATTTCCAAAAGAGAGATAAAGAATTTTGCAGGGGATTTTGTAGTTGTAAAATTTTTCCAAGAGGGGGGTGAATTGGGAATTACAAAGTTTTTGCAAGTATGTGCACAAGTAATTCCTTTTTGTGGTTAGGTGATGTGTTAGTAAGAGAATAAATGTAGAAGCAAAAAGGTAAATCAAGCACAACACAAACAAGGCAGGTTTATAGTGGTTCGGAGCCACCCAGCTCCTACGTCCACTACCCAAGTTCACCACTTGGGATTTCCACTATATCCCCCAAACCGGAATACAGTCAGATTGTTTTACAGGCTCACAATCCCAATCTCTATACTTTGATTTTTGAACCAGGCTCACCAAAGAAACCCACACTAGGTTTTTACAGGCTCACCTAGAACCTCAACACTTTGGTTTTTAAAAAGCTCACCAAAGAAACCAATTTGGTTTTTACAACTGGGCTCACCAATAATCCAAATATTCTAAAAATAGAATAAAGAAGCAACAAAAATGACAAACTATGTTGTCTGGTGGTTGCCAATACAGCTCGAGTGAAGCTCAATTGAATGCTCTTCAATGAACTTCAATGGCTTCCTTGCTTTCTTCAAAAGGGCTTCAAGCTTCTGGTAAGAGTTGGTGAAGGCTTGAAGGCTGACTTTAAAGCTCAAGTGCTCTCTTTCTTCTAACTTCAATAAGTATTCAATAAATGTCCATTAACTCATTAGTCTCTCCAAGGATGTTCTCATACCTCATTTATAGAGACTTCAACTGCCTTTCCTTGATTTTGAACGTTGTAGACCATTGGGAGGTGACAGGTTACCATTGGAGCACTTTTGGAATTCAAAAACTGAAAACTGGAACTAGCCGTTGGAGGTGACCCCATCATTCCAGTCGGCTCAGACAATTTTCGAGTTGACTCGGATCAAGTTCGGGTCGGCTGGGCTGAACACCAGTCTGCTGGGTTCCACAGTTAAGAAAATGGGTCACTCTGGATGAGTCGGCTAGACTGAATTCCAGTCGGCTCAGATCTCAGAGGCTCTCAGAGCATTCTTAACCAAGTTCTGGAGGAGTCGGCTGGGCTTTGGTGCCAGTCGGCTAGATCTGTGTGCCAGAGAACTTCTTTCCTGTGCCAGTGCCAGAGTCAGCTGGTTCCTACATCCAGTCGGCTCGAGATTTGTTCTTCAGCCAGATCAAATTCAATCTTCCATAACTTCTTGTGCCAAGCTTTGAAGACATCTTCAAGGTCTTCTTACAATAAAATCAAGAAAAATTGAAGCTTGAAAACTACTAGAAGTAACCCTTTATCTTGATTTAAGTAGAAAATTTTTGTAGGGTTCTTCTTTACAAGATTCCAAATACTTTACAACTCAACACAATGCAATAAAGATTGTAGGGTTTAGAAAGTGTGTCAATGTAGTTGTCCTACAAAAACTTGTCAATCATTTGAAGAGTTGTTAGATAACCAAATGTATGCTCCAATATTTTGTTATCATCAAAATCACTTTAGGGGTCAACATCTTCGAACATCTGATTGTCAAACTGCCTTCCATTGTTAGTGATTATAGTGTGTGGGAGCCCGAACTGATAGATGATTGATTTCCAGAAGAAAGACCTGACCATGGTTTCAGTAATCCATGCTAGCGATTCAGCCTCGATTGATGGGGCACATAGCTCTAATACCACTAAATTGATACGGGATGGTTACGATGTGGTGTAGGATGATTCAATTTTAGCTTAGATGATTTATAGAGCAATGATCATACTAAAGCAACTAACATAATATATTGAAGAGAGTAAAGAAGGCAATTAACCACTTACCCACAATCCGCTCCGCAAGCTATGAAGAATAAGGACCCGATGGCTAGGAAACCATCTAAGATTAGGCTATTCCATGCTTCAATTACCAAATCCAATGAGAAAAGGATTGGTTACTTATCCCAATGGAGATTCTCTTCGACTCGAGATGGATCTGCTGCTTGGTCACTCAGATTTCATAATAGGATGAAGATCTGGACTCCAGATTTTAGATCTACCGTCAGATCTTGGTTTGGAAGCAAAGGATCTGACCTTTAAAGTCCTTGAACACCTGGGATCTACAGAGAAGGTAGCAAATAAGATTTTAAGAACAAAGTAAGCAGGCTCCAAAATGAAAAAAAAGAAATGTTGGATGTGTAGGGCTTGTAGAAGATCGGTAGCAGCTTGATAAATCCGGCAGAACCTCCATTCAAAGACCTCACCACCTTGAACTCTCAAGGACCTCCCCACCTTAAGCTCTTAAGGACCTCCCCGTCCTTAGAGAAAATCACTAAGCCTACCCAGCTTTGTGGAAGAAGAAAGACAACATTTCATTTCATAAATCAATAATCATTTTACAAGGGGTATGGGGTCCTATTTATAGGGTTCTTCATACATGAAGATATCATAGGACTCCTTTAAATTCAAAGTGCATTTAAATTCAAACTCAAACACTCCTTGTCATCTTCCTTGAAATTTGAATTGGCTTGGCTTGGCGATAACTTGAATGGCTTTCATTGAGTTGGGCGACAAAGAGAGGAAGAGAGGAGAAGTCCTTCTCTCTTACTCCTCTTAAAAAGTGGCGATGAGATTTGTTTTCCTTCTCCCTTCTTGGCATGAATCTGATTTTTGATCTCTTGATCAGCAACAAGGGATAAGAAATAGCTTCAAAAGTTTGAATCCTTCATTTGAATTTAAATTTAGATGATGATACTTCTCCCTTTAAATTTAAAAATAAATAGAAGAAAACTCCTTTGAATTTGGATGATCCTCTGTTTATCTTGGACTCTTCCTCTCATTTAAATTTGAATGAATGGGCATCATCTGGAGTGGGTGACAAGAGAAAATGAGGGGGCGCCATAAGAAGCAGAGTCCTTCTACTTTACTCCTCTTTAATGGGTACCTCCTTGAAATCTCAAATGAGTGATGAAAATAAATGGGATGGGGTGCCTCTCTTGGATAAGGATGACATTCAAATTGTCTTCTTGTCTTGATGTCTGGATGTCCCAATGTTCGAATGTTCCAATGTCTGGATGTCCCAATGTCTGGATGTCCGGATGTCTAGATGTCTGGATGTTCGAATGTCCTAATGTTTGGTAAAAAATTTGGACAACCCTTTTTTGACCTAGAATTGATCCACCAAGGTAATAATGACTTGGGTCTTGGGTACTTATGACACCCCTTGACTTATTCAAGCACTAAATACAGGACTCAAATTGGACAATTCACTAAACAAAGCAAATTAATGCTATTTACAAGACTCTTAAACCAATTGATGGACTCAATGGACTCAATTGGTAACTCAACAATCCTAGTTGACCAAATTACACTCAATTTGACCTAATTACAAACTCAAAACAACTGGGACTCGAGTGTTCTTTGTGAAGAACACATGGACTTACTCATTGGTGATCCAAATTGAATTAGAAAAGGTTTGCTTCCTCTTCCTGGCTCTTGTGTCCTCGCCAATTCTTCCTGGGTGGGAGGA
This sequence comes from Areca catechu, assembly GCA_021397845.1. NCBI lineage: Eukaryota > Viridiplantae > Streptophyta > Magnoliopsida > Arecales > Arecaceae > Areca > Areca catechu. Next base: position 38,994,252 of record CM038048.1, read on the forward strand.
ACTCGACCTCGTCGAGTATGGATCAATTCGCCTCTGGTAATGTTCTAGCAAGTCAGGGTTCAACTTTTGAAGATCCTCTCTAGTGATCCAAGAATCCTCAGACTCAGGTCTCCCTTACCAACGAACCATATATCTTTGATAGTTCTTATTTCTAGTAGCTATGATCTTATCATCCATGATCTGCTCAATCTTTTCTCTCCTCTCTGGTAATTTGGCTGGTGGACATTCTGGGATAAGGTCACTCTCAAAGGTGGGATCAAGCTCAAATGGCTCACTAGGTATCACCATTGATTCCTTAAACTTGACTTGATCAAATATATTGAAGGTCGGACTAATACCTAACTCAGATGATAATTCTAGCATATAAGCATTAGGTCCAATCTTCTTTATAATCCTATACAGTCCAGCACTATGGGCGTGTAGTTTCTTCATGGTTCCGACTGGAAACTGTTCACGTAGTAACCTGATCATGACAAAGTCCCCTTCGTTAAACTCTTTAAATCTCTTATGTAAGTTAGCCTCGTGCTCATATGATTCATTGCTCTTTTTAATTATGTTACTAATTTTTTTATGCAATGATTTGACATGCTGTGCAAATGACTCTGTGGACTCTGGGACTCAGACTGACACTTGACAAAAATAGACTCAATTATGTAATCTTATTGAGAGGAATTTTATTGGATTCTTAGGGTCTAAACCTAATAGATGATTGATTCTCTAGGTTTGACCCTGGTCTGGTATGCATATAAAAAATTACCATGGATCCCTAGAAAATGCCATAAGGTCTTCCAAAAGTAGGTAGGTAAAGGGATGGGCTTTAAGAGCTCATGCAGCCTGGTAATCTCTTCAAAATGAAACCTAATGGCTCTAGAAGCATGATAAGGGAAGGATAGGAAATAGGAATCAGAGTCTTGAGGTAACTTAGGGGAAGCATGAAACAAATCTTGGTTACTCAAGATGACCTTAAGATTTGAATATTGATCTATTGGTATAAGATCTATGGCAGGCGGGATGCTTCTAGGTGGTGGAAGGTCATCTGGAAGGTCTTCAGGAAGTTCATCTTGAAAATCTTCTAAAATAATGTCGACCTCCTAGGGTTGTTCCTCAGGGACTTGAAGGAGGTCCTGTGTCGAGGCTAAAGGATTGGGTTCTTCCTGAGGGCATTGAGTTACGGGAAACAAGTCCTCACTAATTTCCTGTTATTTTGATGTTTTAGGACTAGGCTTAACAATCTTTTCTTTTCCAAGGGGTTCCTCAGGTAAGGTACTAGAGTTGTCCTCCTCGAAGTCTTCTCCTTCATATTCATCCATCAGGTTTTCTCCAACTTCATATATTTCTACTACAGTTTTAGCTTGAGTAACCTTCTAATCAATTAACTTTAAGTATGCAATACATATCTCCTCTTCAAGGTCATTCTTAGGAACAAATAGGGTCATAGGAATGGGTCGGCTCGGATTAGGGTTTAGTCGACTTTGATGAAAATTGGGTTGATTCTGTTGTAGAATGGGTCGACTCGGGTGGACTAGGCTAGAACCTAATTTTTGATAAGGGGCACAAATCCAAATGGGTTCTGGCCAATGAATTCTGGGTCTAGGGAAAGTTGATTTAGGTGAACCAGGGTTAGTCCGGGCCCTATGGGTTCTTTTGAGGTTATCTAGTCGCTTATCTAGTCGGTCACACCTATTGTCCATCAGGGCATATTGTTCATTGAAGGTCTTCAGTAAAATTTCTATAGTGGACTCCATGATCAGACTGGGTTGGATTTGGCCTACTCTAGTGGTCATGCAATGCAAACATTACAAAATAACCTAAGTCTGGGGTTCCTAGACCTAAGGGCCAATATAGTGCATAGTCAAGGTAATAACCAAGATTGTAGTAACTCCTCGATTGGCCAGGTAAGAGGTGGGGTGGTAGGAGGCTCCCCTCACTTTCGTGAGATCCTAATTAAAGAACCACCAGTCTGCTTAGGGTGTTTGCCTCTGGACCTCTAGTCTTAGACACCAATTCTTAGAAGCACACACAGAAGTGATTACTATAATGGATTAATACGTATATAAAACTCGACCTTTTGCTGTCCCTAGCTTTAAGTGCTACTCAATTTTAATTAAGGCTTAGGACTATGCAAATGGGGTTGGTTGTTTTGGGCTAAGGAAAGGGTCTCAATCCTTCCCTTATATTATATTGCTTGCCCTTAGAATTGGTTTAAAATATGAATTCACAATCAATTCTAGTTACCAAGATAAGATAAGATAATACTAGAAACTCAAAATTTAAACTTTAAGTTTCAAGTTTTAAATTTAGATTTTAGATTCAAATTTTAAATTTTAAGTTTTGGATTTTAGATTTAAATTGTAGGAATTAAATTTTAGTGGAATCTAAATAGATCGAATGTGCCAAAGAAACCCTAATTTGTGCTTAAGAAATTAACCAAGCAATCTTAAACACACAAATCACAAAAATTTTCAGCAAGCAAGCATACACTTAAGCACAAAACAAACTTCAATCTCGGGCTATCACGTCCGGCCATAGCTCATTACTCCCATAGGTCATAAATATACTTTCGTATATTCTCTCAGGAGGCGTGATTTCCTTCCACCAAAGTACTCTAAAATAATTTTTTTAAAAAAATATTCATTTTTTTAAAAAAAACCCTCATATTTGAAATCTATGAGAAAGATTTAGATCTAAGTTTGTTTTGTTTTAGATTAATGAAAAAGAATCAAATGAACTAAGTTTTGGATAGCTATGATGAAAGCTATCAAAACTAGGTCAAAAAATTGTAGCAGACCAAAACTATGCAGCAAAGATTAAAAAAAATGCAGAAAAATATTTTTTATTTTTTTAATAAGATTTGACATTCTAATTACTGACTTACTGGGGATTAACAAAAAATTAATTTCAGATAAAAATAACTAATCTAATATGGTGTTCTATGCAAATCAAGTTCAGGTATGTGCAGAATTCAGCAAGCATGAAACCCTAATCTAACCTAAGGCTCTGCTACCAAAAATGATGGAGAACATAGCTCTGATACCAATAAATTGATGCAGGATGGTTACGATGTGGTGTAGGATGACTCAATTTTAGCTTAGATGATTTAGAGAGCAATGATCATAGTAAAGCAACTAACATAATAGATTGAAGAGAGTAAAGAAGGCAATTAACCGCTTACCCGCAATCCGCTCCGCAAGCTATGAAAAATAAGGACCCGACGGCTAGGAAACCATCTAAGATCAGGCTATTCCATGCTTTAATTACCAAATCTAATGAGAAAAGGATTGGTTACTTATCCCAATAGAGATTCTCTTCGACTCGAGATGGATCTGCTGCTTGGTCGCTCAGATTTCGTAATAGGATGAATATCGAGACTCCAGATTTCAGATCTACCGTCAAATCTTGGTTCGGAAGCAAAGGATCCATCCTCTAAAGTTTTTGAACACCCAGGATCTATAGAGAAGGTAGCAAATAAGATTTTAAGAACAAAGTAAGCAGGCTCCAAAATAAAAAAAAAGAAATGTTGGATGTGTAGGGCTTGTAGAAGATCGGTAGCAGCTTGATAAATTCGGCAAAACCTCCACTCCCTCTCAAGGACCTCCCTGCCTTGAGCTCTTAAAGACCTCCCCACCCTTAGAGAAAATCACTAAGCCTACTCAGCATTGTGGAAGAAGAAAGATAGCATTTCATTTCATAAATCAATAATCATTTTACAAGGGGTATGGGGACCTATTTATAGGGTTCTTCACACATGAAGATATCATAGGACTCCTTTAAATTCAAAGTATATTTAAATTCAAACTCAAACACTCCTTGTAATCTTCCTTGAAATTTGAATTGGCTTGGCTTGGCGACAACTTGAATGGCTTTCATTGAGTTGGGCAACAAAGAGAGGAAGAGAGGAGAAGTCCTTCTCTCTTACTCTTAAAAAAAGGTGATGAGATTTGTTTTCCTTCTCCCTTCTTGGCATGAATCTGATTTTTGATCTCTTGATCGATAACAAGGGATAAGAAATAGTTTCAAAAGTTTGAATCCTTCATTTGAATTTAAATTTGGATGAGGATACTTCTCCCTTTGAATTTAAAAATAGATAGAAGATAACTCCTTTGAATTTGGATGATCCTCTATTTATCTTGGACTCTTCCTCTCATTTAAATTTGAATGAATGGGCATCATCTGGAGTGGGCGACAATAGAAAATGAGGGTGCACCATAAGAAGTTACTCCTTCTGCTTTACTCCTCTTAAATGGGCGCCTCCTTGAAATCTCAAATGAGCGATGAAAATAAATGGGATGGTGCGCCTCTCTTGGATAAGGATGATATTCAAATTGTCTTCTTGTCTTGATGTGTGGATGTCTTAATGTCTTGATGTCCCAATGCCTGAATGTCCCAATGTCTGGATGTCCCAATGTCTGGATGTCTGGATGTCTGGATGTCCAGATGTCCAAATGTCTGGTAAAAAATTTGGATAACCCTTTTTTGACCTAGAATTGATCCACCAAGGTAATGATGACTTGGGTCTTGGGTACTTATGACACCCCTTGACTTATTCAAGCACTAATTACAGGACTCAAATTGGACAATTCACTAAACAAAGCAAATTAATGCTATTTACAAGACTCTTAAACCAATTGATGGACTCAATGGACTCAATTAGTAACTCAACAATCCTAGTTGACCAAATTACACTTAATTTGATCAAATTACAACTCAATTTGATCTAATTACAAACTCAAAACAACTGAGACTCGAGTGTTCTTTGTGAAGAACACATGGACTTACTTATCGGTGATCCAAATTGAATTGGAAAAGGTTTGCTTCCTCTTCCTGGCTCTTGTGTCCTCACCATCGACCCACTTGGTGAAGTAGTCGATGGCCACTATCAGAACCCTGCACTGCCCGGATACGGGGAGAAGGGACCTAAGATGTCCATTCCCCATCGAGCGAATGGTCGGGGGCAGAGAGCTGGGAAAGAGGCATAGCTGGCTGACATTGGATACAGGCGTACCGCTGGCAGCGATCACATCTCTTTACAAGGTTGGCTGCATCTTCTCTCATAGTCTTCCAGCAGTATCCTTGGCGGAGGGCTTTGTATGCTAACATCCTGCCCCCCACATGGTTCCCGTAAAGGCCTTCATGTATCTCCTGGAGCACGAAGGCTGCCTCTAAGGGCCTTAAACATTTCAGAAATGGATAGGAATGGGACCTACAATAGAGCTATCCGTCCATCAACTTATGAGGCTAGCTTTCTTCTTGATGAGGCTAGCTTCGACACGATCCTCAGGCAAGGTCTCATCGATGATATATCTGATGTAATGGTCTATCCAGCTAGGCTCTGGGGTGACTTGCTGGACCTCCCCAGGTGATGGAGACTCGAGAGTCTATTTTATTTTATTCAAGTCCTTAGTCTATTTGATTCTATTTGAATCCATTTGAATCTATTGAGTCCCGTAATAAAAATCGAGTCTTGTGATCAACTGAGTCCAGTTGAGTCCCCTTAGTCAAGTCCAGTTATTTTTAGTCCAGTCAAGTCCAATCAAGTTCATGTAGTTTTCATTCAAGTCATATTCAAGAGAAGAGTCAGCAGATCAAGAGATTCACCAGGGCCCCCCAACTAGAGCTGGACTTCAAGTACCTGGGCCCTTTCATGTCGCCAAGCCCACACGGGAGCACCCCTCCAAGCCATGAAGATGGTGCCCCAGTAGCTACCCCAGCCCAGTGCCTCTAGCCCAAGCCTAATAATTGAGGTTTCTTGGCTCTCAAGTCAGGGTTTCTTGATCCTCAAGTCATGTAAGCTGGGTGAATCTATAAATACCCACCACTCCCCTCTTGTATGAAACATCTTTTTTCATGAATACAAATTGAAAGTATTTTATCTAAGGTTTCTTTTTCCATATTGGAGTGGGTGTGAGACCCGTGTTACCTTTTATTGAGTGCAAACCCTAGCCGTCCTGCTCCCTCCAAGCCCTAGCTACCATTATCCTCTCACAAGCCCCAAACCTACCCTAATCCCTGGTGACTTCTACGCTCACCAGCAATCCCTGCATCCCCATCCCGCATCTATTTGGTATCAAAGCCAGAGGATTAGGGTTTTCTCTTCCTCCTCGGCTCCACATCTTTCCTCCCATCCAGATTCACCCTATGCAAGACTACTCCTCAAACCTCGGTTAGCCGTCGCCTCCATCTTCGGTCCATCAATGGCCTGGCATCAGCTTCCCTCCCGTGACCCTTAATGCCCTGTCGGCATCATCCGTCTGTGAAGCCACTGCTAGCAGCCGACGCCCCCCTTCCCTGCTAGAAGTCGATGACTCCCTGCCGCTAGAAATGCCAGCTCCACCTCCTTCTTCACCGCTCGCACCTTCCCACGATGAGCCGAGCTCTGGAACAAAGCCTCGGGACTGAGCCCAGCATCACGGTGCCATTGCCAGTCACCAGAAAAAGCTGCAACCAAATTCCCACCCCGGCCTCCTCCTCCCGTCAGTCCGATCCAGCCCCCTTCGACTGCGCCACCATCTCCTCAGCCCTGTCCTCTACCTGGAGTCATCCATAGCCGGCCAATAGCCACCATCCGTGGAGATCTCATGGTATCGTAGATCCACGTGATGCCCTTCCCATGGAACTCCTTCCCACTATCGTCGCTAGCCACCATCGACTTCACTGTAACCATCGCCGCCCTGCCGGACAGTCTCCGTCCAGCACCGATGCCGGCATACTCCTCCGATGTCGCTCCTATGCTCCTTGGTTCGGTCATGAGGAAGGAGAGGGGCACCACACGAATGTGAAAGCAGTTGCCCCTCCCCTTTGCCGATTTCAGTGTTGCACGCTCCTCCAAGCAGCACAAATCTCAAAGCCACACAACTTTCAGAGCTGCATGGATTGCAAAGTTGCACAGATCTCATAACAGAGCTGATAAAAAAAATTTAGGATTTGTTTGAAAAAGAAATGGATGAACCTATCCTAAGAGACCTTTTTGATTTGATTAGATTCAGTTCCATCAAAGCCCCTGCTGACCCAAACTCGACGGAGTCAAGTTCTCCCCACTCTAAGGAAATTAATGGGGACCCAAGAGTCTATTTTATTTTATTCGAGTCCTTAGTCCATTTGATTCTATTTGAATCCATTTGAGTCTATTGAGTCCCGTAATAAAGATCGAGTCCTGTGATCAACTAAGTCCAGTTGAGTCCACTTAGTCAAGTCCAATTATTATCAGTCCAGTCAAGTCCAATCGAGTCCATATAGTTTTCATTCTAGTCATGTTTAAAAAAAGAGTCAGCAGACCAAGAGATTCACCAGGGCCCCCCAACTAGAGCTGGACTTCAAGCACCTGGGCCCTTTCATGTCGCCAAGCCCACAAGGGAGCACCCCTCCAACCCATGAAGATGGCGCCCTAGTCCAAGCCACCCCAGCCCAGCGCCCTTAGCCTAAGCCCAATAATTGAGGTTTCTTGGCTCTCAAGTCAGGGTTTCTGGACCCTCAAGTCATATAAGCTGGGTGAATCTATAAATACCCACCACTCCCCTCTTGTATGAAACATCTTTTTTCATGAATACAAATTAAAAGTTATTTGTCTATGTTTTTTCCTCCAGATTGGAGTGGGTGTGAGACCCATGTTCCTTGTTCTTAAGTGCAAACACTACTCGCTCTGCTCCCTACAAGCCCTAGCTGCCATCATCCTCTCACAATCCCCAAACCTACCCTAATACCTGGTGACTTCTATGCTCGCCAGCGATCCCCGCATCCCCATCCTGCATCACCAGGGGTCTCATAACTAGGAGCCTGGAGTACTCGATGTAGGCACACCCAAGCAACAAGTCCGGCAGAGTCACGAGCCTGGAGAGGGTATCCGCATGTGCATTCTCCCCACGGGGGATATGGGAGATACTGAAGTGCTAGAAATCCATTGTGTTTGAGCATACTTGCTCCAAGTACTTTGACATTTGAGGGTCTCGAGCCTCAAATTCTCCTGAGACCTGTCCAGCCACCAACTGAGAGTCGATGAAGACCCTTAGGTTGGGTGCACCCAGCTCGTGGGAGACTCTCAGTCCCGTAAGGAGTGCCTTATACTCTGCCTAGTTGTTGGTGGCTTCGAACTGGAAGTGAAGTGTGCACTCACATTGGTGAGGATGAGGCCTGCTCCACTCCCTCCTGCATTGGATGCGCCATCCATGTGGAGGACCCAGACATCCTCCTCGACCAGGGGCTCTGCCTGATTTCCCGATGGGAGCATCTCCGGTTATTCACACATGCCGATACACTCGACCAAGAAATCAACCAGCACTTGCACCTTCTGAGATGGCCTCGACTGGTAGGCAATGTCGAACTCACTTAGCTTCAGCACCCACTTGGCCAAATGCCTGGATGTGTCTAGACGGTTGAGTATGGCTCTCAGTAGTTGGTCTGTCAAGACCGTGATCGGATGAGCTTGAAAGTATGGCCTGAGGCATTAAGAAGACATAATGAGCATGAAAATTAGTTTTTTGGAGTGGACGTACCTGACCTCGGCATCTCGAAGGAGCTTGCTAGCATAGTATACTAGCCTCTGAACTCCATCTCCATTTGTGTAGACAAGGATCGAGCTGACAGCCCCTGGGGTGACTGCTAGGTACAGGAGGAGTTCCTCTCCATCTTCTGGCCTAGAGAGCAGGGGTGGTGACATTAGGAACATTTTCAGTTCCTTGAAGGCTTCTTAGCATTCCTCCATCCAGGAAAAGTTGTGCATCTTGTGCAGTGCCTTGAAGAATGGCAAGCAATGATCAGCGAAGTGCGAGATGAACCGACTCAAGGCTACGATCTGGTCGATGAGACATTGGACCTGCTTCTTTGAGGTGGGATGCTCCATGTTGATAATTGTTTAGACCTTCTCGGGGTTGGCTTCGATTTCTTTTTGGATGACCATGAAACCCTGCAACTTCCCAACCGCCACATCGAAGGCACACTTGGCCGGGTTTAGCTTCATCTGGTGAAGGCGGAGGTTATGGAAAGCCTCTGCCAGGTTCGCAATATGGTCCAAATCTAGCTTACTCATGATGAGCATGTCGTCCACGTACACATGCATGTTGCGATCGATTTGGTCTTGAAAGACCTTGTTGACCAACCACTGGTATGTGGCTCTGGCGTTATTCAGACCAAAGGCATCATCTTGTAGCAATACGTCCCACGGTCTATGATGAAGGCAATGTGCTCTTCGTCCTCTGGGTGCATCTGGATTTGATTATACCCGGAGAATGCATCCATGAAGGAGAGTAAGTGGTACCCCGAGGTGGTGTCCACTAGCTGGTCAATCTTCAAAAGTAGGAAGCTGCCCTTTGGGCAAGCTCTATTGAGGTCGGTGTAGTTCACATAGACCCTCCACCTACCATTAACTTTCTTGACCATGACTACATTTGCCAACCAGTTAGGGTACTGTACTTCATGAACGAAGCCGGCTACGAGGAGCTTCTCCACTTCCTCGTTGACTGCCCTCTATCTCTCCAAAGTGAAACTTCTCTTCTTCTTCCAGACTGGGTGGCACTTCGGGTCAATGCTTAATTTATGAGTAATGATGTCAGTGGGGATAATTGGCATATCTACCGTAGTCCAGGCGAATACATTCGCATTCGCCAGGAGAAAATTCAACAAGCGGCCCGTTCTTGGTGTGGACACCAGGGCCAGAAAATATCGACAGGTTGAACCCACATCCTTGTGGATCACCTATGAATAAAGCCCTGAATCCAACCCCTTTGACCAATTGTAAATATTTTATCTTAAATTCTGTAATATAGGCATAGTTGGGTTTATCCCTTTTTACAAAATGTATTTAGGATTTTTATTTTTTAGCCTTTTGGGCCAAACCCCTTTTACCAAGTTGAACCACTTGTTTACATGTCTTGCCTATTGATCAAATTGGGTTCCAATTGATCAAGTGGGGCTTTAGTTATTTGGTTTTGAGTCTTGTAATAATTAGTCCTGTAATACAAGGGGGACCCAATTGAAGACCAATGTGACTTCATGTGATCTCATGTGACAACCCAACATCCCATGTGCTAGTTCAATGTTGGCACCACATGTCATTCACTCCTTGATGCCACCTCATCACATGCCACCTCATCAAGTGAAGGATGCCCAAGCCATCTCAACTGCCCACATGTCATGCCATTTCATTTTGGGACAGCCACTCCATGTCACTCCCTATTGGTCGGCCCATGCGAAAGAAAATAGGGCCCATATTAAAAAATAATTGGCGCCCCTCCTTTTTAAGATAAGTAAATGAGAAGGAGTCTTCATCTTTTGGCATGAATCACTTCAAGTAATTCACACCAAATCCAAGGAGTCGGCCCACTCTTCCTATCCTCTTTTCAATGCCAAATTCCAAGGAATTTCATTTTAACTTGTCACCTAAAGTGGAGAAGGTTGGAAGGATTTGGTGCTTCAAGTGTTTTGATCAATCAGATTCTGAGTTGCTTAAGTTTCCAGAACTCAAGAGTCTCACCAAAACTCTTGAGTCTTCTTCTATCTAGATTGGAGAGTCCACTTGCCTGCAAGAGCCCATATCATCCAAACTCTAGAGTCCAGCAATCAAGGCCAAGTGATGGAGCCATCTTGACCCTACATCATGACAACTCACCTTATGCTCATCTTGGTGCCCAAATGAGATGAGAGCCCCATGTTATCGCCCACCTTGGAGAGAGGTCTAGATTAGCCCAGAGATGAGTCCAAGATGCCCAGAGCAAGGATTCCAGGAGTTGTAGTCCTAGGAAAAAAAGGTCTAGTCTTTATATCCCTTACACCACTGGTTGAGGGTCTATAAATACCTCATCAACCCCCCCTTTGTATTATTATTATTCATTCATCAATAAAGATGTTATTCTGCCCAATTCCTTTAATGTGTTCATCGCGGGGTGTGAGGCCCTTTCCTTTGTTCTACGGAGCATCACGGGGAGTGAGGCCCTACCTATCTAGCAATCAAGAAACCCTAGCCACCACTTCTAACCCTTCTCTTCCATTATTCTTTCCCTACTACTTTCTAATTTGATCTTTCTTTGCTGAGTATTTGCAGGTGATCCGGAATCAAAGTCAGGTGTTCTTGCCTCGGAACCAGCATCGCAAGAGATTAGAGCCCGAGGATCAAGAACTTGAAGCCCTGCTATAGAATCTTAAGAGTCCAGTCAGATCTGCATCGGAGAGATGATTCTTCATTAATAACACTTAAAACCTCTTCCCTTCTCTTTGATCTCTGAATAGTTGAAAGTAGATCCTAGTTTACGATGATTTCTTAGACACCAAATCCTATTTTTTTTGCTTGCTTGTTAGGTTTACTTGCGGGTAGTTAACTAGAACTAGTTTACTTTATTGTTACCTTTGAATCTTCTTAAAAATCTAAAAAAGATATAAAAAAATTAATCTATATTTTTCTCTGATAATTAAGACTTATTAATAGTAATTTGGTTTTAATTATTATCCCGCATCAATTTTGGTATCAGAGAGAAGATTAAATCAGGGTTTGACTGCTAGTTCTGAAATTTCTGCATACCTAGAACTAGGCTAAAATTAAAACTGCATAAAACCAAACTAAAAAAATTCAAAAAAATTAGAAATAAATTTTTTGTTAATCCTCTATTCATCTAAGAAAAAATTAGATAAAGTTTTTTTTTATTTGCTATTTTCTAGTGGAAGGAAATCACACCTTCTAAGTGGGTATACGCAAGTATACTATCACGACCCATGGGAGTAATGAGCTACGGTCGGACATGATATCCCGAGATCGGATCAGATCTAAAATTTAATTTTGAAAAAAAAATATAATTTTTATTTTCCTGCTATTTTTTATTTATTTTATTGCTTCATTGCATTTTAGGATTTCATCTTGTGTGTGCATCATCCTTAACTGAATCTTAAGGGCACTATAACATCTCAGATCAGGGCAAGATTTCATCACCTGTCCTTGGCCCACAACAACCTTCTTTGCATCTAAGCCTAACCTAATTAAAATTAATTAGACTTAATTTGCTTTAGTGAGCTAGGGACACTAACAGGTCGGGTTCCAAGTATTGTGTGTAAGCTAGTGCACCCAATCCTTTGATTATCATTTGAATACGGTGTCTAAGGCTACAAGTCCAGAGGCAAACATCCTAAGCAATTTTGTGGTTTTTAATTAGGACCCTACGAGAATAGTGGGAGCCTCCCACAACCCCATCTCTTACTTGGCCAGTGGACAAGGTAATTACTGAATTAGCTATAATTTGAGTTGACCCATTCTACTTGAGCTCTAGGTCTAGGAAACTCTAGTCTAAGTCGAGTTCTGTGTGTGCATTGCATGACCACTAGATCAGGCACACCCTATCAGCCTACTCAAACCCAACCCAATTCATCCATGGACCCTAACATGGAGGCTTGGTTCCTAAGCAATTTAGGCGACTTACTACTAGGCTGACTGGATGGATGAAAGAATAGGTAACATTGAGAAGTCCCATGCAACTCGTTCAAACCCTGAAACACCTAGACCCACTCCCCTAGGTCAAAGCTCTGAGATGCCTAGACCCATTCACCCAGTCCCAAGAGCCCAACTCACTCCCCCAGATCCAAGAGGTAGAGGCTAACATAGAAAAATTACTCCTGACCCAATTCCTAGGTGCCACACCCCTGATGTGAATGACTAGGAATAAAGAATTCTTAGGAGCATTCGATTAGATGCACCCACATTTGAGGGTAGTTTAGATCATAAGGTCTATACAAATTAGGAGAGCGATATGGACCAGTACTTTGAATGGTACGAAATGTTGGAGGAGAGGAAATTTAAATTTGCTAAGCTTAGGCTAGTCCGACAAGCTAGATTGTACTGGAAAATGTAGAATGACTGAACTGATAGAGAGGTGACCTACCTATAGATACATGGCAAGCCATGAAAGTAAAGCTTAGGAAGAAATACCTACCATTCTCATATGAACAAAAATTATTAGATCAATGGCAAAAATTAACTCAAGGAAATAGATCAGTAGCTGATTATATTGCCAAATTTGATGAGTTCGTTATGAGATGTAGTGTAGTCAAATTAGAAGTTGTTACCTTATCGAGGTTTAGAGCTCGCTTACATGAAGATATCCAGAGGGAGCTATTCTTGAGAGAGGATAGTGACTTAGATTAGGCTTACCAGATTGCTAGGGATTGTGAATGATTTTAGAGGAGACCTGTTACCTATCAACCTGAGTCAAATAGGTTCAGTACCCCTGGAAGTAGACCTAGCCGTAGCTGACTTCCACCTAGCCGACCCAATCTTACCTCCCAACCAACTCGTAAGGATGATAAAGGAAAGGTACCTATAGTCCAAAGAGATAGGAACCATAACACAGTATATTTTAGGTGTCAAAAAACATGCCATTTTGCTGCTGATTGCCCGGTAAGGACCTTATATATAGGTGAGTATGAAGAAGAGAATTTGGAAAATGTTGAGAAATTTGAAGAAGAAGTTTATGAAGCTGAGGAAGATTTAGTAGAAGAGTATGAAGGTGATGAAGTGCCCATAGAGTCATCTGACCTACTAGGTATAGTTAGGTGTATTCTGGCTCAGACCAAGAAGAATGAGGACCGGCGTAGGACAAATATCATACAGACCTTTATTAAGCTAGGAGATAAAGTGTGCAAGATTATTATAGATAGTGGAAGTTATGTGAATGCCATATCTACCAATTCTATTAAGAGTTTAGGCTTACCCACAGTACCACTTCCTAGCCCATATAAGGTGTCCTGGATTGATGCGACATCCACTCGTATTAGGTTATAATGCCAGGTCCCAGTCCAAATTCAATCTTACCAAGAGAAAGTATGGTGTGATGTGATTCCAATGGGGGTTAATAGTATAATACTAGGCAGACCATGGTTATATGATCATGATGCAATCCTCTTTGGTTGATCTAACTCATGTTCTTTTAAGCACCACAAAAAGAGAATTGTGATTAACTCGACCCCACCCAAAGACAATACCAAGCAAGGGTCTAGTCATTTGAGAGAGAAAGAACCTAGATTGAACCTAATTACTGCTAAGGAATTAAAGCACAAAATTATTGAAGGTTCAACAGTCTGGATGCTGATGCTAAAGAAGTTCATGATGAACCATAAAAGGAACATCCTAAGGAGATCTTAGAGTTTCTTAAGGAGTTTAAGGATGTTGATGCGAAACTATATATGCATGCAATTATTTTTTTGTATTTTAAATATTAAGGAATATGTTTTAATCTCGAAGATCAGACCAATAAACTAAGTAGAGAGTTCTATATGAAATTAAGAAGCAAAAGCATGCATAACAGAACCTAAAAAGTGATAAAAAGTGGACCATCGAGGATAAGTCTTGGTTGGGCTAGTTCATCTTCAACAAAGCATCTGGCAGGCAGAGGGGGTGTACCTGACAACAGTTGATGCGCCTGGAATAGATCGTATGCGAAGAGATCCCTCTCACTCCCAGATGTGGCCTAGAAAATCAAGCTTGAGACCCACGGATTACCAACTTTCTTCTCGATGATCCGATTGTAGCCTGGCTGGAGTCGTTGGATTCGTAGAAGCCGAGGGACCTGCAAACAGCCATTCTAGGGTTAAAAAATAATGCACAGATGGAGAGTTAATTGAAAAACCAGCAAGGGGATTAAGGTGTTTGAAGAGGGTAGCTAGGGCTTGGAGAGATAGATGGAGGCTAGAGGCAGGCGCAGGACACCGGGAAGAAGAAGGGCTCACACAGAATCCCTTTTTAGCACATAGCAGGTAGCATATAGAAAAGTTGTAAACTCAATATTATTTCATGAAAAAGTTGTCTTGATACAAGAGATTAGAGCCCTTTAAATAGACTCTTAGACTTGGCCCCCAAGTAAGGTTAAAAGAGACTTTACATAGGACTTTTAATCCAAATCAAACTCTAGCTAGAAAACATGGTAGGCTAGGTAGAAAAAATCCTTAAATTCCCTCCCTCTCTCACTTTCCTTGGTCGGCCAAGGGAGGTGACCCTAGTGGCCGACCAAGGGGTGGTGAGCATAAGCTTGGCGCCCCTTGGTTCTTTTCCTGGGCCCTGATTGGCCCAATCTGCTTCAGGCTACGGTCCAGGGCTTCAGGATTTCGAAATTGTCTTCCAGGCTTCCGATTTTCTTCTCCTAGGCCTTCCATGGTCTTCAAAGCTTCTAGTTGGGTTGGACTTCACTTTGACTGGTTGGTCTTCACTTGTACTTGGGCTGGTATGTCTTCACTTGTACTTGGACTGACATGTACTGAACTCCGAAAGATGACTAGCTCAACATGAGCTGACTAGTATAGGACTCAAGTAATAAAAAGACAACTCTGATGGACTAAGCCTTTTTTACAAATGGACTCAGATGCTACTAATTAATCCATAGAGGGATAAGAAGCCTTTATCTTATTCTCATGCCTCTGGTGTCCCCACCAATTCTCCTAGGGTGGGAGGAACTCGACCCTGTCAAGTAAGGACCACACTGGCTCACATATCTCTCGAGAAGGTCTTGGTTGAGGTGCTGCAAGTCCTCTCAAGAAATCCATGAATCGTCTGACTCTGGCTGGCCTTGCCATTGGACCAGGTTGCATTGATTGCCACGGTGCCTGTCATTATGGCTTGATCGTCCAGGATATGCTCGATCCATTCTCCTTTCTCAAGATAATTTATAGGTGGACACTCTGGGTTAGGGTCACTCACAATGGATGGAGTAAGTCCAAAGGCCTCACTGTGTATCACTGCCAGGTTCCCTATACTCAACCAGGTCTGCGACATTGAAGGTAGAACTGATGCCCAAACCCGGAGGTAAATCTAATCATATAGGCATTTGGTCCAACCCTCTCTATCACTTTAAAAGGTCCAGCTCCGCGAGCATGAAGCTTCTTAACAGTCCCAGGTGGGAACCGCTCAGGCCTAAGCCTAATCATGATAGAATCCCCTACATCAAATTCTTTGGTCCTTCTTCAGGAATTAGACAGTTTCTTATATGTTTCGTTACCTAGGTTTATTTTTTGGCTAATGTCATTATGCAAGTATCTAATATGCAGTGCGAATGATTCTGCTGACTCTGAGACTCGTGCATGAATAGGTAAAGGAATCAAATCAATGGGGCGATTAGGCTTGTACCCATGGACTATCTCAAAAGGACTCTTATCCGTTGTCCTATTCATTGAGCTATTGTAGGCGAATCTACTCTAGGCAACAATAGATCCCAAGTTCCAATGTATTCACCATCCAGGCATCTAAGGAGGTTTCCTAAACTACAGTTCACCACTTCAGTTTGGCCATCTGTTTGGGGGTGGTAGGCTGTAGAAAACTTAAGCTTAGTCCCTAACAGGTGCCACAGGGTTTTCCAGAAATAACTGGTGACCCTAACATCCTTATCAGATATGATGGTCTTGGGTAGTTCATGGAGTCTAACCACATTGTCCAAGAAAAGCTTGGCTACTTTAGGTGCATCAAAGGTTTGGGAACATGGGATGAAGTGAGCCATCTTAGAGAACCTATCGACCACTACAAAGATAGAATCATGTCTCTTCTAGGTCTTAGGTAATCCTAACACGAAGTCTATACTTAGGTCTTGCCAAGGGCGATCAAGCACTGGAAAAGGTGTGTCGAGACCAGTGTTTTGCTTCTGCTATTTTGCAACAGCACAAGTTCTACACCTGGCTACAATCTGAGAAACATGCCTTTTCAAACCTGGCCAAAAGAACTGGTCTTTTATCGCTAAGATGGTCTTATTCCTACAAAAGTGACTAGCTAAACCTCAAGCATGGGTCTCCCAAATTAGGAATTCCTTAAGGAAAGTTCTAGGTATACAGAGTCGATTGTTTTGGAAAAGGTAGCCATCTTGAATGGTATACTCATTATGGGTACTGGATGGTCCTAGCTTTAGGGTATGATAAATGTCTCCAAACTCTAGGCAAATTTCATATTCATCCTTTAACCTATCAAACCCTATGACTTGGGTGCTGACTGATCCTAACAACAAAGACCTATGGCTAAGGGCGTCTGCTACCTTCAAGTCGCAGACCTAGTTAAGTATAAGGAACTAGCAACGATACCCAGTGAGGCCTTTGGACCTACTCCATCCATTATGAGTGACCCTAACCCAGAGTGTCCACCTATAAATTAGCCTAAGAAAGGAGAACGGATCGAGCATATCCTGGATGATCAAGCCATAATGACCTAGGGCCACAGCTATCAACACTACCTGGTCTGATGGCAAGGCCGGCCAGAGTTGGGCGATTCATGGATTTCTCAAGAGAACTTGCAGCACCTCGACCAAGACCTTCTCGAGAGATATGTGAGCCAGTGTGATCCTTACTCGACAGGGTCAAGTTCCTCCCACCCCTGAAGAATTGGTGGGGACACCAAAGGCACCAGAATAAGACAGAGGCTTCTCAACCCTCTGTGGATTAATTAGCAGCATCTGAGTCTATTTGTAATAAAGGCTTAGTCCATCAGAGTTGTCTTTTTATTACTTAAGTCCTGTACTAGTCAGCTCATGTTGAGCTAGTCATCTTTCGAAGTTTAGTACATGTCAGTCCAAGTACAAGTGAAGACATGCCAACCCAAGTACAAGTGAAGTCCAACCCAACTGGTCATCAGCCTCATAGATCTCTCCCTTAGGTTTAGCTACGGGTTCAGGTTCCTCTTTCTCTAGCTCACCTAAGTGTAGGGCACTAACTGGGCACTGGCTAGCAAAGTGGCCTGGTTTCTGACATTTAAAATAGGTCTTCTAGGGATTGGAACTCTTGTGGACCTTTACATATTTTTTTCTATCATCTCTATGGGTAAAAGGAGTATTAGGCTGGGGTTGACTCGGGTCAGGGTGACTCAGAGTGGGTCAACTCGGATTAGGTTGGCCAGGGCTGGGTCAGCTTTGGTGGGACTGGCTAGCTCCTGGGTACTGACTAGGGTATCTAGTGGGCTCGGGTTTTCGATAAATGGGCCCTCTCTGGAAATGCTCATAATCCCTAGCAATCTGGTAGGCATGGTCCAGGTCCCTAACTTCTCTCATGTAGAGCTCCCTCTTAATATCATCCTTAGGCTAGTCCTAAACCTAGATAGGACAACATCCTTAGACTTATTTAAGTCACATCGCATGGAATACTCATCAAATTTTGCGATTTACTCAACTACATTCTTGCTACCCTGATTCAATCGCTGCCACTGATCCGTTAAATCATAACGATATGATAGTGGAACGTATTTCCCTCTAAGCTTACCCTTCATGGCCCTCCAGGTGACTATGGGATCATGACCTCCTAGTCTAAGAGTTCTCTCAACACTGGCCCAATATAACCTAGCCTCACGGACCAACTTAAGCTTGGTAAACCTAAACTTACATTCCTCCAACATATCATACCACTCAAAATATTGATCAACTTCTCCCTCCCAATCTATATAGACCTTAGGATCATGACAACCATCAAAAGTGGGTGCATCAAGTTTAATATGTCTATAAGATCTGTCTTCCTAGTCTATGAAATCCTGATTGGGTCTTTTAGAGCAGACCTTTGGGATTGGGTCATGACGATGGGCTCTCCTAGGTTTAGCCTCAAAGTAGGGATTAGGGTTTGGGGTCCTCCTAGGTTTAGCCTCATAGTATGGGTCACGGCGAGGGGTTCTCCTAGGATGGGGAGGTGACTATGGATCTGGTTCAGACTGCGGCCCATGGGTTCTCTTTAAGGTCCCTACATGGTCCTCTACCTGATCAAACCTATTGGCTAAGTGTTCAAGTCTATTATGGGTTTGGGTATTGGACTGGGTCAGCTGAGTCATCTGGGTAGTCATCTGGGCCATGGATTGGGCTAGCTGCTCAGTGAGTGCATTAATCTTGGCTTCAAGGTTATCCATGGGTTCAACCAAAGGTGGAGATGGTGGATGATATGATGCTCCTGATCTAGTGCTCATCATGCAAGACTCAACACTGACTCGACTACAGCTGCCTAGACCTAGAGCCCAATCAGAATGGGTTGACTCAACTTACAGACAACTCAAATCCTAATCCTTCAATCTGGCCAAGTAAGAGATGGAATGGTGGGAGGCCCCCCTGCTCTTGTAAAGACCCAATTAAGGAACCACCGATCTGCTTAGGTCATTTGATATTGTATCTCTTGCCTAGACACCAGTATCCAGTAATAGAAAATGAATTGGGTGCACTAGTCATCCCACAATGACAGAACCCGACCAATGGGTGTCCCTAGCCCACTAGGGCAAATTAAGTCTAGTTAATTTTAGATTAGGCTTGGGACCGAATGCAAGGGATGTGGTTTTAGGCTAAGGAGAGGTTATCAACTCCTCCCCTTATCTGACATATAGAAAATGCCCTTAAGATAATTTATGCAATGATGGTAGGTAGATGAAGATGCAAATTAGGGTTTAGGTGTTTTGGTATTTTTTGAATATACGTATTTTTTTTGGATTTTCTTAAACAGAAAGATAATTGCAGATTATGATCTAATATACAGAAAATATGCTAAAATTAAAGATATACAAAGATTACACTAAAAAAACCTTGAACTTTCCGAAATCGACTTTGTTGCCAAAATAAAGCAGAACTATTCTTAGGCAGTGTTTTGGCTGGAAGAAAATCCACATATCGAAATAATTCCTGAAAAAACTTTGTAAATTAATTTGAATTATTAAAATTCACAAAAATAAGTTTTAGAATTTTTTGAGTTCTATACTAGCAGAAACAATTAAAATAATAGGGTATATACTAAAAGACCAAAAATGAAGAAAATCCTAAGGAACTCTTGTGTTCTTCTTCAGGGGTCAATTCACAGCGACACCCCTACCACCATAGGAGATCCTGTCGATTAGGAAAGAGGGTTTTGAATCCCTACTAGTCTTCTATTACCAGATGGCCATGGTGAAGCACTCGATCCGAATATCCAAAAAAAACTGAGCCCAAACAGGCTCTGATACCAAATGATGCGGAACTATATTTGCATGCAATTATTTTTTTGTGTTTCAAATATTGAGGAATATGTTTTAATCCCGAAGATCATACCAATAAACTAAGTAGAGAGTTCTATATGAAATTAAGAAGCAAAAAGCATGCATAATAGAACCTAAAAAGTGATAGAAAGTGGACCGCCAAGGCTGAGAAGTCTCGATTGGACTAGTTCATCTTCAACAAAGCATCTAGCAGGTAGAGGGGGTGTACCTGACAATGGTTGATGCACCTGGTGTAGATCATATGCGAAGGGATCCCTCTCGCTCCCAGATGCGGCCTGGAAAATCAAGCTAGAGACCGCGGATTCCTGGCTTTCTGCTCGATGATCCAATTGCAGCCCGGCTGGAGTCGTTGGATTCGTAGAAGCTGAGAGACTTGCAAACAGCCATTCTAGGGTTAGAAAATAAAGCATAGATAGAGAGTTAATTGAAAAACCAGCAAGGGGATGAAGGTGTTTGAAGAGGGCGGCTAGGGCTTGGAGAGACAGATGGAGGCTGGAGGCTGGCGCAGGACACCAGGAAGAAGAAGGGCTCACACAGAATCCCTTTCTAGCACACAGCAGGTAGCACACAGCAAAGTTGTAAACTTAATATTATTTCATGAAAAAGTTGTCTTGATACAAGAGATTAGAGCCCTTTAAATTGACTCTTAGACTTGGCCCCCAAGTAAGGTTAAAAGAGACTTTACATAGGACTTTTAATCCAAATCAAACTCTAGCTAGAAAACATGGTAGGCTAGGTAGAAAAAATTCCTAAATTCCCTCCCTCTCTCACTTGCCTTGGTAGGCCAAGGGAGGTGACCCTAGTGGCCGACCAAGGGGTGGTGAGCATAAGCTTGGCACCCCTTGGTTCTCTTCCTGGGCCCTAATTGGCCCAATCTGCTTCAGGCTACGGTCCAGGGCTTCAGGGTTTCAAAATTGTCTTCCAGGCTTCTGATTTTCTTCTCCTAGGCCTTCCATGGTCTTCAAAACTTCTAGTTGGGTTAGACTTCACTTTGACTAGTTGGTCTTCACTTGTACTTGGGCGGCATGTCTTCACTTGTACTTAGACTGACATGTACTGAACTATGAAAGATGACTAGCTCAACATGAGCTGACTAGTACAGGACTCAAGTAATAAAAAGACAACTCTGATCGACTAAGCCTTTATTATAAATGGACTCAGATGCTGCTAATTAATCCATAGAGGGTTGAGAAGCCTCTGTCTTATTTTGGTGCCTTTGGTGTCCCCACCAAATGTATTCCTAGAAGACCTCCCTGATTGTTTACCTCTATTAAGGGACATTCAACATGCTATAGACTTGGTCCCAGGAGCTACCTTGCTGAATTTACCTCATTATAGGATGAATCCTACCAAACATAAGGAATTACAAAGGCAAGTTAAGGATCTTCTTAAGAAAGGATTTATAAGGAAAAGTTTGAGCCCATATGCCATTCCAGCTCTCTTGACTCCCAAGAAAGATGGTACTTGGAGAATGTGTGTTGATAGTAGAGCAATCAATTCGATTACAGTGAAGAATAGGTTTCCCATATCCCAACTTGATGACATGCTAGACATGATGGCCTGTGCTACCATATTTTCAAAGATAGATCTTAAGAGTGGCTATCATCAAGTTAGAATTAGGCCTGGGGATGAATGGAAGACTGCATTTAAGACCAAGGATGGCTTGTACGAATGGTTGGTGATGCCTTTTGGCTTATTGAATGCACCAAGTACTTTTATGAGAATAATGACTCAAGTTTTGAAATCTTTAATTGAAAAATTCATAGTAGTATATTTTGATGACATCCTCATGTATAGTAAGAATAAGAAGGATCACTTAGACAATCTTCAGCATGTTTGTCAAGTTCTTAGAGGAGATAATCTTTATTCAAATTTGAAGAAATTTAGTTTTATGACTCCGAGGATTATTTTCCTAGGCTTTGTAGTGACTGCTGAAGGAGTATCTGCAGACCTCGAAAAGATAAAATCCATAGTTGAGTGGCCTATCCCTAAGAAAGTTCATGATGTTCGAAGTTTTCATGGTTTAGTTACTTTCTATAGGAGATTTATTCGAAGGTTTAGTATGATTGTTGCACCGATAATAGATTGTATGAGGAAAGGAGCTTTTGAATGGTCAAAGGACACCAATAGGGCCTTTCATGATATTATGGACAAAATGACCCAAGCCCCAATTCTGAGGCTACCCGATTTTTCGAAAGTCTTTGAGGTTGCTTGTGATGCCTCAAGGGTAGGAATTGGAGGAGTCTTGAGTCAGGAGAATCACCAGGTTGCATTCTTTAGCGAGAAATTAAATGATGCTAGGTTAAAATATTCTACTTATGATAAGGAATTGTATGCGGTGGTTCAAGCACTTAGGTACTGGACACACTACTTGCTACCGCAAGAGTTTGTACTATATTCTGATCAATAAGTTCTTAGATTCCTTAACTCGTAAAAGAAGTTGAATGCTAGGCATGGAAAATGCGTTGAATACATTCAAGCCTATACTTTTGTTTTAAGACATCAATTGGATACTGATAACAAAGTTGTTGATGCATTGAGTAGAAGATTTATGCTCTTAAATTGTGTTAGCACTAGAGTAGTTGGATTTGAGAAATTAAAAGATGAATATGAAGATTGTTTGGACTTTGGTGAAATCTATAAGGCAATTAATCAAGGACCATCTAGCTCATATAGTGAGTACTCTATTCAAGATGGTTATCTTTTTAGGGAAAGTAAGCTATGTATTCCTAATACTTCACTTAGAGACTTCTTGATTTGGTAAATACATGCTAGAGATTTAGCTAGACACTTCGGTATAAATAAGATAATTTTAGCTCTAGAAGACCAATTCTTTTGGCCGAATCTTAAAAGGAATGTTGCTTAAATAGTTGCTAGATGTCAAACTTGTGCTATTGCCAAATAGCAGAAGCAGAACACTAGCTTATACACCCCACTTCCTGTACTGGATTGTCCATGGCAAGACCTTAGTATGGACTTTATTCTTGGATTACCTAAAATCATTAGGAGAAATGATTCTATATTTGTAGTGGTTGAGAGGTTTTCAAAGATGGCACATTTTCTACCATGTTCCCAAACCTATGATGCTTCTAAGGTAGCCAAGTTATTTCTGAATAAAGTAGTAAGACTACATGGTTTTCCTAGAACCATAGTATCCGACAGGGATGTACGGTTCACCAGTTATTTCTAGAAAACACTCTAGCATTTATTAGGGACAAAACATAAATTTTCTATAGCTTATCACCCTCAAACTGATGGCCAGACTAAGGTTGTGAATTGTAGTCTAGGAAACTTGTTGAGAAGTTTAGTTGGAGAGCATACTGACAATTGGGACCTATTACTGTCTAGAGCTGAATTTGCATACAATAGCTCAGTGAATAGGTCTACCAAAAAAAGTCCTTTTGAAATTGTTCATGGGTACAAACCTCGAAAACCTCTAGATCTCATTCCTTTACCCATGCATGAACTTATCTCAGAGTCTGCTGAGTCATATGCTGAGCATGTTAGAGAGTTGCATAAAGAGAAAAGTAAATAAATTAATGAAAGCAACGATTCATATAAACATATGGCTGATACTAAGAGAAGACTCAAGGAATACAATGAAGGAGAGACTTTGTCATGGTTAGGCTACGACCTGAATGGTTCCCACCTAGAACCATGAAAAAGTTACATGCTCGTAGTAGCGGACCATACAAAGTGATTAGGAAAATTGGGTCTAATGCCTACGTGCTCGAGTTACCACCTGAACTAGGTGTTAGTCCAACTTTCAATGTTTCAGACCTTATCGAGTATTGGGAGCCAATGTTGATTCCTAGTGAGTCATTTGGGGCTGATCCAATCCTAGAGAGTGAGCCAACCCAAGTGTGTCACCTGCCATACCACCGCCTGGAAAGACAGGATCGAGCAGATCTTAGATGACATGATTATCACTACTCAGGGCAAAGATTATCAGTGTTATCTGGTTCGTTGGCAAGGACGACCTTAGACTAATGATTCTTGGATCACCAGAGAGGACTTGCAGAGAGTTGACCCAGACTTACTAGAGCACTATCATAGCAACATTGATCCATACTTGACAGGGTCGAGTTTCTTCCACCTAGGGAGAATTAGTGTGGACACCAGGGCTAGAAAATATCGACAGATTGAACCCACATTCCTGTGGATCATCTATGAATAAAGCCCTAAACCCAACCCTTTTTACTAACTATAAATATTTTATTTTAAATTCTGTTATATAGGTATAGTTGGGTTTAGCCCTTTTTACCAACTGTAATTAGGATTTTTATTTTTTAACCTTTTGGGCCAAACCCCTTTTACCAAGTTGAACCACTTGTTTACATGTCTTGCCTATTGATCAAATTAGGTTCCAATTGATCAAGTGGGGCTTTAGTTATTTGGTTTTGAGTCTTATAATAATTAGTCCTGTAATACAAGGGGGACCCAATTGAAGACCAATGTGACTTCATGTGATCTCATGTGACAACCCAACATCCCATGTGCTAGTTCAATGTTGGCACCACATGTCATTCACTCCTTGATGCCACCTCATCACAAGCCACCTCATCAAGTGAAGGATGCCCAAGCCATCTCAACTGCCCACATGTCATGCCATTTCATTTTGGGACAGCCACTCCATGTCACTCCCTATTAGTCGGCCCATGTGAAAGAAAATAGGGCCCATATTAAAAAATAATTGGCGCCCCTCCTTTTTAAGATAAGTAAATGAGAAGGAGTCTTCATCTTTGGTACCATTCACTTCAAGTAATTCATGCCAAATCCAAGGAGTCGGCCCACTCTTCCTATCCTCTTTCCAATGCCAAATTCCAAGGAATTTCATTTTAACTTGTCCCCAAAAGTGGAGAAGGTTGGAAGGATTTGGTGCTTCAAGTGTTTTGATCAATTAGGTTCTAAGTTGCTTAAGTTTCCATAACTCAAGAGCCTCACCAAAACTCTTAAGTTTTCTTCTATCTAGATTGGAGAATCCACTTGCCTGCAAGAGCCCACATCATCCAAACTCCAGAGTCCAGCAATCAAGGCCAAGTGATGGAGCCATCTTGACCCTACATCATGACAACTCACCTTATCCTCATCTTGGCACCCAAATGAGATGAGAGCCCCATGTTATCGCCCACATTGGAGAGAGGTCTAGATCAGCCCAGAGACAAGAGTCTAGGATGCCCAAAGCAAGGATTCTAGGAGTTGTAGTCCAAGGAAAAAAAGGTCTAGTCTTTATATCCCTTACACCACTGGTTGAGGGTCTATAAATACCCCATCAACCCCTCCTTTGTATTATTATTATTCATTCATCAATAAAGATGTTATTCTGTCCAATTCCTTTTCTATGTGCATCGCAGGGTGTGAGGCCCTTTCCTTTGTTCTACGGAGCATCACGGGGTATGAGGCCCTACCTATCCAGCAATCAAAAAACCCTAGCCACCACTTCTAACCCTTCTCTTTCACTATTCTTTCCTTCCTTACCTCTTTCTAATTTTATCTTTCTTTGCTGAGTGTTTGCAGGTGATCTGGAATCAAAGTCAGGTGTTCTTGCCTCGGAACCAGCATCGCGAGAGATCGGAGCCCGAGGATCAAGATATTGAAGCCCTACCACAGAATCTTGAGTCCAGTCAAATCTGCATCGGAGAGACGGTTCTTCATTGATAATACTTAAAAGTGTTGGGTTTCAAGGAGATCATTATGCAACTTAGTACGACTGAATTATAAAATTTCATGTATAAAGATAATACTTTATCAGTTAGAAACCCTAATTCCCAAGATCCCTTATTCGATTACAACTAATATGTCATAAAAGAAAGTTAATGAAACATACCTAGAGCGCTATATTCCACTTCTTCCACTAGACTTACAAGTGTAAGTCCTCCAACGATGATCCACACAAGATTTGAAACAAAGAAGAACTCCTTTTTGAAGTTGCTTGCCCAGGTAGGACTCTTTCGGCAGCCTTTTAGACTTTGGCCTTTATAGGACTCACTATCCCACTATAGGACTCTTTGGACACTCTTCTAAACCACTCTTGGTTTTAGGACAACCCTCCTTTAGGACCCCTTAGGCTTATATCCTAAAACAAAGCCTTGTCTTAATAAAAAAGACCTTGTCTTAACAAGACAAGTCTTGTCTTAAAGAAAGGAAGAGGGAGAGGGAAAAACTCAGATGGATAATACGGTAGAATCTAGACTCCTATTTCAGATGATTGAATGAATATCATCTCATTCCACTGTACACCCTTTAAATAGTTTCTTAAGGGGCGTGAAACACATCCCAAAATCTCTTATCAGATATGTTTCTTCATATCTGATAAGACTCTTTAGGATTCAGGAGTCTTATCTGACATCTCTTCATGTCCAAATGAAACCTTATCACGCCACATGGCATGTACCAGTCTCTGGAAGAGCCAAGAGGCATCTTCTCATTTCCCAAAAGTTAGAGAAAATCGAAGAGATCTGAAAGTAGAAGGACTCTGCTTCAACCGTGCACCCTCTCATGAAAAGTCGCAACCTTTCATGTGCGCTATTCATCCTTTCCTTCTTCATGCCAATTCAAAAATCATTGACCAGTCAAATCCTTCATGAAAGGGCGTGGAGATAAAGATAAAGATTAGAAGAAGTCCAATCAATAGAAGAAACTCATCTGCAGAAGGTCTCTTGGTCCTTTCTGTGTGCCAAATAAAAAGTCGCTTCTCTTCACAATTTGATCAACCATTTTCCACACCATATGCTACCTTTGATAAAGTCAAAGTATATGCAATATGGGTGTCAAATGAAAGGGCATTAAATAAGCTTTCCAATAATATAAATTTTTTTCGAGCAGAGAACTATAGATCCTTTTAGGCCCTTTTGAATGCCAATAAGTCATTTAGGTACCAAGAGTCCTATGCCTTAGGGACTCTTCATAATTTCGAGATAAAACCTCCAAAAGATATCAGATAAAATATGATAAATTCATCCTACTTAGAAAATAACCCAATTTAGGTCTCCCATAAATTGGTTAGTCCATTTAGCAAGCAACCAGACCCAATCCAATTGGGTTTAGGAATTAGGTTAGCCTACACATGCTAATGTATCCACTAGCTAACCAATTAGGATCCTATGACCCTAATTAAATCATGAATGACTTCCTTGTCTAATTCTCTAGTGTGTGTGACCCATTGGGTTCCATATCTAGCTAGCAGTAGGTTTAGGTTTGAGCTGATTCGATCCAATCGAACCCGATTGACCTAATTAGGTCAAACTAGCTCATCTAATTGTCCAATTTGAACCATCCATCGAATTGACTCATGAAACCAATCCAATTGGTTCATGAATACCTAGAAAATAAGATTGATGTCTAGCAACGTGTCATGCCTACCCGGGAGATAAGGAATTTGGTTGAAATTATCAAAATACCCTTTAGTAGTAAGTTACCGTGCAATTCAATCTTTCGATCTCACATTATCCCGATTAAGTGATAGGTATGGATAGATGTCAAACCCTAACACTTAATCATATCAAATCTCAACTCGATAGTGAGGACTCAGCTGATGACTTATTAGATTCCACTAATCTCATCCTGCTTTGATCAAAGGCTCCTTAAGTTACTCATCGAAGAGATTGCATAGGATAACAATTTCTCTTGCTAGGAATGATCGATTCCTTGTTGGTCCACTCATATCCTCCATACACCTTCCACCATACCCAGAACACCCAGTATATGTCATAATGGCATGAATGAGTATGAACCAAAATATAGCTTAGTGTGCATAAGGAACCATGGTGACCTCACGTCTAAAGATCACATGCACAACTCCTACTCAGGGATCTATCTTTTGACAAGTAGTAAGACTTCCATAAGATAGTCCCAGTACGGATCAGTTCAGTGTACTCATACCCTGATGAGCACCCTTATCCTTGTATTAATGTCTCTACACAAGTGGTTGTGAGACCAGCCACTCTCATCATCTGAGCATACATAGGATAAGCTAGTCTTACCAGATTCATCGATCCCCGAATCAATGCTCCAACGACTAGAAACATTTTAGATTAGGGTTTATAGAAAATTAGGTCTCACTGTTATGAACTTCATCATAACCCTAATTCCATTGCTCTAATCTATGGGGTTCATCATAATCATAAATAAGACACAACAGTATATGATGAAAAACAGATGCCTTTATTAATATATAATGTCATCCAAGAGTTGGAAGAATACAATAAAAAGGTCCTTACAATGATTAGCTCTAATGGCACTTTTCTATCAAAAACCTCTTCCTTTCTCTTTGATCTTTGAATAGTTGAAAGTTGACCCTAGTTTACGGTGGTTTCTTAGCCACCAAATCCTGATTTTCTTGCTTACTTGTTAGGTTTACTTGAGGGTAGTTAACTAGAACTGGTTTACTTTATTGTTACCTTTGAGTCTTCTTAAAAATCTGAAAAAAATATAAAAAAAATTTATCTCTTTTTTTCTATGATAATTAGGACTTATTAACAATAATTTATTTTTAATTATTGTCCCGCATCATCTCTTCTTCTTGCAGCTGGGCCCTGATCTGTACCATCTTCGACGGATCTATGCCGAGGGGGCATGATAACAGGTGCTCGATTGGACTGCCCTTGGGGTCCTACATTCTTTGGTCGAGGTTGCCGACATCGAGGTCCTCCTCGGCACTCCTAGTTCTGGGGATGACTTGCAAGCAATGTTGGATCGACTGAGGTGCCCTCCTTATCTTCCCTATGCCATAGGGGGTTGGGAATTGTACCAACAGCCATTTTGTAGATATGATCATGTTGAGCAAATTGAGCCCGGGGTGGCCTAAAATTATGTTATAGACTAAAGGGAGACTAACAACAGTAAAGGTCATCTTGACTGTACTCTGTCATGGTGGTGACCCGGTCGTGACAAGGAGAGTAATCTCTCCTTCCACCCCCACTGAGTCTCTAATAAAACTGACAAGGGGGGTATGCACCGACTTCAGTTGCGGAGAAGACAAATTCATCCGGGAGAAGTCATCATAAAATGACATCTATCAAACTTCCACTGTCGACTATAATCCGTTTTACAGGATGCCTTGCTACTATCATTTCGACAACAACAGCATCGTTATTTACATTTTCATCCCTATGTCCCTTCTCCATCATAAAGGAAAGTACATTTTTTGACCCCCCCCCCCTGCTCAAGTTCTCTTGGAGGTGCGCTCTATTCCCCATAATATCATATCCATAGGCTTCTCGGTGGATCGGTTGTCAACCGAAGGGACGGAGGAAGAGCTACAAGTGCCTGAGGTTCCGTAGGGACCTTGTCCCCTACGAACTTCCCGAGGTAGCCCCTCCTTATGAGATCTTCAATCTCCCTTTTGAGGTGGTGGCATTCCTTAGTGTCGTGACCATGGTCACTGTAAAATTGGCAGTACTTTGACTTGTCGTGACCATTTAATAGCCTCAGTAGGGGAGGGCGGCGTAAGTAATGCTTGCCCTCAATTTCCATCAGGATCTTCGACCTCGGGGCGAGGAGAGGAGTGTATCTTTCCTCTGAGAGGGGGCCACTCTTCGACTTCGGATCAGTTCAGAGGTTCGAGGTCGGCCTGGACCTCTGTACCCCAAAGATCCCTCCTAGAGGTTGCTTCTTCGATAACTTCTCATTCAGCTCCCTTCTAGTGTGGTCCGCCTCCTCCACTCGAATGTACTTGTGGACCCAGAAGAGGAGGTTGGAGTAAGTCTTCAATGACTTTTTATCTAGGGAGTAGGTCAGGCGGGATGTTCTAAGCCCCCTCTTTAATGCTAGCATGATGAAAGGCTCATCCAGATTGTAGATTTCTAGGATGGCGACCTTGAAATGGGCCATGTAGTCCTGCAAGGGCTCATGGTCCTGTTGTCGAATGGAGAAAATGTTGTCAGCTTCTTGCAGCACCTTCCAACAGGCATCGAAGTGTGCCATGAACTTTCTTTCCAGTTGTGCAAAGGAGCTGATACTCTCAGGCTCGAGGCGGGTGAACCATACTCGAGCTACCTTCTGGAGCGTGGCCAGGAAGGCAATATAGAATAGGGCATCCGTCACCCCCTGGACTCTCATGAGAGCCTTATAGCTCTCCAGGTGGTCCAGGGGATTAGTGGTCCTGTCGTAGGGGTCCACTTGAGGCATGCAGAACTGGCTGGAAATCGGTTCCTCTTGGATCTCTCAGGAGAAGGGGGTCGGGCATCATGCCCATTGGCTTACGAGGGGAGCCCTGCATGTTGGCAAATTGGCAAGAAAGTCCTGCCAGCTTATGCTCTTGTTCCTCTAGGTGCTTTTCAACAAAGTGCCTGATAGCCTCAATGGTGGAACCTTCTGCCAAGGCTGTAAGGAGATAGGGATGTCGGCTGAGAGGGGTCATGATGGGAGGCCTTGTGGTGTTGTGGTCGAAGATCGAAGACCAGCCCTCCCGGTCAGCTGACCCACTCCACTGCCTCTTCGTCGGGGTCCATTGGCTTCCCTAGGGGTCAATTATGGCCCAGGGGTGCGACGGTCTTCCTTAAAAGGAGCACAGGCTACCGCAAGCCCAGTGGCTAGGGCTGCGAGTGTCCCCGACTGTTGCTAGGTGGCCAAGGATCGATGCTGATGCTGTAGCTACCGCAGTGCCATGGTCAGACTCTGGATCTGCTGGAAGAGTATGGCTAGCTGGGAGTTCGCTGGAGGTGGCTACGATTGAGCCGAGAGTTCCCCCTTTGGGCTGTGCAGGGCCCCATGAAAAAGAGGGTCCCTTGCACGGCTGGTGGAGGTTTCCCACGTGCATGTCACCACCATGTCACGGGTGGAGCTTCTTTGAGCGACTAGTCTGCCCCCTACCTGGTGTGCCAATCTGTTGCCACCTAGATCGTTATGGCCCGCAGCTTCTATGTGGCACCGGGTTATACCTTTGTTGCCCAGTATCCAACGTGCAAACCTGGTCCTACAAAATAAAGGAGACCCGCGCTGGGGATCCTAATAAGGGCACCCTGATGGTCAAGTCAGTGGGACGATCTAGAGGAACAGATCCTCCAAAGTAGATCTCAAGCCGGTCTCCATGCTTGGAGGTTCAGAAAGAAAAGAACGGGGTAAGAGTTTTGGTGGAGGAAGAAAGCTCGAGCAATGATGGCTGTGTCAGTGGAGACTCTTCCGACGAGTTCTCTGGTAGCCTCGGAGTGCTCTCTGTTGCTACCTCTTCCTCTACCTGTTATTGCTTACCTCCTTCGAAGGCCCTTTCTTTTTTTATAAATGGAAGGTACTTCCTATTACTAGCCTTAGGTATGCCCTCTCCCTCCTCCCCTCCCTCAGGGATGCTGTGAGGTCAATGGTGGGTGGTCTTTGGGGATCGCACCCGGGCCCCTTCCTTTTTCATGGCTAAAAGTTATACCGTGAGCTCTGATGCCCTAGTAGGATGTCCTGTTTGGAGAAATTTGGCAAGGCCTCAATCCGGAGGTAGATGCTCTAGGACTCGAGGCCCCCAGTGCAACCCTCTTCTTTGAGGTAGTGTAGATGGTCGGTGGAGGGGCGTAGCATCTCGAGTGGCGCATCCTTCCCTAACCGGTGTAAGCAGTGACCTAAAGGGACCTAGGCATTCCAACAAGATGGCTCCCCGTAGGTCGGCACGCTCTCCATTCATAGGCTTCGGGGGCGGGCCGCTTCCCACCTGGCATGCTAGCTTCATGGCTGACCTTGACCATGGGTAGACCTCGAGTTAGGCACCCCTTCTCAGTCAAAGGGCACGCGGCTCAAGGGAGCTTGACTTTAGTCGGGGACTCGACCCTGAAAAAGTCACCCTGGTGAAAGGTCTCGAGGCCTAAGGAGTGACAGCTCGACTTCGATCGAGGGCTAGACCCTGAGGGAGCCACCCTAGTGGAAGGGCTCAAGGCTCGAGCAGCGGAAGCTCAACTTCGGTCGGGGGCTCGACCCTGAGAGAGTCACCCCGATGGAAGGGCTCAAAGCTGGAGGAGCGGGAGCTCTACTTCGACCGGGGGCTCGACCCTGAGGAAGCACCCCAATGGAAGGGCCCAAGGCTCGAGAAGCAGGAGCTCGACTTTGGCAAGGGGCTCGACCCCGAGGGAGCCACCTCGGCAGAAGGGCTCAAAGGTGGAGGAGTGGGAGCTCGACTTCAGCCGGGGGCTCGACCCTGAGGGAGCCACCCCGGTAGAAGGGCTTGAAGCTGGAGGAGTAGGAGCTCAACTTTGACCGGGCGACCCTGAGGGAGTCACCCTGGCGAAAGTGCTCAAGGCTCGAGGAGCGGGAGCTCGACTTCGCCCGAGGGCTTGATCCCAAGGGAGCCACCTCGGTGGAAGGGCTCAAAGCTGGAGGAGTGGGAGCTCGACTTCAATTGGGGGCTAACCCTAAGGGAGCCACCCCGATGGAAGGGCTCATGGCTCGAGGAGCGAAGCTGGCATGGCGATCCTTGCTAGTGCGACTTCCTCCCAGGTTCGAGGGGGACTACATTTGAGTCAGCTTGGATACGATATGAGTTGGCTTAATCTTTAAATGAATAGATTCGATCTTAGTTCACCAAAATCCATCTTTTTATTTTTTACTATTGAGTCAACTTAGATTGTTGGGGTTGACTCAGTTGCCATTCATTCAAAAAATCAATCTTCTGTATAGCACTATTGGATTAACTCAGATAATTGAGATCGACTTGGTTTCTATTCAAGTCAGTTTAGTTGACATTTAGATCGACTCGGTTTTTAGCCTCCAAAATATAGCTTCTATATTTTTTATCTACCCCTATCAAGTCAACTTGATTTTCATTCAAATCATCTTGGTAACATATTGGCTGAAACTCTTTGTATGCCAAGCTAAAACTTTTATGCAAGGCTTAAACTTTGAACTTTTTTTTAAAAAAAATTGATTGCACATCCCAATACACTATTTTGCTTAAATTTTACTAGATTTTCCTTTTTCTTGGAACTTCAAAAATATATTTTTTACATCAAGATTTAATACCCTTAAACCTTTCTTTTAATACTTTAACATTTTCTGAAACATGAACTTATTCAAATTATTAATCATATTATATACATAAATATTTTGTTATTCATCAAAATCAATCCTTGAGACCAATTTTTTTCTTTTTGATGGTGATGATAAAACTTTGAGTATATAAGCAAATAAAATATAGATATTATAGCACTATTAAAGATTTTAGAGTAGTTCAAGAAGTATTGATTTTGCAAAATTCCATAATAACATTTACTTTAGATATTTTCATTACTTTGGTATCAAAGTATTTTAGAGTTATCAGTGCAATTCTCAAGAAATTACATATTAAGTATCTAAGTATATGAATTACAGATTGAGTATCAGTGCATATTACAGTATTGAGTCTCACTATCATGTATATCAAATATGTATCAAATACCAAAGCATAATATCAATGACAATATCAAGGTATTAGTGCATAATGCCAAAGTATCAGAACATAGTATCAAAGTATCAAAATATATTACAAGATATAGTTATCAAGGTATCAGAGCATGTTATAAGTATCAAAATATATAGTTGCAATTTCATTACAAAAATCTAATATATATCATTTCAAAAATCTAATATATACCTTCTGATGACTCATTTATATATTTTCTTCTCCTTTCATCTAATAGACATAAGTGAAATAGCTCCCCTTATGTAAAATTTTTAGAAGAAACTAGAATCGATGTAAGAAATATGAGGGATGCCAGTCATAAAGCAAATACAAATTATATAAAAATATCATGGATACCATTCATGACA
The DNA here is from genome assembly GCA_021397845.1 of Areca catechu. NCBI lineage: Eukaryota > Viridiplantae > Streptophyta > Magnoliopsida > Arecales > Arecaceae > Areca > Areca catechu. The sequence continues at coordinate 39,027,901 of CM038048.1, forward strand.
AGATAAGATGTCATAAAATGGCACGAAGAGTGCACTACATACAAAAAGTGATATTATCCAAGAAGTGCACTGAGATACAACTATAAGATAAAAAAAGTGCCAAAGATAAAATAGAAAGCAATACATAGATATCATCCTATGATATATCTAAAAGATCCTAAACATCTAGCTCTAGTTATCTAAGCATATCTCTAAAATGATTAAGGAGCCTGCTAGAAGAAGGATGAGTTGTCTAGCTCCTAGTCCTAGTGGATGGTCTTGTGATAAAAGGCAAATGCCTCGTAGAAGATCTATGATAGGTCTTAACCAAAGTAGAAGGTCTTGGCTGGCTAAGGATATACTATGAAGTACAAGGAGTGGAGATCCTAAGAAGTATCCTGCTAGAAGCTATAATTGCTAAAGAAAATACTGGAGATGCCACTAAAGATGCCAGTGGAGCTACCTGAGCTGCTTATGTTGCCATAGTCTCAACAATGAGAGATAAAGTATGAGAACAAAAAGCATCCCCATATGCTGAAACATGCCTAGGTGATCAATGGCAACTCAAATGTCTGCAAAACCAACATCCAATCACTATTAGAGTTTGTCAGTCTCAATAGATATTGCAGAATCTCTAGAGTGCTTAAAATTCCATCTCATCTCTATTTGGATCCCATCGACTTTGTCAGATAATACCTAAATCTCAATCCTTATAGATCAACTCACTATCTTGACAATCCTCTGCACCATCTGATCATCTAGTCTACTAGAGTGGGAAGGAGTATCGAGAGTCCTGGGGGATAAGGCTAGAACTGCAAGAGATGCTTGAGCTACATCAGGTGCTCTGGGTGGAGAGGATGGCTCTGCTCTCTGAGGAGATAACTTTGATCTCTCCTAACCAGATATCCTGCGAACCAATGGCCACCAATCTTTTGGTATGCCATCCTATAAAGGGTCAGGTCATAGTACTCATCGTGACTCAGTAATTTCTTGAAGGATTCACCTTCAAGAGAGATATCAAATGCCTTAAACATCATAGTTAGAATCAAACCATAAGGTAAATAGACATTCACTCTCTCAGCTATCTCTCTCATCTAAATCATCATCATATGAGGCAGACTCATCGATGTACCCTGAATTAAATGGCACATAACAACCAACTCCCTTTCAAAAACAAAGTCAAAACTACTAGTCTTCAAAAGGAAAATCTATCCAACAATGTGATGTAGAAGCATTGTCATGTTAGTTGATAAAGTATTAGCCACAATATCTCCAATCCCACCAACATTGTCACGATCTAAAGACATCTCAAATTGTTCTTCCTCTCAGCTAATCTTTCAAGTACAGTACCCTAAGAGGAGATGCCAAGAATATATCTTAGGATAAAATCAACTAGTATAATCTCAATCCCTTTGATTGATGAAGTAATTCCTCCAGAAATCCTTTTCAAATTTTTATAAAATTTTCTTACTTTCCTAGGGTAGATCAAGATATGATCTTATAGAACTCCTACCCTTAGGCTCTAATCCATTGGCAAAAGAGAAATCCACTATTATCAAAGAATTCAAGATTTATCCACCTATCCATTGTGATATGATAGCTTTGCCGGTCATTCTTTCAATTAAAGCATAGGAAGGAGAAGGTACCAGTGCAATGATAGTGGGCTTAATTTGAGGCTGGGTTGATGGAACCACTTCTTCCCTAGTAGCCTCTCTCCTTTTCCTTTTCACTTTCTCTAGTGGCTTGTACTATTTCCGACCAAAGGAGCTTCAATCTTTGACCAAGCTACTTCCTAGAGCCCATCCTTCATGGAAACAGTAGGGATTTGATGGAAAATAGAGGGAATAGTACCAAATCAAGGATATTTGATAGATGGAAGGATAAGATGAGAGAAAACACTATTCTAGGATTAGAAGAAGACCTTTTGACCAAAAATAGGGATCCTCCTTTTAAATCAGAAATCCATCATCGAGCCGACTCGAATGGATTGCAGAGTCAGCTTTGACTCGAGTTGACTTGGACTTAGGATTCGAGTCAACTCAAATCAAGGTTAGGGATAAAATTCAAAAAATAGTCAAAATGAATTTTGGAAGATTTTGAAAGTGTGAATTCAAAGAAGATTAAACATATAAGGATTCTCCTAGATAAGGAAAGTTGGTCTTAAGAAGAGATTTAATTAAAAAGATCACAAATACCTAATTCTTCTCTAATTATACTAAATATATCCTCTCTCGAGGGCTTAGTAAAAATGTCAACTAATTGCCTATTAGTAATAAGAAAATCAATTATTACATCACTATTTTGAACATGATCTATTATGAAATAATATTTTTTTAAAATATATTTATCTCTTGAATACAAAATTAGATTTTTAGTTAAATTTATTTCACTGGTATTATTACATCTTATCAAAATATTATTTAGTTTGACACCAAAATCTTCAAGTTGTTGCTTAATCTATAAGATTTGAGCGCAATAACTTTCAATTGCAATGTATTCGACCTCAGCCATAGATAATGCCATCAAATTTTTTTCTTACTAAATCATAAGATTAATTTAACTCCAAAAATTGACAAGTTCTACTAGTACTTTTTCTATCCAATTTATAACTAGCAAAATCAGGATCATAATATTTAATTAATTCAATAGAAGACTATTTTGAATGTCATAAACCAATATTTATAGCGCTAGATAAATATTTAAAGATCTTTTTAATAGCAAGTAAATATATTTTTTTTAGGATTAGACAGATATCTTATATACATACAAATATTAAATATTTTATCTAGTCTACTAGCAGTAAGGTAGAGCGATGATCCAATTATATCTTTATAAGATTTTTTATATACACTCTTATCTTTTTCATCTTTATCAAGCTTACAAGAGAAGCTCATGGGTGTGCTAATTTTTTTAGAATTCTCCATCCCAAGTTTTTTAAGTATTTTTCTTGTATACTTTGTTCAGTTGATGAAGATTCTCTTATTTGTTTACTTTATTTGGAGTCCAAAAAATCATGCTCATTTCAAACTCTTCCTACATTAACTTTGTAAATTCTTAATAAAGAAGTCCATTAGTAGCACCAAAGATAATATTATCTATATAGATTTGAACAATTAGCAAATCATCACTTTTTTTAAAAAAAATAAGGTAGTATCTACATTTCCTCTAATAAAATCATTTTGAAGTAAAGATTTACTTAAATATTTATACCATGCATGAGGGACTTGTTTTAAGCCATATAATTCCTATGTAGTTTGTAAACATGATTTGAAAAATTATGATTTTTAAAAATAAGTGATTATTTAATATACACTTCTTCAAAAATAAAATCATTTAGAAATATACTTTTAATATCTATTTGATAAAGTTTGAAAACTATAAAACAAGCAAAAGGAAGTCGTAGTCTAATAGCTTCTAGTCTAGCAACTAGTGCAAAAATTTTATTAAAATCAATACCTTCTTCTTAGCTATATCCTTTTGCTACTAATCTAGTTTTATTTCTTATAACTATACCATGTTCATCTAATTTATTTTTGAAAATATATTTGGTTCCAATGATATGGTAATCTATAGATTTATCTATAAGGGTCCATACTTTTTTTCTTCCAAATTAGTTAAGTTTTTCTTGCATAGGATTTATCTATTCATAATTATTTTTAGCTTTTGTAGATTTTGGTTCTATTTATGACACAAAAGCTAAGTAATTATAAGAATCTTTCAAGAATGATCGAGTTCTTATTCCTTAGGATGGATCACTAATAACAAATCTTTTGGATGACCATGAGCATACATCCATTCCTTAGATAGTTTGTCTTGCTTTTATTAAGTTGTTATGCTTTCATCATCCTTCCTCCTTCGAGTCTTCATCTTTATTTTTAGGGGATGAATCTTTTAATGTGATCCTTCACATTCTTATTTAAAGTTTCTACATTATTATTGACACCATCTTCCTTTCGAAGGATTGATATTAGCTGCATCAAATATAATATGAATTGATTCTTTAATAAAAAGTATCTTCTTATTGAAAACTCTATATGTCTCACTGGATGATAAGTTACCTAGAAAGATTTCTTCATCTGACTTGGCATCAATTTTTTTAAAATTATCTTTATCATTATTCAATATAAAGTATCGTCATCCAAAAATATGAAAATAACTAATGTTAGATTTTCTATTTTTTCAAAATATGATTGAAAATATAACATGCTATGCTTATTGCTTCCATCCAAAAGTATTTAGGAAGGTCATTCACACAACATAGTGCATACTATTTCTTTTAAAGTATATTTTTTCTTTCTACCATCCCATTTTGTTAAGGTATTTTAGGAACAAAAAAATTATGTTCAATTTTTTAATTACATAAGATTTTAAAATTTTGATTTTCAAACTATATTTCATGATTACTACGAATAGATACAATTAAAAAAAATTCATTAAAAAAATTATGATAAAACTTTATAAAAGCTGGAAATGCTTCTTTTTTTTGTGTTAAGAATAAAATTCATATTGATCTAGAAAAATCATGAATAATAACAAGTTCATGTCATTTATCTCCTAAACTTATAGCTCTAGTAGGTCCAAACAAATCTATATAAAGAAGTTCTAAAGGTCTACTAGTTGAAACCATGCCTTTTGATTTGATAAAATTTCTAGATTATTTTTTAAATTGATATGCATCACAAACATGATTCTTTTAAAACTTTAGTTTTGGCAAACCTTTTACAAGATCTCTTTCAATAAGTTTTGAGAGTAAATCCATACTTGCATGTTTTAACTTACAATGCCACAACTAATAAGTCTCATTATTTTTAGTATTCATTATGACTAGACATTGACTATTCTTCAAAGATAAATTATCTAGATCCACTATGTAGATATTACCATGTCTATATCTAGTGAATACAATACTATTATCAATGGGACAAGACACAATGCATATAGATGATTCAAAAATTACTTTGCAACCTTTATTACATAATTGACTTATACTAAAAAGATTATGCTTTAATCCATCTACTAATAAAATATTTTTAATAAATATATAGGGGTAATACAAAGTTTATAAATGCCAAGTTTGTATTCTTTTTCATTATCTTCAAATGTAACCATTCTTTCTTTCTTTACTTTAAAAGTGATGAATTGGGTCTTGTCATCCATCATGTATCTTGAGTACTCATTATCAAGATACCATTTTCTTTTTCCTTCTTGGGCCATAAGACACATCCACATAAAATCAAGTTGTAGATTTAGGTACCTAAGTCATCTTGGATCTTTTGGATTTTGTCTTGTTGGTTCATTTTGAAACCCATTCCTTCTTAACTATTTTGCCATTAATTTTTTTGAAATTATAAAGATAACCTTTATGTCTTTATTTTTCATAATAAAAACATGTAATATTTGAAGTAGAACTAAGAAGGGCTTTTTTAAAAAAATTCTTCAAATATTTTATTTATTTTAAGTATTATAGCTTAAACAGGCTTTATTAGAGATTACTCTTTGATCACTCAAAATTATTTGAAACTTTTGGAACTAAGAGTGAATTTATCAAAAAAGGTTTCATTTTTTGTACTTCATTTTTTAAAACTTTGATTTTTTTGTTAAATATCCTCATTATTTCTCAATTTTTTTTCTTTTTCTTTTGTCAACTTAGCATTTTATTTCTTTAAATCCTTATTAATTTTGCATAATTTTTTAAATTCAATTAAATCTCAACAAATGCTATTTGAAGTTTACTATCATCAAAAGAAATTTCAACTGTTACCTTTTTTCTTGTATCATAAGACATAGGTTCGCTACTTCTTGAGTTTTTTCTTTAGAACCCGAGTCTTCACTATCACTTCATGTGACCATCAATACCTTTTTTTATACTTCTTGGACTTCTTGAGTTGAGGGCAATCTATTTTGAAATATTCGAGCTTTTTGTATTTAAAGCAAGTGACTATTCTTTCTCTTTTACTTTGTCTTTGTCCTTGCTTGCTTCACCTATGTATGACTTCTTAAAACTTGGTTTCTTTTTTCTCATGAGCCTTTTGAACCTTTGAGCTACAAGAGCCTTTTCATCATCATCTTCGTTCTTCAACTCATGGCTTTCCTTATCTTCATTCATTATTGACTTTAAGGCAATGATCTTCTTTTTAGACTCCTCTTCATCATTTTTCTTCATTGTCAGCTCATGAATCATAAGCGACCTAATGAGTTCTTCCTGTGGAAGAGTATTAAGATCCCGTTTCTTGAGTGGCAGTCACTTTTGCTTTCCATGATTTTAGAAGTGATCCAAGAATTTTTTAAATAAGATCATTATTAGAATAAGTCCTGCCTCTTTAAGCTATTAGTAAAATTAGTAAATCTACTATACATACTAGTAATAGTCTCATTATACTCCATTTTAAATAATTTATATTTATGCACAAGCATATTAATTTTAGTTTCTTTTACTTGGTTGTTTTTCTCATAGATAACTTCCAATCTATCTCAAATTTTCTCAGCAAAGCCACAAATTAAAATTCTATTGAACTCATTAGCATCTAAAACATAATATAAGACATTTATAGCTTTGGTATTTAGCTTTATTAACTTCATATCTTGCTCATCCCAGTTCTTTTTAAGTTTGAGAACATCAACTCATTTATTTTAATTATATGTGTATAGCCCATAGACTATAACTCTTCAAAGTTGATAGTTAAATGCTTGAATATATACACATGCAAGCTTTCCAATAAACATAATTTATTCCAGTGAACAAGGTTGATTTGATCATTGCCCTTCGATAAGAGACATGCTAAGTTGGGTTACCATTTGATCTTAACTCTTGCTCATTGGATCAAATGCAGCTGAGTGCTAATCTCTAATACCACTTGTTGTCCAGCTAGATAATCCAAGAGAATGGTGCATTAAATTTTTTAAAATTTAAATCAAAAAATGTACTATCTTTGAAAACTTAGGGAGTGGTGATGACATAAAATATGTGCTTTAACTTTTGTAAAATAAAATGCTGAAAGTAAGAATAAATAAACAAGAGAGCATACACAAATATATAGAAATTTTCTAGTAGTTCGTTATATCCAACACCTACATCCATTTTCTAAGCCTTCTCTTAAAAATTCTCACTATAATCTCTCCAAGATCCTAGCTTGATTGTTTTACCGGGCTTACAATCCAAAACTGTTACAGTCAATCCCTAGCTAAATATATAAATTCAACTCCTAATTAAAGTTAGAAAATAAAAGAACCAAAATAAAAAATATAAATACAAAACTTCTTGAAATGAGCAAGAAAAAAATAATAATGCTTAAAAAAAACTCCTAGAAATCTATAAAATTTTTAAAACTTGTCTCCTTGCTAGAATATCAATTATTAGAAGGCTTTTCAAGTGGTTATTAGTTAAAGCTCTCAAATCAACACTTTCGATTTTTTCTCTTTGTTCTTAATTTTTACTTGATGGCTCTTAGAATATTCTGAGTTCTTCTTGTTTTTCAATGAGTTTGGTAAGTTTTTAAAATGTCTTTAAGGCCAAAAAATCAGTTTCTAGCTATTGAAAGATGAAATAGAGCTGTTAGATTCAAAACTGGATAATTATAAATTTTCTATAGAACTAATTATTATGCTATCAATAGTCCACGAGTTGGCTCAAATTACATTCGAGTTAACTTGGATACCATCTAAGTTGGCTCAATCCTCAAATAAGTAGACTCAATCTCAGTTCACCAAAATTTATTTTTCTATTTTTTACTATTGAGTCGGCTCATATTATTGGGATTAAAATAATTTCTATTTGAGTTGACTAAATTAACATTTGGATAAACCGAATGTCAGCCTCCAAAATAAAGCTTCTATAATTTTCAACTCTTCCTGTCAAGTCGATATGGTATCCATTCAAGTCGGCATGGTAGCATGCCGACTGAACTTTTTATGTACCAAGTTAAAACATTTTTATGCAAGGCTAAAACTTTAAGCCTTTTTTAAAAAAAATTGATTGCACATTCTAATACACTATTCTTGCTTGAATTTCACTAACTTTTTCTTTCTTCGGAGCCTTGAAAATATATCTTTCACATTAAGATTTGTTACTCTTAAACAATTCTTTTAGTATTTTAACATTTTCTAAAACATAAACGTATTCATATTATTAATTTTATTATATATTTAAATATTTTGTTATTCATTAAAATCAATCTTTGGAGCTTATAAATTTAGACTTAAATTGGAAGACTTTTATTAGTATTTGTATGCAAAAGTTTTAGCTTCTTGGCTCTTTTACATTAAAGACTACTTTTCATACTATCACGGGATGAGGCCTATTTCTATATAATATTTTAAGAGTAAGCTTAAGGGTAAAGCCTAGAATTAGTAGGCAACAATTGGAGGCTAAAAGTGCTATCCAATATAGGGTTATTTCCTAGATAGCTTCAAGAGACAGTACTGCTAGGAATAAGAAGCCTCAGTCAATTACTCATCCTGGTGGTTTCATAGGTGATGTGGAGGGATCGTTGACGTGGAGGAACCGATGGGTGCCACGTTGAGAAAAGATGCCGCATCAACTCTCCAGCGTGTATTCCACTACCGAGCTGAGCTGAGCTCTTTCAAAACAGCAGGCCGAGCTCAGTCCTCCGCCAGGTCAAGCTCATGAGCTCGATGTCTAGGTCGAAGCCACCATCCGCCCTCCAGAGTGAGACCCTCGGAGGCTAGTGACATGCGGTCGAGGTCAAGCCAAGAGCTCACCCATCGATGTGGAGCCCCTCCGAGCGCGCGCCCTCTGGACCAGGTCCGCCTTCTGCCCTCCAAAGTGAGACCCTCGGAGGCTAGTGCCCTGTAGTCGAGGTCGAGCCGAGAGCTCACCCGTCGATGTGAAGCCTCTCCGAGCGCGCGCCCTCTAGACCGGGTCCGCCTTCCGCCCTCCAGAGCGAGACCCTCGAACGATAGTGCCCTGCGATCAAGGTCGAGCCACGAGCTCACCCACCGATGTGGAGCCTCTCCGAGCGCGCGCCCTCTAGACCGGGTCCACCTTCTGCCCTCCAGAGTGAGACCCTCGGAGGCTAGTGCCCTGCGGTCGAGGTCGAGCCAAGAGCTCACCCACCGATGTGAAGCCTCTCCAAGCGCACGCCCTCTAGACCAGGTCTGCCTTCCACCCTCCAAAGCAAGAACCTCGAAGGCTAGTGCCCTGCGGTCGAGGTCGAGCCAAGAGCTCACCCGTCGATGTGGAGCCTCTCCGAGCGCGCACCCTCTGGACCGGGTCCGCCTTCCACCCTCCAGAGCAAGACCCTCGGATGCTAGTGCCCTGCGGTCGAGGTCGAGCGAAGAGCTCACCCGCCGATGTGGAGCCTCTCCAAGCGCGCGCCCTCTGGATCGAGTCCGCCTTCCACCCTCCAGAGCGAGACCCTCAAAGGCTAGTGCCCTGCGATCGAGGTCGAGCCAAGAGCTCACCCGCCGATGTGGAGCCTCTCCGAGCATGCACCCTTTGGACTGAGTCTTCCTTCCGCCCTCCAGAGCGAGACCCTCGGAGGCTAGTGCCCTGCAGTCGAGGTCAAGCCACGAGCTCACCCACCGATGTGGAGCCTCTCAGAGCGCGCATCCTCTGGACCGGGTCCGCCTTCTGCCCTCCACCACCGAGGTGCCCCCGCGGACTCGGAATGTCGAGGTCAGAGCGAGTCATGTCGTTCCAGCTCGGCCCCAGTCCGGACGAGGTCTTCACCAGCCCAGAACACCAACGAGCCACCCGAGGATTATACTGAAGCACTTTCCAGGCTGTACTGACCACCTACGACCACCAGTTACACCAATTCGGGAATTCGAACCCTGCGGGTGGTAGCCTGCCTTCGAAGCACCCATAAATTTCTTGGAATGAGGCAATCAATAGGAGTGTTGGAGTACCTGACAACGTCCCCTATCATGAATAAGGAAAGGTCCCTCGGGACACCACCGCATGCGCTTGATAGCCCAACAGGGATCCCGAGACAAGCGTCGAACGGTAACCAAGTTCACAGCAAACCCAGAGGTAACACACACAACAACTCCAAGAGATAGAGGAGAGAAAAAAAAGAAAAAGAAGTGCAACCCCCACCAGCAAGAGGGGACGGCACCACCACCATCACCACAAGCATAAGTGCAAGCCCGACCAAGAGGGCGAAGCGCCACTACCACCACAGTCGAGGGGAAAGCGAGGGATGCAAGGAGAGGCGAAGGAACGGAGCATCCCTCTATCCCGGCTATCATTCTCCCCCGGCAATGTTTTCACCTTCACCCATATTTTACACTCCTCCTAGAGCAGAGTCCATCAAGAGGGGCCCAACCAGGAGGATCTGTTCCCCTGGATCGTCACTGACTTGATCGTTAGAGTGCCCCTGCCAAAAACCCTGGCCCGGGTCTCTAACCGTTGTCTCGTAGGTCCAGGAGCGGAGGACCGCCAGGCAACAAGGCGACCGCACCTAACGAGGAGATCCGGGAACCAAGAGTGGCGGGCTGCAGGTGGAGCGCGCTCCGACGTCGATGCAGCTATGGGCCACGATGATCTTGGTGGCAACAGATTGGCATGCCAGGTGGGGGGAAGATGGGCATGACAAAGTCCTTCATCACTCCCCAAGTCAATATACCGCAGAAGGACGATGATGACACAAGCTAGAAAGGCCAGCAGAGTGGCAATCTCCCCTAGGCCTCTCCAGGACATCACCTCCTCCATCCCTTTCGACGGGGAACCCACTAACAAAACCATCAGGAACACAGTGAAAGTGTGCCTGGAGAAGCGCGAGCACAAAATGGTGGGATTCTTCCGCCAGTTCATCAGCATGCGAGGTTCGACCGGTGAGCCACCGGACTACAATGCCCACCACCAGTGGAGCCCTTCATCGGTCGTGGTGAGGTGGAGTATCATCACTTCCACCATGATCGCGGCCATGGCATCAAAAAATGTCGCAACCATGAATAAGAGATCGAGAAGCTAGTCAAGGAGGACCACCTCCGAAGGTTTGCAGGGGGCAGGCCTCGAGCAGGGCCCTAAGTGCTCGCCACTTTTCCATCGGCTTCAACCATCGATGGCTACCTCACCATGAAACCAATGGGCATTGCCACCTGGAGGGTCACGCATGCGCCTAAGAAGGCTCGGGGGACAGGGGCACCCGAGAGTCATTTCCCCACCATGAGGGGAAGAGAAAGCGAAGGAGGAAGGTAAATAAAGCTGCCACGAACGTCGAGATGATGGTCACGAATCACCATGGGGAGGCCCCCGCGAGGCGGTCGAAGCTCCACCGTGAGGGGTCTATTACCTCGAAGAGTTCAATGGCATCAGGCTCCCCGAAGGGAGGAGGGCCTGTAGCCTACAAAGACGCCTCCAATAAGGTAAGTCCTTTTACTAACAATCATGGTAATGATTTTTTCCTTGCATGGGTGTCCGCATGTCTTGCAGGAAAAGACTACAACATCCCCGAGCCCAGCTCCAGGACGTCGAAGAATGTTCGAGCCACGTAGCTCCACAGTTCCAAGCATCCCCGAGCCCAGCTCTAGAATGTCGAAGAATGTTCGAGCCACGTAGCTCCACAATTCCAAGCATCCCCGAGCCCAGCTCCAGGACGTCAAAGAATTTTCAAGCCACGTATCTCCACAATTCCAAGCATCCCCGAGCCCAGCTCCAGGACATCGAAGAATGTTCGAGCCACGTAGCTCCATAATTCCAAGCATCCCCGAGCCCAGCTCTAGGATGTCAGAGAATGTTCGAGCCACGTAGCTCCACAATTCCAAGCATCCCGAGCCTAGCTCCAGGACGTCGAAGAATGTTCGAGCCACGTAGCTCCACAATTCCAAGCATCCCCGAGCCCAACTCCAGGATGTCAAAGAATGTTCGAGCCTCGTAGCTCCACAATTCCAAGCATAGCTCCAGGATGTCGAAGAATGTTCGAGCCACGTAGCTCCACAATTCCAAGCGCCCTGAGCCCAGCTCCAGGATGTCGAAGAATGTTCGAGCCATATAGCTCCATAATTCCAAGCATCCCTGAGCCCAGCTCCAGGATGTCAAAGAATGTTCGAGCCAAGCAGCTCACAGTCATCAACGTCCCCAAGCCCAGCTCCAGGATGCCCTTCTCAAGATCGGAGCTCAGATCTCTAGCCAAGAGAACTTTGAGCCAAGCAGCTCTTAGTCATCAACATCCCCGAGCCCAGCTCTAAGATGCCCTCTCAAGATCGGAGCTCAAATCTCCGGCCAAGAGAACACCGAGCCAAGCAGCTCTCTATCTCAAATGTCTTCGAGCCCAGCTCCGAGATGCCAAGAGATCATGGGGCCATGTAGCTCCCATCAATGCCTCGAGCCTAGCTCCAAGGGGCCAAAGACCTGGGCCAAGATCTCAGGCAACCCCCAGGGCCCGAGCCTAGCTCCATGTCTAGGAAGGTCTCGAAACTAGCTCCAAGGCAATCAAGACCGATAACCCCCCTTCTCTGATCTCCCCACTCGAAAAGAAGACGAGAGGGGAAGGAAAGAAAGAGAACAAAGGGGGAAGCCCGGCAACCCTCTTCTTTGATCTCTCCACTCGAAAAGAAGAAAAGAGGGGAAGGAAAGAAAGAGAATAAAATGGGGATACAACCAACATCCTCTCTCACTCTCAACAACAAAAAGAGAAAAGAGAAAGAAGAAGAGTGGGGAAGGAAAGAAAGAGAGAACAAGAAGGAAATATAGCATCATTGAAGCTACCACGGTCATCAACGTCCCCAAGCCCAGCTCCAGGACGCCCTCTCAAGATCGGAGCTCTGAACTCTGGCCAAGAGAACTTCGTGCCAAGCAGCTCTCAGTCATCAACGTCCCCGAGCCCAGCTCCAGGATGCCCCTCTCAAGATCGGAGCTCAAATCTCCGGCCAAGAGAACTTCGAGCCAAGCAGCTCTCAGTCATCAACGTCCCCGAACCCATCTCCAGGATGCCCCTCTCAAGACCGGAGCTCAGATCTCCGGCCAAGAGAACTTCGAGCCAAGCAACTCTCAGTCATCAACGTCCCCGAGCCCAGCTCCAGGACACCCCCCTCAAGACCGAAGCTCAGATCTCCAGCCAAGAGAACTTCGAGCCAAGCAGCTCTCAGTCATCAACGTCCCCGAGCCCAGCTCCAAGATGCCCCTCTCAAGACCGGAGCTCAGATCTCCGGCCAAGAAAACTTTGAGCCAAGCAGCTCTCAGTCATCAACGTCCCCGAGCCCAGCTCCAGGACACCCTTCTCAAGATCGGAGCTCAGATCTCCAGCCAAGAGAGCTTCGAGCCAAGCAGCTCTTAGCAATTGACATCCTCGAGTCCAGCTCCAGGATGCTAACCCAAGACCGGAGTTCAGATCCTCGGCCAAGGGACCTTCAAGCTGCACGGCCCTTAGTCAATAACACCTTCGGGCCCAACAGCTCTCAAGTGTTACAACTTGTCCCCCTAAGCAAGGTGCAATCCTTCTCTCTGATCTCCCCATACAAAAAAAAAAAAAGAAGAGAAGAAGAGAGAGAAAAGGGAGAGAAGAAGAGAGGAGATGAAAGAGAGATAAAATCAAAGAGAACAAATGATAAAAAAACTCGGGTTTCACTTCATTGATCAAACACAAAGTACAAGTGTCTTCTGGGCCCCCGACATACCGGGTGACCCAAACTGAGTACAAGAAATGAAAGTACAAAATGAAGCAAGGAGTAAAAAGGGTCACTCCACCCCAGCTGGCCTCCCCACTGGGTCCTGACACCGGGAGCTCTCACCCTCAAAAGTCCCCGGCTAGGCTACCCTGACTTCATGGTCTGTGCCTCCCATGACGACCTCCTCATCAGCCTCCTCCTCTATGGTCGAAGGGTACCTGAGGCTACTACGATCCTTGTCAGGAATAATCGCTTTAACCCGACAGTGCAGGTACATGAATACCTTATAAAAGGAATCCGATGCCATATGCTGGATTTCAGTGACAAAGTCCTCCAAGGCCTTGAACCTAGCGACGGCATCCTCAGCACCTTTCGTGGTCTCAGCGGCCACCCTCTTCGACTCGGTAGCCTCCAGCCTAGCTGTTTCCACCGAGTTGGCAACCGTCTCTGCCACCTTCTCAGCCATGGCAAGCTTCTCCTTCACAGCTGCCAGTTTCGCCTGAGCAGCTTGGGCGGTCTCCTTGTGCCGGTCGACCTCGACATTGTACCAGTTAAGCTTTTTCTCGATGATGGAGAGGTCGTCGATCGCCTTCTTTGACTGACTCCGCTCCAGGTCGCAAGCCATCAGGAGTCCCTTTGCTCACCCCTCAGCATTGGCGAGCTCCCTCTTAAGGTCCTTGACCTTATGCTGAAGTACCCCGTAAACCCCGGCCTTCCCCTTCAGGTCAGCTTTGAGAGACTCGATCTCGGTGGCCTGTTGCAGCTCAGGACGCTCCCAGCTCTGGTAGTGGCCCTTGATGAATAAGGCCTCGGCACCGATCTGCACCATGAAGCATTCGGCTAGCTCGGGGCTCCAAAGTACTGTGCTCTCCGGCCCCATCCTGAAGGGAAGATGGCACCATGCATCCTCCCTCCGGCTCTCTCGGTGAGCTAGCGGCCTTGCACCGCTGGCTGAAGGATCCCGGGGGGTAGGTTGGGAGGTCGACGTCGATGCAGGTGGCACCTCTGTCGAGGCACTGGGCGTGGCCCGGGTCTCCTCACCCCTGAAAGCGATGATGGGTGGACTCGAAGGATCGCAGGGTGCAGCGGTAGCAGCGGCAGCCCTCGCCCAGACTACCACCTCGGGCTCTGCAGCGGGGGCCTGCTGGACTGGCCTTGGCACCGTGGAAGCTGCCCTCTCCACCGGCACGTGAGTAGCGCGTGGCACCTCTGAACTCGAACCAGCTGGGGCGGTCGAGCTCAGACCGATCACCATCATGGGAGCGACCGCAGATGCGCTCTCACTCCGGACCCACCTGAAAGCAGGCTCCCCAGCCAGCCCGGTCGGCTGCCTCTTCTTGGTGATGGCCAGAAGATCACTCTCGGAGAAGATCATACATGCATACAAATTACACAACAATTAGAGCCTGGGAGAAACAATGCAAGAGGTGCAAGAACAAAAGAAAAGAAAAAGTTCAGGTCGAACTCACCCAACCTATCCATCGGGTTGACCCTGGAGTCGGCAAGGTTCTGCTCAGACAATAGGACCTCGAGAAGAGAAATCTGGGCGGTGCAGAGCTGCTCGCAATCATCCCGGTCAGTCGCATCGACCACAAAATTTCTATTGGAGGACTGATCCGGATCGCTCCAGACCCAGTCGACCCCCTCGACCTCAATAAAGAAAAACTTGCTCTTCCATCCCCTAATGGAAGAGGGAAGCTCAAACCTGATACCCTTCGGGCGAAAAGACAAGGACCACCACCCATCCTCGATTGGGTGGCGCTTTAGGGCAAAGAAAGCCCAGAACAAAGAAAATTGGGCTACGAACCCGTGGAGGTGACAAAACACAATGAAGGAGAAAATGACCCTAATAGTATTTGGCACCAGCTGCACTGGGACCAGACGATAATTATCTAGGATTGACAGAAAGAAAGGATGGAAAGGAAATCGAAGACCCCCGGAGAAGGTCTCCTCATAGAAGGCAAGACGGCCCAGGCCACTAGAAGTGACTCATTCCCCCAGACGAGGGACCATAAGTTGGACGGAAGCCGGGATGCCATAGACATCCCAGATGGTCCTCAGGTCCCCGGCAGTAATCATCGAAGTGACCCCACCAGGACCTGTGGATCGGATTGACTAAGGGACAAGAATAGAAGAGGAAGAAGGAGGCGAAGAAGGGCTAGATCCCGGTTCCCTAATGACTACTGGACCGGGAGGATGCCTCCTACTGAGCTCAAAGTGGCTTATGCCTCCCTCTCCGTCAGAAGAAGAAGAAGAAGATGCTAGCCTCCACTTGGAAGGACCGACCTTGCCCTGATCAGTAGAGGGGCGGAAGCCCAGACCGAAACGGGACATCCTCAAGGACAAAGGAGAGGAAGAACACAAAGCGGAAGACCGGGAAGAAGACTCAACCCAAGAGAAGACCCCAGGCCCGAAGGAAAAAACTCTATCCTAGTAGGGGAGGAGGAGGAAGAAGAAGCTAACCTATTCCTCTAGAAAACTCGGGAGAACCGGAAGAAGGAGGAAGCTTGGGCGCGGTGACAGCAGGCACGGAGAATTCAAAAATAATAGTTGGTTCGGGTAAGGCCCTCTTTTCATTTCGAAATGACCTGATGGAGTCGTACTGGTTCAGACTCTCTGCCAACGGAACCGCGCAACGTGCCGCCCATCGACGAGAATGGCATCTCGGTCGCTCTGAATTCTGTGCCCACATTAACTGCTCCTCGGACGTGGCCACATGGCATCCCTGCAATGGACTGCAGGGCCGGCCCCCGAAGCACCAGCAATCATGGCCATCTCATGCCAGATTTTCTCCTTTCGATGTCAGCACCGCAATTACTCCCTTCAACCCGAGCACCGCGCACTAACGAGCCTCGGGAGTGGGGGGCAAATGATGTGGAGGGATCGCTGACATGGAGGAATCGACGGGTGCCATGTCGAGAAAAGATGCCGTGTCAACTCTCCAGCACGTATTCCACTATCGAGCTGAGCTGAGCTCTTTCATAACAGCAGGCCAAGCTCAGTCCTCCACCAGGTCGAGCTCATGAGATCGACGCTTAGGTCGGAGCCACCTTTCGCCCTCCAGAGTGAGACCTTCGGAGGCTAGTGCCCTACGGTCGAGGTCGAGCCACAAGCTCACCCTCCGATGTGGAGCCTCTCTGAGCGCGTGCCCTCTGGACCGAGTCCGCCTTCCGCCCTCTAGAGCGAGACCCTCGGAGGCTAGTGTCCTGCGATCGAGGTCGAGCCAAGAGCTCACCTGCCAATATGGAGCCTCTCCGAGTGCACGCCCTCTGGACCAGGTCTGCCTTCCGCCTTCCAGAGCAAGACCCTCGGAGGTAAGTGCCTTGTGGTTGAGGTCAAGCCAAGAGCTCACCCGTCGATGTGGAGTCTCTCCAAGCGTGCGCCCTCTGGAATGGGTCTGCCTTCCGCCCTCCAAAGCAAGACCCTCGGAGGTTAGTGCCCTGCAATCGAGGTCGAGCCACGAGCTCGCCCATCGATGTGGAGCCTCTCTGAGCGCGCACCCTCTAGACCGGGTCTGCCTTCCACCCTCCAGAGTGAGACCCTCGGAGGCTAGTGCCCTACGGTCGAGGTCGAGCCAAGAGCTCACCCGTCGATGTGGAGCCTCTCCAAGTGTGCACCCTCTGGACCGGGTCCGCCTTCCACCCTCTAGAGCGAGACCCTCGGAGGCTAGTGCCCTGCGATCGAGGTCGAGCCAAGAGCTCACCCATCAATGTGGAGCCTCTCCGAGTGCACGCCCTCTGGACTGGGTCCACCTTCCGCCCTCCAGAGTGAGACCCTCGGAGGCTAGTGCCCTGCTGTCAAGGTCGAGCCAAGAGCTCACCCACCGATTTGGAGCCTCTCCGAGCGCGCGCCCTCTGGACCGGGTCTGCCTTCCGCCCTCCAGAGCAAGACCCTCGGAGGCTAGTGCCCTGCGGTCGAGGTCGAGCCAAGAGCTCACCAGCCGATGTGGAGCCTCTCCGAGCACGCGCCCTCTGGACCGGGTCTGCCTTCCGCCCTCCAGAGCGAGACCCTCGGAGGCTAGTGCCCCGCGGTCGAAGTCAAGCCATGAGCTCACCCACCGATGTGGAGCCTCTCCGAGCGTGCGCCCTTTGGACCGAGTCCACCTTCCGCCCTCCTCCATCGAGGCACCCCCGCGGGCTCGGAATGTCAAGGTCGGAGCGAGTCATGCCGTCCCAGCTTGACCCTAGTCCGGACGAGGTCTTCACCAGCCCAAAACATCGGCGAGCCGCCCGAGGATTACACTGAAGTACTTTCCATGCCATACTAACCACCTACGACCACCAGTTACACCAATCTGGGGATTCGAATCCCGCGGGCGGTGACCCGCTATTTGAAGCACCCCCAAATTTCTCAGAATGAGGCAACCAAGAGGAGTGTCAGAGCACCGAACAATGCCCCCTATCATGAATAAGGAAAGGCCCTCGAGACACCGTTGCATGCACCTGACAGCCTGGCGGGGATCCCGAGACAAGCACCGAATGGTAACCAGGTTCACAGCAAACCCAGAGGTAACACACACAACAACTCCAAGAGACAAAGGAGAGAAAAAAAAAGAAAAAGAAGTGCAACCCCCAACAGCAAGAGGGGATGGCACCACCACCATCACCACAAGCACAAGTGTAAGCCCGACCAAGAGGGCGAAGTGCCACTACCACCACAGTCGAGGGAAAAGCGAGGGATACAAGGAGAGGTGGAGGAATATAGCATCCCTCAGTCCCTGCTATCATTCTCCCCCGGCAACGTTTTCACCTTCACCCACATTTTACACTCCTCCTAGAGTGGAGTCCATCAAGAGGAGCCCGACCAGGAGGATCTGTTCCCCTAGATCATCACTGACTTGATCGTCGAAGTGCCCCCGCTGGAAACCCCAGCCCGGATCTCTAACCATTGTCTCGCAGGTCTAGGAGCGGAGGACCGCCGGGCAACAAGTCGACCGCACCCAGCGAGAAGATCTGAGAACCGAGAGTGGCGGGCGGCAGGAGGAGCGCGCTCCAGCACTGATGCAGCTACGGGCCACAACGATCTTGGCGGCAACAGTAGGTAATCCTTATTCTAGTGCTTCTTTAGTGCAATGTCATCACTATCAAAATAGAGATTATACAGTTGCATATTATCTTTAGCAAGCTTTAGCTTTGGAGCAAGAGTCAAATGATCCACAAGAGGTTGAGCATCAAATACTAGAAGCTGCGGGATGACTCTAAGATTGCTAAACATGCAGAAAAAATAGTAAACTAGTTTTTTTGTGATTTTTATAATTTAGGTTTGTAGGCTAAATTTCCAAATAAAAGTAAGAACTAGCAAATGGGATAGCAATGCAAAGAATCATCATGATCGCAAAGAACTCATGCAAGATAGAGAGTTGAGAAACTCTCGGTTTAGGATAGCTTATCTTCATCAAATCAGATAATAAGAGAAGGGTAGGTTTCTTACCAGTCAGAGATTATAAATTCAGTAATTGAAGGGTTCACTCACACTCTGATCGGAGCCTGGATGAAGAAGCCTCGATTCCCTTGAATCTGATGGCTGATCTGGGCGGTCTTGGAAGCAAAGAAGGCCTCCTCAGGGGAGGTCAAGCACCTCAGGGATCCTGTAAGCATCAGGGTCAATCAAAATAGCAAATAAAAAAGAGAAAAGAAACTAGGATTTTGAAGGAATCGTGATTAGGGTTAGGAGATGGCAGCCGAGGAGGAAGAAGCTCCTTGTCTTAGACGGCAGCTAGGGCTTCCTTTGCTTGGGCATGGCTGGTCTCCAAGGATGCAAAAGGATGCTAGGGCAACAGGGATTTAGCTAGGACACACAAGGAGAGCGCTCAAAGTAAAGAACTAAAACAAAACTCCAACATAAGGCAATGACTCAAAATTTCAGTAAGTTGTATTCATAAGAAAGAGAGTTGATTACAAGAGGGGCAGGGGTAGGGTATTTATAGAGTTTCCATGCCCTCTCTAACTAGGGTTATACTTAGGTTACAAGTCCTCTCCCTAGTTAGACTACATGTCCTTTCCTATCTAGGTTAGAATTATAAGGCTTAAAAGGATTAGGAATCCCAACTAGGTTAGAATAGGATTAGTCTTCTCTTTCTTCACTTAGGCTTGGACTTAGTCAATACCTTTGGATGCCTCCTCTCACTTTGAATGGCATGTTGGGCTTTGGGGCAGCAAGGGGAAGTTGGCCATGGGCCAAAGACGTATGGGCTTGGGCCTCCTGGAAGCTGGGGCTCCTGGTTCCCTAGGCTAGCATATTCCTTGTATCAAAAGGGAATCTTGGTTCTTCTTACTTGGGCTTGCTTCCTGGGCTTGAATTTGAAGGCCTGAAGTGCTGGGATAACCTGGAAAACATGGGCTCCTAGCATATGAAATATTCTGGAAGCATTTGAAGGGAATCTAGCATCTAAAATGGTATTTGGAGGGAATCTGGGCACTTGGGTGTCAATTGGGCTCCCCTAAGCTGATGTAAATGCCTCTGGCTCCAGAATGAGGTCTGGTAGAACTCCAAAATAGTGTAGCCTCCTCTCTTATACAAGAAGTGGACTCATACTAGACGTATACCGATGTACAGGACTCAATGTATTGGACTAGGTTGAGAGTTGAGACAAATCAACTAACCTCAACTTATTACATGACTCAATCTTAATTGATTACAAAATTTTTAAAATTTTGATACATGACTAAGTAAACCAAATAGGGCCTAGTAATCTGTGTCTGATTCTGGTGCCCCCACCAATTCTCCCGAGATGAGAGGAACTCGACCCCGTCAAGTAAGGGTCAATTTGGCTCTCATAGTGTTCGGGTAGGTTTGGGTTGAGGCACTGCAGATCCTCATGGATGATCCACGAGTTCTCAGATTCTGACCGACCTTGCCACCGGACCAAATACCACTGACAGTCTCTATTCCAGGTGTCGATAGCTTGATCGTCCAGAGTTCTCTCAATCTTTACCTCAGAAAAAGGCTAAATTATATGTGGTCGCTCTATGGTGGGTTCAACCTGGGTTTCTACTGGATCAACTAACACTAGATTGGCTTCTACCTGGTCCAACCTATTGGTTAATTGGTCAAGCCTATTTGTCGCTTGGTTGTTGGTTTGGATCATTTGGTTGGTTTGGGTGGTTGATTGGGTAAACTGACTTTGGGATTAGGTGATCATCTGGTCAAACTGGGCTTGGTTTTGGGTAATGGATTGGTCAAGCTTGAGGTTCATTTGGATCAATTGTTTACTCATGGCCTTAAGGAAGGTTCCTAAATTGGACTCCATGGTTGAACTGGGTTGGTTACACTGGACTTCTAGTTCAACTAATTCTGGGTTGGTTTCTATCTGGGTTTGGTCATAATCAACTAATCCTGGGTCTTCAATAGGGTACTCTTCTAAATCTTCAATAGACTCATTATCTTCATACTCCTCTACCAGACTTGGGTCGGTCTCATATATTTCTTCTTCTAAGTCATCTTGGTGAACCAATGGGGTGGTAAGAGGGGTTTGGCTAATGAAAAATTGACTAAGGTCCGGAGTAACAGGGGTGGGTAAACTAAGGGCTATGGGTACATAGGTTATGGATTTAAAGGTTATGGGTTCAAAGGTTATGGGTTCAAATCTAAGGGTATCAATCCTATAGGGTTCAGGTTGACTGAGGAATAGTAGATTACTACTAGATTCATATCTAGAAACTATGGATTCTTGGGGCTCATAGGGCAAGGGTTCAACTCTATGGGTCTTGCCTAGGGTTCCTAACTAATCCCCTACTTGGTCAAAACTATGAATTGCTCAATTACTTGATTGGATCTGTTGGTCAAGCTTAGTATCGGATTGGTCAAACCTACAGTCTATCTGGGCAAGCTGGGCTTGGATTTGGGTATTGGCTTGGTTCTTTTGATCTTGTTTGAGATTCATCTGGTTCATCTATGTATTCACTGGTTCATTTGTCCACTCATGGCTCTTATAAGGGCTTCTAGATTGGGTTTCATGTTTGAGCTAGGTTGGGGCTTAGACTTCTGGTATTGAGTTCCTAGTCTAGTGGTCATGCAACAAATAATCAATCAAAATGGAATGGTGCAGCCAAACATGCAAAAAGAGAAAAAAAAGCTAGTACAATCTAGGGTTTCTTAGACCTAGAGCCAAAGCTGGGTGGGTCAACTCAACTTACACCTAACCCAGTAGCTAATCATTCCACTGGCCAGGTAGAGGGTAGGAGTATGGGAGGCCCCCCTGCTTTCGCAAGGACCCAATTAAAAACTACAACACCACTTAGGTTGTTTGACTCTGGACCCTCGGCTTTAAACACCAGATTTCAGTAATAGCCACAGGATTAAATACACTAGTTGGCCCACACAGCTCAGACCCGACCTATGGGTGTCACCTAGCCCTCTAGGAAAAATTAGGTCTAATTAATTTTAATTAGACTTAGGTCAGTATGTTGATGGTTGTTTTGGGCCCAGGACAAGTGATGAAATCCTGCCCTGATGTTTATATTGATTGCCCTTAAGATTAGATTAGAGAGATGATGGCATTCAATTATCCTGATGCAATCTAAAACAATCAGAAAAATAAAAATATTTTATGTATATTTTATTGAATGACAAATTAGGTTTAGGTTAATTAGGTTAGCAATCAAAATGGGCTTGGGATTGGGGTGTGTGGAAGTTGGTTAGGTTTGGTTGAGTCAAGTGTGCAGAATTAGCAGAATTCTGAAAATCAAAGTTTCAAATGATGCAGGTTTTGATATAAATATAGATGAATAAGAAATTCAGAAAAAATTCTAGGATATAGGATGGACGATGATGATGATACCTACCAAATTTAGTGCAAAAAAATCAATTGACGATGCAAATCCTAGGGTTTTCAGACTACTATAGAAATCTCAGAATTTTGTTAGGATTTCTAATATTCCATATTTTAATGATTTAGATTTTCTGTAAAATTAATTTAAAATTATGATAAATCAAAGGACACGATAGAGAAAAATTCATGCAAATTTTATAGAAAAATAAAATTTTTTAGATGGTTGAAATTAGATGGAAAAACATAGACCTAATGTAGTGAACAGGATATAGAAAATTCAGAAACTAGGGTTTCGTGAATCGAATGCAAATGAAAACTATCCTAAACCCGCTCTGATACCAAACTGATGCGAGATGACTCTAAGATTGCTAAACATGCAGGAAAAATAGTAAACTAATTTTTTTATGATTTTTATGATTTAGGTTTGTAGGCTAAATTCCCAAATAAAGGTAAGAACTAGCAAATGGGATAGCAATGTAAAGAATCATCATGATCGCAAAGAACTCATACAAGATAATAAGTAGCTAGGACCCAAGAGTTGAAAAACTCCCGGTTTAGAATATCCTATCTTCATCAAATCAGATAATAAGAGAAGGGTAGGTTTCTTACCGGTCAGAGATTATAAATTCAATAATTGAATGGTTCACTCACACTCTAATCGGAACCTGGATAAAGAAGCCTCGGTTCCTTCGAATCTGATGGAAGCAAAGAAGGCCTCCTCAGGGGATGTGACGCACCTCAGGGATCCTGCAAGCATCAGGGTCAATCAAAACAGTAAATAAAAAAGAGAAAAGGAACTAGGATTTTGAAGGAATCGGGATTAGGGTTAGGAGATGGCAGCCGGGGAGGAAGAAGCTCCTTGTCTTGGACGGCAACTAGGGCTTCCTTTGCTTGGGCATGGCTGGTCTCCAAGGATGCAAAAGGATGCTAGGGCAGCAGGGATTTGGCTAGGACACACAAGAAGAGCACTCAAAGTAAAGAACCAAAACAATACTCCAACACAAGGCAATGACTCAAAATTTCAGCAAGTTGTATTCATAAGTGATAAGGACATAATTATACATTGTATTTCTCCATATATTTAGTTTATTTGATATATTTATTATCTCATTGTGATGATTAATGCATAATTTATGTTTGAGGATTAATTTTCAGAATTGTTTAATTTCGTCCCTTTGACTTCTCGCAGAATTTTTTTTAAAATTCATAAAGTCAGAATTGGAAGAAATGGTCTTCAATGAAGTTGTAGAGCACAATTTTTGGGATCCAACGGCATAAACGGTGTGCAATTTGGACTTCAATTGAGCCAGGAAATGATTTTTGAAGGAATTAGTACTTATAGCATGAAACAGCACGATTTTTAAAGCATATGGTTCAACTTGAACCAACCAACTGGTTTACAAAACGGCATATTGGTCCATAACCTCCATTGCTGCTGGTCCACGGAGCAGATCCGTGGACCACAGGCCAAACCGAGCCGTGTTCTCGCCCGGGAAGATGCCGGAACTCTATCTCTCATCGCCGGGACCCTCCTCACGGCCGGAGAAGCCGTGAATGACCGGAAAAACGCCGGAGATGGGGGTTGCTGCGCTTCATCATCTTCACCGCCGGTCTCCTCCTTTCATGCTTCATCTTCTTCGCCGGACACCACCTTAAGCCGCCGGGAAAATCCAAATTGCCGCCCCCATGGACCATGTTCCTCTTCCTTGGCCAGATCTACGCCATTCATCTTCCAAACCAAGCCAAGGCACCATCCAAAGCACCGGTCATTTCTTCATCTTGCTGCCATCCGCCCAAGCCATACACCATGGTTCCTCCTTTGAGTCTTGCCACTTCCACATTACATTCGTCGTCTCTCCACCGGCCGGTCTTCCCAAGTTTCCAGCCATCCTCTGTTCTCCGTCCAGCTCTTCCCATCACTGAGAGTCACTGCATTACTACCATGTGGCTGTGTCCAGTATGTCGGGAGAACTGATGTCCGAAGGAAGAGATCAACTACAAACATCGAAGGACTCTGCAGGATAACACGAAGAAGTTCGAGAGCTTCGGGATAACATCGCAGTGGTTGTGTTGGTTACGTGAAGGAGAGTAGAGTACCGGAAGACACTGATGCCAGATCCCAACGCAAACTCGTTCCTTCGATCTTTAAATACGAGACTTGTGCAGGGGAGAGGGGGAAATTTTTTGCCGCAGCAGAGAAAAAAAAAAAAAAAAACAGAACACTGAGGGGATATTTTGCTGCAGGAGAGGGAGTTCGGTGCAGAACCAAGATTTTTACAGTATGACAAGGAAAAGAAATCAAATTATTTTTTATTTTTTTTTTTCATGAGTAATATTTTTGTTTCGATTGGTTGTGAGATTTTGATATTAATTTAATATTATTTTTTTATTGAATATATGTGTTTCCTAATTTTTATTGTTGATTTATTGTATAGTTTAATTGATTAAGAGGCCTATTAATTGATTGTCTACTGATGCAGAACAAATAAAGGGATGCGATGCGGAAGTAAATTAAGATTAACTAATTTTTTTGTTGTTTTTATATGTTTGTAGAAGTTGGCTTCAAATCGAAGAAAAGTTAATCTAACATTAAAAGATACTAATATGATAATTGAAAGCACAATTTTAAGGAAACTAAATTATCATAGTAGTTCAGAAGCAACGGATCGCTGGGGGTTGAGAAACTCCCAGACCTAGGGTTTCGCTCCGAACTTTCAACAGAACAGAAATAAAGAGAAGAGATGGTTTACCTAACCAGACAATGATCTTCACAGATTTTGGTGGAAGAACTCTCCCGAGCAGATTGTTGGATCCTCGGATTCAGATATCTTCGCAATGGATCCTCCAATACTGGTCCTTTGGCAGGTTGGCTTCTCCTGAACTCAAGATCTGGAAGAGAAGAAAAACAATTGATGGAATCAGAGAGTCAAGGGAAAAATTTACCAGGTTGATGAACTTGAAGATTGAAATTGCTGAAAACTGGATTCTCCTGGAAGCTGATGTGATTTTCCTTGAAACTTGCTCTGGATCTGAAGTAGCCGGACTGGATCTGGATGAAGGTGGACGGCCTGGACTTGTAGAGAGAGAGAGGCCGTGGGAGATGGAAGGAGCTAGGGTTCGATGGATTGAAAATAATGAAGGGCGGCTAGGGTTTTGGATTTTTAAGTGGCTAACCTAGGGTTTTGGATAAAGATGGAGATCTCTCACCTCCTCAAGGCTCCAATGGAACCCGGATTACCCCCTCACGGAGCTCAACACTTAGAATAGTGCGGAAGAAGAGAAACCTAGGTTACTCAACACAAGAGAATAGCAAAAATAATTTTTCTTCATTCATTTTTTAAAGTTACAAAGAGAGGTCTATTATATAGACCTAAAATCTTCTCCAAGTTTGTACAAATTCCCATGTGGGACTAAACTCCTCCAACCTCTAGATTAGGTAGAAAACCTCCTCTCTTGGCCGACCAAGAATTCAAAAAAATTTGGGACGGCCATAAAGGATTTTTTTTTTTTTTTTTTTTTTTTTTTTTTTTTTTTTTTTTTTTTTTTTTTTATGTATGGCGCCTTCTTTGGAGTTGGATTTGGATTTGGAGTCCTCTTCTCCTTATGGCATTTCTTCTTTTCTTCCACTCCAAGTTAAGCTCTTTGATTTTGATTTGAACTTCAATTAGGAGTAGGTTGGATGTCCTTCTTTGATTTTTTCTCCAAGAGAAGTCCCTTTCCTTCTTTGCTTAGACAAAATTGGCAGGTATGGGCGCCTCCTTTAAATTGGCTTCCAATTTGATTTTTTTCTTCTTTGGATGTGGGGACCATGACACTGGGATGCCTCTGTGGCGCCTCCTAGACCCTGGCGTGTGCTCGGAGTGTGGCTGGGCGTGTGGCTTGGAGTGTGGCCTCCACTTGCTTGGACCTTGATTTGATTGGAAGACAAATGTGGCACCATTTTGGACCTTGATTTGATTGGAAGACAATTGCGGCACCATTTTGGATAAAATTGAAACCACATCGGGACTTGCACCGAGTCAACATGACTCAACAAAATTTAAATGGTGACTCAAGAAATAAATAAAAATAAATAAACTGGTTGACCAGGTCAACCTTTATTACAAACCCTAATTTCTCGGGCAATGTCAATCAGAGATCCAAATGGAGCTCTGAAGTCTTCTTATGAGTCTGGTGCCCGCACCAATTCTCCCGGGGTGGAAGGAACTCGACCCTGTCGAGTAAGGCTCAAGTTGGCTCTGGTATCTCTCCAAGAGGTCTGGGTCCAATTCTTGTAATTCTTCTCGGGAGATCCAAGAGTCATCAGAATCTAGCCTTCCTTGCCAGCGGACCAGGTACCTTTGGTATCCTCGATTACGAGTAGAGATAACCTGATCATCCAGGATCTTTTTAATCTGCTCTTTCCTCATAGGCCAGTTTGTTGGTGGACACACAGGGTCGGGATCACTCTCAATGATAGGGTTAGGCTCAAAAGGCTCACTAGGAATCATAGCTGGCTCCCTGTACTCTACTAAGTCTGTAATGTTGAAAGTAGAGCTAATGCCTAGTTCTGGAGGCAACTCGAGCACATAGGCATTGGATCCTACTCTCTTTACCACTCTAAATGGTCCAGCTCCCCTAGCATGTAACTTTCTAACGGTTCCAGGAGGAAACCATTCAGGCCTTAATCTAATCATCACATAGTCTCCCTCAACAAAAGATTTGACTCGCCTTTGAGTATCAGCCAACTTCTTATAAGTTTCATTACTTAAATTTATTTTGGCATGAATTTCTTTATGCAAGTCTTTTACATGCTGTGCAAAATTCTCAGCAGACTCGGAGACTCGAGTGTGGACAGGTAAAGGGATTAGGTCAAGAGGTGTGTGAGGTTTGTACCCATGTACAATTTCAAAAGGACTCTTACCCGTAGACCTATTGACCGAGTCATTGTACGCAAATTCTGCCCTTGGTAGGTATAAATCCCAATTTCTGGTGTTTTCACCAACAAGACATCTCAGCAGATTTCCTAGGCTACGGTTCACTACTTCAGTTTGGCCATCAGTTTGGGGATGATAGGCAGTTGAAAACTTAAGTTGTCCCTAACTTATGCCAAAGGGTCTTCCAAAAGTAACTGGTGAACCGGACATCCCTATCTGAAATGATTGTCTTAGGTAGGCCATGGAGTCTAACTATCTCATTGAAGAAAAGTGTGGCTACCTTAGACGCATCAAAGATTTGGGAACAAGGCAAGAAGTGGGCCATTTTAAAGAATCGATCGACTACGACACTGATAGAATCATGTCTCCTCTGGGTCTTAGGTAAACCTAACACAAAATCCATACTCACATCTTGCCAAGGACGATCTGGGACAGGGAGTGGGGTATAAAGGCCAGTGTTTTGTCTTCGCTGTTTGGCAACAGCGCAGGTTCGACATCTAGCTACAATATTAGCTACATCCCTTTTCAAGCTAGGCCAGAAAAAGTGGTCTTCAATAGCTAGAATGGTCTTGTCTTTTCCAAAATGGCCGGCTAAACCTCCAGCATGGATTTCCCAAATCAAAAATTCCCTAAGAGAAGTTCTAGGGATGCAAAGCCTATTTTTGAAGAACAAAAAACCATCTATAAGGGTATAATCCTGATGATTACTAGATGGTCCTTGAACTAGATCCTGATACACAATTGTGAAATCCGGACAAGACTCATATTCCTCTTTGATTTGCTCAAACCCTATGACCTCAGTTCTAACAGAAGTTAATAACAGAGATCGGCGACTAAGGGCATCAGCTACCTTATTCTCAACTCCAGCCTTATGTTTCAGGACAAAAGTATAGGACTGGATATATTCTACCCACTTAGCATGCCTAGGGTTAAGCTTCTTTTGGGAGTTCAGAAATCTAAGAGCCTCATGGTCCGAAAATAGTACAAATTCCTGCGGTAGCAAATAATATCTCCAGTAACGCAAAGCTTGCACCACCGCATAAAATTCCTTATCATAGGTAGAATACCTAAGCTTAGCATCATTAAGTTTTTCACTAAAGAATGCTATGGGATGATTCTCATGGCTTAGGACTCCACCTATTCCTACACCTGAAGCATCACAGGCAACCTCAAATACTTTAGAAAAATCGGGTAATCTCAGAATGGGTGCCTGGGTCATTTTATCCTTAAGATCTAGGAAGGCTTTATGGGCTGACTTAGTCCAATGAAATTCTTCCTTCCTAATACAATCAGTGATAGGAGCAGCTAAAGTACTAAACCCCTTGATGAATCGCCTATAGAAGGTAGCCAAGCCGTGGAAACTTCTAACTTCATGCACATTGGTTGGCTCTGGCCAGTCTACTATGGACCTAATCTTCTCAGGATCGGCCGCCACGCCGTCAGGGGTTACTACAAAACCAAGAAAGATAACTCTACTAGTCATGAATTCACACTTCTTAAGATTACCGTAGAGTCTATCATTCCTCAAAACTTGGCAGACTGCTCTAAGGTGGCCTAGGTGATCTGCTGGGGTCTTACTATAGATCAGGATGTCATCAAAATAGACCACCACAAATTTTCCTATGAAAGCTCTAAGTACCTGGGTCATAATTCTCATGAAAGTACTAGGGGCATTGGACAACCCAAAAGGCATAACAACCCATTCATAAAGACCCTCCTTAGTTTTGAAAGCAGTTTTCCATTCATCCCCGGGTCTAATCCTAACCTGATGATAGCCGCTTTTGAGATCAATCTTAGAAAAAACCATTGCACCAGCCATCATATCAAGCATGTCATCTAGTCTAGGGATGGAAAACCTATATTTGATTGTAATTTTATTGATGGCACGACTGTCAACACACATCCTCCACGTGCCATCTTTCTTTGGGGTCAGTAAGGCTGGGACTGCACAAGGGCTAAGACTTTCTCTAATAAACCCCTTCCTCAATAATTCTCCAACCTGCTTTTGCAGTTCTTCATGCTCAGATGGATTCATCCTATAATGGGGCAAGTTGGGCAAAGTCGCTCCTGGGATTAGATCTATGGCATGCTGGATATCCCTAAGAGGTGGAAGGTGGTCTGGCAAATCCTCGGGAAAGACATCCTCAAATTCTTTTAACACAGGTTTAACTTCTTGAGGAGGCTCTGAGGGTTCCGAAGTTCTAAGTTCCTTAGCAGTCAACATCCAGATGGGTGAACCACTATGAATTTCTTGTTCTAGATCCTTAGCACTGATTAGGTTCACTCCAGTTTTCATCTCCTTAACCTTACCGGCTCCTTTAGTTACCTTGTCCTTAGGGGGAACTGAATGGATCGTAATCTTCTTCCCATTGAAACTAAAGACACAGGTATTGGATTTTCCTAAGAGGGTGGCATCATGATCATACAACCAAGGTCTTCCGAGAATTATACTGCTCACCCCCATGGGTAAGACATCGCACCAAATCTTTTCGTGATAAGATTGCATTTGGATTTGGACTTGACATCTAGACTGGATGGGTATGGAGGTAGAATCTACCCAAGAAACCTTATAGGGGTTGGGATGGGGAACTGGGATTAAGCCTAACATCTTGACAGTGCTAGTAGAGATGGCATTTACACAGCTCCCACTATCTATGATGATCTTACATACCTTATCCCCTAATTTAAGAAAAGTCTGTAGGATGTTAGTCCTACGCCAATCCTCTTGAACTAGATTCTGGGATAGGATGCATCTTACAACTCCTAATTGGTCAGATTCATTGGGTTCCTCCTCTCCTTCATACTCCTCAACCAAATTCATTCCGGCCTCATAAACTTCTTCTTCAAATTCCTCACTGGGCTCGGAATTATCATTCTCTTCCTCTTCTATGTAAAGGGATCTCCGTGGGCACTGGCTAGCAACATGACCTACCTTATGACACTTGAAACAGGCTATGGCAGTACACTGACTGGAAATGTGACCTGGTTTCTGACACTTAAAACAGGTGATATTTGAACTAGGGGTTCTCTGGGTGTCAGGTGCCTTACCTTTGTCCATGGGCCTAGGGGTAGAAGTACCCTGAAAAGGTTTACTAGGGATAACTTGGCTAGGTCCATTCCTTGGGATTGGGGCACTAACCCTAGAAGGTATAGGTCCTCTCTGAAATTTCTCAGTGTTCAGTGCAATCTAGTAGGCTTGGTCTAGATCAGTAACCTCTCTCAGAAATAGTTCTCTCTTGATATCTTCCCTCAGTCCAGCCCTAAATCTAGACAAAGTGACTTCGTGGGCTTCACTCACATCACATCTCATTAGGTATTCATCAAAAGTAGCTATGTAGTCTGAGACAGATCGGTTTCCTTGTTTCAGGTTTTGCCATTGGTCTAACAGGTTTTGCTGGTATGAAATGGGTAGGTATTTATCTCTCAGTTTTTGTTTCATACCCTGCCAAGTGGTTATGGGCTCAACATTCCGTCTCCTAGTGGTTAGCTCAATGTTCCCCCAGTATAACCTAGCTTGACGCACTAATTTCATCTTGGCAAACTTGTATTTCCTCTCCTCAGACATAGCATACCACTCAAAGTATTGGTCCATCTCACCCTCCCAATCAGAATACACCTTAGGGTTCAGACTACCATCAAAAGTGGGTGCATCTAATTTGATGTTCCTGATGAACCTATCATCTCTATCTTCAGGCTCTGGGTCAGGCCTCCTATGATTAGGTTCAGGATCTCTATATAAAGGCCTTCTAGGCTCCTGATGTGGGTGAGGTTGAGGCACATTAAAATTGGGGTCAGGAGTCCAATTCCGATGTCTAGGTTCTTCAAGTATTTAGACTCGGTCCCTAAGTTGGGTAAGATCCTCATGAATTTGTGCGCTAAACTGGGCCACAGTGTTTGTCATATCCTGATTCATTTTAGCCATACTTTCAGTAAGAGTTCTGATCATGGCCTCTAAGTCAGGTTGGGTTTGACCAGGTTGATATGGCACTCCATTTCTGGTAGACATGATGATTCAAGCAAGCACACAAAATGAGACTAGACTAAATCGACTACTGGATCACTAGACCTAGAGTCCAAACTAGATGCCCAATCAGAGTGGCAAGCTAGCCTGTAGTAACTCAGGACTCAGCCAGGCAGGTGTAAGGGGAGTGTTAGGTCCCTGATTGCCAATCCTAGACACCAATCAGTGATTGGCTAGGTAGGCGGACCAGCACACAAGCCCTTCAGGAATGGATCCCTGAACCACCGTTCTAGATACTGAGTGCTAAGCACACACAGAATAACTCGACAAACTGACTCAACACTAGCCTAGACCCGACCAATTGGTGTCCCTAGCCCACTAGGGCAAATTAGGTCTAACTGATTTTAAATTAAGTCTAGGTTCGAATGATTGGATGGTGGTTTTGGGCTAAGGAAAGGTAATCAACTCCTCCCCTTATCTTAGATGCTCAATTGCCCTTAAGTAAATTATGAGATGATCACTCCAAAAAGAATTGAATTGCAGAACACAAAAAAAATAGAGTTATTATATTTTAATGCTCAGGATTTTTACCGAAACCAATAAATCACAGAAAACTTATGGAAAATAGGTTCAATTATACTGGTTTCAACGAAGCAAAAATCATGCAATTCGGAGTTTTATGCAGGGAGAAATAATTCAGACAACAGGGTAATTACGGGCTGCAACTAGATTGTCTTCCCCGTTTATAATCCCTGCTACGAAGTTATAACCCAATGGATCCCCTACACGCCCTAGGAACACCCCGTGGAATGGGAGGAGGAGGCTTGCACCTCGCTTATTTCCTAGGACCGGACGTCCTGGGGAGTCTACTTCGAGCAGAAAAAATAAAAAGAGAAAATAATCAAAACAAGCAAGCAAGCAAATCAGAAACCCTAGACTGGGCTCTGATACCAAAATGATGCAGAACAAATAAAGGGATGCGATGCGGAAGTAAATTAAGATTAACTAATTTTTTTGTTGTTTTTATATGTTTGTAGAAGTTGGCTTCAAATCAAAGAAAAGTTAACCTAACATTGAAAGATACTAATATGATAATTGAAAGCACAATTTTAAGGAAACTAAATTATTAGAGTAGTTCAGAAGCAACGGGTCGCTGGGGGTTGAGAAACTCCCAGACCTAGGGTTTCGCTCCGAACTTTCAACAGAACAGAAATAAAGAGAAGAGATGGTTTACCTAACCAGACAATGATCTTCACAGATTTTGGTGGAAGAACTCTCCCGAGCAGATTGTTGGATCCTCGGATTCAGATATCTTCGCAATGGATCCTCCAATACTGGTCCTTTGGCGGGTTGGCTTCTCCTGAACTCAAGATCTGGAAGAGAAGAAAAATAATTGATGGAATCAGAGAGTCAAGGGAAAAATTTACCAGGTTGATGAACTTGAAGATTGAAATTGCTGAAAACTGGATTCTCTTGGAAGCTGATGTGATTTTCCTTGGAACTTGCTCTGGATCTGAAGTAGCCGGACTGGATCTGGATGAAGGTGGACGGCCTGGACTTGTAGAGAGAGAGAGGTCGTGGGAGATGGAAGGAGCTAGGGTTCGATGGATTGAAAATAATGAAGGACGGCTAGGGTTTTGGATTTTTAAGTGGCTAACCTAGGGTTTTGGATAAAGATGGAGATCTCTCACCTCCTCAAGGCTCCAATGGAACCCGGATTACCCCCTCACGGAGCTCAACACTTAGAATAGTGCGGAAGAAGAGAAACCTAGGTTACTCAACACAAGAGAATAGCAAAAATAATTTTTTCTTCATTCATTTTTTTAAAGTTACAAAGAGAGGTCTATTATATAGACCTAAAATTTTCTCCAAGTTTGTACAAATTCCCATGTGGGACTAAACTCCTCCAACCTCTAGATTAGGTAGAAAACCTCCTCTCTTGGCCGACCAAGAATTCAAAAAATCTGGGACGGCCATAAAGGATTTTTTTGGATTTTTTTTTTTTTTTTTTTTTTTTTTTTTTTTTTTTTTTTTTTTTTTTTTTATGGCGCCTTCTTTGGAGTTGGATTTGGATTTGGAGTCCTCTTCTCCTTATGGCATTTCTTCTTTTCTTCCACTCCAAGTTAAGCTCTTTGATTTTGATTTGAACTTCAATTAGGAGTAGGTTGGATGTCCTTCTTTGATTTTTTCTCCAAGAGAAGTCCCTTTCCTTCTTTGCTTAGACAAAATTGGCAGGTATGGGCGCCTCCTTTAAATTGGCT
The DNA here is from genome assembly GCA_021397845.1 of Areca catechu. Lineage (NCBI taxonomy): Eukaryota > Viridiplantae > Streptophyta > Magnoliopsida > Arecales > Arecaceae > Areca > Areca catechu. The sequence continues at coordinate 39,061,357 of CM038048.1, forward strand.
TCCAATTTGATTTTTTTCTTCTTTGGATGTGGGGACCATGACACTGGGATGCCTCTGTGGCACCTCCTAGACCCTGGCGTGTGCTCGGAGTGTGGCTGGGCGTGTGGCTTGGAGTGTGGCCTCCACTTGCTTGGACCTTGATTTGATTGGAAGACAAATGTGGCACCATTTTGGACCTTGATTTGATTGGAAGACAATTGCGGCACCATTTTGGATAAAATTGAAACCACATCGGGACTTGCACCGAGTCAACATGACTCAACAAAATTTAAATGGTGACTCAAAAAATAAATAAAAATAAATAAACTGGTTGACCAGGTCAACCTTTATTACAAACCCTAATTTCTCGGGCAATGTCAATCAAAGATCCAAATGGAGCTCTGAAGTCTTCTTATGAGTCTGGTGCCCGCACCATCTACATGATTGAATACTAAACTAAGTTCATAATCCGTAATTATTATGCAACTTAGTTAAAGTAGTACTTAGATAAAATGATTATGATCCTAGTTTTTATCTTTGTCTAAAAAGAAAATATAGAATGAATTAAACAATTTATGCTTGTCTAATTGTTGTTCATCCTTAGCTTTATCCTAATATGTAATGCTATCAATGAATGCATGAGGATTGCTTAATACCAAGTGGTTCATTGATAAGAATTTAATTTGGACTCTTGACTTGAATTAATAAATGTAGGGATGATTAGATTTATCTAGCTCCTAGGTAAGTCATTGGCTAAGTATTTAGAGAAAGAATAATATATTTTTATACCGATGATCAATCTGCTAACTAGCGCAAAAATCCCTTGAATCAAACTTAAATTGAATCTGAAATACATCTACATTTAATTAAAGGTTTTCCTTATTTGCGTAATTAGTTAGTTATTTTCATAATTATTCAAAACCCCCTATTTAGTTTCATAATTTGATTATCACATTCAGTCTCTAAGGTTCGACCTGGACTCACTAATATTACAAGAAATATTATAAGAATTAATGAACAGTAATTAATTTTGGTAAATTCGACAAGCATCAAAAATCAAGAAATATTATAAGAATTAATGAACAGTAATTAATTTTGGTGAATTCGACAAGCATCAAAAATTTGGCGTCGTTGTCGGGGACTAAATTTTTTTTTAATCAAATTATTTGTGGTTTGCAGATCTTGAGTAAGCACTTTGTTGATAATTCCTGCTAGTTTATGGTTTATGACTCGAACCTCTCGTTCGGGTGAATTAAAATTTGATCCAGAAATTAAAAGAACTTTGCATAAATTAAGGAGAGAAACTAGGCAAACTTCGATAGAGCGAACTTCAACATCCAGGAGAGCACTTGTGTCTTCGTCGGGCATCAGCATAGCTCATGAATTAGATTCTGACAGTGGTTCAGAAATTGAGAAAGTCATGGTTGTAAATAACAGAACTTTAAAGGAGTTGGCTGCCCCTGATTTAAATCAACAACCTTTATGCATTGAGTACCCTACTTTAGATATTGCATTTGAATTGAAATCAGGACTAATACATTTATTACCTATTTTTTGTGGTCTTGCAAGAGAGGATCCACACAAGCACTTGAAAGAGTTCCATGTAGTGTGTTCAAGCATAAAACCGCAAGGAATTTTGGAAGAACAAATCAAACTGAGAGCTTTCCATTTTCTTTAGCAGACTTGGCTAAAGATTGGTTGTACCACTTGCCATCTGGTTCTATTGATTCGCGAAATGAAATGAAGCGGTTATTTTTGGAGAAATATTTTCCTGTATCTAGAGCTGCTAACATAAGGAAAGAGATATGTGGTATTTGGCAGAATAATGGAGAAACATTGTATGAATTTTGGGAGCAATTTAAGAGATTATGTGCTAGCTACCCTCATCATCAGATTAGTGATCAAATCTTAATTCAATATTTTTATGAAGGTTTGATACCAATGGATAGGAGTATGATTGATGCTGCTAGTGGAGGTGCCTTGGTAAATCTAACGCCGGAGGCTGCGAAGAATTTGATTTCCAACATGGCGGCGAATTCTCAACATTTTGGGATAAGATCAGATCATATACTTAAGAGAGCGAATGAGGTAAGTACATCTTCCCTTGAACAAAGAGTAGAAGAACTAACATCTCTTATGCGTCAATTTGTTGTAGGAAATAAGCAACAAGTCCAGGTATATGGTATTTGCTCGGTCACGGGTCATGCTATGGATATGTGTCCAACTTTGCAAGAGGGAGAACCAGTCCAGTAAGCAAATGTCATAGGTAGTTTCCCAGGGCAACCTCAACATAGATATGATCCATATTCCAACTCGTACAACCCTGGATGGAGAGATCACCCAAACTTGAGCTATGGAAATCAAGCTACTCAGAATCGGTACCAACCTCCATTTCAAGCTAGGCAGCAAGTAAATCAAAGTCCAAATATGCCACTTGATGAGATTGTTAAGATGCTGACAACCAATACACAACAATTTCAACATGAAACAAGAAATAGCATTCAAAACTTGGAGAAGCAAATTAGTCAGCTAGCAACATCAGTGAGCAAGCTTGAGGCTAAAGACTCTGAAAAATTGCCCTCTCAAATTATCATAAACCCACGTGAGAGTGCGAGTGCTATCACACTACAAAGTGGAAATGAAATTGAAGCTTCCGCTCAGAAACCTTTAGAAGTGGCTAAGAAAGATCAAGTGGAGAATGAGACCAAATCCAATGTTGAAAATTTTTTCAAGGAAAAATCTCAAGCTGTTGTACATAATTCTACTAATTCTGTTCCTCTTTCTTTTCCTAGCAAGTTATCCAAATTTAAGAAGGAAGATGAAGAAAGGGAAATCCTTGAGACTTTTTGGAAGGTAGAAGTAAATATTCCTCTATTAGATGCAATCAAGCAAGTCCCAAGGTATACAAAATTTCTAAAAGAGTTATGTACTATGAAAAGAAAGCCAAAAAGTAATGAGAAAATCAATGTGGGGGAAAATGTGTCTGCAATGATTCAACATAAGTTACCTCCAAAATGCAAGGATCCAGGTACATTTACAATTCCATGTGTGATTGGTAATACTAATTTTGAACATGCTATGCTAGATTTAGGTGCATCCATAAATATTATGCCATATTCAATTTATGCATATCTGAATTTAGGTCCATTAAAAGAAACAGGTGTAATTATCCAGTTAACTGATCGTTCTAATGCATATCCTGAAGGGGTAGTTGAGGATGTTTTGCTTTAGGTGAATAAGTTGATTTTTCCTGTTGATTTCTATATTTTGAATATGGAAGATAATACCTCCCCAAATCCTGCCCCAATTTTGTTAGGAAGATCATTCCTCAAGATAGCAAGAACAAAGATTGATGTTTATGATGGTACCCTTACCATGGAATTTGATGAGAAGATTGTAAAATTTAATATTTTTGAGGCAATGAGATATCCTAGTGATGTCAATCTATATTTTCTATAGACATGGTAGATATGTTTGCACAGGAGTCTTTTGAATTGAGAGAAATGGATGAAGCAGGTGTACAAAGAAGGTTGCAATTGCAAAAGTTAGAAGAGTTAAGACTTGAGGCATATGAGAATTCAAGAATTTACAAGGATAAGACAAAGGCATTTCATGATAAAATGATTGTTAGGAAGCAATTTGTGGTTGGACAAAAAGTTTTGCTTCATAATTCATGACTTAAACTAATACCTGGTAAATTACGTTCTCGTTGGATTGGCCCTTTTAAAATTACTAATGTGTTTCCTTATGGTACAGTTGAAGTGCAGGATTTCGAGACTAACAAAGTGTTCAAGATGAATGGACATAGACTCAAACCATTTTATGAAGGTTTTAAGGAGCATACGATCAATGAAGTGCAATTGAAGGATTCAGTTTATTCAGATTGAGAAGAACTGCAATGTCGGGCTAACGACGTTAAACAAATGCACTACTTGGGAGGCAACCCAAGGGAGGCCAACTAGCCATGATTAGATTTGCATTATTTATCCTTTCTCTATTTATATTTTTAGATATTAAATCTATTTTTGTCTTTTCTTTGCATTTAGGCTTTGCATTGAGAGTTGGATTAAAAATTAATAAAAAAAAAGAAGAAAAAAAATATTTGAGTGTTTTTAAGATATTTTTCCAATGATATCTATGGATTTATGTGCTATAAACTTAGACTAAATTAACATAAGAGTGTTGTAACATGATTGAATAAATAACTTGCATATTTAGGTTAAAAGTTGACTTGAGCTTGATTTTGAAATGTATTAACTTGTTTTGGTAGACCAAAAACATGTTTGGGTGAGCTTTTGGACCTATACATATACATGTTTTTGTTATGAGTATATTCATTCATACTGGGTTACTCTAGAACTTGCTTGTAAATACTAGTCAAGGTTACTAAATTCACATGTACACATAAAAATGATAATGGCATATAGGATTTTACACCACTTAGCTTAAATGGCCAACCTTGAGTCAATTAACTTTAGTGAACCCACTTTGAGCTTTTAACCTCTTTTATTGATTGAAGTCCATATTTATGAGCCTTGAGCCAATTTATTATCCTTATGTAGTATCTACCTCAAGAGCTAGTAGAGCATTAAGATTTATTTGATGAGTTTTGAGATAAGAATGTATATTGAATAGGTGTGGGGGAGCTACTGTTGATTGCTATACCTCTCTTTTAAGCAAATGAAATATAATGGGAGTAAGATGTTCTTGCCATGTTTCAATATCTCTTTTTGCTGAAAAAGAAAAGAAAAAAAAAAAAAAAAAAAAAAAAGAAAAAAAAGACAAAGAAGGAAAAAAAAGAAGAAGAAAAATAGAAAGTTATGATTGGTGAGATAATGGGGAAGATCACAAATGTATACGAAGATCAATGTATCACTAAGACCTCTGGTAGCCAGTTCAGTTCAAGAAATCCACATGTCCTATCAATTATACACAGTGTATACAGGCATATGCTTCTTCATCATGAAATATTTTCAGTCTATACAGCAAATAAGAAGAAGAAACTAGAAGGGTTGAATATTTGAGCATTTAATGTTTTGATTTACTCCATTTATATCTTAATGCTCTATTAGTTTCTTGGATTTTAATCTCAGTATTCCTTTTTATTCCTACCCTGAACCTAAGCCCCATTACAACCCTGATTAAAGACCATTGGATCTATGTGTGACAAGTGATACAAGTGATGGAGATTGGATGAGCAAGCAAGCCTATGGTAGTGATTTGGTTTGAATTGAATTTTGAGTGAAATTCTTCTTTATCCTTCAAACACTTGAGTGAATTGAGAGCGACCTATGAGTGTTTACCAAACTTGTTAATTACTTTTGAATGAAGATTTCTTATTTCTCTCAGTTTAAATTTGTTAAGTACATTTAATTCATATTGCGTTATGGTATTTGAATTCTTAATTCTGTTTAAGATTTATGGTATATAATATCTGTATGGTATTATTGGAGGAAATTAGTGAGTTGTGAGTTGTTTTAGTATGTTTAATTAATTGTATAGCTAGTTGCCCGAGGACGTGCAAAAGTTAAGTGTGGGAAAATTTGATAATGATATAATTATACATTATATTTCCTTATATATTTGGTTTATTTGATATATTTATTATCTCATTGTGATGATTAATGCATAATTTATGTTTGAAGATTAATTTTGAGAATTGTTTAATTTCGTTCCTTTGACTTTTTTTTTTTTTAAAAGTATGGAGTCGGAATTGGAAGAAATGGTCTCCAATGAAGTTGTAGAGTACGATTTTTGGGATCCAATGGCATAAACGGTGTGCAATTCGGACTTCAATTGAGTCAGGAAATGATATTTTGAAGGAATTAGTACTTATAGCATGAAACAGCACGATTTTTAAAGCATATGGTTCAACGTGAACCAACCAACTGGATTACAAAACGGCAGATGGGAAGTTGGCCATGGGCCAAGGATGCATGGGCTTGGGCCTCCTGGAAGCTGGGGCGCATGGTTCCCTGGGCTAGCATATTCCTGGTATCAAAAAGGAATCTTGGTTCTTCTTGCTTGGGCTTGCTTCCTGGGCTTGAATTTGAAGGCCTGGAGTGCTGGAATAACCTGAAAAACAAGGGCTCCTGGCATATAAAATATTCCAAAAGCATCTAGAGAAAATCTGGTATCTGAAATGGTATTTGGAGGAAATCAGGGTACCTGGGTGTCAATTGGGCTTCCCTAAGCTGATGTAACTGCCTCTGGCTCCAGAATGAGGTATGGTGGAACTCCAAAATAGTGTAGCCTCCTTTCTTGTATAAGAAGTGAACTCATACTAGACACATACTGATATACAGGACTCAATGTATTGGACTAGGTTGAGGGTTGAGACAAATCAACAAACCTTAACTTATTACATGACACAATCTTAATTGATTACAAAATTTTCAAGATTTTGACACATGACTAAGTAAACTAAATAGAGCCCAGTAATCTGTGTCTGATACTGGTGCCCCCACCACTAGATCCTCTAGAATATTTTTGGGATGAGATAGAGTTTGAGGATGATTTAGAGATAGATAACCTCTAAAGTAATGAATTGAGATATGTTTTCTCAATTGTCATGGATCATGATAAGTGGGAGTGTACTAGTATTTGACCTATGCTAAACCCCAAAATAAGAGTTCCAGATCTAACAATAAACAACTCTCTTAAGTTTTTGTTAGAAAAGAAACCTATATCCTGAACCATAAAATTAGGCAAAAAATTACAATGACTAATGGAGATTATAAACTTGCTTCTGATATACATTATACGGCTAAGTTTAATAAGGAGATAATGTCATGGTCCACATTCATCCAAGAAGTTTATTTAAAAATTTCTTCAATAAATTGCATGCATGAGCCATTAGCCTATTCTCCATTATTAAAAAACTTGGATCTATTGCATATTTTCTTGGTTTACATTAATCATATATGAAAACTAGTCCTATCTTCAATGTAGAGAATTTATTATCTTACACCTTTGAGCCTCTAACTTTGCCAACTAGTGTTTTGCAAGTACTTTAATTTCTAAGATGCCACATTATCCACAACAAAGAGATAAAACTGAAAGTAGTTTCAGATAATGAGATTATTACTTATAGTGGCTTCTATCATTATCTTATCCAATAGAAACTTTGCCCTTCATCTAATGCTTCTTGGGTTACCAAGAGAAACTTCTTTCTTTCTATAAACAAGACCATCATTTGCCTCTCCATGCTCTCACAAAGAGCCATTTCCATCAACTCAAACTAGATCCCCAACTCAGATCACATGCACAAAGAAAATAAGAACAAAAACAAAGAAAGAAAAGGAACAAATCCAAGGAAAGAACAAGAGACCTTGCGAAGATGATTGAATCAAGCTTCCATCAGTCTGCCTCGCGCCTATTGTACTTGTCCCTTTGGGGACTTAAAGTGACCCACTTCTATCTTATTACTAAAGTTAAATTAAGATAATTAAGATAATAATATACAATTAAAACTTTTTTGAGGTAAAGTTAAATTTAAGTTAAATAAAAAATTTTACTATAGTTACACTTTTTAAAAGATTCCTGGTTTGACCTATAAATATAGTCTATAATTCTTCATTAGTTGAAAGGCTTTTGAAATTCTTTGGTATACATTGAAATCTCTCTTTTTTAGGTACAAGCAAGATCAATAGATATTTTTCAAATTGCTTGATCGATTAAACTTGAACATCAATAACTAGAGGTACATTTTCATTTTGTATAAAGATTAAGTTTTTTACACCATCATCATCTATACTCAAAGAAGCACAGGCCTTGTGGCCTCCACATCTATCCAACCGGTGCCCATCAATTTAAGTCGTTGCCTTGCTACACCTTAATCAATCTATCATCCAAAAACATTTTGAGCTTTCAAAGAATGAAGATCCAACCATTGGAGAATCCCATCAAATCTTGGACTATATCTCTCCGAAACCCTACTCGATCCTCCTGATCTAGTGGTGGGAGACTGAGGGCAAGCACCAGAGATGGCCTATCAGATGGTTATTTTGCAGTCAGAGATGTAAATTTGATCCCAATAGGCCTAAGCTTAGTAGAGATTTCAAGGATGAATTCAAAAACTCCTTCCCTCTTCCCTCCTTTTAATTTTTTTTTCTTTTTTTATTTATTTCTTATATTGGGTTTTTATATTTGGGAAATTCTGATTTGTGGCTAGAAAGAGAATTCTCTTTTAAGTGGAAAAATTATTGTATCGCACCAATCACCATGGTGTATTGCAATGGACCTCATTGGACCGGTATGCGATGAATGGATTTTGTGCTCATAAGTTTTACAATTGATGGCATACACGAAGTATGGCGATGCACATGGTATATAATATTATTTTCTTTAAATTGAAAAGAATTAATAGAATCATATCAACCATCACTAGTATTAATAGAGGAAAAAAGAATATTGCCTGTTGGGATATCTCGGTCCAAGTACGAGCCAGCCAATCGGTTCAACCGGCTGAAGACATTTCTTCCAAACTGTAAACTTTGGACCAAGGTATTCGGGAAAAACCAGGCAACTCATGGGCAAGTCAAAACTCTTAATGGGCCTACGGCTCCCAAAGACACGTTCTTCGGGTTATGTCGAAGACATAGTCTTCGGCCTACATCGAAGATCAAGTTCTATGGCCCCTGAAGACAAGGTCCTCAGCCCGAACCGAGGAGTGACCTTCACTGACTCCCGAAGATACGGTCTTCAGTTTATGTCGAAGACATAGTCTTCGGCCTATGACAAAGATTAAGTCCTCGATCTATGCCAAAGACATGATCTCCGATCTATCTCGAGAAGATCCGAGGACGAAGACATTCCCTCATTCAATCATGGAAATCTCCCTAAAAGAGAAGTTTGAAGACGGGCCCCTGACCTGTCTCAAGTCTCTACAAACACGACAAGCAATGGTTATCATCGACTATTTATGGAATATAATCTTGGTGCATAACTCCAACGGCAACGCCTCTGGCCTGGCCATCAGAATCGTCTAATAACTACCCACAATTCCAAATTGTAGGAAAGAAATTAATTCCCCCATCATAACTGCTAGAGGAAGATCGAAACTGCAGACTAGACAACTCCTTATAAATAATGGTAAGAGGGAATGCTTCAGGTAAGGCATAAGATACCCTTGAAAATCTCGGAGTCTTTCCTTTCTCCATTCAATCCTCCTCAGAATCTTCCCTATTCTATGGCTGGAGCCCGCCTCTGACTTAGGCATCGGAATGTCCCCCGCCGGAGCAACTCTGGTCAGGGATTTGTTTTGCAGGTAAACCAGGAAGCGGGCCTGTGATCTAGTAGCTCCGCCCGGTCGGAAAAGGGACTCTGTGCCAACAGATTGGCATGCCAAGATGGGGGGTTCTGTGCAGTTCGCATTGTTAAGCTCCCCTCCTTGACTAAGGGGAAGAAAGAAATTTTTGATGGCGAGAGGGAAGACTTAGGTTGCCTCAACGAGTTGAAATCGTGCTCCAACCCAGGGAGATGCACCCCCGGTAGAGAACGACATCCCACCTCCCACAATCATCGTGGGACAGCAACAATTCGAGGCCCTCCTGAACCAGGTCACCAACCTCACAGCTTTGGTTCAGGACTTCCAAAATAGAGATTTTTAGGTGGGGCATCTGCCGGCCACCTCCAGACATAGCTCTCGATCCCGGAGGAAGAGAGCCTCTAGAGAGGGGTCCACACTCTCTCCCCCCATCCTCGGCCCTCTCCTGAAGGCCGAAGTTCAAGAATGCCTAGGCCCACTGATTCTCTATGAAAAGGGAAAAGACCTAGGAAAACTTTCTCACCCTCTTCTGAAGACTCTACTCCCGTAGAGAAAGCACCAAAGCAGGCTCTCCCTGATTATGATGGGAAATTCAAGGCCATTGAATCGGAGATGGCAAAAATGCGAGAGCAGAGAGATCACAATGATTTGGTAATATGTGATCTGCGTCCGCCCTACACCGACCGTGTCATGGCCGAAGTCATCCCTCGGCACTTCAGGGTTCCCCAGATGGAACCCTATATGGCACCTCCGATCCTTTTGACCATCTGGGCAGCTTTAAGGCCTATATGATGATCCAGGGAGCTTCAGATGCAATGTACTGCCTCGCGTTCCCAGCCACCTTGAAGAAAGCCGCTCGGATGTGGTACTCGAGCATATGCCCAGGACTTGTCGCAAGACCCCCCAGAATACAGATACACTGTTCCTCCTTCATTAGAATGAAGGAGAAAGTCTGCGAGATTAGATCTCTAGATTTAATGCGGCCACACTCGAGATCCCTGATCTCAACGAGCATGTGGCCATGTCTACACTGAAGAAGGGACTTCGCACATCCAGGCTCACCTTTTTCCTGGATAAGAAATTTTTCAAAAGCTACGCTGAGCTCTTATCGAGGGCTCAAAAATACACCAATGCCGAAGAGCAGACAGCAAATCGATGACTAATCGAAGGGAAGCCCCCTTCAAAGAAGAAAAGCAATGGGGGACAAGGCCCCCTTACTTCCAACAACAATAACAAGTATGCTGGCTGCTGAAGGAGTCCTCCCAAGCCCCGAACATCGGGTGGGAGATTCGACTCTTATACCCCCCTCAACCTCCCTCATGAAAAGATTCTCTTGGAGATACAGAAAGAAAACTATCTCCAACGACCATGTCCCATGAAGGCATCCTCTTCTACAAGGAACGGGAATAAATACTGCCAATTCCATCGGGACCACGGCCATAACACCGAAGAGTGCATCCAACTGAGAGATGCAATAAAGGATCTCATCAAGAGGGGGTATTTGGGATGGTATGTTGGTCACCAAGGACCTGGTCAGAAGCTACTGTCCACTAATCGACTCCTGAAGAGGCTAAGCTGCCAAATCAAAGGCCTACAAATGGAGGCGTGGGGATGATACATCAACCTGTCAACTGGAGAAGAGACGAAGACGATGTCCTGAAGCGACTCAAGGACAACAATGCTATTCTCTTCTTCGACGATGACCTTGCAGGAGTTCGGCTCCCGCACAACAATCCTATTATAATCTCAATCATTGTGGCTAATTACAATGTACAACGAATTCTATTTGATAATGAAAGTTTGACCGATGTCTTGATCTACGATGCATTCTCTCGGATGTGTTTGCTTATAGACAAGCTACGGAGGTCCCAATACCACTTACCAGCTTTGGAGGTAATCAGGTTGATGTCGAAGGAGAAATAATACTGCCTGTAACCCTCGGTACCGAACCTCGATAAAAGACATGTCGATCAATTTCACGGTTGTCCGAACCCCTTCAGCCTATAACATCATTCTGGGATGTCCTACCTTGCACAAATTCTGGACTGTAGTGTCATCCTACTACCTCCTGGTGTGCTTTCCCACCAGAAATGGTATGGAAAAAGTAAGAGGAGACCAGAGAATGGCACGACAATGCCTGATGATCCAAGACAAACACTCTAATGATCCTACCACTTGGGATCCACTAGATCCGAGGGACTTGACTATAGATTCTGGTGAACGCATGGAAAGAACTATCTCGGTACCCTTAACTAAGGAGGACCCCACCAAGGTCATGCAGATCAGAAATATGCTTGATGAAAAAACCAAAACGGAGCTGATCTGCTTCCTCAGGGATAATGCTGATGTCTTTTCCTGGTCGGCTTCGGACATGCCAGGAATTCCAGCCGAAGTGATCACTCATCGGTTGGAAGTTCCCCTAGGTATAAACCAGTCTGCCAAAAGAAGAGAAGCTTTGCTCGTGAAAGACAAAAAGCAATAGATGAAGAGGTGAGCAAGCTCCTCAAGGTAGGGTTCATCCAGGAAACCTACAATCCTGAGTGGTTGGCCAATATGGTAATAGTAAAGAAAGTTAATAGCAAATGGAGGATCTGCATTGACTACACAGACCTCAATAAGGCTTGCCTAAAGGACAGTTTTCCTCTTCCAAAGATTGACCAATTAGTCGATGCCACTGTCGGCCACCAGCTACTAAGTTTCATGGATACTTTCTCTAGCTACAATCAGATCCAAATGGACCCCTGGGATGAAGAGAAGACAGCCTTCATCACCGACAAAGGTCTATATTGCTACAAGATGATGCCATTTGGGCTCAAGAACGCTGGAGCAACTTTTCAAAGATTGATTAACAAGGTTTTCAAGGAACAGTTGGGGAGAAACCTGGAAGCCTATGTCAACGACATGATCGTCAAAAGTCTCTTTAAAAAAGATCACATCCAAGACCTGGGGGAATCATTCAGTGCCCTACGATGTCATCGAATGAAGCTAAACCCGACAAAGTTAGCCTTTGGAGTTACTTCGGGCAAGTTTCTGGGTTTCCTCATTACCAAGCGAGGGATTGAAGCAAATCCTGAGAAAATTCAGGCCCTTAAAGACATGAGGCATCTATCCTGTAAGAAGGAAGTCCAACAGCTGATAGGAAGGATCGCCTCTTTAAACAGGTTTATCTCTTGCTCAATTGAGAAATGTCTTCCATTTTTCAAGGTACTTCGACAGTCTCGAGATTTTGAGTGGACCGAAGACTTCCGTACTACCTTTGAAGAGTTGAAGAAGTACTTAGAGACCCCACCTTTACTTTCCAAACCTCAAGAGGGGGAGGTGTTCTATTTATACCTTTCCATCTCGGATGAGGCAGTTAGTTCAATCCTTATCTAAAGAGAAGAAGACGGCTCTCACAAGCTGATCTACTACATCAGCAAAGTTCTGCATGGTGCTGAAACAAGGTATTCAAAAATGCAGAAGCTGGTCTACTCTTTGATAATTGCGGCAAAGCGACTACGGCCTTACTTCCATGCCCATGCCATCGTGGTGTTGACCGATCAACCCCTCAAAGCCATTCTCCGATGCCCTGATATCTCCGGAAGGATAGCCAAGTGGGCTGTGAAACTAAGCGAGTTCGACATTAGCTTCCACCTCGATCGGCTATGAAGGCCCAGGTGCTCTCAGATTTCCTGGCTGAGTGCACCTGGAAATTCGAAGACGAAGTGCCTCCAGCAAAAGAAGGAAACCCGAAGAATACGGAGATCGATTGGGGGCTCCATGTGGACGAAGCTTCCAATTCTGCTGGATGCGGAGCTGGCCTTATACTGGCTGAACCTGATGGTCACACGGTGGAGTACGCACTTCGGTTCTCCTTCTGTACTTCGAATAACTAGGCCGAATATGAAGCCTTGCTTGCAAGACTTCATATCGCCAAGATTTTAGGAGTTCGAAGGCTCCAGACTTTTTCGGACTCCCAGTTTATGGTAAATCAAGTTAAAGGAGAATATGAAGCCAGATACCCCACCATGGTGCGGTACCTAGAAAAAGTACAAAACTTATCTTCTCAACTGGAATACTTTAAAATCATTCATGTTTCTCGATCGGAGAACTCCCGAGCAGATGTGTTGTCTCGACTTGCCACTACAACCCCGGAATCCCTCGGTCGCACCTTCATTGAATACCTTGAAGCCCTAAGTATAGTTGAAGAAGCTATGGAAGTGCACTAAATTGAGACCGAGCCAAGCTGGATGGATCCCATCATCAAGTTCTTAAACGAGGGTGTGCTGCCAGAAGACAAGGCAGAGGCCAAAAAGATTCATTGGATGGCATCTCAATATGTCATCTTAGATGAAGTTCTTTATAAAAGATCATTCTCTCAGCCCCTGCTGAAATGCTTGGGACCGTCATATGCTGACTATGCTTTGAGAGAGGTCCATGAGAAGATATGTGGTGATCACTTGGGGGGCAGGTCCTTAGCATATAAAATTATATGCCAAGGATATTATTGGCCCTCCATCCAAAAGGACTCGGTCGACTTCATGCGAAGATGTGATCAATGCCAGAGATATGCCAATATTCAGAGACAACCAGCGAGTCACTTGACCCAGCTGACAACCCCCTGGCCTTTTGCTCAATGGGGGATGGATATTCTTGGCCTATTTTCGCCCGCATTTAGACAGAGAAAATTCCTTCTGGTGGCTATTGACTACTTCACAAAGTGGATCGAAGCCGAACCACTAGCTCAAATCATGAAAGGCAAGGTTGAGAATTTTGTCAAAAACTCTATCATATTTCGGTTCAGGATTCCACACACAATAATCACTGACAACGGAAGGCAGTTCGACAATCCGAAGTTTAAAAACTTCTATGCTCGGTACCACGTGCAACACAGGCTGACTTCCGTTGCTCGCCCATAATCCAACGGAGAGGCCGAAGTAACTAATCGGACCATTCTTCATGGTTTGAAGACGATGTTGATAGCCGCCAAAGGACTTTTGGTAGAAGAGCTGACCTCCATTCTCTGGGCATACAGAACTACCCCGAGGATAGTCACCAGCGAGTCTCCATTCAACCTGGCATATGGTACCGAAGCCGTTCTTCCTATCGAAATCTCCCTCCAATCTTTAAGAATTAACAACTACGAAGAGCCTGAAAACTTCGATCGCAGGAGAGTTGACCTGGATTTGTTGTTGAGCACTAGGCTTCAGGCCCAAATAAGAATGGCGACATACCAGTAAAAGGTCGCCAAGTATTACAAGTCCAGAGTAAAGGAACAAATCTTCCACACAGGTGACATGGTGCTGCGAAGGGCAAAAGTATCCAGGCCAACAGAACAGGGTAAGCTTTCCCCCAACTAGGAAGGTCCATACCAAGTCGAAGAAGTCGTACGTCCAGGAACATATTGACTTAAGACCCTGGATGGTAAAATCTTGTCCCGGCCGTGGAATGTACAAAATCTTCGTAAATACTATCAATAAACAAATCCCAAAATTTTTCGTGCAAATTTGCCCAACTCTGAATGGCCCGTTGAATCAACTAAATGACAATGGCCTGAATGGCACGATCTAAGAAATCGGCCAACGGTATAAAGGAGAGTCTAATCCACTCACCTTATCGGTATAACCAACGAGTGCAACTTATGGCCCAATCAGGCTGCCAAGAGGATCAAAGGCATAGGGATGGTTCAAATAACCTACCCTACAGAAAACCCGAAGACATGCCGGGGAGGGCCTAATCAGCCTACCTTACACCAAAGAAAGTGCAGGAATAGTTTTTATAGCCTACCCTACGGTAAGTCCGAAGACACGCCGGGGCGGGCCTAAACAGCCTACCTTGATCATGACAGAGATGAACAGGGGAGCATAGACACTATCTCCTACGGAAAACTCGAAAACATGCAGAAGTGATTTTACATCACTCACTCTGCCAACATCAAACTTTTGAATTCACATTTCATGGGATTCTAAGAAATATCATTCACAGAAAAAGAAAAAACGAGAATCATAATCAATGTTCCTTAATCAGAGGACAACAGGAAAATGATACCTGTCTGTCATGTCCATTCCTAGACGGATGGATTAATTATAAAAGAAGGCTAAGATCAACCTGGCTTGATCGTGGTCAGTCTTCAGCAATGGCATTCTAATTTTTCTTCGGAACTCATCTTCGATGCCATCCACGAGCTGAACAATCTTCGGCTCCGGCCCCTAGACCAAACAGGAAGAAGAGCAATGTAATTCAAGTCATCACCAAAGCCAGCAATCTTATTTAAATCATATTCAAAAAATGTGACATGACACATACAAAAAGGAGAAATTCACTTGAAAATTCAGAATATTTCGTCAGTTGCATTTCAGAGGAGAATAAGGAAGAGATATGACACTTAAAACTATACAGACCCCTAAGCATTGGCTGGAGGAGACCCAGCATCACAAGATTGAAGCAATCTGTCAATTTGCACGGAGAGAGTTTCCTCAAATTGGGTTGAGCCCAGAGGATCTTCAACCCGAACCTCCTCCTCAGCTCGGACTCCCACTTGGGCCGGCATTGAGATCACATTCAAGTCTTCGACTGCGACAAGAGTTTTTTCCCTCGATTCTGGCATCTCTTCAGCCTCTTCGACCTGGGCCAAAATTGTGCTAGGAGCTTCGACCACGAGTGGGATATCCTCCCTCGGACTTGACAACCCTCTGATCTCCTCTTCAGCCTCGGCTCCCTCCTCTTCTTCTTCTGCAATGTCGAAAGCAGAGATTGCAGAAAGGTCAAGGTTAGGAAAAATCCCACTGACCTTGGCGAGTCCGTCGTTAAAACCGTACTGGTAGCTGTATAAGGTCGCCTCATTTATTTCCTGTTGGAATTGTGAGGACTTCCTGAAATCCGCTACAGCTCTACTCACCAGCTCTTTCAAGACTTCGGACTCTCTCCTAGCTACCTCAGACTCTAGGGCTGCCTCTTCGGCCCTTAAAGATGCCTTTCTAGCTCTTAAAGATGCCTCTTCTGCCCTCTGGTTGCCTCCTCAGCCACCTTGGTCAGATCTTCCATCTTCTCCTAATTCTCCTTAATGGATTATTCCAAGGAATCGACATGTTTTCTACTCTTCCTCAACTCTACCCCTTGCCCCGCAATTGTCAAATGGGCATCATTCAGCTCATTCCTCAGATCACGAATTTCAGCGTCCGCATAAGCGAGACGATTCTTCATAGACTGCTTCAACTCTTCGGCGTCACCTCCTTTTCAGCCCTGGCTGTATGGAGATCTTCTTTAAAGCCATGAATAAGGCTATCGACATTCCCTAGGCCCTTTTCCATGAAGGTGATGTCGTAGACCAACTATATCGACAAAGCGAAGTCATGGACCAAACAATCCTCTAGGCAAAAGAGAAACGATGAGGATCTCACCTGTTACAGGGAGGAAAAGACAGAGTCGGATATTCTAGCAAGGCTTCGACTTCGGATAACTGCCAAATCATGAGGCAGCAACGTATCCTTGAGCACCCGCCTAGCCACGGCGGGGACCAACAATCCCCTCACAGGGGAAAGCTCCAAAGAGTCCACGGAATGGCCCCCAACTGGAGAAGCCTCACGAACGGGCTCCCTCTCGACTTGCGGTGCCTCGCCCCTATCTACTGCAGGGGGCAAGGCAGAGGCACATCAGCCATCGGAGGCGGACTCTCCCTTGTGTGAACCAGAGAGGTAATCGCCGGCGAAGGTTGAACTAGCTGAGGCCCTATTGGGGCCTCCATCATTGGCGCCACATCCTCCCCGGAGGTTCCCCGGGAGGATGAAGTGCCCCTACTCCCCTCAGGACCATCCCTTCAGGCCTTCTTCTGAACCGCCGATCTTGTAGAAGGGGCCTGAGCTACCCTCTTCTCGGAAGATTGGCAGAGCCAGTTCAAGTTGGGCTTCATTTCATCACCTACAAGCAGAAGAACCCTTTGAGTCGACTGAACTACAACAAGAATGAGAAAGAATAAGTAGAAATCTCCACCATTTATACCTAACACAAGGAACTCACTGATCCCTGCAAGATGGAGATTCCTCTCCTCCAACAACTCACGGATGGGAACAGCCTCCGAATCAGTCAGTAAATCATAATCGGACTGATCAGCCGCCAAAACTTTTTTCCCATCATTGGTAGTTAAACGCGGTTCCTTCCAATCACTACTAAAACCCCACGGTTCGATAGAAGATACAAAAATGAAGATAGGCTTCCACCCATGGATGGTGCTGGGCATATCCTTGATGATCTTGCGACCAGGTTGAGGACCGATCACACACCATCCGCTACCGTGGAAATCCCTCTTAAGCACAAAAAGGGTGGTGAACAAATTGGTCCCAGGGTTCACATTAGCTATGTGACACCGGACCAAAAACCCACAGATGTTTCGAATGCTATTCGGAGTCAACTGCGTAGGAACTACTTGGTACAGGCAAAAAATTTTGATGAAGAAAGGATGCAGGGAGAATCGAAGGCCAGCCTTCAAATGGTCGTCGTACATGACCAAACACCCAGCAGGAGGTATGTTTACCCGTTCCTCAGAAGTAGGAAGGATTAGAGGAAACCCTTTGAGAACATGATAACGTTCTTGAAGATAAGCAACCTTTCTTGATGAAATGGAGCTAGGAACTGACTCCGGACTAACCACATCATCGACCCCCGAGGGCCCGACTTTTTCCTTTTGGCTTCCTACAGACTCAACCATGATAAAAGAGCGAGGCAAAAAAGCGGAAGGAAGGTTCTACCTGCGAAAAGGATTGATGGCCAAGAACAGAGAAAGCTAAGCCATAATTGAAAGTGTGAGGTTGAAGAAGCTTCCTCAGCCGAGCCTTGTCTCCTTCTCAAAAAGAGATGGAAAAGCTCCAAAGTAACATCTCGATAAATGGAACCATCGTCATAAACCCGCCATGCCACGGATGCTCGAGATAGCCACGCAACCCCAAAGCAGCCCTAAGCTGATTTGACGCGGAATAGACCAGAGGTCATAATCCGTATGAATCAATGGCCAAGATGAAGCACACTCATCATCCAAGGGGCGGGGAGTAACCATGACCGCCGCTCAAATCCCAACCAAAAGATTGGTTGAACCGTCACGCAGCGGAAAAAGGAGAGACAGTCCCTAGTCCGCCCACTCCATTTTCACCTCCCAATCAGGAAATGACAAGTGTCCATCGCCTGATTCCCAAATCAACCGGCAGTTATGGTAGACGATCCAATTAGAGATTTCATAATCATCAACTATACCATACCCCAGGAGAAAAATGACAAACCAGTAATACTCTCACTCTTCGAGACAAATCTTCGCTTCGAAAACTAAGAGTAGGGGGGTAACTGTTGGGATATCTAAGTCCAAGTATGAGCTAGCCAATCGGTTCAACCGGCTGAAGGCATTTTTTTCAAACCATAAACTTCGAACCAAGGTATTCGGGAAAAACCAGGTAACTCAAGGGCAAGTCAAAACTCTTAATGGACCTATGGCTCTCGAAGACACGGCCTTCGGATTATATCGAAGACATAGTCTTCAGCCTACGTCGAAGATCAAGTTCTACGACCCGTGAAGACAAGGTCATCAGCCCGAACCGAGGAGTGACCTTCACTGACTCCCGAAGACATGGTCTTTGGTTTATGTCGAAGACATAGTCTTTGACCTATGACAAAGATTAAGTCCTCGATCTATGCCGTGAAAGAAAAAATGGTGCAGGTGGTTTAACATGGTCCTACACTAGGCATGCAAACAGCTGCGGGAGCAGAATGGATTTTAAAAACATTTTTTTAAAATCTGTGCAGCGGAAAACTGCTCCGCCCAAAACAGCTGTAGGCATGTAACGAGGCATAAAATATTTGTAAAAACTATATAAATAAATACATCTATTTATGCATGATTAAAATAAAATTTTTCATACCTTTATTCCACCTAGAATAACTCTAGAATAAAGCTGGAATAGGCTGGAATAAGTGGGATAAACTTATTCCAGTCTTCTTCCTCCTTGGACCGTTGAGATACTCTGTTTTTGGCTTTCAAAACAGCGATCAAACGGCGGCTTCCGGAACTCCTTTTCCTTCCAATTTGAGCAACGGCAAGGTGGAGAAGTCTACTACAATCTCCAACAAAAATCTGCAATCAAAACAAGCTAAAACGGGTGTAGAAAATTGCCAAAAATCTGCTGCTGAAATTTGCTGCAGAACTGGACAGCAGCCTTTTGCTTCGTGTTTGGAGCTGCAGCAGATGATCCGGCTCACGTGGCTTGCTCCCAGGAGTAGAAGGGTACTCCCTCTAGAGGGGAGACATGCCGGGGGCCCTCCGATCCCTCTCCACATGCGGTGCTAGCCGTTGGAAGAACAAAAAGCCATAGTGGATGGCAGCAACTTGGCTTTGTTGCAGTCCTGGGTTTGAGCACTCTAAGGGACAAGGAAAAGGTGCCTTAGACTCTCCCTCTCACCCTCCAAAACCGAGCCCCAAGAGCACTCCAAATGAGCCTCTCAAAGAAGAAGAACACCCAGATTTTGTTGTTGCTTTCTCTCGGTTCTCACACGCTGGAAACTTCAACTCATAACAGGGTTGCAGTAGGGGTTTATAAAGGCTGCAGGGAGGAAGATGGAAATGGAGAGGCGGGGAGGCCAAGAGGCAGCAGTTGCCGATCTCTATTTAACCAGCAATTAACAGGAGGATTAAACCAGCGGGAGGAGGGAGGAGAAGAGATGCCCAGCGGGGAAGACTTCGGACGTTTGGCCTTCATCGGATGCAAGAAATTCCTCCCAGCAAAATACCGTGTAAAACGGTCAATGGGAGTAAACACCGGTTCAAAGAAAATACCAGTTCAACCAAAACCGATCCAACCTCTTTTTAAACCTCTTGGTTCAATCCAATTAAACTGGTTCAAACCCAATTAAAATTGGTTCAAGGGATTAAAATTGGTTCACAACCAATTGAAGGCTGAAACGAACTTTGAATCAATTCAAAACTGATTCAGAAAAATCCTGGCGCAGTGCTGGTCAACCCGGAACAATTTTTGGTTGACATAGATAAGGGCAAGATGGGAAAAAGAGTGCTCAAAAAATACTGTGACCATAAAACCGAGACGATTCCCAATCATAATCGGTATCCGGATCAGAGAGTTATCCTCTGTGGTGTGTGACCTCATATGTTCGAACTTAAATGGTAGCACTAGAACAATTCTAGTACCAGCATAGAAAACAATCTAGTAATGGGTCCCGGCATTCGGATAGGTCGAAGATGCGGGAGCAAACTATCGAACCTCTAGCATATGGTTACCGTATAATTCATCCCTTTGACCTCTAATGCTCAGGACGACTGTGATTGGGCTGCCAACCCAGACTGAGTCAGTCGACTACGTGTCTCAACCTTGCAAGCCCAGTGACTCTTCACTATGACTTCCCCAGTTGAGGATTTGCTAAATTGAGATACTGCGAGACATTCAATCCAAACTGATTGGACAAGTCAATTCCATCTTGGTCCATCACTGCTCCACAAGTACTTGCTTGTACCCAGAAACCTTCCATCACCGGATTAAAAATCCGGGTAGTCCGGCACCAAAGCACAGGGAGTTGCTTGCAAGCTACCACGATGACCTCAGGTCAGAGGGACACATATACCCATATCCAGTCGTTAGTATCCCTTTGGCAAAAAGGGGCTGCACGGAGTCACGTTCAATAAGATATCATATATCCCACTTGCAGATCACATCAGTGTCACCACACTCATTTGGTCAAGAGGACGACCAAGCGATGTGAACTACAACAACCTATACTTGATATATTGCCATCCAGTACAATATATCCTTTAGTTGTGAACAGGGTTTAAGGACCACTCGATACATCCTCTCTGTATCGAAGTCAGTGTAGTCCTAAGGACTTCATCACATGGAAAGAGTTCATTTCAGGAAAATTTAGTATGTGATGAGCTGCCAAAAAATATATTTTATTAATTCAAAGAAAGAGTACAATACTGAGCTCAACCTCCTACAACCCAGGCGATTGGCTTTGGGACACAATTCCCAACAACTCCCACTTGTACTAAAGCCAATCAGAAGAGTATCTAATACCCATTTCCCATTTATAATAGTCGAACTCTTTTATTTCGAGGGCTTTAGTGAAGGGGTCGGCCAGATTTTTTTTCCATCGATCTTCAAAAGATTTATGTCGCCTCATTCCATGATTTCTCGTACGAGATGGTAGCGCCGCAGAATGTGCTTGGTGCGGTGATGAACTTTAGGCTCCTTAGCTTGAGCAATGACTCCAATGCTGTCACAGTACACCGAAACAGGACCATCTAGGGAAGGTGCCACCCCTAGCTCTCCAAGGAACTTCTGCAACCACACAGCTTCCTTTGCTGCATCTGATGCTACAATGTATTATGCTTCGCATACCGAGTCTGCAACAGTTGCCTGCTTGGAACTTTTCTAGCAGACCGCTCCTCCATTCAAAGTAAATACAAACCCTGACACACTCTTGCTATCATCTCTATCTGACTGGAAACTGGAGTCAGAGTACCCCACAAGTTTCAAGTCAGGTTCTTCATAAATCAGCCATTGATCCTTAGTATTTCTCAAATACTTAAGGATGGACTTAACCACCTTCCAATGCACCTCACCTGGGTCAGACTGGTATCTGCTCACTACTCCTAGTGAGTATGCCACATCTGGTCTAGTACAAGTCATAGTATACATGATAGAGCCTACTGCAGAAGCATAAGGTACTCTACTCATGCGCTCTCTTTCCTCCGGAGTTGTCGCACAATCCTTCTTGGAAAGAGTAATTCCAGAACCTATCGGGAGATAGCCTTTCTTGGAATTTTCCATGCTGAACTGTTTCAGCACGGTGTCAATGTACATAGACTGGGACAATCCCAAAAGCTTCTTAGATCTATCTCTATAGATCTTCATACCTAGTATGTAAGAAGCTTCACCCAAGTCCTTCATGGAGAACTGAGATGATAACTAGACCTTTATTCCTTGTAATGCTACGACATCATTCCCGATTAAGAGAATGTCATCAACATACAGTACTAGGAATACAATCACAAAACCATTAACCCATTTATAGATGCACGGTTCTTCTCCATTCCTAACGAAGCCATATGATTTGATACATCTATCAAACTGTAAGTTCCAGCTTCGAGATGCTTGCTTGAGTCCATAGATGGACCTCTGCAACTTGCATACTTTTGATTCATCTATGGATGTGAACCCTTCAGGCTGTATCATATACACCTCCTCTTCTAGCTCCCCATTTAGGAAAGCGATTCGGACATCCATCTGCCAGATCTCGTAATCAAAATATGCTGCCAAAGCAAGCATGATCCGAATGGATTTGAGCATTGCCACAGGGGAGAAAGTCTCGTCATAATCAATACCATATCGCTGACGATACCCCTTGGCAACCAGACGGGCTTTATAGGTCTCTACCTTCCCATCTGCGCCCCTTTTCCTCTTGAAGATCCATTTACACCCGATGGGTTTTATTCCTTCAGGCAGATCAACTAATGTCCAAACATTGTTGATTTCCATGGACTCCATTTCGGATCACATGGCTCCAAGCCATGCCTCAGAGTCAGATCTCTGAAGAGCATCCATATAAGTGATCGGATCCTCATTGTTCTCATCGAGCTCAATGGGATCGTTGTCCCGTACCAAGAAACTGTAGTATCTGTCCGGCTGACGCGGTATTCTACCAGATCTACTAATGGGATCTGGGTGTGATTCAATCACAGCCGGTTCTACGATGTCCTTAGAGTGTGCAGGTTCTTCTATTGGCTGAACTTCATCAAGTTCAATCTTAGAGGCTATAGTTCCTTCTCCAAGGAACTCCTTTTCCAAAAAGATAGCTCTAAGAGCAACGAACACCTTTTGTTCATTCTCCAAGTAGAAGAAATACCCTTTGGTTTCCTTAGGATAACCAATGAATAAACACCGATCAGACCTAGGACCAAGTTTGTCTGAGTCTAAATGCTTTACGTAAGCTGGACAGCCCCAGACCCAAAGGTGTGAGATTGAGGGTTTACGTCCATTCCACATCTCATACGGAGTGGAGACAACAGACTTACTTGGAACATTATTTAATAAGTAACAGGCTGTCTGAAGCGCATATTCCCAAAAGGATAGCGGCGGAGTTGCAAAGCCCATCATAGATCGAACCATGTCCAACAAGGTTCGATTCCTCCTTTCGGACACACCATTCAACTGTGGTGTTCCTGGAGGAGTCCACTGAGAGAGAATTCCATTCTCCTCAAGATATATCAAAATTCATCAGATAAGTATTCACCACCTCGATCAGATCGAAAGGTTTTAATACTTTTTCCAGTTTGCTTTTCCACTTTATTACGGTATCGTTTGAACATTTCAAACGACTCAGACTTATGTCTCATTAAAAAGACATAACCGAACATTGAAAAGTCGTTTGTAAAAGTAATGAAATATTTGTATCCTCCTCTGGCATTAATTTTCTAGTAAAAGGTGACTTGGTCATTTTACCAAGTAATCAGGATTCACAAGTGGGCAGTGATTCAGAATCACTGACCTCGAGGAGTCCATCTCCTCGCATCTTGTTTATCCTATTTTGGTTAATATGACCTAGCCTACAGTGCCAAAGATACAAATCGTTGATATTATCTAACCTTGGGTGTTTGCTAGAAGTGTACATTACACTAACAGGCCTTGATAGTACATATATGCCATTATTTAATCTAGCTTTCATTATAACAGAGTTATTCAAAATAACATTGCAAAAATCTCCTTTATTGATTGTTCAAAACCATAATTGGCCAAAAGGCCTACAGAGATTATGCTCATAATGAAACTAGGACAATAGTGACAGTCGACTAGTTCGACAGTACAAGACTCAAAGACAAGACGCAGGACTCCGACCGCCAGTACTGGAAAACGATTTCCATTCCTGACGCTCAGAAACTATTCTCTATCTTCAAATCTTCTGCTAACTTGAAGTCCTTTTAACGAATTACAAACGTGAATTGGACTACCAGTATCCAATATCCAGTTAGCAGTATCAATAATTGAGTAATTACAAGGTTTTATCATATAAATATCTTGTTCAGCAGACTTCTGCTTCCTTGGCCTGTTCAGATCAAGGGACACAATATAAAGAGGACAGTTCCTCTTCCAGTGTCCCTTCTTCTTACAGTAGAAACACTCTGCAGAAGATTGATCAGCCTTATACTTCCTGGTCTGACTAGGGACAGGAGCATTCTGCACCTTCTTTCCCTTCTTATTCATTTTCTTCTTCCCTTTCTTAAAGGGACGATGACCTCTACTTCCTCCCACTAAATTCACCACCCCCTTATTCAGTTGGTGGTCTTTCTCGAAAGTCTGCAACAACCCCAAAAGACCATGGTAGTTGACTGCAGGCTTGTTCATTCTATAATGATCGAGAAAATCAAGATAGGAAGAGGGAAGAGAATTTAGGATCGCATCTTTGCCGAGCTGCTCGTGCAAGGGGCATCCGAGTTTGCCCAGTTTTTCAATCAGCTCGATCATGTACAATACATGATCAGTGACTGAACCACCATTCGGCATCTTGGAATTGTAGATGGCACAAGATACTTTGTACCGTTCTACATCATCCGGGGTGCCGAAGGATTCCTTCAGCTTTTGAATGATTTCATCAGGTTGGGCCTCCTCGAATTTGTGACTGAACTCATCGTTCATTGCCGCTAACATAATGCATCGGACAGTAGTGCAATCAGAGACCCACTTCAGATAAGCATCTTTGATCGCACTCCGTGCATTAACGGGAGGGATTTCAGGTGCTGGATCCATTATCACATATAGGATCCGTTCATGCTCCAGAACGATTCTCAATCTTCGATACCAACTATCGAAGTTGTGACCCTTTAACTTCTCGTTATCGAGAAGTGACCGGAGCGAGAAATTAGAAGACATCTGAAAAGAAAATAAGACCAAATTAGTGTATGAATTAATAACATAACTAAAAGACTTTGACTTTAGCCTAAAGGTTTCTCCCACTAATTTTTTAGATTGGTGGTGCGAGCACCAGACTCAGAAGAAGACTTCATGGCTCCATCTGGTTCTCTGATTGACATTGCCCGAAGAATTAGGATTTTTTGGTTTGTAATAAGGGTTGACTTGGTCAACTCAATTTTAGTTTGAGTCTGTATTTCCTTGCAATTTAAATTTTGTTAAGTCATGTTGACTCAATACAAGTCCTAGTAGTGGTCTAGGTCTTCTCCAAGGTGCCACATTTTCTCCCAGGACCAAGCAAGTGGGCGCCACACTCCCAGCTACATGCCAGAGTCTAGGAGGCGCCACATCTCCATCCAGTGTGCCTTGGTCCCCACACCACAAGAAAGCAGGTCCCTTCTTTCATGCGCCACTTGGGGGAGAAATCCATCAAGATACCTCAATCCAAGGAGGAGCCAACTTCTTTCCAGATAAACCCAAGCCAGGATGGCAAGAATTTTTCTTGAAGAGAGGATCAAGGAGGTGCCCCACAATGTTCCATAAAAACCCAAGTTATAAAAGGGAAGAGAGCATGTCTTGGGGAGAAAATCAAGGAGGCACCCAAAAGTTTCCTAAAGTGCCAAAGCCATGAAAGGAAGAAGCCTAAACTTGTGGAGCAAGACTAGGAGGTGTCCAAAAGAGCCAAACCATGAAGGGATAATCCTTGATTCATGGAGAGATACTAGGAGACACCCCATAACCTGCCATTTGGAGCTGATTTTCAAGTCTTCTTGGAGTTTTTGGGCTGCCCACTCATGGAAGGAGTCTTGGGAAGAGAATTTGATGCCTAAAGTGTGGGTTAGTCCTATTAGTCCCACATGGGAAGTGTATGAAGTTTTATTTCTTTGTTATGTCTATATATTCAACTCTATGTAACTCTTGAAAAAAAATCAGATGAATGAAAGAAATTTTCTTGAGCAAACTTGTGTTTTCTCTTTTTCCGCACTTGCTTCCAGGTGTTGAGCTCCATGAGGGAGTAAATCCGGGTTCCCCTGGAACCTTGAGGAGGTGAGAGATCTCCAAAACCCCAAACCCTAGGTTAGCCACTCCACTCCCAAACCCTAGCCGCCATCACCCTTCTCTTTCCACCAAGCCCTAGTCTATTCCCCTTCTCACGGCCACCCTCTCCAAGTCCAGGCCGACCACCAGCATCCGGCTCCAGTCCAGATACTGCAGATCTACAACAATTCTAAGAGGAAGTCAGATCGGCCTCCAGGAGAATCCTGATTTTAGCAACTTCAGCATTCAAGTTCTTCAACCTGGTAAAATCTTTTCTTGAGTTTCTGAATTCCATCATTTGTTCCTCTTCTTTCCCAGATCTTGAGTCCAGAAGAAGCCGACCAAACCACGAGACCAGTATTAGAGGATCCATTACGAAGATAGCCGACTCCGAGGATCCCACAATCTGCTCGAGAGAGTTCTTCCACCAAAATCCTGAGAAGATCACTGTCTGGTTAGTAAACCATCTCTCCTCTCTATTTCTGTTCTGTTGAAAGTTCAGAGCGAAACCCTAGGTCTGGGAGTTTCTCAAAACCCAGCGATCCGTTACTTCTGAACTACTCTGATAATTTAGTTTCTTCTAAACTGTGCTTTCAATCCTTACCTAGTTTCCTTTCGATATAGTTTAGCTTTACTTTAAGTCAAGGCCAATTTCTGAAATATAAAAAAAAAAAAAAAGAATTAATCTTAACTTTACTTCCGCATACGTTTTCTTGTTCTTTGTTCTGCATCATTTTGGTATCAGAGCTTCCGTTCTGCATCATTTTGGTATCAGAGCCCTGTCTAGGGTTTTTGTTTGATTGCTTGTTTGAGTCTCTCTCTTTTACTTTGTCTGCTCGAAGTAGACTCCCCAGGATGTCCAGTCCTAGGAACGAAGCAAGGTGCAAACCTCCTCTTCCCATTCCACGGGGTGTTCCTAGGGCGTGTAGGGGATCCGTTGGGTTACAACTTCGTAGCAGGAATTGTAAACGGGAAAGTACTCTATTTTCAGCCCGTAATTGCCCTGTTGCAGGAATTATTTCTCACTGCAGGTAATTCCAAATTAGGTGATTTTTATTTTTTTGAAACCAGTATAATTGAAGATATTTTGCATAATTTTCCTGTGATTTATTGGTTTCTATGAGATTTCTGATAATTAAGTTACTGCAACTCTATTTTATGTTTCTGCAATTCAATTATTTTTTGAGTGTTCAATACTTAATTCATCTTAAGGGCATTTGAGCATCTAAGATAAGGGAGGAGTTGATAACCTCTCCTTAGCCCAAAACCACCACCCACTCATTCGAACCTAAGCCTTTAATCTAAAATTGATTAGACCTAATTTGCCCTAGTGGGCTAGGGACATCAACAAGTCGGGTCAAGGCTAGTGTTGAGTCAGTTTGTCTGGTTACTCTGTGTGTGCTTTGTACTCAGTGTCTAGAATGGTGGTTCAGGGATTCCATCCCGAAGGGCTTGTGTGCTGGTCCGCCTACCTGGCCAATCTCTGATTGGTGTCTAGGATTGGCATTCAGGGACCTAACACTCCCCTTACACCTGCCTGGCTGAGTCCTGAGTTACTACAGGCTAGCTTGCCACTCTGATTGGGCATCTAGTTTGGGCTCTAGGTCTAGTTAGCCCGTAGTCATTCAGTTGAGTCTCATTTGGTGTGTTTGCTTGCATCATCATGTCCACCCGGAATGAAGTACCCTACCAACCTGGTCAAACCCAACCTGATTTAGAGGCCATGATTAGAACTCTTACCGAAAGTATGACCAAATTGAGTCAGGATATGAATGAGGGTTTTGCCCATTTTAGAGACCGAGACAAGGGACTTGAGAAACGTAGACATCAAAATTGGACTCCTGATCCAAAATTTAATAGGCCCCAACCTCACCCATGCCAGGAGCCTAGGAGGACCTTATACCGTGATCCCGAGCATAACCCTAGGAGCCTATATCCATACTTGGTTGACTCAGAAAAGGGACCTGTTAGGAACACCGAACCTTATGCACCCACTTTTGATGGAAGACAAGAGACATATATTAAGTGGGAAGAACAAATGGATCGGTATTTTGAGTGCACTAACATATCGAAATTAGGACAAATTAGGTTGGCCAAAACCAAGTTCACCAAACATACTAGGTCGCATTGGTATGCTATTGAGCATGAGTGTTATCAAAGAAAAGAGGAATATATACTTGGAGAGATATGAGAAGTAAGTTGAGAGATAGGTACCTAGGTAGATCCTATGAGAAAAGACTTTTAGACCAATGGTACCAATTGCGACAAGGTAATAGGCCTGTGTCTAAATATATCGAGGACTTCCAGTGGTACGACATGAAATGCAATACCATTGAGACCGAAGCTCAGATCACATCGAGGTTTAGGGTTGGGTTACACCCAGACATTTATAGGAAGCTATGCCTTGAAATAACCAATAAGTTAGACCGAGCCTACCAAGAAGCCCAAGACTATGAGTGGTCTTTAAGATATAACCAATCAAGTACTTTGGACTTAAAGCCAACCTCTACCAACTTGAGTCAAGTTCCGATTAATCCGACACCCGTAATGAACCAGACTTTTGTTTGTCAATTCCCACTTGTGTCACCTCTTGACCAGAAGGATAACACTGAGAAGGAGTTAGGCATGGCCATCCCAAAATTAGTTGACCTGACCAGAGTCGTACTTAAAAGGGAATCAAAGGAGAATAGATTAGAACATTTCAGTGAGATTGAGGAAGAAATATATGAGCCTGACATAAGTTTGATAGATGAATATGAAGAAGAAGAATTTGAGGACATCTCTCCCGATAATTCAATTAACCAACTCCTACCTAATGGGGTTATTGAGGGGACCCCTGCCACTCAAGGAATTCAGGAGCTAACCCTAAGAGAAGACCCTTTTGAGGAAGTTCAGGAAGAGGAAATTACACCAAATGAAAGTTTAAGTGAGAATACCCCTGAACTCATTGAGGAATCCAAAGAAGACACCCCTGAGTCAAATCTGGTAGAGAAGTGTGAAGAAGGAAGGGGTTCACAAGAATTGCCCATTGAGAAGGTCCAAGAACAAGAAAAAGACAGTAGCTTAGAGGACTTTTTAGATAAACATTCCAAAGACCTTCCTGATAACCTTCCACCTTCTAGGAGCACCCAGCCTACACTAGAACTTGCACTTGTAGACCCTCCTAGAGCAAATCATGAGGTTTGGATGAGTGCACCTATAGAACAATGTCCTCATTTTAAGGTCATCCTGAATAACCAAGGTTTGTTTTTTGTTCTTGATAAGCCACCTCAAAACTCTGATTCTTATTTCCTACCCTTCCCTGAATCTTCTCATGTTTCTAGAGCTATGGAATTACACTTTACTGAGATCTCTAGGTTGCAAGACTCCTTAGAACCTATTAGGTTTGCCACCTACTTTTGGAAGACCTTATGGCACCTACTAGGCATCCATAATAAGTTTTCATGCTCTGCATGCCCTCCTCCGACCCAAGGTCAAACCTAGAGAGCCTTAGTTTGTTAGGTTTAGACCTAGGGTTCCTTTGGAATAACGTCCATTCTTTAGGAATGCGTCGTCAGTCTAGTTTAGTTTTTCTTGACCCTTTACTAGGCTTTGGCTCAGATTTTGGTTTGATTGAGAGTACCAGGATTGGGATTTGTATTTTGTCCAGGACTAAATTTGCATATAATGTTTCGATCAATAGGTCTATAGGCTAGAGTCCCTTTGAAATTGTTCATGGATACAAGCCTCACACACCACTTGATCTGATTTCACTATTAGTCCACACACACAAGTCTCTTGATGCACTTGCATAGCATGTAAAGGACTTGCATAAAGAAATTCATGCCAAAATAAATTTAAGTAATGAAACTTATAAGAAGTTGGCTGATTCTCAAAGGCGAGTCAAAACTTTTGTTGAGGGAGACTATGTAATGATTAGGTTAAGGCCTGAACGGTTTCCTCCTGGAACTGTTAGAAAGTTACATGCTAGAGGAGCTGGACCATTTAGAGTGGTGAAGAGAGTAGGGTCCAATGCCTATGTGCTCGAGTTGCCTTCAGAACTAGGCATTAGCTCCACTTTCAACATTACAGACCTAGTAGAGTATAGAGAGCCAGCTGTGATTCCCAGTGAGCCTTTTTGAGCCTAATCCTGCTCTTGAGAGTGAACCCAACCCTGTGTGTCCACCAACAAACTGGCCTGTGAGGAAAGAGCAGATTGAAAAGATCCTGGATGATCAGGTTATCTCTACTCGTAATCGAGGATACCAAAGATACCTGGTCCGCTGGCAAAGAAGGCCAGATTCTGATAACTCTTGGATCTCCTGAGAAGAATTACAAGAATTGGACCCAGACCTCTTGGAGAGATACCAGAGCCAGCTTGATCCATACTCGACAAGGTCGAGTTCCTCCCACCCCGGGAGAATTGGTGCGGGCACCAGACTCAGAAGAAGACTTCAGGGCTCCATCTGGATCTCTGATTGACATTGCCCGAAGAATTAGGATTTTCTGGTTTTGTAATAAGGTTGACTTGGTCAACTCAATTTTAGTTTGAGTCTGTATTTCCTTACAATTTAAATTTTGTTAAGTCATGTTGACTCAATACAAGTCCTAGTAGTGGTCTAGGTCTTCTCCAAGGTGCCACATTTTCTCCCAGGACCAAGTAAGTGGGCGCCACACTCCCAGCCACACGCCAGAGTCCAGGAGGCGCCACATCTCCATCCAGTGTGCCTTGGTCTCCACACCACAAGAAAGCAGGTCCCTTCTTTCATGCGCCACTTGGGGGAGAAATCCATCAAGATACCTCAATCCAAGGAGGAGCCAACTTCTTTCCAGATAAACCCAAGCCAGGATGGCAAGAATTTTTCTTGAAGAGAGGATCAAGGAGGTGCCCCACAATGTTCCATAAAAACCCAAGTTATAAAAGGGAAGAGAGCATGTCTTGGGGAGAAAATCAAGGAGGCACCCAAAAGTTTCCTAAAGTGCCAAAGCCATGAAAGGAAGAAGCCTAAACTTGTGGAGCAAGACTATGAGGTGTCCAAAAGAGCCAAACCATGAAGGGAAAATCCTTGATTCATGGAGAGATACTAGGAGACACCCCCATAACCTGCCATTTGGAGCTGATTTTCAAGTTTTCTTGGAGTTTTTGGGCTGCCCACTCATGGAAGGAGTCTTGGGAAGAGAATTTGATGCCTAAAGTGTGGGTTAGTCCTATTAGTCCCACATGGGAAGTGTATGAAATTTTATTTCTTTGTTATGTCTATATATTCAACTCTATGTAACTCTTGAAAAAAAATCAGATGAATGAAAGAAATTTTTCTTGAGCAAACTTGTGTTTTCTCTTTTTCCGCACTTGCTTCCAGGTGTTGAGCTCCATGAGGGAGTAAATCCGGGTTCCCCTGGAACCTTGAGGAGGTGAGAGATCTCCAAAACTCCAAACCTAGGTTAGCCACTCCACTCTCAAACCCTAGCCGCCATCACCCTTCTCTTTCCACCAAGCCCTAGTCTATTCCCCTTCTCACGGCCACCATCTCCAAGTCCAGGCCGACCACCAGCATCCGGCTCCAGTCCAGATACTGCAGATCTACAACAATTCTAAGAGGAAGTCAGATCGGCCTCCAGGAGAATCCTGATTTCAGCAACTTCAGCATTCAAGTTCTTCAACCTGGTAAAATCTTTTCTTGAGTTTCTGAATTCCATCATTTGTTCCTCTTCTTTCCCAGATCTTGAGTCCAGAAGAAGCCGACCAAACCACGAGACCAGTATTAGAGGATCCATTGCGAAGATAGCCGACTCCGAGGATCCCACAATCTGCTCGAGAGAGTTCTTCCACCAAAATCCTGAGAAGATCACTGTCTGGTTAGTAAACCATCTCTCCTCTCTATTTCTGTTCTGAAAGTTCAGAGCGAAAAGGTCTGGGAGTTTCTCAACCCCCAGCGATCCGTTACTTCTGAACTACTCTGATAATTTAGTTTCTTCTAAACTGTGCTTTCAATCCTTACCTAGTTTCCTTTCGATATAGTTTAGCTTTACTTTGAGTCAAGGCCAATTTCTGAAATATATAAAAAAAAAAAAAAGAATTAATCTTAACTTTACTTCTGCATACGTTTTCTTGTTCTTTGTTCTGCATCAATTGGTAGCCTCTAACTCCAATCCGTGAAAACACTTTTTCAAGTGGGTACTGAAATCCAATAGGCCTCGCATGAGCCCGACTATGGCCAGCTCACCCATACGAGCCTAAAGGTAGGTTCGTAAACCAATTGTTTCCCTAAACAATTTTCATTATTTTATTTTGCCCCAGAGAACACCCCAATCGGCCTAGGGGCCTCCTATTGCGGGTCTCTGGTTAGGTCCAACCATTAAAATGACAAATCCAATGCTTCCAGCTAACTAAAGACCAAGTCCGACTATGGCTGGCCCACCTGGTCCCGTTAAGGAGGTTGCACTGAACCATCATCGATCAGATAGAAATTCCAGTCACCGGATGTACACCCGTTCTATGGAACTGCCGATGCACACCAAGCTAGTGGACACATTTCTATCCAATTTAATGGGAGGCTAAGACACTATCAACTCTTTGACTTAGTCTTTTCAAGGACCTAATAATTTTAGAGGATTTTTTTTAGTTGTGACAAAAGAAAAAGATAAGGACATGGATCATCCTCCCACTGAATCAATCAGATTCCAGGAGGGTTGATATAAATCAACAAAATTGATCCATGGGCACCTATAGATCAGTCAGACCGATCAACCTGGGTGACATGGGTTAACTCGAGTCATTAAGCTTTTCCAATCAGTTCTGGTCGACTCGACTAGCCAGGTAGGTGAGATCATGGGTGAGTATCCGCCATTAACCATCTTTCCTAGACACCAACCAAGTTGGCCAGGAAAGAGGTAGCCTCATACAACCATGATCACAATGCCAAACCTACCTCGACACTAGTCAGTTTACCAGACTCGATCAGACTAGCCTAAAGACTCGGGCATCCACTGAGCCACTAATTGGATCCATTTTAGATGAACGGATCAACTAATCTAACTATTAGATAGTTCTAAAGAAGGGCCTTAAACAACTTTTGTTTAATCTTCTTGTAATCCGGTTCAACTAAACTTAGGTCTAACCCAGTGATGAACCCAACTAGTCAGCTAACCCAATTAACCCAAAATGGCTTATGCCAATTTGATTAGATTTCATAAACCTAAAAAAAAAATTTAATAAGCCAAACTCTTAATTAAAATAATTTTTAATTAAGTCACAATGTAAAACATTTTTACATAACTAATCATGCATCAAGATTCCAAATTTAAAATTATTTTATATCCAATAAAACATGCCTAAAATCATGTATCAACAAATTAAAACCTTTTTTAATTATAATATTCTTTAAGGATCCTTCTGAAGAGGCCAATACAGATGATCCACATCGTGTCAAAGACACACGGTCATGGTGAAGGTCTCAACTAGGTTCCAAAAAGAAATCAGGATACATATTTAGATTAAACAAATTTTAATCTATAAACATGCAAACAGGAATAGATTACACATGCAACCTGGCTCTGATACCACTAAAAGAAAAAAACGGTGCAGGTGGTTTAAAATGGTCCTACACTAGGCATGCAAACAGCTGCGGGAGCAGAATGGATTTTAAAAACATTTTTTAAAAATCCATGCAGTGGAAAACTGCTCCGCCCAGAACCTAACCTATTCATGTTGCATGTAGCCATGTAACGAGGCATAAAATATTTATAAAAAATATATAAATAAATACATCTATTTATGCATGATTAAAATAAAATTTTTCATACCTTTATTTCACCTGGAATAACTCTAGAATAAAGCTGGAATAGGCTGGAATAAGTGGGATAAACTTATTACAATCTTCTTCCTCCTTGGACCGTTGAGATACTCTGTTTTTGGCTTTCAAAACAGCGATCAAACGGTGGCTTTCGGACCTCCTTTTCCTCCCAAATTTGAGCAGCGGCAAGGTGGAGAAGTCTACTACAATCTCCAACAAAAATCTGCAATCAAAACAAGCTAAAATGGGTGTAGAAAATTGTCAAAAATCTGCTGCTGAAATTTGCTGCAGAACTGGATAGCAGCCTTTTGCTTCGTGTTTGGAGCTGCAGCGGGTAATCCGGCTCACGTGGCTTGCTCCCAGGAGTAGAAGGGTACTCCCTCTAGAGGGGAGACATGCCGGGGGCCCTCCGATCCCTCTCCACACGCGGTGCTAGCCGCTGGAAGAACAAAAAGCCACAGTGGATGGCAGCAACTTGGCTTTGCTGCAGTCCTAGGTTTGAGCACTCTAAGGGATAAGGAAAAGGTGCCTTAGACTCTCCCTCTTACCCTCCAAAACCCAGCCCCAAGAGCACTCCAAATGAGCCTCTCAAAGAAGAAGAACACCCAGATTTTGTTGTTGCTTTCTCTCGGTTCTCACATGCTGGAAACTTCAACTCAGAACAGGGCTGCAGTAGGGGTTTATAAAGGCTGCATGGAGGAAGATGGAAATGGAGAGGCGGGGAGGCCAAGAGGCAGCAACTGCCGATCTCCATTTAACCAGCAATTAACAAGAGTATTAAACCAGCGGGAGGAGGGAGGAGAAGAGACGCCCAGCGGGGAAGACTTCGGACGTTTGGCCTTCATCGGACGCAAGAAATTTTTCCCAGCGAAATACCGTGTAAAACGGTCAATGGGAGTAAACACCCGTTCAAAGAAAATACCGGTTCAACCAAAATCGGTCCAACCCCTTTTTAAACCTCTTGGTTCAATCCAATTAAACCGATTCAAACCCAATTAAAATTGGTTCAAGGGATTAAAATTGGTTCACAACCAATTGAAGGCTGAAACGAACTCCGAATCAGTTCAAAATTGATTTAGAAAAATCCTGGCGTAGTGCTGGTCAACCCGGAACAATTTTCGGTTGACACAAACAAGGGCAAGACGGGAAAAAGAGTGCTCAAAAAATACTGTGACCATAAAATCGAGACGATTCCCAATCATAATCGGTATCCGGATCAGAGAGTTATCCTCTGTGGCGTGTGACCTCATAGGTTCGAACCTAAACGGTAGCACTAGAACAATTCTAGTACCAGCACAGGAAACCATCTAGCAATGGGTCCCGGCGTCCGGATAGGTCGAAGATGCGGGAGCAAACTATCGAACCTCTGGCATATGGTTACCGTATAATTCATCCCTTTGACCTCTAATGCTCAGGACGATTGTGATTGGGCTGCCAACCCAGACTGAGTCAGTCGACTACGTGTCTCAACCTTGCAAGCCCAGTGACTCTTCACTAGGACTACCCCGGCCGAGGATTTGCTAAATTGAGATACTACGAGACATTCAATCCAAACTGTTTGGACAGGTCAATTCCATCTTGGTCCATCACTGCTCCAAAAGTACTTGCCTGTACCCAGAAACCTTCCATCACCGGATTAAAAATCCGGGTAGTCCGGCACCAAAGCACAGGGAGTTGCTTGCAAGCTACCGCGATGACCTCAGATCAGAGGGACACATATACCCATATCCAATCGTGAGTATCCCTTTGGCAGAAAGGGGCTGCACGGAGTCACGTTCAATAAGATATCACATATCCCACTTGCAGATCACATCAGTGTCACCACACTCATTTGGTCAAGAGGACAACCAAACGATGTGAACTACAACAACCTATACTTGATATATTGCCGTCCAGTACAATATATCCTTTGGTTGTGAACAGGGTTTAAGGACCACTCGATACATCCTCTCTGTATCGAAGTCAATGTAGTCCTAAGGACTTCATCACATGGAAAGAGTTCATTTCAAGAAAATTTAGTATGTGATGAGCTGCCAAAAAATATATTTTATTAATTCAAAGAAAGAGTACAATACTGAGCTCAACCGCCTACAACCCAGGCGATTGGCTTTGGGACACAATTCCCAACATGTCGAAGACATGATCTCTGATCTGCCTCAAGAGGATCCGAGGATGAAAACATTCCCCGATTCAATCACGGAAATCTCCCTAAAAGGGAAGTTTGAAGACGGGCCCCTGACCTTCTCAATGCTCTACAAGCATGACAAGCAACGGTTATCATCGACTATTTCCAAAATACAATCATGGCGCATAACTCCAGCAGCAACACCTCCAGCCTGGCCGCCGGAATCATCTAATAACTACCCATGTTTCCAAATTATGGAAAAGAAATTAATTCCCCCATCGTAACTGCTGGAGGAAGATCGGAACCGCAGGCTGGACAACTCTTTATAAATAATGGTAAGAGGGAATGTGTTGCCCAGGTGGCTACCCAAGAGGGGGGTGAATTGGGAGTTTAAAAAAATAATTAAAGCAAGTGATGTGCAATTCAAAATCCTTTATGAGTGGTAGGTGCTGTGATAGAAATATAAAATGTAGAAGCTAAACAGAGTCAAGAAGGCACAGCACAAATACACCAAATTTATAGTTGTTCGGAGCAACCCAGCTCCTACGTCCACTATCCAAGATACCACTTGGAATTTTCACTATATTCACACCCGAATACAGTAGGATTGTTTTACATGATCACAATCCAAAACCTCTATACTTTGGTTTTACGGGATCACCAAAGAAACCCAACACCCTTTGGTTTTAACAAACTCACCAAAGAAACCTAACACCCTTTGGTTTTAACAGGCTCACCAAAGAAACCTAACTTGGTTTTAACAAGGCTCACCAAGAACTTATTTGGTTTTTCAACCGGGCTCACCAATAACCCAACAATTCAAAGATTGAATTGAAAATAAATACAACAAAAATGACAAACTCAGGTTGTCGGATAGTTGCCGGTGCAGCTTAATAGAAGTCCACTTGAATGCTCTTGAATAAGCTTTAATTACTTCAGTGGCTTCTTCCCAAAAATTGCTTCAAGCTTCAGATTGGAGTTGATGAAGACTTGAAAGCTTGACTTGAATGCTCTTGTGCTCTTGTGCTGTTGGTTGGTAGGATATTAAATGAATCTCTCTCTTCTTTGAAGAACTCTCTTATTGATTGCTTTAAGGTAGTTCAAATCCTTCAAATTTAAAGTCTTTTATCATCCCAAGGCAGTTCTAGCCGTTGTAGACCATTGGGGAATGATTTGTGACCGTTGGAGCACCTTTTAGCATTCAAAAATAAATTCTGGAACTAGCCGTTAGAAACCTAAAAATGACGTTCGAGTCAGCTCGGATTCCTTCGAGTCGCTCGGACCCTTCGAATCGATAGGTCGAGTCGCCAAATCTTCAATGCAGTCGACTCTGTGTCTCAGGGCGCAGAATGTCACTCTGGACAAATCGGCTCTTGATAGCTCGGGTCGGCTCAAACTTGAAACTTGAAAAACTTGAACTTGAGGAGTCGGCTCTTTTCAGCTTGGGTCGGCTCTTCTTCTCAGGTTCAGAAAAACCTTACTCTGGAAAAGTCGGCTCGATGCAGTTTGGGTTGGCTCAATTTCTCAGGCTTTCAAAATTAGGTCTAACAAAGTCGGCTCTTTCTAGGTCAGGTCGGCTCGCCTGGCTGTTCTCAGAAAACTTCAGGAAATGGACTCTAGAGGAGTCGGCTCGGATTGATTCCAATCAACTCGGATTCACTAGAGTCGGCTTGCTTTTTATCGAGTCGGCTCGGATTGCTGCATTCCAGAATCCTTGCTGCGTGCCAGTAAGTAGAGTCGGCTCTTCTTCACTTGGGTCGGCTCGAGTATCTTTTTCAGGATTTTTACAATTGAACTTAAAGAAAACTCTCACCAACTCTTTTACAATTTTACAAAAACTAACTCAAACTAAAATTCATGGAACACACATACTCACAGAAGTAACCCTTTTTACTTGATTTTTCTTAGCATTTTCATTGGGTTCTTCTTTACAAAAACATTTACAACACAACTCAAACAAAAAAGTAGAAATGTAGGAGTTGAAGTTTGAACATGTTATACATCCTACAAAAACTTGTCAAACACTTGAAGAGTTGTCAGAAATAAATGTACATGCTCCAATGTTTGGTTATCATCAAAATCACTTGTGGGGTCAACAGAATGCTCCAGGTAAGGCACAAGATACCCTAAAAATCTCGGAGTCTTTCCTTTCTCCATTCAATCCTTCTCAGAATATTTTCCATTCTGTGGCTGGAGCCCACCTCTGACTTAGGCATCGGTGATGCGAGACCGTACACTCTGATATCAAGACCGGTGTCGGACCGTTGATCGTTAAGAAATGATCTCTAGATTAGGGTGTCCAATTTAATTAAATTAAATCTAATTAAATAAAAAAAATACCAGCAATCAATTGAGTCAGGTTATCAAAATGGATCTCACCCGAAAACATGGAATCTCACAAAATTTAGAAGAGGGAGATCGTCTTGAGATCGTCCAAAATCCGGACCAGTAGTTCACGAGCGAGGTGGATCAGAAGCCGATGGACCTGGAACACCAAAAAAAATACAAGTGAAGAATAAATTCCAAATAAAATTTAATTAAAATCCAATGCTTTGAAATCTGTGCTCTGGGATCCATGCACTCTGGGATCCATGCGCTCTGGGATCCGTGCAGTGCAGAAATCGGTAGCAGAGGGGTTGTTGGCCGGCTGTGGATGACTTCGGGCAGAAAATGATGATGGTTCCGGCTGGTGAGAAGAGGAATCGGGCGATCATAGATTCACCATGGCCGTGGGAACCCGGGACCTAAGAATCCGGCGTTGGCGTGGCAAAAAAAAGGCGACGATCGGCATGGCTGACGGGCGTTTGGCATCTTTGCAATAGGGAATGGGTGGGCACCGATGAGGCATCACAGGCGGAGACGGGTCGCAGATCTGCTCACGGAGGGAGACGCTCGTTCAGAAGGGAGGAAGAGACCGGCGGAAGGCGTCGCGTGGAGGCCTGCGGTGGAGATGATGCCGAGGTGAGGCGTCGATCGCGCTTAGGGCTGGCCGGTCGACGGAGGTGGCTGTAGAGGGTAGCGATGGAAGGGCTGGCTTGGCTCGGTTGGAAGCTTCCGGTCGGTCGGCTGGCCGGTCAACGGAGATGGCGGCGGTAGAGGGCGTCGGTGGTGACGGAAGGGCCGGATTGGCTCGTTTGGAGGCTTTCGGTCGGCCGGTGGTGATAAGGCGTCGCAGGAGACTAGATGGCGGTGGCAGAGGGCGTCGGTGGCGACGGAAGGGCCGGCTTGGCTCATTTGGGGGCTTCCGGTCGGGCAGATCCCATGGGAGAGCGGTGGTCGGACGGTGTTGGTCCGGCTTCAGTTGATTCGTTCGGGAGAAGTCAATTGGAGGAGGAATAGAGGAGGGAAAGCATAGAGAAGAGAAAGAGGAAAGAGAGAGAGAACCGGGAAGGGAAGAGAGGAAATAGCCGGGAGAAAAATATAGAGAAGAGGGAGAGGAGACCCAGGTAGAGGAGAGGGAAGGAGGGGAGAACCAGAAGAGGGAAGAAGAGAAGGGGGAGGAGTCAGGACGCACCCAGATGTTTTCTCAAATATAATCTTCGCTATTTTTTTATTCATCAAGAACATGATCTTAAATAAACCTAAAACAAGAAACTATCGATAAAACTAAATCCCTAAATAATCTCAAAATAATCGGAACTATAAGAGATTCCGATAACTCTAAATAAAACTAATCTCCGATTCGGAGATATCCCAAATCCCACGTACACCCATAATAAAAATAAAAAATACATCAAGATTCGTACTGGGCTGGCACCGAGATTTGGGCTGGCTGCTGGGTCTGAACTGGCTGGATCTGAACTGGCTCAATGTCCCCATCATTTCCCCTATGGTGGGGAGAACTCGATTCTGTCGAGTCAGGCTGGAGGTGCTCAAATAAATTTGGATCAATGTTCTGCAGCTCCTCTTCAGTAACCCAGGAGTCCTCTGACTTTGGTCTGCCTCGCCAGTGAACCAGGTAGCGATAGCAATTTTGACTCCTTGAAGACTTGATCTCCTCGTCCAAAATTCGTTTAATCACATCGTGTTGTCCTCTCTTTTGGAAAAGTGGACTCTCAAAAAGATGATCACTCTCAAAGAATGCAGGCTCAAATACATCACCAGGTGTCAATGCTAGTTCTTTATATTCAATTAGATCCAAATTATTAATCAAATTAACTCCTAATTATTTTTCAGCTCCAACCTCATGGTCTTGTTCTTCGTAGGCATCGACTAATCCTGGATCAGCAGTGTAAACTTCTTCTTCAAGGACATCACCTAGATCTTCTTGTTCTTCAAGTGTCCATATATGCAAGGTTCTAGATGGACATTGGCTAGCTACATGACCTATCCCATTACATCTAAAGCAGTGGATCTTAGAGCTACTTCCACGGGAAGTTTCTCCTATAATCCCTTTTCCTTTGTCATCTCTCGGGGGTCGACTACCAGGGGTCTGACTAATGTTAGGTTGTGGACCAGTCGGGGCTAGGTTCATGCTAGGCCTTGGACCTAAAATTCCTAGTCTAGAAAGTTCAGATCTACGAGTGATAGACATTTGCTGAAATCTTTCATAGTCTTGAGCTAATTGATATGCTTGCTCTAGACTATAAACTTCTCTAAAAAACAATTCCTTTGGATATCCACTCTCAGACCAGCTCTAAACCGGGATAAAGTGACAGATGGGTCTTCACGCACATTACATCGCATAAGGTATTCATCAAATTTATCGATGTAATCATTTACAAGTCCAGTTCCTTGGGTCAACCTTTGCCATTGGTCCAAAAGTCGCTATTGATAAGATGCAGGAAGATACTTCTCTCGAAGCTTATCCTTCATCTCATCCCATGTTCCAACGGGGTCCTGTCTCCTATGAATGGCTAACCTCTGGACATTGTGCCAATATAGCTTTGCTTGACCTAACAATCTCATTTGGGCAAACCTAACTCTTCTGTCCTCAGACATATCATACCAGGAGAAGTAATGGTCCATATCAGCTTCCCAGTCAATATATTCTTTGGGGTCCAGACGACCTACAAAACTTGGGGCATCAACCTTAACACTCCTCATGATTCGTTCATCTTGATCAATTGGGTTGTGATAAGACCTAAGTGTTGGATGATTACCTGGATAATCATGTCGATCCCTAGGGTCAGGTCGAAGGATTTGAGTACGACCACTATCATGATCTAGGTAGTCATTTCGGTCTCTAGGGTCTCTAGGATCTGGAACTCTAGGATCTGTAACTCTTGATGAAGAGTTCCTAATAGGGTAATTGGTGTTCACTAGTCGTTCCTCTTCAAGAGTTAATACCCTGGCATCTAAAGATCCTAACTTGCTGTCAAGATTTTTTCGAGTTTACCATCATAAAGATCCTAACTTGCTGTCAATTTTTTCGAGTTTACCCATGATTACTTGAACGGCAGCTTAAACTGGGATCCATTTTGTTATCTACGGAAGAATGTTCTGATTGATATTTGTTTCCTGACCTAGTTGTCATGCAAAATTAAAATTGACCCTAACCTAACCTATTGCTCTGCTACCATTTTGATGCGGGACCGTACACTCTGATATCAAGACCGGTGTCGGACCGTTGATCGTTAAGAAACGATCTCTAGATTAGGGTGTCCAATTTAATTAAATTAAGTCTAATTAAATAAAAAAAATACCAGCAATCAATTGAGTCAGGTTATCAAAATGGATCTCACCCGAAAACACGAAATCTCATGAAATTTGGAAGAGGGAGATCGTCCTGAGATCGTCCAAAATCCGGACCAGTAGTTCACGAGCGAGGTGGATCAGAAGCCGATGGACCTGGAACACCAAAAAAAATACAAGTGAAGAATAAATTCCAAATAAAATTTAATTAAAATCTAATGCTTTGAAATATGTGCTCTGGGATCCGTGCACTCTGGGATCCGTGCGGTGCAGAAATCGGTAGCAGAGGGGTTGTTGGCCGGCTGTGGACGACTCCGGGCGGAAGACGACGATGGTTCCGGCTGGTGAGAAGAGGAATCGGGCGATCACAGATTCACCATGGCCGTGGGAACCCGGGACCTAAGAATCCGGCGTTGGCGTGGCAAAAAAAAGGCGACGATCGGCAGGGTTGACGGGCGTTGGGCATCTTTGCAATAGGGAACGGGTGGGCGTCGATGAGGCATCACAGGCGGAGACGGGTCACAGATCTGCTCACGGAGGGAGACGCTCGGTCGGAAGGGAGGAAGAGACCGGCGGAAGGCATCGCGTGGAGGCCTGCGGTGGAGACGATGCCGAGGTGAGGCGTCGATCGCGCTTAGGGCTGGCCGGTCGACGGAGGTGGCTGCAGAGGGTAGCGATGGAAGGGCTGGCTTGGCTCGTTTGGGGGCTTCCGGTCGGGCAGATCCCGTGGGAGAGCGGTGGTCGGACGGTGTTGGTCTGGCTTCAGTTGATTCATTCGGGAGAAGTCAATTGGAGGAGGAATAGAGGAGGGAAAGCATAGAGAAGAGAAAGAGGAAAGCGAGAGAGAACCGGGAAGGGAAGAGAGGAAATAGCCGGGAGAAAAATATAGAGAAGAGGGAGAGGAGACCCAGGTAGAGGAGAGGGAAGAAGAGAAGGGGGAGGAGTCGGGACGCACCCAGATGTTTTCTCAAATATAACCTTCGCTGTTTTTTTATTCATCAAGAACATGATCTTAAATAAACCTAAAACAAGAAACTATCGATAAAACTAAATCCCTAAATAATCTCAAAATAATCGGAACTATAAGAGATTCCGATAACTCTAAATAAAACTAATCTCCGATTCGGAGATATCCCAAATCCCACGTACACCCATAATAAAAAAAAAAATACATCAAGATCCGTACTGGGCTGGCACCGAGATCTGGGCTGGCTGCTGGGTCTGAACTGGCTGGATCTGAACTGGCTCAATGTCCCCATCAATCGGAGTGTCCCCCGCTGGAGCAACTCCGACCAGGGATTTATTTTGTAGGTAAACCAGGAAACAGGCCTGCGATCCAGTAGCTCCGCCCGATCGAAAAAGGGACTCTGCGCCAACATTGCCGATAGAAACCAAGAAAAAGGTATCAATCATGATTTTTAGTTAAACTAGCTGATTAATTTGGATACCTTTTACTGTAAGCCATTTTCTTTCTTCTCTATTTTCTTTTCACAAATTTTCTCTCAGTAGTTGTATTGTATTTAAGGATGCAACACATGCCCAAGGGGAGGGGAGAGAGAAGAGAATAGTTTCTATTTAAAATATCTGGAGGATGTACC
Organism: Areca catechu; assembly: GCA_021397845.1. NCBI lineage: Eukaryota > Viridiplantae > Streptophyta > Magnoliopsida > Arecales > Arecaceae > Areca > Areca catechu. The sequence goes on from CM038048.1 coordinate 39,104,703, forward strand.
ATTGGCGAATAGGATGATAGGATCATGCGATCAAAATTGAAGATCAGAGAGGGTTTCTCCTCCATTGATAAATAGGATTCTCCTCTTCAAAACTCCGTGCTCAAGTGCTACTCAAAGTTCTCTGCTTCGCTAGCCTTCTTTTTTAGCTCCGGCATAGCAGAGATGCCACCCTTTTCCGCCCTTTTCTTGGGTTCCTCCTTATCCTCAACCTTGCTAGAAAAAGTTAGACAAATCTTCTCCTCCATGGCCTCCCAGAAAAAATAATAATAATAATAATAAAGATGGACTGTTACATCCGTGACAGTGACGTGGCCAGGCTCAGGTATCGCCGAATGCGAACGAGCCACGTGTAAGTTTTCCTGCCAGAATCAGCGCCACGTCCTCAAAGCTGGGGTCGGCAAGACCGCGCCGCCCGACGATTATCTGGAGCAAACCGCTCCCGCCGAGGTCGAGCTCGGCGCGGAGTTCCTCCACCGACTCATCTGCGCCCGCGCGCAAAGGAGACGACCCAAGTGAGGTCGGCCGAGGTCGGCCGACCCTTCGCCTTGCGCCAGGTGGCCACCCGGAGACGGGTCCACCTCGGCCGAAGCCAGGCGATCTCCTGCCACCTCGCCAGGTGTCCGCCCAGGAGGGGCCCGCCTGGGCCGAGGTCGGCCGACCCTTCGCCTTGCGCCAGGTGGCCACCCGGAGATGGGTCCACCTCGGCCGATGCCAGGCGACCTTCTGCCGCCTCGCCAGGTGTCCACCCAGGAGGGGTCCACCTAGTGCGAGGTCGGCTGGCCCTTCGCCTTGCGCCAGGTGGCCACCCGGAGACGGGTCCACCTCGGCCGAAGCCAGGCGACCTCCTGCCGCCTCGCCAGGTGTCCACCCAGGAGGGGTCCACCTAAGCCGAGGTCGGCCGATCCCTCGCCTCTCGCCAGTTGGCCCCCGGAGACAGGTCCAACTCAGCCGAGGTCAGACCGCTCGTACGGAGAGGCCCCCGGGGAAAGCGACGGGTCCCGAGACCATCCCTCGGGCCGTACCGACCCCAGACGGTGTCCCGTACGGAGGGCGGCGGCACGCGGAACGTCACTTATATTGGCCCGGCAGGTCTCGCAGTCGAGAGACCCGATCCTGACGGAACAGGGCCCATAAACGGACGGCGCCCACGCTCGGGGAAAAGAGCGCTCTCACGAAGCCCGAGGCCTAACGACTTGCCGCTCTGCCAGCGCCGCCTTCCCTCTTTTTCTCTTCTGTCCTTGCCTTTTTCCTGCTGGGCCCGGTGGACGAGGTCGGAAAGCCGCCTGGCCTCCTTCACCAAAAAGGGAAAAGAAAGGAAGACAGGGAGGAGGAGTTTTCGAGGGAGAAAAGGACAAGCGCACGATGAAGGGAGATAAAGAGGGAAGAATCCGAAGACTGCAAGGTAAGCCAACAAGCCCGGGGACAAGAAGGAAGCACCGGCACAAGGCCTCGCTCCGAGGAAGAAACCAGAGATCCCGAGAGGGGAATACTGGACGCGAGCTCGGCGGGCAGGCCCAGCCGAGATTCCAGTCCCCGACGCTTTCCCTTCACTAGTTAACTCTCCGAATCTGGGACCCTTTAGAGGGCCTGAGAGGGAGAGTCTGTTCCTCCACGTCGTCTACTGACTTAACCGTCGGAGCCCCCTCGCCGGAATCCCCGGCCAGGGTCCTCTAACCCCTTTGTTGCAGGTTTCTCGCAGGAAGGGAGGCTCCCTTGCCAGGCGGTCAGGGAGGATCGGCTGATCCTCTGCACGGGCGCGGCGACGAGGACGGCAACAGATTGGCACGCCAGGAAGGGGGGCAGGACACTAACCCCCAGTGGGAACTAGCTTTTTACAGGTGTCACGCTCTCTAGCGATGGTGGTCACTCGTGGTCGCGAGGCGTCCACCAGCCGAGTGGGAGAAGCCCACTCCCCTCCAGGGGGCCACACCCCCGAACGGGAGCTTCCGGCTCCCCCTCCTCTTCTGCAGCAGCCTACCCCGACGGACGGATCCCTTGCGGCCATCGTCCAGCAGCTGCAGACCTTGACCTCAGCGGTCCGACAGCTTCAGCATCAGCAACGGTCCCTGGCCACTCAACCGTAGCCAGGGACCCCCGCGGCCCGGGTCGCGGGACAGCGTGGGAGCCTGCGCTCAATCCAGGGCAGGCCGTCCCATCCGCAAGCCATCTCCAACCCCCGAGGGAGCCGCCAAGCTCCCCCGAAGAGAAACTATTCCGGCTCGGAGGATCACGAGAGTCGATCCCCGGCCGATGGGGCCGAAACGGCGCATCGCAGCAAGCGACGCCGGGTCCAGACCTCGCGCCGAGACCGATCGGCGCCCCCCTCACCTGCAGTCTCGGTGGAAGACTCCACCGACGAAGCCATCAGGCGCCAGGCCGAAAGGCGCCTAGAAGAGCACGAGCGCAAGTTGGCGGAGTTCGCCCGATGGTTCACCGACCTGCAGAACTCGTCAGCCGACCCGGCGGGCTAGGACTCCCGCCCCCCTTTCTCCGAAGAGATCCAGGCAGAACCAATCCCGAAACGGTTCCGCATGCCGCAGGTGGACCCCTACGACGGGACCACCGACCCCCTGGACCACCTAGAGGGTTATAAAGCCCTCATGAGGGTCCAGGGCGCCACCGACGCCCTTCTGTGCATCGCCTTCCCTGCAACCCTTCGAAAGGCCGCTCGAGTCTGGTTCGCCCGTCTCGAGCCCGGATCCATTTGCTCCTTCCAGCAGCTGGAAGGAAAGTTTGTGGCGCATTTCGACGCTTGTCGAAAGGTGCCAAGGGAGGTGGACAGCCTCTTCTCCATCCGCCAGCAGGACCAGGAGCTGCTCCGAGACTACATCGCCCGGTTTAAGACCGCAGCCCTGGAGATCTACAGCTTGGACGAGCCCGTCGCTATGCTGGCTTTAAAGCGCGGGCTCAAGACGTCCCGCCTGACCTATTCCCTGGACAAGAAGCCGCCCAGGACGTACTCCGAGCTCCTCCTCCGCGCCCACAAGTACATCCGAGCGGAGGAGGCTGACCGCACCCGTCGAGAGCTGGACGGGAAGATTCTGAAGAAGTCAACCCCGACGCCCCGGGAGCTCGGAGGCCCGGGCCACCAGCCGACCCTCACCCGAATCCAAGGCCGAGGGCCGAGTCTGCCCCCGAGCGGAGGTACACCCCTCTCCTCGCACCTCGAGCCAAAATCCTCATGGAAATCGAGGGCGAGCGCTACCTCCGCCGACCTCCACCTCAGAACCCAAGGGCCGCCCGAGACAAATCAAAGTACTGCCAATTCCACCGCGAGCACGGACATGACACGGAGGAGTGCCGCCATTTGAAGCGGGAGATCGAGGAGCTGATCGGGAGGGGATACCTCCGAAAGTTCGTCAAGAACGAGGCCCCCTCCGAGAAGCAGCCGCTCGCGGCCTTGCCACCTGTCCCTGCGATCGACAACCGGCCAACAGAGAGGCCCGTGGGCATAATCTCACGCGGATCTGGCCGAGCAGAGAAGAGAGCCCGGGAAGTCCCGGAGAATGTAATCCCTCCCAAAGGAGGGGAGCCTAACAGCAATGTAAACAATGATGCCGTGCTGGTCGAGATGACCATCGCGAAACACCCTATACATCGAATCATGGTGGATAGTGGAAGCTCGGCCGATGTACTTTTTTACGATGCTTTCTCTCGGATGAATTTGCCTCTTGACCAGCTAAAGCCAGTGCACACCCCACTGGTGGGTTTTACAGGGGACTCCGTGGGAGTCGAAGGGGAAATCACTCTCCCAGTTACCGCTGGATCCCCACCTCGGCAGGCGACCATCATGGTAACTTTCACTGTCGTCAAGCTCCCTTCGCCTTACAACGCCATCCTTGGGCGTCCCGGGCTCAACCAACTAGACGCCACCATCTCCACAAGGAGACTGCTGGTGCAGTTCCCCACGCCTTTCGGGTTCGGGGAAATGAAGGGGACGATTCAGCCGGTCCCGCTCTGCCTACAGACGATCCCAGGCACCAGGGGCGCAGAGCTCGCCCACGATGTCGAGGACCTCGACCTGAGAGAAAAGGAACCCAGGGGAGGGCCTGTAGAGTGCCTGCTCTCTTTTCCCCTTGGTTCGGACCCCCTGAAGACGGTGCAAGTCGGGGCCCAGCTCCCCGAAGAGGAGCGAACCCGCCTGTTGGAGTTCCTCCGTGCCAACGCCGATGTGTTCGCCTGGTCGGCGGCCGACATGCCGGGTATTCCACCTGAGATAATCATGCACAGCCTGAACGTGGACCCAGGCAGCCGCCCGGTCCGCCAGAAGAAGAGAAGCTTTGCCATGGAGAGGCAGAAGGCGATCGACGAGGAGGTAGAGAAACTTCTCACCGCCGGTTTCGTCCGAGAAGTCCAATACCCCAGCTGGTTAGCAAATGTGGTCATGGTAAAGAAGAGCAGCGGTAAGTGGAGGATCTGCGTGGACTACACCGACCTCAATCGAGCTTGCCCGAAGGACAGCTTCCCTCTGCCAAAGATCGACCAGCTGGTCGACACCACCTCGGGACACCGTCTCCTGTCATTCATGGACGCTTTCTCCGGATACAACCAGATCCGGATGAATCCGGAGGACGAGGAGCGTACCGCCTTCATAACTGACCGTGGGACTTTCTGTTACAGGATGATGCCCTTCGACCTCAAGAACGCGGGGGCGACGTACCAACGTCTGGTCAATAAAGTCTTCAAAGACCAGATAGGCCGCAACATGCAGGTGTACGTGGACGACATGCTGGTAATGAGCAAACTTGACTCGGACCACGTAGCCGACCTGGCGGAGACGTTCGGCAACCTCCGGCGCCACCAGATGAAGCTGAATCCGGTGAAGTGCGCCTTCGGGGTCTCCGCCGGAAAGTTCCTAGGGTTCATGGTGACCCAGAGAGGAATCGAGGCCAACCCGGAGAAGGTCCAGGCCATCCTGGACATGGAGCAGCCAGCCTCCAAGAAACAAGTGCAGCAGCTGACCGGTCGGGTTACGGCCCTTAGCCATTTTATTTCCAGGTCGGCGGACCGCTGCCGTCCCTTCTTCAAGGTGCTGAGGAAGATGAACGGTTTCGCCTGGACCGAGGAATGCCAGCAGGCCTTCGAGGAGTTGAAGAAGATGCTCGCATCACCACCTCTGCTGTCCAGGCCCGAGGAAGGGGAGGAGCTTACCCTCTACTTGGCCGTTACCCCGGAGGCCGTCAGCTCTGTCCTGGTCCGAACTGACGACCACGGGATCCAGCGACCGGTGTACTATACCAGCAAACTCCTCCGGGATGCGGAGCTCAGGTATTCCCGGCCCGAGAAACTCGTTTTTGCGCTAATAGTGTCTGCCCAGCGTCTCAGGCCCTATTTCCAAGCGCATCCTATCGCCGTCTTGACGGATCAACCGCTGAAAGCGGTGCTCAGCCGACCCGACACCTCGGGGCGATTGGCCAAATGGGCACTAAAACTCAGCGAGTTCGACATTACATACCGACCGAGGTCGGCAATGAAGGCACAGGTGCTGGCTGACTTCTTGGTCGAATGCGCGGGTTTGGGCAAGGAGCCCGAGGAGGACTCCTCGGCCCAGCCGATGGAGGTCGGCACCAACGAGCCCGGAGAGGACGCTTGGATCCTCCATGTGGACGGAGCCTCAAACTCCGGAGGGAGCGGAGCTGGGCTCATCCTTGCCAACGGCGACGGAGTCGTCGCCGAGTGCGCGCTCCGTTTCCAGTTCCCCGCGACAAACAATCAAGCGGAGTACGAGGCGCTTCTCGCCGGACTCAGGGTCTCCCACGAGCTGGGCGTGACCAACCTCAGAGCTTTCACCGACTCCCAGCTCGTGGCGGGGCAGGTGTCCGGGGAGTACGTCGCTCACGACCCCCAGATGGCAAGGTATTTGGAGCTCGTCAAGGCGGGCGCGTCCAAGTTCCGGCGCTTCAACATCTTCCATATCCCCCGCAGGGAGAACGCCCGCGCGGATGCTCTCTCTCGATTGGCGACTCTGCCGGACACAATGCTGGGACGCGCTCATGTGGAGCGACTCGAAGTCCCAAGCCTCGAAGCACCGGCGGGGGTCCATCAGGTCAGCCAGGAGCCCGGCTGGGTGGACAAGTACGCCGCGTACATCACCGATGGCATTCTGCCGGAAGACCGAGACGCGGCTCGCCTCATCAGGAAGAAGGCCGTGCGGTTTGTCCTGATGGACGGGCAGCTGTATCGAAGGTCCTACTCTTATCCCCTCCTCAAGTGCATTGGACCCGCAGAAGCCAAGCTTGTGCTCCAGGAGATTCACGAAGGCATCTGTGGGAACCACGTGGGGGCAGGGCATTGGCATACAAGGCCCTTCGTCAAGGCTACTTCTGGGAGACGATGAAGGAGGACGCCGCCGACTTCGTGAAGAAATGCGACCGGTGCCAGCGCCACGCCACGGTACAGCGGCAACCCTCCAACCCGATCTCTCAGCTCTCAGCCCCCTGGCCGTTCGCCCAGTGGGGGATGGACCTGCTGGGCCCATTCCCGCCGGCGTCCGGCCAGCGGAAGTTCCTGATAGTGGCTATCGACTACTTCACTAAGTGGGTCGAAGCCGAACCTTTGGCAAGAATCACCGAAGCAAACATCGCCAAGTTCTTCTGGAAGTCCATCGTCTGCCGCTTCGGCCTCCCCCACACCGTGGTCACCGACAACGGATGCCAGTTCGACTGTCGAGAGTTCGAGGATTTCTGCAACGACCTCGGCATCAAACATCGCTTCACCTCGGTGGCGCACCCCCAGACCAACGGGGAGGCTGAGGTCACGAACAGGACCATTCTTCAGGGCCTCCGCACGCGGCTAGACCAAGCCAAGGGCAGGTGGGCCGACGAGCTTCCCAGCGTTCTTTGGGCATACCACACCACTCCAAGGATGGCTACCGACGAAACCCCATTCAACCTCGTCTTCGGGGCCGAGGCAGTCATCCCGATCGAGCTCAGCATACCCACGCTGCGCGTGGAACAATACGACGAGACAGAAAACCTGGCCAGGATGATGCTCAACCTAGACCTCCTCGAAGAAACAAGGGACAAGGCCCGAATCCGAATGGCGGCATACCGACAACGTGTAGCCAGATATTACAACTCCCGAGTACGGCCGAAGGTTTTTCGTTCCGGGGACTTGGTCCTCCGGCGTGCAGAAGCCTCCCAGCCACGAGAGTGCGGCAAGCTTTCACCCAACTGGGAAGGCCCTTATCGGGTAGCAGAAGCCCTCCCTCACGGGGCATGTTACTTGGAAGAGTTGGGAGGTGCCAGGTTCCCCCGGACATGGAACCCCTCGAACCTGAGAATGTACTACCAGTGATGTAAGGCTCCCAGTTCCTTTAACAAAGCTTCTTCGCTTCAAACATTCTTCTCTGACTTCAACAAAAAGCCCGGAGCACAGCTCAGCAAGCCGCGCAAGGTTTGAGAAAGCCTGCGGCACCGAGCTCAGTCCGGAAGATCCTGGGCTTCGGCCTGGAAGGTGGCGCCGAATCCGCTTCGCCCACGCAAGCCCGGAGCACAGCTCAGCAAGCCGCGCAAGGTTTGAGAAAGCCTGCGGCATCGAGCTCAGTCCGGAAGATCCTGGGCTTCGGCCTGGAAGGTGGCGTCGAACCCAGTTCGCCCATGCAAGCCCGGAGCACAGCTCGGCAAGCCGCGCAAGGTTTGAGAAAGCCTGCGGCATCGAGCTCAGTCCAGAGGATCCTGGGCTTCGGCCTGGAAGGTGGCGCCGAACCCAGTTCGCCCACGCAAGCCCGGAGCACAGCTCAGCAAGCCGCGCAAGGTTTGAGAAAGCCTGCGGCATCGAGCTCAGTCCGGAAGATCCTGGGCTTCGGCCTGGAAGGTGGCGCCGAACCCAGTTCGCCCACGCAAGCCCGGAGCACAGCTCAGCAAGCCGCACAAGGTTTGAGAAAGCCTGCGGCATCGAGCTCAGTCCGGAAGATCCTGGGCTTCGGCCTGGAAGGTGGCGCCGAATCCGCTTCGCCCACGCAAGCCCGGAGCACAACTCAGCAAGCCGTGCAAGGTTTGAGAAAGCCTGCGGCATCGAGCTCAGTCCGGAGGATCCCAGGTTTCGGCCCGGAAGATGGTGCAGGAACTGTGTTGTCCGCGCAAGCATGAAGGCAGCCCAAAGTCGGACCTGCTCAGGATTCTTGCCTTGCCGCAACACGGTTTTGCTGACCCCGTCCTTCGATTTAGTATGGAAGAACCAGGCCCGCAGTTGTCTCAGGTATCCCAGACCGACATCTCAGGAACAAACAAACAAAGAAGAAGAAAAAGAGCCAAAGTTGATAGACAGATTTTTATAAAAAAAAAAAGGAGTCTTCATTACAAAGTGTTCAGTACAAACAGGGAGCTCCGACAGGCCGGAACTCCCCAAAAAAAAGAGAAAGACACAGAAAGCAAAAGTACAAGACAGCAGTCACTGGGGCGCAAGGTCGGCGCCGTCCGTCGGAGGTGCGGACGCCACCTCTTCGACCTCCACGACGACCGGCTCCTGGGGCTGTGTCTGGGCCGCGGCGTCGTCGGTCGGAGCTGCTGCAGGTGCCGCCTGAAGTGTCGCCTGGGTCGTGCCGGAGGCCCTGCCCTCGCTCCCCGGCTTCCTGCCGCCGATGACGACCGCACTCAGGTCCAGTTGGGGGAAGAAGGCCCCCACCTTTTCCCGGCACATCCGGAACCCCTTCAGGAAGGAGTCCACGGCGGCCTCCCGGACTTCCGACGTAAACTCGTCGGAAGCCCGGAATTTGGGGACGGCCTCCAGCGCTTCCCGCTTCGCCGCCTCCAGGAGCCCGTTGATGTACGAGCTCCGGTCCTTCGCCACGGCCGCCTCCCGCTGGGCCTCGTCCAGCTGACGCTCCAGGAACAGTGAGTGGGCCTGCAGGCGGGCCTTCTCCGCCGCGTCCTCCTCAGTGCGGCGCTGGTTGGAGGTCCGCTCCTCCGCCAAGGAGGCCTCCAGTTCCTTGTTCCGCTCCTCGGAACGTGCCAGGTCGGACTGGAGGGCTTGCTTCTCCGCTCGCAGCTCGGCCCCCTTGTCCACCAAGTCCTTCACGTCGGCCGCGAGTTTCCCTAGCTTCTGCTCCCGCTCGGAGTCCCGCTTGGCGTTCCCTACGAGGTAGTTCCTCAGTAGGAGGACGTCGTTCCCGATCTGCAAGGGCAAAAGTGACTTGTCAGCACCGAGGCAGGAGGCCTCGGATTGAAAGAGGAATAAAGAGTCAAAGATCAGGCTTACCGTGAAGAGTTGGGGCAGGATGCCGAGCAGCGCATCCGCGTAATCTCGGCCGCCCCGAGCTCGGCGGTCCCGGGCGGTGGAAGCATACTCCATCACCCTCTCCGCCAGCCCTCGGTCGAGGATGACCGAGTCCCGGTGCGAGATCACCGGCGCTGGGCCCTTCGGGCCGATCCCCGCGACAGCCGCCCCCTCTGCTGGAGCTGCAGCCGACGGGCCGGCGGTCGCCACTAGCGGTGCCGTCGGGCTGCTGACCGGAATGGGCCCGGCGATGGGCAGAGCGGCGGGCGCCGGAGCTCTCTCGGCAGCGCTGCCAGGCCGTGGGGCCGAGGTGCCAGGGGCGCCGCCCTGAGGAGGTCTGGGCGGAGAAATAGCAGCAGCCATGCCGGGCACGGTCACCGCTGCGACCTCCCGGCTCGTCTCTGTGCGAGCCCTCTTCGCCGCGGGCTCGTCCACGTCGACGACCTCCCTCTGGGCAGCTCCCTCCAACAGGTTCTCCAGTGAAAACTTCATCCCTGCAAAGTGAAGAAATCAGAAGGTTAGACGGTTCAATCTTAAAAAGAGAAGGGGGGGCAGAAGTTAATGCGGGGCCAAATCTCACCGGTCTCCCGGATGGGACTGATTCCGGCCTCGAAAAGATTCTGCTCAGAAAGCAGAACCTCGAGCGGCGGGACCACGTCACTCAGGAGCTGGGTATAAGACTCCTGGTCCGCGGACACGACCCGAGAACTCCGGTTCGGCGACCGGTCCGGTTCGCTCCAGGCCCAGTCGACGTCGTCGACCGAGGCAAAGAAAAACCGGCTCTTCCACCCCTTGACCGAAGAAGGGAGGTCGAACCGGAGACACGTAGGCCGGGGCGAAATATACCACCAGCCATCATCGGTGGAGCACTTCTTCAGGGTGAACAGGGACCTGAAGAGCGAAAAACGGGCAACGAACCCGTGGAAATGACAGAAGACAATGAAGGAGAAGATGACCCGGATGGCATTAGGAGCCAGCTGGGCCGGGACGAGCCGGAAATGGCTGAGGAAGGAAAGGAAAAAAGGATGCAGAGGAAAACGAACACCCCCGAGGAGGAAGTCTTCGTAGAAGGCAATGCGGCCGGGGCCACTCATGGTGACCCGCTCCCCGGACCGCGGAGCAAATAGATGAACAGATCCCGGGATGCCATAAGCATCCCGGAGCAGAGAAAGATCACCTTCGGTCATGGTGGAGACATGACCGGAGGGACCGGCGGGAAGAAGTGGCGGAGCCGGAAGAGAAGCAAAAGCAGGGAGTGAACGGAGGGGCACGGCAGGTGCAACCGGAGGGGACCGGATCCCCCTGGGGATGCCAATGGTGACACCCCCGGGTTGCAAGCGCCGGCGGACCTCCTCTGGGATTACCTCCTCATCCGAGGAGGAAGAAGATGGAGTCCTCGGCCGGGACGGACCGGCCTCGTCCGGATTAGAAGAAACATGGCGACGGCGCGCCATGGAGAAGGAAAGAAGAAAGGGACTGAATAAACGAAAGAGGAGGAGGGGGGCTAGAGAAGAAGAAGACGCTTACCCAAAAATGCACAGGCGGGCGCAAGCAGCAGAAGTTGTTAGCCTGCAGCAAACCGCCCACGAAGCAAGGGAAAAGGCCTCATTCTGGAAAGTCCCCTCCCTTTCAGACTCAGCCGGCAGCAGCCGTACCCATCATTCCGTCTCAGGCCACTGGATGGTCGCCACGTGGGCACACGCCCGACACCGACGCCTCGTTAGCAGAGTAACGGCCTCTGCCTCGAAGCGACGCATTGATTGCGGGCAAGTGGACGACGCGTGGTGACTCCCCATAGGTCTTCAGCCGCATCGAGCCACGACGAGTGAAGATCGTGCCAATTATGAAGCAAGATCTTCGCCTCCCCACGTCATGTCTGCAATTAATCCCGACGTTCCGTTCTACGATGCCCCGACGGAACGGCGGGCTGGGGGGCAACTGTTACATCCGTGACAGTGACGTGGCCAGGCTCAGGTATCGCCGAATGCGAACGAGCCACGTGTAAGTTTTCCTGCCAGAATCAGCGCCACGTCCTCAAAGCTGGGGTCGGCAAGACCGCGCCGCCCGACGATTATCTGGAGCAAAACCGCTCCCGCCGAGGTCGAGCTCGGCGCGGAGTTCCTCCACCGACTCATCTGCGCCCGCGCGCAAAGGAGACGACCCAAGTGAGGTCGGCCGAGGTCGGCCGACCCTTCGCCTTGCGCCAGGTGGCCACCCGGAGACGGGTCCACCTCGGCCGAAGCCAGGCGATCTCCTGCCACCTCGCCAGGTGTCCGCCCAGGAGGGGCCCGCCTGGGCCGAGGTCGGCCGACCCTTCGCCTTGCGCCAGGTGGCCACCCGGAGACGGGTCCACCTCGGCCGAAGCCAGGCGACCTTCTGCCGCCTCGCCAGGTGTCCACCCAGGAGGGGTCCACCTAGTGCGAGGTCGGCTGGCCCTTCGCCTTACGCCAGGTGGCCACCCGGAGACGGGTCCACCTCGGCCGAAGCCAGGCGACCTCCTGCCGCCTTGCCAGGTGTCCACCCAGGAGGGGTCCACCTAAGCCGAGGTCGGTCGATCCCTCGCCTCTCGCCAGTTGGCCCCCGGAGACAGGTCCAACTCAGCCGAGGTCAGACCGCTCGTACGGAGAGGCCCCCGGGGAAAGCGACGGGTCCCGAGACCATCCCTCGGGCCGTACCGACCCCAGACGGCGTCCCGTACGGAGGGCGGCGGCACGCGGAACGTCACTTATATTGGCCCGGCAGGTCCCGCAGTCGAGAGACCCGATCCTGACGGAACAGGGCCCATAAACGGACGGCGCCCACGCTCGGGGAAAAGAGCGCTCTCACGAAGCCCGAGGCCTGACGACTTGCCGCTCTGCCAGCGCCGCCTTCCCTCTTTTTCTCTTCTGTCCTTGCCTTTTTCCTGCTGGGCCCGGCGGACGAGGTCGGAAAGCCGCCTGGCCTCCTTCACCATAAAGGGAAAAGAAAGGAAGACAGGGAGGAGGAGTTTTCGAGGGAGAAAAGGACAAGCGCACGACGAAGGGAGATAAAGAGGGAAGAATCCGAAGACTGCAAGGTAAGCCAACAAGCCCGGGGACAAGAAGGAAGCACCGGCACAAGGCCTCGCTCCGAGGAAGAAACCAGAGATCCCGAGAGGGGAATACTGGACGCGAGCTCGGCGGGCAGGCCCAGCCGAGATTCCAGTCCCCGGCACTTTCCCTTCACTAGTTAACTCTCCGAATCTGGGACCCTTTAGAGGGCCTGAGAGGGAGAGTCTGTTCCTCCACGTCGTCTACTGACTTGACCGTCGGAGCCCCCTCGCCGGAATCCCCGGCCAGGGTCCTCTAACCCCTTTGTTGTAGGTTTCTCGCAGGAAGGGAGGCTCCCTTGCCAGGCGGTCAGGGAGGATCGGCTGATCCTCTGCACGGGCGCGGCGACGAGGACGGCAACAGATGGAGATAGAAAAAGAACCAATGATGGGATAATTTTTCCCGATCAATTATTCTCTTCCAAACAATGCCTCAAATTAAAAAAATTGAACTATAGTTGAACTTTTCCAAAAATTAAAAAAATTATTTGTTAGAACTAGTCTATCATGCATTCCTTAGACCATCTAAGAAAAAGCCAATATATTATTTATTATAAAAAAGTGCACTGTTATCTGAGCTTGATTAAAAAATTTTAATTAAAAAATTATAATTTTTATTAATTTAAATTGAAAAAATTTTAATTTTTTTGTAATGATACGGTGACTTCTTCTGGATGATCCAAAATGATTTCTAATATTTTTTTTCTCTAAAAAAAATGATACGATGGATCTACCTCAATCAATAATTATTTTTTTTAAAATTGGATTTATATCAAAGACAGCTAATAACAGATGGAAACGGAAATGTGAAATTTTAAATATGCCCATTGTGGCGAATTATGCGTGGAACGTTATGCAGGCAGCTTTATTTTGCGTTCCAACATCCTGTTCCTCTATTCATGGACAAAATCCCAAAACTAAGAGGTGCCACCACGGTACTCATCTAAGTACTCATCAAAATGATGATTTTCATTTATCATAAAAATCCTTCAACGGTAGTTACCTAAATAATGATAGGAACAATGATAATAATAATAATGATATATGTTCTGGTATACGTTTTCAGTGTACACTAACAATTTTCATTTATCGTAGACATCCTCCAAGAACTAGTGCTTCGAGAAAGCTACAGCGCCCCAATGTGATACCATAGCCAGTGAAAGCTACAGCGCCCCAATGTGATACCATAGCCAGTGGTACATCATGGTCACCCTCCTGTATCATTGTAGCAGCAGTGATGTTTGTATCCCAAAATCAAGTATAACTCTCTTTCATGATCATAAATGATTTGAATTTCACATTTTTCAGTAGAAAGTTGAGATAGCAACAAGCATCCTATCGTTAATTCTCACAGCAGCCTCCGATGTAACACGCCAATCAGATGTTTCTGGCACAAATGCTATTGAATCTCACAACCAGCCATCGGACAGATTTTCATTCTTAGTGTTTAATGAAGTATACGATTTACTCAAACTAATGTTCAGAGTGGGTGCAAACTAAAGAACAGCCAAGGTTCTTCCACAAGAACAGAATCAAAAGCTCCAACCCAAGCAACCAATCATGAATTTATCCGTATGCAAGGAGCTAAACAAGAATGAAGATGAAGATGACGTACCTTATTCCAGTCCAGATCCATGTCAAAAAGTACAGACAAAAATAAGAATACATTTCCACATCCAAAGGCTGAATTTGAGTGAAGCTCGACTCTGAAAAATTAAGCAAATTATTCTACTGCTCCAGTCAAGACCCACTTCAAAAATTACGCAAAAACAATCATAACAATCACTCAATAACCAGAAAAGAAAGTTAGCATTCTCATGATATCAGACAAAACTACCATTGCAACGCTCAACTTTGAAAACGCAAATGGACCAGCACACTGGAAAAGATCCATAGCCCGTGCACAGGATAGGGCACCAGACCACAATGACATCCTCAAATTGACACATTTCAATTTCCTGGACAATCAGGTCCATTCAACCTATTCAAATCAATGTGCACTTTAATCAGGTATTACATATAAAGCACTATCATGACCACAGAATTCAGCTTCCCAGCATATTTTGCTCAGAATCAGCTACTATAAGACTAGAAGCTTTGGATCAAAATTCAAAAACTTTTTTAACACTTAAGAATTTCATGTTCCTGAAAGCTTAAAGAGAATCTGGAGAGCATAACCAGCAGATAATAAATGGTAATATCACCTATGCAGACTTTAAGTTCCGGTCTGGTTAAAATTAACAGTGCATGCATCATAGCACCAACAACAGAGCTGTACTACTCTGAATTCAATTCCACACAAGCATCTCTAGCACTAGTTCCTATGGATGATCTCTTCCGGGCATGTCTCTCCCCTGATATGCTGGGGTGCCTCCTTGATAAGCAGGGCCACCCTGCTGATAGTCAGGGCTGCCTCCTTGATAGCTGGATCCTCCGTGCTGGTAACCAGGGCCACCCCCTTGATAAGCTGGACTGCCTCCCTGATAGCCAGGAACTCCCCCCTGATAACCAGTGTTGCCTCCTTGATAGCCTGGACCACCTCCCTGATAACCAGGGCCTGCCGGCATCCCACCAGCAGGATTACCCCCTGGATACCCGTGGCTGCCTCCTTGATAACCAGGGCCACCAGGCATGCCACCCCCAGGACCACCTCCTTGATAGCCAGGTCCACTCTTCGGCGCATAGCTGCTCTGAGGATTGGGAGACATTTGGCTCTGATAGTTGCTGGGCATACCACCCATATTAGGAGGCATCGTATTGAAGTCACGGTTAGGCGGCAGAGGCATGTCTCTGGGAGGCACGGGGTTCTGCACATTAGGCATTGGAGGCATGTCCCTGGGGGGCATGGAACTTTGTGGTGGTGGTGGTCGCACAGGGTTCTGACCATCATGGCTTTGGAAGTTTGGATTTGGCATAGGAGGTGCTTCTCTGTTTTGGAAGTTCTGCATGTTCTCCCTTCTCCTTTCAAAGTTCCTTGATCTATCAAAATTACGAGGTCTGTCATTGCGCCTGGATCTCTCATTTGCACGAGCATTATTCCGGACCCATTCTTCATGATACTTTGGGTCATAAGGAACAGCTTTACCATCTATGAATGGCTCTCCTGCAAATTAAGGGTGAAAAAAATTAACACATTAACTGAAGAAAAGCTCCTAAATAATTTTTTTTTCCTATGGTGGGATAATACACAAGAATTTAATTGCAATATGAAAAGATAAAAGAAATGAGATGCATCAAACAAAATAGCAAGCAGGACAGGTTAACTCAATTTAGTTGATAAATATTTGTGCCCTACGCATCTTGTGACAAGTTTAGGAAAGTTTTAAAACCCTAATTTCAGTAGAAACTGTGCAAATAATAGAATTAGTTTAAATCAATTAGGATTAGATTCCTTCTATTCCAAATTGATCATTTAGTTTTGTTTTCTATAAACAGTTAGATGGTTCCCCATAGAGGCACAATTGTCTTTCTACTTTGTCTGATACCACAGCCACAGTTACACATGATCCCGCAAGAGTTGATATTTGAGGAAGCACCCAGCATTTTTTTCTTTTTTACTTCTTTTCTTGCAACTAATTCCAATCAAGTATGCAAATGAATGAAAAATGTAAAAAACAGGATGAACCAAAGGATTGACAAAGTTGGACAGAACTGTTACATATCTAAATGAGCATTTTCCTTAAAGAGTCATTCACCACTGCCAACAACCATATCCTTCCTTTGAGTCATTCACCATCGCTAAAAACCTTATCTTTCCTAAACAGGGAAATTGTAGCATTCAGGCATCAATGGGTAGAGATACCAAAGATGTTATGCAAATTGGAAATGTGAGACCTTCACACCGGTTGCCATGTCGTGGTGATCTTTTATTTCCATATAGCATCACATCAACTTATGGACTGCCATTTATGCCAAGCCAAGAAGTAGATTTGTCATTTTCACTATTCTTTTGATGAGAACATGTCCTTTTTCACTTTAATGGTCCATTTGGTTGGGGGTAATCTAGCATGACAAAATAAATCCCATATCAAATTACCATGTTTGGTATGAAAAGTGAAAAAAAAAGATGGTAAAAATATTGATGGATCCCATGTTTATTTTTTGGAGGGGGAGAGAGAGAGTAAAACAAATACTATGAAAGGTTGGTATTTGGTAAATTCTCAAGTGATAGTAATCCATACTTTACAAAAATACCCCCAATAATATACATATATAATTATTGAATTTGTTTTTGGTATCTTTACAAATTCATTCAATAAATTTTTTTTGCAAAACTATTAAAATGCAAATGACATTATACAAATGATTATGTAATTATAATCATTATATAAAAATTATTTGGAGATAATAATGCTATCTTGATATTAAAAAATTATTTTATGTTGATGGTCATATTTGTAAATTTAATCATATTTCTATAAAAGATTACCTTCAACCAAATGTAGCAATCTTTTTCCAATGTCATTTTCCGAAAAAAGTTTTCCACCAACCAAATGTAATAAAAGTTATTTTCCTCCGCATTTATTTTTCTAGATAAATGATTTCCATGAATTGTCAGATTATGGACCTAACCAAATAGACCCTAAAACATCTTTCTTCTTTCCGAGAAGGAAACTATTGAGGCCCCTAGTCAAAAAGAACCCCTATTGGACAAAAGACCAATAATGATAGGACAAAGTCAAATGGGCATATAACAGATAAATTAGGACCTTAAAATCCAAAACGGAAGAGAACATGCTAGCAGAATGCAAAGCAATAAAGAATTACTTAATGATTGTGCATCTAATGAGTGGTTTCCTCACCGCAACAATTAAGGCTATGCTTACTGAACCTTACAAAAAAAGCCAATTTAACCATTCAGATCAAATCAAGCTATGTTTTATACATGCTATATGATTCTCTTCACGTGAACATAGTCTAGCTTTTCTATCCTGAATGATGAGCTCTTTCCGAAGATAGGTTAAGGACAAACATTCATTGAGCATCCAGCATAAATGAGAAATTTCATTGTTGATTTTTATTCAATGTTGTCACCCTAAAATATGCTTGCGTTCATGTCTTAAAGGATCTCACTACAGGATAATGTCAAAATATCTCCAAGATCAATCAAATATCAATACTTAGTAAACACAAAGGAGAGAGAAAATCAACCCCTCCCCAAAATTCAGGAAAATTAAAAAGAAAATGGTAAAAAAATCAAGTCTTCTTAGTATTTTTGGTAGTCATGTAAAAAAAAGAAAATTTTGCTCATATTTTCGTGAGCTCAAAAAAAATGGTTCTTAATAAATTTAGAAACTATTTTAAAAAAGAGAAAAATAGAAGTCCTATATTTAGTATGGCACTTTGAAAAGGAACAAATTAAATTTTTTAGTGGGACTCTTCAAACTCATTCCAAAAAAAATCAGAAAAACTGCAATATTTCTCTTTAAAAAATGCTCAATACAATTTGTAGAAAAGTTCCTAGATTTCAAATTCATACTTCTCTAAAGGCAATAATTTTTAAAATACCGATATTCCTCATTAAGATAATAATAATATTTACAAATCTCACAAGTTTTCTTGGTAAGAAAATTACCTGCATAATATTGTTTCATTAACTCATGGTTTTTGGAAATAAAATAATATGTTAGAAGAGTGCATATAATCTGAAATTTAAAAAAAAAAACATGCAAGAATGTTACACAAAATTACATTTTGGTTTTCATTATCTCTAATTAAGCATACATTTATTTGTCCTTTACATACATTCAACTTTTATGTTAAACAATTTATCTTTTCCATTAGTGCTGATCTTTTTATTAGTAAGATGTTCGAAGTAAAACGGTTAATAATTATGAAATACATTTCACTGACAATATATTTTTTATTATATTTTCAAGTTCTTATTATTCTACTATTACACAAGTATATTCTGGTTTTTATCATCTCCTTGTTCATCACACAAATATCATTCTTGTATCTAGTAGATGGATATGAAAAAGAAATCTCTCCCATCTAGAAATTCACTAAAATTTCAAAAAAATTCAAAGAAAACAGTGTCCCTCCCACATTACCAGGAAGCCACATTATTGCTGATTTCAACTTTTAAAATTACCCACTTGTTAAAAACTTTCCAAATAGATATAAGCGAGAAAAAATCAACAATAGTTAAAAGGAAAGAATTATCATTTCTTAACTACTCAGAAGTTTTCTTAACTGAAATCAATTAAAAATTCACTCCATTTATTTTCCAACAATCTCAAGCTAGCAAGATGAAGAGATGAGCTTTGATGGTATCTCAACGGACATTGATAAGAAGAAGAGGATAAAGATTCTCAATCAAATCAATGCAAACATAATCAGATCAAATCAAGATTTACAATTTTAAAATATATCCTTTCAGATTTCATGGTCCTCAATATTTCTTTGTATTTATTTATTTTTACCTCCCCGCAAGAGTATTTTGCTTGTAATTGATAAGAGATTCTCAACATCATCATGCAAACTTTCTTCTTACCTAGATCAAGATACAAATGTTAACTTAATTTATCATTATTGGTGCTAAAATCCGTTGAGTGCTTGAGATGCTAAAGTTGGTGGTGAGAGAGAGCCTTCGGAAAACAGGACCTGCAAAAAAAAATCCTGGCCGAAAGATATTCCGGTGAGGGCCCTCCGACCCTCAAGTCGGAACTTCAACCTTGTCACTTCTCACCAAATATGTCCCTACCTCCTGTCTATAAAAAAAAGGCTCCCTGAGAGCTCCAAAGGTATGCCAAAAACTTATCCCATGCTCCTCATACTGTTAGGCTAAAGATCTGACTTAAACATCGGAGGGTTCTCGCCAAAACACCTTCCGGCCAGGACTTTTTATATGTCCCGTCTCCCGGAGCTCCTTTCTCACCACCAGCTCCAGCATCTTCAATGCCCGATGGATTTTGGCACCAACACTCATCATAAGGCTCATATAATTTCAACCAAACAAGAAACAAGCTAAAGGAGGGGAAGGTGGCCATAGTAATAATGATTTGATTTTTAATGAGACTCTTCAAATTTGTTCCAAAAATATTCAAAAAAATTGAAATAAGTTTTTTAAAAAATTGCATAATGTAATTTGTAGAAATTTTCTAAGTTTTCAAATTCGTACTTCACTAAAAAAAATAATTTTGTAAAATACCAGTATTCCTCATTAGGGTAATAATAATATTTACACATCTCACATGTTTTTTTGGTAAGAAAATTACTCGCATAATATTGTTTGATCATCTCACATGGTTGTTTTGGAAAGAAAATAATATGTAAAGAAGAGTGCATATAATTTGAGATTTTTTTAAAAAAAACACGTAACAATGTTGCACGATATTACATCACTTTTCATTATCTCCACATAAACACACATTTATTTGTCTTTTGCAAACATTCAACTATTATGTCAAACAATTTATCATTTCCATTACTGAGATTTTGAAAAAAAATGGTTAATAATTATGAAATACATTTTATTTATAAAATATATTTTTTCATTCTATTTTCAAGTTCTTATTATTCTTCTATAACACAAAATTACATTTCAGTTTCCATTATCTCCTTGTGCATCGCCCAGGTGTCATTTTTGTATCTATTAAACAAACATGAGAGAAATCTCTCCCCTTTATAGAAATTCAATAAAATTCCAAAAAAGAATTAAGGAAAATTGTATGCCTCCCTCGTTATCAAGAAGCCATGTCATTCCTGATTTTGAAATTTAAAATTACTTACCTGATGAGAACTTTTCAAAAAGATATAAACAAAAAAAATCAGCAATACTTAAAAGATTTATCATTTCTAACTACTCAGGATTTTTCTTAATTGAAATCAATTTAAAATTCACTCCTCCATTTCTTTCCAGCAATCTCAAGCTAGCAAGATGTAAAGATGAGCTTTGATGGTATCTCAAGGGACACGAGTAAGAGGAAGAGGACAAAGATTCTTGATCAAATCAATGCAAATAGGATCGAATCAAAACAAGATCCAAGATTTAAAAATTTAAAATCTATCCCTTTATATTTCAACGTCTTTAACAATTCATTGCATTTATTAATTTTCACCTCCCCGCATCGTGGGGGTATTTTGCTTGTGATTGATAAGAGGTTCTCAACATCATCATCCAAACTTTCTTCCTAGCTACTAGATCAAGATACAAAATTTAACTTAGTTTCTCATTATAAGGCTCGTATAATTTGAAGCAAACAAGAAACAAGCTAGAGGAGAAGGTGGACATGGTAATAATTTGATTTTTAGTGAGACTCTTCAAATTCATTCCAAAAAAAAATCAGAAAAATTGAAATAAATTTTAAAAAACTGCATAGTATAATTTGTAGAAATTTTCCTAGATTTGAAATTCATACTTCTTTGAAAGAAATAATTTTTAAAATACCAATATTCCTCATGGTAATAATAATATTAACATATCTCACAAGTTTTCTTAGTAAGAAAATTACTCGTATAATATCGTTTCATCAACTCACATGGTTTTTTTTTGGAAAAAAAATAATGTTAGAAGAGTGCATATAATCTGAATTTTAAGGAAAAAAACACATATAAATGTTACACAATATTACATTTCAGTTTTCATTATCTCCAAATAAGCACACATTTATTTGTCCTATACAAACATTCAACAACTAAGTTAAACAATTTATCTTTTCCATTAGTGGTGATCCTTTTATTAGTGAATGGTCGAAGTAAAATGGTTAATAATTATGAAATACATTTCACTTACAATATTTTTTTCATTCTATTTTCAAGTTCTTATTGTTCTTCTATTACACAAAATTATACTTCAGTTTCCATTATCTCCTCATGCATCGCATAGGTATCATTCTTGTATCTAGTAAACAGATATGACAAAGAAATCTCTCCCCTGTCTAGAAATTCACTAAAATTTAAAAAAAAAAAAAAAAAATCAAAGAAAACAGTATCCCCCCTATGTTATCAGGAAGCCACATTATTCCCGATTTTAAAATTTAAAATTACCCACCTGTTGAGAATTTTCCAAATAGGTATAAGCAAGAAAAAATTGGCAATATTTAAAAGGAAAGAATTATCATTTCTTAACTACTCAGAATTTTT
The DNA here is from genome assembly GCA_021397845.1 of Areca catechu. Classification (NCBI taxonomy): domain Eukaryota; kingdom Viridiplantae; phylum Streptophyta; class Magnoliopsida; order Arecales; family Arecaceae; genus Areca; species Areca catechu. The sequence goes on from CM038048.1 coordinate 39,126,073, forward strand.
CTTAACTAAAATCAATTAAAAATTCAATCCATTTTTTTTCCAACAATCTCAAGATAGCAAGATAAAGAAATAAGCTTCAATGGTATCACAACGGACGTCGGTAAGAACAAGAGGATAAAGATTCTCAATCAAATCAATGCAAACAGAATCGAATCAAATTGAGATCAAAGATTTAAAATTTTAAAATCTATCCTTTCAAATTTCATGGTCCTCAATATTTCTTTGTGTTTATTTATTTTTACCTCCTCACATCATGGGAATTTTGCTTGTGATTGATAAGAGATTCTCAGCATCATCATGCAAACTTTCTTCCTAGCTAGATCAAGATACAAATTTTAACTTAGTTTTTCATTATAAGGCTCATATAATTTCAAAAAAACAAGAAACATGCTGAAGGGGTGGCAGCCATGGTAATGAAGCAACATGTTATTCCATTTCTCTTCCTATTTATGTGTTGGACAATGCACAAATGGTGGCAAACTCTGTTTAAAGTGCCACTCCATTCTCCATCATTGATTTGTACAGAAGAATGATTGTCAATTCTTTAACCAATAATTCAGCACCTACATAAGGGCTGCAAGGTTATGGACTAAAAATTAAAATAACACAAACTGCGATAGAGGAACTTGTAAACAGAGAGAATGGGGTAACTCAAACAACAGTCATGGAGCAAACAATTTAGTCTATTATTCAACCCATCTGAAAGAAATGGCCTAACCTTACAGATGCAATCCATGGTTGCAAGATTCCAAGAATTAATAAACTTTCACCAAAAAAAAAAAAAAAACAGAGAGAGAGAGAGAGGTCATGGGTCAACTTTACATTTACAAAATTTAATATGCCTTGAAATTTATAAATTATAATAATGTCTTTGAATTTTTGCAGCTCTTCAGCACAAGCATATACCATAAATAAAGCATGGATCTATGGCAAAATCCCTTTATGTGTCTGTGGGTGTGGGTCATCTAAAGTACCAAACATGGTAGCAAGGTTTGCAGTACCAATTGGTAACAATACTATACTAGACTTATCATACTACTATATTAGTACCAAACTAGTACACAAACTCAGACCGTATCGACCCTTGGTATGCCTCACCGTCTCGTACCATGCCGCATACTGACACTAATAACAAGATGGTACCGATGCTGAGACAATGAATCTTGCACGATAATGTGACATATCAATCAGACAGGAACACAACTGATATATAGTACACTAAATCAAAATAGAAATATCATTATATCACAATCAAAAAGTATATTCGATGCTACATCAACCACTAGAATTCACCACAAGCACGTATCATCATGAAAGCAAACTAAGGAACACCACCACCACACCTTTGAGTGGCACATCTATAGTCATCAAATAAGTAGATTCTTAATATGTAAGAATCCTTGGAATTCAGTTAACCCTTCCTAAAGCCATGTTTTGCATTGCAAAAAGAAGATTTGGTAAAATGACCACTGTCTCGGCAATTCTTCGGTCACTTGTATGCAAGCCATCTCTTTGCCCATATTACTTAGCATGAATCCTTAGATAGTTGTTTGTCTAATGATAAATTGATATTATGAAATCTTTTCATTTACTTCCCCTAATTATCATCTTTTCCTTTATATGTTCAACCTCGAACGTGCTAGTGATGCATGTGGTTGCATCTAAGGCATATTATCCCAAAAAATTCATCAAACCAAAGGCCAGCCAAAGAAATAACCCCAGCTACCTATTCACAGGAGAGAGAAACAAAAACAAGAATGATGCAAGTACCTCATTTCCATGCACATCATCTGATCATTTAGCCCTTATACTACAAACAATAAATTCAACTACTCTGGATTTAGGACGTATTTCGATAAGACATCTAAATTCAGTTGGATGTTGGTTAAGCAAGACAATATAGATAGGCATTGCAGTCATTTTCCAAATCCATTATGGCACTCTTCATGTAACATTTATAAGCTAAAGATGCATCAATGTTCAACTGCCCACAATAACCAGTGCCAAAAAGCATATTTGCTTTTCATATGCTTACCTCCATAATCTTTGTTCTTAACATCCAAGTAGGAATCGGGAAGAACCCAGCGCACCTTCGGAAGAGCTGTGAACATTCAAAAGCATCAATGGTAAGTTTTCACCCTTAAAGAAAAATATGAAGGGGAAAAAAGAAACTGAGTGGAGCAGACATACGCTTGATCTTGTATGAAATCTCTTCAGAAACCTTGCATCCAAAAGCAAAATAGTGCTTTGTAGACACTGAATATATTGATTTCTTTGCTTCTTCCTCGCTGAAATATGACAAAAATTAACAGACCAAGTAAAAGAGGCAAGAACCAATAAGAGAGAACATGAAAGTTCATTACGTGAAAAGCACGTATACATATACATATATACATATACACACACACACACACACACACACACACACACACACACACACACACACACACACAGAGAAATCAATAATACTGAATGAAGGTAAGAAGCCCACTGATATTCCTTTATCCAGTTCCACAGATATCTGATTCGTTCTGATGCTATTTAATGAAAGTTTGCATAAAATATTTTTTTCCACAAGGATGTAACATCGAAATCTAAATCTTGAAGAACTCGACCAAAAAAACAAGGCAATCAATCTCGTACTTGCAAATAAAATGATAGAGAAAGAAATAAAGAATAACTCTAGAAGCATGTAATCCAAACCACGGCTAGAACAATCAAAACCGTATCTTTCCCTCTAAAGCACTTCAACCAACCAAACACTAAACAAAAATCAACAAATGAAGAAACAGATAAGGAAGAATTTGGTGGTATTTCTTTTGTTTCCTAGGCCAATCAAAGAAAATAATAAACTACGAAGCTAAGATTACAGAGGAGTGGAAGGGGCAGGGAGGCGGGAGGCCCTAACCTTCCGAGGACCTGGGCGAGGGTCTTGATGTAGCTGTCAATGATCTCGTCGCGGGTGAGGCTGGGATCCGGGGGCTCCACGACGACAAGCCAGTGCTCGAAGTCGCACCCGTCGAGGAGGATCGTCTCCTTAGGCGGCCGGTTGCTCCAGTTCGGCGACGGGTCGTTGAGAGACGACGTCGTTGGCCGGGTCGAGAAGCACCGAACCTCGCCGACGCGGCCGCCGGAGAAGTGAAGGCGGAGGGAATCCGCAAGGGGCAGAAGGGGGCGGAGGCGGAGGAAAGGCGAGGAAGGACGAGCGAACGCAAGAGCTCGAGAGACGAAGGACCGGGAGAAGAGGAGGGGCGAGAGGGAAACGGAGGGGAGCTTCGAGATTAGCACTCGGCCCGCCATTGGCGAAAACCTAACCCTAGGGCTAGATGGAGGAGAACCAGGGAGAGCGAGGAGGAGGAGCGGAGTGAGAAACCCTTGAAATATCGGCTATGTACGATGGATGGGCTTTGAAGGGTTTTGATTCTTCCAGAAACGACTTTTCCATCTCCAAAACATATATACATATATGTATATATACACATACCTACATATATATGCATAACCTTAAATTTTTTTTTTCTCCCCTTTAACCTTTTAGCGAAAATTTTTTTTTCGCTAAAAGATTAAGGGGAGAAAAAAGTTAATATATGTCGTATATCGAACATTTTTTGGTTGGATTGGGAGATCATCTGGATATGGTCACATCTGGGATCTAACTCCTCTCCTTCATTTTTTGCTTATCAAAAAAAAAAAAAAGTTTTTTTTTTCTCCCCTTTTGATATGAGTGGAAATTCATTCAAAGTCACACTCTCGCTTTTGGTTGGATACGTTTCACATTCTTTCGCAAGGATTTTTATTTTTTTTTTCACTGTATTTATATGTGAGTCAGCTATACATTTCAAATAAATTTTTCTCAACTTTTCTCAACTTCATGTGCAAGTCACGTGCAGATTCATATTTTGCATTAACTACAGTTATCTTTCGTATTCATCACGATTTCTAGTCTACCCTAAAATATTATTTATGTTAATTATTATGGAGACAATAAAATCTAATATAGCCATTGTTATATGTAACTGGTCTTCCTCCGAACCAGATCCTAATTTTTCTGATTTCTGCAAAATTCTGCATCTTGACTCAACCTAACCTAATCAACTTCCACACACCCCAATCCCAAGCCAAACTTTGTTTGCTAACCCTAGTTAACTTAAACCTAAATTAACACATCATTAATCATTAAAAAATATTTTATTTTCTGATTGTTTTAGATTACATTATGGCCATCGATTGCCATCATTCTTAACCTAATCTTAAGGGCAACTCACTATCTCAGATCAGGGCAGGATTTCATCACCTGTCCTGTGCCCAAAACTACCATCATCATACTAACCCAAGCCTAATTAAAATCAATTAGACCTAATTTGCCCCGGTAGGCTAGGAGACATCAACAGGTCGGGTCCGAGCTATGTGGGCCAACTAGTGTATTTAACCTTTTAGCTATTACTGAAAGCTGGTGTCTAAGGCTGGGGGTCCAGAGTCAAACGACCTAAGTAGTGTTGTGGTTTTTAATTGGGCCTCCCACACTTCCATCCCCTACCTGGCCAGTGGAAGGATTAGCTATTGGGTTAGGTGTAAGTTAAGCTGACCCACCCAGTTTTTGGCTCTAGGTCTAGGAAACCCTAGATTATACTAGCATTTTCTTTCTCTTTTGCATGCTTGGTTGCATCATTTCATTTTGATTGTTTGATTTGTTGCATGACTACTAGATTATGAACCCAATACCAGTAGACTTAATCCAACCTAACTAGTGTGACCATGAAGTCCAACCCTAGGAGAGCCCAATACTCTGATCCATACAGGGAGCCCAACCCTAGAAGAATCCCATACCATGACCCATACTTGGAGCCCAACCCTAGGAAAACCCAATACTCTGACCCTTACCATAAGTCCAACTATAGGAAGCCCAATTATCAAGTACCCACCTTCAGTGGCACCTCAAATCATGAGGATTACATAGACTGGGAAAAAGACATGGAACAATATTTTGAATGGTATGGCTTGAGTGATGAGAAAAAGTGTTAATTTGTCCAGCTCAGGCTAACTGATCAAGCTAGATTATATTGGGACCAAGTAGAAAGACTCAATAATCAGATAGGCAACCTATCCATTACCACCTGGGAAGCCATGAAGTTAAAGCTTAGGGCTAAGTATGTTCCCCCATACTATCGACAGTGCCTTCTAGACCAATGGAATAGGTTATATCAAGGAAATAGGTCTATGTCGGAGTATATAGCCCAATTTGAAGAATGTGCCCTTAGGTGTTGCCTAGATAAACATGAATCAGTGACCATTCACCTTTAATGGTTTTGAGGGCTGCTGCTATTATAAAAGCAGGGCTGAAGAAGGTGAATGGTTAACGTTCTTCACGTTCAACATTCCCACTCTAGATTTGGATCAAAGTTGAGACTCTGTCCAAAAAGTTTCTGAGACAGAGATCTTGCTTGATCCTTGAAAGATTATGAGATTGGATCTCCGGGATAGAGTGAGTTTTGGGTGGGATCTCTGAGTGCATACTTTCTATTGAAGGTTTGGGACAAAGAGAACTGAGAGAGTCCTTGTTCTGTTCCAGCACTGTTGTAGCAACCGGCACTTTAAGGAGTTGAAGGTGTCCGACTCTTCTTCAAGGAGTTGAAGAAGGAGTCAACCCGAGAAAGTTTTCGTGAGGACTAGCACCTCAAAGGAAGGAGAAGAAATCATGCTACATAGTGTGAACCACCCATAAAGGCGGTACACGTGTGCTGTTTGCAGAGCCAGGCTTTTTTCATAGGTCGGTGCCGTCCCTGGTATTGCGACTGAGAGGCGAGCATTTCTGTAACTTCCGGTTCTTCCTGGTGAACGTCACCAAGGTATGTGCTTATTTTAGGTATAACATAATTATCTTTGCTGCATCATTGTGTGATTTCTAGAATTGTTCTATTTTTTATACAATGCATGCATGATTTCATATTTACATTATTCTAGATGCATCTAGATCCTGGTAAGGGAGTTGTGTTAATTAGATTAACATCTTGAGATAAAATAATTTTATCGCTTTCCACTGCTGCATGCCTTTAGAAAAGTTTTAAAATGCATGTGTCCTCCCTAGGAATAGTTCACTTACAGTTTTTGCAAGGCTTGTCTCCATCGGAAGTTGCTTGCTCAGTTGAGAGGCGACCATGGCAAGTAATTTTGACTTAGTCTTAGAGCCAGTTGCCACACCTTTACTCAATAACCACTCGAAATTGGAAATCTTCTCTTGAACCCTATGCAACTTGCTTTGAAGCTACACCATCTGAGCAGCCGACTTCCATCTCGTCTAGTAACGATTCCAGGATAGAGATCTTCACTTAAGTAGAACGAAGTTGATGTGCATTAAAATCACCTTGGCAGTCATGTCCTAAGTTACCCTCTCAACTATCCCAGATAACCTCTCTAACTCCTTGGTGAACTTGGCTTTCTTGGCGATATGCACTTTGTATCTATTCTAGATTAGCGATCGAAGGTGTACAATTTCTTCATTTACCTTTTCAAGCACCCCTTGCACCTTTGATAACTTCCTTTTTTAGTTGGTGGCTTTATTGTTCCTTGCCTTGACTTTCTTCTCTAAACTATCGATATGGGCTCTAATTGTTATGACCCTCAAGAGATGATCATGTTGGAGCACCTTGCCCAGGTCGTGGAGGTTCCAAAACCAATAAGGATCAAAGAAATCTAGGGTTTTAGGTATCCTAGATTAGCCAATCTTCCAAACCCTGGCATAGCCTCCACTGAAATCTAGAATTTGTGTACTTAGTCTTCAAGAAGGGAGAGCACATAGCATGAAGGAAATTTCCTGGTGCTTTTTTCACCTAAGAACAACCATAAAATGTGCTTTTATTTGAGGCTACACTAAGGTTTGGAAGATTGGCTAATCTAGAACATCCAAAGCCCTAGATTTCTTTGATCCTTGCTAGTTTTGAAAGCTCCATGACCTAGGCAAGGTGCTCCAATAGTTGGTATCTGAGCCAGGTGAGCATGGAAGGGAGGAGCAGGGCATCGTAGAAATTCTATTCAAAACGAAATTTGATAGCAGGATGTTTTTTGCTCTTTCTGCTGGTCCTAAGTTTTCAAAACCTGGTGAGACTCCTAGCCCAGGTAGAGGCAAGGATAGGAGCTCCCGAATGTCAGGTTTCAAGGGAAGAAAGTAGGAAGAGGTGTCCAAGACGAGAGGAAGAAGGCTACTATAAATTTGTTTAAGGTTGCTTAAATTTACACACCTATTCCACAATATACCTCGAATCTACCTTCATTCTTATTGTGGTTTAGCCAATTAGGAGTAGCAGGTTAAAGGTGAAGGTTAAGAGGCTTGACAAAAAGGGAAGCTTCCCAGGATGGAAGGTTTCAATAATAGATTTTTTAGTCTAACTTTGGTTGGATTCGATCTTGGAGGAAAGGCCAGAGTATATAACCTAGGGCTTGAGGCTATCCAAACAAAATCCAATCGACATGGAATTTTATAGAGACCTCCTCACTGGTGTTCTTAGGTCTATGCAGGTGCATGATGGTCATAACAAATCGATAATGATAGGTTCATCCGACAAAGGCTCAACATCCTAAATGCAATCATGCCATCAAGTAAATGATGCGAGACATGAAAAAATAATTGTTTCATTTCATCAATGAAAAGTTCTCTTACAAAAAGGAATGGAAGAAAAAAAAATATAAATTTAATCCCCAACCTTTTCTTTGGGGTCAGTGAGAGCAAGAGTAGCCTTGGAGGGTATGATCGTGGTCTTAGCAATGGGGGCATAGACACAACGATGAGTTTGGCTGATAGGGGCTCAGGCATGATGATGGGTGCTATGAGTTCTTCGTGTTTGGGGGAGGGCTACCCCCAGACTCATCTTACTTGTCCAGGAAGGAGAAGTTCAGTTCTAGGTACTAGGCCATGACCTGAGCACATCAACATCCTTACCCAATTTGAAGCCTTTATAGAAGGCCTCCTCACTGAATTGGCGATAGTCAATGTAGAATTCCTCCGACATATAGAAGACCGCCACCGCCCAAGCTTTCTTTGCCATGAAGTCCACCGAGGCCTTGTATCCTCCATGGCCTTCTTCCTAGCCTTCTTCCCTACCTTGACCAACTCCTCCTTGGCCTTCGCTACCTCCACCTCCCTCCTTTTCTCTCTAAGGCCAAGTTGACCTCCGCCTTGGCAAGCACCTCCTTCAAGTACTCAAATATTGTCTTTGCCATCTTAGTTATCTTGTGGGCCTCTGTAGTGCCATCCTCAAACTATTTTCACTGGTCAAAGGCCTTTACTCCCTCAGTGATCAATTCATCAAAATGGCCATGGAATGCATCAGCTGCAACAAAACTAGGTATTAAAAAATTAAGAAAAAAAAAACATAAGGACTAACCAAGAAATTACCTAATGTATGACAATCACCGAGTGCTTCCTTAAATCTAGGAAACACTTTGTATTAACTTTCTCCAATTATGCGAGAAACAAAGTCTCTCAAAAATCTCCCTAGTGACCCTCCAATTAGGAAAGGTTGCATCCTCTAGGATTCCCTCTGGGAGGGACTCAAGATCGAGCAGGCCCTCTAGGGCTACCTCACCTGAAGCACTGAAGGATGATGGCTGAGTGACTGGCATTGGGGTCCAGGCCGATAGAGCGGTAGTCTCTAAAATGACCTCGATCATAACTTAAGAAGCCTATTAGGCTAGGACCTCTGCTAGACTGGAGTCCATAAACCTCACCTTCTTTGATGAGGCAGCGATGGCTCGAGCCTTCCTCTTTTAATGAAGGGTCTTCTTCAACTCAACTGAATTATCGAGCCTCATGTCTACAATCAAGCAATATTTGATTAGAATAAAAAAAGAAGTGCTAGAAGAAATAAAATAAAACCCTGAACTCAGCCTTAGGATTGACTGGGCTAAGCCCTATGCTTGAGAGGGCATCCTCGAATAAAAGTTACCCTAAAGAGAGAACCTTGTAATCCTAAAGGATCTCAAAAAATCTCCTTTCCTTGGCATTCAGTTTCAAGATCTCTAAAGTGGAAGGCTCCAGCCAACCCTAGCTCGACAAGTCCCAACTATTAATGAAGGAGCAAAAAATAAACAAAAATTGCCCCTTCCACCTAAGAATAGCAGAAGGGGTGCCCTTGATCAAAGGAGAGACCCCCTTTGAGTAAAAAAATACTACCAATCCATGGCATAAGGGCGCCTCTTGATGGTATAGAATGCACAAAACAAAGAAAGAGAAGGTTGAACCTTGGCCAAAAAATAGATGATCAAGAACCCTAGCACAAGCCTAAGCAAATTTGTGATGAGGATACACAAAGAAATCTGGTAAATCTAAGCAGATTAAGAACGTGTTGACCCTAGGATTGATTTTGATGATTACAAAACATTGATGCATGATATGGGATGGGGACATTGAGCCAGTTCAAATCTAGCCAGTCCAGACCCAGTCAGCCCAGATCTCGGTGCCAGCCTAGCACGAATCTTGATGTATTTATTTTATTTATTTTATGGGTGTATGTGGGATTTGGGATATCTCTGAATTGGAGATTGTTTTTATTTAGAGTTATCGGAATATCTTAGTCGTTCCGATTACTTTGAGGTTATTTAGGGATTTGTTTTTATCGGTTGCTTGTTTATTTAAGATGTTTCTTCATGAATAAAATTTAACGAATATTATTTGAGAAAAGAATTCAGGGTGTGTCCCGATTCCTTCCCCCTCTCCATCTCTTCTAGGATCCCTCTTCTTCCTGGTTCTATTTATTCTCTTCCCAGTTCTCTCTCTCTTTCTTTCCTCTTTCTCTTCTCTATGTTTTCCCTCCTCTATTTCTCTTCCAAGTGAATCAACCGAAGCAAGACCAACACCCACCAACACCACACGGTCCATTGATCTCACCGGAGAGCCAACCGTTGAAGCCCCAAGTCGCCGGATCCAACGCCGTCGATGCAGTCGAGCTTGCCCGCGTCGCCTTGCCTCCGCCCTGCCCCAGTCCGTCTTCACTGCCAGCAGCCGACCAGCACCGCCCCAAGCCACCTAGAGCCATCACCCCTCCCATGAAGCCCTCCACCACCGTCCACTTCGCCACTGTCGGCCGATCTCAGCCACGATCGCCCCGGCCGTCCGCCTCTCCTCCTCGCTGCAAACGTGCCCTCCATGGCTGCCCGTGCCCTCCACGGCCACCAACAACTGCAGCCGAGCTCTCCCGTGAAACCTCCTGCCAGATCTCCTCCACCCGTGCAAGCTGTCGCCACCGACGCCCCTTGCGGCCGATCCGCCGTCGTCGCTCAACGCCGGCAAACTACTGCCAGGATCTAGCCGCGAGGCCTTCGGCCTCCCCTATTCTCCCCTACATCAGACCAAAGAAGTAAGAAGAACTTGGCATGAACGTGAAAGCCTCCACGTTCTGTGCTGCTGACTTCTGCACTGCACGAATCCCAAAGTGCAGGATTCTAGAGTGCAAGGATCCCAGAGGTTCACGGTTCTCAAAATCTCACAGATCTCAGAGCATAAATTTCAAAGCATTGGATTTTAATTAATTTTTATTTGATTTGGGATTGATATATTGCTTGTTTTTGGTGTTCCAAGTCCAATGGCTTCAGATCAATCTCCCCCGTGAACTACTGGTCCGGATTTTGGACAACCTCAGGACGATCTCCCTCTTCCAAATTTCGTGAGGTTCCGTGCTTTCGAGTGAGATCCGTTTTGATAACCTGACCCAATCAATTGCTGGTTTTATTTCTATTTAATTAGATTTAATTTAATTAAATTGGATACCCTAATCTAGAGATCATTTCTTAACAATCAACGGTCCGAATCAATTAATTTTTAGGTCTAGGATTTGTCGGTCCGTCCCACACCAGTCTTGGTATCAGAGCGTTCAGTACCACATCAATTTGGTATCAGAGTAATAGGTTAGGTTAGGGTCAATTTCAATTTTAATTTTGCATGACAACTAGGTCAGGAATCATGTATCAATCAGAATATTCTTCCTTAGATAACAAAATGGATCCCAGTCTAGAAACTGCCCTTCAGGGAATTATGGGTAAACTTGAAGTCATTGACAATAAGTTAGGATCTTTAGATGCAAGGGTATTATCTCTTGAAGAGGAACAACTAGTGAACACCAATTACCCTAGTAGGAACTTTTCATCAAGAGTTACAGATCCTAGAGTTCCAGATCCTAGAGACCCTAGAGACCGAAGTGACTACCCGAGTTATGATGGTGGTTGTACTCGAATCCTTCGACCTGATCCTAGGGATCGACATGATCATCCATGTTTTGATGTAGGTAGTCATCCAACACTTAGACCTTATCACAACCCAATAGATTAAGATGAACGAATCATGAGGAGTGTTAAGGTTGATGCCCCGAGTTTTGTAGGTCGCCTGTACCCTAAAGAATATATTGACTGGGAAGCTGATATGGACCATCACTTCTCCTGGTATGATATGTCTGAGGATAGGAAAGTTAGATTTGCCCAAATGAGATTGTTAGGTCAAGCTAAACTATATTGGCACAATGTCCAGAGGTTAGCCATTCATAGGAGACAGGACCCCATTGGAACATAGGATGAGATGAAGGATAAGCTTCGAGAGAAGTATCTTCCTGCATCTTATCAATAGCGACTCCTGGACCAATGGCAAAGGTTGACCCAAGGAACTGGACCTCTAAATGATTACATCGATAAATTTGATGAATATCTTATGCGATGTAATGTGAGTGAAGACCCATCTATCACTTTATCCCGATTTAGAGCTGGTCTGAGAGTGGATATCCAAAAGAAATTATTTTTGAGAGAAGTTTATAGTCTAGAGCAAGCATATCAATTAGCCCAGGACTATGACAGATTTCAGTAGATGTCCATCACCCGTAGACCTGAACCTTCTAGACCAGGAATTTTAGGTCCAAGGCCTAGCATGAACCAAGCCCCGACTGGTCCACAACCTAACATTAGTCAGACCCCTAGTAGCCGACCCCCGTTTGCAACCCCACAAATTAAGAGAGATGACAAAGGAAAAGGGATTATAGGAGAAACTTCCCGTGAAAGTAGCTCTAAGATCCACTGCTTTAGGTGTAATGAAATAGGTCATGTAGCTAGTCAGTGTCCATCTAGAACCTTGCATATAGGGGCACTTGAAGAACAAGAAGATCTAGGTGATGTCTTTGAAGAAGAAGTTTACACTACTGACCCAGAATTAGCCGATGCCTACGAAGAACATGACCATGAGGCTAAAGCTGAAAAATAATTAGGAGTTAATTTAATTAATAATTTGGATCTAATTGAATATAAATAACCAACATTGACACCTGGTGATGTATTTGAGCCTGCATTCTTTGAGAGTGACCCTCCTCTTGAGAGTCCACCTTTCCAAATGAGAGGAAAACACGATGTGATTGAACGAATTTTGGACGAGAAGATCAAGTCTTCGAGGACACAAAATTGCTACCGCTACCTGGTTCACTGGCGACGCAGACCGAAGTTAGAGGACTCCTGGATTACTGAAGAGGAGCTACAGAACATTGATCCAAATCTATTGAGCACCTCCAGCCTGACTCGACGGAATCGAGTTCTCCCCATCATAGGGAAAATGATGGAGACATTGAGCCAGTTCAGATCCAGCCAGTCCAAACCCAGCCAGCCCAGATCTCGGTGCCAGCCCAGCACGAATCTTAATGTATTTATTTTATTTATTTTATGGGTGTACGTGGAATTTGGGATATCTCCGAATTGGAGATTATTTTTATTTAGAGTTATCGAAATATCTTAGTCGTTCCGATTACTTTGAGGTTATTTAGGGATTTGTTTTTATCGGTTGCTTGTTTATTTAAGATGTTTCTTCATGAATAAAATTTAGCAAATATTATTTGAGAAAAGAATTCAGGGTGCATCCCGATTCCTTCCCCTCTCTCTTCTTCTCGATTCTTCTTCCCCCTCCCTGTCTCTTCTCGGATCCCTCTTCTTCCTAGTTCTATTTCTTCTCTTCCCAGTTCTCCCTCTCTCTCTTTCCTCTTTCTCTTCTCTATGTTTTCCCTCTATTTCTCTTCCAAGTGAATCAACCGAAGCAAGACCAACACCCACCAACACCACTCGGTCCATCAATCTCACCGGAGAGCCAACCGCCGAAGCCCCAAGTCATCGGATCCAGCACCGTCGCTGCAGTCGAGCCCGCCCGCGTCGCCTTGCCTCCGCCCTGCCCCAATCCGTCTTCACCGCCAGTAGCCGACCAGCACCGCCCCAGGCCACCTAGAGCCGTCGCCCCTCCCGTGAAGCCCTCCACCACCATCCACTTCGCCACTGCCGGCCGATCCCAGCCCACGATCGCCCCAACCGTCCGCCTCTCCTCCTTGTTGCAAATGTGCCCTCCACGACTGCCCGTGCCCTCCACGGCCGCCAACGACTGCAGCCAAGCTCTCCCGTGAAACCTCCCACCGGATCTCCTCTGCCCGTGCAAGCCGTCGCCACCGACACCCCCTGCAACCGATCCACCGTCGCCACCCAACGCCGGCGAACTATTGCCGGGATCTAGCCGCGAGGCCTTCGGCCTCCCTTGTTCTCCCCTGCATTGGACCAAAGAAGGAAGAAGAACTTGGCATGAACGTGAAAGCCTCCACATTCTGTGCTGCCGACTTCTGCACCACACGAATCCCAGAGTGCACGGATTCTAGAGTGCACGGATCTCAGAGGCACACAGTTCTCAAAGTCTCATGGATCTCAGAGCACATATTTCAAAGCATTGGATTTTAATTAATTTTTATTTGATTTGGGATTAATATATTGCTTGTTTTTGGTGTTCTAGATCTAACGGCTTTAGATCAATCTCGCCCGTGAACTACTGGTCCGGATTTTGGACGACCTCAGGACGATCTCCCTCTTCCAAATTTCGTGAGGTTCCATGTTTTTGGGTGAGATCTATTTCGATAACCTGACCCAATCAATTGCTGATTTTATTTCTATTTAATTAGATTTAATTTAATTAAATTGGACACCCTAATATAGAGATCGTTTCTTAACGATCAACGATCCGAATCAATTAATTTTTAGGTCTGGGATTTGTCGGTCCATCCCGAACCAGTCTTGGTGTCAGAGCATTCAGTACCATATCAATATGTTACTAATTATCTTTGTAAAGATTATTTTTATGTAAAGTATCATAGGTTTAGAAGATGTTTGAAGTGGTTTGGAAGATGTTGGAAGAAGTTTAGAGACTTTTGAAAGCCTTTTGGACAAAGTTCACTTGAGCCGACTCGCTGAGAGTTTGAGCCGACTCGAGCATAATGAGCAGACTCATCCAGAAGTTGTAAATCACAAGTTTCAGAAACTCAGAAGTTCGAGCCAACTCGACCCAGAAGAGCCGACTCATCCAGAGTGTGTTTTTAGTATATCTGTGACTTCGAGCCGACTCAAGATTCTCGAGCCAACTCGAGTGTCGGGTTCTGGCTTTTAATGGCTAGTTACTAAATCAATTTTTTGAATTCAAAAGAGACTCCAACGGCTATATTTCATTTTCCAAGGCACTCCAACGGTCCAAACAACCTAGGAACACTTCCAAAACTTATATATGATGGATCAAAGTAAAGAGAAAAAATAGAGAGATTGAAGAGGGGAAGAGAAATTGAAGAAAAATGATTTTTCAAGTTTATATTTCAGATTTTGGAGAGAGCTTCAATGTTCAACTTCAAAAGAGAGTTCTTCACTTCCTATCACAACTCTTGAAGCTTTATTTAAAGAAAGAGGAGAGCCTAGAAGAGCTACATTCAATGGGCTAAAATTGCAACCATCCACTCTTTGGGAGTTTGTATTTTGTGTTGCATTATTTGCTTGTTTTATTTTAGTTTGGGTTCTTGGTAAGCCCGGTGTAAAAACTAAAGGGTATTTGGATTTTTGGTGAGCCCGTGAAAACCAACTTTGGGTTCTTGGTTATCCCAGTGTAAAACCAAGAGTGGGTTTCTTTGGTGAGCCCGATATAAAAACCAAAGGGAGTTGGGTTTGGATTGTGATCCCGATAAAACAATCCGACTGTTTTTAGGAATGTTGACCCCTGAAGTGATTTTGATGATAACAAAACATTGGAGCATGTATTTGGTTATCTAACAACTCTTCGAATGGTTGACAAGTTTTTGTAGGATGACTACTTTGACATATTTTTTAAACCCTACAACCTTTAT
The DNA here is from genome assembly GCA_021397845.1 of Areca catechu. Taxonomy (NCBI): domain Eukaryota; kingdom Viridiplantae; phylum Streptophyta; class Magnoliopsida; order Arecales; family Arecaceae; genus Areca; species Areca catechu. Next base: position 39,141,225 of record CM038048.1, read on the forward strand.
TTCTTTGTGTTGAGTTGTAAGTAAGTAGAATCTTGTAAAGAAGAACCCAACAAAAAATTTTTCTATTTGAATCAAAGATAAAGGGTTGCTTCTACTAGTTTTCAAGCTTTAATTTCTCTTGATATTATTGTAAGAAGATCTTAAGGAAGTCTTCAAAGCTTGGCATGTGAGTTCTAGAGAATAAAAATTGGTCTGGCTGAAGAACCAATCTCGAGCTGACTGGATGGAGGAACCAGCCGAGAATAGAAATTGGTCTGGCTGAAGAACCAATCTCGAGCCGACTGGATGGAGGAACCAGCCGACTCTGGCACTGGCACAAGAAAGAAAATCTCTGGCAGCAGACCCAGCCGACTGGCACCAAGTCCCAGCCGACTCGTCTAGAACTTGGTTGAAAATGTTCTGAGAACCTCAAGGATCCGAGCCGACTGGATTTCAACCTAGTCGACTCGTCTAGAGTGAGCTATTTTCTCGACTATGGAACCTAGCCGACTGGTATTCAACCCAGCCGACCCAAACCTGATTCGAGCCGACTCGGAGATGATCGAGCCGATTGGAATGACGGGGTCTCTTTTCAATGGCTAGTTCCAGATTTCTGGTTTTAAATACCAAAAGTGCTTCAACGGTAACCTGTCACTTCCCAATGGTCTACAATGTTCAAAATCAAGGGAAGGCAGTTGAAGTCTCTATAAATAAGGTATAAGAACATCCTTAGAGAGACTAATGAGTTGTTGAACATTTATTGTATATTTATTAAAGTAAGAAGAGAGAGCACTTGAGCTTTGAAGTCAGCCTTCAAGCCTTCACCAACTCTTATCAGAAGCTTGAAGCAACTTTTGAGGAAAGCAAGGAAGCCATTGAAGTGCATTGAAGAGCTTTCAATTGAGCTTCACTAGAGCTGCATTGGCAACCACCAGACAACCTAGTTTGTCATTTCTATTGCTTTTCATTCTATTCTTAGAATACTTAGGTTATTGGTGAACCCAATTGTAAAAACCAAATAGGTTTCTTTGGTGAGCCTACTTGAAACCAAAGTGTAGAGGTTCTAGGTGAGCCTGTGAAAATCTAGTGTTGGGCTTCTTTGGTGATCCCATTCAAAACCAAAGTGTAGAGGTTGGGATTGTGAGCCTGAAAAATAATCTGACTGTATTCCGATTTGGGGGATATAGTGGAAATCCCGAGTGGTGAACTTGGTTGTGGACGTAGGAACTGGGTTGCTCCGAACCACTCTAAACTTATTTTGTTTGTGTTGTGCTTTACTTACTTTTCAGCTTCCGTACTTAATTCTGATTAATACAACACTCAACCACTAAAAGAAATTACTTGTGCACATATTTGCAAGAAATTTTGTAATTTCCAATTCACCCCCTTCTTGGAAAAAGCCACCTGGGCAACAAGGAAGAATATAGTGGAAATCCCAAGTGATATCTTGGATAGTGGACATAGGAGCTGGGTTGCTCCGAACCACTATAAATTATGGTATTTGTGATTATTTTATTTGAGCTCATTTATTTGCTTCCGTATTTAATTCTTTAAATACTTCACTCACTATACTAAGATTTCAAAAGGGCACATACTTGAGAAAAAAGTTTCATTCCCAATTCACCCCCTCTTGGGAAAGCCACCTGGGCAACAATTGGTATCAGAGCAGTGTCTCTAAATTTTAATTAGAGTAAAGATCATATGGCTAATCCCATGAGTACCTCTTTGGCCAAAGGCCAATCAACAAATAAACCTCCACTGTTCACAGGCACTAACTATAGCTATTAAAAAATTCGCATGAAGATTTATATTCAAGCTATAGATTTTAAATTATGAAATATTATTTTAAGAAAACCTCCCACACTTATGATAAATGTCGATGGCATAAACATTCCAAAACCGAAATTGGATTGGAATGTTTATGAAATACAAATGGAAGAGTTGAATGCAAGAGCAATGAACTTTTTGTATTGTGCTTTAGATGCAAATGAGTTTAACCAGATTTCTACTTGCACCTCCATAAAAAAAATTTGGGATAAACTTGAAATCACTCATGATGGCACAATACAAGTTAAAAACTCTAAGATCAATATGCTCATGCATGATTATAAAATATTTAAAAAAGAATCTCATGAATCTATTTCTGAAATATTTTTGAGGTTTACTAACATACTAATAGTTTGAAAAGTTTTGGTAGAATATGTTCTAATGCAAATATGGTTCAAAAGATTCTTCGATCTTTGCCAAGAATTTGGAATTCTAAAGTAACTGCAATTCAAGAGGCAAAGAATCTAAATAATATGCCATTAGAAGAGCTTCTTGGATCACTCATCATTCATGAACTCTCAATGAAGCACTGAAGTGAAGAAGAGGAAAAGAAAAAGAAAACAATTGCACTCAAGACGACTACTGAAGAAAATAAAAAAGAGTTCACAAGTTCATCATCCGAAAAAGAACAAGATGAAGATAATTAGCCCTGGTTATGAAAAAGTTTAGGAAATTTATGGGTAAGGGCAGATTCAGAAAAAGAAGAAGTATATGGCTAAGGGGGAGCCATACAAAAAGAAAGAAAAGAAAAAGAAGGCATTGGCAGCCACTTGGAGCGACACCGAAGATTCAAGCTTAAGTGATAATGTAAAGCAATCAAAAATTTCCAACACATGCTTTACGGTTCTTCAAAATTAGGTAAATTCTGTACCTAACTCAGAATTTACATTTGATGATCTTAATAATGCTTTTTCATGATTTAATATCTAAATATAAAAAGTTAGGAATTAAGCATCAAATTTTAAAACAATCATATGATTTGCTTCAAAATGAAAGAAATGATGCTTTGGAAAAATATCATGTTTTGCAAATTGAATTAAATTTTATTTCTGAAAATTGCAAAACTCTTCAAAAAGAAAAGATTGAATATCTTGAAAAGAATGAAGTATTACATGAAGAAAATCAAAGCTTACAAAAGGAAGATGAGAAACTCAAGCCTTTAGTTGATAAATTGACTTTAAAGTTCATATAAGCTTGAGTTATTATTAAACAATCAAAGATTTTCAAGTAGTAGAGCTGAAATTGTTTGTAATTTAAATTTCAATCTTGTTGAAAGAAAGATTTCAGCTCAAAACAAATTTCAAAAATCTAATGTTGTTTGTTTTTGTTATAAAAGAGTTGGGCATAAAGCTTATCTTTGTAATTTAGAAAGAAAAAGAAAAATGATATAAAAAAAGTTTGGATTCCAAAAGGAACCACATGTACTAACTTCAATGGATCCAAAAAGATTTGGGTACCAAAGGTGTCCACTTAGCTATTTTGCAGATTTGTCTTACAGCCCATCATAAGAAAAAGAAGATTGCAATTATAAAGTGGCTGTGCAAGGCATGAAGTAGGGTGAAAGGGCAAGTCTTCATCCTAAAGTTAAGGCAAGTAGACTAATGGTTTATAGAAATAATGGCAAATGGAAGATTATTCATATTGGTATTATTTACTCAAACCCTTCCTTACTTTTTGATATATATAATGCTAGTCATTTACTTGAAGCAATTTGCTATATTTAATATATTTGATGCTTCAAGATAAGTTAAATGTCAACTATGCAAAAGTTACTAGTATTCTCGATCATGTGAAATTCTTTGAACTTTGACTTGAAACATTTTGAATGTTTGAGATATGTTTGATATTCAAGTCTTATGGCAATGAACCATGAAATCAAGAGTTCTGGCTTACTCTAGCATAGATAATTTGAGATATGCTAGTATACTTAATTTTTTAAATTGATCATGAGTATAGATTGATTTTGATGATTTTTATAAACTCATAACTTTAATTCTTCTATTGATATTTAATTATTTTTATTGATACCATGTTTTACATTACTCTCTTGCATGAATGCTTAGAATGAATGTGAAAGAGAGATGAGTGTATATGTTAGATAAAAGAAGAATTAAGAATCATGATACTCCCAACAATTAGTATTTGTAACAATTGATAACATAAAGAAGGGGGAGAAAAAGAGAAATTATTGACAAGAATATAAAGAGAAGGTGAAATTATCTCAAAACAGCCTAATATTCTTGTGGTATTATAAAATCATTGATTAGTATCCCCTTAAAGAATGGTTGAGAATACTTTTTGTTGATGTCAAAAAGGGGGAGAGATATAAGATGTCATGAAAAAGAACATTTAAAAAGGGAGATTGATAAATTAAAGGGGAGCTTATTGCTTATATGATACTTGTTAATTTACTTGAAATACAATCTTTTATAGAGTTAATTTTATGTTAAAATTCTTTTTCATGTCCAATATTTTATCATCATCAAAAAGAAGGAGATTGTTGACCCTAGAATTGATTTTGATGATTACAAAATATTGATGCATGATATGTTACTAATTATCTTTGTAAAGATTATTTTTTTGTAGAGTATCGTAGGTTTAGAAGATGTTTGAAGTGATTTGGAAGATGTTGGAAGAAGTTTGGAGACTTTTGGAAGCTTTTTGGACAAAGTTCACTTGAGCCGACTTGCTGAGAGTTCGAGCCGACTCGAGCATAATGAGCTGACTCGTCTAGAAGTTGTAAATCACAGGTTTCAGAAACTCAGAAGTTCGAACCAACTCAACCCATTGGAGACTTTTGGAAGCCTTTTGGACAAAGTTCACTCGAGCCGACTCGCTGAGAGTTCGAGCCGACTTGAGCATAATGAGCAGACTCATACAGAAGTTGTAAATCACAGGTTTCAGAAACTCAGAAGTTCGAGCCAACTTGACCCAGAAGAGTCAACTCGTCTAGAGTGTATTTTTGGTCTGTCTGTGACTTCGAGCTGACTCGAGGTTCTCGAGCCAACTCGAGTGTCGGGTTCTAGCTTTTAACGGCTAGTTTCTGAATCAATTTTTTTGAATTCAAAAGAGACTCCAACGGCTATATTTCGTTTTCCGAGGCACTCTAACGGTCCAAACAACCTGGGAACACTTTCAAGACTTATATATGATGGATCAAAGTAAAGAGAAAAAATAGAGAGATTGAAGAGGGGAAGAGAAATTGAAGAAAAAGGATTTTTCAAGTTTATATTTCAGATTTTGGAGAGAGCTTCAATGTTCAAATTCAAGAGAGGGTTCTTCACTTCCCATCACAACTCTTGAAGCTTTATTTGAAAAAAGAGGAGAGCTTAGAAGAGCTATATTCAATGGGCTAAAGCTACAACCATCCACTCTTTGGGAGTTTGTAATTTGTGTTGTATTATTTGCTTGTTTTATTTTAGTTTGGATTCTTGGTAAGCCCGGTGTAAAATCAAGTTTGGGTTCTTGATAAGCCCGGTATAAAAACCAAAGGGTATTTGGATTTTTGGTGAGCCCGTGAAAACCAAGTTTGGGTTCTTGGTGATCCCAGTGTAAAACCAAGAGTGGGTTTCTTTGGTGAGCCTGGTGTAAAAACCAAAGGGAGTTGGGTTTGGATTGTGATCCTGGTAAAATAATTTGACTATATTCTAGGAAGAATATAGTAGAAATTCCATGTGATATCTTGGATAGTGGACGTAGGAACTGGGTTGCTCCGAACCACTATAAATTGTGGTGTTTGTGATTATTTTGTTTGAGCTCATTTATTTGCTTATGTATTTAATTCTTTAAATACTTCACTCACCACACTAAGATTTTAAAAGGGCACATACTTGAGAACAAGTTTTCATTTCCAATTCACCCCCTCTTGGGAATGCCACCTAGGCAACAAAATGAAAGGAGGAATATAAAATCTTAACCCAATCTCAAATGCCTCGACATACACCCTAAGCTTATCCGAATGTGGGTTATTTACCCGCATGTCAAAGTTCAGATCAAACTCCCCAAGGACCCTATGTAGAACCAAGATCTTGGCTAACTTATCCGCAATCAGTACAGACTAGTACACACCAAGTCCAGAGGTCCTTAGTCTAGTATGTCTCTTCATTGGAACCCTGGGACCCTTTGGCCCCACTCTTCCAGGATCTCCTTCCAACAGTGACTTCCCTTTCCCAGAACCTGCCATCACTAAAAAGGAAGAACAAAGGCTAAAAGAGGACAAAAGACTTATCTGAAAATGGGGATAAGGCAGAAGTGGTCGAGGATGACAAGAGACCTACCAGAAAGATCTACGATAAGAAGAACATGGGAGGAGAGAAAGAGGATGGGGATACTGACAACTAGAGTGGGGGGTAACGGGAGGACACTTTGAAGAAGAAGAAGATCCTAGAAAGCAAAAATGCAACTAAAAATTAAAATGAATAGAAGAAACCACCTTTTATAACCATAAAAAAGGAGGCTCCAAAACCTCGAACCATTCCGAGCCCATCAACATGCACCATATGGATGCTCTCTATTGGTTCACTGCGACCACTAGTTGCTAGGATTAAATGCCACATGACAATCAAAGCATCTACTAGATTCACAAGTTGGAGGCCATGATTACTTTTATATACTTAGATATATCTCAAAAGTCATGCACACCGCTTGATTGGAAAAGCCCTTCATATCCCTAGCACCTGGATGATGACTTCCATAATTCAATCAAAGTTTGGACTAGAGAGTAGATGATATCTATTGGAAAAAAAATCCACTTGAGCCCAAGATATAAAGCTTAAGTTAATGAGCTAGTCGGTCGGTCCTGCTGAATGATCGCTAACTACTCGTCATCTAGGATATGAAGCCCAAACTAGTAAGCCTAGTCAAGCAGCCTAACCGTATACCTTTTGACCATTTGTTGGATAGAGGACTTGATCGAAAGAGGACTCCCTCTTGATCCCAATGTCATCGGGCAGGCTAACATGATCAGCACCAAGCCGGTCCCACCACCTAGCCAAACTTTCATCGGAGAAGCTGATGCCTTTCCCAATCATCTTGAGTCCGGCCATGCACCAAATTGCCAAGCTCCCTTATACGGGCAAGCCTCGGTGATGCCTATGTCTTAGGCAAGGCTCGACTATACAATCAGCATATGAGTAGCTTCCTTGTTTATTCATCCTCTTGCTAGAGAAACTGGCACCTCTTCTGATCAACCAAATCCAATTGAGTACCAAATTATCGAGTATCCTCATCCAAGTAGGCCTCAGTAGTTACTAGCACTTCTATCGACTGGCCCCCAAAAGCTATCAATGTGCACTTGTTGATTGTTCATCGGATCTAACCCTTGATCAGCTTGCAATTCCTTTGCTCTAATATGATTGGATACGACTCAACCATATGCTCAGCATATAAGCACCCCCTTGTCTGTCCATCATCTCACTAGAAAAAATATCATCCCAATTGACCGGACTAAGCCAAATACTGCCCATCGACCACCTTCATCTGACCGAGCCTTGGAAGCAACCAGCCTCCTATCAATGGACCATTCAAAGACCATCTACATATCCCACCATCACTGAGGCCATCCAATTAAGTATCCTCTGGCTAATCATTCCTCGGATTTAATAGAATTGCTCAGATTGATCTCTAATCCATAAATCTGATGGCAAGCAGGTCCTTACACGATATACCCGCTCTAACCCACTAAAAGATAATATAACTGATGCTTATTTCTATATCCTTAAAAGGTCACATCACATATCATGATCCCTAATCACCTCTATATTTTTGCAATTAAGGGGAGTATTCTTGGATCCAATTCACATCACCATTAAAGAAACATGGCAAATTTCATAAAATAACAATATTTCAATTAAAATAGAATAGACATCCCTACAAATAAAAAATTCTCTGACATTCTGCTAATAAATCCCGTCACTTCTTATCAAATTTACTAAGATTTTCATCATTTTCAAAAATACCACTACCCTTCACCTATAAAATGAGATCTCCTAAAATTCCAAGGTATGCAAAATCTCTTCACCACACTCCTCTAACTATTGTGTGCCAGAAAACTGAGTGTCAGAAAGCCCACATCAAAATGCCTTCCAGCCAGGACTTTTTTTCAAGTTTTGCCTTCCGGAGATCTGTCTGCACCACCAACTTTAACATCTCCGGTGCCTTGATAGATTTCAGCACCAAGTCCTAAAAAGCTAGCCAAGAAGTCAAGAAGCCAAGAAAAGGTTCAAGTCAGGTTCAAGTCAAGTTCAAGAAGCGGTTCAACCAAATTGAATTAGGATGGACTTGAGTTCGATATTTGGATTCGAAAGGAGCTACTCTTTAATCCAATTCCTGTGTAGATTACCGTTCTGAGGGCAAACATGTGTATGCATCAGGGAAATAATCATTATCAAAATCAGAATTAAATAGATATGCATCTTAATCCTTCTTATTAGTAGTAGTTTTAATTATTTTTATCAAGGAGATCCTAGGTTCAAAGGTTTTGGTGTTCTTGGTATTCATCATAAAATTTTGAAATACCAAGGTTCCACCGTACCACCGTAATCTACATGGTCCTACATGGGATTGGTTTAGTTTAGTTATTTTGGTTTTCTCAATTTGTTATATTAGGATGATCATTTGTTATTTTGGTTTTCTCGGTTTGTTATATTAGGATGGTCATCTATTATTTTGACTTTTTTGGTTTTCTCTGTTTGCTACATTAGGATGGTCCAGATCCTTGAACAAAAAAAAGGAGAATAATTAATAAAAAATTTCTACTTGGCCGTCGATTGTTGGTCTCCTAATTTCTCCTATGCATGAGTGTCAACGTGGTGCGAGATCCCCACCGAAGCAAGTCTGGTAATTCTATTATTTTCTCTCTCATTTACTTTCGCCATCACCTTCACTTGTGACTACAAAGCTTGCTCATCTTATTCCTAGAATCTTAAAACTAATATAACCCATCCCAACCATCCTCTACGGTTTATTCTCTTCATCCCATAATCAGTAGGTCTGGTTAAGCATGTGTTGGCTATTGATTTTTTTAGCTATTTAAAGTATCGGTGAGCTAGTAACTTTGCAAGATCCTAATAGATCATGCAAACATCATTGCTATGCCACTCTACTAAATAATCGAAACTTTATTTGAAAACCGTGCCTTTTATGCTATCATTATTATTATTATTTAATTCTTATCTCAATTACATTTTACATGCCCATATAGCCGATTACATTTTTTTTTAAAAAAAAATTAAATTAAAATAAATAATAGTTTACACCCTTCATTCAATATTTATTTTGTCATATAGTGATATATTTAGCTTGCATTTCATTACATTTAAGATCATCCTATTAAGTCATCTGTCGTCGACTTCTTTTATAAAAAATCTTTTCATCTCTTTTAAATTTTTTCTTTCAACGTCCTTTCTTTGTTATTTTTTTTCTTTGATATTTATTTTGAATTGTGAGACGATGTGATCAATTTACTTGGATAGCATGCTGTTCTATACCCTGGTCATAAAGAAAGCAAGAACATTAAACAAAACATGTGGAAAATGCACACAAACAAAAAGCATTACTAAACTAATTTTAAACAGATCTTTACAGATTTTCCGAATTAGTACCAATTTAGCAAGTATCCAAAAAAAAAAAAAAACTAATTCATGAATATTAAAGAAAGCTATCTTTATGCTGGCATTGACTCTCCTCTTCAAATAAATTTTTTTTTTAAAAAAAAATTAGTGATTGTTATAAAAGTTTATCAAAACCATAGACAGTCTTCATTTAAGATTTTTCTCCGTCACTGCCACATGTCTCTACCCTAGTTGCCATGCCCTTCTTTTCAAGTTTCGCCCACGCAAAGTGCAGCTTGTAGAATTTTTTTTCACCTATTGAATTTAGGTTTTTTGTGTGAGTTCAAAGAATTGTCTCAGTTTCCCGGTTCAATTTTCCTGCAAACTCTATTTGAATGGAAAATGGATTTCTAGATAACTTTGCTACGAATTATAGTAGCAATTATTGATGTAATCGCTTTACGAATACTAGTCAAGGAAGATCCCAGCCGTCCTCACATTGACAGAACGATGAAAAAAAACTTAGAACATAACAGGAGTCTAAAGTGGGACATGCCATCAAGAATCCCCGGAAATGTTAACGTGCATGGTGGAAGATAACCATGAATACCCGGAAATGTTGCATGGTGGAAGATAACAATGGCGAGAGTTAGAAAGGACCACTAACATGGAGATTTAGAAAATAGTTTAACTTTAATAAATACGAGGGGAGGGGAAGTCTTTTTCTTCTTCTTCTTCGTCTTTGAGGAAAGCGGGAAGAAGGGGAAATCATCCTTCAAAATAAATACTTGAAGCATAATTTTGGGGATGACACCACCACTTTAAAGAATCGAAATCAGAACCTCTTGCTTGTAAACGGATGGGTTTGACCACGGAGGTGATGCTTGGGTTAGTTACCAGAAAGTAGAGTCTGAATACAATGGGGCAAAGTTTAAAATTCCCTTGCCGATGATGGCTTATTAAACATGATTTAAACATGATTACAAGAAGCTCTTATTTTTTAAGTATCATCCGGGAGAATGATGGTGGGAGTCCATAGATCAATAGCATGCATAATCATTAATGTGGAAATATTTGAAGGAATTTTTAATTATGGCAATGTATATTTTGAAAAACCCCTTGCTACAAAATCCCCCAAGTTAACGTTAGCTATTTATATGGCATAAGAAATGGAGGCTGACCTAATGGGGATTGCAATTTGACTAGGGGACAAGTTCTTATTGCAAGCTAAGAGATTTAAGATGGAGATTTTTTTTAATTATACGCAACCATATAGGATTAGTTTTTTAAAAAAATTTAAAATTAAACAGCTTTAAGTTTGAAGTAAGTTATATGAGTAGATAATTTTGTTTAAATATGAGATACGCAACCATAGGATTAATTTTTTTTAAAAAAATTAAAATTAAACAGCTTTAAGTTTGAAGTTATATGTGTAGATAATTTTGTTTAAATATGAGGTACCAGAATGGTACCTTCAATTTGTGGCCGTGCCGGAGTGGTTATCCGCCATGACCAGAAATCATTCCCTCCCAATCATGAATTTGTGTATTTTTTTACCATCAATTCCCATTAGTTTTTACTTCCATGCTTTCTAGGGTTGTGAACAGGTTGTATTTAGCTCAGATATATGCTTTATCTACATCCGAACTATTATTACAATAGTTTATGATACACTATGATATGAAATGACCATAGGCAAATGATCTGGTCCGAAAATAATCTAATAATTTTGGAAATATATTTAAATTTATGTTAAAATTAAATTTAATTTAAATATAAGAAAAAAAAATTAAATATTGATTGTTTTAGAACTAAAATAGCTATCGTTAAGAACTAATTAAGGATCGCATGCACAAGAAAAAGATATACATCCAAGTATGGGGAAAATAAATTAGCACAAACTACAAAGTTAATTTTTATGTTTTTATATTTGCACATATTACAAAAATATAGATTACAAGTTCAGGGTTAGTTGATGCCATAATTTTCTCTCGCATGGAGGTGTAATCTCAGACTTCGCTAAAATTATCTGGAAAATCCGCTTACCCGAGAAAGTGAAAATCTTCAATTGGCTAGCCTTTGATAACAGAATTTTAACTTCCAATAACTTGAGAAAAAAAGCAATTATTAGCCCTTTGTTTTGTCCCTTATGTGGCGAAGAAAAAGAAACGACTAACCACTTGCTGGTACAATGTGATTTCTCTTGACGAATTTGGAGGAGTTTGCAGATGCTCTCAATGCCCCATATTACTAACTTTATTGTTGAGATGTTGATGTCATGGAGAGGATCGCTTCCAAAGAACCCTCGAACCAGTGCATGGGACTGTTGGGTTGTAGTGATCTTCTGGCTTTTATGGAAGGAACGAAATAACCGAGTCTTCCTGTTTGAGACTCGTTCGTACGAGCTAATATTTAGAGCAAACAGTTGTTATGTTGCAAAGCTTGGCTTCGGTCTATTCCGGTAAACTTAGTGATGTGGCAATATACCAGCGCCCTCGGCCCATGTTGAGCTCTAGATTGTGCAGAACTCCAGGCCTAGTAGAGTTCCTAGTCGAGCAGAGCTCCGGATCGAGTAGAGCTCCGGACCGAGTAGAGCTCCCAGCTAAATAGAGCTCCAAGTTTAGGTGAGCCCCTCCACGAGCCATGGCAAGCAACGACTTGACAAAGGTTACAACCCCGCAACAGAAAATACCACGATGAGGGAATCCTAACAACGACGATTCGGTGACAGGCTATCACCACTATGCCGAAGCCATTATGATTGTCAGAGAAGTACCCCTCATGGGGGAGTGCTCTACCAAGCTTCCAGGCTTTGTCTCATAGCATCCATCTTTTATATAGGTAAGAGGGACCTCCAGCCAAGGTAAGCAAGCTACCCTCTATTCACTTAAGAAAAACTCTCATTCTTCTCTCCGCAGGGGCTCAGACCATCGTGACTCAGGCCGTTGCCCTCGGTCGCCACACTAACTTGATGTTAGAATATCCTCGCTGATACCCTCGGCCCTAGTTTTCCTTGCAGGCCCAACCGTCCAGGAGGGGTGCTGTGAAAGATGTTGAAGCCATTCCTTACTAGAGCACTCGATAGAACCCTGAGACTCGCTGGAGTTGCAAGCGAAGGCGATCCAGGTATAATAGATTGGTGAGCCAGGAAGGGGTTACGCCTTGTTACAGCAATGCTATGGTTGTGACATGCTCGTGAAGCCTCCACCAGCCGCATTAGAAACCCATCCCACCACGACGATTGGCATAGTCAGAAGATGGGGCTCTCTATTCCACCGTTTCCATAGTCGATGGACCAGCAAGAGCAGATTGCCATGATGGCACAGTAGGTCCATAGCCATGACCAACCAGTGGCTACAACATTAGCATCATTCCATGGCAATATAGTAGTAGCCAAGGACACCCGCGGTCCTTGTCCCTGCCACTCATGCCAGTCTCCGATCCTTTTATGGAGGGCCATCTCATGTGCGAGCAACCTCGCTCCCGCAGTCTCCATGTCGCCCTTGGAGGAGTCATCGCTCATTCCAGGGAGGATCTCAGGCCATTCAGCCGCTCGGCAAGCTCGCCCTCCTACCTCGGATTGTGATGGCCCCTCATGCCACTAGTGCTGGAATGGAAGGGGTTTAAAGTGTGAGCTCCCCTAGTCTTCATCCGCGTCCCCTCTTATAGCCTTCGAGGAGGGGTTGATCGATGAGACCATCCAATGGCAAGTTGAGGAGCACCTGGAAGAGCATGAATGCAGGCTAGCCAACCTCACACACCAGTTCGCTACCTCCAAGGGGCAGCTCGAGAGCCAATGGGCTACAATGCTGACCCCCCTTTCTCCCGTTGGATCTAAGAGAAGCCGATCCCCAACCGATTTCATATGCCTCAACTGGATCCCTACGATGGAACCACCAACCCCCTTGATCATCTCAAGAGCTACAATACCCTTATGAGAGTCCAAAAGACGATCGATGCCCTTCTCTACACTGCCTTCCTAGTTATGCTTCACAAGTCGGCTTGAGCCTGGTATCCCGTCTCAAGCTTGGTACTCCTGTCTCGAGCCTAGGAGCATTGACTCCTTCAAGCAAATGAAAAAGAGGTTCGTGGCACACTTCAATGCCTACCGAAGGGCATTGCGAGAGGCTGACAACCTCTTCTAAATCTACAAGCAAGACCAGGAGTCCCTTAGGGACTACGTGATCCATTTCAAGGTGGCCGCCTTGAAAGTATACAACCTAGACGAGCCCGTCGCTATGCTGGCTTTGAAGAGGGGGCTCAGGACCTCCCGGTTCACTTACTCCCTCGATAAGAAGCCTCTAAAGACTTATTCAGATCTCCTCATCCATGCTCAGAAGTACATCCATGCGGAAGAGGCTGATCACGCCCAGAGGGAGCTCAACGTGAGGCCCAGGAGAAAGTAGGTCTAGGGAGAACAAAGTGAGCCCTAGGAGTAGAAGGCCATTTGTTGGGTTACGGTTATGCTACGAAAGACTGGATTTCAAAATCTTAATCCTTGAAACCCTAGTCAACCGAAATCCTAGATCCAGGATTTCCTTGATTATATCAATTAATAAAGCAAAATATTAGAAAATGGAAGAATACCTGTAATGCTAATATCCTTAATTCCACTAGGCACACAAGTGTATTCCCTCTAGAGTGATCCACACAGGAACTGAATCAAGGAAGCACTCCTCTTTCTTGCTCGACTCCTTCCGGCAGCCTTTCTTTCAGCAACCTTTCTTCTTTTCTAGAACCTTTTTTCTTTCAAAAAGTACTTTAAAATCTCTTTGAAAACTCTCTTACTATCCTATTATCCTTTCTAATTCTATTCCTAAGCCCTTGTCTTAAAATGGCTGACTTGTCTTAAAATAAAAGACTTGTCCTAACAAAGGAAGGAGAAAGTTGTTAGGACAAACTTTGGATATTTTGGTTTCAATCACTGAAGCCTTTAAATAGAAAGAGAAGAGGTTGTTGCCCAGCTAAAGCAACCCAAGAAGGGGGGTGAATTGGGTTTCTAAAAACTTTTAAATGAATTAAAATCAGGTGTTAGTATGTTTCCAAAATGTTTATGTGCTTAATAATAATATGCAGCAAAAGTAATGAAGTAAATGCAGAAAGAATAACAAGCAATAACAAACATAAAGATTTATAGTGGTTTAGTGTATCTCAAAATACCTACATCCACCTTCCAAGCTTTTCTTGGATATTTCATTATAATCCAACCTTGATTACAGTAGATTAATTTTCTGGGCTCACTAATCAAAATCCCTTAGTTTTTGCTCAAGGCTAACCAAAAACCTAGTTGGTTTTTCACTCTAGACTCACCAACAACCTTGTTGGTTTTCATACAGGGCTAACCAACAACCTCAGCACTAGTTTCAATCCTCTTAAAACTAGCAACAACAAAATAACTCAAGTACAATATAAGAATACAATAAGCTTTCTCAAAAAGCAAATAAAACTCGATGAAGCTCTTGAATGTGGTTGAAAAGCTTTGTCTTCAAGTTGTTGAAGCCTCAATCAATGCTTAAAGATATGGACTTGAAAGCTTTTTCTGAAATCAATGTGCTTGAAGGCTTAAATCTCTCAAAGTATTGAATGCTTGGAAGTTTTCAATGAATGCTCTCATTAGTTTTTCAAAGTCTTCCTCCCTCCTATGTTTGGTGGTGTTTAAATATCTTTCCAATCCTTAAAAATTTGATTATAGTCATTAGAGAGGAGAAACTAGCCATTAGACATGAAAAGGGAAAGTTCTTCACTTCAAAAACTAGTCGTTACTCTGTTGTCTGCAAGTGTCAATACTTCGAACCATGAGTCGACACATGAGTCGATACTTTAGTTGACACTAAGTTAAGTATATCTTCTGAAGATCTCTGGAATATACTAGTGCATCAACATTTCTTATGGTAAGTCGACACTTGAGTCGACACTTTATCTCAATGAGTTGACACTTGACCAAACTCCTGAAATCAGCATGTTCTGTATCCTATTTGATCTCAGGCCTTGAGTCAACACATAAGTCGACACTTGGCTATTCATGAGTCGACACTTCTGCATGCCAACTGAAACTTTTTCTGTGTATCAGCTCAAGCTTATATGAGTCGACACCTGAGTCGACACTTGACTGAAATAATGCTGAAACTTGTCCAAACTGAAATTTTGAGCTCTTTAAAGTCTTTCTCATTTTCAAAGTCCACGTAACTTAAAAATTCTTTAACTTAAGTGACTTCTTCAACTGACTGACAAGCGTTTCAATCTTACAACACACTCTAACATTAATAAGTACCTAAATCTGATAAACATACTTTTAACACACAATTAGTCTCAAATATACTTAAGTATTTTGTTATTCAACAAAATCAAGATAGGAGTCAACAATCTCTCATTTTTTGATGATGACAAAATCTTTAAGTATATAAACATGGTAAGATCAAAAGATTAGCAATAAGTATTAGAGCAATTTGCTATAAGTATCAAAGCAATGTTGTAATGACTATCATAGAGCAAAGTATCATCATTTAGCATATAACTTAAATAAATTCAATTCATATAATTACAATGTATCGATACTTAACCTAACATATCAGATCTAGGGTAAGAATGTTTCAGAACATATGCATATATAAGAGTGGAATGTTCATTAGCTTTAATAAGAGCAAAAGGAATAGCAATAAAACATAATTATAGCAAATGCAATGATATATCAAAATTTTACATAAACAGAGTTGATTGAACATTAGTTTCACTCAACGCAAGATAGATAATAATCATGCATGGTTAGAGCAAATTGGTTTTGAGAAAAGCATGTACCAAAGCTAAAACATATTTGAAAGAATGAATATCATATCAAAATCAGGTTTGAAATGAGATGTGAGTGTTAGAAACAAACTCTTTAAGGAATAAGAGTATCGGAGCAAATAATATAAAGATAGAACTCCCCCTCAACACATGATCTAAAAATATTTTTCAAACTTTTCAAATATGTATTAGCATTTTTCAAAAAAATATCTTCAAAAAGTTTAGAAATTTTTCTCTTTAATACTTTCTCCCCCTTACTTACTACTTTCTCTATATTTATTACTTATTACTTTCTTCTCCCCCCTTTTTGTACTTTCTTCTCCCCCTTTTTTTTGTACTTTCTCCTCTCCTGTTTTGTCATCATGAAAAAGGTTAAAAATAATACAAAGTAGAGAAATAAGTAACAAACTTCCCCCTCAAGGTAGGGATAAAGTGGAAAGAACAGTAAGAAGATTATCAAAAGCAAAACAAGTAAAGAATGAGGCATTTAACACATAAGAGAAAATATTCAAAAGTATCATATATATATATATATATATATATATATATATATATATATATATATATATATATATATATATATATATATATATATATTCTAAATGTTTTGTGATACAAGAGAGTATGTATACAAAAATACATTGATACAAACATAAATACAAAACACATGTACAACTAACTCATATACTGACCACTCCTAGTAGGCTCAGTCCTCATCAGAGGAAGATCTAATCTCTAATATAATGGTCTAGTAGTCCTAGAAGGACGAGGTCGTGGCCATATGGGTTGAAGATCTGCCAATCTAGTATGGACTGCTCTAAGAGTATCTCCATGTTATTGGCCTCTACGTCTGGCTCATGCTCTCCCTCTAGCTCATGCTGGAGGGGAAACAGTATCAGGAACAGGGTCAGGAAATGGGACAGGTCAGGAACTGGGTCAGAGTCAGCTGGTGTATGATCAAAAATGGATCTAGATGAAGTGGAAATGATATAAAATCCAAGAGTATAGAAACCTAACTCCCTAGATAAGGAAGAAATAGGTAAGAAAGCAGAATATACTAAGGGTGCCTGTTGACCCCTAGAATGATTTTGATGATTACAAAATATTGGAGCATATATGCTTTACTAATTCTTTCAATCACTTAAGAAGTTTTGCAGGAAAGTAGGTATCTATATATCAGTTGGTTTTCTATTTAGTTGAGATGTATTCCAACATTGTATGAACTCATGTGCACTTCAAGTTGTAAAGCTCTAATTTTTCATCCATGTAATCTTGTAAAAAGGACTCTAAATTAGTAAAAATGAGTGCAAGTAGGTTAGACATATTTGGTAAGCTCTTTGAAGCTTTTTGGTAGACTTGCTTTTGTTGGAATCTTAAATTAAAGAAGTTTGGAGAAGTTTGAAGCACAAAAATGATTTTTTGTAAGAGCTGACTCATGGACCAAAAGCCGACTCCTATTCTAGCACGGCACAAAAATTTCAGAGTTTCAGAAGTTTGAGCTGACTCGAGCTTTAAGAGCCGACTTGATGAAAAACTTGTGTTTCTGATGTTTGAGACCTCGAGCCGACTCAACTCCAAAAGAGCCGACTCGTCCAGAGTTTATATTGTTGGTGACTGTGACTTCGAGCTGACTCAGCCTTGAAGAGCCGACTCCTGCAGAATTTATCTTCAATTAACTAAGAGTTCGAGCTGACTCAACCTAGAAGAGCCGACTCGTCCAGAACTTTTATTCGGGTTGTCTGAGACTTCGAGCCGACTCATGCTTCTCGAGCTGACTTGAGTGATGAATTTTTGCAGTCTAACAACTAGTTGCAGAATCTCATTTTTGAACTCCACAAACCCTCCAACGGCTCTATTTCAGTTCCCTAGGCCCTACAATGGCTAGTTTTG
This sequence comes from Areca catechu, assembly GCA_021397845.1. Taxonomy (NCBI): domain Eukaryota; kingdom Viridiplantae; phylum Streptophyta; class Magnoliopsida; order Arecales; family Arecaceae; genus Areca; species Areca catechu. The sequence continues at coordinate 39,159,254 of CM038048.1, forward strand.
ATTGAAGACTATAAAAGGAAGTATTTATGATGGTTTAAAATTTTTTTGAAAGATTATTTATTGATTATTTAAGTTGATTTCAATTCTTTCACCAACCAACTTCAAGTGAGCATTAAAGATAGGATTCAAAGCTTCACCAACTGATCTTTATCCTTGAATCCAACCTTGAAGAGCATTAAAGAGTATTCAAAGTGAGGCTTCAAGTTGATCTTCATCGGCAACACTCAAACAAGTTTGGTTTGTTGTAAAGTTTCAAATTTACATTTGTTATATCTTGTCTTCTCTCTAAGAATAGCAAGGAGCTATGTATTGAGAGTGTTTTAAAGGTTTTTAGGTGAGCCTATTAAAATCTAAGTGTGGGTTTTCTTTGGTGAGTCCGGTTCTAAAACCAAAGGGTTTTAGGTTCTTGGTTAGCCTGTGTTAAAACCAAGCGTGGGTTTTCTTTGGTGATCCCGTTAAAACCAAAGTGTATAAGTTTGGATTGTAAGCATGTTAAAACAATCCGATTGTATTCTGGTGGGGGATATAATAGAAATCCCAAGTGGTGCTTGGATAGTGGATGTAGGAGCGGGTTGCTCCGAACCACTCTAAATTCCTTGTGTTTGTGATTGTGCTTGTTTAACTTCATTGCATTGTTCACCATTATACCAAAAGGATTTTAAATTGCACATACTTGCTAAAGTTTTTATAACCCAATTCACCCCCTTCTTGGGAAGCCACCTGGGCAACAAGTGGTATCAGAGCAGAGTCTCTGAAAATTTCTTAGAGTAAAGATTGATGGCACATCCCATGAGCACCTCTTTGGCTGAAGGCCAATCCACAAATCGACCTCCACTTTTCACTGGAATTAATTACATATATTGAAAGGCTGGGATGAAAATAATATTCAAGCCATAGACTTCCATTTGTGAAAAATAATTCTAAAAGGACCTCACACACCCATCATTAGAATTAATGATATTGAGGTTCCCAAACCGGAAGAGGAATGGGACGAGAATGATATGAAATTGGCCGAGCTGAATGCCAAAGCTATGAATTTACTTTATTGTGCTTTGGATTTGGACCCAAATGAGTTTAACATAATTTTCACTTGTAATTCTGCTAAAGAAATCTGGGATAAGCTTGAGATCACACACGAGGGTACATCACAAGTCAAGACTTCAAAAATCAATCTTCTTATGCATAATTATGAATTGTTCAAAATGGATCCAAGTGAAACTATATCTGTTATGTATACACATTTTACTGATATCATAAATGATCTTAAAAGTCTTGGTAGAACTTATACTAATGCTGATCTAGTCCAAAATATTTTGAGATCTTTGCTAGATAAATGGGAAGCAAAAGTTACAGCTATTCAAGAAGCAAAGGACTTAAACACCCTACCATTGGATGAGCTGTTGGGATCGTTGATCACTCATGAGCTAGCCATGTAGCAAAGAATAGAAGAAGACTCAAAGAAGAAGAAGGCCATTGCTTTTAAAGCAACAAAAGAGGATAAAGATGGAAATTCAGAAACTTCTGATGATGATATGGAAGATGACGAGTTTGCCTTAGTAATGAGGAAGTTCAAAAAGTTTATGGGCAGAAGAAGGATAAACAGATGGAGAAAGTAATTTAGAAAAGAATTTGAAAAGGAAAAAGAAAAAGACAAAGAAAAAGACAAGGACAAAGATCAAACTCCAATTTGCTATGGATGCATGAAGCCAGGACACATACGTCCTGATTGTCCAGAATTTAAGAAGTTATTCAAGCAAAAGAAAAAGAAAGCAATACTTGCAACGTGGAGCAATAGTGATGAATTTACATCAACCAAAGAAGATGAAGATACAACAAAGATGGCTTAAATCTGCCTTATGGGTTTGGAGGATGAGGGATGTCTTGCAGCCATGAATGCAAAGAAAAGATGGTACCTTGATAGCGGCTGCTCAAGATACATGATGGGTCATATTGATCAATTCTTCACCCTAGAACAAAAAGATGATGGCATGATAACCATTGGTGATAATCACAAATGAAGGATAATCAGTATTGGTAAAATAAAAATTACTCCTACTTTTATTGAGAACGTACTTCTTGTAAAGAAATTAAAGCATAATCTTTTAAGCATCAGTCAACTTTGCGATATTGGTTTTAATATTTTCTTCAAGTCTTCAATGTGTATAGTAGTTGATCCTCTTGACTCTAGTACAAAGTTCATTGGACATAGACTTGGTAATATTTATGTAGTAGATCTTAACGATCTAGCTATGTCAAGCAATATAAGTCTTGTGGCAGTGAATGATAAGAGCAAGGAATCAAGTTTACTATGGCATAGATGACTTGGACATGCTAGTATGGATAATATTGCAAAGCTTATTTCGAAAGATTTAGTTAAAGGTCTGCCAAGATTTAAAGTAAATTTCAATTATATCTGTGATGCATGTCAATTAGGAAAGCAAGTGAGGGGGAGTTTTAAATCCCAAAATGTTGTTTCTACTACTAGACCCTTAGAGCTACTTCACATGGATCTCTTCAGATCTACTAGGATAACAAGCCTAGGAAGTATGAAGTATGGCCTTGTAATTGTAGATGATTTTTCAAGATACACTTGGGTTTTGTTCATTGCACATAAAGATGAAACTTTTAAAGTATTCAAAAAGTTTTACAAAAGAGTTTTCGACTTGAAAAATCTTCCTATTATTTCTATTCATAGTGATCATGGTACAGAATTTGAAAATCAATATTTTGATCACTTTTGCACAAAGCACGGTATTGATCACAACTTCTCGGCTCCTAGAACAACACAACAAAATGGTGTTGTAGAGAAAAAGAATAGAACTTTGGAAGAAATGTCCATAACAATGCTGTATGAAGGAAATCTTTCAAAATATTTTTGGGCAGAGCTGTGAATACTGCTTGCTATATTTTAAACAGAGTTTTGATTAGACCTATTATAAGAAAAATCCCCTATGAACTGTGAAACAATAGAAAGCCTAATATCAATTACTTTCATGTTTTTGGTTGCAAATATTTTGTTCTTAATAATGGTAAAGAAAATCTTGGTAAGTTTGATACAAAATCCAATGAGGCTATATTTCTTGGTTATTCTATAAATGCAAAGCCTATCGAGTTTTTAATAAAAGAACTTTAACTGTGAAAGAATCAACTTATGTTGTTTTCAATGAAACTAACATGACATCTTCTTGAAAAGAAGATTGTGCTGATGATGATACAGGTATACTTGAACATGGACTAAAGGATATGACTATCAAAGATAAGCAAACAAGTGAACAACATGAAGAAGTGGTAAGCAAAAATCATGAAGATATACCTAAAAAATGGAGGTATGTATACTCACATCCTAAAGAACTTATTATAGGAGATCCATCTCAAGGTGTTAGAACTAGAGCTCCACATAGGGATGCACATGATTTGATTGCTTTTGTATCTCATGTAGAACCACGTACTATAGAAGAAACTGAAACCGATCCTAATTGGTGGATGTTAGCTATGCATGATGAGTTAAACCAATTTAGGAGAAATAATATTTGGACACTTGTAGAAACACCAAATGACTATCCTGTTATAGGTACTAGATGGGTTTATAGAAACAAGCTAGATGAGCAAGGTAATGTAATTAGGAATAAGGCTAGATTGGTAGCTCAAGATTATAATCAAGAAGAGGAAATAGATTTTGATAAGACCTATGCACCAGTAGCTAGGCTAGAGGCTATTAGATTACTCTTAGCATATGCATGTTTTATGAACTTTAAACTATTTCAAATGCATATAAAGAGTGCTTTCTTAAATGGTTTTTTATCTGAAGAAGTTTTTATTGAACAACCACCTGGTTTTATCGATCACACTTTTTCAAATCATGTTTTCAAGTCGAATAAAGCTTTATGTGGTCTTAAACATGCACCTAGAGCCTGGTATGACAGATTAATCAAGTTTTTAATTGAAAATAATTTTATAAGAGGTAGTGTTGATACTATCCTGTTTATTCAAAAGAAAAATAATAATATTTTGGTTGTTCAAATTTATGTTGATGATATAATATTTGGATCTACTGATAAATCTTTGTGCCAAGATTTTGCTAAGTTAATGCAGGGTGAATTTGAAATGAGTTTAATGTATGGGCTAAGCTACTTCCTCGAGCTTCAAATCAAACAATCAAAGGAAGGAATTCTGATCAACCAGGCCAAGTATATTAAAGAGATTATCAAAATGTTTAACATGGAATCAAGCAAAGAGTTGGAACACCCATGAATCCTGCATGCAGACTTGATAAAGATGAAAATGGCACAACTGTTGATCAAAAACTGTATAGAGGCATGATTGGATCTCTACTTTATTTAACTGCCAGTAGACCTGATATTCTTTTTAGTGTTTGTATGTGTGCACATTTTCAATCAAATCCAAAAGAGTCACACATTATTGCTATTAAAAGAATCATTAAATATCTTAAAGGCACATGTAATATAAAATTATGGTATTCTAAGCATTCATCCTTAAAGTTAATTAGTTATTCTGATGCTGATTATGGTGGCTATAAAATTGATAGAAATAGTACAAGTGGCACTTGTCAATTTCTAGGTGTCAACTTGATTTCATGGCACTACCGTAAACAGAACTTTGTAGCACTATCTACTGCTGAAGCATAATATATAGCTGTGCGGAGCTGTTGTGCACAAGTGTTATGGATCAAGCAACATCTAGAAGATTATGGTGTTATCCAGTCTAAAATTTCCATTAAATATGATAACGCGAGTGCTATTAATTTATCTAAAAATTCAATTCAGCATTCTAGAACAAAGTATATAGAAATTAGGCATAATTGCATTAGATACCATGTTTTAAATAATATTGTAGAATTAGAATTTGTGCCTACAGAAGATCAACTTGCTGATATTTTTACCAAACCTCTTAACCAAGATAGATTAGAAAAGATTAGAGGTGAGTTAGGTCTATGTGACCCATATTAAGAATTCTTGACCTAATTTTTCAAAAATAAGAAAAAGTTATCTAGATATTTCAAAATTCTCTTTAGAGATTATGACCACTTACTCTAGTACTAAGTAACCTATATATTTTGATTTTATTGATTTTTGAGCCTTAACCTTGATTTTTGCTCGAGCCGACTCGAGCACCTTGTTGTTATGTCGAGCCGACTCGAGAGTTGGGCCGAACCTTTTTAAATAGGGCATCGTTAGGTTTCAAATTCATTTTTCTTTCTGCCTTTCCTATTCTATTCCAATCGTTCCCTATTCCAAACCTAGGAAAAGCCTTAGAACTCCACTAAACCTCTCCTAAACCCTAATTGATGTAGAACGAAAGAGATGATGCGATGCGGAAGTAAATTAAGACTATTTTTTTTTTTTATATTTTCAGAAGTCGGCTTTGACTCAAAGGAAAGTTAAACTAAATTGAAAGAAACTATATAATAATTGAAAGCACAATTCAGAGAAACTAGATTATCAGAGTAGTTCAAAAGTAAAGGATCGCTGGGGGTTGAGAAACTCCCAGACCTAGGATTTCGCTCTGAACTTTCAACAGGACAGAAATAAAGAGAAGGGAAGGGTTATGTACCAGGCAGTGATCTTCACAGAGTTTGGTGGAAGGACTCTCTCGAGCAGATTGTTGGATCCTCGGATTCGGATATCTTCACAATGGATCCTCCAATACTGGCCCTTTGGCAGAGTTGGCTTCTCCTGAACTCAGGATTTGGGAAAGAAGAAGAACAAGTTAAGGAACCAGATACTCATAGAAAGGATTTACCAGATAAGAAGAACTTGAAAAATTGATGTTGCTAAAATCCTGATTCTCCTGGATGCTGATCTGACTTCCTCTGGGATTTGCTCTATATTCGAAGTAGTCGATCTGGACCTGGATGCTGGTGGTCGGCCACTACTTGGAAGAGAGTGGCTGTGAGATGATGAGGTAGATTAGGGTTTGGATGATTGGTGGAATGAAGAAGATGATGGGCGGCTAGGGTTTGGAATTGAAGTGGCTAACCTAGGGTTTTGGTAGGGTTTGGAGATCTCACACCTCCTCAAGGTTCCTAGGGAACCCGGATTTACTCCCTCATGGAGCTCAACATCTGAATACAAGTACGGAAGAGAGAAACATAAAGTTGCTCATACAGAAATTGATTTCATTCATCAGTAACTTCAAGAGTTACATAGAGTTGAATATATAGACATAACAAAGAAATAAAATTTTATACATTTTTCATGTGGGACTAATAGGACTAACCCACACTTTAGGCATCAAATTCTCTTCCCAAGACTCCTTCCATGAGTGGGCAGCCCAAAAACTCCAAGAAAACTTGAAAATCAGCTCCAAATGGGAGGTTATGGGGGTGTCTCCTAGTATCTCTCCATGAATCAAGGATTTTTCCTTCATGGTTTGGCTCATTTAGACACCTCCTAGTCTTGCTCCATAAGTTTAGGCTTCTTCCTTTCATGGCTTTGGCACTTTTGAAAACTTTTGGGAACCTCCTTGAATTCCTCCCCAAGACATGCTCTCTTCCCTTTTATAACTTGGATTTTTATGGAACATCATGGGGCACCTCCTTGATCCTCTCTTCAAGAAAAATTCTTGCCATCCTGGCTTGGGTTTATCTGGAAAGAAATTGGCTCCTCCTTGGATTGAGGTATCTTGATGGATTTCTCTTCCAAGTGGTGCAAGAAAAAAAAGGAACTTACTTCTTGTAGTGTAGGGACCAAAGACACTGGATGGAGATGTGGCACCTCCTGGACTCTGGCGTGTGGCTGGGAGTGTAGCGCCCACTTGCTTAGGCCTGGAAGAAAAAAATGTGGCACCCTGGACCTTGACTTGACTGAAAAAAAAGTGGCACCAACCTGGAGAAGACCTAGACCACTACTAGGACTTGTACTGAGTCAACATGACTCAACAAAATTTAAATTTCAGGGAAATACAGACTCAAGACTAAAATTGAGTTGACCAAGTCAACCCTTATTACAAAACCAGAAAACCCTAATTCTTCGGGCAAGGTCAATCAGAGATCCAGATGGAGCCCTGAAGTCTTCTTCTGAGTCTGGTGCCTGCATCAATTCTCCCGGAGTGGGAGGAACTCGACTCTGTCGAGTATGGATCAAGATGGCTCTGGTATCTCTCCAAGAGGTCTCAGTCCAATTCTTGAAATTCTTCTCGGGAGATCCAAGAGTCATCAGAATCTGGCCTTCCTTGCCAGCGGACCAGGTATCTTTGGTATCCTTGATTACGAGTAGAGATAACCTGATCATCCAGGATCTTTTCAATCTGCTCTTTCCTCACAGGCCAGTTTGTTGGTGGACACACAGGGTCGGGATCACTCTCAATAACAGGATTAGGTTTCAAAGGCTTACTAGGAATCACAGCGGGCTCCCTATACTCTACTAAGTTTGTAATGTTGAAAGTGGAGCTAATTCCTAGTTCTGAAGGCAACTCGAGCACATAGGCATTGGACCCTACTCTCTTCACCACTCTAAATGGTCCAGCTCCTCTAGCATGTAACTTTCTAACGGTTCCAGGAGGAAACCGTTCAGGCCTTAACTTAATCATTACATAGTCTCCCTCAACAAAAGTTTTGACTTGCCTTTGAGAATCAGCCAACTTCTTATAAATTTCATTACTTAAAGTTATTTTGGCATGAATTTCTTTATGCAAGTCCTTTACATGCTATGCAAGTGCATCAAGAGACTTGTGTGTGTGGGCTAATAGTGAAATCAGATCAAGTGGTGTGTGAGGCTTGTATCCATGAACAATTTCAAAGGGACTCTAGCCTATAGACCTATTGATCGAAACATTGAATGCAATTTCAGCCCTGGACAAAATACAAATCACAATTCCTGGTGCTCTCAATCAAACCAAAATCCAAGTCAATGTCCTAAACTCGACTGATGACGCATTCCTAAAGAATGGACTTTATTCAATGGAACCCTAGGTCTAAACCTAACAAACTAAGGCTCTCTAGGTTTGACCTTGGGTCGGAGGATGGCATGCAAAGCATGAAAACTTATCATGGATGCCTAGTAGGTGCCATAAGGTCTTCTAGAAGTAGGTGGCAAACCTAATAGGTTCTGACACGTGGTTCACTCTAAAGACTTCAACAAAGTATACTTGGATGGTGTAAGAAGCATTGGAAGTCCTAGAGAAAGGGAGGAAATATGAGGTGGAGTCTCGAATTACCTACTGACTAAAGGTGGTGACTTGAAGGTTTGAATGGTGATCTATGAGTGTCAACTGGTCATCCTTACGAAAGGAAAAGTTTGCTACTCCTAGGAATGGATCAAGAGATGGTTCGGGGAGTAGCCTAGGACATGTGATTGCAACAGTTAAGGTTTGTTCTCTAAGCAAATAATGATCCACTTTCTCAAGAAATGGATTAGAGAATGATTCATGGAAGGGTCTATAGATGATGACCTCAAGACTTGAAAATTGACCTATGGGTGAGGAAAGGTATACTCTATAGAAGGGTAGGTCAGTCATGTGAAGGAAGGGGTCTGGGGCCATAAGGAGGACTTCTACAGGACTGGGTGAATCAATCCGCTCAAGACAAGGATGTTCAACTGAGATTACGGGAGAGACCTTAGTGGCTGGGCATGGGACAAGGTCCAATTGTAAGAGGCTTGATTCAGTCATCCTAAGGAGAGGATCTACCATAGGGTGGGCAAACTTAAACAGTTCAGTGCAAAGATCTTCAATTGGTACTTGGGGAATGACTGTCATTAGAGGGTACGAACTGATAGCTCGGGCTAACACTATGAGTTCTTCCTGGGGGTATTTGACTAAAGGAACCTGGTTCTCACAAATCTCTTGAATTTCTGAACTAGGTCCTACCACTTGGTTGCTCTCCAAGGTCTCCTCAGGTAAGGAACCAATAGTATCGATGTCACATTCTTCAAGTTCTTCCCCCTCATATTCATCAACTAGACTCAAGCCAGCATCATATACTTCCTCGATGCCATCTTCAATGGGTTTCGAGTCAGTGATAATCGGGTCAACTGATTCTGGGCTTGTCATACCTAACCTTTCTTCCTCATTGGTAGGCTTGGGTTCTCCCTCATTAATGTCATCCTTAGGATTCTTACCACTTAGCTGTGCACAAGCCAGTCCTATGCATGGGCACTGACTAGATTTATGGCCTTTTTCTCCACAAAACCAACATTCTTGCGATATAGGAACCTGGGTCATACTGGGTTTCAAGCTAGTAGAGACCTTACCTGGGCATGGGTGTGGATCTAAATGGTTTGATCTAGAAGACTTGGGTTGTTGAGTGACTGGTCTAGAATATTGTAAGGACCTCTTATAGACACGATCCACACTATATATATCATGGTTAGGCTTCCTAAGGTTATGCTTGGGATCACGCTATAAGGTCCTCCTAGGCTCCTGGCATGGGTGAGGTTGGGGCCTATTAAATTTTGGATCAGGGATCCAATTTTGATGTCTACGTTTCTCAAGTACTTGGACTCGATCCCTAAGCTGGGTAAGATCCTCACGGACTTGATTCCTAAACTGGGCAACAGTATCAGTCATATCCTGACTCAATTTGGTCATACTTTCGGTAAGAGTTCTACTCATGGCCTCTAAATCAGGTTGGGTTTGACCAGGTTGGTAGGGTACTCCGTTCTGGGTGGACATGATGATGCAAGCAAGCACCAAATGAGACTCGACTGAAACGACTACGGGCTAACTAGACCTAGAGCCCAAACTAGATGCCCAATCAGAGTGGCAAGCTAGCCTGTAGTAACTCGGGACTCAGCCAGGCAGGTGTAAGGGGAGTGTTAGGTCCCTAATTGCCAATCCTAGTCACCAATCAGTGATTGGCCAGGTAGGCGGACCAGCACACAAGCCCTTCGGGACGTAGTCCCTGAATCACCATTCTAGACACTGAGTACAAAGCACACACAGAGTAACCAGACAAACTGACTAAACCCTAGGCTGGACCTGACCAGTTGGTGTTCCTAGCCCACTAGGGCAAATTAAGTCTAATAAATTTTAAAATTAGGCTTAGGATCGAATGAATGGGTGGTGGTTTTGGGCTAAGGAGAGGTTATCAACTCCTCCCCTTATCTTAGATGCTCAATTGCCCTTAAGATGAATTAGGAGATGATCACTCAAAAAAAAATTGAATTGCAGAAATACAGAACCAGAATTGCTGTAATTTAACTCTAAGAAATTTCACAGAAACCAATAAATTACAATAAAATTATGTAAAATATTTTCAATTATACTGGTTCCAGAAAAATAAAAATAATATAATTTGGAGTTACCTATAATGAGAAACAATTCTTGTAACAGGATAGTTACAGACTGAAAATAGAATGCTTCCCCATTTACAATTCCTGCTATGAAGTTGTAACCTAGCGGATCCCCTACATGCCCTAGGAACACCCCATGGAATAGGAAGAGGAGGCTTGCACCTCACTTCGTTCCTAGGACCGGACGTCTTGGGGAGTCTACTTCGAGCAGACAAAGTAAAAAAGAGAGACACTCAAAACATGCAAGCAAGTCAGAAACCCTAGACAGGGCTCTGATACCAAAATGATGCAGAACGAAAGAGATGATGCGATGCGGAAGTAAATTAATACTATTTTTTTTTTATATTTTCAGAAGTCGGCTTTGACTCAAAGAAAAGTTAAATTAAATTGATAGAAACTATATAATAATTGAAAGCACAATTCAGAGAAACTAGATTATCAGAGTAGTTCAGAAGTAAAGGATCGCTGGGGGTTGAGAAACTCCCAGACCTAGGGTTTCGCTCTGAACTTTCAACAGGACAGAAATAAAGAGAAGGGAAGGGTTATGTACCAGGCAGTGATCTTCACAGAGTTTGGTGGAAGGACTCTCTCGAGCAGATTGTTGGATCCTCGGATTCGGATATCTTCGCAATGGATCCTCCAATACTGGCCCTTTGGCAGAGTTGGCTTCTCCTGAACTCAGGATCTGGGAAAGAAGAAGAACAAGTTAAGGAACCAGATACTCATAGAAAAGGATTTACCAGATAAGAAGAACTTGAAAAATTGATGTTGCTGAAATCCTGATTCTCCTGGATGCTGATCTGACTTCCTCTAGGATTTGCTCTATATTCGAAGTAGCCGATCTAGACCTGGATGCTGGTGGTCGGCCACTACTTGGAAGAGAGGGGCCGTGAGATGATGAGGTAGATTAGGGTTTGGATGATTGGTGGAATGAAGAAGATGATGGGCGGCTAAGGTTTGGAATTGAAGTGGCTAACCTAGGGTTTTGGTAGGGTTTGGAGATCTCACGCCTCCTCAAGGTTCCTAGGAAACCCGGATTTACTCCCTCACGGAGCTCAACACCTGAATACAAGTGCGGAAGAGAGAAACACAAAGTTGCTCTCATAGAAATTGATTTCATTCATCAGTAAATTCAAGAGTTATATATAGTTGAATATATAGACATAACAAAGAAATAAAATTTTATACATTTTCCATGTGGGACTAATAGGACTAACCCACACTTTAGGCATCAAATTCTCTTCCCAAGACTCCTTCCATGAGTGGGCAGCCCAAAAACTCCAAGAAAACTTGAAAATCAGCTCCAAATGGCAGGTTATGGGGGTGTCTCCTAGTATCTCTCCATGAATCAAGGATTTTCCCTTCATGGTTTGGCTCATTTGGACCCCTCCTAGTCTTGCTCCACAAGTTTAGGCTTCTTCCTTTCATGGCTTTGGCACTTTTGGAAACTTTTGGGAACCTCCTTGAATTCCTCCCCAAGACATGCTCTCTTCCCTTTTATAACTTGGATTTTTATGGAACATTGTGGGGCACCTCCTTGATCCTCTCTTCAAGAAAAATTCTTTCCATCCTGGCTTGGGTTTATCTGGAAAGAAATTGGCTCCTCCTTGGATTGAGGTATCTTGATGGATTTCTCTTCCAAGTGATGCAAGAAAAAAAAGGAACTTACTTCTTGTGGTGTAGGGACCAAAGACACTGGATGGAGATGTGGCGCCTCCTGGACTCTGGCGTGTGGCTGGGAGTGTGGCGCCCACTTGCTTGGGCCTGGGAGAAAAAAATGTGGCACCCTGGACCTTGACTTGACTGAAAAAAAAGTGGCACCAACCTGGAGAAGACCTAGACCACTACTAGGACTTTTACTGAGTCAACATGACTCAACAAAATTTAAATTTCAGGGAAATATAGACTCAAGACTAAAATTTAGTTGACCAAGTCAACCCTTATTACAAAACCAGAAAATCCTAAGTCTTCGGGCAAGGTCAATCAGAGATCCAGATGGAGCCCTGAAGTCTTCTTCTGAGTCTGGTGCCCGCACCACTAATCCAACCAAAATGGGTCCTAGGAAAGCCGTAGGGAAGGAAGCAAAGAGGGTTGTGCAGACCGTAGCAGAGGAAAGAACACAAGAAAAAGATTGGACACTTCAAATCCCATTGAAGAGCCACAAGAAGAATAGCAAGAGGCTTCGGAAGCTCCAAGACAAGTTGTTCTTATGGGAAATAGGCAAGTTACTTCCGGACGATGCATTGATTTCACTTTTCTTGAATAAGAAAATCTGAGAGTGGGGGATTCGCTCATTGCACAAGGATGGAAATCTTCTTGTATGATGAATTTACCTACATTTCCAAATTTGGTAAGATAATTTTTTGAAAATGTGTCCCTTGGCACATTTCATGTGGAATCAACTATTAAAGGGAAGCACATTGAGATAAATGAGCAAAAGTTAAGTGATATTCTTCAAATCCCTAAGGAAGGGGAGAGCTTTTTAATATTAAAGGAGAAACAAAAAACTTTGAGGATTATTCTTGAGAGAAATGATATTTCTGGTATAGTGCATGTCAGGGCAAACCAACATTCTTTGGAAATGAGATTGATTCATAATAGTATCAGTTGTATTTTTCTATCCAGGACTGGAAGGTTTGACTGGGTGAGTGAGAGGGATATGGTATTTATGAGATGTTTGGTTGAGGGGGAGGCCCTCAACTTACCTTATATCATAATATCCCAGATGTGGGAAGCAACTCATAGGGCACGAGCTTGTCTTCCTTATGGCATGGTTTTTACACTGCTCTTTCAGGATGCTGAAGTGGATTTATCTGGTGAGGACAGCAGGCCTCTACTTCATACTGACAGATATAATGTAAAATCATTGAGCAGGATAGGATTTCTAAAGGTTGACGGGCACTGGATCAGGAGGACTTCTAGACTACCAGCGATACATTCTGATGGGGAGTCAGATGAGGATGACCAGACCGGTCAGGCACAGGGTACTGAGGCTAAGCTACAGACTGATGAGGTTGGACCTTTAGAGCTAGCTCCTTCTACACCTCATTCACTTGTGAGAGGATCAACTACTGATGGTTTAGGTAATGATCACAGGTTGCAGCTTATTCTGGATGAGATATCTACTCTACAGAGAGGTAGGGCAGAGATAGATGCCAGGATAGTGGCACTTCAGACTGAGATGCGTGATGGCTTCCAGGAGATATTATCGATTCTTCAGTAGATCAGGACAGCCAGTCATTTAGCCCCTCCTCCATCTTCACCTGGACCAGATATTCATGATACAGACTGTGCACAGGCAGAGGCTGAGCATCACACAAACATTCATACTGCAGCTACTCCTGTTAAGCTTGGTACTGGTACTCAGGGTCAGAGCACTGGGATGACAAATACTCTGGCGATGCAAATTCTATCGACCACCAGCACCCTTGCATTATTTAATGATCCTCCTTCTGGACAACTGACACCTATATTGATTTCTTCAGAGCCTCCAACCAAATCTACACCTCGATCTTCTAGATCTTCAACTCTTGTTAGGACTAGACTTAGGAACCTTAGACCTAGGTTCCCTAAATTTAAACCTGCTCCTGGTATTTTAGAGGTTGGTTCTTCTTCTAGTGAAGATGAACCTAGTGATGATGAGCCTAGTCATTCCTTCTAACCTTTAGGATTTATTTCTTTTAGCATTTCCTGTTGTTTGTGATACTATTTTGGTGTGCTTTAGCACTTTTGTAATGTATCCCATCTTGTATTGACTCTTTATATATATATACTTGTGTTTTGAAAATGTTATGTTTTGATCAATATCAATGATTGAGTATGAATGATTATTTTCCCTAAATTATATACCTTTGTGTTGATGACAAAAAGGGGAGAAGAGCATGCATGAAAATAGAGATGAGCATGAATATTAAAAAAAAATGAGAAGAAAGATTTTATGTTGTATGAGAAAGGGGGAGCTTTTATTGAGCATTTATTAAAATTTCTTTCAGCTGAAAATTGATATGTTCTCCTAACTGAAGCTGAAAATTGATATAGTGATGATTTGATACAATTTTAGTGCATGATTAATATAGTAAATCTATTGACCTAATACTTGTTGAAAGGATTGTTTTGATACTACTTTGGTTCAACTTCTTGATACTTCAATTGCTTTGATACACACTACTTTGAATACACCTGATACATGTGAATAGTATATCATTACAAGTAATTGTAAAGTATTTTAAATCTTTTCATGCCCAATGTTTTGTCATCATCAAAAAGGTGGAGATTGTTGATCTCTGGAATGATTTTGATGATTACAAATTATCAGAGCATGTATGCTTTACTAATTCTTTCAATCACTTAAGAAGTTTTGCAGAAAAGTAGGTATCTGTATATCAGTTGGTTTTCTATCTAGTTGAGATGTATTCTGACATTCTATGAACTCATGTGCACTTCAAGTTGTAAAGCCCTAATTTTTCATCCATGTAATCTTGTAAAAAGGGCTCTAAATTAGTAAAAATGAGTGCAAGTAGGTTAGACATGTTTGGTAAGCTCTTTGAAGCTTTTTGATAGACTTGCTCTTATTGGAATCTTGAATTCAAGAAGTTTGGAGAAGTTTGAAGCACAAAAAGGATTTTTTGTAAGAGCCGACTCATGGACCAAGAGCCGACTCCTGTTCTGGCATGGCACAAAAAATTTAGAGTTTCAGAAGTTCGAGCCGACCGAGCCTTAAGAGCCGACTCGATGAAGGACTAGTGTTTCTAGTGTCTGAGACCTCGAGCCGACTCAAGCCCAGAAGAGCTGACTCGTCCAGAATTTATGTTGTTGGTGACTATGACTTCGAAACGACTCAGCCTTGAAGAGACGACTCCAGCAGAATTTGTTTTCCATTGACTAAGAGTTCGAGCTGACTCTACCCAGAAGAGCCAACTCGTCCATGATCAGGACATCAAAACCCATCCGGGTTTTTCTTTTTTTTATCCCAGATTTTCTTTATTTTATTTTGTTTTTCTTTATTCTAGCTATTCCACCTATCCCCTCTATTCTGGTTCTATCCTATGTTTATCCCAAAGTTATTCCACTATTATTCCTATCATCTTCAACCTCCCAGAACTCCATTTTTTCCATCTTTTCTTCCCATTCATCTAGATCTGCCACGCCCGACCACCGTCCACCTCCCCCCCGGCGTCGATCTCCTCATGGGGATGCCGACGAATCCCATGGAACCGCCTACGGCCGCGCGCCCCCTGCGGCTCCTCCCATGGCCGTTTCCCCCCTGCAGCTCTGCCCCCATGCCGCGCTCCTCTTCGCCGTGCCACCGGCCAAGCCGTTGTCTTCCCTACCGAGCCTGAGCTACCAACGAAGTCTCTCGTAAGCCCCCCTCTCCGTTCTCTATTCCACGGTCATAGGAGTAGTTTTCTGCATGGATATCAAGAAGCATGCTTCTCAGAGCAGCACACTTTTCAGAGCAAGAATTTTTTGCACAGTTATCAAGTCATACGAATTTCAGAGTAGGTGCTGATTTTGATGAATCCAGATTATGTCTAATTTATTTATTTTAATTCTTGATGTATGAACCAGTTGGAAAGTTTTTTTTTAAAAATTAGTTTTAGATTAGGATTAGTTTTATTTTTCACCATATGAGGAGGATTGGGTTTAGAGTTCTACCATGTTTTCAGGGTACAAACAAAACAAGTTTGGGGTATCACCTTTTTTGAGATACATGCCTTGTATTATTTTCTTGGGCCCCAAGTTTTGTAAGCCTATATAAAGGCACATCCTCTCTTGAATAATGATGATGATGAATATGAAATTTTGAAAAATGTGTTCTTGTTGCTGGCTCCGTTAGGAGTGGGCATGAGGCCCATTTTTCCTTCACCTACAGGTATCAAAGGGTGCGAGACCCCACTTCCTTCGCTTTCGAGCGTCGAGGGGCGTGAGGCCCTAGTTATCTTCTTCCTAGCTAAGTTCCCTCTATGATCTTGGAGCTTCTCCTTCATGGCCCCAGGTAGCGATTTGGGTGGGATGCCCTAGGCTCCGCATATAGTGAGATGGGTGGGACGCCCTAGACTATATGTAGTGGGGTGGGTGGGATGCCCTAGAGGTGCGATATCTCTCCATGAAGGTAAGTCCCAAGTTCATAGAGTATCCATCTTTCTTGCCCCCACATATGTTTTCCACCTTTTTGACCATAATCACAAAAGACTTCTCAGCTCTCCAACGATCCTCCTAGCTAGTCCCCCTTTGTCCCGCATCAATTTTGGTATCAAAACAGGAGAGGATTAGGGTTGAAAAAAAAAGTTGAAAACAAAAGAAGAGAGAAAAAAAAAATTGCAACGAGCCTGACTCAACAGGATCGAGTTTTCCCCACCTCAAGGGAATGATGGGGACATCAAACCCATCCAGGTTTTTCTTTTTTTTATCCCAGATTTTCTTTATTTTATTTTGCTTTTCTTCATTCCAGCTATTCCACCTATCCCCTCTATTCTGGTTTTATCCTATGTTTATCCCAAAGTTATTCCCCTGTTATTCCTATCATCTTCAACCTCCCAGAACTCCATTTTTTCCATCTTTTCTTCCCATTTGTCTAGATCTGCCATGCCATACCACCGTCCACCTTCCCCCCGATGTCGATCTCCTCGTGGGGATGCTGGCGAATCCCATGGAACCACCTACGGCCGCGTGCCCCCTGTGGCTCCTCCCATGGTCGTTTCCCTCCCCTGCGGCTCTGCCACCATGCCGTGCTCCTCTCCACTGCGCCACCGGCCGAGCCATCATCTTCCCCGCTGAGCCCGAGCGATCGGCGAAGTCTCTCGTAAGCCCCCCTCTCCACCCTTTGTTCCACGATCACAAAAGTAGTTTTCTGCATGGATATCAAAGCAGCACGCTTCTTAGAGTAAGAATTTTCTGTACAGTTATCAAGTCATATGAATTTTAGAGCAGGTGCTGATTTTGATGAATCCAGATTATGTCTAATTTATTTATTTTAATTCTGGATGTATGAACTAGTCGGGAAGTTTTTTTTTTAAAATTAGTTTTATATTAGGATTAGTTTTATTTTTCACCATATGAGGAGGATTGGGTTTAGATTTCTACCATGTTTTCAGGCTACAAACAAAGCAGGTTTGGGGTATCACCTTCTTTTGAGCTACATGCCTTGTATTATTTTCTTGGGCCCCAAGTTTTGTAAGCCTATATAAAGGCACATCCTCTCTTGAATAATGATGATGATGAATATGAATTTTTGAAAAGTGTGTTCTTGTTTCTGGCTCCGTTAGGAGTGGGCATGAGGCCCATTTTTCCTTCACCTGCGGGTGTCGAGGGGTGTGAGACCCCACTTCCTTCACTTTCGAGCGTCGAGGGGCGTGAGGCCCTAGTTATCTTCTCCCTAGCTGAGTTCCCTCTATGATCTTGGAGCTTCTCCTTCACGGGCCCAGGTAGCGGTTTGGGTGGGATGCCCTAGGCTCCGCATGTAGTGAGATGGGTGGGATGCCCTAGACTGCATGTAGTGGGGAGGGTGGGATGACCTAGAGGTGCGACGTCTCTCCGTGAAGGTAAGTCCCAAGTTTATAGAGTATCCATCTTTCTTGCCCCCACATATTTTTTTCGCCTTTTTGACCCTAATCATAGGAGACTTCTCAGCTATCCAACGATCCTCCTAGCTAGTCCACCCTTTGTCCCGCATCAGTCCAGAATTTTATTCGGGTTGTTTGAGACTTCGAGCCAACTCATGCTTCTCGAGCTGACTCAAGTGACGGATTTTGTAGTCTAACGGTTAGTTGCAGAATCTCATTTTTGAACTCCAAAAACCCTTCAACGGTTCTATTTCAGTTCCCTAGGCCCTACAATGGCTAGTTTTGATTGAAGACTATAAAAGGGAGTATTTATGATGGTTTAAACAATTTTTGAAAGATTATTCATTGATTATTCAAGTTGATTTCAAGTCTTTCACCAACTAACTTCAAGTGAGCATTAAAGATAGGATTCAAAGCTTCATCAACTAATCTTCATCCTTGAATCCAACCTTTTGAAGAAGTAAAGAAGCAGCTTGAAGAGCATTAAAGAGTATTCAACGCTAGGCTTCAATTTGATCTTCATTGGCAACACTCAAACAAGTTTGGTTTGTTGTAAAGTTTCAAATTTATATTTGTTATATCTTGTCTTCTCTCTAAGAACAGCAAGGAGCTGTATCTTGAGAGTGTTTTAAAAGTTTTAGGTGAGCCTATTAAAACCTAAGTGAGGGTTTTCTTTGGTGAGCCCGGTTTTAAAACCAAAGGGTTTTAGGTTCTTGGTTAGCTTGTGTTAAAACCAAGTGTGGGTTTTCTTTGGTGATCCTGGTAAAACCAAAGTGTATAGGTTTGGATTGTGAGCCTGTTAAAATAATCTGACTGTATTCTGATGGGAGATACAGTGAAAATCCCAAGTGGTGCTTGGGTAGTGGATGTAGGAGCGGGTTGATCTGAACCACTCTAAATTCCTTATATTTGTGATTGTTCTTGTTTAACTTCATTGCATTGTTCACCACAACACCAAAAGGATTTTAAATTGCACATACTTGCTAAAGTTTTTATAACCCAATTCATCCCCCTCTTGGGAAGCCACCTGGGCAATAGTGTCCTATCAGAAAAGGTAGGTGGAACAAAAATAGATAGCGTAGGTAATGCATCGGATGGATCAGGTAAAGTGATGGTAGTGGTTATCTGAGTGGGATCAATGGAAGTATTAATATGGTTGGAAGACAGAATGGGTATGGATACTATGGATGTACCTAATGTAATGGAGTCAGAAGGACTAGAGATGATAAGAGTACTGGATAAGACAAGGCTCAAAAGGGCTGAACTAGATGAAATTGGAACAGCCTCAGGTGCCAGCATGTCATCAATAGCAGGCTCAATCGAATCCATGTCCTAATCAACTCCCGTCTCTAGCTCGAGCTCCACTATAAGATCATCAATATCAAAATGTCCTGTCAGATCATCCCGATCTGCTCCCATCTCTGGATCATCTACTGGTAGTGCTGGTGGTGCCAGTGGAGAATCTGGTGATGGTGGAGGGGAAGATGGTCTACCAGATGCCAGTCTTTGTAGAACAGCCATCATGGTAGCAAACCCCTCTCTCATCTCATGTAAACCATACCTCATCTTCACGTGGATCTGATCGACTCGCTATATCAAGGTCTACATGTCTGTCTCCAAGCGGGTAATCCTGTCCACTGAAACATCTGCTGGAGGTGCCACCTCAGTGTGTGCCAAGATAGAAGGCTCAGGATGCAGCTCAGATGAATCTCGAGGTGGCTTAGACAGCCCGACCTCATCTCCCTGTGTCTCCTCCTCCTCAGCAGCATCCTCATCCTTATCTGAGTCAGGTGCCTATCCAAAAACTTTGCACCTCCAGTGACCTCGATATCTCTGATATCCTATCCAATGTAAGGATCTCTCATCATACGTGTCAGTATGTAAAAGCTCTCTTACTGCTTACCGACAAGATCAAGTCTATAAGCTCGAAATAGTCTGGTGAGTCCCATGCCATAAGGCAAGCAGAGTCACCTACTAGTCACTACCTCGGTCATCTAGTGAATCATCAACACTGGCAGGTAGATGGGCGACCTTTGAATCAGCGACACCATGACTAAGAGCTCCCTCTCTGTGATAAAGTCGAATCGCCTAATCTTCGGCAATAGAATCCGGGCCATAATATGATGGAGTCTCATCTCTACAAACATCTGTGATGCGATGACAGTGGCACCTCACCCAAGTCATCTTTCTCCATAATATATCTGAAGCCATCGATCCGGTCTCCAAGCGAATCAGTTATAGTGCCTCTCATGGGTATCTCCCAGAGACGGCTTAGAATCTCAGCAAACAATGGAATTGAGACACCTTTGACCTCTCCAATCAATCCATCAGTGCCCCTGGCCAAAGTCTCGTAGAATTATCTTATCAAGGATGGGTAAAATCTCTATCGGAGAGTGCAAAACTGAACCAATAAGCATCCCTTAACCAGCCTCCTATCCAGAAATGCTGTAGATCAAAGAAATCAAAATCTACCCTACATCCACCTATAATGGCCTTGGAGGCCATGTGATCTTCTCCTAAGACAGGTGGTGGTCGAGCGGGAACATCATGCTACGATGGAGCAACTGCTGGCTAAGAAACATCAAGCCTAGCCTTGGTGCAGCGCTCCACACCCTAAGAAGCAGAACATGGTCTCCTCACTACCCGTTTCCAAGGCCCCATCGTCCTGAGAATAAAGAAATACGAAAGGGAAAGGGAAACAAGAGCTAGATTTATGGTCAAACCATGAGAAATAGAGGGATACAAGAGGGAAACGGGCTCAAACCCAAAAAGGAAGTGTTAGAACCCTCAATAAGGACCAACAGAAGCTAGGGCACAGTGAGAACAAGTATCAACTCAAAGGAGATGGGAAGAAAAAGACTTTCGACCCTATTTAAAAATAGTTCATGCCATGTTATGTTTTGGTGGCATAGCAAAAGAATGGATTTAAAAAAATTTCATTTTGAAACTCCAACAATTAGAAACCCTAAACCCAAGATCACTTATTCATTACAATTAACAAGTCACTCAAACAAGGTTTGGAAAAATACCTAGAATGCTAATTCCTCCTTTTTGATGTGGCAAGATCGCTGATATGGAACCCATGTCAGACCCAGTCATATGCCACATCGGAGGAAGCTACCATGTTGGACGTTTTTCTTTGGACTCCTTCGCCAGGTGGCTCCCTCGAGGTCGAGATGCCATGGCCGAAGTCGAGCTCCATCTTTCTGTTCGGACTCCTTCGTTAGGCGGCTCCCTCGAGGTCTCGACGATAGCCATTCAATTGAGCTCTCCTCCACTGCCACTTCCCTTGCTCTACTCTTAACCCATTCATATTCTCCAGTACATAAGTTTCTCTTCCTAGTATGGAGTCCAAATACGGGGCTCGACCAGGAGGATCTATTCCCCTGGATCGCCACTGACTTGAGCATCGAAGTGCCCCCACCGGGATCACCGGCCCGGGTCTCCTCTGTTTTGAAGGTCCGGGCACACGAGCAGGTTCCTAAGCGACGAGGGCGCGATCTGAGGTGGTCTCTAGCTACAGGCCATGACAATCGGGTGGCAACAGATTGGCATGCCAAGTAGGGAGGGCAGGACACATTTTGATCCAAGCTAATCCCCTTGCGAGCAACCCCACCAAGAGCATGGTGATGACCCGTGCAAGGGAGGTTTCCACTAGGCATGCGGGGGATCCCCGTTCCCATGGGGATCCATATAGTCCAGAGAGGGAGCTCCTTGCTCCACCGCAACCGCCTCCAGCGAACGCTCAGCTGGCCGTACTCGTCCAGCAAATGCAGCTCTTGACTGTAGCAGTGCGCCAATTACAGTATCAGCACTGATCCCTGGCCACCTACTAACAGCCAGGGACTCCCGTGGCCCAAGCCACCGCACCTCATGATAGCCTGCGATCCTTCCAAAGAAGGCCTTCGCTGCCAGGAGCTACAACAAATCATCAGGGAAGCCACTGGACCCCGGCAAAGAGACAATGGATCGAATCAGCCGACCAAGAAAGCTGATTCCTGACCTTTAAGCAGGATGCTATCAAGCACCACCGAGGTCACAGGGGCAAGGTCCCCCATCGCGACCCCCCTCAGCTGCCACCTTTAACTCCCCCGTCGGCCTCAGTGGAAGGCTTAACCGACGATGCCATCAAGTGCATGGTAGAAAGGTGCCTTGAGGAACAGGAACGAAAGCTGGCAGAGCTATCCCACCAGTTTACAAATTTGCAGGGCTGCTCCAGTGAGCCTGCAGGCTACGACACCCGTCCCCCTTTCTTCTGAGAGATCCAAGAGGAACCAATCCCAGGTTGGTTTCACATGCCACAAGTGGATCCCTACAATAGGACCACCGACCCCCTGGACCACCTTGAGAGCTACAAGACCCTCATGAGAGTCCAAGGGACGACCGATGCTCTCCTTTGCATCGCTTTTCCAGCTACCCTCCGGAAGGCGGTTCGAGTCTAGTTCACCGACCTTGAGCCTGAAAGCATCAACTCTTTCGCTCAGCTGGAGCGAAAGTTTGTGGCCCACTTTGATGCCTGTCGAAAAGTGCCACGGGAGGTGGACAACCTCTTCTCCATCAGGCAATAAGACCACGAGCTCTTGCGGGACTACGTGGCCCGCTTCAAAGTTGCCACACTGGAGATTTACAACCTGGATGAGCCAGTTGCCATGCTGGCACTGAAGAGAGGGCTCAGGACTTCCCGCCTGACCTACTCCCTGGACAAGAAGCCATTGAAGACGTACTCCGAACTCCTCCTCCATGTTCACAAGTACATCCATGCTAAGGAGGCGGACCGTACAAGGAGGGAGTTAGATGGGAAGCCACTAAAGAAGCCATCCCTGAGGAGACATTCGGGGTGCGGAAGCCCGGGCTAGCCACCTCGAACTTCTGTCAGGGGCCGAAGCTGAAGAGCGGCCCCATTCCCAAAGAAAGATACACATCTCTCCTAGCCCCGAGGATGAAGATCCTCATGGAGAATGAGAGCGAGCGCTACCTGCATCGTCCATCTCCACTGAGGCCGTCTAACGACCACAACAAGATGAAATACTGCCAATTCCACCACGACCGCAATCACGACATTGAGGAGTTTCGCCACCTCAAGAGAGAGATTGAAGACCTCATAAGGAGGGGCTACCTCAGAAAGTTCATGGGGGGTAAGACCCTGATGGAACCTCAGGCGCTTGCTGCTCTCCCTCCGGTCCTTGCAGTCAACAACTAGCCCACCGAGAAGCCTATGGGGATGATCTGTTGGGGAATCGAGCATGCCCCCAAGAGGGATCGGGGAGGAGAAAATTTGGAAAATGTACTCCCCTTTATGAGGGAGAGGGAATCTAGGAATGAAAATATAAACAATGATGCCGTGGTCATCGAGATGACGATCGCCAAGCATCCTGTAAAACGGATTATGGTCGATAGTAGAAGTTCAACTAATATCCTTTTTTATGATGCTTTTTCCATAATGAATATGTCCTTTGCTTAACTTAGGCTTGTGCACACTCCCATCGTCGATTTTACAGGGGACTCTATGAAAGTTGAGAGAAAAATCACTCTCCTTGTTACTGCCAGGATGCCACCACAGCAGAGCACCGTCATGATGACCTTCACGGTTGTTAGGCTTCCCTTGGCCTACAACCTGATTCTTAGCTGCCCTGGGCTCAATCTGCTCGATGCAGTTATCTCGACCAAGCGGCTATTGGTACAATTTCCCACTTCTTATGGTGTTGGAGAAATGAAGGGGACACCTTAGTCAATCCAACACTGTCTCCAAGCCATTCCTGGGGCCAAAACCTCCGAGGAAGACCCCAATGCCGATGACCTCGTCCAAAGGGTGCAAGATCCCAGAGGTGGCCTGGTCGAGCGCCTGCTGTCGTATCCACTTGAAGCCGACCCGACGAAGATGGTGCAAGTTGAGGCCCAACTGCAAGAGGAGCGGGCTCACTTGTTAGAATTCCTTCGACTGAACGCAGACGTGTTCGCCTGGATGGTGGCCGATATGCCTAGGATTTCCCCTGACATGATCACACAAAAGTTGAGCATCGACCCGAAGTACTATCCTGTTCGACAGAAGAAGAAAAGTTTCATCTCGGAGAGGCAACTAGCGATCAATGAGGAGGTGGATAAGCTCCTCGCAACCGGTTTTGTCCATGAAGTGCAATATCCCAGCTGGCTGGCAAATATAGTCATGATCAAGAAGAACAATGAAAAGTGGAGGAGCTACGTGGACTACACCGATCTCAATCGAGCCTATCCAAAGGATAGCTTTCCTCTGTCGAAGATTGACCAGTTGGTGGACCCACCTCGGGGCACCACTTGCTCTCCTTTATGGATGCATTCTTCAGATACAATCAAATCTGAATGCATTCGGAGGATGAGGAGCACACTACCTTCATCACCGACTGAGGGACATATTGCTATCGGATGATGCCTTTCGGCTTGAAGAATGCTGGTGCCAGTACCAGCAGTTGGTCAATCGGGTCTTTAAGGACCAAATTGGATGAAATATGCAAGTATATATGGACGACATGCTTGTTATGAGCAAGCTGAAGTCAGACCATGTCGCCGACCTAGCCGAGGCCTTCCACAACCTTCGAATGCATAAGATGAAGCAGAATCTAGCAAAGTGCACCTTCAGCATAGCAATAAAGAAGTTCCTTGGCTTCATGGTCATCTAGAGGAGAATCGAAGCAAACCCGAAGAAGGTCCAGGCAATCATTGACATGGAGCACCCCACCTCAAAGAAGCAGGTCCAGCACCTGACGGGCTGGATTAGGGCCTTGAGCCGGTTCATCTCGAGGTCAGCCGATCGCTGCTTACCTTTCTTTAAGGCGCTGTGCAAAGTTCATGACTTCGACTGGACCGAAGAATGCAAAGCAACATTTGAGGAGTTAAAGAATTTCTTGGCATCATCGCCCCTGCTCTCTAGGTCGAAGGAAGGAGAGGATCTCTTGCTATATCTGGTGGTCACCATGGGGGCTGTCAGCTCGGTCCTTGTCCACACAGATGAGGATGGATCCCATAAACCAATGTGCTACGCTAGCAAAATCCTTCGAGATGCGGAGATCAGATACACCTACTTAGAAAAGTTAATTTTTGCTCTTATAATGTTTGCCCAGCGACTCAGGCTGTACTCCCAAGTGCATCCAATCATGGTCTTGACGAACCAACCACTGAGGGCCATGCTTAGTCACCCCGACACATCTAGATGCTTGGCCAAGTGGGTGTTGAAGCTTAGTGAATTCGACATCGCATACCGATCGAGGTCATCTCAAAAGGCCCAGGTGTTGGCCGACTTCCTGGTCGAGCGCGCGGGACTTGCCAAAGAGCCAGAGCAGATCACCCTGGAGCATCGAGTGGAGCACGAGACCGAGGAGGAGTCTTGGGTCCTCTACGTGGACTGTGCTTCCAATGAGGGCGGGAGCGGGGCAGGCCTCATCCTCACTAACGATGACGGGATTGTAGCCGAGTGTGTGCTTCACTTCCGATTCATGGTAACCAACAACCATGCAGAGTACGAGGCACTCCTCACGGGGCTAAGAGTCCCCCACGAACTGGGTGTACCCAACCTAAAGATCTTCACCGACTCCCCGCTGGTGGTCGGACAGCTCTCAGGAGAGTATGAGGCCCGAGATTCTCAGATGATGAAGTACCTGGAACGTGTCCGCTCGAGCACGACAGGCTTTCGGTGCTTCAATATCTCCCACATCCCTCGTGGAGAGAACGCTCATGTCGATGCTCTGTTAAGGCTCGTGATCGTACCGGACTCGTCATTGGGGCATGCCCATATTGAGTCCCTGGAAAGTCCAAGCTACGAAGCTCCCGAAGAAGTCCAGCAAGTCACCCCGGAGCCTAGCTGGATAGACCAGTACATCAGATACATCACTGATAGTACCCTACCAAAAGATCGAACGGAGGCCAGCCTCATCAAGAAGAAGGCCGTGCTATTCATCCTGATGGATGGGCAGCTCTACTGCAGATCCTACTCCTATCCGCTCCTGAGGTGCCAAAGACCCGCAGAGGCGGCCTTCGTGCTCCAAGAAATACATGAAGGCCTCTGCATGAATCACGTCAAAGGGAGGATGCTAGCATACAAGGCCCTCCGTCAGGGGTACTACTGGGAAACCATGAGGGAGGATGCCACCGACTTCATGAGGAGTGCGATCATTGCCAGCGCCACATCGACATACAGCATCAACCAGTGGCACCACTCTCCCAACTCTCCTCATCCTGACCGTTCGTCCAGTGGGGGATGGACATCCTTGGTCCATTCCCTCCTGCATCCAGGAAATGCAAGTTCCTAATAGTGTCTATTGACTACTTCACCAAATGGGTGGAGACAGAGCCACTAGCACGGATTACCGAAGTCAAGGTCCGCCAGTTCTTCTAGAAGTCGATCATCTACCATTTCGGACTCCCCCACAACATCATCACTGATAATGGATGGCAGTTCGACAACCGAGAATTCAAAGAGTTCTGTGCCAACCTCGCATTCAACATCGCTTCACCTCGGTGGCTCACCCCCAGACCAACAGAGAGGTCAAGGTGACCAACTGGACAATCCTCCAGGGACTCCAAACTAGGCTAGACCAGGCCAAGGGTAGGTGGGCAGAAGAACTCTCTAGCATTCTTTGGGCCTACCACACAATACCCAGGACAACCATGGATGAGATGACTTTAGCCTCATCTTCGGCACGAAAGCTGTTGTCCCTGTCGAACTTGGTGTGTCCACACTACGGGTGGAACACTATGATGAAGCAGAAAATCTAGCCTGCCTTCTTCTCAACTTGGACCTCCTTGAGGAAACAAGAGACAAGGCTTGACTCTGAATTACAACTTATCGACAGTGGGTAGTCGATACTACAATGTGCGGGCGAGGCCAAAGATCTTCCACTCAAGCGACCTGGTACTGCACCGGGCTGAAGCCTCCCAACCCCAGGAGTGCGGCAAACTCTCAACGAATTGGGAGGGCCCCTATAAGGTAGTCGAGGCTCTTCCCCATAAAGCCTACTACCTAGCGGAGCTGGACGGCACCAGATTCCCGCGAACTTAGAATGCCAACATCCGAGAATATATTATCAGTAATGTAAGGCTTTCCTCCATTAATGATAAAGGTCCTCTTTGTGCAAATCACTTTTTCCTTGCAGGAATGTTGCTGCTCGACCCCAGGTCTGGCACTCCAAGCCCGGAAACTTCTGAAGCCTGGCACTCTAAGCCTAGAAACTCCTGAAGCCCGGCACTCCAAGCTTGGAAACTCCTGAAGCTAGGCACTCCAAGCCCAGAAACTCCTAAAGCATGTCACTCTAAGCCCAAAAACTCCTGAAGCTGAGTACTCCAAAATCGGAAACTCCTGAAGCCCGGCGTTCCAAGCCCGAAAACTCCTGAAGCCCGGCACTCCAAGCCCAGAAACTCCTGAAGCTCGACTCTCCAAGCCCAGAAATTCCTGAAGCCCGACACTCCAAGTCCAAAAACTCCTGAAGCCCGGCACTCCAAGCCCGGAAACTCCCGAAGACCGGCATCTCATAGTCACCTGGTGGGCCCATCAAGCATAGCATCCATCGAGGTGGTTCCATCGAGGTTGAACAGACCTCTTCTGGGGAAGCACATGAAGCCTTGTTGCCATTCTACACATGAGGTGGGAACGACTCAGCAAGTCAAAGACTTCTTTCCTAACCGCCCCGCATACCCGGAGCTCGACAGGAAAGAGCCCAAGGACTTAAAGCCTCAAGGCAAGACGCCTTGGCAAAGACATATACATGGGCAGTTCAGAAGAAAAAGAAGGAAAATTGCCAAAGCATTAATAATCTAGAAGGAAACAAGCAAAATAAGTGAAAGAAAAAAATTTCATTGGAAATATTTAAGTCCTTACATTTTCTCTGGGCCCCGACAGGCCGAGCAGCCTAAATAGAAATAAAAAGGAAAATATAGGTACATAGAGAAGAGAGGTTCCTAAGCTACTCAGCTGGTTCCTTCCCGGGATGGTGCACAATTGGGGCATCTTCTTCTGGGACCCCCGGCAGCGGTGCTACATCAAGGACCTCCAGCAGTGGGGCTACGTCGATGGCAGTTGTGGGCTCCTCTGGTTTGGCCAAGGCCAAGGTCGGGCTCCTGCACGGAGCAACCGGGAAGGCGAGCCCATCCAAGTCCATGTCTAGAATGAGCTCCGCTACCCTGGACTAGCAGAACACGAACCCTTTCAAGAAAGAGTCCATGGCCAGCTCGTGGAACTTGGCATCGAACTCCGACGAGGCCTTGTAATTGGTCACTGCCTCAGTGGCCTCCTTCTTCACAGCCTCCATTAACTCGATCGCCTTCGTAGCCTTCTTTTCGACGGCGATGGCCTTCCTTTCAGTGGTGGCAGCCCGCTCCTTTGCCATCTCCAGCTGAGTCCGAAGGGCTTGGGCCTGCTCCCTCTCTCGGGCCACTTCGGCACTGAGCTCTTCTAGTCTGGCCTCCTTGGCCTTGAGCTCCTTAGCCCAGCTTCTGGCCCGGTTCCTCTCCTGATCTAGGGACTCCTTTAGGCCCTTGAGGTGCCTCTCGGCACCTACCAACTCGGCCCTCAGCTCCCTATCTTTTGTTTGGCCTCCCAGGCCTCGTCTCTCTTCAGCTTGATCTCAACCTTCAGCAAGTCAAGCTGCAGCGCCTTTTGTTGGTCCCTTTTGGCCCAGTTCTTACAGTAATCCCGTATGAGCGGAAGGTCCACACCAAGCTACACCAAGGAAGACGTCAGCCAAAAGAAAAGAAAGAAGAGAAAGAGAAAAAGGATAAGTTAGAAGTACTTACCAAGAAGAGCTACGGGAATGTGCCAAGGATGGCGTCGGCCAAGAGCCTTCCTGCCTTTTCCCATCGATCGCGTGATTGGATGGCAAAGACAATCATGTGCCCGACGAGGGCCCGATCCCAGACCAAGGAGGCGTTCGGTGCCACCTCGAAGGGTAGCTTGCAGGAGGTCTTCTTCTTCTTCACCGCTACCACAGCGTCACCCCCATAACTAGCCGAGGATGTCTCGAAGTCTTTGTGGGGGCTCGCTGTCACTCCGAATGGCACCGCTGGTGGTGATTCCCTCCTCCCCTGCTCTCCTTCTGCCTCCACCTCAACAATCTCGGGAGGTGGGGGTGCCACAACAGTGGCAGCAGCGGACCTGGCTCGGACTACCACTTCTAGCTCTTGGATTGGGGGCAGGTCCCACTACCTCGATGGTTCTGGCACAGGATCGGCTGCCCTCCTGCTCGGCCAGGATGGCACGGTGGGTGCGGCCCTTGTGCTCTCCTCGTTCCGAGCTCTCTTCGATGGGGACTCTCTGACCCCCGCTGATGCACCCCTTTTCCTGGAGAGCGCAAGGAGTTCATCCATGGAGTACTTCATGCTTGCATAAAGAAGAACGAGGTGAGTTCTGAGCTCGAAGAGACAAGCAGAAAATAGAAACAAGTAGAGATCGCGCTGAACTCACCCAACTCCCGCATTGGACTGACCCCGGCTTCGTATAGGTTCTACTATGACAGCAAAACCTTGAGAGAAGGTATTTGGTCGATGCAAAGCTGGTCATAAACTTCTCAATCATCCACCTTGACAGTAGCATTCCAGTTCAGGGTCCGGTCTGGGTCGCTCCAAACCCAATCGACCCCCTCTATGGAAGCAAAGAAGTATTTGCTCTTCCATCCTTTGATGGAAGAGGGGAGCTCAAACTTGATGCCCTTCGGGCGCGAAGAAATGAACCACCACCCCTCCTCGGTTGGGTGGTGTTTCAGGGTAAAGAAGACCCTGAACAAGGAGAAACGAGCTATGCTCCTATGGAAATGGCAGAGGACAATGAAGCACAAAATTGTCCTGATTGCGTTCGGGACCAACTGAGACGGAACTAGATGATAGTGGCTTAGCACAGAAAAGAAGAAGGGATGAAATGGGAATCGAAGGCCCCCTGCGAGGGTTTCCTCGTAAAGGGCAATCCGGCCCGGGCCACTGGAGGTGACCCATTCCTCCGGTCATGGGATCAAGAGCTGGATGGAATCTGGGACATCGAAGGTCTCCCAGATGATCGAAAGCTCTTTGTCGGTTATCGCCGAAGCAATACCACCAGGACCAATCGACCGAGAGGGTTCAGAAGGAGTTTCAGGAGGAGGAGGCAGGGGGCGGACCCTAAATTCTCCCATGACGATTCCTGGGGGAAGAGGCCTTCTACAGATCTCGAAGTGGACCTCTTCCTCTTCATTAGAGGAAGAGGGAGTCCTCAGCCGAGAAGGCCCAGCCTTATTAGGATTGGTCGAAAGGCAAAAGTTCTGACCCCAGTGAGACATCTCAAAGAAGAAGACAAAGGAGAAAGAGCAGAGAATGTGGAGAAAGGAGATGAATGAAGCTCGAGAAGATCCTGACCCTAAAGAAGCGCTCTATCCAACCGAAAGAAGAAGAAGAAGAATGAAGAGGATGAACCTGGCTAGCCTTGGAGGAAAAGGATGGTCGGGGGAAGAGAGGGGACTCTAGGTCACTGGCGGGCACGAGGAGTTTGAAAGAGGAAGTGTTTTCATGAAACTGTCTTTTCTTTAGAAATGACCAACCGCAACCGTACCATTCTAGAGCCACCACCATCAGATTTACGCCACATGTCAACAATTGGTAGAAGGCAACGCTTCAGTTCGCTCGCGATTGTTTCAAATACTACATCAGCAATAATGCCTTCTTGGACGGGTCGACATGTCACCACCGCATTAGCTCAGAGGTGCACCCCGCGAGGCACCGGCGATCATGGCAATAATGGCACCAGATTTAGCCTTTCCATGTCAGCACTGCATTTACTTCCTTCGCACCGAGTACCATGCACCAACGGAACTTGGGAGTGGGGGGCAAATGATATGGCAAGATCACGGGTGTGGAACCCATGTCAGACCCAGTCAGATGCCATGTCGGAGGAAGCTACCACGTCGGAGTTTCTCTTTGGACTCCTTTGCCAGGCAGCTCCCTCGAGGTCGAGATGTCATGGACGAAGTCGAGCCCTATCTTTCTCTTCGAACTCCTTCGCCAGGCAGCTCCCTCAAGGTTGAGACATTATGGCTGAAGTCAAGCTCCATCTCTCTCCAGACTCCTTCACTAGGCGGCTCGCTCGAGGTTGAGATGCCATGACCAATGGTGCGGGCACCAGACTCAGAAGAAGACTTCAGGGCTCCATCTGGATCTCTGATTGACCTTGCCCGAAGAATTAGGCTTTTCTGGTTTTGTAATAAGGGTTGACTTGGTCAACTCAATTTTAGTCTTGAGTCTGTATTTCCCTGCAATTTAAATTTTGCTGAGTCATGTTGACTCAGTACAAGTCCTAGTAGTGGTCTAGGTCTTCTCCAGGTTGGTGCCACTTTTTTTTCAGTCAAGTCAAGGTCCAGGGTGCCACATTTTTTCTCCCAGGCCCAAGCAAGTGGGCGCCACACTCCCAGCCACACACCAGAGTCCAGGAGGCGCCACATCTCCATCCAGTGTCTTTGGTCCCTACACCACAAGAAGTAAGTTCCTTTTTTTTCTTGCACCACTTGGGAGAGAAATCCATCAAGATACCTCAATCCAAGGAGGAGCCAATTTCTTTCCAGATAAATCCAAGCCAGGATGGCAAGAATTTTTCTTGAAGAGAGGATCAAGGAGGTGCCCCACAATGTTCCATAAAAATCCAAGTTATAAAAGGGAAGAGAGCATGTCTTGGGGAGGAATTCAAGGAGGTTCCCAAAAGTTTCCAAAAGTGCCAAAGCCATGAAAGGAAGAAGCCTAAACTTGTGGAGCAAGACTAGGAGGTGTCCAAATGTGCCAAACCATGAAGGGAAAATCCTTGATTCATGGAGAGATACTAGGAGACACCCCCATAACCTGCCATTTGGAGCTGATTTTCAAGTTTTCTTGGAGTTTTTGGGCTGCCCACTCATGGAAGGAGTCTTGGGAAGAGAATTTGATGCCTAAAGTGTGGGTTAGTCCTATTAGTCCCACATGGGAAATGTATAAAATTTTATTTCTTTGTTATGTCTATATATTCAACTCTATGTAACTCTTGAATTTAATGATGAATGAAATCAATTTCTTTGTGAGCAACTTTGTGTTTCTCTCTTCCGCACTTGTGTTCAGGTGTTGAGCTCCGTGAGAGAGTAAATCCGGGTTCCCTAGGAACCTTGAGGAGGTGTGAGATCTCCAACCCCAAACCCTACCAAAATCCTAGGTTAGCCACTTCAATTCCAAACCCTAACCGCCCATCATCTTCTTCATTCCACCAATCATCCAAACCCTAATCTACCTCATCATCTCACGGCCCCTCTCTTCCAAGTAGAGGCCGACCACCAACATCCGGGTTCAGATCAACTACTTCGAATACAGAGCAAATCCCTGAGAAAGTCAGATCAGCATCCAGGAGAATCAGGATTTCAGCAACATCAATTTTCAAGTTCTTCTTATCTGGTAAATCTTTTCGTTGAGTATCTGGTTTCTTAACTTGTTTTTCTTCTTTCCCAGATCTTGAGTTCAGGAGAGGCAAACTCTGCCAAAGGATCAGTATTGGAGGATCCATTGAGAAGATATCCGAATCCGAGGATCCAACAATCTGCTCGAGAGAGTCCTTCCACCAAACTCTGTGAAGATCACTGCCTGGTACATAACCCTTCCCTTCTCTTTATTTCTGTCCTGTTGAAAGTTCAGAGCGAAACCCTAGGTCTAGGAGTTTCTCAACCCACAGCAATCCTTTACTTCTAAGCTACTCTGATAATCTAGTTTCTTTGAATTGTGCTTTTAATTATTATATAGTTTCTTTCAATTTAGTTTAACTTTCATTTGAGTCAAAGCCGACTTCCAAAAATATATAAAAAATAAAAATAAAAATAAAAATATACATTAATTTTAATTTGCTTCCGCATTCCACATATCCGTTCTACATCAATTTTGGTATCAGAGCCACGTCTAGGGTTTCTGACTTGCTTGCATGTTTTGAGTGTCTCTCTTTTTTACTTTGTCTGCTCGAAGTAGACTCCCCAGGATGTCCGGTCCTAGGAACAAAGCGAGGTGCAAGACTCCTCTTCTCATTCCATGGGGTGTTCCTAGGGCATGTAGGGGATCCGCTGGGTTACAACTTCGTAGCAGGAATTGTAAATGGGGGAAGCATTCTATTTTCAGTCGGTAACTACCCTGTTGTAGGAATTATTTCTCATTGCAAGTATCTCCAAATTACGTGATTTTTATTTTTATGGAACCAGTATAATTGAAACTATTTTACATAATTTTACTATAATTTATTGGTTTCTGTAAAATTTCTGAGAGTTAAGTTACAGCAATTCTGTTTTTGTGTTTCTGCAATTCAAATTTTTTTTGAGTGATCATCTCCTAATTCATCTTAAGGGCAATTGAGCATCTAAGATAAGGGGAGGAGTTGATAACCTCTCCTTAGCCCAAAACCACCACCCATTCATTCGATCCTAAGCCTAATTTTAGAATTTATTAGACTTAATTTGCCCTAGTGGGCTAGGAACACCAACTGGTCAGGTCCAGCCTAGGGTTTAGTCAGTTTGTCTGGTTACTCTGTGTGTGCTTTGTACTCAGTGTCTAGAATGGTGATTCAGGGACTACGTTTCGAAGGGCTTGTGTGCTAGTCTGCCTACCTGGCCAATCACTGATTGGTGTCTAGGATTGGCAATTAGGGACCTAACACTCCCCTTACACCTGCCTGGCTGAGTCCCGAGTTACTACAGGCTAGCTTGCCACTCTGATTGGGCATCTAGTTTGGGCTCTAGGTTTAGTTAGCCCGTAGTCGTTTCAGTTGAGTCTCATTTGGTGTGCTTGCTTGCGTCATCATGTCCACCCGGAATGGAGTACCCTACCAACCTGGTCAAACCCAACCTGATTTAGAGGCCATGATTAGAACTCTTACCGAAAGTATGACCAAATTGAGTCAGGATATGACTGATACTGTTGCCCAGTTTAGAGACCGAGCCCAGGTACTTGAGGAGCCTAGGCACCAAAATTGGACCCCTGACTCAGAATTTGGTAGACCCCAACCTCACCCACACCCAGAGCCTAGGAGACCTTTATATAGGGATCCTGAATCTAATCATTGGAGGTTTGTTCTAAGAGCCTATGACCATGATCTTGCCCCTGAGTCTAGCCCTAGGAGCCTATACCCATACTTGGTTGACTCAGAGAAGGGACCCGTTAGGAACACCGAACCTTATGCACCCACTTTTGATGGAAGACAAGAGACATATATTAAGTGGGAAGAACAAATGGATCGGTATTTTGAGTTCACTAACATATCGGAATTAGGACAAGTTAGGTTGGCCAAAACCAAGTTCACCAAACATGCTAGGTCGCATTGGTATGCTATTGAGCGTGAGTGTTATCAAAGAAAAGAGGAAATATATACTTGGAGAGATATGAGAAGTAAGTTGAGAGATAGGTACCTAGGTAGATCCTATGAGAAAAGACTTTTAGACCAATGGTACCAATTGCGACAAGGTAATAGGCCTGTGTCTAAATATATCGAGGACTTCCAGTGGTATGACATGAAATGCAATACCATTGAGACCGAAGCTCTGATCACATCGAGGTTTAGGGTTGGGTTACACCCAGACATTTATAGGAAGCTATGCCTTGAAAAGACCAATAAGTTAGACCGAGCCTACTAAGAAGCCCAAGACTATGAGTGGTCTTTAAGATATAACCAATCAAGTACTTTGGACTTAAAGCCAACCTCTACCAACTTGAGTCAAGTTCCGATTGATCCGACATCCGTAGTGAACCAGACTTTTGTTTGTCAATTCCCACTTGTGTCACCTCTTGACCAGAAGGATAACATTGAGAAGGAGTTAGGCATGGCCATCCCAAAATTAGTTGACCTGACCAGAGCCGTACTTAAAGAGGAATCAAAGGAGAATAGATTAGAACCTTTCAGTGAGATTGAGGAAGAAATATATGAGCCTGACATAAGTTTGATAGATGAATATGAAGAAGAAGAATTTGAGGATATCTCTCCCGATAATTCAATTAACCAACTCCTACCTAATGGAGTTATTGAGGGGACCCCTGCCACTCAAGGAATTCAGGAGCTAACCCTAAGAGTAGACCCTTTTGAGGAAGTTCAGGAAGAGGAAATTACACCAAATGAAAGTTTAAGTGAGAATACCCCTGAACTCATTGAGGAATCCAAAGAAGACACCCCTGAGTCAAATCTGGTAGAGAAGTGTGAAGAAGGAAGGGGTTCACAAGAATTTCCCATTGAGAAGGTCCAAGAACAAGAAAAAGACAGTAGCTTAGAGGACTTTCTAGATAAACATTCCAAAGACCTTCCTGATAACCTTCCACCTTCTAGGAGCACCCAGCCTATCCTAGAACTTGCACTTGTAGACCCTCCTAGAGCAAATCATGAGGTTTGGATGAGTGCACCTATAGAACAATGTCCTCATTTTAAGGTCGTCATGAATAACCAAGGTTTGTTTCTTGTTTCCGATAAGCCACCTCAAAACTCTGATTCTTATTTCCTACCCTTTCCTGAATCTTCTCATGTTTCTAGAGCTATGGGATTACACTTTACTGAGATCTCTAGGTTGCAAGACTCCTTAGAACCTATTAGGTTTGCCACCTACTTCTGGAAGACCTTATGGCACCTACTAGGCATCCATAATAAGTTTTCATGCTC
Organism: Areca catechu; assembly: GCA_021397845.1. Taxonomy (NCBI): domain Eukaryota; kingdom Viridiplantae; phylum Streptophyta; class Magnoliopsida; order Arecales; family Arecaceae; genus Areca; species Areca catechu. The sequence goes on from CM038048.1 coordinate 39,194,683, forward strand.
TGCATGCCCTCCTCCGACCCAAGGTCAAACCTAGAGAGCCTTAGTTTGTTAGGTTTAGACCTAGGGTTCCTTTGGAATAAAGTCCATTCTTTAGGAATGCGTCGTCAGTCTAGTTTAGTTTTTCTTGACCCTTTACTAGGCTTTGGCTCAGATTTTGGTTTGATTGAGAGCACCAGGAATTGGGATTTGTATTTTGTCCAGGGCTGAAATTGCATTCAATGTTTCGATCAATAGGTCTATAGGCTAGAGTCCCTTTGAAATTGTTCATAGATACAAGCCTCACACACCACATGATCTGATTTCACTATTAGCCCACACACACAAGTCTCTTGATGCACTTGCATAGCATGTAAAGGACTTGCATAAAGAAATTCATGCCAAAATAACTTTAAGTAATGAAACTTATAAGAAGTTGGCTGATTCTCAAAGATGAGTCAAAACTTTTGTTGAGAGAGACTATGTAATGATTAGGTTAAGGCCTGAGCGGTTTTTTCTTGGAACCGTTAGAAAGTTACATACTAAAGGAGCTGGACCATTTAGAGTAGTGAAGAGAGTAGGATCCAATGCCTATGTGCTCGAGTTGCCTCCAGAACTAGGCAATAGCTCTACTTTCAACATTACAGACTTAGTAGAGTATAGGGAGCCAGCTGTGATTCCTAGTAAGCCTTTGAAACCTAATCCTGTTATTGAGAGTGATCCCGACCCTGTGTGTCCACCAACAAACTGGCCTATGAGGAAAGAGCAGATTGAAAAGATCCTGGATGATCAGGTTATCTCTACTCGTAATCGAGGATACCAAAGATACCTGGTCCGCTGGCAAGGAAGGCCAGATTCTGATGACTCTTGGATCTCCCGAGAAGAATTACAAGAATTGGACCCAGACCTCTTGGAGAGATATCAGAGCCAGCTTGATCCATACTCGACAGGGTCGAGTTCCTCCCACCCCGGGAGAATTGGTGCGTGCACCAGACTCAAAAGAAGACTTTAGGGCTCCATCTGGATCTCTGATTGACCTTGCCCGAAGAATTAGGATTTTCTGGTTTTGTAATAAGGGTTGACTTGGTCAACTCAATTTTAGTCTTGAGTCTGTATTTCCCTGCAATTTAAATTTTATTGAGTCATGTTGACTCAGTACAAGTCCTAGTAGTGGTCTAGGTCTTCTCCAGGTTGGTGCCACTTTTTTTTCAGTCAAGTCAAGGTCCAGGGTGCCACATTTTTTCTCCCAGGCCCAAGCAAGTGGGCGCCACACTCCCAGCCACACGCCAGAGTCCAGGAGGTGCCACATCTCCATCCAGTGTCTTTGGTCCCTACACCACAAGAAGTAAGTTCCTTTTTTTTCTTGCACCACTTGGGAGAGAAATCCATCAAGATACCTCAATCCAAGGAGGAGCCAATTTCTTTCCGGATAAACCCAAGCCAGGATGGCAAGAATTTTTCTTGAAGAGAGGATCAAGGAGGTGCCCCACAATGTTCCATAAAAATCCAAGTTATAAAAGGGAAGAGAGCATGTCTTGGGGAGGAATTCAAGGAGGTTCCCAAAAGTTTCCAAAAGTTCCAAAGCCATGAAAGGAAGAAGCCTAAACTTATGGAGCAAGATTAGGAGGTGTCCAAATGAGCCAAACCATGAAGGGAAAATCCTTGATTCATGGAGAGATACTAGGAGACACCCCCATAACCTGCCATTTGGAGCTGATTTTCAAGTTTTCTTGGAGTTTTTGGGCTGCCCACTCATGGAAGGAGTCTTGGGAAGAGAATTTGATGCCTAAAGTGTGGGTTAATCCTATTAGTCCCATATGGGAAATGTATAAAATTTTATTTCTTTGTTATGTCTATATATTCAACTCTATGTAACTCTTGAATTTAATGATGAATGAAATCAATTTCTTTGTGAGCAACTTTGTGTTTCTCTCTTTCGCACTTGTGTTCAGGTGTTCAGTTCCATGAGGGAGTAAATCCGGGTTCCCTAGGAACCTTGAGGAGGTGTGAGATCTCCAACCCCAAAATCCTACCAAAATCCTAGGTTAGCCACTTCAATTCCAAACCCTAACTGCCCATTATCTTCTTCATTCCACCAATCATCCAAACCCTAATCTACCTCATCATCTCACGGCCCCTCTCTTCCAAGTAGAGGCCGACCACCAGCATCCGGGTCCAGATCAGCTACTTCGAATACAGAGCAAATCCCAGAGGAAGTCAGATCAGCATCCAGGAGAATCAGGATTTCAGCAACATCAATTTTCAAGTTCTTCTTATCTGGTAAATCCTTTCATTGAGTATCTGGTTCCTTAACTTGTTTTTCTTCTTTCCCAGATCCTGAGTTCAGGAGAGGCAAACCCTGCCAAAGGACCAGTATTGGAGGATCCATTGCGAAGATATCTGAATCCGAGGATCCAATAATCTGCTCGAGAGAGTCCTTCCACCAAACTCTGTGAAGATCACTGCCTGGTACATAACCCTTCCCTTCTCTTTATTTCTGTCCTGTTGAAAGTTCAGAGCGAAACCCTAGGTCTGGGAGTTTCTCAACCCCAGCGATCCTTTACTTCTGAACTACTCTGATAATCTAGTTTCTTTGAATTGTGCTTTCAATTATTTTATAGTTTCTTTCAATTTAGTTTATCTTTCATTTGAGTCAAAGCCAACTTCTGAAAATATATATAAAAAAAATAAATAAAAATATACATTAATTTTAATTTGCTTTTGCATTCCACATATCCATTCTGCATTAGCCAAAGTCGAGCTCTGTCTCTCTCTGGACTCCTATGCCAGGTGGCTCCCTTCGGTTCAAGATGCCATGGTCAAAGTCGAGCTCTGTCTCTCTCCGGACTCCTTCGTTAGGTGGCTCCCTTGAGGTCGAGATGCCGTGGCCGAAGTTGAGCTCCACCTCTTTTTGAACCCCTTCACCAGGTGGCTCCCTCGAGATCGAGACGCCTTGGCCGAAGTCAAGTTCCTCCTCCCTGCGCCAACCCCACTTCGGTTGAAGGGACCAACAGCTGAAGGACGTCACCACCTTCCATGGATAGTGGTGAGCTGCCCAAGGACCACGGAGGGGTGACCGCCAGGCTGTAATAATTGCCCCAACTACCACTTACACTGAAAGGGAGGGGATCCCCTGATCGAGGCACTGCGCTCCTGACCAACCGTCTGTGCCACCCAAAAGAGAAAGTCAACCTAGGAAATTCGAATCTAGGAGGTGGCTGCCCCCGATAGAGGCTCTGCCAGGTTTTCCAAAATGGAGCGACCAGAAAGAGGGTTAGAGTGCATGGTGCTGTTCCCTATCATGAATGGGGAAAGGCATATTGTGCACGGCACGGAATGTCACCGCACACACCTGCAAGCAAGGAGAGGATCCCAAGGTAGGCGACTGGCAGCCATCCTGGCTTAAAAGAGTTCTCCAAGGTTCCAAGAGGAAGGTAAGTAATAAATGGGCAAAAGGGTGGCATACAGGAGAGCATTCAGAAGACCAAGTGCTTTAGGCTACTGGAGACCCATCAGAAAGGTCTCAACAAATACAGCCAATCAGTCTGAGCTCTCCTTCGCTTCCACTTCCCTCGCTCTACTCTCAACCCGTTCATACTCTCCAGTACACAAATTTCTCCTCCTAGCATGGGGTCCATCTACGGGACTCGACCAGGAGGATCTGGTCCCCTGGATCGTCACTGACTTGATCATCAGAGTGCCCCCACCGAGATCACTGGCCCAGGTCTCTCCCGTTTTGCAGGTCCGATCGCGCGAGCAGGTTCCCGAGCGACGAGGGCGTGGTCCAAGGTCGTCTCTAGCTACAGGTCATGGCGGTCGGGTAGCAACACTTTCCACTAGGCACACAAGTGCATGTCCTCCAGAGATGATCCACACAGGATTTGAACCAAGGAACAACTCCTTAGTAGGTTACTTAATCCACTGGGACTCTTCTAATAGCTTTCTTCCTTTGACAGCCTCTCCTTCTTTGCTCAGTCCCTTGCTCTCCAGTGCAACACTCTGAGCCCTCTCCTAAACCTTTCTTTACTCTCTTTATCACTTCCTAATTCTTTTCCTAAACCCTTATCTTAGAATGGCAAACTTGTCTTAAGGAAAAACCTATGTCCTAATAAAGGAAGGAAGAGATAAGGAGGTAAGTTGGCAGAGTGTAAGAAAGAAAGATGAATATGATAACTTTGGCATAAACACCGAGGGCTTAAAATAGGAGATGGGGGGTGCCAAATATGGCTCTTCATCAGCTTTTGATCTGTAAAATAATAGATCATATAAGACCCTTCATGAAGGAGTCTTATATTGAAAAGTCTACTCTTCATGCGCCAAAAGCCTTATACGAGTCCTCTAGATAATTTTGGCCTTTTGTTCTCATGCCATGTGGCATGTAACTGGTAGATAAGACTATTGATGGTGTGGGAAAACAAGTGGCTTATCCTGAAGAAGGACTCTTGGTTTGAATTATTGCGGCAACCCTGAAGGGACGCAACCCTTCACTTGGGCTCACCAATTCTCCTACCCACCCAATCCTTCTTTCCACCGGTAATAAGCCAATTCAATCAGATGTGGGATAAGTCTAGAGATGCCTTATTTCACATGGAAACCAATTTCCATAAGTAGAAGGACTTTAGGTCCTTCTGCATGCCAACAAATCTCACGCATAATCCAATTAGTGCCAAGAGTCCCTTCAACTTAAGACTCTTCAAAAAAATAAGATAAAGGCTTAATAAATCTGGATAAAACCAGATAATTGCTGTCCCACTTTGGACTCAACCCAATCTAGGATTCCCTCAAATTGGGTAGCCCATTAAGCAAACTTATAAATTTAATTCAATTGGGTTAGGAGTTAGGTTAGCCTACACATGCTAGTATGTAATCTAGCTAACCAATTAGGATCCCATGATCCTAATAAAATATCAATTGACTTCCTAGGCCAATTCCTTAATGTGTATGACCCTTTGGGTTCCACATCTAGCAGAAATAGGTCCGGGTCCAAGCTATTTCGATCCAATCAAAATCGATTGACCTAATTAGGTCAAATAAGGCTGTCCTAAGTTGCCAATTCGAACCAATTTCCAAATTGACTCATAAATTCATCCAATTTGATTCATAAAAACCTACAAGATATGATTGACATCTAGTAACATGTCATGCCTACCCGAAAGATAAGAAATTTGGTAGAAATTCCAAAATACCCTTCAATGAAAAGTTACAGTGTAACTCAATCTTTCGATCTCCCTTTATCCTGAATAAGTGATGGGTATGGATAATTGTCAAACCCTAGCACTTACTCATTTCGAATCTCACTTCAATAATGAAGACTCTACTGATGATTGATTAGAGAATACTTCTAATATCATCTTGCTTTAATCAAAGACTTCTTGAGTCATCAATCGAAGAGATTACTTAGGATAATATTTTCTCTTACTAGGAATGATCGATTCCTTATTGATCCACTCACATCCTTCATACACCTTCCACCATATCCGAGTACACCCCGTACATGACTCAATGCCATGAATGAGTATGAACCAAAACATGGCTTAGTGTGCATAAGAAACCATGGTGATCTCAGGTCTAAAGATCACTTGCACAACTTCTACTATGAGAACTATCTCTTGATAAGTAGTAAAACATCTATAAGATATTCTCAGTGTAGATCAGTTCAGTGAACTCATACCCTAATGAGCACCCTTATCCATGTATTAGTGTCTCTATACAAGTGGCTGTGAGACCAACCACTTTCTCCATCGAGCATATATAGGATAAGCTAGTCTTTTTGGAAACATCGATCCCCAAATTGATGATCCAATGACTAGTAACATTTTAGATTAGGGTTTATAGAAACTTAGGTCTCACCGTTATGATTTCCATCATAACCCTAATTCCTTTGCCCTAACCTACAGGGTTCATTATAATCTTTAAATAAGATACAACAGTATGATGAAACAAAATACCTTTTATTAATACAATAACATCATACAAGAGTTGGAAGATTACAAAAATATCCTTACAATAATTGGTTTTTAGGGTACTTTTCTTTCAATCTCCCACTTGTACTAAAGCAAATCACCCTTGTATTTTATATCCATACAATCTAAGTGGCAATCAAACTGTTGCTGAGGTAGTGCTTTAGTGAATGAGTATGCTATATTGTTATTTGTATCAACTTGTTTGATGACAACATCTTGTCTTTCTATGATTTTCTGAACGAGGTGGAAACATCTTAGGATGTGCTTGGACTTATGATGAGACCTTCATTCCTTAGCTTGCACAATAGCTCCAGTGTTATCATAATATAGTAGCACTAGTTGTTGTATTTCAGGAACCACGTCCAATTCCATGATAAATTTCTTTATCCAGATAGCTTCATTTATGGCTTCACTTGCAGCTATGTATTCTGCCTCAGTGACTGAGTCAGCTATAGTCAGCTGCTTTGTACTCTTCCAACTCACTGCACCACCATATAGGGTGAAGACATATCCTGATATAGATTTGCTATCACCTAGATCTGGTTGAAAACTAGAATCTGTATATCCTTTTAGTTTTAATTCTAATCCACCATATAGGAGAAAAATATCATTAGTCTTTCTCAGGTACTTAAGAATATTTTTCACAGCTTTCCAATAATCCTCTCTTGGATCTACCTGGAACCTGCTTACTATGCCCAAGGCATAAGCAACATCAGGGCTGGTACATAACATGGCATACATAATCGATCCTATAGCCGAAGCATAAGGAATCATAGCCATCCTCTCTCTTTCTTCTGATGTCTTAGGAGACATTTTCTTGGAGAGATGTATGCCTTGACTCATAGGTAAGCAACCCTTCTTACTTCCATCCATGTTGAATCTCTTCAACACTAAGTCAATGTACCTGGATTGGGATAAGCCTAACATCCTCTTAGATCTATCTCTATAGATTTTTATCCCTAATATATAGGATGCCTCTCCTAGATCCTTCATGAAAAACTTTGATGATAGCCAAGTTTTGACCGATTATAATATTTGGATATCATTCCAAATGATAAATATGTCATTGACATACAGAACCAAAAAGATAATTGCACTCCCATTTATCTTTTTATATACATAAGGTTCATCCAAATTTTTAATGAAACCAAGCTCTCTGATTGCTTCATCAAAATGGATGTTCCAACTCCTCAATGCTTGTTTTAACCATATATGGATTTTTTAAGTTTGCATACTTGGTTTGGTCTCCCACTTGAGACAAACCCTTCTGGTTGTGACATATAGACTTCTTCCTCAAGATTTTTATTGAGGAAAGCAGTCTTTACCTCCATCTGCCAAATTTCATAATCATAGTATGCTCAAGCAAAATCCTGATAGACTTGAGCATTGCTATTGGTAAAAAAGTTTCATCATAGTCAATACCATGCCTTTGTCTGAAACCTTTTGCCACTAGCCTGGCCTATAGGTATCTACTTGGCCATCTGCTTTAATCTTCTTCTTAAAGACCCATTTACACCCTATTGGGTTAACTCTTTCAGGTGGATCTACCAAAGTCCAAACTTGATTGGAATACATGGAGTCCATTTCATATTTCATGGCATTTAGCTATTTATCAGAGTCTCTACTCTCGATAGCTTCCGTATAAGTCATAGGATCATCATCCTGAATGATATTGGCCTTATTGTCATTCCCAATGACAAAGCTATACCTAAGAGGTGCACCCCGCACCCTCTCTGACCTTCAGAGAGGAGGTGTGTGTTGTGGTTGTTCCTGATCAACAAGAACCTTTGGTTAAGGAATTTCATTTGAGGACTCTTTAGGAATTGGTTGTTAGTTTCGAGCTTCACTAAGTTCAAGTGTTATTCCACTACTTCTTTCTTAGATAAATTCTTGCTCCAAGAATGTAGCATGTCTACTGACAATTACCTTTTATTCAGTAGTATGATAAAAGAGGTATTCAATACCCTCTTTGGGATAACTAACGAACCTGTATTTATCAACCCTAGCACTTAACTTATGTCCAAAATTATTCTTGACATAAGCATAGCAACCCTAAATCTTCAAGTATTTAAGATTTGGTCTTTTTCCATTCCATATCTCATATAGAGTGCTAGTCATTGACTTTGATGGTACCTTGTTCAAAATATAAGCAGCAAATTTCAAGGCATATCCTCAGAAGAAAATAGGAAGATCTGTGAAGCTCATCATGGACCTCACCATGTCTAATAATGTACAATTTCTCCTTTCTACCACACCATTTAATTAGGATGTATAAAGAGGAGTCCATTCAGAGATTATGCCTTTGTCCTTAAGATGGTTTAGAAACTCACTAGACAAGTATTCTCCTCCTCAATCAGAATGAAAAATCTTAATACTATATCCAATTTGTTTCTCAACCATACTTTGATACTCTTTAAATTTATCAAAGACTTCAAACTTATGTTTCATTAGATACACATGTCCAAACCTAGATAAGTCATCAATAAAAATGATGAAATAAGAGTATCCACCTTTGGCCTGAGTTGTCATAGGTCCATATACATTAGTATGTACAAGACCTAATAATTCAGGTGCCTTGTCTCCATGTCTAGTGAATGGAGACTTGGTCATTTTATCTATAAGGCAAGACTCACAAGTTCCTAATGATTGAAAATTATAAGGATTAAAGTAATTATCTTTGACTAACTTGTTTATCCTTGACTCACATATATAACCTAATCAGTAATGCCAGAAAAATGTAATATTGACATTATTTCTCTTTCTTTTCTTGTTATCAACAAGTAATATTTTATCATTAAGTTCTAAATTTAAAAGACCATTAATAAAATAACCATATCCAAATATTTTATTAGAATGAAGAATAGAGCAGCCACTGCTCTTTACACTTATTTCAAATCCTTGTTATAATAACAAGGGTATAGAAATAATGTTTCTTACAACATTTGGAACATAGTAATAATTTTCTAACTTTAATACATTACCTGAAGGTAATAATAGAAGATAGGTACCCACAGCTTCAACATACATGGCTTCACCATTTGCGCCATATAGCTTGAAGTCACCTTTCTTCAAACTTTTAATTCTATGGAGTCCCTGCAATGACTTACAGATATGAGACCCACATGCGGTATCAATACCCATGAATTAGAAATAGAAGCACTCAATGATAAATTTGTTTATATCATGTACAAACCTTTAGATGCTCCTCCAGCATCTTGCTTCACACTTGCAAGATATGTCTTGCAATTTCTCTTCCAATGCCTTTGCTTGCCGTAATGGAAACAAGCTCCATCATTAACAGCCTTCTTTGCTTTCTTCTTCTTCTGGATGCTCCTTTTAGAGTTGAATTTTTTTTTCAAATCTTTCTTCATTGCCTATTTCTTCTTCCCATCAATAAGAAGAAGACGAGCCTTATCTCCCTTAGAATGGCTCTCTGCTGTCTTAAGCATGTTAAGTAACTCAAGCAAAGAAATATTCAGTTTGTTCATATGATAATTTAAAATAAATAGAGAGAAGGAATCTGGGAGTGACTATAGGATCAAGTCTTGGTTGAGTTCACCATCCATTACAAATCCTAATTGACCTAATCAGATGATTAAGTCAATCATTTTCAAAATATGGGCTTGAACTGATGAACCCTCACTCATGCATGCACGAAACAACTGCTTTGATATGTCGTACCGAGCAGCCCTACTTTGCTCTCTATAAAGCTCCTTAAGATTGAGCATTATGGACTGAAGTTCCATCTCTTTATGTTGCCTCTGAAGCTCATTGCTCATTAAGGCCAACATGATGTACCCGACAATCATGCTGTCATTTAGCCACATTTTATGTGTGACCCTTTCCTCCTCAGAAGCATCCTCTCTGATTGGCTCTAGATCTGGAGAATCAAGAATATAAGAAAGATTCTCCTGAGTTAATACTATTCTCAGGTTCCTCAACCAATCCACATAATTAGGACCGGTCAACTTATTATCATCTAAAATGCCCTGTAGTGATAAACTTGAAGCCATAATAAAACCTACATTTAATTAAGAATAGTATAAGCAGACCACTCAAGATGACATTCATAACTAGACAAGGACTTTATATCTAATTATGTCTCCCACTATTTTATTCAAATACCATAACCCTCACCTATGGTAAGCGAGAAACCTTATCAGGTTTCTTTAGTGGGGTTGAGATCCCAATTCTTCATAAGTACCTTGTGTTACACAACAAACACTCATGACTTCAAAGGTAGGAGTTTCTTTCCTCTTGCAACCCATGCATTTCTCAACAAATGAACTGCCCTTAAGACACTTACAGTCTTGTGTTATACAAATACTATAATGTCTTAATTTGTCAAATCCTTCATTTCCATATAGACATGTTCGAATAATATTGCCCTTGTGTTACACAACAAAGCAATACTACCAAACATACTATAAAGCATAAACTACACTAAGATAATTCATATTTAACACTAGGGTAGGCCTTGTGTTACACAATAAACCTACTATAGTTGTTAATATAAACTATACCTAGCATGAAGGAAGGCAAATTGTAGTGTATTAATTCAATTGGCATTTTTAATTTAAGGTCCAGATATAGCCAAATTGGCTAGTTAAGTGGAAGAGATGAGGGGGTCCCCCCGTTGCTTTCCTTAGTACCAAATTAATTGACCAGGCCAGACAACGAAACCAATTAAAAATCTCATGCCCTTTACCATCCCAGAACCACTTGCCTAGACACCAATTGACTAATCATATAATCCTAAATGAATTTGCCTCTTAACTAATTTACACTATCACTAAATATTTTAATTATGAGGGCTTTTAGTGGTCTCAAATACATTCTAAGTAAACATGATATTCTTCACATCATTTAAGTATATAAAACCTAATATGCATAACATAGCATGATTATAACAATAATCTGTTCACCTCACTTGTTCATGGGATATGGTCATAACGGCACCCCTACAAACCATAGGAGATCCCATTGAATGGGAAGAGAGGGTCTTTAAATCCTACTTGGCTTCTATGACCGGACGGCCATGATGACTAACCCAATTCGAAGCAGTTACTAGGACATAACATATCATAATGTATTCATAATACAAAACCATGCACATATGACATGATACCAAATATGTGTCGTGTATCATCATTCTAGGACAACCTTACAACATAACAGATACCACCATTATATTAGGACAATCTTATTTCAAAATGTGACTAAATAGTCTAAACATATCTCTATGTGGATTAGGGTTTAAGTGTAAAAACCCCTAACCAGTGGCAAGCATTATACAATGATTGCCATACATGACAATATTCACTATCATTCAATAGCATTGACCATACATGATAATATTCACTATCATATAATTTTTCAATAGCATGCACCATACATGATAATATTTACTATCATATAATCTTTCAATAGTATGCATCATACTATGATTTTTTATACATGATCATATTATCATTCAATATTTAATTGACCCTTAATTAGTGGCATGCATCAAAATATGATTACCATATATGATCATATTTACTATCACATAAGCATTCAATAATTCAATTGACCATTAATTGAATGAAATAAGGGGGCTCTAGTACCACTGTTGGATTTCGGTGGCACAGCGAAAGAATGGATTTTGAAAATTTTCATTGTGAAACTCCAACAATTAGAAACCCTAAGCCTAAGATCACTTATTCATTACAATTAACAAGTCACTCAGACAAGGTTTAGAAAAACACCTGGAATTCTAATTCCTCCTTCTTTCCACTAGGCACATAAGTGCATGCCCTCTAGAGATGATCCACACAGGAATTGAACCTAGGAACCACTCTTTAGTAGGTTAGTTAATCCACTGAGACTCTTCTAATGGCCTTGCTTCCTTTTGCAGCCTCTCCTTCCTTGCTCAGACCCTTGCTCTCCAGTAGAACACTCTGAGCCTTCTCTTAAACCTTTCTTTACTCTCTTTATCACTTCCTAATTTTCTTCCTAAACTCTTATCTTAGAATGGTGGACTTGTCTTAAGGAAAGACCTATGTCCTAACAAGAGAAGAAAGAGACAAGGAGGATAAGTTGGCAGAGTGTAAGAAAGAAAGATGAATATGATAACTTTGGCATAAACACCGAGGGCTTTAAATAAAAGATGGGGTAGCACGAAATATAGCTCTTCATCAGCCTTTGATCTATCAAATAATAGATCATATAAGACCCTTCATGAAGGAGTCTTATAATAAAAAGTTGACTCTTCATGCGCCGAAAGCCTTATACGAGTCCTCTAGATAATTTTGGCCTTTTGTCCTCATGCCATGTGGCATGTAACCAACAGATAGGACTATTGATGGAATGGGAAAACAAGTGGCTTATCCAAAAGATCAAGTCCCTTCATAAAGAAGGACTCTTAGTTTGAATTATTGCGGCAACCATGAAGGGACGCAACCCTTCACTTGTGTGCGCCAATTCTCCTCACCGCCCAATCCTTCTTTCCATCGGTAATAAGCCAATTCAATCAGACGTGGGATAAGGCTAGGGATGTCCTTTTTCACATGGAAACCAATTCCCACAAGCAGAAGGACTTTAGGTCCATCTGCGTGCCAACGTATTTCATGCATAATCCAATTGGCGCCAAGAGTCCCTTCAACTTAGGACTCTTCAAATAAATAAGATAAAGGCTTAATAGATATGGATAAACCCATATATTTGTTGCCTCACTTTGGACTCAACCCAATCTAGGATTCCCTCAAATTGGTTAGCCCATTAAGCAACCTTATAGATCCAATTCAATTGGGTTAGGAGTTAGGTTAGCCTACACATGCTAGTATGTAATCTAGCTAACTAATTAGGATCCCATGACCCTAATAAAATACCAATTGACTTCCTAGGACAATTTCCTAACGTGTGTGACCCTTTGGATTCTATATCTAGTTAGCAATAGGTCTGGGTCCAAGCTATTTCGATCCAATCAAAATCAATTGACCTAATTAGGTCAAATAAGGCTGATCCAAGTAGCCAATTCGAACTAATTTCCAAATTGACTCATGAATTCATCCAATTTGATCATAAAAATCCACAAGACATGATTGATGTCTAGCAATGTATCATGCCTATCCAAAATATGAAGAATTTGATAAAAAGTACTAAAATATCTGATGGGGCACGGGATAGGGATAGGATCGTCGGTGAGCTAAGAAGTCGCCGAAGATTAGGGTATCCTATTTTTTTTCTATTTTCTGATTTCTTTATGGTGGTGACGAAGGAAAAAAATAGGGATGGAGGATAACGAGGATGGACTACCACGAACCCTGAAACCCACTCTCACAGAGAGACTTGATACCTCTAGGGCATTATACCTACCACCCACCTCACTACATGCAGTCTAGGGTATCTCACCTACCACCCATCTCACTACACGCGGAGCCTAGGGTATTTCACCTGCCACCCAGGTCACTCCTGGAGCCATGTGGGGGATTTCAAAGAACATGGAGGAAAACGAAGATGGGGGGATAACTAGGGCATCACGCCCCTATGATGTCCCGAAGGACAAAGACAACATCAACACCCGCAGGTGAAGACATAATGGGCCATAGCCCTGAACAACAATTGCCAAACCAACTGACAAACCAAATCCCAAAAATTCAATTTCATCTACCTTTTTACAATAGGAATGAGGGGTTATTTATAAGCTCCATAACCCTCATTTGAATTTGAATACAGGATAGGGATAACTCAAATTTAAATACAAGATAGGATAAGATAAGCCAATCCATATCTCAATCCTAACCAACAAAATCCTAATTTAAATTTTAAATAAAAGATAAATCCTAAATTTATTTTTCAAATTTATTTGCTGCTCCAAAATTTGTGCTGCTCCGAAATTTGTGCTGCTCTAAGATTCGTGCAGGCTGATGTCCCCATCATTCCCCTGAGGTGGGGAAAAACTCGACTCTGTCGAGTCAGGCTAGCTCAGGCTCAAGATGCACATGACTTGTAGAATGATTTTTTTTTTTTTCTGAATTTTTTTTTGTCTTTTTTTTCATCGATTTTTTTTTTTTTTTTTTCCTTTTTTTCTCATGGCTGGTGTTTTTTTTTTTTTCCTACGCTTGAAGTCGGCTGCCAACGTCGGTTATGCCTTCACGATCGTGCGAGGCCTCTCCCGATGCTTTAACGGTCGTGCGAGAATGAGGGAAGGTCCCGGACGTGGAGATCTGGCGGGCTTCATCGGTGACGGGGCTGAGGACGAGGACGACGGCCCGGGGAATGGTGGCGCGGCCTCTCCAGCGGGCGGCAGGTGTCATGGCAGCAGGGAATCGGGTGGGTGTCCATGAGGCATCGTGGGCGGAGATGGGGAGTCGAGCGGGTTTTGGCGGCTCTCCAGCATCGGGCGAATCTGCGACACGGGCGTGCGGCGGCGAGCGTGCGGCGATGGTCTTCCGGTTTGAGACTTCACGGGCTGCACGGGGTTGCCGGCTCGAGGGCATTGCTGGAGGCACGGGTGTACCGGCTCGGGGGTGATGCGAGCCTTGCTTCCGGTGGCTGGTGATGGTGGAAGGGGCCCACACGGTAGACGGCATCTCAGGCGGCGGGAGGGGCTTCACGGAGGGGTTCGGCTGCAGCGACAATGGTGATGCATGGGGGCCCGATTCTGATGATTGACAGTAGACAAGGGAGGAGCCTGGTGGATCCGGTGTCTTGTTGGCAGAGACGGGAGCGGAGGAGTCCTTCGGTGGGATCGATTGTGACGAAAATAGGGGATCGAAAAAGGGTTTGCTGGCAATGGTGTGCTTGGGAGAATTATTCACAGGATGTTTTGAATGACAGAGATTAAGAGGAAGAAGCAGGAGAGTTAGAGGAGGAAGAGGGAAAGAAGAATCTGAGAAGAGACGGAGAGGGGGATCACGGGACGGAGGTGGAGGGGAGGCTTGATCGGAGGGGTTCGGGCGTGAACTTCTGGATCGATTACAGGCGACGGAGACGTTCTTCACGAGCGATGGTAGTAGGGGGTGTCAACATAGAAAAGAGTTAGGAAGAAGAAACGTACCCTAATCTGTCTGGGCTCTGATACCAAGTTGATGGGGCATGGGATAGGGATAGGATCGTCGGCGAGCTAAGAAGTCACCGAAGATTAGGGTATCCTATTTTTTTCTATTTTCTAATTTCTTTATGATGGTGACGAAAGAAAAAAATAGGGATGGAGGATAACGAGGATGGACTACCACGAACCCTGAAACCCACTCTCACAGAGAGACTTGACACCTCTAGGGCATTATACCTACCACCCATCTCACTACATGCAGTCTAGGGTGTCTCACCTATCACCCATCTCACTACACGCGGAGCCCAGGGTATTTCACCTGCCACCCAGGTCACTCCTGGAGCTATGAGGGGGATTTCAAAGAACATGGAGGAAAACGAAGATGGGGGGATAACTAGGGCATCACGCCCCTATGATGTCCCGAAGGACAAAGACAACATCAATACCCGCAGGTGAAGACATAATGGGCCATAGCCCTGAACAACAACTGCCAAACTAACTGACAAACCAAATCCCAAAAATTCAATTTCATCTACCTTTTTACAATAGGAATGAGGGGTTATTTATAAGCTCCATAACCCTCATTTGAATTTGAATACAGGATAGGGATAACTCAAATTTAAATACAAGATAGGATAAGATAAGCCTATCCATATCTCAATCCTAACCAACAAAATCTTAATTTAAATTTTAAATAAAAGATAAATCCTAAATTTATTTTTCAAATTTATTTGCTGCTCCGAAATTTGTGCTGCTCCGAGATTCGTGCAGACTGATGTCCCCATCAATATCCTTCAGTGAAAAGTTATCGTGCAACTCAATCTTTCGATCTCCCTTTATCCTAAATAAGTGATGGGTATGGATAATTGTCAAACCCTAGCACTTAGTCATTTTGAATCTCACTTTGATAATGAAGACTTTGATGATGATTGATTAGAAAACACTTCTAATCTCATCTTGCTGTAATCAAAGACTCCCTGAGTCATTAATCGAAGAGATTACTTAGGATAACATTTTCTCTTACTAGGAATGATCGATTCCTTATTGATCCACTCACATCCTTCATACACCTTCCACCATATCCGAGAATACCCCGTACATGACTCAATATCATGAATGAGTATGAACCAAAATATGGCTTAGTGTGCATAAGGAACCATGGTGATCTCAAGTCTAAAGATCACTTGCATAACTCCCACTATGGAAACTATATCTTGACAAGTAGTAAGACTTCCATAAGATATTCTCAGTGCAGATCAGTTCAGTAAACTCATATCCTAATGAGCACCCTTATCCTTATATTAGTGTCTCAACACAAGTGGCTATGAGACCAACCACCCTCTCCATCGAGCATATATAGGATAAGCTAGTCTTTCCTGAAACATCGATCCCCTAATTGATGATCTAACGACTAGGAACATTTTAGATTAGGATTTATAGGAACTTAGGTCTCACCATTATGATCTCCATCATAATCCTAATTTCTTTGCCCTAATCTATGGGGTTCATCATAATCTTTAAATAAGATACAGCAGTATGATGAAACAAAATACCTTTTATTAATAAAATAATGTCATACAAGAGTTGGAAGATTACAAAAATACCTTTACAAAGATTGGCTTTTAGGGCATTTTTTTTTCATGCCAATCAAGTATCAACACTTCAGTATCTGATGCAGAACAAATAAGATGATGCGATACGGAAGTAAATTAAGACTAATTTTTTTTTTTTTTTTTGTGTTTTGTTAGAAGTTGGCTTGAATCAAAAACAAGGCTAACTAATATTGAAAGAAAATATGCACTGAAAGAAAGCATAATCCAAAAGAGTAGATTATCAGAGTAATAAAGAAGTAGGATCGCTGGGGATTGAGAAACCCCCAGACCTAGGGTTTACTCCTCTTTCAAGAAACAGACGAAGAGAGAAGAAAGGTTTTATACCTGACTGTGATATCTCTCTTTGCTTCAATTGAAGGACACTCTCGAGCAGATTGTAGGATCCTTGTAGATGGGGTATCTTCGTAATGGATCCTCGGATTGTAGTCCTATGGCAAGTTTGGCCTTCTTCTCGTACTCTGGATCTGGAAAAGATGAAGAACAAGATAAGGATGTAAGAAACTCAAGGAAGAGACCTTTACCTGGGATAGCTCCGGACTGCTCAAACTTTGAAGATGAGGGAAGAGTATGGAGGTGGCGGTGGAAGATGGAGTGGATTTAGGGTTTGGCTGGTAGGGCGGTGGCTTGCAGATGAAAAGGACCTAGGGCTTGATATAGTGGGCGATGGCTTGGAGAAGGAGATGGCAGCCTTGAATGAAGTGGGAATAGGGTTTAGGAATTTGGGTGTTGGCGGCTAGGATGATGAAAGGAAATTAGGGTTGGCAGCCAGGGATGAAAGCGGGGCAGGGTTTTGGTAACTTTGGAGATCTCTCACCTCCTCAAGGCTCCAATGGAACCCGGATTTACTCCCTCACGGAGCTCAACACTCAAAGAAGTGCGGAAGAAGAGAACACAAGGTTGCTCAACACAAGAAAAGATTTAATTTACTCATTCTTTTAAAATCAAAAGATTACATAAGGGTCCAATATATAGACCTTGCAAGAGAAACAAAATTACACTACTTCCCATGTGGGACTAAACATTCATCCTAAGCATGAAAAACTTTCCCTTGACTGACCAGGTTTCTTTCCTTGGAGTGGGCGGCCTCAAATGCAAGGTGATGGCTTCATATGGCAGGTATGTGGGGCACCTCCTAGTTCTTTTCCTTAAGTCATGGGTTTTCCTTCCATGACTTGCTCTTTCTTGGAAGAAAATACTCATCTCCTAGTCTTTCTCCCCAAGACTAGGCTCCTTCCATTCATAGCCAGGTACTTTAGGCAGGTGTGGGTGCCTACCTTGAAGTCCTCTCCAAGAAAAATCCCCTACTCCTTTAGCTTGGTTACTTTTGGCAGCTTGTGGGCGCCTTCCTTGACTTCTCCTAAGAAAATTTTCTTGCTCTCTTGGGCGTGGGGACCAGGGACACTGGGATGAAATGTGGTGCCAACTGGTCCTGGGAGTGTGGCTGGGTGTGTGGCATCCACTTGCATTTGGCCTTGGAAGAAAAAATGACGCCCTAGGGAATGGCGCCATCCAGGACTTGACTTGGACTTAGACTGAGTCAACATGACTCAACAAAATGAAATGCAGACTCAAAGAAATAAAATAATCTGGTTGACCAGGTCAACCCTTATTACAAACCCTAATCTTCGGGCAAGGTCATTCAGAGATCCAGATGGAACCCTGAAGTCTTCTTCTGATTCTGGTGCCTGCACCAGTATCAAGTGTTGACACTTCAGTGAGTTGACACTTTCAAGTATCGACACCTAAAGAAAATCAAAGAAAAATTGAAAAAGTCATAAAAAAATTAGGAGAGATGATTTAAATGGTCAATTATGATTAATCACAAGTTTCAAGATCATGAGATCAAAAAAAAAATTTGAAAAAAATTCTAAAGATCATAGAGAATGATCAAGATGTAATCAAAAGGATCAATGAACCCTAATTCTTTTCTAATCACACAAAACCTATCTTCATTGAGTAGCTTAGTCAGTATATCAGCTAGATACTTTTCAATGCATACAAATTCAAGCAAAACATCAATATTTTGAACATGATCTCTAATAAAGTGATGTCTAATCTCTATATGCTTACTTCTAGAATGTTGCACAAAATTTTTAGTTAAGTTGATTGCACTAGTGTTGTCACATCTAATAGGTGTTTTAGTTAATTTAACACCAAAATCTTCGAGTTGTTTAATCCATAATATTTGAGCATAATAACTTCTAGCTACAATATACTCAGCTTCAGCTATAGATAGTGTAACTGAATTTTGTTTCTTGCTAAACCAAGAGATTAAATTAACTCTAAGAAATTGATAGGTTCCTGATATATTTTTTCTAACTAGTTTATACCCAGAAAAATTAGCATTATAATAGGCAATCAATTCTATTACAGAGTCCTTAGAGTACCACAAATCAATGTTAATAGTGCCAGATAGATATCTAAGTATGTGTTTGATAGCCAATAAATGAGATTCTTTAGGTTCAGATTGATACCATGTGATGCGGGACTAATATGCATGCAAATTTTTTTGTATGTTTTACATGTTGAGTTAGGTGATTAATTCTCGAATTTCAGATCAAAATTATTTTTAGGAAATTTTTTATGAATTTTTGAAGATCAGCATGCAGATTAGGACCTAGAAAAGTAGCAAAGAAGGACCGCCGGGGCTGAGAAGCCTCGGTTAGGGCAAGTTCTCCTACAATAAAACTACTGGAGGTAGAGGGGTGTACCTGACAACATCTGTGAAGATCACAGCGAAGGGGTCTCTCGTTCCTCGACGGATGCGGCCTGGAAAACCGAGCCAAAGACCCGCGGATACCCGGCTTTCTGCTCGGTGATCTGATTGAGACTTGGCTGGAGTCGTTGGATTCGTAGGAACTCAGGGACCTGCAAACGACCTGTCAGGGATTAGAAATCTCACAAAGGAACAAGAAAATAAAGTAAAAATAGCAAGGTAAGGCTTCTTTTGGAGTGGGCGTCCAGGGATCTGTAGGGTTTGTTGGCAGCAGGAAGATGATTGCAAACACGGGGAAGAAGAACTCTCACAAACCCCTTTATGCACACAGCAGGGTATCACACCACTCAATAGAAGAACTCAAGGTTTTCATTCATCAAAAATTCTCCTCATACAAGAGGCTAGGGTCCTTTAAATAGGCCCTTAACCTTGGGCTCCAAGTAAGGGTACATAAGTCTTTACATCAGAATCCTTTTCCCTCTCAAACCCTAGCTAGAAAATAAGGAAATATTAGGTAGAAAAATCCCTAAAAGTTTTCTTGACTTGGTCAAGACTCCAAGGATGCCTAGGGGGGCGTGTTGGGCTTCTAGGAGCAGCAAAAGGCCGGCCCAAAGGGGCTTGGGTGCATGGGTTTGGGCCTCTGGAAGCTGGGGTGGCCTGGTAGCCAGGTAGCAGGAATATTCCCTGGTATCTTGCTTCTTAGGGGCTTGGGCTTGGCACCCGGGCTTGATTTCTTTGGGCTAGGATGCAGATGGACCTCTGGAATCATGGATAACCTTATCTATGAATATACTTTAGCATCTGGAAGGGAATCTGGGCATCTAGAGGGCATCTGCAAGAAATCAGGATTTTCTGAATTTTCCTCCTGGGGTCTTCAAATCTTCAAGCTGGGTTGGACTTGGGCTATACTTCCATGTCTTCAATCTAGTTGGACTTGGTCTTCACTTGTATGATATAGTCTTGAGTCTTCAGTATGCTTGGACAGGACTCAAAAAAATAAAATTAGCTCAACATGAGCTGACTAGTATTGGACTGAACTAGCTCAACATGAGCTGACTAGTACATAACTGAAATAACAACTCAAAAGACTCAAACAAGAACTAAAAAAGGACTCAGATGGGCTAAGCCCTTATTACAGATGGACTCATAAATTATTGATCAATTCACAGAGGGTTGAAAAGCCTCTGTCTTACTCTGGTACCTCCGGTGTCCCCACCACCATGCACACATACATACACTAAACATAATATCTGGCATACTTGCAGTTAAATACAATAATGAGGCAATGATATATCTATAAAGTTTTTGATCAATACTCTTACCAGATTCATCTTTGTCAAGCTTGCATGAAGGGCTCATTGGTGTGCCAATAGGTTTTGTCTTCTCCATCCTAAACTTTTTTAGAATTTTCTTGATGTACTTAGCTTGGTTGATGAAGATCCCTTCTTTGATTTGTTTGATTTGGAGTCTGAGGAAGTAGCTTAATTCTCCCATCATTCTCATCTCGAACTTACCCTGCATAAGCTTAGCAAACTCTTGACAAAGAGCTTCATTAGTGGCACCAAATTTAATGTCATCAACATATGTTTGTACTACTAGGAGGTCATTAGCTTTTCTCTTTAGAAATAAAGTAGTATCTACATATCCCCTAGTAAAGCCATTATTAATCAGCAATTTGCATTATCTTTTATACCAAGCACATGGGGCCTGTTTTAAACCATAAAGAGCTTTATGCAATTTATAAACATCATCAAGATATGTATGATTTTCAAAATCAAGAGATTGTTCAACATATACCTCTTCTGTTATTTATCCATTTAAAAATGTACTTTTAACATCCATTTGAAATAAGTTAAAATCCATGAAACATGCAAATACAAGTAAAAGTCTAATTACTTCAAGTCTAGCAACAGGAGCAAAGGTTTCATCAAAATCAATACCTTTCTCCTGATTATAGCCTTTAGCAACAAGTCTAGCCTTTTTTCTTAGTTACAATTTCATTTTCATCCAACTTATTCCTATATACCCACTTAGTGCCAATTATGGAAGTATTGGATGGTCTTTTTATTAATGTCCAAACCTTATTTCTTTCAAATTAGTTTAGCTCTTCTTGCATAGCATTAATCCAATTAGGATCTGTTTTAGCTTCTTCTATTATTGCCTAGTTGGCTAACCCAAGAGGGGGGGTGAATTGGGTTTGAAAACTTTTTAAACAAGTATGTGCCCTTTTTTGAAATCTTAGTGTGGTGAGTGTAATGTGCCAAGAATTATGTGCAGAAGCAAGTAAGTAAAGATTAGAACAATCACAAACATCATAAATTTTATAGTGATTCGAAGCGACCCAGCTCCTACATTCCTTATTGAAGGTACCACTTGGGATTTTCACTATATTCAAAATGGAATATAGCCGGTTTGATTTACACCAGGCTCACAAACCAAAATCCAATACAATGTTAGTTTTCCCAGGCTCACTAACAATCCAAACTTGGTTTTCAAGGCTCACCAAAAACTTAAAAATTCTTCATAAGTTACGCCCCTGCTGTATTTGGAACAACTCAAAATAGAGTTACAAAGGAAGCAACACTAAAGACAAACCAAACTTTGTTAGATGGTTGCAGTTGAAGCTCTTTGTGAAGCCTTCTTGATTGCTTCTTCAATGCTCTTTAAGGCTTTCAAACTTCTCCAATGATTGACTCAAGAAATTGATTGGAAGTTGGTGAAGACTTAAGTTCTTGCTTGAATGCTCTTTGGAATATTCAATACTTTCATTAAAGTTGTTCAAGACTTGTTCAAATCCATCATTTATAGTCTTTTGAACTGATCCCAAGTAAATATGGCTGTTGGAACACCTTGGAAGTAGAAAACTAGCTGTTATAAGCTTTTAAAACCAAGAAATTCAAATGTTGGAGTTAGCCATTACTATTCTAAAACTAGGATTCGAGTCGGCTCGAATGGGTCGAGTCAACTTGAATGCTCAAACAAGTAAAAACTAAACTCTGGTCGAGTTGACTCTCTTCAATCGAGGCGGCTTAGATGATTGGTCTCTCAGAATTGAATTTTACTCACTCTAGAGGAGTCAGCTTGAATTATCATTGAGTCGACTTGGTTGACTGGTTTCTCAAAACTGCATTTTAGCTACTCTAGATGAGTCTACTCTAGTTTCATTGAGTCAGCTCGATTGACTATGTATCAGAAACCCTTATGCCATGCCAAAACAATGTATCAGCTCTATTCCTTGAGTTGGCTCGAGTGATCTTTGTCCAAAAGCTTTTAAACTTCTTCAAACTTCTTCCAACATCTTCCAAACAACTTCAAACTTCTTCTAAACTTAATCTTAGTAATTTAAACTTAAAAATTACATAGAATTGGCCCCTTTTTCATGAATACATAAATAAATTTTCTTTGGACTCTTCAATACATGGAAGCCCTCGGTCGAAGCCGGCGGCCCCCCTGCTCCCTCGCCAGGTGGCACCCTGAGACGGTCCCACCTCGGCCAAGGTCGAGCCGGGCTCCTTCGCTCCTTCGCCAGGTGGCGGCCAGAGATGGGACCACCTCGGCCGAAGTCGAGCGACCTTCTGCCGCTCCGCCAGGTGTCCACCCAGGAGGGATCCACCTTGGCCGAAGCCGGTGGCCCCCTGCTCCCTCGCCAGGTGGCATCCTGAGACGGTCCTACCTCGGCTAAGGTCAAGCCGGGCTCCTTCGCTCCTTCACCAGGTGGCACCCGGAGACGGGACCACCTCGGCCGAAGTCGAGCGACCTTCTGCCGCTCCGCCAGGTGTCCACCCAGTAGGGGTCCACCTCGGCCAAAGCCGGTGGCCCCCCTACTCCCTCGCCAGGCGGCACCCTGAGACGGTCCCACCTCGGCCAAGGTCGAGCCGGGCTCCTTCGCTCCTTCACCAGGTGGTGCCCGGAGACGGGACCACCTCGGCCGAAGTCGAGCGACCTTCTGCCGCTCTGCCAGGTGTCCACCCAGGAGGGGTCCACCTCGGCCGAGGCAGGCCAGCCTGTGCGGAGAAGTTTTTGAAGAGCGGGACCGCGAGCTCCGAGGTTCCCCCTCGAGTCGTGCACGCCGCACCCCGAGAAAAGCGCCCCGTACAATCGGCGGCAACACGCGAAACATCGCTTACATCGGCCCGACAGGTTCCGCAGTCGAGAGGCAGGGCCCTGACAAAACAGGACCCGATAATGGACAACGTCGGTGCCTGGGAAGTAGAGTGCTCACGCTCGGCCCGAGGTCTGGTCGGCGGTCTGACCGGCACCCCCCTCCCCTACTCTTCCTTGCTAGGCTCGACAGGCAAGGCCGGGAAGCCGCCTGGCTCTTTGATCCGGAAGGGAAAAGGGAAAGAGATGGAGGGGAGGAGGTGAAAGCGATGAGGGAGCCTCCGAGGGGCGGAAAACGAGAAGGCAACACGAAGAGTTAAAAGGAAGGAGAGAATAGACAACAAGGTAAGCAAGAAACAAAGGCTGGGAAAGGAGACTCCGCCCCAAGAGCAGGATCCAAGGTCCCGAGAGGGGGCCCTTTGGCGTGAGCTCGGCGGAAGAACCCAGTCAGGTATTCTTTCTGGGACCTTTCTTGCTAGCACGATCTCTAAGTCTGGGACTCCTTCGGGGGCCAGTCTCAGAGACTCTGTTCTCTCTCGCCGTCTACTAACTTGACCATCGGAGCTCCCTCGTTGGGATCCCCGGCCAGGGTTTCTGACCTTGCCTTGCAGGTTCGAACGAGCCAGGAGGCCCCAGGGGCCAGACGGTCTAGTCGGATTAGTGGCTCTAAAGCCACAGGCGTGGCAGTGAGATCGCAATAATGAGCACCCTAGTTATCCCCTATCTCGTCTTCTTTATCTCCTCGTGTCCTTCGAGAGTCATCCTAGCGCATCTATGTGAGAGCCCTGCTGGTGGGGACACCTAAGGCACCAGAATAAGATAGAGGCTTTTTCAACCCTCTGTAAATTGATCAATAATTTATGAGTCCATCTGTAATAAGGGCTTAGCTCATCTGAGTCCATTTTAGTTGTTATTTGAGTATTTTTAGTTATTATTTCAGTTCTGTACTAGTCAGCTCATGTTGAGCTAGTTCAGTCCAATGCTAGTCAGCTCATGTTGAGCTAATTTTATTTTTTTGAGTCCTGTCCAAGCATACTGAAGACTCAAGACTATATCATACAAGTGAATACCAAGTCCAACTAGATTGAAGACATGGAAGTATAGCACAAGTCCAACCCAGCTTGAAGATTTGAAGACCCCAGGAGGAAAATTCAGAAAACCCTGATTTCTTGCAGATGCCCTCCAGATGCCCAGATTCCCTTCCAGATGCCAAAGTATATTCATAGATAAGGGAATCCATGATTCCAGAGGTCCATCTGCATCCTAGCCCAAAGAAATCAAGCCCAGGTGCCAAGCCCAAGCCCCTAAGAAGCAAGATACCAGGGAATATTCCTGCTACCTGGCTACAAGGCCACCCCAGCTTCCAGAGGCCCAAACCCATGCACCCGAGCCCCTTTGGGCCGGCCTTTTGCTGCTCCTAGAAGCCCAACACGCCCCCCTAGGCGTCCTTGGAGTCTTGACCAAGTCAAGAAAATTTTTAGGGATTTTTCTACCTAATATTTCCTTATTTTCTAGCTAGGGTTTGAGAGGGAAAAGGATTCTTATGTAAAGACTTATGTACCCTTACTTGGAGCCCAAGGTTAAGGGTCTATTTAAGGGACCCTAGCCTCTTGTATGAGGGGAATTTTTGATGAATGAAAACCTTGAGTTCTTCTATTGAGTGGTGTGATACCCTGCTGTGTGCATAAAGGGGTTTGTGAGAGTTCTTCTTCCCGGTGTTTGCAATCATCTTCCTGCTGCCAACAAACCCTCCAGATCCCTGGACGCCCACTCCAAAAGAAGCCTTCCCTTGCTGTTTTTACTTTGTTTTCTTGTTCCTTTATGAGCTTTCTAACCCCTGACAGGTCGTTTGCAGGTCCCTGAGTTCCTACGAATCCAACGACTCCAGCCAAGCCTCAATCGGATCACCGAGCAGAAAGCCGGGTATCCGCGGGTCTTTGGCTCGGTTTTCCAGGCCGCATCCATTGAGGAACGAGTGACCCCTTCACTGCGATCTTCACAGACATTGTCAGGTACACCCCTCTACCTCCAGTAGTTTTATTATAGGAGAACTTGCCCTAATCGAGGCTTCTCAGCCCCGGCGGTCCTTCTTTGCTACTTTTCTAGGTCCTAATCTGCATGCTGATCTTCAAAAATTCATACAAAATTCCCTACAAATAATTTTGATCTAAAATTTTGGAATTAATCACCTAACTAAACATGTAAAACATACAAAAAAAATTGCATGCATATTAGTCCCCCATCATTTTGTATCAGAGCTTAGATTAGGGCTTGTTTTCTGCAATTTTTCAATCCGTATATACTCTATTATTTTAATTATTTCTCCCTGTTAAAAACTAAAAAAATTCTAAAATTTATTTCCTAGATTTTTATAATTCACAGTAATTCTGAAAATTTTTCCAGATTTTATTATGGCCTGTGAAGTTTCTGCAAGCCGAAATAGGGCCTGCAAATTTTCGGCTCTGTTTTTTTTAGCAAGACAAGTTTGGAAGTTTTAGGGTTTTGTTTAGGAGTTTTTGCATATTTCTTAATTTTAGTATATTTCCGGTATATTCGGCCATGATTTGCAAGTTTTCTTCTATTTAAAAAATACCAAAAAAAAAATACATATTTTCCAAAAATACCAAAACAAATATCTAAACCCTAATTTGCATCCTCATCTGCCTGCCATCATTGCATAATTTACTTTTAAGAGCACTCTTGCTATATCAGATGGGGGGAGGATTTGATCACCTCTCCTTAGCCCAAAACCACATCCCTTGCATTCAGTCCCAAGCCTTAACCTAAAATTAATTAGACTAAATTTGCCCTAGTGGGATAGGGACACCAACTGGTCGGGTCCGGGCTAGTGTTAAGATCACTGTGTCAAGTTAACCTGTGTGTGCCTTGTGCTCAGTGTCTAGAACGGTGGTTTAGGGATTCAATCCCGAAGGGCTTGTGTGCTGGTTCGCCTACCTGGCCAATCTCTGATTGGTGTCTAGGATTGGCAATCAGGGACCTAACACTCCCTTATACCTGCCTGGCTGAGTACAGGGTTACTATAGGCTAGTTTGCCACCCTGATTGAGCATCTAGTTTGGACTCTAGGTCTAGTCAGCTATAGTCGGTCTGATCGAGTCTTGCATGAGCACTAGATTAGGAGTTTCATATCACCCACCTCCTTCACAAATGTCTGAACCCATGGAAAATTTACAAGCCCAAATAAAAGCCTTAGCTGATCAAATGGCCCATATGACTACCCAGTTAACTCAGTCTGCTACCCAAACCAACAATAGAATTGACCATCTTGCCAATAGGTTTGACCAGTTAGGAGGCCGTGTAGGGACCATAGCAATAACCCATGGGTCACGATCTGAGCCAGATCCTGAGTCCCCTCAACCTAGGAGAACCCCAAACCCTGATCTATACCATGAGGTCGAACCTAGAAGAGCCCCTTATCCTGACCCGTACTACAATCCTCAACCTAGGAGGACCCCAAACCCTGATCCATACCGAGAGGTTGAACCTAGGAGAGCCCCTCAGCCTGACCCATACTATAATCCTAAACCTAGGAGGACCCCAAACCCTAAACCATATCGTGAGGTTGAACCTAGGAGAGCCACTCAGCCTGACCCATACTATGATACTGAACCTAGATCCTATGACTCTAGATCCTATTTACCCACATCCTATAAGCCTAGTATACCCACAACCTATAGATCTTATGACTTCAAATCCTCTGACTCTAAAATCTATGAACCCATATCCCATGAGTCCAGTAGACCCAAGACCCATAGAGCTGAACCCAAATCCTATGACCCCAGATCTTATGATCCCGTGACCCATAGATCTGCTCCCTTATCCTATGAGTCTAGGGAGCCCATAATCCCTAGATATCAATCTAGTACTAGTTAGGTTTTCCATAGTCAACTTGAACCCCATAGGATTAGCACCCCTAAATATGAGCCCAGTAGTGAGCCACTACCCCTTAGACAACCTGAACCTACTAGGATTAGTGTCCATAATCAGAAACCAGGACCTAGCCAATTTTTTCCTAGCTGACCTTCTCCAACCATTCCTGAGATTGACAAGGCTTACATTAACGCGGAAGTGTATGAAGCTGATGCGAGCCTAGTGGATGAGTATGAAGGAGAAGAGGAGACACCTTTAGATGACCTAGAATTAGCTGACCTAATAGATACCCAAGTAGAAGCCAACCTAGAGGTAGTTGACCTTGACCACATCCAACCTAAAGCTATAGTGGAAGAACAAATAGAGGAAGAGAACCTAGGTACTGCTACTAGAGCCTTACCTAAGGAAACCGAAGAGGAGAGCCAAATTATAGAGTCTAGTCCTAAAATACAAGAACCAGAAGAATTTATTAAGGACCTGATCTCTTTGAATCAGTACCCTCAGGATGAGCCTCCTCCTATAGTTCCCATTAGGGACCTCTTCCCTGAGATTAGTAACCCATCATTCCATTATGCAAACCCCATAGATATACCGCAACCTCGTAAGGTTAGCCTCATTAGTCTAGGATTAGTCCTTGACATGCCTTCTTATATCGAACTTTATCCAACTAACCTTGAACCTTTTTTCCTACCCTACCAAACTAATTCTGAACCCACTTCCTATTTTCTGCCCTTTCCTGACACCTCCAGCATTTCTAAGATTATTAGATTGCATTTAACAGAGATTAGCGTACTGCATGCATTCATTACGCATGTTAGGTTTGCATTATACTTCTGGCATACCCTCTGGCATTTGCTTGGAGTCCATTGTAAATACTCTTGTGCACACCACACTAGGGTCAGACCTAGAGAGTCTATAGTCTCTTAGGTTTAGGCCCATAAAAGTCTAATAAATTTCCTTCGATAGGAATGCAAAGTCGAGTGTATTAGGTGTTAGTTTGAGTCCTTTGCATCATCTTGTTAGGAGTCTGCATGTGCCTAACATGTTCACCACCCGCACTAATGTTAAACAAACTGGCTAATTCCCGAAGATGGATCAAAGAACTTGATGTAGTGGATTCTATCTTGGTTAGGCTTAGGCCTAAAAGAAGCTTCATGCTCGCAGAGCCGGACCTTTTAAAGTGATAGAGAAGGTTGGATCAAATGCCTAGGTGTTAGACTTGCCTTCGGATTTGGGCATTAGTTCTACCTTCAATATTACAGACCTGGTTGAGTATAGGGAACCGGCAGCGCTACCTAGTGAGGCCTTTGGACCTATTCCTTTTCATTGTGAGTGACCCTAACCTAGAGTGTCCACAAACAAATTTGGCCTGAGCGAGGAGAACAGATCGAGCGTATCTTGGACGATCAAGCCATCACGACCCAGGGCCATGACTATCAACGCTTCCTGGTCCGATGGCAAGGCCGGCCAGAGTCAGACGATTCGTGGATTTTTTGAGAGGACTTGCAACGCCTCAACCCAGACCTTCTCGAGAGATATGTGAGCCAGTCTGACCATCACTCGACAGGGTCGAGTTCCTCCCACCCCGGGAGAATTGGTGGGGACACCTAAGGCACCAGAATAAGATAGAGGCTTTTTCAACCCTCTGTAAATTGATCAATAATTTATGAGTCCATCTGTAATAAGGGCTTAGCTCATCTGAGTCCATTTTAGTTGTTATTTGAGTATTTTTAGTTGTTATTTCAGTTCTGTACTAGTCAGCTCATGTTGAGCTAGTTCAGTCCAATGCTAGTCAGCTCATGTTGAGCTAATTTTATTTTTTTGAGTCCTGTCCAAGCATACTGAAGACTCAAGACTATATCATACAAGTGAATACCAAGTCCAACTAGATTGAAGACATGGAAGTATAGCACAAGTCCAACCCAGCTTGAAGATTTGAAGACCCCAGGAGGAAAATTCAGAAAATCCTGATTTCTTGCAGATGCCCTCCAGATGCCCAGATTCCCTTCCAGATGCCAAAGTATATTCATAGATAAGGGCATCCATGATTCCAGAGGTCCATCTGCATCCTAGCCCAAAGAAATCAAGCCCAGGTGCCAAGCCCAAGCCCCTAAGAAGCAAGATACCAGGGAATATTCCTGCTACCTGGCTACCAGGCCACCCCAGCTTCCAGAGGCCCAAACCCATGCACCCGAGCCCCTTTGGGCCGGCCTTTTGCTGCTCCTAGAAGCCCAACACGCCCCCCTAGGCATCCTTGGAGTCTTGACCAAGTCAAGAAAATTTTAGGGATTTTTCTACCTAATATTTCCTTATTTTCTAGCTAGGGTTTGAGAGGGAAAAGGATTCTTATGTAAAGACTTATGTACCCTTACTTGGAGCCCAAGGTTAAGGGTCTATTTAAGGGACCCTAGCCTCTTGTATGAGGGAAGTTTTTGATGAATGAAAACCTTGAGTTCTTCTATTGAGTGGTGTGATACCCTGCTGTGTGCATAAAGGGGTTTGTGAGAGTTCTTCTTCCCGGTGTTTGTAATCATCTTCCTGCTGCCAACAAACCCTCCAGATCCCTGGACGCCCACTCCAAAAGAAGCCTTCCCTTGCTGTTTTTACTTTGTTTTCTTGTTCCTTTATGAGCTTTCTAACCCTGACAGGTCGTTTGCAGGTCCCTGAGTTCCTACGAATCCAACGACTCCAGCCAAGCCTCAATCGGATCACCGAGCAGAAAGCCGGGTATCCGCGGGTCTTTGGCTCGGTTTTCTAGGTCGCATCCGTCGAGGAACGAGAAACCCCTTCGCTGCGATCTTCACAGATATTGTCAGGTACACCCCTCTACCTCCAGTAGTTTTATTGTAGGAGAACTTGCCCTAACCGAGGCTTCTCAGCCCCGGCGGTCCTTCTTTGCTACTTTTCTAGGTCCTAATCTGCATGCTGATCTTCAAAAATTCATACAAAATTCCCTACAAATAATTTTGATCTGAAATTTGGGAATTAATCACCTAACTCAACATGTAAAACATACAAAAAAAATTGCATGCATATTAGTCCCCCATCACCTTCTGTGTGCATTATGGGTTCGATGGGAGCTCAGGGTAGCTGGTGCTGTGACCCCTTCGGGAGGGTAGCTTTATGCTCAGGGTAGCTGGTGCTGTGATCCCTCAGGAGGTAGCTTTAGGCTTTGACCCCTGACTTTCTGTTAGTGTTCCCCGCTAGAGTGAGTCTCAAGGCCATGAGTTCCACTTCCCGGTCCCCCATCTTCATCCTTCCTTCGCCACATCCACCCAGAAAATTGAAAACAAAAGAGATCAGCTGTCTTAGGATTTTAGTGTCAGTATGCCCTAGTCCCGAGAGGCTTCTTAGCCCTCCCACGGTCTAGTTTGTTTAGTTGTTTCACTGTTTTCCAAATAACCAGGTTACATCGATATTTTTTGTCCCGCATCAGGTCCTGTGGTGCAGTAGCTCCGATCGGCCGATACAGGGACTCCATGCCAATAGATTGGCGTGCTAGGTAGAGGGAGTGTAGCACTCTTTAGGCTCCCTCCTAAATAAGAGGAAGTAAGAGGTTCCTGATGGCGAGAGGAAGGACTCAGATAGCCTCCACAAGTCGAAGTCGTGCTTCGTCCCACAGGGGTGCCCCCCTGGGAGAGAACGACGTCCCACCTCCCACAGTTGTCGTGGGATTACAGCAATTTGAAGCCCTCGTGAACCGGTTACCAACCTTACAGCCATGGTTCAAGATTTCGAGAATAGAGCTTTTTCGGTTGGAAACCCATCGACTGCCTCCAGACATAGCTCTCGATCCCGAAGGAAGAGAGCCCCATGGGAGAATTCCACACATCTCTCCCCCCGTTCTTGGCCCTCTCTTGAAGGCCAAACTTCGAGACTGCCTAGGTCCATCGATTCCTCGCAGAAAGAGAAAAAGCCTAGGCAAACTCCCTCACCCTCCTTCGAAGACTCCACTTTCGTAGAGAGGGCGTCGAAACAGACTCCCGATTACGATAAGAGATTTAGAGCCATTGAATTGGAAATGGCAAGGGCGCAGGAGCAGAGAATGCAGGATCTAAAGGATCCCGACGACTTGATAGTGGGTGATCTACGCCCACCTATACCGACCATATCATGGCCAAAGTCATTCCTCGGCACTTCAGGGTTCCCCAGATGGAATCCTATGATGGCACCTCCGATCCCCTCGACTACTTGGGTAGCTTCAAGGCCCATATGATGATTCAAGGAGCTTCGGACGCGATGTATTGCCTCGTGTTCCTGGTTACCATGAAGAAAGCCGCTCGGATGTGGTACTCGAGCTTGCGCCTAGGTACCATCGATTCTTTTTCCGAGTTAGAGAAATTGATTGTCTTGCATTTCAGGACCTACCGCAAGACCCCCAGAATACGGACACACTATTCCTCCTTCACCAGAATGAGGGAGAAAGCCTGCAAGACTATATCTCCAGGTTTAATGCGGCCACACTTGAGATCCCTGATCTTAACGGGCATATGGCCATGTCTGCGCTGAAGAAGGGATTTCGTACATCCAGGCTTACTTTTTTCCTGGATAAGAAGTTTCCCAAAAGCTATGCTGAGCTCTTATCGAGGGCTCAAAAATATGCCAATGCTGAAAAGCAAGCAGCCAACCGACGACTGATTGAAGGAAAACCCCCTTCAAAAAAGAAGAACAACAGGGGACAAGGTCCCCCGACCTCCAATAACAATAATGGCAAATATACAGATCGCTGAAGAAGTCCTCCCAGGCCCAGGGCATCGGGAAGAAGATTCGACTCCTACACCCCCTCAACCTTCCTCGAGAAAAGATCCACATGGAGATAGAGAAAGAAAATTATCTCCAATGGCCCCATCCCATGAGGCTTCCTCTTCCGTAAGGAATAGGAACAAATATTGCCGATTCCACCGGGACCATGGACACAATACTAAAGAATGCATCCAACTGAAGGATGCGATTGAGGACCTCATCAAAAGAGGGTATTTGGGGCGGTATATTGGTCGCCAAGGATCTCGGTCGAAAGCCACCGTTCCCTAGCCACCTCCTGAAGAGGCCGAATTGCCAAATCAAAGGCCCACCAATGGAGGAGTGGGGATGATACACCGACCCATCGACTGGAGGAGGGACGAGGACGATGTCCCAAAGCGACTCAAGGACAATAACGCCATTCTCTTCTCCGATGATGACCTTACGGGAGTCCGGCTCCCGCATGATGAACCCCTTGTAATCTCGACCGTTATGGCCAACTATGATGTACAGTAAATCCTTGTTGATAATGAAAGTTTGATTGATGTCTTGATTTACGATGCATTCTCTAAAATATGTTTGCCTAGACATCAACTACGGAGATCCCCCATACCGCTCACTGGTTTCAGGGGCAACCAAGTTCATGCCGAGGGAGAAATAGTGTTGCTTGTGACCCTTGGCACTAAACCTCGACAAAAAATACTGCCGATCAACTTCATGGTAGTTCAGACCCCCTCGACTTACAACATCATTCTAGGGTGGCCCGTCTTGAACAAGTTTCGAACTGTGATCTCCTCTCATTATCTCCTGGTATGCTTCCCCATTAGGAACGGTGTCGGAGAAGCTAAAGGAGATCAGAGAGCAGCGCGGCAGTGCTTGATGATTCAGGACAAGCACTTCAATAATTCTACAACTCCAGATCAGCTGGATCCGAGGGATATAACTGCAGGCTCTGGTGAACCCATGGAAAGAACTATCCTGGTACCCTTGACAAAGGAAGATCCCACCAGGATCGTGCAGATCGAGAGTACACTTGATGAGGAAACCTGAATAGAGCTGATCCATTTCTTAGAGACAACATCGATATCTTCGCCTGGTCAGCTTCAGATATGCCCGGGATCCCTGTCGAAGTGATCACTCATCGACTGGAAGTTACCCGCGGGTACAAACCAGTACGGCAGAAGAAAAGGTGTATCGCTCCTGAAAGACAGAAAGCCATGGACGAAGAAGTCAGCAAGCTCCTTAAAGCGGGGTTCATCCGAGAGGCCCACTACCCTGAATGGTTAGCCAATTTGGTAATGGTGAAGAAAGCTAGCGATAAGTGAAGGATCTACATCGATTACACGGACCTCAACAAGACTTGCCCGAAAGATAGCTTCCCTCTCCCAAAGATTGATCAATTGGTCGATGCCACTGCCGGCCACATCTGCTAAGCTTCATGGATGCTTTTTCCGGCTATAATCAGATTAGGATGGATCCACAGGATGAGGAGAAGATTGCCTTCATCACTGACAAGGATCTCTACTGCTACAAGATGATGCCATTCGGCCTCAAGAACGCTAGGGCAACATTTCAAAGACTAATCAACAAGGTATTCGAAAAGCAACTAGGAAGAAACATGGAGGCCTACATCGACGACATGATCGTCAAAAGCCTCCTCCAAAAAGATCATATTCATGACTTGGAAGAGTCATTCAGTGCTCTGCGATGCTATCGCATGAAGCTAAACCCGGCAAAGTGTGCCTTCTGGGTCACTTCGGGTAAGTTCCTGGACTTTCTTGTCACCAAACGAGGGATTGAGGCAAATCCTGAGAAAATCCAAGCCCTGAAGGATATGAGGCATCCATCCTACAAAAAAGAAGTCCAACAGCTAACAGGGAGAATTGCCTCCCTAAGCAGGTTCATTTCTCGATCAACCGAGAAATGTCTCCCATTCTTCAAGATAATTCGGCAGTCAAAGGGCTTCGAATGATCCGAAAACTGTCGCACTGCCTTTAAAGAACTAAAGAAATACCTAGAAACCCCGTCGCTGCTCTCCAAACCTCTGGAAGGTGAGGTACTTTACTTATACCTCTCTGCTTTAGATGAAGCAATTAGTTTGGTCCTTGTTCAGAGAGACGAAGACAGATCCCACAAGCCAATCTACTACATCAGCAAAGTTCTACATGATGCTGAGACGCGATATGCGAAGATGTAGAAGCTGATCTACTCTCTGGTGATTGCGGCGAAGCGACTACGCCATACTTCCACGCCCACGCTATTGTGGTGCTGACTGATTAGCCTCTCAAGGCCATCCTCCGGTCTCCAGATACTTTGAGAAGGATAGCCAAGTGGGTCATGAAGTTGAGTGAATTCGATATCAGCTTTCAGCCCCGGCTATGAAGGCCAAGTGCTCTCTGATTTCTTGACCAAATGCACCTGGAGGTCCGAAGATGAACTACCTTCGACGGAAGATGAAGTCCCGAAGGAGACGAAGTCTGTTTGGGTGCTTCATATGGATGGAGCTTCCAATGCTACTGGATGTGGGGCCGATCTTATGCTAGCAAAACCTGACGGCCATACCATAGAGTACACACTCCGGTTCTCTTTCCATGCTTCTAACAACCAAACTGAATACGACGCTTTGCTCGTCAGACTTCGGATTGCCAAAAGTTTGGGAGTTCAACAACTCCGGGCCTTCTCAGACTCCCAGCTGGTTGTAAATCAAGTTAGATGAGAATATACAGCCAAGGACCCAACCATGATGCAGTACCTAGAGAAGGTACGGGGCTTATCCTCTTAATTGAAAAATTTGGAGATTATCCATGTCCCACGATCAGAGAATTCCCGGGCGGATGCATTGTCTCGACTTGCTACTACAACACCGGAATCTCTCGGGCACATCTTTGTTGAACATCTTGAAACTCCAAGTATAGCCGAAGAGGCTATGGAGGTGTGCCAGATTGACGCCGGACCAAGCTGGATGGATCCATCATCAAATTCCTAAATGAGGGCGTGCTACCAGAAGACAAGGCAGAGGCCAAGAAAATCCACTGGATGGCATCCCAATATGTCATCTTAGATGGGACCATATATAAGAGATCATTTTCTCAACCACTATTAAAATGCTTGGGGCCAACGGATGCGGATTATGCCCTGAGAGAGGTCCACGAGGGCATATGCGGAGATCACCTGGGGGGTAGGTCTTTGGCTTACAAGATCATTCGACAGGGATATTATTGGCCCTCCATCCAGAAGGACTCAGCTGACTTTGTACGAAGGTGTGACCAGTGCCAAAGGTTCGCCAATGTCCGAGGCAGCCTGCAAGTTATTTGACTCAACAGACAGCTCCTTGGCCTTTTGCCCAGTGGGGAATGGAAATTCTTGGCCCATTCCCTCCGGCTTCTAGACAAAGGAAGTTCCTCCTTGTGGCCATCGATTACTTCACAAAGTGGGTAGAAGCCGAACCACTGGCCTAGATCATAGAGGGCAAGGTGGAGAATTTTGTAAAAAATTCTATCATATTCTGGTTTGGCATCCCACATGTCATAATCACGGACAATGGGAGACAGTTTGACAATTCGAAGTTCAAGGACTTCTACGCTCGGTATCATGTTTAGCATCGGCTAACCTCCGTTGCCCACCCACAGTCCAACAGAGAAGCCGAAGCAACTAATCGAACCATTCTCCATGGTCTGAAGATGAGGTTGAAAGCCGCCAAAGGGCTTTGGGCCGAAGAGCTGACCTCCATTCTCTGGCCATACCGAACTACCCCAAGAACGGCCACTGGCGAATCTTCGTTCAATCTAGCATACGGTACCGAAGCCGTACTACCTATTGAAGTCTTCTTGCAATCCCTGAGAATTGACAACTACAAAGAGCCTGGGAACTCCGATCATAGGAGGATCGACCTGGATCTGCTGCCAAGCACCAGACTTCAAGCCCAGATAAGAATGGCGACATACCAACAAAAGGTCGCCAAATACTACAACTCAAGAGTAAAGGAGCAAATTTTCCACACAGGCGACATGGTATTGCAAAGGGCAGAAGTATCTAGACCAACGGAATAGGTAAACCCTCCAATTGGGAAGGTCCATATCAAGTCGAGGAAGTTATTAGACCAGGAGCATATCGACTCAAGACCCTGGATGGGAAGACTCTGTCCCGGCCATGGAATGTACAAACTCTTGCAAATATTATCAATAAATGAGTTCCTAGTTTCTGTGCAAAATTGCTCAACCCTACTCAACTAGAATGGCTTGTTGCATCGACTGAACGATAACAGCCGAAGTGGCCCGATCTAAGAAATCGATCAACTGTGCAAAGGAGAGTCTGATCCACTCACCTTATCGGTATGCCCGACGAGCGCAATGGATGGCCTAGTCAGGCTACCAGAAGATCAAAGACGCAGCGATGGTTTTCGTAACCTACCCTATGGTAAACCTGAAGACGCGCTGGGGCGGGCCTGAACAGCCTACCTTGATCACGACAGAAGTGCATAGGGACGGTGTAGACACCCATCCCTACAGTAAATCCAAAAATGTTCCTAAAAGGACCACTGTCGTCCTTCCTGTCGACAATAGACATTCCAAGAATGGTCCAATCGACCTCACATCTTCCCCATAGACCGCAAATGGTCCGAGAAATCTACACTTTAGACAAAACGTGATACAAACATATCACAAGAAACACATGAAAGAGGTAAGAGAAAGATATTCATTTCATTTTCTTTTTGATTTTACAAAAAAAAAGAAAAAGA
The DNA here is from genome assembly GCA_021397845.1 of Areca catechu. Classification (NCBI taxonomy): domain Eukaryota; kingdom Viridiplantae; phylum Streptophyta; class Magnoliopsida; order Arecales; family Arecaceae; genus Areca; species Areca catechu. The sequence goes on from CM038048.1 coordinate 39,231,454, forward strand.
AAAAAAGAGATCTCAAAGAGAGACAAAAAAAAAACCAAACAAAAGGTAGCAACAGAAGGGTTGCGGGAAACATTTCAATAACCTTCCGCCGGCTTTTTCCTGTACCAGCGGGGGGGCTTTGAAGGGACGATGAAGGGGCCTCGGGGTTCCCATCCGAACCAGAATCTGACCCCTCATCAGAGTCAGAATCAAATTCATGCCCGGGAAAGGGAACGGAGGCCTTGATGTTATCCAGGCCCTTTAGTCATAGAACTGAAGGCTTCTTCCTGCATTCCCGGAACCCCTGATGGTAGGAGTCCAGAGCTGCTTCGATGATCTCCTCGAAGGCAGCGAACGCCCTGAAGTCTGAAACGGCACTCGTCGCCTCCTTCTTGGCCTCCTCCACCTCCGTGACTGTCGCCGCGACTTGGGCCCTGGCCTCCTTCACCTGAGCCTCCAACATGCGAACCTTCTTTTCTAGACAGTCCACGAGAGGCTCTTCGTCATCCCCCAGCTAAGAACTCCGGACTCCTCTTCCTCTTTGGGTCAACAGCCCTCCTCTTCGCGGATCGACGAAGCTCAGAGGTGCTGAACCTCATTTTCAATTGGAAGAAGAAGTCTGCGAGGATGGTGGCCCTTGGCAGCAAAGGGCAAGGTCCTATTTAAAGGGACCCTGCACCCACGACCGATTGCAGGGAGGCATGCTCCACATCTTTTGCCAGCCGCATCAGAAAGCACCACGTGTCCAAGCGATGCTTCGAGAATCAGAAGGCCGCTCGGGGGTCATTCCTAGGATAATAATTGCCGGCGCTTTGAATCCGGAGAAATTTCCATCATACGGTGGCAACATTAATGACTCCTTTTTGGAAAAAAAAGACCTTGCGGCATACAAGGCACAAGAAATCATGACTGTACAAATATCGATACACCGCGTGGTCTACGAGGATCGCAATCAAACTTTCCTAATCACCGATCGATGTGGAGTTGATGCATGTTTATCCCAACGGACAGGTTTAGTACCAAAAGGAAGGCGACAATAGCCTAATCAACCGTAGATGGTCTTCGGCAATGGAGTTCTAACCTATTCCGAAGTTCGTCTTCGTTAATTATCAATCAAACGGCCATTCGACCAAGCAGAAGAAGGGCAAGTGAAACTTGTTCAAGCTACGTCTAAAAATACAATACAGCATATGCAAAAGAAGGAAAAGCTACTTCAAAATCTGGAGAAGTTGTCATACAAAAAGCCATTGACAATACAAAAAAAGAAAGAGAGAAAACACATCTAAAGCTACTTGGATTACTCTACATCAACTGGAGGAGACCCAACATTACAAGATTGAAGCAACTCGTCAACCGCGCAGAAAGGACCTCGTCGATTTGGGCTGGGACCGGAGAACCTTCGGCTTGGACTCCCCCAACCTGAACCTCCTCCTGAACTGGAATCAGAGTTGGGGACACCCCCAGATCATCGACTGAGGCAAAGGCCTCTTCTCCCGTGCATGGCGCCTCTTTGGCCTCCTCTTCCCCCTCCTCTTCTTCTTCGGCTACGTTGAAGGGAGGGATGCCAGAAAAATCTGGGTGAGGGAATGTCTCCTTTACCTTGGAAAGTCTGTCATTAAAGCCATGCTGGTAGCCATACAAGGATGCTTCATTCATCTCCTCTTGGAATCGTGCCATAATTGCTTCTTCGGCCCTCCTGGCAGCCTCCTTTGCTGCCTTAGTCAAACTCTTTATCTTTTCCTAATTCTCCTTGGCAGCCTAATCCAAGGAGTCGACTTGTTTTCTGCTCTTCCTCCACCCTGCCCTTTGCTCCGTTATTGTCAGATGGGCACTTTTTAGTTCGCCCTTCAGTTCATGAACCTCATCGTTCACCCGGACAAGACAGTCCTCCATAGACTGCCTCAACTCTTGGGCTACTCTTTTGCAGCCCTGGCAGTATGGAGCTCCTCCTTGAGGCCATGGATGAGGCTGTCAACATTTCCCAAGTCCTCCTCCAAAAAGGTAAGGTCATAGACCAATTGCACTAAAAACATGGGGTCATGGATCGAACAATTCTCAAAACAAAGGAGACGGCAAGGACCATACCTGTTGCAGGGCAGAAAAGGCAGAATCAGACACCCTGCAAAGGTTCCGATTTCAAAAGACTGCCAAGTCATGAGGCAGCAATGTGCTCTTCAGCTCTTACCTAGCTACGACAGGGACCAGCAGTTCCCCTGTAGGTGAAAGCTCCGAAGATTTCGTCGAACGACTTCCGGCTGGGGAAGCCCCATGGGCGAACTCTTCCTCGACTTGCCATGCTTTGCCCCTATCAACTACAGGGATCAAAACGGTGGCACATTCATCGCCTGAGGCGGACTCCCCATTGTGCGAACCGGGGAGGTAGCCACCGATTGAGTTTCGACTGGGCAAGGTCTCGACGGAGCCCCTTCTACGGGTACCGCATCTTCTCCTGAGGTTCCCCGGGAAGATGAAGTGCTTCGGTCCCCCTCAGGACCATCCCTTCGAGCCTTTTTTCGAACCACCGACCTTGTGAGAGAGGCTTGCGCTACCCTCTTCTCAAAAGTCTGACGGAGCCAGCTCACATCGGGCTTCATTCTGCCACCTGCAAGCAGAAGAGTTTCTTTCAGTCGATTGAGCCACAGCAAAACCGAAAGAAAGGGAGAAAAATATCCATCACTATACCTAATACGGAGAATTTGCTAATCCCCGCAAGATGGAGATTTCTCTCCTCCAACAACTCAGAAATCCTCCAACAACTCCCAGATAGGGGCAACTTCTGAATTAATCAGAAGATCGTAATCCGATTGATTAGCTGCCAAGACCTTCTTCCCATCATTGGCGGTTAAACGAGGCTTCTTCCAAACCGTGTCGAAGCCCCATGGATCAAAGGACAGTACGAACACGAAAATAGGTTTCCACCCATGGATGGCACTAGGCATGTCCTTGATGACCTTATGGCCCGGTCGAGGGTCGATCACCCACCATCCGTTGCTATGGAAGTCCCTCTTGAGTATGAAAAGGGCTATGAATAAATTGGTCCTAGGTTCTATGTTTGCAATGCTGCACAGGACCAGAAATCCGCAGATATTCTAGATGCTGTTCGGGGTCAACTGTGCCGGCACCACTTAGTACAGACGGAAGATTTTGATGAAGAAAGGGTGCAGGGGAAATCGAAGGCCAGCCTTCAGATGATCTTCGTATACAGCTAGGCACCCGGGGGGAGCTCACAGGCACCTCGCACAGGCCACCACTTCACTCCGGTGGTCCTTGAGGATGCAGGGAAGGAAGATGGATAAAAGGAACCCTCGGGAAAGCGATAGTGTTCCCGAAGAAGGGCCATCTTCCCTTGAGAAACTGAACTATGGATCGACTCCGGACCTACGACGTCACCGGCCCCCGAGGGCCCAACTTGTTCCCCCTGACTTTCTACAGTTTCTTCCATGATAAAATAATGAAACAAAGAGGCAGAAGGAGATTCTACTTGCAGAATAAACGGTAGTCCAGAACAATGAAAGCTGAGCGAAGAATGAGGGGAGGTTGAAAGAAGCTTCTTTAGCCGGACCTTCTCTCCTTTCCCAGAGAAACCGGGGGTCTCTGAAGTCCCACCATGTTGATTTGACCAAAGGTTACCCAGGGAGGTACCCACCTTTAACTAACTGCCAAGATGAAGCGCATCAATCATCCAACGGACTGGGAGAAGCCACTCCAACCATCCAAATCTCAAATGAAAGATTGGCTTGACCATCACACAACAGGAAAAGGAGAGACGATCCCAGGGCCACTCGCTCTTTTCTTCTCCCCCAACTAGGGAGTGACAGCTGTCCACCACCTGATTTCCAAATCAACCAGTAGTCATGATGGGCATCCCATCAGGATCTCATAATCATCCACTACACTATCCCCTGGGAAGAAAACGATAAGCATTATTACTACTCCTCACTTTTCGAGGCAAACCTTCACTTCGAAAACTGAGAGTAGGGATGCAACTATTGGGGTATCGCGGTCCAAGTACAACCGAACACTAGTTTGGCTGGTCGAAGATGCCGAAGACCTTTTCCCCGAACCACTGACTTCGGACCAGGAAAGGTCAGGCCAACTACAGGCAACCCAAGGCTTCTCATCGACCTACAACATCTGAAGGCCAGATCTTCAAATGATGTCTTCGACTCTGATCGAAGACCAGGCTTCTCATCGACTTCCGAAGACACGCTCTTCGGTTCCTGTCGAAGATACGATCTCCGCCCTAGGCAAATACCACGTCCTCGACTCATGTAGAGGACGGAATCTCCGACCGAGAATCTCCCTAAATAGAGAAATATGAAGATGAGACCACAATCTGGCCCAGATAGACAATAGTAACCAACGGTTACTATCGACTATCTCCATGCCATGATCATGGCGTGCAACTCCAGCTGCAATGCCTCCGTCTGGCCGGAATCGCTCAATGACAATCCACAATCACCAATCATGGAAAGAAATTAACTCTCCGTAATCACCGGGAGAAGAGTGGGGCTGTAGGTCGGAGGCCTCCTTTTTAAATAGCGGTAAGAAGAATTGCTCGAGGGAGGTATGCACACTACATACATGCATACTCTGAATTCAAGAGAGTCTTTCCTCTGCTTCTCGAGAATCTTTCCCATTCTGTGGCTGGGATCAGCCTCTGACTTAGGCATCGGAGTGTCCCCCGCCGGAACGACTCCGGCAAGGGACCTGTTTTGCAGGTGACCCAAGGAGCGGTCCTGTGGTGCAGTAGCTCCGACTGGCCGATATAGGGACTCCACGCCAACAACTACAATGATTCCAGAATTGTAGGGAGAATGATTGTGCATTTGAATTATCCTACAAAAATTTCTTAAACATTTAAAAAGAGTCAGTAAAATACATGCTCCAATGTTTTGTTATCATTAAAATCATTCTAGGGATCAACAATCTCTCCCTTTTTGATGATGAAAAACACTGGCATGGAAAATAAAAATACCTTTACATTTAATTGAATCAGGGTTAATGCTATACATATATCAAATAATTTGAATTATCTGTGCAGATTATGATCTAACTGTATCAAATCTTGATTGAAATATCAGAGCTTAACAAGTTACATATCACAATGTGTTAGAGCAGATAAATTTAAGTATCAGAGCTATCAAAATTAAGTATCAGAGCTATCAAGCATTCAATTGAAGTAAGATAGCTTGAGTATCATTGCTTGAGCTTAAGTATCAAAGCTATATATATGAGAGTTCATTTTGCAATTTAACTTAAGTATTAGAGTTTTTGTGATTTGACAGGAGTATCAATAGTATCAGAGCTATAATAGTATCAAAGCTTTAAAGGTATTAACATAAGTAGCAGAGCACAACTTTAAAAGGTTTAACATAAGTATCAGAACTTAAGTTGGTGCTTAAGTATCAGACAAAAGTATCATAACTTAATATTTTTTAATATTTTTTTAATAAAAGTATCAGAGCTTAATAGTTTTTCATTATTATTACATTTGATCCTTTCTATTTTTTTTTTTATTTTTGTGCTATTTCCATGCTTCACATATTTCTCCCCCTTTTTGTAATTAATCAAAAAGTAACAATCAAAAGACTAACAGAGATAATTGCACATTGATCTGAAAATATATATTTCATTACTTCCAAAAAGTACATCACATATACATCCAAGAAAGTACAGTCAACACATGATACATCAAAATGTGTAACTAAAGATATCATGGTTACTCTCACTACTACTAGAACCTATATCTAAAGTTTCAAAATCATATACTGTAGATCTTCTAATGGGAGGTGAAGGTCCTCTAGAGTTACCTGTCCTAGAAGTTGGTCTAGTTCTACGAGGTGGTCTAGCATGTGGAGGTGGCTATCTAGCTCTAGGAGAAGGCTGTGGAGGTGGCCTAGGTGGCTAACTAGAAGAAGAAGCTCCAAAGCTAGGTCTCACCCCAGTGAATCCAAGTAGAACTGCTCCAAGCTCCATCTCCATCCTATGCATCCCCTACTAAATATCATGTAGAGCAATAGCCTGATGTGTAGCAAAAAAATTAGCTACACCATGGAGTTTGCCAAAATCAGAATGCAGATCTTTAAGATTTGTCCGATAGTCCTCCTGCATCCTCTGGCTCCGCTTAACTATCTCTACTCTCAAAGTGAGCTCTCTTATATCAGTATGGAACTCTTGAAGGCCATGCTCTATTGTCTGACAAAGATTACCAAATATGGAGCTGAATCTGGCTGTCAAAGTCTCTGTGAACTGAGTAAGCTGCTCAAAAGTATAGTGGTCTGAGTAAAACACCAGTAGAAGTAAAAGGTGCTGTAGGAGATGTAGATATGCCTGGTGGAGTCCTCGGACTACTAGGCTGTCCACCCATCCATCCTATGCTTCAGCCTCCTCAACTGACTCATTCTTATCCATGGTATGCTCAACTACAGGTGCCTTAATAAGAATATCCTCATCTGAGTCATCTAAATGTGCTGCCCTCTAACCTGAAGTCTTCCTAGTCCAGACTCCCTCTACTCTATGGTATCCCATCTGTGTAGGGATTTCTCTGAATACTTATTAGTGTGAAGCAGAGGTTGGCTATCCTCTCTAGTCAGATCAATACCAAATCCTGAAATAATAGTCTAAAAGCCATCCCATATGGCAAGCAAGCTCTAGCCTTTCGGGCTACATCCCGAATCTGGGTCATCATGATATATGGTAGATTGAGGACCTCCCCCTCAATCATATATCGCATGAACATCATATCCTTCTCACTAACCCAATCGAATCTGCCAATCCGGAATAAGAATACCTTGCTGATGATATTATGCAATAGTCTCATCTCTAATGACAAAATATTAGCTTGAACATTTGTTATACCTTCAACATTATTCCTTTCAAGCATAGTTCTTAGAGTCTTTTGCCTTTCCTTCAAGTTTAGATAACACTTTCCAGTTCTTGGCATTTGTAGGACTCTACTTAGTCTAGATTCATCTACTGACATCGTTATCCCCTTAACTGTAGAAATGATCTGATTAGCTCCAAGATACAGATTTTCAAAGAAAGTCTTGACTAGACTGGGGTAAGTGGGTATGTCCAGAAAGCAAAAATAGTTCCAGCCCTGACCTTCTATCCAATTTCCAATCCGAAATCCCTGATTTTCAAGAAAAGCAAAATTGATTTTTCTTCCACATGTGACTAGACGGTTGTTTATTAAAATTACTTGCCTTTGAGGAGTTGGCTACTCTTGCTGAGGCTCTTCTTGAGTTTCATGAAGAGTCGGCTCTTCTTCTTGTCTTATTTTGGCTCTCTTTTCTTCTTGGACTGTTCTCGATGCCGCATGCTTGGAAACCTTGGCTACAACCTTTCTAGGTGCTATTGGATCCAAATCTAAGGAAGCAAAGGGAGGATTTGAGTGGTTCCTAAGGTGGAAAGTAGTGTGGTCCCCTAGGGTTTTACTTGAACAGTGAAAAGGAAAGTAAAATGGATTTTTAGTGCAGTCGGCTTATAAGAGTACCTAGCATTCGAGTTGGCTCGACTCTTGCTCGAGTTGGCTCGACTCTTGCTCGAGTTGGCTCGAGCCAAAATACAAAAAAAGGCTCTAAAAACTCAATGAAAAGGTTCCTATCCCTAGAAATACATTAGATAAGGTGGTTGTCAACCTTAGATTGGTGATGAAGGTCTTCTAGATAATCTTTTCTTAATTTATGTCAAAAAATCTAAAAAAAATCACACAGGCCAAATTCTTCTCTAATCATTTAAAATCTATCTTTATTAAGTGACTTAGTAAAGATGTTGTTGGCTAGGCCAGCTCACACCCTCTTGGTTCATCCGGATGGGGGGTCTAGGCCCACGGGGATGTGGGTGCCATTGGTACGGTGAGGCTAGTGCCACTGGTACGGCGAGGCTAGTGCCACGTCAACATCTCTTGGTTGGTGCTGCGGTGCTCGTCTCCAGTGAGCTGACTCGAGGTTTAGTATCCTGGGTTGCTCTTGCGGGGGTCGGAGGAGGGTCCACTCGAGTGCCCCCGGGTTGCTGCGCTTTCTGTTTAAGAGAGATAAACCTGCCTCTTATAATAGGGACGTTCCTTTTGTAAGAATGGTCAGGGGCATCGATCCAACAACTGGTATCAGAGCCAAGATCTCGGGTTCGAGTCTCCATAGGAAGAAAAACTCGATCATTTTGCTGGGGGGGATTGTTGGCTGGGCTAGCTCGCACCCTCTTGGTTCGTTCGGATAGGGGGTCTGAGCCCACGGGGATATGGATGCCACTGGTAAGGCGAGGCTGGTGCCACATCAACATCCCTTGGTTGGTGCTGCGGTGCTCGTCTCCAGCGAGCCAACTTAAGGTTTAATACCCTAGGTTGCTCTTGAGAGGGTCGGCGGAGGGGTTGACTCGAGTGCCCCGGGATTGCTGCCCTACCAGTTTAAGAGAGATAATATGTCTCTTATAATAGGGACGTTCCTTTTGTAAGAATGGTTAGGGGCATCGATCCAACAGATGTTAGCTAACTAATTTTTAGTTAGACCAAATTCAAGTTCAATATCACCATTCTGAACATGATCCCTAATGAAATGATACCTAATTTTAATATGTTTAGTTACAGAATGCTGAATTAGATTCTTTGTTAGATTATATACTTGTATTGTCATATTTGATTGGAATTTTAGTTTGAATAACACCATAGTTGTTGCTTAATCCAAGCACTTGAGCACAACTCCCTATAGCCATATACTCTGCCTCAGTAGTAGATAGTGCCACGGAGTTTTGTTTCTTAATGTGCATGGGATTATATTCAATCCTAGAAATTGACATGTACCACTAGTACTTTTTCTATCAATTTTACATCCACCATAATCAGCATCAGAATAACCAATTAAATTTAATAATGATTGTTTAGAATACCATAGACCTAGATTACTTATTCCTTTAAGATATCTTATAATTCTTTTAAGAGCAAGTATATATGATTCTTTTGGATTAGATTGAAATCTAGCACATATACAAACACTAAACAAGATATCAGGTCAACTAGCTGTTAAATACAACAATGATCCAATCATACCTCGATAAAGCTTTTGATCAACATTGTTTCCATCTTCATCCTTGTAAGTCTACAGGTAGGTTTCATGGGTGTGCCAATTTCTTTGACGACTCCATACCAAACTTCTTAAGAATCCCGTTGATGTACTTAGCTTGGTTGATAAGTATTTCTTCTTTTGTTTGCTTAATTTGAAGTCCAAGGAAGTAGGTCATCTCATCCATTAAGCTCATTTCAATTTCGCCCTGTATAAGCTCGGCAAATTCTCCATACAAGTTTTCATTAGTTGTACCAAAAATTATATCATCTACATAAATCTGTACAACTAATATATCATCTTCTTTTCTTTTAATGAATAGAGTTGTGTCTACACTACCTCTAATAAAATTATTTTCAAGTAAGAATTTACTTAATCTATCATACCATGCTCTAGGTGCTTGTTTTAAACCATACAATGCTTTATTGAGTTTGAAAACATGATTAGGTAAAGCATGGTTTTCAAATCTGAACGGTTGTTCTACAAAAACTTCTTAAAAAATATAGCCATTTAGAAATGCACTTTTCACATCCATTAGAAATAATTTGAAATCCATGTAGCAAGCAAATGAAAGTAATAATCTAATGGCTTCTAATCTTGCTACAGGTGTATAAGTTTCATAAAAATCTATTCCTTCTTCCTGGTTATATCCTTTGGCAACTAATCTAGTTTTATTTCTAATTACATTGCTTTTTTCATCTAATTTATTCTTATATTCCCATTTAGTACCTATAACAGGATGTTCAGAAGGTCTATTTACTAAAGTCCATACAATATTCCTTTTAAATTGATTAAGTTCTTCATGCATGGCCATCATCCAATTTGGGTCATTTTTGGCCTCTATTATGTAATTTGGTTCTATTTATGAGACAAATGCAAGATAATCATGTGCATCTCTATATGAGAATATAGTTCTAACTCTTTGTATGGGATCACCTATAATTAACTCTTTAGGATGGTGATGTACATGCCTCCATTCCTTAGGTAAATCACCATGCTCTTTGCTTACCATTTCATCTCCTTCTTCTACTTGTTTGTCCTTTAGGCTCATATCCTTCATTGCTTTATCAATTATACCTGCATCATTATCAATGCACTCTTTTTTACTAGAAGGTGAGAAGTTAGTTTCCATCAAATATCACATGAATAGACTCTTCAATAGTTAATGTTCTTTCATTGAAAACTCTATATGCTTTGCTGGAAGTTGAATAACCAAAAATATTCATTCATCAGATTTAGCATCAAATATTTCAAGATTATCCTTTTCATTATTTAATACAAAGTATTTATATCCAAAAATATGAAAGTAATGTATACTTGGTTTTCTATCATTCTAAAGTTTATAGGGGGTTTTCTTTAAAATTGGTCTTATCAAAACACGGTTCAGTATATAACATGCAGTGTTCACAGCTTCTGTCCAAAAGTATCTTGGAAGATTGCCTTCACATAACATAGTTCGGGCCATCTCTTCTAATGTTCTATTTTTCTTCTCCACAACTCTATTTTGTTATGGTGTTCTAGGGGCTAAAAATTGTGATCAATGCCATGTTCTATGCAAAATTCTTCAAAATATTAATTTTCAAATTCAGTACCATGATCACTTCTAATTGAAACAATTAAAAGATTTTTCTGATTTAAAACTTTCTTGTAAATTTTTGAAATACTTTGAAAGCTTCATCTTTTTGTGCAAGAAATAAGACCCATGTGAATCTTGAAAAATCATCTACTATCACAAGTCCCTATTTCATACCTCCTAGGCTTGTGGTCCTAGTTGGTCCAAATAAGTTCATATGTAGTAGCTCTAAAGGTCTTGAAGTTGAAATAATGTTTTTTGATTTAAAACTCTCCCTAGTTTGTTTACCAAATTGGCATGCATCACACACATGATTAAGATCAACTTTAAATTTAAATAAACCTTTAACTAAGTCTTTAGAAATCAATTTGGCTAAAGTATGCATGCTAGCATGACCTAATTTTCGATGCCAAAGTAAACTAGATTCCTTGGTTTTAGCATTCATTGCCACTAGACTTGTACTACTGGACATAGCTAGATCATTCAAGTCTACTATGTAAATATTTCCAAGTCTATGACCAACAAATTTAGTACTAGAATCAAGAAAGCTAGTTACTATACACATTGAAGATTCAAAACAACTTTGAAGCTCTTATCACATAGTTGACTTATGCTTAATAAATTATGCTTCAACTTGTCTACTAGCAATACATTTCAATAAAAGTGATAGGGGTGATTTTGATTTTACCAATGCCAATAATTTTTTCCTTACCGTTGTCGCCAAATGTTACCATTTCTCCATCTTTCATTTCAAGGGTGATGAATTGTTCCTTGTCACCCGTCATATGTCTTGAATAGCTACTATTCAGATACTATCTTTTCTTTGAATTCTGGACTGCAAGACATTCCTACAAAACAGTCAAGTAATATTTTTAGGTATCCAAGCTTTCTTGGATCCTTGAAGGTTAGTAAAAGTGGTTCCTTTAGGAACCCAAATCTTTTTCACTTTATTTTAATATTTCTTTCTTAAATTGCGTAAAAAAGATTTGTGTCCAACCCCATTACAAGGATAGCAAACTACTTTTGGCTTTAGAAAAGATGTAAATGTTGAAACTCTTGATGCAAAAGGTTTTGGAGCTGAAAACTTCAATACAAAAGATTTTGAAGCTGAAAACTTATTTGCATTCAATGAATTGTATCCAATTCTAGCTCTGTTATTTGATTCCCTTTGATTTTTCAAAATCATCTCAAGCTTATTTAAACTTAAAGTCAATTTGTCAACTAAGAGCTTGAGTCGACTCATTTCATTTTGCAAGCTCTAGTTCTTTTCAAAGCATTCATCTTTTTCAACTTGCAAAACTTTATATTTTTCAGAAACACAGCTTAATTATTTTTGCAAAAGTTTGTTCTTTTCAGAAATTTCATTCTTCTCATTCATTAAAACATCATTGTTATTTTTCAAGGTTTTAACTTTTAAGCCAACCTTTTTATATTCAGATAGGAGTTCATAAAATGCAATATGTAACTCTTCATAAATAAATTCATCATTGGGTTTAGTAGATGTTACCTCATCTTCTAGACCCATCAAACATATGTTTACAGTTTTGGATGTCTCTTCTTCTTCATTTGATGTGGATTCATCGATATTGCTCTATGTTGCTATCATAGCTTTCTTCTCTTTCTTCTTGTATTCTTTCTTCAATGTAGGACACTCAGAATGGTAGTGCCCTGGCTTCTTGCATTCATAGCACATTGGTTGTTGCTCCTTATCTCTTTCTTTATCTTTTTCCTTTTCTTTGCTATGTTCCCCCTTTCTAAAGTGTTTCCTTCAGTACCTTGACTTTTTCTTGTCCATAATTTTCTAAATCTCCTCATAACTAAAGCAATGTCATCATCTTCAAGTTCTTCATCAAGGAGGGACTTTTTTCTTCTTTCTCTTCTTCTTCTGCTTCTTGAATTCAGTTGTAGCTTTGAAAGCTATTGATTTCTTTTTTTTAATGTCATCTTCACTTCGGTGCTGCATGGTTAATTCATGCGTAATTAGGGAACCAAGAAGCTCATCCAAAGGAAGTGTGTTCAAGTCCTTGGCCTCTTGAATTGCGGTGACCTTGGGATCCCATTTGTCCAATAATGATCTAAGAATCTTTTGCAAAAGGTTCGCATTTGAATACACCCTACCAAGACTTTTTAAATCATTAATAATATCTGTAAATCTTGAAAACATGGCAGATATTGTTTCATTCGGTTCATTTTTAAATAGTTCATAATTATGCACAAGAATATTTATTTTGGAGGTTTTAACTTGAGAAGTGCCTTCATGGGTAACTTCAAGTTTATCCCAAATTTTTTTTGTCAAAATATAAGTGAAAATCTGGTTAAACTCATTAGCGTCCAAAGCACAATATAAAAGGTTCATTGCTTTGGCATTTAGTTCTCCAATTTTCATGTCATATTCATCCCATTCATCTTCCAGTTTTGGGATGTCTATGCCATCAACCCTTTTAATGGATGTGTGAGGTTTCTTTAAAATCACTTTCCATAATTGAAAATCCATTGCTTGAATATAAATCTTCATTCTTGCTTTCAAGTATATATAATTAGTGCCGGTGAAAAGTGGAGGTCTATTGGTAGATTGGCCTTCGCCAAAGAGGTGCTCATTTAGCTTACCATTAATCTTTTCTCCTACTTTTTAAACTAGAGTCACAGAGACATGGCTCTGATACCACTTGTTGCCTAGTTGGCTAACCCAAGAGGAGGGGTGAATTGGGTTTGAGAATCTTTTAAACAAGTATGTGCCCTTTTTTGAAATCATAGTGTGGTGAGTGTAGTGTGCCAAGAATTATGTGGGGAAGCAAGTAAGTAAAGATTAGAACAATCACAAACACCAAAAATTTTATGGTGGTTCGGAGCAACCCAGCTCCTACGTCCACTACCCAAAGTACCACTTAGGATTTTCACTATATTCACAACGGAATATAGCCAGTTTGTTTTACACCAGGCTCACAAACCGAAACCCAATACAATGTTAGTTTTTCTGGGCTCACTAACAATCCAAACTTGATTTTCAAGGCTCACCAAAAACCTAAAACACTTCACAAGTTACAGCCCTGCTGTACTTGGAACAACTCAAAACAGAGTTACAAAGGAAGCAACACTAAAGATAAATCAAACTTCGTCGGATGGTTGCAGTTGAAGATCTTTATGAAGCCTTCTTAATTGCTTCTTCAATACTCTTTAAGAATTTCAAACTTTTCCAATGATTGACTCAAGAAATTGATTGGAAGTTGGTGAAGACTTGATTTCTTGCTTGAATACTCTTTGGAATATTCAATACCCTCATTAAAGTTGTTCAAGACTTGTTCAAATCCATCATTGATAGTCTTTTGAATAGAACCCAAGTAAATATGACCGTTGGAATGCCTTGGGAGTAGAAAACTAGCCGTTAGAAGCTTTTAAAACCAAGAAATTCAAATTCTAGACTGGGATTCGAGTTGGCTTAGATTCGAGTCCTCTCTAATGCTCAGATAGGTAAAAACTAAACTCTGGTCAAGTCGACTCTCTTCAATCGAGTCGGCTCGGATGACTGGTCTCTCAGAACTGAATTTTACTCACTCTGAAGGAGTCGGCTTATTGTCATTGAGTCGGCTCTGGTTTCTTAAAACTGATTTTCACTCTAGCTCTAGTTTCATTGAGTCGGCTTGGTTGACTGCGTATCAGAAATCCTTGTGCCATGCCAAAATAATGTATCAGCTCTATTCCTTAAGTCGGCTTGAGTGGTCTTTGTCCAAAAGCTTTCAAACTTCTTCAAACTTCTTCCAACATCTTCCAAACAACTTCAAACTTCTTCTAAACTTGATCTAAGTAATTTAAACTTAAAAATTATATAGAATTGGCCCCTTTTTCAGGAATACATAAACAAATTTTCTTTGGACACTTCAATACATGGAACTTTTTCTATGATAAACTTGATACACTACAATAATTTCATAATTGTAGGGAGAATGATTGTGCATTTGAATCATCCTACAAAAACTTCTTAAATATTTGAAAATAGTTAGTATCAAATACATGATCTAATATTTTGTTATCATCAAAATCATTCCAGGGGTCAATTGATGGGGATCTTGGAGTAGCATTGATCTTGGAGCAGCATTGATCTCGGAGCAGCCCTGATCCTGGAGCAACACGGATTTCAGAGCAGCAAATAAATTTTAATTTGAAGAATATTTATTTAGGATTTATCTTTTATTTGAAATTTGAATTAGGATTTGGTTGGTTTGGATTGAGATATGAATAGGCTTATCTTATCCTATCTTGTATTTGAATTTGAATCATCTCTATCTTGTATTCAAATTCAAATGAGGGTTGGACAGGTTTATAAATACCACCCTCAGTCCTTTGTAAAAAAATAGTTTATGGAGAAAAAAAAATTTGAGTTTTTAGAAGAGTGATTCTTCTTGCCTTCGCCTTCGGGCATGGACGTGAGGCCCTAGTTATCCCCATTCCCAACCCATTTTCTTTAACCCCTTATGACCTTTGAGATTCAACCTAGCACCTTTAAGTATCGAGGAAGGTGTAATGCTTTAGAGGTGAGATGTCTCTTCATTAGGGTGAGTCCCAAAGTCCATGAGATTCAAATCCCTGTCTTCCATCCCCACTATTCCTTCATCATTCCTAAAAAAAATTCAAAAAAAAAATGGTACCCTAATCTAGGTGACTTCTAGGCTCACCAATGGTCTACCGATCTGTCCCACATCAATTTTGGTATCAGAACCCAAATTGATTAGGGTATTGCCATCTTTCTTCCTTCCCCAATCCCACCATTCTTTCTCTTCTCCGTCCTTGTTCCACAGCCGTCCTGTTTGGCCACCACCAAGCCAGATCCACCACTCCACTGTCCCCAACGTCTCCGCCCCCTCCCTGATGACGTGACTACCACCGTCGCGACCCAACTGCCCCTACTACCATCACCCAATCATAGATCCTGTCCTTGTCCTTGCACCACGGAATCACCTACCACCGCTTAATCCCCTGGTGGTAGAGCCCTCTATCTTTAAACCCTCCTTCCCTCCCCTCCGATCGTGGTGCCGGCGATCGACGCCCCCTTCTCCCCTTCCTCCTATGTCGACCAACGCCGCAATCATTGGCGATCACACCAGCGTCCGCATCGTCGTCATCGGCGACCCTGGCACAGGTAAGTCCAGTCTCATCATCTCCGTAGCCACTGAGACCTCCCCCGAGAATGTCCTCCACATCCTGCCCCCTACCTGCCTTCCAGCCGACTACTACCCCGATCATGTCCCAGTCACCAACATTGACACCTCCTCCAGCCCGGAGAACAAGACCAAGCTGATCAGCAAGTGCCAGATGGCTGACGTGATCGTGCTCACCTACGCCTGTGACCGACCCTCCACCCATGATCGCCTCGGCACCTACTGGCTTTCTAAGCTCCGCCGCCTTGAGGTTAAGGTGCCCGTGATCGTCGTTGGCTGCAAGCTGGATCTGCAGGACAAGCAGCAGATGAGCTTGGAGCAGGTCATGTCGCCGATCATGCAGTAGTTTCGGGAGATCGAGACTTGCATCGAATGCTCCACCCTCAGGCAGATTCAGGTTCCTGAGGTTTTCTGTTATGCTGAGAAGGCAGTGCTTCATCCTACTGCCCCACTTTTTGATCAAGAGATGCAATCATTGAAGCCTCGATGTGTGAGGGCTTTGAAACGGATATTCATTCTTTGTGACCATGATAAAGACGGAGCTCTCAGTGATGCTAAGTTGAATGAATTTCAGGTTAAATGTCTTAACTCTCCTCTCCAGCCTTCTAAAATTATGGGTGTCAAGAAAGTTGGCCGGAAGAAGAGAGCAAAACCTATCGCCACCGGCGAACGCCCACCAGACTGCCTTCCGAAGACTCCCCTGTTCCACCTAGCATCGGACTAGGAGAAGTCCCCGCTCGAACGTGAATGCACCGCATGTTTGTCAAAGCAATAGCCCTCCCTATTGCCGACTTCAACGATGCACCGATCCTCAAGGCTGCCCAGATTTCAATGTTGCACAATTTTCAGCACTGAATGATTCTCGGAGTTGAACAAATCTCAGAGCAGTGCCCCTTTGATTGATTAGATTTGGTTTCACCAACTTCCCCCTGATCCTGACTTGATGGAGTCGAGTTCTCCTCACTTCTGGGGAATGATGGGGATCTCAGAGCAGCACTGATCTCGAAGCAGTATTGATCCCGGAGCAGCCGTGATCCTGGAGCAGCACGGATTCTGGAGCAGCAAATAAATTTTAATTTGAAGAATATTTATTTAGGATTTATCTTTTATTTGAAATTTGAATTAGGATCTGGTTGGTTAGGATTGAGATATGGATAGGCTTATCTTATCCTATCTTGTATTTGAATTTGAATCATCTCTATCTTGTATTCAAATTTAAATAAGGGTTAGACAGGTCTATAAATACCACCCTCAGTCCTTTGTAAAAAAATAGTTTTTGGAGAAAAAAAATTGAGTTTTTAGAAGAGTGATTCTTCTTGCCTTCGCCTTCGGGAATGGACGTGAGGCCCTAGTTATCCCCCTTCCCAACCCATTTTGTTTAACCCCTCATGACCTTTGAGATTCAACCTAGCGCCTCCAAGTATCGAGGAGGGTATAATGCCTTAGAGGTGAGAGGTCTCTTCGTTAGGGTGAGTCCCAAAGTCCAATTGATTCAAATCCCTGTCTTCCATCCCCACTATTCCTTCGCCATCCCTAAAAAAAATTCAAAAAAAAATGGTACCCTAATCTAGGTGCGACTTTTAGTCTCACCAATGGTCAACCATCTGTCCCACATCATCAATATCTATACATTTAGGTTCTACTTGAGATACAAAAGTAAGATAATCAGATTCATTTCTAAAAGAAGATCGAGTTCTTATCCTTTTTGATGGATCACTTATGATTAATTCCTTAGGATGTCCATGAACATACCTCAACTCCTTAGGCAAGTCCTTGTGCTTTGGTGAAGATCTTGAAATTTTTTCTTTATCCTTCTTGCTTTGATCTTCTTCATTCTCTTTGGAAGGAGGATCATTCAACGTCAGCTTCTCAAGTCTTTGAATACCTACATCATCATCTGAAATATCCTCTTTTCTAGAGGGCTTATTAGTGGACTAATCAAATACAACATGCATGGACTCTTCTACAACAAGTGTTCTTTTATTGAATACCCTGTATGCCTTGCAAGATTTTGAGTATCCTAAGAAGATACCTTCATCTGACTTGGCATCAAATTTGCTTAATTTATCTTTTCCATTGTTTAATATGAAACACTAGCATCCAAACACACGAAAATACTTAATGGTAGTTTTTCTTTATTTTTAAAGTTCATATAGAGTTTTCTTTAAAATCGATCAGATTAAAACTTGGTTTAAAATGTAACAGGTAGTGTTGATTGCTTCAGCTCAAAAATATCTAAGGAGGTCATTTTTACAAAGCATAGTGCATGCCATTTCTTCTAAAATTCTATTTTTTTTCTACTATCCCATTTTGTTGAGGTGTCCTAGGTGCAGAAAAATTGTGTTCAATACCTTTTTCCTTGTAAAATTTTTAAAATACTGATTTTCAAATTCGGTTCCATGATCACTTCGAATGCAAATAATAGATATACCTTTTTTATTTAAAACTTTTCTATAAAACTTTGTAAAAGCAGAGAGATTCATCTTTATGAGCTAAGAACAAAATCCAAGTAAAATGAAAGAAATCATCAACTATAACTAAACCATATCTCTTGCCTCCTAGGCTTGTGGTCCTAGTTGGCCCAAAGAGATCCAAATGGAGTAGTTCAAGAGGCCTAATAGTTGAAACAATTCCCTTAGATTTAAAAGAGGTCATTTGTTTTCCATATTGGCAAGCATCATAAATCTTGTCTTTTTCAAATCTAAGCTTTGGCAAATCTTTGACTAAATCATTTTGATGTGGCAACATCTGTTGACATGGAGTTCGACGTGGCAATATCCACTTACGTGGAGCCTACATAGCCACCAGCCAACAATCACATGGCGGGGCCTACCACCTGGATGCGGCCCCTAGGTGGAAGGCCGAGGCGAGCCCCCTACCGAGGTCAGCTCTCAGCCAGGGTCGAGCTCAAGGAGTGAGCCCTCCGTCTGAGGTCAGCTCCCAGCCGGGATCATGCTCATACTACTGGAGTCAGCACCCTTGCCCAGGTCAGCTCCCAGCCAGGGTTGAGCTTAAGGAGTGAGACCCCATCTAAGGTCAGCTCCCGACCAGGATCGTGCTTATACTGCTAAAGTCAGGCCCCATGCTGAGGTCAGCTCCTAGTCGGGGTTGAGCTCAAAAGCAATCCCTCCGTCCGAGGCTAGCTCCCAGTTGGGATTGAGCTCACGAGTGAGCCCTCCATCTAAGGTTAGCTCCAGATCAGGGTCGAGCTCATGCTACCAAAGCAGTACCCTCTCACGAGATCCTTCCATGCCATGCAAAGGCTAGAGTTCCCACTAGCAGCAGAAGAGGGAAGATATGCGAGAATTCAAACCGTGATCCCTGTCCACTTGCAGTCCCAGAGAAGTGGTGCACACCTAGCCACCAGTGCCAGTTCTGCAACACACCGCCTGCATGCTCTGAACAAGATAAGCCTTGTCAGACCTGGGGTCCAGCCATACACCACCACGTCCACCCCCATACGGTCGGGGGATGCTGGCTCGCACGGTGCTAGACCCAGAATTCCCCTAGAAGGAGAATCCTGTCCAAGTCATGGGCCCTGCAATTCCTAGACGGTCTCTCCATAAATGAAAAGATCCTATCATGGCACGAGGCTCAGCGGCCCAACGCCTGCCCCTCATAAGCAAAACAACACCCCCAACAAAGAGGGGGGCTGAAAGGCACAAGGTAAGAAAAGTAAAAGGCAGACACAAGAGGAGCGGGAAGAAAGGAGAGTGAGCAAGCCCCCTGAGAGCTCAGCGGCCAAGGAGTTGGCCGGAGAACCTCCCTGCTCCCCGCTCTCCATTCCTCACTTTTGCCGTTTAGGCATCGTTATCCTATTCTTTATATTATTTGAATATATTTATCATGTCATCCCTTTAGGCAAGGGAGTCCCCCAAGCTCTCCATCTCAGAGGTTTTCTGTTTCCCTCGATCATCCCACTGACTTGATCGTCGGAGTGTCTTCACCGGAATCCCCGGCTTGGGTCTCCTCTATTTTGTAGGCCAAGCGAGCTGAAGGGCCAACACCCCCGGAGGGGGAGAGCACTCTCGATGGGAGGAGGAGGCACCCGATGCGGTGGTGACATATGGTGCAGACACTGACAATGGTCTTCACTCACTATAGATCGACTCCTGATGCAGCACATCCAACCCCGACTTGCAGGACAATTTTATCTTGTTAGAATAATACAAGCAAGACAACTACCAGGACAACTACCAGTCAACTACCAGAGCAACTAACAATCAACTACCATCAAAAGACTACCAAGCAACTACCTCTCAACTTCTCTTGGGATTACTACATCATCATGCCACTTCACCAAGCTTAGAGGGTGCCACATCATCATCCACATCATCAAGCAACACTACCTAATGGGATTGCCACCACATGTACCACCTCACCCATTGAAGTGGGCGACCAAGAAGGAGTCAAATTCAAATTTGGGTGACCAAACTAAACCTCCACCTCATGTAACCACTTCCCCCCATATCTCTCCAACCATCCCATGTATCTCTCAACTATCCCATGTATCTCTCAACTATCCCATGTATCTCTCAACCATCCCATGTATCTCTCCTATCTTTTAAATTTTAAACAAAGGGCTTGGTAGCTTATAAAAGGAGATCCAATGCCCCATTGTATGGAGTTGATTTTTTTTGGAAAAAAATGAAATGAAGAAGAAGGTCTTTGTCTTGCCATTATTTGAGTGTTTGTGTTGTTCTCTTATAGCTTTAGATAAAGTTCTAGTTTGAAGTTTGAGAAGCATTTCTTCTTTGGGCGTACAACTTCCATCTAGTTTCAAGTGTCGATTCCATTTCCAAGAAGAAGACATCAAGGAGACATCCTTCCATGGATCCCATCTTCCCCAACAAGAGTTTCCCGAGCCTCCATAAGAAGAACAATTCTTATGATCTCCTCTTTTCCTTTGTGTTTTGATCTTTTCAAATATTCCATTTCTAATCCTTTCCTTGCAAGGTTCTCTTTAATCCGGAGTTCTAGAGCTCATCGTCTTGCCAACGGAGCATGAATGGATGGGGCGTATTTCCTCGGAACGATCATCTTCTCATCCAGGATTGGTTTATTCGAATGTTATTACGGGTCTATCACTTCAAAAAGAGAGCTCATCATTGGTAACAAATCTTCCTCATCTCTTTATTTCTGATCTATTGAAGGTTAACCTCTAGGTTCTTAATCCTTTAGCCTTAGATTAATCTTCTTTTAGGACAATCTGGTTATTATTGTGGCATATGTTTAAGAATTACCAAATCTTTCTCTAGGTCTTGCTTGAGTCTCTTAGATTGAAAGCTAGTTCATGTGTTTAGGTTTTCATTGCTCAACTTTTAACTCGTCCTCAATAGAAAGCATTTTCATGCCTCATCATTTTGGTATCAGAGCATGGTTGGATTAGGGTAGGATTTGCATAGATACTGAAATTCATTGTTTGCTGGAATTCTGCACATAGAGTTTTAATATCTTGCATAGCCTGTTAAGTGTTTGCATGATTGCATATTAAATACCAAGGTGAAATCAGGTTATCCTACTATAAAGGGGAATCCTTATAGTGTAAGGTTGTCCTATCTTGGTCATTACCATTGTTAGCATAGATTAATTTCTCAATTGTCTTACTTGCTGGAATTTTCTGAATCTGTGCGTATTTGGTCTGATAAATGAATTATTTTTCTCAGCATATAACTCAGAATTTAGTGATTCTTATTTTGTTAGATCCGTTATAATTGATAGAAGTTTACATAAGTTTTTTAGAATTTTTAGTTAATTATAGAATTTTCGATCTGTGATTTAGTACTGTTCTGTCTAAAATTTCAGTAGAGTTAATTTTCAGCATGGTTGTGTGCATTCATCTTAACTCAATTAAGGGCACCAATATGACATGGGGGCAGGATTGTAGTGCGGGCACCAGACTCAGAAGAAGACTTTAGGGCTCCATCTGGATCTCTGATTGACCTTGCCCGAAGAATTAGGGTTTTCTGGTTTTGTAATAAGGGTTGACTTGGTCAACTCAATTTTAGTCTTGAGTCTGTATTTCCCTGTAATTTCAATTTTGTTGAGTCATGTTGACTCAGTACAAGTCCTAGTAGTGGTCTAGGTCTTCTCCAGGTTGGTGCCACTTTTTTTTCAGTCAAGTCAAGGTCCAAGGTGCCACATTTTCTCCCAAGCCCAAGCAAGTGGGCGCCACACTCCCAGCCACACACCAGAGTCCAGGAGGCGCCACATCTCCATCCCAGTGTCTTGGTCCCCACACCCAAGGGAGCAAGAATTTTTCTTAAAGCCAAAATCAAGGAGGCGCCCCATATATACCTTAAAAGGCCAAGCTAAAGGAGGAAAGAGGCATTTCTTGGGGAGCACTTCAAGGGGGCGCCCAATCCATGCCTAAAAAGACCAAAGCAAAGTTGGGAAGAGCCATGACTTGGGGAGAAAGAAAAGGAGGTGTCCAAAAGAGTTGAGCCATGGAAGGAAAAAAAATTTCTTGAAGAGCAAGGCTAGGAGGTGCCACCTACTTACCATTTGGAGCCACCAATCAACACTTATGGAAGCTCTTGGCCGGCCATATGAGAAGGATTTGATTCTACAAGCCTAATTTGAAGATCCATCCTATTAGTCCCACATGGGAAGATGTAAAACCCTGACCTCTTGTAAAGACCTATAAAATAAACCCCTCTTGTAAGTTTTAGAAAACAACTGATGAATGAATTCAATTTATGTGTGAGAAAACTTTGTGTTTCTCTCTTCCGCACTTGCATCCAGGTGTTGAGCTCCGTGAGGGAGTAAATCTGGGTTTCCCAGGAACCTTGAGGAGGTGTGAGATCTCCAACCCCAAAACCCTAGGTTAGCCACTTCACTTCCAAACCCTAGCCGCCCATCATCCTCTTCATTCCACCAAACCCTAGCCTATCCCATCTCTCACGGCCCCTCTCTCCAAGTAGAGGCTGACCACCAGCATCCAGGTCCAGTTCGGCTACTTCGAAGACAGAGCAAATCCCAGAGGAAGTCAGATCAGCATTCCAAGAGAATCAGGATTTCAGCAACATCAGCTTTCAAGTTCTACTATATGGTAAATCCTTCCTTGAGTATCTGGTTCCATAACTTGTTCTTCTTCTTTCCCAGATCTTGAGTTCAGAAGAAGCCAACTCTGCCAAAGGGCCAGTATTGGAGGATCCATTGCGAAGATATCTGAATCCCGGGATCCAACAATCTGCTCAAGAGAGTCCTTCCACTAAACTCTGTGAAGATCACTGCCTGGTCTGTAACCCTTCTCTTCTCTTTACTTCTGTCCTGTTGAAAGTTCAGAGCGAAACCCTAGGTCTGGGAGTTTCTCAACCCCCAGCGATCCTTTACTTCTGAACTACTCTGATAACCTAGTTTCTTTAAATTGTGCTTTCAATTATTACATAGTTTCTTTCAATTTAGTTTAACTTTCCTTTGAGTCAAAGCCAACTTCTGAAAATATATATTAAAAAAAAGGAATTAGTCTTAATTTACTTCCGCATCGCATCATCTCTTTTGTTCTGCATCAGATTGATCACCTGTCCTTAGCCCAAGAACAACAACCCTCATTGTGCATCGAACCCGATCCCCTAATTAAAATTGAGTAGAACCTTATTTGCCCTAGTGGGTTAGGGACATCAATTGGTCGAGTCCTGGTTAGTGTCAAGTCACTGTGTCAACTAGTCTTGTGTGTGCCCTATTACTTGGTGACTAGGATTGGAACTAAGGGCTTGGGTGCTGATCCGTCTACCGGGCCAATTCCACCAGGCCTAGGTAGGCCAAAGAAGGGATCTCACACTCCCCTTTTTCTGACACCAAGCCAAGTGTAGAGTTACTACAATCTAGTTTGCCACCTTGATTAGGCGACTAGTTTGGGACTCTAGGTCTAGTTCAAGTCAATTGGGACAAGCTTGTACAACCAATTCTTCACCTATTATTTGAAGCTGGTGTCAAGGATCGAGGTTAAGTGGTTAAGCCTAAGCGGTTCTTGTGGTTTTTAATTAGGTCCCAGCGAGAGCTGGGAAAACCTCCCACAGACCCCCCTCTTGACTGGCCAGTGGAAAAGAGTAGTTGTTGGTTTGATTGTACCTAGCCAACTCAGTTTATTTGAGCTAACAGGTCTAGAAAATCTTAGCCCGAGTTCGAGTCCACTTGCATGCATGACAACTAGAGCAGGGACATCATATTCACCAGCCCAAGCCCAGTCAAGTGTAGCCATGGACCAAAATCTTGGAAATCTGATTAAAGCCTTGAATGATCAAGTGGCCCAACTAAACAAAAATTTGACTGAGCAATTGGCCCAAACCAACCAGAACGTGGCCCAGACCAACCAGAGCATGAATGATCAGTTAGCCCACATCACGACTAGGTTGGATCAATTAGAATGTAGAACACCTGGAGGAAACTATGAAGTCCAGAATGAACCCGAACCTGATCTTGAACCTGAGTTTGAAACACCAGTCAACCCTAGAAGGGTCCCATGCCAAAACCATTTCCATGAGCCCAACCCTAGGAGACCTCAGCAAGACCATTTCTGTTAACCAAATCCTAGGGGGCCCAATCATGGGCAAGCCCATGAACCCAATCCAAGGAGACTCTATCTTGAGCCCACTTATGAACCAAATGTCAGGAGACCCACTCCAATTCAGTTAGACCAAGATGATCAAGCCATAAAAATGTTAGGTTGGAAGCACCCACATTTGATGGAATCTTAAATCCCAAAATTTACATCGATTGGGAAGGAGAGATGGACCAGTACTTTGACTGGTATGACATGACTGAGGTGTCCACCCAAGAGGGGCCCACCTCGGCCGAAACTGGCGGCCCCTTACTCCCTCACCAGGTGGCACCAGGAGATGGGTCCACCTCTGCCGAGGTCGAGCTGCGCCCTCTTGCTCCTTCGCCAGGTGGCATCCAGAGACGAGTCAGCTCGGCCAATGTCGAGCACCTCTCTTCCGCTCCGCTAGGTGTCCACCCAGGAGGGGTCCACCTCGGTCGAAGCTGGCGGCCCCTCGCTCCCTCGCCAGGTGGCACCCGGAGATGGGTCCACCTCTGTCGAGGTCAAGCCGGGCCCTCCTGCTCCTTCGCTAGGTGGCACTCGGAGATGGGTCCACCTCGGTCGATGTCGAGCACCTCTCTACCGTCCTGCCAGATGTCCACCCAGGAGGGGTCCACCTCGGTCAAAGCTGGCGGCCCGTCGCTCCCTCACCAGGTGGCACCCGGAGACGGGTCCACCTCTGCTGAGGTCTAGCCGGGCCCTCCTGCTCCTTCGCCAGGTGGCATCCAGAGATGGATCCACCTCGGTCGAAGTCGAGCACCTCTCTGCCGCTCCGCCAGGTGTCCACCCAGGACGGGTCCACCTCGGTCGAAGCTGGTGGCCCCTCGCTCCCTCGCCAGGTAGCATCCGGAGATGGATCCACCTCTACCGAAGTCGAGCCGGGCCCTCATACACCTTTGCCAGGTAGCATCCGGAGACGGATCCACCTCGGTCGAAGTCGAGCACCTCTCTACCGCTCCACCAGGTGTCCACCCAGGAGGGGTCTACCTCAGCCGAAGCTGGCGGCCCCTCGCTCCCTCGCTAGGTGGCGCTCGGAGACGGGTCCACCTCTACTGAGGTCGAGCCGGGCCCTCCTGCTCCATCGCCAGGTGGCATCCGGAGATGGATCCACCTCGGTCGAAGTCGAGCACCTCTCTGCCGCTCCGCTTGGTGTCCACCCAGGAGGGGTCCACCTCGGTCGAAGCTGGCGGCCCCTCGATCCCTCGCCAGGTGGCACCTGGAGACGGGTCCACCTCTGTCGAGGTCGAGCCGGGCCCTCCTACACCTTCGCCAGGTAGCATCCGGAGACGGATCCACCTCGGTCGAAGTCGAGCACCTCTCTGCCACTTCGCCAGGTGTCTACCCAGGAGGGGTCCACCTCGATCGAAGCTGGCGGCCCCTCGCTCCCTCGCCAGGTGGTGCCCGGAGATGGGTCCACCTCTACCGAGGTCGAGCTGGGCCCTCCTGCTCCTTTGCCAGGTGGCATCTGAAGACGGATCCACCTCGGTCGAAGTCGAGCACCTCTCTATCGCTCCGCCAGGTGTCCACCCAGGAGGGATCCACCTCGACCAAAGCTGGCGACCCCTCGCTCCCTCACCAGGTGGCGCCCAGAGATGGGTCCACCTCTGTCGAGGTCGAGCTGGGCCCTCCTGCCCCTTCACCAGGTGGCATCCGAAGACGGGTCTACCTCGATCGAAGTCGAGCACCTCTCTGTCGTTTCGCCAGGTGTCCACCCATGAGGGGTCCACCTCGATCGAAGCTGGTGGCCCCTCGCTCCCTCGCCAGCTGGCACCCGGAGACGGGTCCACCTCTGCCGAGGTCGAGCCAGGCCCTCCTGCTCCTTCGCCAGGTGGCACCCAGAGATGGGTCCACCTCAACCGAAGTCGAGCCTTTCTCCGCTCCTCCACCAGGTGGCGCCCCCTGATGGGTCCACCTTGGCCGAGGTCAGCCCTACTCAACGAAGCCTCGGGAAAGTAGGGGAGCGGGTTTCAGGATCGCCACTCGGGCTGCGCACGCCGTGCCCCGTAGGGGATGCCAGTACGGTCTGCAGTGATACACGAAACCTCATTTACACCATTCGGATGGGCCCCGCAATCGAGAAGTAGAATCCTTGCGGGCAGGAGCCCAAAATGGCTTGGCGCTCATCGTCAACGCCTCGAAAGGAGAGCTCCCACACTCGGCCCAAAGCCTCGCCAGTATCCTCCCCCCTTCCTCGTGACACACGAGGGGCGAGGTAGTTCGGCCACTGAGTTCCCAGGCCCGAAGAGGAAAGGAAGGGGGGAGAAAGACGAGAAGTGGGAGGGAGCCCCTGAGAGGAAGGGGGCTGGAGGCAATGTGATGATATAAAAAGGATGGTAAAAATGGGCAGGGAGGTAAGTGAAAAAGAGGATAAACATACCAAGAGAACGATCCTGGGAGTCTTCAAGGAATCCTGAGGCGTGAGCTCGATGAACTCAGCGCAGGGAGCTGGGCATCAACTCCACTCTTCCCCACACTTCTTTCATTAACATCTCTTCTAAGCACGGGACTCCTTCGGGAACCCGCCTTAGGGGATCTGTTCCATCTCGCCACTCTCTAACTTGACCGTCGGAGCACCCCCGCCGGAACCCCTGGCCAGGGTCTCTGACTCTATTTTGCAGGTCCGAAAGCTTGGAGATCTCGAGGTGAGACATTCCAAGACTGGTGCCAGCTCAAGAGCTACAGGCCACCGCGGTGAGATCGACAACAGATTGGCACGCCAGGAAGGGGGGGCAGGACAGTAACCCCAGTGCGAGCAAGCTCTCCGCGGGCGAAAGCGCTCTCCGACCATGGTGATGACACGTGGACACGAAGCATCCACCAGTCGAGTGGGGGAAGTTTCCTCCCCCAAGGGCTGCGTAGCCTGGAGAGGGAACTTCCTGGTCCTCCTCCTGCTCCTCAACTATCCCCGGTGGATGGACCTTTTACGGCTGTCATCCAGTAGCTGCAAACCCTGACCGCTGCTGTGTGGCAACTACAGCACCAGCAGTGCTCCCTAGCCACTCAGCCCTAGCCAGGGACTCTCGTAGTTCGGGCCACGGGGCCCCGTGGAAGCCTGTGCTCCATCCAAGGCAGGCCCTCTCATCCGTAGATAGTCTCCAACCCCCGCGAGAGCCACCAGACTCCCACGAAGAGAAACTGCTCTGGTTCGGTGGATCACGAGAGTCGATCCCCAGTCAACGATACCGAGATGGCGCGGCGCAGCAGGCGACATCGGGGAAAGGCCCCCTGCTGAGACCGATCGGCACCCCCTTCTCCAGCGACCTCGGTGGAAGATTCCATTGACGAGGCCATCAGGCGCCAGGCCGAGAGGTACCTGGAAGAGCACGAGCGCAAGCTGGCAGAGTTTGCCCATCGCTTTGTGGACATGCAGAGCTCCCCAACAGATCCTGCAGGCTATGATGCCTGACCACCCTTCTCCCGAGAAACCCAAGAGGAACCAATCCCGGGTCTGTTCCGCATGCCTCAGGTGGATCCCTACAATGGGACCACCGACCCCTTGGACCATTTAGAGAGCTACAAGGCTCTCATGAGGGTCCAAGGAGCCACGGATGCTCTCTTATGCATTGCCTTCCCAGCCACCCTCTGGAAGGCCGCTCGAGTTTGGTTCACCCGCCTCGAGCCAGAATCTATCAGCTCCTTCCATCAACTGGAAGGAAAGTTTGTGGCACACTTTGACGCTTGCCAGAAGGTGCCAAGAGAGGTGGATAGCCTCTTCTCTATCCACCAGCAGGACCAGGAGCTACTGCGGGACTACATTACCTGCTTCAAGATCGCTGCCCTGAAAATCTACAGTCTGGATGAGCCTGTCGCCATGTTGGCATTGAAGTGCGGGCTCAAGACCTCCCGCTTGACCTATTCCCTGGATAAGAAGCCCCCCAGGACGTACTCCAAACTCCACCTCCATGTCCACAAGTACATCCGAGCGGAGGAGGCCGACCTCACCAGGCGAGAGCTGGACAGGAGGAGGCCCTCAAAGAAGCCTACCCCGAGGGATGCCCCCAGGACCCGGAGGCCTGGATCACCTGCAGATCTTCGTCCAGGCCCGAAGCCGAAGAGCGGTGCTGCCCCGGAAAGAGCGTTCACCTCTCTCCTCGCTCTCAGGATGAAGATCCTCATAGAGATTGAGGGTGAGCACTACCTCCGCCGACCTCCTCCTTAGAACCCAAGGAGCATCCGTGACAAGACAAAATATTGTCAATTTCACCGCGAGCACGGCCACGACACGGAGGAGTGCCGCAATCTGAAGTGGGAGATTGAGGAGCTGATCAAGAGGGGCTACCTCAAGAAGTTTATAAGGAACGAAGCCCCAGTGGAGGGTTCAATCGAGATGACCATCACAAAGCATCCTGTACATCGCATTATGGTGGATAGTGGGAGCTCTGCTAACGTGCTTTTTTATGATGCTTATTCCCGATTGAACCCATCTCATGATCAATTAAAGCCGATGCACACCCCTCTCGTGGGCTTCACCGGAGACTGGTGGGGGTCGAAGGGGAGATCACTCTCCCTGTCACTACCGAATCCCCACCTTGGCAGACTACGGTCATGATGACGTTTACTGTTATCAAGGTCCCATCACCTTATAATGCCATCCTCGGCTGTCCGGGGCTCAACCAGCTGGATGCTGTTATTTCCACCAAGAGGTTGCTGGTGCAGTTCCCTACCGCCTCTAGGACGGGGGTGATGAGGGGGACGGCCCAGCCCGTCCAGCATTGCCTGCAGATGGTCCCGGGTGCCAGGGGAGCTGAGCTTGGCCCCGATGTCAACGACCTCGACCTAAGGGAGAAGGACCCCAGGGGAGGGCCCGTGGAACACCTGTTGACGTATCCTCTCGGTTCGGACCCTCAGAAGACTGTGCAAATAGGAGCCCAGCTCCCGGAAGAAGAGCGGGTCCATTTGCTAGACTTCCTCTAGGCGAATGCTGATGTGTTCGCCTAGTCCGCTGCTGACATGCCAGGTATCCCCTCGGAAGTCATCACTCATAGGTTGAATGTTGATCCAAGGTGTCACCCTGTCTGCCAGAAGAAGATGAGTTTCACTGTAGAAAGGCAGAAGGCCATCAATGAAGAAGTGGAGAAGCTCCTCGCCGCCGGCTTTGTACGGGAAGTACAGTATCCCAGTTGGCTGGCGAACATGGTTATGGTGAAGAAGAGCAGTGGCAAGTGGAGGATCTGTGTGGACTACACCGACCTCAACCGAACTTGCCCAAAGGACAGTTTCCCTCTTCCAAATATTGACCAGTTAGTGGACACCACTTCGGGGCATCACCTCCTCTCTTTCATGGATGCCTTCTCCGGGTACAACCATATTCGAATGCACCCGGAGGATAAGGAGCACACTGTTTTCATCACCGACCGTGGAACTTACTGTTACAAGATGATGCCATTCGGCCTCAAGAATGCCGGGGCCACATACCAACGGCTGGTCAACAAAGTCTTCAAAGACCAGATTGGCTGGAACATGCAGGTGTACGTGGACGATATGCTGGTAATGAGCAAGCCCCTTTCGGACCACGTCGGCGACCTGGCTGAGACCTTCGGCAACCTCTGGCTTCACCAGATGAAGTTGAACCCAGTGAAGTGCACCTTCGGCGTGTCCACCGGGAAGTTCTTGGGGTTCATGGTAACCCAAAGAGGGATAGAAGCCAACCCGGAGAAGGTCTAGGCTATCTTGGACATGGAGCAACCCACCTCCAAGAAGCAAGTATAGCGACTCACCGGCCGGATAGCCACCCTGAGTCGATTTATCTCGAGGTCTGCCGATCGCTGCCAGCCCTTTTTTAAGGTGTTGAAGAAGATGAACGACTTCACCTAGACGGAGGAGTGCCAGGAGGCGTTTGACGAGCTGAAGAGGACACTGGTGTCCCCGCCGCTACTCTCCAGGCTCGAAGGAGGAGAGGAGCTCCTCCTGTACCTGGTGGTCACCCCGGAGGCCGTCAGTTCGATCCTGATTTGGACTGACGACCAGGGAATGCAAAGGCTGGTGTATTACACAAGCAAACTCCTCCGCGATGCGAAGCTCAGGTATTCCCGGTCTGAGAAACTTATTTTTGTGCTAATCGTTCTGCTCAGCATCTCAGACCTTATTTTCAAGCGCACCCCATTGCTGTCTTGATGGATCAGCCGCTAAAAGTGGTGCTCAGCCGACCTGACACATCTGGGTGCCTGGCAAAGTGGGCACTCAAGCTCAGCAAGTTTGACATCACTTACAGGCCAATGTCGGCCATGAAGGCACAGGTACTCGCTGACTTCTTGGTCGAGTGTGCAGGCCTAGGCAAGGGGGCGGAGGAGAGCCCTCAAGACCGGCAGCCGGAGCAAGGACCCGAGGAAGACGTTTGGATCCTTCATGTATTCATGTAGACGGGGCCTCGAACTCCAGCGGGAGCGGTGCTGGTCTCATCCTAGCCAATGGCGAAGGGGTCATCCCGAATGTGCACTTCGTTTCCAGTTCGCCGCAACTAATAATCAAGTAGAGTACGAAGCGCTCCTCGCGGGGCTGAGAGTGTCCCGCGAGTTGGGCGTGGCCAACCTCAAGGCCTTCACTGACTCACAGCTGGTGGCTGGGTAGATCTCGGGAGAGTACGGCACGCGGGACCCCCAAATGGTGAAATACCTGGAGCTCATGAGAACGAGCACGACAGGATTTCAACGTTTCAGCATCTCCCATATACCTCGCGGGGAAAACGCTCTCACGGACGTGCTCTCCCGCCTGGCAACCCTGCTGGACTCGTTGTTGGGCCGCACCTACGTCGAGCATCTCAAGGCCCCGAGCTACGAGACGCCCGTGGAAGTCCAGCAGGTCAACCAAGAGCCCAGCTGGATGGACAAGTACGTCGAGTATATTGCCAACGGCACCTTACCGGAGGACCGCGTAGCGGCTGGCCTCATCAAGAGGAAGGCCGCACGGTTCATCTTAGTGGATGGATTACTATATCAGAGGTCCTACTCCTACCCCCTCCTCAAGTGTCTGAGACCTGCAAAGGCCGCACTCGTGCTCTAAGAGATCTACGAGGGCATCTGTGGGAATCATGTGGGGGCAAAACACTGGCGTATAAGAACCTCTGTCAAGGTTACTTCTGGGAGACGATGAAAGAAGACACAGCTGACTTCGTGAAGAGGTGTGACCGATGTCAGTGGCATGCCATGGTGCAACATCGGCCCGCTGCTCCACTCTCCCATCTCTCCGCCCCATGGCCGTTCGCTCAATGGGGCATGGATCTCCTAGGACCGTTTTTCCCGGCATCCGGGCAATAGAAATTTTTGATCGTGGCCATCGACTACTTCACGAAGTGGGTCAAGGCTGAACCCTTGGCCTGAATCATGGAGGCAAACATCGCCAAGTTCCTCTGGAAGTCACTTATTTGCCGCTTTGGCCTACTGCAAACCATTATCATCGACAACGGATGTCAATTCGATTGTTGGGAGTTCGAGGAGTTTTGCAGCGACCTTGGCATCCACCATCGCTTCACTTCGGTGGCGCATCCATAGGCAAATGGAGAAGCCAAGGTAATGAATAGGACCATCTTGCAGGGCCTCCGGACAAGACTGGACAAAGCCAAGGGCAGGTGGGTGGAAGAGCTCCCGAGCATCCTTTGGGCGTACCACACCACCCTGAGGATGGCCACCGATGAGACCCGGTTCAACCTTGTCTTCGGGGTCGAAGCGGTTATCCCGATTGAGCTCAGCCTATCGACCCTGCGTGTGGAACAGTACGATGAGGTGGAGAACCCCGCCAGGATGCTGCTAAACCTGGACCTCCTTGAAGAAACAAGGGACAAGGCTCGAGTCCGAATGGCAGCCTACAGGCAGCGAGTGGCCAGATACTACAACTCCAGAGTGCGACCGAAGTCCTTCCACCCGGGAGATCTGGTACTCTGCCGCGCTGAAGCTTCCTAGCCACGGGAGTGCGGGAAACTCTCCCCGAACTAAGAAGGCCCTTATAGGGTGGCGGAGGTACTTCCTCACGGGGCGTACTACCTGGAGGAGCTAGGAGGATCCCAGTTCCCTCAGATCTGGAACGCCTCAAACTTGAGGATGTATTACCAATAGTGTAAGGCTCCTTGAACATTAGCAATGAAATCCTTTTTTTTCATCAAATGCTTCTCCTTGTCTCGTAGGGTGAGAGCCACCTAACTCTGAGTTCAGCGAACACGGACGTGGTGGAAGACCCGTGAAGGTGCTAGTTCCCGGACTTCGATCTAGAAGGCAGGGCAGAATCAAATTCATCCACGCAATCCTGGAGAATGGCTCGGCAAGCCGCACAAGGCTCAAATATAGCCTATGGCCTCGGGGTTTAGTTCGGAGATCCCGGACTTCGATCTGAAAGGTGGGGCAGAATCAAATTCGCCCATGTAATCCCGGAGAACAGCTTGGCAAGCCGCGCAAGGCTCAGATATAGCCTGCGGTCCCGGGGTTTAGTCCGAAGATCCCGGACTTCAGTCTGGAAGGCGGGGCAGAATCAAATTCGCCCATGCAATCCCGGAGAACAACTCGACAAGCCATGCAAGGCTCAGATACAGCCTACGGCCTTGGGGTTTAGTCCAGAGATCCCGGACTTTGGTCTAGAAGGTAGGGCAGAATCAAATTCACCCACACAATCCTGGAGAACAGCTCGGCAAGCCATGCAAGGCTCAGATACAGCCTGCGGCCCTGGGGTTCAGTCTGGAAATCCCGAACTTCGATCTGGAAGGTGGGGCAGAACTAAGTTCACCCACGAGCTCGGCTCGAAATGCACAACGGGACTTAGTCCCAGTGGCTAGCACCAGAGTTCAGTCCGGAAGATACACAAGAAAAAAGAAAAAAAAAAGAAGAGAAAGAGAAGGGAGAGTAAAGCAACAACTTAGTAAAAATAAAGCTTCATTGCATCTAAAACGTCAGTACATAGGAGGAGTCCCGACAGGCTGGGAGACCTCAAGGAAAGAAAATACAAAAAAGAAAGGAAGAAGAAAAAGGTGCCAGAGAGCTACTTCGGCACAGCAGCGTCCTCCTCGGGCTGAGGCGCACTCTCTCCGCCAGTGCCGTCGATAGGAGGCTGCTCAGGAAGCTACTCGGGAGTCACCACCTCGTCACCAGCCGCTGCCGGAGCTCCTCCACTGGGCTCCTGCCTCTTGCCATTGAGGACTACCTCATTGAGATCGAGCTCGGGATAGAAGGAGCCAACCTTCTCTTGGCATACCTGGAACCCCTTCAAGAAGGAGTCCACGGCAGCCTCCCGCACCTCAGCAATGTACTCCTCGGAGGCCCAGAACCTCGGGACGGCCTCTTGCGCCTCCCGCTTGGATGCCTCTAGTAGCCCGTTGACGTAGGAGCTCTTCTCCTTGGCTGCATTCAGCTCCTTCAGGACTTCCTCCACCCGGCGCTCCAGCGACCGGGACTGAGCCTTGAGGCGGGTCTTCTCTGCCGTGTCCTCCTCGTTGCGGCGCTGGTTCGAGATCCTCTCCTCCGACAAAGAGGTCTCGAGCTCCTTGATGCGCCCCTCGGCGCGGGCCAGGTTACCTCGGAGGACTTGGTTGTTTCCTCGCAGCTCGACCCCTTTCTCCAAAGGTCTTTGACATCGGCCATGAGTTTGCTGAGCTTCTCCTCCTTCTCAGCATCCTTCTTGGCATAGCCGGTGAGGAAGTTCTTTAGCAGCAGCACGTCCGTCCCGATCTACATCAAAAGAAGAAGGGGGTCAGCAAAATCCAACAGGAACTTAAAAAAAAAAATAGAGAGAGAAGAAGATTCGAAGCTCGGGACTTACCATGAAGAGCTGCGGGAGGATCCCGAGCAGCGCCTCGTTGTAGTCCCGGCCACCCCTTAGATGGTGGTTCCTGGAGGTGCTGGCGAACTCCATGACTTTCTCCATGAGGCACTGATCATGGATCATGGAGGATCGACTGGTGAGGCTCGGTGACGGAGCAGATGCGTCGGTAGCAGAAGAGGCGGCCGTCCCCTCACCAAGTAGTGCAGCCGTCGTGGAGCCGTCGCCATCTTGGTGATCACCGTGGATGCGGCCGGTGCGACAGCTGAAGCCGTTGCTGCCCGAGGAGGTTCCAGCCCACTCTCTTCCCCAACCCTGTCGAGGTCGACGACAGGGACATCGGGCGCCCGGGCCCGAGACGGCCTAGAGACGGGAGCCGCCGCCACAGGTCCAGTGATGGAGGTCAGCGCGGGCCTCCGACTCGCCTCAGTACGAGCTCTCTTTGCCGGGGGCTCAGTCCCCTCGGCGGCATCCCTCTGCGCGATGCCCTCCATCAGGTTCTCCAGGGAGAACTTCATACCTGAAAGGAAGAAGAGGTCAGAAGATCTAGTAAAAAAAACAAAAAGAAAAAAGAAGAAAAAGAGGGAGAGGGAGATGCGGAGTAGAAAAGAGATCCAAGCCTCACCCAGCTCCCGGATGGGACTGATCCCTGCCTTGAATAAGTTCTGCTTCGAGAGCAGAACATCGAGGGTTGGGACCATGACACTCAGCAGCTGTGTAAAGACCTCTTGGTCCGCTGGCTCGACCTGAGAATTCCGATTCGGAGATCGGTCCGGCTCGCTCCAGGCCTAGTCAACGTCGTTGACCGAGGCAAAAAAGAACCGATTTTTTCAGCCCTTAATGGATGAAGGGAGGTCGAACCTAAGGCACCTAGACCGAGGTGAAATGTACCACCAGCCATCATCGGTGGAATAACGCTTCAGGGTGAAGAGAGCCCTGAAGAGGGAGAAATGGGCAACGAACCCGTGGAAGTGACAGAAAACAATGAAGGCAAAGATGACCGGGATGGTGTTAGGAGCCAACTGGGCCGGGACCAGACGGTAGTGACTGAGAAAAGAAAGGAAAAAGGAGTGAAGGGGAAACCGAAGACCCCCGAGGAAGAAGTCATCGTAGAAGGCGACTCGCCCGGGGCCGCTCGAGGTCACTCGATCTCCAGGCCACGGGAGGGAAAGACGAGTCGAACCCGGGATTCCATAGACATCCCGGAGTAGAGAAAGGTCATCCTCGGTCATCGTTGAGACATGACCGGAGGGGCCAGTGGGAGAAGTGACCGGAGGGGGAAGGGAAGAAATCAGACGAGCAGAGGCTATTTGAGGAAACCTAGAACCCCTAGGGACGCCTATGGTCATGGCCCCAGGCTGGAGCTGCCTACGGATCTTGTTCGGGATCACTTCCCCTTCTGAGGAAGAAGGCGATGGAGTCCTCGGCCAGGAAGGACCGGCCTCGTCCGGGTTAGAAGAGACGTGATGGCGACGCACCATGGAAGAAGAGGAAGTGCAGAAGGGACACTAGGGCTGAGAGATGGAAGAGGGAGGAAGACATGGATACTCATCGAGATACTCTGTGTAAAAGAAATGGTAATCCCGAAAGGTGAAGGAAAATCCATTGCAACTGCCAGTGGAGTGCGAGAAAGTGGAGGGACTTTGTTTTCGGAAAGTCCCCCTCCTTTTCAAACTCAATCGACAGCGGTCATACCCCTCTTTCCGTTCCGGGCCACCAAATGGCCGCCGTGTGGATGCACGCCCGACATCGATGCTTCGATTCGATGGAAACTGCCTCCTTTTCGAAATGGCTCATTAATGACCGTCGGAAGCATGGCACTTGGCAGCCTCTCATAGGACCTTAGGCATAACAGAAGTGGCGACAGGGATCACGGCAATTATGGTATGAGATTTTCGCCTTCCCCACGTCATCTTCGTATTAAATCCCCACGTCCCGAGCCACGACGCCTCGGTGGAACGCGGGGATGGAGGGCAACTGATATGGCTACTACGCTGACATGGGGCACGTGTCAGATCCAGCCGGACACGGTCAAGTACCACGTGTTTTTTTTTGAAAGGTCCCCAATTCGGGAAGAAGTATTTATGCTCCTTCGCTAGGTGGCGCCCGGAGATGGGTCCACCTCAGTCGATGTCGAGCACCTCTCTACCGTTCCACCAGGTGTCCACCCAGGAGGGGCCCACCTCGATCAAAGCTGGTGGCCCCTCGCTCCCTCGCCAGGTGGCACCCGGAGACGGGTCCACCTCCGCCGAGGTCAAGCCGGGCCCTCCTGCTCCTTCACCAGGTGGCATCCAAAGACGGGTCCACCTCAGCTGATGTCGAGCACCTCTTTTCCGCTCCGCCAGGTGTCCAACCAGGAGGGGTCCACCTCGGCCGAAGATGGCGGCCCCTCTCTCCCTTGCCAGGTGGCACCCGGAGATGGGTCCACCTCTACCGAGGTCGAGCCGGGCCCTCCTGCTCCTTCACCAAGTGGCACCCAGAGACAGGTCCACCTCGGCCGATGTCGAGCACCTCTCTGTCATCCTGCCAGGTGTCCACACAGGAGGGGTCCACCTCAGTCAAAACTGGCAGCCCCTCGCTCCCTCGCCAGGTGGCACCCAGAGACGGGTCCACCTCTGCCGAGGTCGAGCCGAGCCCTCTTGCTCTTTCGCCAGGTGGCATCCGGAGATGGATCCACCTCAGCCGAAGTCGAGCACCTCTCTACCGCTCCGCCAAGTGTCCACCCAGGAAGGGTCTACCTCGACCGAAGTTGGCGGCCCCTCGTTCCCTCGCCAGGTGGCACCCGGAGATGGGTCCACCTCTGCCGAGGTCGAGCCAGGCCCTCCTGCTCCTTCGCTAGGTGACATCCAGAGACGGATCCACCTCGGTCGAAGTCGAGCACCTCTCTGCCGCTCTGCCAGGTGTCCACCCAGGAGGGGTTTACCTCAGTCGAAGCTGGCGGCTCCTCGCTCCCTAGCCAGGTGGCGCCTGGAGACAAGTCCACCTCTTCCGAGGTCGAGCCGGGCCGTCCTGCTCCTTCGCCAGGTGGCATCTGGGGATGGATCCACCTCGGCCGAAGTCTAGCACCTCTCTACTGCTCCGCCAGGTGTCCACCTAGAAGGGGTCCACCTCGGCCGAAGCTGGCGGCCCCTCGCTCCCTCGCCAGGTGGTGCCCGGAGACGGGTCCACCTCTACTGAGGTCGAGCCGAGCCCTCCTGCCCCTTTGCCAGGTGGCATCCGAAGATGGGTCCACCTCGACCGAAGTCAAGCACCTCTCAGCCACTCCGCCAGGTATCCACCCAGGAGGGGTCCACCTCGACCGAAGCTGGCGGCCCCTCGCTCCCTCGAAAGGTGGCACCCGGAGACAGGTCCACCTCTGCCGAGGTCGAGCCAGGCCCTCCTGCTCCTTCGCCAGGTGGCACCCGGAGATGGGTCCACCTCGACCGAAGTCTAGCCTTTCTCCGCTCCTCCACCAGGTGGCGCTCCCTGACGGCTCCACCTTGGCCGAGGTCAGCCCTACTCAGTGAAGTCTCGGGAAAGTAGGGGCACGGGTTTCAAGATCGCCACTCGGGCTGTGCGCGTCGCGCCCCGTAGGGGGCGCCAGTACCGTCTGTAGTGACACGCAAAACCCCATTTACACCAGTCGGATGGGCCCCGTAACCGAGAAGCGGAATCCTTACGGGAAGGAGCCCAAAATGGCTGGGCGCTCATCATCAACGCCTCGAAAGGAGAGCTCCCGCATTCGGCCCAAAGCCTCGCCAGTATCCTCCCCCCCTTCCTCGTGACACATAAGGGGCAAGGCGGTTCGGCCATTGAGTTCCCAGGCCCGAAGAGGAAAGGAACGGGGGAGAAAGACAAGAAGTGGGAGGGAGCCCCCTGAGAGGATGGGGGCTAGAGGCAATGTGATGATATAAAAAGGATGGTAAAAATGGGCAGGGAGGTAAGTGAAAAAGAGGAGAAACACACCAAGAGAACGATCCTGGGAGTCCTCAAGGAATCCTAAGGCATGAGCTCGGTGAACTCAGCGCAGGGAGTTGGGCATCAACTCCACTCTTCCCCACACTTCTTTTATTAACATCTCCTCTAAGCACGGCAGTCCTTCGGGAACCCGCCTTAGGGGATCTGTTCCATCTCGCTGCTCTCTAACTTGACCGTCGGAGCGCCCCCGTCGGAACCCCCGACCAGGGTCTCTGACTCTGTTTTGCAGATCCGGAAGCTTGGAGATCTCGAGGTGAGACGTTTTGAGACCGGTGCCATCTCAAGAGCTACAGGCCACCGTGGTGAGATCGGCAACACAGGCCATGATGATCCGGACGGCAATAGATTGGCATGCCAGGAAGGGGTAAAAGCACGATGGACCTGGCAACCACAAATTGATGCGCCAGGTAGGGGAGAAAGCATGACGGACATGGTGACCACAAATTGGCATACCAGGTAGGAGAGAAAGCATGACAGACATGGTGACCACAGATTGGCACACCAGGTAGGGGGGAGAAAGCACGATAGACCTGGCGACCATAGATTGGTGCTCCAGGAAGGGGCTCTTAGCCAAAGCTAAGGATCCAAGCTCCTTGATCGTCGAAGGTGATTGAAGCCGCCCCCTTGGTGGTGCGGGCACCAGACTCAGAAGAAGACTTCAGAGCTCCATCTGGATCTCTGATTAACCTTCTCCGAAGAATTAGGATTTTTGGCTTGTAATAAGGGTTGACTTGATCAACTCAATTTTAGTTTGAGTCTGTATTACCTGCATTTTTATTTTGTTGAGTCATGTTGACTCAGTAGTGGACTAGGGCTTCAACCTGGGGTGTTACATTTTCTCCCAAGGTCAAGCAAGTGGGCGCCACACTTTCAGCCACACTCCCAGCCATACGCCTGAGTCCAAGGGGCGCCACATCTCCATCCAGCAGGCTTTGGTCCCCACACCACAGATAGCAGCTCCCCTCTTTCATGCGCCAATTGAGGAGAAATCCACCAGGGGTCCACAAAATCAAGGGGGCGGCCCAAGACTTCCCAAAAGAACCAAACTATGAAAGGGAAGAAATTCTCTTGGAGAGAAATTCAAGGAGGCGCCCATTACCTGCCAGAAATACTCAAAACAAAGTTAGAAGGAGCCATAACTTGGGGAGAAAGAAAAGGAGGTATCCAAAAAGGGTTGAGCCATGGAAGGAAGGAGATTTCTCTTGAAAAGCAAGGTTAGGAGGTACCCTAATCATTCCAACTAAAGCCAGATATAAAAGGCAACAAATTTTCTCTTAGAGGGCAAGGTTAAGAGGCGCCCAAACACTTCCAGATAAGGCCAAGCATAGAAGGAAAAAAATATTTTCTTGGAGGTCAAGACAAGGAGGCACCACCCACTTTCCTTTTTGAAGCTTCAATCAACTTTGGAATTAATTGGCCGGCCATATGAGTAGGGATTGATATCCTAATTTTAAGATCCCCTCCTTTAGTCCCACATGGGAAGATGTAAAACCCTACTCTCTTGTAATGGCCTATAAATTAAACCCCCATGTAAGTTTGAAGGGAATCAGATGAATGAAAGAAATTTTTTTATGAGCAAACTCGTGTTTTCTCTTTTCCGCACTTGCTTCCAGGTGTTGAGCTCCATGAGGGAGTAAATCCGGGTTCCCCAGGAACTTTGAGGAGGTGTGAGATCTCCAAAACCCAAACCCTAGGTTAGCCACTCCACTCCCAAACCCTAGCCGCCATCACCCTTCTCTTTCCACCAAGCCCTAGCCTATCCCACCTCTCACGGCCACCCTCTCCAAGTCCTGGCCGACCACCAGCATCCAGCTCCAGTCCAGATATTTCATATCTACAGCAATTCTAAGAGGAAGTCAGATCAGCCTCTAGGAGAATCTTGATTTCAGCAATTTCAGTTTTCAAGTTCTTCAACCTGGTAAACCTTTTCTTGAGTATCTGAATTCCATCACTTGTTCCTCTTCTTTCCCAGATCTTGAGTCCAGGAGAAGCCAACCAAACCACAAGACCAGTATTGGAGGATCCATTGCGAAGATAGCCGACTCCGAGGATCCCACAATCTGCTCGAGAGATTTCTTCCACCCAAATTCTGAGAAGATCACTGTCTGGTTGGTAAACCATCTCTCCTCTCTATTTCTGTTCTGTTGAAAGTTCAGAGCGAAACCCTAGGTCTGGGAGTTTCTCAACCCCCAGCGATCCGTTACTTCTGAACTACTCTGATAATTTAGTTTCATCTAAATTGTGCTTTCAATCCTTACCTAGTTTCCTTCAACTTAGTTTAGCTTTACTTTGAGTCAAAGCCAATTTCTGAAATATAAAAAAAAATTAATCTCAAATTTACTTCCGCATACGCTTCCTTGTTCTTTGTTCTACATCATTTTTGGTATCAGAGCTTTCGTGTTGCATCATTTTTGGTATCAGAGCCCTGTCTAGGGTTTCTGTTTTGATTGCTTGTTTGAGTCTCTCTCTTTTTACTTTGTCTGCTCGAAGTAGACTCCCCAGGATGTCCGGTCCTAGGAATGAAGTGAGGTGAAAACCTCCTCTTCCATTCCACGGGGTGTTCCTAGGGCGTGTAGGGGATCCATTGGGTTATAACTTCGTAGCAGGAATTGTAAACGGGGAAGTGCTCTATTTTCAGCCCGTAATTATCCTGTTGCAGGAATTATTTCTCATTGCAGGTAACTCCAAATTCGGTGATTTTTATTTTTCTGAAACCAGTATAATTGAAACTATTTTGGATAATTTTCTTGTGATTTATTGGTTTCCGTGAAATCTCTGAGAGTTAAATTACCGCAACTCTGTTTTTGTGTTCTGCAATGCAATTTTTTTGAGTGATCATCTCCTAATTCATCTTAAGGGCAATTGAGCATCTAAGATAAGGGGAGGAGTTGATAACCTCTCCTTAGCCCAAAACCACCACCCACTCATTCGATCCTAAGCCTAATTTTAAATTTATTAGACTTAATTTGCCCTAGTGGGCTAGGGACACCAACAAGTCGGATCTAGGCTAATGTTGAGTCAGTTTGCCTAGTTACTCTGTGTGTGCTTTGTACTCAGTGTCTAGAATGGTGGTTCAGGGATTCTATCCCGAAGGGCTTGTGTGCTGGTCCGCCTACCTGGCCAATCACTGATTGGTGTCTAGGATTGGCATTTAGGGACCTAACACTCCCCTTACACCTGCCTGGCTGAGTCCGAGTTACTACAGGCTAGCTTGCCACTCTGATTGGGCATCTAGTTTGGACTCTAGGTCTAGTTAGCCAGTAGTCGCTTTAGTCTAGTCACATTCTATGTGCTTGCTTGCATCATCATGTCTACCCGGAATGGAGTACCCTACCAACCTAGTCAAACCCAACCAGATTTAGAGGCCATGGTTAGACATCTTACCGAAAGTATGACCAAATTGAGTCAGGACATGAATGAGGGTTTTTCCCAATTTAGGGATCGAGTCCAAGTACTTGAGAAACGTCGACATCAAAATTGGACCCCTGATCCAAAATTTAATAGGCCCCAACCTCACCCATGCCAAGAGCCTAGGAGGACCTTATACCATGATCCCGAGCATAACCTTAGGAAGCCTAATCATGATATCTATAGTGTGGATCGTGTCTATGAGAGGTCCTTACAATATTCTAGACCAGTCACTCAACAACCCCAGTCTTCTAGATCAAACCATTTAGATCCACACCCATGCCCAAGTAAGGTCTCTACTAGCTTGAAACCCAGTGTGACCCAGGTTCTTATATCTCAAGAATGTTTGTTTTGTAGAGAAAGAGGCCATAAATCTAGTCAGTGCCCATGCATAGGACTGGCTTGTGCACAGCTAAGTGGTAAGAATCCTAAGGATGACATTAATGAGGGAGAACCCAAGCCTACCAATAAGGAAGAACGGTTAGGTATGACAAGCCTAGAATCAATTGACCTGATTACCACTGACCCGAAACCCATTGAAGATGGCATCGAGGAAGTATATGATGCTGGCTTGAGTCTAGTTGATGAATATGAGGGGGAAGAACTTGAAGAATGTGATATTGATACTATTGGTTCCTTACCTGAGGAGACCTTGGAGAGCAACCAAGTGGTAGGACCTAGTTCAGAAATTCAAGAGATTTGTGAGAATCAGGTTCCTTTAGTCAAATACCCCCAGGAAGAACTCATAGTGTTAGCCCGAGCTATCAGTTCGTACCCTCTAATGACAGTCATTCCCCAAGTACCAATTGAAGATCTTTGCACTGAACTGTATAAGTTTCCCCACCCTATGGTAGATCCTCTCCTTAGGATGACTGAATCAAGCCTCTTACAATTGGACCTTGTCCCATGCTCAGCCACTAAGGTCTCTCCCGTAATCTCAGTTGAACATCCTTGTCTTGAGCGGATTGATTCACCCAGTCCTGTAGAAGTCCTCCTTATGGCCCCAGACCCCTTCCTTCGCATGACTGACCTACCCTTCTATAGAGTATACCTTTCCGCACCCATAGATCAAATTTCAAGTCTTGAGGTCATCATCCATAGGCCCTTCCATGAATCATTCTCTAATCCAGTTCTTGAGAAAGTGGATCATTATTTACTTAAAGAACAAACGTTAACTGTTGCAATCACATGTCCTAGGCCACTTCCCGAACCATCTCTTGATCCATTCCTGGGAGTAGCAAACTTTTCCTTTCGTAAGGATGACCAGTTGACACTCATAGATCACCATTCAAACCTTCAGGTCACCACCTTTAGTCAACAGGTAATTCGAGACTCCACCTTATATCTCCTCCCTTTCTCTAGGACTTCTAATGCTTCTTACACCATCCAAGTATACTTTGTCGAAGTCTTTAGAGTGAACCACATGTCAGAACCTATTAGGTTTGCCACCTACTTCTGGAAGACCTTATGGCACCTACTAGGCACCCATGATAAGTTTTCATGCTCTGCATGCCATCCTCCGATCCAAGGTCAAACCTAGAGAGCCATAGTTTGTTAGGTTTAGACCTAGGGTTCCTTTGTAATAAAGTCCATTCTTTAGGAATGCATCGTCAGTCTAGTTTAGTTTTCTTGACCCTTTACTAGGCTTTGGCTCAGATTTTGGTTTGATTGAGAGCACCAGGAATTGAGATTTGTATTTTGTCCAGGGCTGAAATTGCATTCAATGTTTCGATCAATAGGTCTACGGGTAAGAGTCCATTTGAAATTGTGCATGGTTACAAACCCCACACACCTCTTGACCTAGCTCCTTTACCAGTCCACACACGGGTCTCCGAGTCTGCCGAAGTTTTTGCACAGCATATAAAAGACTTGCATAAAGAAATTCAAGCCAAAATAAATTTAAGTAATGAAACTTATAAGAAATTGGCTGATTCTCAAAGGCGAGTCAAAACTTTTGACGAAGGAGACTATGTAATGATTAGGTTAAGGCCTGAACGGTTTCCTCCTGGAACTGTTAGAAAGTTACATGCTAGGGGAGCTGGACCATTTAGAGTGGTAAAGAGAGTAGGATCCAATGCCTATGTGCTCGAGTTACCTCCAGAACTAGGAATTAGCTCCACTTTCAACATTTCAGACCTAGTAGAGTATAGGGAGCCTGCTGTGATTCCCAGTGAGGCTTTTGAACCTAATCCTACTCTTGAGAGTGAACCTGACCCTATGTGTCCACCAACAAACTGACCTGTGAGGAAAGAGCAGATTGAAAAGATCCTGGATGATCAGGTTATCTCTACTCGTAATCGAGGATACCAAAGATACCTGGTCCGCTGGCTAGGAAGGCCAGATTCTGATGACTCTTGGATCTCCCGAGAAGAATTACAAGAGTTGGACCCAGACCTCTTGGAGAGATACCAGAGCCAACTTGATCCATACTCGACAGGGTCGAGTTCCTCCCACCCTGGGAGAATTGGTGCGGGCACCAGACTCAGAAGAAGACTTCAGAGCTCCATCTGGATCTCTGATTAACCTTGCCCGAAGAATTAGGGTTTTTGGCTTGTAATAAGGGTTGACTTGATCAACTCAATTTTAGTTTGAGTCTGTATTACCTGCATTTTTATTTTGTTGAGTCATGTTGACTCAGTAGTGGACTAGGGCTTCAACCTGGGGTGTTACATTTTCTCCCAAGGTCAAGCAAGTGGGTGCCACACTTTCAGCCACACTCCCAGCCATACGCCTGAGTCCAAGGGGCGTCACATCTCCATCCAGCAGGCTTTGGTCCCCATACCACAGATAGCAGCTCCCCTCTTTCATGCGCCAATTGAGGAGAAATCCACCAGGGGTCCATAAAATCAAGGGGGCGGCCCAAGACTTCCCAAAAGAACCAAACTATGAAAGGGAAGAAATTCTCTTGGAGAGAAATTCAAGGAGGCGCCCATTACCTGCCAGAAATACTCAAAACAAAGTTAGAAGGAGCCATAACTTGGGGAGAAAGAAAAGGAGGTATCCAAAAAGGGTTGAGCAATGGAAGGAAGGAGATTTCTCTTGAAAAGCAAGGTTAGGAGGCACCCTAATCATTCCAACTAAAGCCAGATATAAAAGGCAACAAATTTTCTCTTAGAGGGCAAGGTTAAGAGGCGCCCAAAC
Source organism: Areca catechu (assembly GCA_021397845.1). NCBI lineage: Eukaryota > Viridiplantae > Streptophyta > Magnoliopsida > Arecales > Arecaceae > Areca > Areca catechu. The sequence continues at coordinate 39,276,004 of CM038048.1, forward strand.
ACTTCTAGATAAGGCCAAGCATAGAAGGAAAAAAATATTTTCTTGGAGGTCAAGACAAGGAGGCACCACCCACTTTCCTTTTTGAAGCTTCAATCAACTTTGGAATTAATTGGCCGGCCATATGAGTAGGGATTGATATCCTAATTTTAAGATCCCCTCCTTTAGTCCCACATGGGAAGATGTAAAACCCTACTCTCTTGTAATGGCCTATAAATTAAACCCCCATGTAAGTTTGAAGGGAATCAGATGAATGAAAGAAATTTTTTTATGAGCAAACTCGTGTTTTCTCTTTTCCGCACTTGCTTCCAGGTGTTGAGCTCCGTGAGGGAGTAAATCCGGGTTCCCCAGGAACTTTGAGGAGGTGTGAGATCTCCAAAACCCAAACCCTAGGTTAGCCACTCCACTCCCAAACCCTAGCCGCCATCACCCTTCTCTTTCCACCAAGCCCTAGCCTATCCCACCTCTCACGGCCACCCTCTCCAAGTCCTGGCCGACCACCAACATCCAGCTCCAGTCCAGATATTTCAGATCTACAGCAATTCTAAGAGGAAGTCAGATCAGCCTCCAGGAGAATCCTGATTTTAGCAATTTCAGTTTTCAAGTTCTTCAACATGGTAAACCTTTTCTTGAGTATCTGAATTCCATCACTTGTTCCTCTTCTTTCCCAGATCTTGAGTCCAGGAGAAGCCAACCAAACCACAAGACCAGTATTGGAGGATCCATTGCGAAGATAGCCGACTCCGAGGATCCCACAATCTGCTCGAGAGAGTTCTTCCACCCAAATTCTGAGAAGATCACTGTCTGGTTGGTAAACCATCTCTCCTCTCTATTTCTGTTCTGTTGAAAGTTCAGAGCGAAACCCTAAGTCTGGGAGTTTCTCAACCCCCAGCGATCCATTACTTCTGAACTACTCTGATAATTTAGTTTCATCTAAATTGTGCTTTCAATCCTTACCTAGTTTCCTTCAACTTAGTTTAGCTTTACTTTGAGTCAAAGCCAATTTCTGAAATATAAAAAAAAAACAAAAACAAAAAAAAAAAATTAATCTCAAATTTACTTCCGCATACGCTTCCTTGTTCTTTGTTCTGCATCATTTTTGGTATCAGAGCTTTCGTGCTGCATCACTTGGGGGGCGAGTAGGGAATACGAGAGCTCTTCCCTCATAGCCCACCCAAAGAAAGAGAGGGAAATCCAGGCTTTCCCTAGCACGTGGGGGTTTTCAATATCTCTTGCAAGCCTAACGGGTAACTCTCTTCCCCACAACCCGTGCAATATGAAAACTGTATCACAGTCCTGCAAGGGAAGGTCCTGCATCATCGTCGAAGGCAAGTATCACGGCCTTGCTTATGGCTGGGAGATGGTGGTGGGATGTTATCCATCGTGTGACCCACAGCCAAGCAGACCAACAAGAGACAGGGCCTGACCTTGGGGGGTAACCTGCCGGTGGAAGATGGCACACTACTGCAACCCCTGTAAGGGACCCCAGTGAGGGTAGCCAAGATCTAGCCAAACAAAGACTCCTACCTCTCCGGCCCCGATGCTCGTAAATCAAAAATGCGAGCAACTTAAGAGGGTGCCACCGATGATGTAAAATTTCCTCCCTATTATCTGAGTCCCTTTTTCATGCAACTGTGCCTTTCACCTGTGCAGGGACATTCCCATCCAACTCAAAGTCCAATAGGCACCATACGGGCCCCCCATCGGGCCCACCTTCGCCAACTGAGCTCACAGCCCGGAGGTGGCGGCAGGGCAACCTGCTACCTATTGCATGACTCATAGCTCGGTGCCCCTCATCAACAATGCAGGCCCCTCTACCAGGCCCGCGACTTCCTCACTGCAGAGCTCACAACCTGGAGGTGGCGACAGGGCAACCTCCTACCTACCGCATGACTCACAGCTCGACACCCATCATCAACAATACGGGCCCCTCCACCAGGCCCGCGCCTTCCACCGCCGAGCTCACAGCCCGAAGGTGGCACCAAGTTGACGTCTATCGCGTGACTCATAGTTTGGCATCCTCATCAATGATGTGGGCCCCTCCATCAAGCCCACACCTTTCTCAGCCACGCTCACAATCCGGAGGCAGCACCAAGATGCCGTCTACCGCGAGACTCATAATATGGCAACTCCCAAAAAATGCAGGCCCCCCATCAGGCCCATGCCTTCCACAGCCATGCTCACAGCCCAAAGGCGGCACCAAGATACCGTCTACCGTGAGACTCACAGCATGGCGACTCCTCATCAATGAACCGAGCCTGCTCCATCAGGTCCGTGCTCACCATCGAGCTCATAGCCCAAAGGCGGCACTAAGTTACCGTCTACCGCATGACTTACAGTTAGGCATCCTCATCAATGATGCGGGCCCCTCCATCAGGCCCGTACCTTTCTCAGCCGTGCTCATAGCCCAAAGACGGTACCAACATGCCGTCTACCATGAGACTCACAATGTGGCAACTCCCAAACAATGCATGCCCCCCATCAAACCCGTGCGTTCCACAGCCATGCTCACAGCCCGGAGGCGACGCCAAGATGCCATCTACCGTGAGACTCACAGCATGGCGACTCCTCATTAGCGAGCCGGGCCTGCTCCATCAGGCCCGTGCTCCTCACCACCGAGCTCACAGCCCGAAGGCGGCACCAAGTTGCCATATGCTACATGACTCATAGTTTGGCATCCTCATCAATGATGTGGGCCCCTTCATCAGGACCGCACCTTCCTTAGCCGATCCCATAACTCGGAGGTGGCACCAAGTTGCCATCTACCGCGTGACTCATAGTTCGGCATCCCTAAATAATGTGGGTCCCCCACCAGGCTCATGCCTTCCATAGCCATGCTCACAGCCCGGAGGCGGCACCAAGATGCCGTCTACCGCGAGACTCACAGCGTGGCAACTCCTCATCAGCGAGCCAAGCCCGCTCCATCAGGCCCGTGCTCCTCACCACTGAGCTCATAGCCCTGAGGCGACAGCAAGGTAACATGCTACCTACCGTGTGACTCACAGTTCGATGCCCCTCATCAATGATGCGGGCCCCTCCACCAGGCTCGTGCCTTCCTTAACTATGCACACAGCCTGGAGGCGGCACCAAGATGCCGTCTATCATGAGACTCACAGCGTGGCGACTCCCAAACAATATGGGCCCCTCCATCAGGCCCGTGCCTTTCTCAACCATGCTTACAGCCCGGAGGCGACACCAAGGTGCTGTCTACCATGAGACTCACAGCATGGAGACTCCTCATCAGCCAGCTGGGCCTGCTCCATCAGGCCCATGCTCCTCATTACCGAGCTCACAGCACGGAGGTGGTGGCAGGGCAACCCGCTACCTACTGCGTAACTCACAGTTCGGCATCCTTATCAACAACGCAGGCCTCTCCATCAAGCCCGCGCCTTTCTTAGCCATGCTCACAGCCTGGAGGCGGCACCAAGTTGCCATCTACCACGTGACTCACAGTTTGATGCCCCTCATCAACAATGCAGGCCCCTCCATCAGGCCCACACCTTCCTCAATCACAAAAATGGGTGGGGCCTACTACCTAGACGCGGCCCCCAGGTGGAAGGTAAAGGTGAGCCACCTGTCAAGGTCAGCTCCCAGCTGGGGTCGAGCTCAAGGAGTGAGTGCCCCATCTGAGATTAGCTCCCGGTCGGGATCATGCTCGTACTACTGGAGTTAGCCCCCTACCGAGGTTAGCTTCTAGCCAGGGTCGAGCTCAAGGAGTGAACCCCCCATCTGAGGTCAGCTCCCAACCAGGATCGTGCTCATACTGTTGAAGTCAGCCCCCTACCGAGGCCAACTCCCAGTAGGGTTGAACCCATAAAGCAAACCCTCCATCCGAGGCCAGCTCCCAACCAGGGTCGAGCTCACGGGTGAGCCCTCTGTCTGAGGTCAGCTCCCAACTGGGGTTGAGCTCATGCTACCAAAGCAGGACCCTCTCACAAGGTCCTTCTAGGCCACACAAAGGCTAGAGTTCCTGCCAGCAGCAGAGGAGGGAAAGATCAGCAAGAATTCAAACCGCGGTCCCTGTCCACCTGTAGTCCCTAAGAAGGGGTGCACGCCCTGCCACCAGTGCCAGTACTACAACACACCACCCGCATGCTCTAAACAAGATGAGCCCTATCAAACTCGGGGTCCAGCCATACGCTGCCACATCCACCCCCATATGGTCGGGGGATGCTGGCTCGCGTGGTGCTAGACCCAAAGTTCCCCCAGAAGGAGAACTTGTCCAAGTCATGGGCCCTACAATGCTTGGACGATCCCTCCATAAATGAAAAGATCTTGCCTTGGTACGGGGCTCAGCAACCCAGTGCCTACCCCTCATAAGCAAAACAACACCCTCAATGAAGAGGGGGGCCGAAAGGCGCAAGGTAAGAAAGGTAAGAGGCAGACACGGGAGGAGCGGGGAGAGAAGCGAGTGAGCAAGCCCCTCTAAAGCTCAGCAGCCAAGGAGTCGGCCAGAGAACCTCCCCGCTCCTCGCTCTCCATTCCTCCCTTCTACCATTCTAGCATCGTTATCCTATTCTTTATATTATTTGAATATCTTTATCATGTCATCCCCTGAGATGAGGGAGTCCCCCAAGCTCTCCGTCTCAAAGATTTTCTGTTCTCCTCGATTGTCCCACTGACTTGATCATTGGAGTGTCCTCGCTGGAATCTCCAGCTCAGGTTTTCTCTATTTTACAAGCCGAGCAGGCCGAAGGGCCAATGCCCCCGGAGGGGGAGAGCGCTCTCGGCGGGAGGAGGAGGCACCCAACGCAGCAATGACGCGCCGGAGCTTTAAGCCATGATGATCCGGGCGGCAACATATTTTTGCATAATTTGAAAAGTAAATGCATGCTTGGATGTCCTTTCTATGATGACATAACCAGTTAGTCTCATTGATTTTGGCATCCATTACAACTAGGCATTCACCATCTTATATATAAAGATCGTCAAGACCAACTAGATAGATGTTGCCAAGCCTATGCCCAATGAATTTCATCCCATCATCATTAAGACTAGACACCATGCAAAGTGATGATTCAAAAATAACTTTAAAACCTCTATCACAAAATGGCTAATGCTTAGTAAATTATGCTTTAAGCCTTCTACTAGTAACTCATTATCAATAAAAATAGATGGAGAAATATGAACTTTACCAATACCAATGATTTTACCTTTTTCATTATCTCTAAATGTCACATTCCCCCCATTTAAGGCTTCAAGAGAGGTGAATTGCTTCACATCTGCCGTCATGTATCTTGAACAACCACTATCAAGGTATCATATTCTTCTTTTCTTCTTGGTTGCAAGACACACCTCCAAAAAAAGATCAAGTTAATGCTTTAGGTACCCAAGCCATCTTAGGTTCTTTAAGGTTAGTAGTCATGGTTCCTTTTGGAACCCAAATCCTGTTGGAGGTATTCAGTTTTCTTTTATTATATATATATATATGCTTTATGTCCCGATTTTCCATAATAATAGCATGTAATACTAGAAGATGCAGGATCAAAAAAAATTTTGAAATACTTTTGTTATTTTTGAGGTTTATACCACAAACCGACTTTGTTGAAAATTGCACGTTGACTATTTAACAGTAAATTCAGTTTTTCAGAACTAAACTTGAATTTTTTAACAAAAGGCTTGACTCCATCAATCTCTTCTTTAAGCTTTTTGTTCTCCAACTTAAAGTTTTTGTTCTTCTTTATAAGCTCATCATTTGAAACAAAAACCTCGGATCTTTTTAGAATTTCTATCTCTTTTGAGAGATCATTCTTTTTCTTTCCCAAAATAGCAACCTTGGCTTTTAATTCTTTATTTTCATTTTCAAGATTGTTATTTTCAAAAGAAAAAGAATCAGCTTGCTTCTTTAGTTTTTTATGCTCAATTTTTAACAATTTATATTCTTGCACAAGCTCATCAAAAATATTTCTAAGCTCTTCAAAAATAAATTCAGATTTGGATTGTACCTCATTTTTATTTACCATAAGAAAAAGGTTAGAGACTTCTTGCTGCTCTTCCTCCAAATTAGAGTCTTCGCTTTCACTTCAAGTAGCCATCATCACGTTCTTCTTGTATTTCTTTTTATACTTCTTGGGGAGAGCATAGTCGAACTTATAATGACTGGGCTTCTTACATTCAAAGCAAATGGGTTGGTCCTTCTCCTCCTTTTCTTTTTCTTTGTCCTTGCCTTTATACTTGCTAGGCTCTCCTTTATGTGGCTTCTTTTTGTATGAGGACTTCTTCTTCCTCATAAATCTCCTAAATTTCCTAGCCACTAGAGCCTCCTCATCTTCATCTTCACTTTCTTTTGACTCCTCACTTGAAGGTTCCTTTGGTGTAGTGGATTTGAGGGCAATTGTCTTCTTCTTTCTATCTACATCCACTGCTTTTTGCTTCAAGTTCAATTCATAGGTCATGAGTGAACCAATGAGCTGCTCCAAGGGTAGGATTTCAATATCCTTCACTTCTTGGATCACCGTCACCTTTGGATCCCATGAAGATGGCAAAGACCTGAGAATTTTATTAACCAAATCAATATTAGACATTGCTTTGCCAAGGCTTCTCATTCTATTAACAATATTAGTAAATCTTGTATGCATATCAATGATGGATTCATTAGGGTCCATTCTAAATATTTCGTATGTATGCACAAGCATATTTATTTTTATGTTTTTCACTTTATGGGTACCCTCATGTGTAACTTCAAGTGTATCCCATATTTCCTTCATTGATGCACACATGAAAATTCTATTGAATTCGCTAGGATCCAATACGCAATAAAGCAAGTTCTTTACTTTGGCATTAAGCTCAGATTGTTTAATATCGTTTTCATCCTAATCTTCTTCAAGCTTTGGAATGAAAATGCCATTAACTATAATTGAAGGAATATGTGGATCTCTAACTACCATTTTCCAAAGATTATAGTCAATAGAATGCATGTAAATGTGCATGTGTGTTTTCCAATATGTATAGTTTATGCCATTAAAAATGGTGGTCTATTTGAGGCTTGACCCTGAACAACACTAGTACCTATTAGGACTGCCATAGATCTTTTACTCAAGGTGCTTAGACCTACTTAACTGAGAACCAGGCTCTGATACCACTTGTTACTTAGCTAAAGCAACCCAAGAGGGAGGGTGAATTAGGTTTCTAAAAATTTTTGAATGAATTAAAAATCAGGTGCTAGTATGTTTCCAAAATGTTTGTGTGCTCAATAATAATATGCAGACAAAGTAATGAAGTAAATACAGAAAGAATAACAAGTAATCACAAACACAGAGATTTATAGTGGTTCGGTGTATTTCAAAATACCTACGTCTACTCCCTAAGCTCCCCTTGGGTATTTCACCATAATCCAACCTTGATTATAATAGATTAGTTTTCCAGGCTCACTAATCAAAACCCCTTGGTTTTTTCTCAAGGATAACCAAAAACCTAGTTAGTTTTTCACTCTAAGCTCACCAACAACCTTGTTGGTTTTCATATAAGACTAACCAACAACCTCAGTACTAGTTTCAATTCCCTTGAAAATAGCAATAATAAAATAACTCAAGTACAATATAAGAATACAATAAGCTTTCTCAAAAAGAAAATAAAACTCGATGAAGCTCTTGAATGTAGTTGAAAAACCTTGTCTTCAAGTTATTGAAGCCTCAATCAATGCTTGAAGATATGAACTTGAAAGCTTTTTCTGAAATTAGTGTGCTTGAAGGCTCAAATCTCTCAAAGTATCGAATGCTTAAAGGTTTTTAATGAATGCTCTCATTAGTTTTTCAAAATATTCCTCCCTCTTATGTTTGGTGGTGTTTAAATACCTTTCCAATCTCTAAAAATCTGATTATAGCCATTGGAAAGGAAAAACTAGTTGTTAGACTTGAAAAGGAAAAGTTCTGTACTTCAAAAACTAGCCATTACTCTACTATCTGATCCGCAAGTGTCAATACTTTAGACCATGAGTCGATACATGAATCGATACTTGAGTTGACACTAGGTCAAGTATGTCTTCTAAAGCTCTCTGGAATGCACTAGTACGTTGACACTTCTTCGAGTGAGTCGACAACTGAGTTGACACTTCATCTCCATGAGTCGACACTTGACTAAACTTCTAAAATCAGCATGTTCTATATCCTATTTGGTCTCAGGCCTTGAGTCAACACATGAGTTGATACTTGAGTTGACACTTGGCTATTCATGAGTCAACACTTCTGCATGCCAGCTAAAACATTTTCTGTATATCAGCTTAAGCTTCAATGAGTCAACACCAGAGTCGACACTTGATTGAAATAGTGTTGAAACTTGTCCAAACTAAAATTTTGAGCTCTTCAAAGTCTTTCTCATATTCCAAAGTCCATGTAACTTAAAAATCCTTTAACTTAAGTGACTTTTTCAACTAATTGAAAATCATTTCAATCTTACAACACACTCTAACTTTGATGAGTACCTAAATCTGATAAACACTCTTTTAACACATAATTAGTACTCAAATATACTTAAATATTTTGTTATTCATCAAAATCAAGATAGGAGTCAACAGAAGTGCCTAAAACACCCTTTCATCAATTTCTAATATGATATTTAATATATTAGATAAGACTCTTCAAGCAGAAGGAGTCTTTAGACAAAAAGATGCAAAGTGAAACATTGTTTCACTAATATTTTATGCCTAGAGTTCCTTATCGCAACTCTTCAAAAAAAAATGATAATTAGTCTTTAATCTTAAAATTAAAGACTTAGTCCAACAATCCAATACATGTATAAACTAGAGACGCTTATCTAGAAAAAGATGACTAAAAAGTAGGACTCAAATCCATCCATTCATAATATATTCCAAGCATCGCATCCCTTCATAAAATCATGCCCATAATTACATAATTTAGCTGATCAAATCTAGCCCAAATGAGCATCTATTAGAGGGTATAGGGGTTAAGCTTATCACCAAAAAGGTAATTTAAGTGCAGAAGGACTCTTAGTCCTTTTGTGCCCCTAAATGTCTGCGTCTGCCAATATTGCCACCAAGAGTCCCAAGCCCTTGGGACTCTTGGTTTAATCAATAGATAAAGGCTATAAAATCAGGATAAATCTCAATTTGGCTTCCCCACTTAACTCTCATCCTAATTTAAGTTCCACTCAAATTAGTTAGCCCAAAAAGTAAGCATTTAAATCCAATCTAATTAGGTTAGAAGTTAAGCTAGACAACATATGCTAGTATGTTAATTAACTAGCCAATCAGGATCCTATGACCCTAATAAAAATACAAATAACTTTCTTGATCAATTCCTTGATATGTGTGACCCTTTAGGTTCCTTATCTAGCCAACAGTAGGTCTAGGTTTATATCAATTAGTTCAAAAAAAATTAACTAATCGAATTAGGTCAAATCAAGCTAACCCTAGCTATTAATTTGAACCATCTTTAAATTGACTCATGAATTCAATCAATTTAATTTATGATAACCTACAAGACATGATTGACGTCTAGCAATGTGTTGTGCCTACCTAGAAGATAAAGAATTTGGTGGACTTACTAAAATACCCTTCAGTGGCAAGTTACTATGTAATTCAATCCTTCAATCTTTTTTTATCCTAAATAAATGATGGGTATGAAAAATTGTCAAACCCTCATACTTTATTTATTCAAACTTTAAATCACTAATGAAGACTCGACTGATAAAAGATTAAAAATCCTTTTCTAATTTAATCCTACTTTAATCAAAGACTTCTTGAGTCATCATTTGATGAGATTACATGGGATAAATACTCTTACTAGGAGTGATCAATTCCTTGTTGACCTACTCATAACCTTCATATATAATTTATCATGTCCATGAACATCCTGTATATAACTAAGTTATGAATAAGTATGAACCAAAACATAGATTCATGTGTACAAGATGCCATGGTGATCTCAAGTCTAAGGATCACTTGCACAACTTTCTCTAAGAGAATCATCTTTTAACAAGTATGTAAGACTTCTATAAGATATTCTCATGATGGATCAATTTAGTGAGCTCATACCCTAATGAGCATCCACATCCTTGTATTAGTATACCTATACAAGTGGTCATGAGACCAACCACTATCTCCATCAAGCATACATAGGATGTGCTAGTCTCTCCAAAAATATTGATCCCCAACTGGATGATTCTATGACTAGGAATATTTTAGATTATGATTTATATGATCTTAGGTCTCACTGTTACGAACTCCATCACAACCCTAAAATCATTGTCCTAATTTATGGGATTCATCATAATCTTAAAACAAAGTATAAGACATAACATATGATGAAATAAAATACCTTTTATTAATATCATACATGAGTCAGAAGAATTTTATAGATAAACCCCTATTTTATAAAAAATATGATTGACTTTTAGGGCACTATTTTTTCAATCTTCCACTTGAACTAAAGCCAATCATCCTTGTATTTAATTCCCATACAATCTAAATGATGATCAAATTGCTGTTGAAGAAGGGACTTAATGAATAGGTCTTCTATATTGTTCTTTGTATCTACTCAATCTAAAATTATATCTTGTCTTTCAATAATTTCACAAATGAGATGGAAGTACCTTAAGATGTACTTGGATTTTTGATGAGACCCTAGTTCCTTAGCTTGTGCAATTGTTTTAGTGTTATCATAATAAAGTGGCACTGGTTGTTGTATCGGAGGAACAACATCCAACTTCGAGATAAACTTTTTCATCCAAACAACTTCCTTGGAGACTTCACCAGCAGCATATATTCTGCCATAATAATTGAGTTAGCTACAATTTACTGCTTGGTACTTTTCTAACTCACTACACTTCTATATAGAGTAAAGATATACCTTGATATAGATTTACTATCATTTGGATCTAATTGAAAACTAGAGTCAGTATAGCCTTTTAATTTTAAATCTAATCCTCAATATATTAGAAAAATATCTTTAGTCCTTCTAAAGTACTTAAGAATATTTTTCACAGCTTTCCAATGATTCTCTTTTAGATTAGCCTGGAATCTGCTTGCAATGCATAAGGCATAAGCAACATCAAGCCTGGTATATAACATGACATACATGATTGATCCTACAGTCGAAGCATAAAAAATCTTACTCATCCTTTATCTCTCTTCAAATGTTTTAAGAGATATCTTCTTAGAAAGATGTATGCCTTGAATCATGGGCAAGTAACTTCTTTTACTTCCCTCCATATTGAATCTTTTCAATACTAAGTCAATGTACTTGGATTGAGATAAACCAAGCATCCTCTTAGATCTATCTTTATAGATCTTTATACCTAGTATATAGGATGTCTTTTCCAAATCTTTCATAGAAAACTATTTAGATAGCCAAGCTTTGACCAATTGCAATATTAGAATATCATTCTCAATGATAAGTATGTTTTATCAACATACAATATCAAGAAGACAATGGCACTCCCATTTGTCTTCTTATACACATAATTTATCCATATTTTTGATGAAACCAAATTCCTTAATTATTTCATCAAATCGGATATTCCAACTTTTCGATGCTTGCTTTAATCCATAAATGGATTTCTTAAGTTTGCATACTTGGTTTGGTCTCCCACTTGAGATAAAATCTTCTGGCTATGACATTTATACTTCTTCCTCAAGATACCCATTGAGGAAGGTAGTCTTTACATCCATTTACCATATTTTTTAATCATAGTATGCCGCTATAGAAAGCAAAATTCTAATGGACTTGAGCATAACTACAAGCAAAAATGTTTCATCATAGTTAATTCCATATCTTTGTTTAAAACCTTTTGTTACTAGCCTAGCCTTTTAGGTTTTTACTTGGCTATCTGCTCCAATCTTCCTTTTGAAGACCCATTTGCACCCTATTGAATTTACTCCCTCATATGGATCAACCAAGGACCAAATCTAGTTGGTATTCATGGAGTCCATTTCAAATTTCATGGCATCAAGCCATTTGTCAGATTTTTTGCTATTGATAGCTTTCATATAGGTCAAAGGATCATCATCTTGAATGATATTGGCTTCATTGTCATTTCTAATGACAAAGCCATATCTGAGAGGTGATCCTGCACTCTCTCTGACTTATGGAGAGGAGGTGTGTATTGTGGTGGTACCTTTTTAATAGGTACTTATGGCTGCAAAATATTAATAAAAAGTATCAATTTTTAATAAATATAAAGTAATTAATATTTATTTTAACGATTAAATTAAGATAATTAATAGACTTATCACATCCTCTAACGTAATCATTACTAGTCCCTTAGAAATATAATTAAAATAGAATCATGTGTCACTAAGATCCTCTTTTGCAAAACTAGATCTAGGTTGAAAGCTAAAAGAAGTAGCTAGTATCACTAAGTATTAAGTTCTCGAAGTAGATTTCATGGTCAGAACTGCTAAAAACTTTCTTAGAGTTCATCCAAAGATCTACAATACTTGTGTTTGTAATGACTATCTTAGTATTTCAGTACTAGCTTGTAAGGAATAATGGTATCTTCGCTCATTACCTACTTTGGTCAATTTTCTATACATTCTCAAATTAAGCACATAAGCTGAGGTAGCTTTCACATTGCCTAATTTTTTTCCTGGCAATATCTTCACACTGCTCACTTTTTGACACAAACAACAATGCTTACTTTGACAAAGGTGCTTGATTACTTGGTGGGAAACCAATATTTAGAACTTGATTTTTTTTCTTTTTTTTATCAGGCAAGTAGCCCTTTCCTCAAATTCAAGTTTCTCTTAATGGGATGTATATCAATTACAAATTTTCAGTAATAATTGAGTCTCTAATTGATTCTACAACTAATACCTAGTTTATCTCATCAGTGTACATGTGTGATGGAAGTGTTAATAGCCTTTAGATGATCTAAGTAGGCCACTAAAAGTCTAACCAGCTAGTTTTTTCTTTAGCTCAATACAGTAATTAGCCAATACTTTCTAACTCTATTATCTTTTTCTAGTATATTTTGTCCAAGAATTTCTTTCATGGCATATTTTTCAAAATTTTTCAAAGATTGCCAAGGTGTTTTGAAATATATTTTTTTCAAAAAGGTTTCCTTAACCTCCAACTTAATTTCTATTATCCTCAATGGAGTAAGGAAGACTAAAACAAGGAGAGATACCACCTGAATGAGATATGCCTTATGTAATGCCAGGAGTGACCATGCAGAGTAGTCTCTTATTCCTAGAATAGAAGTCAAAAAAATAATAAAATTTTGGGTTGCCTTCCAATAAGTGCTAAGTTTAATATCTTCAACCAGACATCATGTCCTATTCTGGTTCATATAGAATCATAACCTTCCCAACCTCTTCAGTAGTTAATTTCAAGAATGGTTTTAGGCGTTGTCCATTAACTTTGAAGATAGCACCATTACTTGAATTTTCAATTTCTATAGCTCCATGTGGGAAGACTTCTTTCACTATGTATAGGCCAGTCCATTTGAAAACTCAATTTTCCTAGAAATAGGTGAATCCTTGAGTTATATAAGAGAACTTTTTTATCCACAAGTAAAAGATTTTCTAAAGATGGCTTCATCGTAGAATATTTTAGTTCTTTCCTTAAAAATTTTAGCATTCTCATATGCTTCATTCCTAATCTCCTCAAGTTCATCCACCTGTAACTTCTTCTAGCTTCTAGCTACGTCCAAATCCATGTTCAATTGGTTTATAGCCCACATTGCCCTATGTTCTAGTTTTACCGACAAGTGATATGCCTTACCAAACACAAGCTTATAGGGAGACATTCCTAAATTGATCTTGAAGGCAGTGCGATCATCCATAGTGCATCCATTATCTTCACTGACCAATGTTTTCTGTTAAAGCTCACAGTCTTCTCTAGGATCTATTTGTTTTGTCGATTAGAAACTTCTATTTGCTTGTTTGTGGATGATAGGGTATGGCCATCTTATGGGTGATGTTATACTTCCTCATCAATGATGCAAAGGATGGTTATAGAAATATGTTCCGCGATCACTAATGATAGCCCTTGGGATACCAAAGCGGGAGAAAATATGCTCCTTGAGAAATTTTATAATAATTTTGGTGTCATTGGTTTTGCAAGGTATTGCCTCTACCCACTTGAATACATAATCTATGGCTATCAAAATATACTCATTTCCAAAAGATTTTGGAAACGATTCCATAAAGTCAATTCTCCATACATCAAAAATTTCTACAATCAATATTGAATTCATAGGCATCTATCTCTTTTTGTGATCCAGGCTATTTGCTAGCACCTAATACAACTCTTACAATATTCAAAGCATCTTTAAATAAGTTAAGCCAGTAGAATCCACATTAGATCACCTTTATCGCTGTCTTTTTAGCTCCAAAATGACCACCACAAGCTTGGTCATGGCAAAAGGACAAAATGCTCCTAACTTCTTGATCTGAGATGCATCTTCTAATAATCAAGTTAGGATATTGTTTAAATAGATATGAGTCATCCTAAATAAAGTATTTTACTTAGGAAAAAAAATGATTTATATCCTGAGCATTCCAATACATCGAAATCTGACTAGTGGCTAAGTAATTGACTATATCAGTGTACCATGATTTCCTGGTGCCAGACATAAGTTGTTCATCAGGAAAGGACTCACTGACATGTATTTCTTCGGTAGGTGTGATCGTTAACCTAGATAAATGATTGGCCACTACATTTTTGATACCCTTTTTATCTTTGATCTCTAGGTTAAATTATTATAAGAGTAGGATCCATCTAATTAAGCGCACCTTGGCATCCTTCTTTAAAAGAAGATGCCTAATGGCATAGTGATTAGTATAGATGATGACATGAGATCCCACTAAGTAAGACCTAAATTTTTCTAGTACAAATATCATAGCTAAAAATTCTTTTTTAGTGGTAGAATAGTTGAGCTGTGCATCATTCAAGGTCTTGCTAGCATAGTAGATCACTTTAGGTAGCCAATCAATTCATTGACCTAGGATCACTCCAATGGCATGATCATATGCGTCACATATAAACTCAAAAGATTGAGCCCATACAGGTGGGTGAATGATTGGGGTTGAGATTAATTTTCTCTTTAAATATTCAAAGGACTCGAGACATTCAGATGTGAAGTCAGATTTGACTTCTTTGGTTAGTAGGTTAGTCAATGGTCGAGCCACTTTGCTAAAATTTTTGATAAATCTTTTATAAAATCCAGCATGTCTAAGGAATGATCTCATTTCTTTAACTTCGACGAGTTGAGACTCCTGAGGGGGATTTAGGTCGGTCCCTAGCTTGGCAACCTCACGAGCACCAGTAGGCTCCCCTTGGGTGCAACGTCCACTCCCCCCTCCATCTCTTCAGGTTCATCGACAATGATGTCTTTCAGGTCAGGGAGGTGGAAGGCTTGTGCGATTTTTCTCTTACACTCATTGAAGCCCTTGTAGAAGGCATCACAGACCGCCTCATTCACTTCATCTTCGAACTCTACAAAAGCCTTGTACCGCATGATTGCCCAAGACACCTCTTCCTTGGCCGCCTTGACCACCACCTTAGTCACCATGGCCTTCTCCTCGACCACCATGGCCCTGCCTTTGGCCGATTCAAGTTGCACCTGTAGATCACAAATCTGTCCCTCTTATCAAATTAACTTAGCGGTGGCATCGATGAAGCGATCCTCCAGGAGGGCGATATACTCCATTTTGGCAATCTCTACTTCGTAATCACTCACCCACTTCTCGAGCTCAATGACAGTGTCATGCACGTCCTTATGCTAGGCCTCCAACTCTTTCGTTCATGCCTTATAGCATAATAACTAGTCCCTAAGGGCCTTAGCCCTTGCTAAAGCAATATCGACCCTGCTTCGGGATTCCTATTCCTGCCCGACTAGGTATCAGCATGCCTCTTTAATGAGGAAGGCATCCTAAATGGTCTGAAATTAGAAATCAAAAGTAAGGTGGTCAGCAAACCTCCCCCTCTCAAGCCCTAAGCTTGATGGAAGCATGGAGGACAAATGATGAGGAGTAGAGGGAAGATTTCAATGATGGTTTTGCCCATGGTATACCCGCTTCTCTCCACTCGATCGCGGGGTGGCAGGATAAGTCGAGTAGCCTCTCGGCCAACTAGGTATCCAGGAGGATCAACATGTTAGGCGACATAGTTATCGAAGTCTCCACCATCCCGAGTGACAAAGCAGTCATTGCGGAAGGGCTTGCTAACACCGAGCGAAGGCTGTACCTCTACCACTTTAAGAGATGGGATGGGGTCGGGGATCTCTCCAATTGTACTGGGTCACCGCTTCAAAAGATGGCGGCATCAACAGGATCTAAAGAAGGACTGGGCAGGGCTCCGGAGTCCTCTCCTCAACTCTGTGGCCTGGATGGCTTGCAGTAGCACGGCCCCAGCTTCCTCTGCTATTAGAGCCAGAGTTTTCTTTGCTCCTCCTCATGAGGTCTCTTCATTGGTTCCTTACGGGGCTTCCCCGCCAACATCCACTTTCAGGTCATCTACCTAATCTTGTCGACAGAGAATTTCATGTTTGCACTAGCACAAAAATCTAGTTAGTCACCAAAAGCTACCAGGGGGAGCATACCACAACTCTTACCTAGAGACAAGACCAGGCTAATCCCAGCATTGAAGAGATTCTGCCAAGAAAGGAGGTCCCGCTCATGGGGAATCCTTGAGGTGTCAAGCTAGTCGAACACCTCTTGGTTGGTAGGCTTTACATTTGTATTTCAGTTTGGAGAACTATCAGGGTCGCTCCAGACCCAGTCGATGCCCTCAATGGAAGCGAAGAAGCAATGATTCTTCCATCCCTTGATGGATATCGGGAGGTCGAAGTGCAGGGTCCCCTATCGGGGTGCCATGAACCACCAACCCCTTTCCAAGGGATGGTACTTCAAGGTGTAAAGCGCCCTAAAGAGAAAAAATCATGCGACTATGCCATAAAAGTGGCATAGGATGATAAAGGAACAGACGACCCTAAAGAAGTTTGGGATGAGTTGGATGGGGGACCGGCCTGTAATTATCTAAAAAGGATAAGATAAAGGGATGAAGAGGAAGACAGAAGCCCATGAGGAAGAAATCCTCGTACAAAGCAATCCTACCAAGCTCACCTGAGGTAACCCTATCACCTAGACCCGAGGTTGAGACTTGAATGGTCTCAGGGATCCCGTACACCCCTCGTAGGTGAAGGCTGTCCACCCTGGTCATTATCGAGATAGCACTTGATAGACCTGCCATGTCCAGACTCGAGGATGCCAGAGGAGGAAGAGCTAGGATGCTAGGGCTACACGTGCAACAAGGCCTCCGGGCGATCCTAAATGGGATGTCCTCCTCCTCACTATCCAAAGGAGGCCTAACCAAAAGCAACCCCTCGGCACCTAAAAGGCTCAAGACATGCTCCGAGAGACGATGCTCACCCTCAGAGGTACTCATGGCTAACTAAGAGAGAGTAAGGGGGAAGAAAAATCTAGATCGGAGAGGAAAGAACCAAGGCCACAAAGAAGAATAACCTCCCGAGATGACCTGAAGGGAATGAGGAGGACAAAGAGAAAGGACTAACCTAAAGCTAGTGAGGGTTTGAGGTGTCAATATGGATCAAAGGCTCCTCTTTTTTCTCTCTTTCCCTTCCCTATGACTCCCTGGTGATTGGTAAAGCAATGAGCCTTCCTAAAGAAGATGGAGACCCCCTTTAAAGCCCCCCAATGGTCAAATGCGGCGATTCTTCTATATTCTCTAGTGGGATGCAGGCACGTGGCAGTTCCTCATTGGTGAATATCCCATCTCCTCGAGCACTCCCCTGAGCCATGAGCCGATGCATCGAGAGGTGCGAGGGCATCATTTCAAACCATCGTCCCTTTGTACACGTGGCAGCCCCCCATTGCCTAGCGGTGGATACACAAATGGTCAGAGGTCATGCTAATTAAATGCAGCCCCATAGGTATTTCCATATCAGTGACTTCAAACTATCCCCTTCATCCCATGCCTGAAAAATTGTGGCATGCTCAAGACTCAGGAGTGGGGGCATCTGATATGGCAAATATGCCAGTGTGGCACCAGCTGGGCCCCCAGCCCATGTGGAGCTCTGGGCTGAGTAGAGCTCCGAGCTGAGTAGAGTTCTTGGCCGAGCAGAGCTCTGAGCTGGATAGAGTTCCAAGTCGAGTAGAGTTCCTGACCGAGCAGAGCTCTAGGTTGGGTAGACTTCAAGCCAAGTAGAGCTCCGGGCCGGACAGAGCTTCCAACTGAATAGAGCTCTAGGCCTAGGCAAGCCCCTCTACCAGCCATGGCAGGCAATGACTTGACAAAGGCTGTAACCCTCCAATGGAAAGCACCATAATGAGAAAATCTTGACAACGATGATTCAGGGGTAGGCTATCGCCACTATCCCAAAGCAATTACGACTATTAGAGAAGTACCCCTCATTAAGGAGTGCTTTGCCAAGCTTCCAAGCTTTGTCTCATAGTGTCCATATTTTATATAGGTGAAATGGACCTCCGACCAAGGTAAGCAAGCTGCCCCCACTCACTTATGGAGAAACTCTCATTCTTATCTTTGTGGTGGCTCAAACCATCATGGCTCAAGCTGTTGCCCTCGGTTGCCATACTAACTTGAGTGTTGGAGTGTTCCCGCTGATACTTCCAGCCTGAGTTTTCCTTGCAGGCTCGACCATCCAGGAGGGGTGCCATAAAAGATGTTGAAGCCATTCCTCACCAGAGCACTCAACAGAACCCCGTGACCTGCCAGAGCTGTAGGCGAAGGTGATCCAAGTAGCAACACTTAGAACTCATTTGGTTTACAAGAATAAAGAACATTTTCTCTCTTTGATTAACATGATGTTGGGGAACTTTATTATCCAAGGTCTTTAACTAAAAATGGGATCTGTTACTCTATATCTTTTTTCTTAGTTTTCACCGCATGGTGAGTCTCGGTGAGTCTCTGTACTTAAGACACAGCACATGTATGTTTGGCTTCTTCTCAAAGTAAGCATGCTGCTGATATTGCCTTATTTTTTTAATAAATTTGGGTGGTCTCAACATCCCTTTACATCATATATATATATATATATATATAATTTGTTTTCAGGTGCTTTAGGATTTTGGATTTGAACATAGCTAAATTCAAGTTCGATGATCAAATTTTACCTATAGAATTCAAATTCAATGCGATAAAGCCATTGAAAAATTAATTTGGATCACTACATAATTATTATAAATAACCAGGGAGCATTATTAACTTTTTTTAGTATCATTTATACCTCAATTACTTTTTGTACTAAAATAACCCATAATTTTGTGTATTTCTTTTACCATCAACCTATGCCAACCTTTATGCATGCTTCCTTATCAAGTTTTTTACATCTATTTTATGTAACAAAATAAATGACAATTTTTGATACTGTGCACATGCTCATGTTTCCTTTGTCATCATTTCTTATCGGTTTGTATATCTGCTTTATATACCAAAATAAAGCATGATTTTCTTTGTTTTCTACCATAAATTACTATAAATATTTACATTTATTTTCTTATCAGTTTTTATGCTCACCCTCAATACCAAAATAAACCCCTTGGATATATACGTCAGGATTCTTTCATCACCATTTCCCTCTAAAAAGTCTTTTCAAAAATGTTCCTCTCTATTCCCCATATTTTATAGTCTTTTTAGGTCTTCCTTATTTTTCATGAAATATTTTGATGTTTATATCTATTTTTCCTCATCGCTCCCTTCTTATCATTTCGCTTCAAAGTAAAAACCCCCCATTGTACTACCCCCTTCTCTCACATCAATATTGAATGCTAAGTCAGGATCCTCTCCAATACATTGTCCATAGATAGCCGCCCAATCATCTCATAGAAACAAAGATGGATGGTTGTTTGGCACCCCATTACAAGCCATGTTTGGCATCCAATTTGATCCGCTATAGCCATATATATTAGAAATGGGATAATGTCTATGTATGGTTGCCAAAAATATTGAATAAAGAATTTAAATAAGAATCCTTCCTTTTTTTTGAAAATAAAATATCCCTCTAAAGACTCCCACCATAGCTATCACATCAGATCAAAGGATGTCATCCAAGTGATATACCATATACAAAGGCAATCGAATCCACTACACCAGTCTCCTTATGGTAGATATGCCAAATGACAAGTGAGATGCAATCCCTCTGTACCCTCTAAATGTCATGCACCAATGGATGGCTTAGAGCCTCCTCCCTACATTGGATCCACCCTACGACTGTAGTTAAATCCCCCTCAATAATCAGATGATTTAGCTCGTAGGACTTATTGCACATAGATATACCTGCCCAAGATGCTCTCAACTTAGCTCCAAGTACCAAAGTGTCAAATATATGGCTGCCACCTACCTCCACAAAACTCAAACAGATCACGAATCACATATCCAGCACCACCATTCCATTGGTGCGGGCACTAGAGTTCGAAAGTGACTTCAATTAAACAATCCAGGCTCCTTATGGATTCCAAGTGAATAAGCCAAACTTAATTTTGGCTTTAACTTGGTTTTAATTTTCAGCATAAGTCCTATAATTAGAGTCAAGTTAATTTTTTATTTTAATTTAGTTAGTCAAGTTGGTCAAGTTGGGTTAGCCAAGGCATAAACCATGGGAAGAAGCTTGGACCTAAGTAAAGGAGCATCAAAACCATCTTTGGAGCTAAACAAGCTTTGTGGAGCGCCACCTCACCATGCCAAGTCAAAACCTTATTGGAGCACCACCTCGCCATGCTAAGTCAAGCTTTCTTGGAGCACCACCTCACCAAGTCAAATCAGCCATTCCACTTCACTCTCCATGCCATTCTTGCAACCAAGAGTTGTTGAAATTTGAAATAAAATTCAAGTTGTAACTCCCCACTTCCCACTCCCCTTTTCAAGCATGTAATCTCGCCCATTTTGAATTTAAGTTAAGGGCTTGGGAAGTTAATAAATACCCCCCGTAACCCTCTTGTAATCAGCTATTGATGAATGAAAAAAATAGTCTTCTTCCCTTCCATTTCTTTGTTGCATTGTCAATCCATGAGGGAGAGGGTGTGAGGCTCAAACCGGTTCAACCTAGCTTCAAGAAATTGCCAACATCTCTTCCCTTTCCCCTTCTTCAAATTTCCTTTCTTCTTTCTTTTTTACTCATCATTTCCATGCCCACTAATGCCCTCCATTGTAGGATCCTCCATGATTTTGAGCTGAAGATGAGGTCTACTTTGCTTCAGAACCACCTACGTTAGGAGTCTTCCATTCAAGGAGTGATAGTCTTCAAATCCAATCACTAGACCTTGGAGTCCTGAAATTAAACCACCACCAAAAGTATGAGAGCTCATTATTGGTAAGAGAACCCTTCCTAGACTCTTAGGTTTGATTGTTTGAAGGTACATATCCTAGTTAGAATGGTTTCTCAACCATTAGGTCCTTTCTACTTTTGATTGAATGGAAACTACATTACGAGTATTACAACTTTCATCATGTAGTCTCCTACATTAAGTTTAGTTGATCTCACTTATGTATGAATTTTGATGATATATTGTAGAATCATTGCTTATTTTTAGATTGTTAATTTCATAGTTTAAAGTTCTATTTTCATCCCGCATCATTTTGGTATCAGAGCATGGTTAACTATGACAAGTTATGCATATTGCTGAAAATTTTTGCATCAACTAAGGACTAGACCTGAAAGCTCATCTCATAACTTTTCAAATTTTAGTTTAATTTACAATTCTAAAGCAACCAATCCAGAACAAATCAGGTCTTGAATCTTTTTCCATAGATTTCAGATCTAAATTTTTATAAATTTATTTTTATTTTCCTAGCTTACTCTTTAATCGAAGAAAATCACGCCTCCTGAGCGAGTATACGAAAATATACTTATGACCCATGAGAGTAATGAGCCAAGGCTAGACATGATAACCCAAAATTGGAGGGCCCATTGTACTAAGTGCATGCTTGCATGATCGGATTTATTGAGTGTTTCATTGCATGTTTACTCCTCTAGCACAACTTAAGTTCTAAAATTTTCTAGCACAATTCAAGTTTGAATCCACCTAACCATAATTCAAAATTTTAAAATTTAAAATTTGAATTTTAAATTCTAAAATTTAAATTTTGAAAATTCAAATTTAAAATTTAAATTTGAAATTCAAATTTAAAATTTGAAATTTAAAAATTTGAATTTTGAATTGCATGTTATTCCTAGTCTTTATGTTTATTCCTAGTCTTTATGTTCTATTGATTAGCTAGATTGTTGGATGTGCATTCATTTTAAAATATTTAAGGGCAATCCTATCACAAGATAAGGGAAGGATTTCATCACCTTTCCTTGGCCCAAAAAATAACCCACTACATGTTGCATTGACCCAAGCCTAACATAAAATTGAGTAAGAACCTAAAACTAGGGACATCAATAAGTCAAGTTCATGATCATGTTGAGACTTAGCATTAATTGATTCTGTATTTACTCCTGAATATTGGTTTCTAAGGCTAGGGGTCCAATGGCAAATGCCTTAAGTAAATTTATGATTTTTAATTAGGATCTCATGAAAGCGAGGGGAGCCTCCCACAATCCCACCTCTTACCTGACCAGTTGAAAGGGTGACTGCGTCTTGATTAGTGTTTTGGCAATTCATGCTATCTTGAACTTCTAGGTCAGGAGCACTAAAAGCTAGGTTTGTATAGCATGGCCACTAGATCAGGAACTCCATACCAACACTTCCAGACCCAACCAAGTCTCACCATGGACCCCAATCTTGAAACTTTGATGAGAACTATGACTGAGCAATTCATGCAACTAAACAATAGTTTGACCAAGTGGAGGAGCGAATTGGAACCCTTGAAGAGACCCGTTTGACCCACACTAAACTTGAATCACCTAGACCAACTCCCCTTAGACCAAGAGCCCATCACCACGATCCCACCCCTAAACATAACCCTAGATGCCCACACCAAGACTTCATGGATTCGGAGGAAAGAGCCCTTATGAACATATATCTCGATGCACCCACTTATGATGAAAATTTAGATCCTAAGGTGTATGTTGATTGGAAGAGTGACATGGATCAATACTTTGAGTGGTATGAGATATCGGAAGAAAGAAAGTATAAATTTGCTAAACTTAGGTTAGTCCGACAAGCTAGATTGTATTGGAGAAATGTTGAGCGCATTTGTCGACAGAGAGGAGACATGCCCATAGTCACATGGAGAGCCATGAAGATCAAACTTAAAGAGAAGTACCTACCCTTGTCCTATGAGCAGAGGCTTTTGGATCAATGGCAAAGATTGAGCCAAGGGAATAGAACCATATCTGAGTATATAGCTAAGTTTAACGAGTTTGTCATGAGATGTAGTGTGGCCATCGAAGGCCGTCACCCTGTCTAGGTTTAGAGTAGGCCTACATGAAGAAATCCAAAGAAAATTATTTTTAAGAGAAGCCCATGACCTAGAGCAGGCTTACCAAATCGCTAGGGATTGTGAGAGTTTCAGAAGGGACCCCTGATCCATCGACCTGAACCCAGTAGGATTAGTACCCTTGGAAATAGGTCAAATTCTAATCAAATTCCCTCGAACCAACCCAATCCTACTATCCCATTAGCTCACAAAGACGATAGGGGTAAGGCCCCAAAAGTTTAAAGGAATAATCATCAAAATGTATATTGCTTCAGGTGTCATAAAGTTGGCCACTATGCTAGTCAATGTCCTACCCGAGCCTTACACATAGGAGAGTTAGAGGGAGAGACTCCAAGAACCTTTGAAGAATTTAAGGAAGAAGTCTATGAAGCTGGATCAAATCTAGTGGATGAGTTGAGGGAGATGAAGAAGATATTGATCCGACTGAAACATTGGGAGTTGTTAGATGTATCTGGCCCAAACAAAAGAGCATGAGGGTTGGAGAAGGACCAACATACTTCAAATTTTTGTCAAGATAAAGGAAAAGGTTTATAAGATCATTATAGAAACGGGAGCTGTGTTAATACCGTTTCAACTAAGACCATTAAGAATCTAGGCTTGATTACCGTTCCCCATCCCAATCCCTATAAGGTGTATTGGATAGATTCGACTACCATCCCCATTAAGTTAAGATGTCAAGTTTTGATTCAGATCTAATCCTATCAGGAAAAAATTTGGTAAGATGTTCTTCCTATGGGGGTTAGCAATATCATTTTAGGTAGACCTTGGTTGTATGATCATGATGCTACCTTGTATGGCCGATCCAACTCTTGTTCCTTCACCTACCAAGAAAAGAAAATAGTTATAAACTCATCACCAAATAAGGATAATCAGAAGAGAGGATCTAGTAATCTAAGAGAAAAGGAAGCGGGGTCACACTTAATCAATGCTAAGGATGTAGAATGATAGATCAATGAAGGATCACCTATTTGGATATTGACCACCAAGGAAATCTAGGAACAACCCCAGGAAGTCGTAGAGATCTTGAGAGACTTTCAAGATATATTTCCAGAAGACCTACTTGATCACCTTCCTCCATTAAGGGACATCCAGCATGCCATAGATTTGGTCCCAAGAGCCACCTTACCAAACCTCCCATATTATAGACTAAATCCCACTAAACATACAGAGTTCCAAAGACAAGTTGGAGATCTCCTCCAAAAAGGATTCATTAGAGAGTTTGAGCACTTGTGCGTTACCTGCCCTTTTGACCCCCAAGAAGGATGGCACTTGGAGAATGTGTGTAGATAGTCGTGCCATCAATAAGATAATGGTCAGTATCATTTTCCTATTTCCCATCTTGATGATATGTTAGACATGATGGCCGGAGCCACTATTTTTTCTAAGATTAATCTTAAGAGTGGCTATCACCAAGTTAAGATTAGACCTGGGGACGAGTGGAAGACAACTTTTAAGACTAAGGATGGCTTTTATGAATGGTTAGTGATACCTTTTGGCCTTTGAAATGATCCTAGTACATTTATGAGGATCATGATCCAAGTCCTGAGACCATTCATTTGAAAATTTGTTGTAGTCTATTTCGATGGCATCCTCATATACAATAGGACTAAGAAAAATCACTTGGACCATCTCCAATAAGTACGTCAAGCTCTTAGGAAGGATAGCCTCTATGTCAACCTTAAGAAATGCAGTTTCTTGACCCCTAGAGTCATTTTTCTCGATTGTGTCATTACCCTCGAAAGAGTGTCACTGACCCAAAAAAGGTTAAGTCCATAGTTGAGTGGCTTGTACCCAAAAGTGTACATGATGGACATAGCTTCCACAGCCTTGCCACCTTCTATAGGAGATTCATTTAAGGTTTTAGTATGATTGTTGCATCGATTATAGACCGTATTAGGAAGGAAACTTTTGAATGGACTAAGAATGCCAATAGAGCCTTCCTTGAGATCAAAGAGAAAATGACCCAAGCACCAATTTTAAGGCTACCTGACTTTTCAAAGATTTTTGAGGTGGCTTGTGATACCTCCGAAATTGGAATTGGAGGAGTTCTAAGTCAAGAGAACCACCCTGTAGCCTTCTTTAATGAGAAGTTGAATGAAGCAAAATTGAGGTATTCAACTTATGATAAGGAATTGTATGCGGTAGTTCAAGCTTTAAGGTATTGGAGACACTATCTATTACTGCAAGAGTTTGTCCTATATTCAGATCATGAAGTACTTCGATTCCTTAGTTCCCAAAAGAAGCTGAACCCTTGACATGGCAAGTGGGTAGAGTACATTCAAGTTTATACCTTTATTTTGAAATACCGTGCTGGCACTGAAAATTGGGTTGTCGATGCCTGAGCCATTGTTCCATGCTCTTGACCTCTGTGAGTACTGAAGTCATAGGATTTGATAGATTGAAAAAAGAATATGAAAATTGTCTTGACTTTAGTAAGATTTTTGAATCTATTCACCAAGGACCATCTAGTGTATATAGTGACTATACCCTTCATGATGGATCCTTTTCAAAGGAAATAAGTTGTGCATCCCTCAAACCTCCATCTGAGAATTCTTAATTTGGAAAATCCATGCAGGGGGTTTAGCTGGCCATTTTGGTAGGAATAAAACCATACTAGTAATTGAAGACCAGTTGTTTTGGCCTAGCCTCAAGCAAAATGTGGCCCAAGTGGTGGCCCAGTGTTGAACCTATGCGATTGCCAAACAGCAGAAACAAAACACCAGCTTATACACCCCTTTGCCTATCCCTGATTATCCATGGCAAGACCTTAGTATGGACTTTGTGTTAGGGTTACCAAAGACCATGCGACGACATGACTCCATCTATATTATGGTCGATCATTTTTCCAAGATGGCACACTTCTTACCTTGTTCTCAAACTTTCAATGCTTCAAAAGTGGCCAAACTATTCCTAAACGAAGTAGTCAGGTTACATGGTTTGCTCTAAACCATTATGTGTGATAGGGATGCTCGATTCACTAGTTATTTTTGGAAAACCCTATTGCACATGTTAGGAACCAAACTGAAGTTTTCTACCACCTACCACCCATAAATTGATGGCCAAACAGAAGTTGTGAATAGAAGTCTTGGAAATCTGTTAAGATGTTTAGTTGGTGAGAGTACTGGAAATTGGGACCTTTTGTTACCACATGCTAAATTTGCCTATAATAGCTTGGTCAATAGGTCCACTGGAAAAAGTCCATTTAAGATTATCCATAGATACAAACCAAGAAAGCCCATAGACCTTATCCCTTTACCCATGCATGGACGAGTTTCTGAGTCAACATAGTCATATGCACAGCATATTAGGGATTTATATAAAGAGATCAGTAAGAAAATCAACTTGAGCAATGAAACTTACAAGCATTTGGTGAATTCCATAAGTGAGTCAAAGAATTTTATGGAGACTATGTAATAATTAGGCTTAGAACTGAATGGTTCCCACCCGAAACCATGAAAAAGTTACATGCCCGTGGTGCAGGTCCTTTCAAAATAATAAAGAAAATTGGACCTAATGCCATGTGCTTGAGTTACCATCTGACTTAGATATCAGTTCAACTTTCAATATCTCAAACCTAGTAGAGTATAAGGAACCAACAAGATACCTAGTGAGCCTTTTGAATCTGATCCGATTTTTGAGAGTGAACCTATCCCTGAGATCCACCAACCACATTACTAGAACGGTGAGATAGGATTGAGCAAATTCTGGATGACAATATATCACTACCTGTAATAAAGGCTATCAATGCTACTTGGTTCGTTGGCAAGGTCGACCAGAATCTAAAGACTTGTGAATCACTTGAGAGGATCTGTAAAGGATCGACCTAGACTTACTAGAACACTACCAAAGTCAAGTTGACCCATACTCAAAAAGGTCGAGTCCTTCCCATCCCGGGAGAATTGGTGTGGGCACCAGAGTTCGAAAGTGATTTCAATCAAACAATCTAAGCTCCTTATGGATTGCAAGTAAATAAGTCAAACTCAATTTTGGCTTCAACTTTATTTTAATTTTCAGCATGAGTCTTGTAATTAGAATCAAGTTAATTTTTGATTTCAATTTTGTCTTAGTCAAGTTGGTCAAGTTGGGTTAGCCAAGGCATGAACCATGGGAAGAAGCTTGGACCTAAGCGAAGGAGCATCAAAACCACATTTGGAGCTAAACAAGCTTTGTGGAGTGAAACCTCACCATGCCAAGTCAAAACCTTGTTGGAGCACCACCTCACCATGCCAAGTCAAGCTTTGTTGGAGTGCCACCTCACCATGCCAAATCAGCCATTCCACTTCACTCTCCATGCCATTCTTGCGCCCAAGAGTTGCTGAAATTTGAAATCAAATTCAAGTTGTAACTCCCCACTTCCCACTCCCCTTTTCAAGCATGTAATCTCTCTCATTTTGAATTTAAGTTAAGGGCTTGGGAAGTTAATAAATACCCCCCAAACCCTCTTGTAATCAGCTATTGATGAATGAAAAAAAAATAGTCTTCTTCTCTTCCATTGCTTTGTTGCATTGTCACTCCGTGAGGGAGAGGGTGTGAGGCCCAAACCGGTTCAACCTAGCTTCAAGAAATCGCCAACAT
Source organism: Areca catechu (assembly GCA_021397845.1). NCBI lineage: Eukaryota > Viridiplantae > Streptophyta > Magnoliopsida > Arecales > Arecaceae > Areca > Areca catechu. The sequence continues at coordinate 39,303,894 of CM038048.1, forward strand.
CTCTTCCCTTCCCCTTCTTCAAATTTTCTTTTTCTTTCTTTTTTTCTCATCATTTCAATGCCAACTAACACCCTCCATTGCAGGATCCTCCATGATTTCAGGCTGAAGATGAGGTCTACTTTGCTTCAGAACCACCTACGTTAGGAGTCTTCCATCCAAGGAGTGATATTCTTCAAATCCAACTGCTAGTCCTTGGGGTGCTGAAATTAAACCACCACCAAAAGTGTGAGAGCTCATTGTCGGTAAGAGAACCCTTCCTAGACTCTTAGGTCTGATTATTTGAAGGTAAATGTCCTAAAAAGAATGATTTCTCAATCATTAGGTCCTTTCTACTTTTGATTGAATAGAAACTACATTATGGGTATTACAACTTTCATCAAGTAGTCTCCTACATTAAGTTTAGTTGATCTCTCTTATGCGTGAATTTTGCTGATATGTGGTAAAATCATTGCTCATTTTTAGAGTGCTGATTTCATAGTTTAAAGTTCCATTTTCATCCTGCATCATCAATCAGTCTTGTTCCTATCAAAGTTGACCTTTAGAATGTTCAGGAGTGGGGGCTCCAAAGAAATAAAGACTATATATCTCACTTCAAGTTCAAGAGGGGAGTCCCGGGTGTTGCTGCACCGGAAGGTGGTGCTGACTCAGGCTTGACTCATAAATGGCTGGAGCTGAGATGGCACTAATGTTGAGCCAGATGTTGTAGTGGCCTGTCATTGGGAGTCGATCCTACAAGATAACAAGGGTTAGAAAGTCTACACCTGACGATTCTCCAGTGGTGGACCCTTCGATGCCTAAGTCAACCTCTTGAACAGGCAAACAGAGGAGATTTGGAATCTCCTCTAAAATTTAGAATGAAGTAGGAATTTAGAGAGGGAGAGATGAGCCAGAGAAGGGACAAAGAAGGGAGATGGAACTAGGCCTATAGGAGAAGAGGTGCTCGGTGCATATGAGGTATGCTTTCTTAGAGATGACACACTTGCGATTTGAGCTATGGGGGCCTAGATACTTTATGAAAGATGGAAAGTATTTTGGTAGGCCTACAAATATCTTGATGGATACTCAAGTGGATGCTCACGGAGTCAGGGAGCTTCAGGATGTGCTCTCTAGATGATAGCTCTCATGAGAGATGGAGGTTCTCAGTTTTATTTTACCTCTTCTCCCAATTCTTCTTCGTTGGCTCGCTTACTATGGCCTCTAGCTTGGCTTACCTGGAGGGTTCCCGGGGAACAAGTTATAAGCATACACCTAACACCTAAAGATAGAAAAGAGGTATGATGTGTGAAGTGGCATTATTGCTGACGTAGAATCCATGATGACACCAAATGGCAGCCGCGCTGGTGGAAAGTGCCACCTAGATGTGGCGACCAAATGAAGATCCGGAGTCAAGCTGCCTTGGTGCATGGAATGCACTCCACCTTTCTGAGTGGAGCCTCCAGCCAGGGCTGCACTCTCACCTTTCGGGGTCGAGCTCCCGAGATAGAGCTCCCCCATCCTTCCGAGGTTGAGCCCTCGGCCAAGGTTAGCTCCCATCCAGGATTGAGCTCCTAGTCGAGGTTATGCTCCACCATCTAAGGTCGAGCCCTCGGTTGAGGTCAGCTCCTATCTAGGATCAAGCTCCCGACAGAGATCGTGCTCCCGCCATCTGAGGTCAAGTCCCTGACCGAGGTTAACAACCATCCGGGGTCAAGCTCCCGGTCGAGGTCATGCTCTTACCATCTGAGATCGAGCTCCCGATCGAGGTCAGCTCCCATCCAGGGTCTAGCTCCCGGCCAAGGTTATGCTTCCACCATCCCAGGTTGAGCCCCATGCTAAGGTCAGCTCCCATCCATAGTTGAACTCTCAGTCAAGGTCATGTTCCCGCCATCCAGGGTCGAGCTCCTGAGATAGAGTTTCCCCTCTTACCAAGATCGAAGTTCCTGTCAGTAGCCAAGAGGGGAGGATCAGCAAAAGTTCAGACTATGGCATGGAAGCTCCCAGCTACCTATTGGCCAGTAAGCAACCCAAGAGAGGGGGTGCATTGGGTCTCTAAAAATTAAAATTACTTTACTTGATACAATGCAATGCAATCCAATTCAACAATTAAATAAGCAAGGTACTATGAATTCAATTGTAATGCTCTAAAATAAAAGTGCAGTGAAAATAAAGAGCAATAAATAATAAGCGAGAAGAGAGATCAATCAACCACAAAGACCAAGAGATATAGTGGTTCGGTGCTATCCAATGCACCTACATCCACTCCCCAAGATCCCCTTGGAAATTCACTATAATCACACGATTATAGTTGATTAGTTTTGTGGGCTCACTAATCAAAAACCTAGCTTGTTTTTACAAGGCTAACAAGTCAAAACCTCACTTGGTTTTATGAGCTAACCAAGAATCTAAATAGTTTTACGGGCTAACCACCAACCTCCCTTGGTTTTTCGAGATAACCAAGAACCTAAGTGGTTTTGCAGGCTAACCACCAACCTAATTGGTTTTCAAAGGCTCACCAATAACTTCCCTTGATTTTATAATAGGCTAACCAAGAACCCTTACAACAAATAAAAATTTGAAATAATGAAACAAAGTAAGCTTTCTAAACAAAAGCGAATATCTCTTTGAAGCTCGATGTAGAAGTGCTAGCCTCTTTGCTTGTTTTCATGCCAAATCTTTTGATTATCTCTTTGATGTACTTGGCTTGGCTTATAAAGATTCCTTCCTTCATTTGTTTGACTTGTATTCCAAGGAAGTAGTTGAGTTCACCCATAAGGCTCATTTCAAACTCACCCTGCATCAACTCAGCGAATTCTCTACAAAGATTTTCATTAGTTGCACCAAATATAATGTTATCAACATAGATTTGTACAATTAGCATATAATTCTCTTTGTTTTTAATAAAAAGAGTTTTGTCAACATTTCCTCTTTTGAAATCATTTTCAAGTAAAAATTTGCTTAGTCTATCATACCAGGCCCTAGGTGTTTATTTCAAACCATATATATAGCTTTTTTAATTTAAACACATGATTTAGAAAAGTATGATTTTCAAAACCTGGTGGCTGTTCTACAAAAACTTGTTCAGAAATAAATCCATTTAGAAAAGCACTTTTGACATCCATTTGAAAGAGTTTAAAGTTCATGTAGCAAGCAAATGCAAGAAGTAAGCTAATGGCTTCTAGTCTTGCTATAGGAGCATATGTTTCGTCAAAATCAATGCCCTCCTCTTGATTGTACCCTTTTGCTACCAACCTTGCCTTATTTCTTATAATCTTACCATTCTCATCTAGTTTGTTCCTATAAATCCATTTGGTTCCTATGAATGGGTGGTCTGTGGGTCTACTAACTAGTGTCCAAACATTATTTCTTTCAAACTGGTTTAATTCATCATGCATGGCCATCATCCAGTTATGATCAGTTTCAGCCTCTTCTAAACTATGTGGTTCAATTTGTGAGATAAAGGCTAGGTAGTCATGTGCATCTCTATGTGCTGACCTAGTCCTAACACCATGAGAAGGATCATCAATAATTAAATCTTTGGGATGTGAAATTACATACCTCCATTCCTTTGGTAAATCAGTATGATCCTAACTTACCACTTCATTTCCATTTTGCATTGCCTTTTCTTGAATGTTTAGATCTTCTATTTTCTTTTGTAGTGTACCTGCATCATTATCTATACACTCTTCTTTTCTAGATGGTGAGGGGTTAGCTTCATCAAAAACAACATAAATTGACTCTTCTATAATAAGAGTCCTCTTATTAAACACTCTATATGCTTTACTATGTAGTGAATAACCAAGGAATATAGATTCATCAGATTTTGTATCAAACTTTTCTAGGTTATCTTTACCATTGTTCGACATAAAACATTTACATCCAAAAATATAAAAATAGTTAATATTCGATTTTCTTCCATTCCAAAGCTCATAGGGGGTTTTCTTTGAAATTGGTCTTATTAAAACTTGGTTTAATATGTAATAGGCAATGTTCACTGCTTCTATCCAAAAGTACCTTGGAAGATTACCTTCACACAACATGGTTCGGGCCATTTCTTCCAAAGTCCTATTCTTTCTCTTTACAACACCATTTTGTTATGGTATTCTAGGAGCGGAAAAGTTATGATTAATGCCGTGCTCAGTACAATATTCATCAAAAAATTGATTTTAAAATTCAATTCCATGATCACTTCTTATAGAGATAATAGAAAGATTTTTCTCATTTAAAACTTTCTTATGAAAGTTTTGAAATACATCAAAAGTCTCATCTTTATGTGCAATAAATAATACCCATGTGAATCAAGAAAAGTCATCTACAATCACAAGGTCATATTTCAAACCTCCTAGGCTTATGGTCCTAGTTGGTCCAAATAAGTCCATGTGAAGTAGCTCAAGGGGTCTTGTTGTTGAAATAACATTTTTTGATTTAAAACTCCCTCTAGTTTGTTTGCCTAATTGACAAGCATTACATACATAATCAAGATCAACTTTAAAATATGGCAAACCTCTAACTAGATTCTTTGAGATTAATTTGGCAATCGTATGCATGCTAGCATAACCTAATCTTTTATGCCATAATAAACAAGACTCCTTGGTCTTAGCATTCATTGCTACTAGACTAGAACTACTTGTCATGGCTAGATCATTTAGATCTACCATATAGATGTTTCTAAGTCTGACCAATGAATTTGTTGCTAGAGTCAAGAGAGTTAGTTACTATACACATAGATGATTCAAAGATAACCTTGAAGCCTTTATCACATAATTGACTAATACTCAATAAATTATGCTTCAATTTATCTACCAGCAGCACATCTTCAATAAAAGTACAGGTGGTTATTTTAATCTTACCGATTGCGATTATTTTTCCCTTGCCATTATCTCCGAAAGTAACAATCCTCCTTTCATTTGTAGGGTGATGAACTGATCTTTGTCACCCGTCATATGCCTTGAATAACCATTGTCAAGATACTATCTTTTCTTTAATTTGTGGGCTGCAAGACAGTCTTACAAAACAGTCAAGGAGTGATTTTAGGTATCCAAGCTAACTTAGGTCCTTTCAGGTTAGCAAAATTGGTTTCCTTTGGGACCCAAATGGTTCTATATCTCAATGCACCAATCATGAAATTTTTCAAAGAATTGCATTGATAAGATTTATGTCCAAATCTATGACATGCATAACAAATAATTTTATTATTTTTAAATGATGCATGCTTTGAAGCTTTAAAAGATACAAAAGCTGAAATATTTGGTTTGAAAGATTTTTGAATAGAATCTTTTGGAACATACTTCAAGCCATTTGAAATAGATTTCGATGGAAAAGCTTTTTAAAATTTTGCATTTGAAGCTGAAGCTTTTGAAGATACAATTTTGTTGCTGAAATTCCTTTAGAAATTAAGGCATTAAATCCAATTCCAGCTTTACTTTTTGAATCTTTTATTTTTTAAAATTAGCTCAATCTTATTAGAACTCAAAGTAAGTTTTTCTACTAAAGGCTTAAGCTTTTCAACCTCCTTTTTCAAATCAACATTTTCGGCAACTAAAACTTTGTTTATCTCATTCAAAGCATTTTTCTCATTATTCAAGACAATAACATTTTCAGAAAAGATATTCAGTTCTTTTTGCAAAATGTTATTCTTTTCAGAAATCTCATCCTTGTCTTTTAATAAAACATCATTTTGTTTCTTCAAGGATTTAATTTAACCCCAGCTTTCTTGAATTCAATAAGTAAATCATGAAATGCCGAATTCATTTCATCATATGTAAATTCAGTTTGAAGGGGATGATACCTCATTTTCAAGACCCATCAGATATAAGTTCGCAGTTTTCATGGTCTCTTCTTCTTCAATAGATGAGGACGCCTCACTGTCGCTCCACGTTGCTACCATAGCTTTCTTTTTCTTTTTCTTAAGACCCTTCTTCAATAAAGGACAATCTGGTTGAATGTGCCCTAGCTTTTTGCATTCATAGCAGGTGGGCACTTCTTTCTCTTTTTCCTTTTCCTTGTCCTTCTCCTTACTGAATTCTTTGTTCTTGTGGAATTTTCTAAAGTGTCTTCCTTTTCTTCTTCCCAAGAACCTTTTGAATTTCCTAACGATCATGGCATCATCTTCATCTTCCATGTCGCTTTCAATAGAGGAGCATTCTTCTTCCGATCTTCATCCTTTCTAGAATCCATAGCAGTTTTGAAGGCAATAGATTTCTTTTTCTTTTGACCATCTTCAATTCGATGCTGCATGGTCAGTTCATGTATGATGAGAGATCCTAGTAGTTCATCCAGTAGTAAGATGTTCAAATCTTTTGCTTCCTGGATGGCTGTCACTTTCGGATCCCACTTGTCCGGAAGAAATCTTAGAATCTTCTGTACTAAATCTGCATTAGAATATACCCTACCAAGATTTTTAAGCCATTAGTAATATCAGTGAAATGTGAAAACATGGTAGAGATTGTTTTGTTAGGTTCCATTTTGAATAATTCATAACTATGCACAGGAAGATTAATTTTAGAAGACTTCACTTGAGAAGTTCCTTCATGGGTCACTTCGAGTTTATCCCAAATTTTCTTTGCAGAGGAGCAAATAGAAATTCGATTAAACTTATTACTATCCAAAGCACAGTATAAAAGATTTATTGCTTTGGCATTTAACTCACCCATCTTCATGTCATGTTCGTCCCAATCCTCTTCAAGTTTTGGAACGTCCACTCCATCAATTTTAACCATGGGGATGTAAGGACCCTTTAAAATGACCTTCCACAACTGAAAATCAATTACTTGAACATAAATTTTCATTCTAGCTTTCCAGTATGCATAATTTGTGCCAATGAAGAGTAGAGGTCTATTGGTTGATTGGCCTTCCACCAAGGACGTACTCATTGGATGAGCCATCGATCTTTACTCTTATGTATTCAGAGACACTACTCTGATACCAGTTGTTGTCCAAGTAGCTACCCAAGAGGGGGGTGAATTAAAAATTTAAAAAATTTAAAGCAGATAATGTGCAATTGAAAAATCCCTTATAAGTGGTAGGTGCTGTGATAGAGTATTAAATTGCAGAAGCTAAATAGAGTCAAGTAAGCACAACACAAATACATAAAATTTATAGTGGTTCAAAGCAACCTAGCTCCTACATCCACTATCCAAGATACCACTTAGGATTTCCACTATATTCATACTCGAATACAATCGGATTATTTTGCAGGATCATAATCCAAAACATCTACACTTTGGTTTTAACAGGATCACCAAAGAAAACCCAACACCCTTTGGTTTTGAACAGGCTCACCAAAGAAACCTAACTTGGTTTTACCAGGACCACCAAGAATCCAACACTTGGTTTTTATCAAAGCTCACCAAGAACCTATTTGGTTTTTCAACTAGGCTCACCAATAACCTAACAACAATTCAAAAAAAGAATTGAAGTAAATGTAACAATAAATGACAAACTCAATTTATCGGATAGTTGCCAGTGTAGCTTGATAGAAGTCCACTTGACTTGCACTTGAATGAGCATTAATTGCTTCAGTGGCTTCTTCTAAAATTGCTTCAAGCTTCAGATCAGAGTTGGTGAAGACTTGAAAGCTTGCTTGAATGCTCTTGTGCTCTCTTTCTTTTTGGTAGGTAGGATATTCAATGTAGCTCTCTAAACTTTTAAGAGTTCTCTTATCCTTTTTTTTTCAAGGAAGTTCAAATCCTTCAAATATAAGGTTTTCCATCACTTTAAGGCAATTATAGCCGTTGTAGACCATTGGAAAGTGGTTTGTGACCGTTGGAGCACCTTTTGGCAGTCAAAAACAAATTCTGGGACTAGCCGTTGGATACCTGAAAGCATTGTTTGAGTCAGCTTGGATTCCTTCGAGTTGGCTCGGATACTTCGAGTTGATAGATCGAGTCACCAAATCTTCAGTACAGTCAGCTCTTTGTCTCAGGCCGCAAAACTGCACTCTGGACGAGTCGGCTCTTTGTAGCTGTGGTCGGCTCGAACTTATATCTTTGAAAAACTTGAACTCGATGAGTCGGCTCTTTTGATCATTGGTCGGCTCTTCTTCTCAGGTTCTGAAATCATCACTCTGGAAGAGTCAGCTTGATGCAGTTCGGGTAGGCTCGCTTTCTCAGGTCATCAAAATTAGGTCTAGCAGAGTCGGCTCTTTCTAGTTCGGGTCGGCTTGCCTGGCTGTTCTTAAAAATTTTCAAAAATTGGACTCTGGAGGAGTTGGCTTGGACATATTCCAGTTGACTCGAATTTACTGGAGTCAGCTCAGATTGCTGCGTACCAGAATCCTTGCTGCGTGCCATGAAGTAGAGTCGGCTCTTCAACATGTTGGGTCAGCTCGAGTATTTTTCTACAAGACTTTTACAATTGTACTCAAAGAAAACTCTCACCAACTCTCTTACATTTTTCATGCAAACCAACTCAAAATAATTTTAAGGCGCACACACACAGAAGTAACCCTTTTTACATGGTTTTTTCTTAGCTTTTTCATTGGGTTCTTCTTTACAAAAACAAATTACAACACAACTCAAACAAGAAACAAAGGTGTAGGAGTTGAAGTTTGAATAATTAATTCATCCTACAAAAACTTGTAAAACACTTGAAGAGTTGTTAGAAATAAATGTACATGCTCCAATGTTTGGTTATCATCAAAATCACTTATGGGGTCAATAGCTCGGGTCTTCTCTTTTTTGCATGTCGCACTGACTCTAGAGCTCAGTTGAAAAGAGGACCAAGCACCTAGAGGGAACCCGATGCATCCGTGACACGTCAAAGCTACGGGCCATGGTGATCTAGGTGGTAATAGATTGGCATGCCAGGAAGGAGGGATGGGAGAAATGTCATTAACTGTGGAAGGTCCGATAGCAAGTCCCCCACTACAAGAAGGGCACCCATGGACATCCACGATCTCATGGTGATAATGCATGCATGAGAGGCTTTCGCCAGCCACGCAGGGGCCCCCCTCAGCATGACGACCCACAGAGCCTTGAGGGGGAGCTCCCCGCTCCACCACCACCACCTCTGACAGATCCCCAGATCACCGAACTCGCCCAACTGATCCATACCCTAGCTACGGTGGTGCATCAGCTTCATCAGCAACACCGATCCCTGGTAACTCAATAATAACTAGGGATGCCAGCGGCCCATGCCATCGACCCCCATACCAACCTACGGTCCTTTCGGGAGGGGCCATTACATGCAGCCTCCTATCCATGGGGAGACCATCAGATGGTTGGGAAGAAGCAGCAGGATGGCTCGATCGATCGGGAGAGTCGCTCCTCGACCTCGGACCATGGTGCACACTCGCACTGATGGCACTGGCATGGCCAGGAACTTAGGCAAGAGTTTTTCCAATCCGTGCCCCCTTCACCCTTAACGGCCTCCATCGAAGGGTCCACAAATGAGGCCATCCACCGTCAGGCGAAAAGGCACCTTGAAGAGCAAGAGCACAAGCTAACTGACCTATCTCGCTGGTTTGCCAAGATTCAGGGCTCCCCTAGTGAGCCCATGGGTTTTGACACCCATCCACCCTTCTCCCATAGAATCCAAGAGGAACCAATCCCCAACCTATTTCGCATGCCCCAGGATGATCCCTACGATGGGACAACTGATCCTTTGGACCACCTGAAAAGCTATAAGGCCCTTATGAGAGTCCAGGGGGTCACTGATGCTCTCCTCTACATCACCTTCCCAGTTACCCTCCGAAAGGTTGCTCGAGCCTGGTTCTCTAAACTCGAGTCAAAAAGCATTAACTCCTTTGGATAGTTGGAGAAAAAGTTTGTGGTGCTCTTTGATGCATGCAAAAAGGTGCCATGTAAGGTCGATAGTCTCTTCTCGATCCACCAACAGGATTAAGAGCCCCTCCGGGACTATATGTCTAGTTTAAAGCCACCACCCTAGAGATCTATTATCTCGATGAGACAGTCACCATGCTGGCCCTAAAGAGGGGACTCAGGACCTCTTGCTTCACCTACTCCCTCGACAAGAAGCCTCCAAAGACTTACTCAGAGCTCCTCTTCTAGGCCTACAAGTATATCCATGCAGAGGAGGCCAACCATACCAGAAGGGAGCTAGACGGGAGGCCACTGAAGAGACGGGCCATGGGGGAAACATCTGGCCTCCCGGCCCCGAAGGCTATGCCAGCCCCGCGATCGGGGGCTAGGCCCAGAGTTGACCTTGCCAAGGAAGAAAAGGTCACTCCTCTCCTTACCCCGAGAGTAAAGATCTTGATGGTGATCGAGGGCGAGCACTTCCTACGTCATCCTCCTTTATTAAGGCCATTCACTAGACATGACAGGTTCCATTACTATCGCTTCCACCAGGACCATGGCCATGATACCGAGGAATGCCATCACCTGAAAAGGAAAATAGAAGACCTAATCAAGCATGGCTACCTTGGAAAGTACGTGGAGGGAGGAGCTATCCCAGTAGCCTAGAATGAAAATCCCCAACCACTCACCATCGACAACCACCCCACCAAAAACTGGTATTGATGACCTCCTACGGGGTAGGGAGAAGCTCAAAGAGGGCTAGGGGGAGAGAGGAAAATGATGATGTACTCCCCTACACAGGAGATGGGCTGGCTAGGGTAGATAACCCAAATAATGATGATATCTAAACATCCTGTAAAGAGAATCATGGTTGACAGTAGAAGCTCTGCTAACCTCGTTTTTTATGATGCTTTTGTAAGGATGAACTTGTCTACTGACCATATAAAACTAGTATTCACATCCTTAATGGACTTCATCAGAGATTTAGTCAGAGTTGAGGAAGAGATTACACTACAAATAACTGCCAGAACGCCATCTCAGTAAAGCACCGTGCTAACAACATTCACCATCGTGAGGCTTCCTTCACCTTACAACACAATCCTAGGGTATCCTGGACTCAATCTACTCAATGCTATCATCTCCACCAGGCATCTCCCTATCCAGTTCCCCACTCCTTAGGGGACCAGAGAGATGAGAGGGTCCTGACAACCGGTCCAGTACTGTCTGCAGACCATCCCAGGATTGCGAGGGGCCAGCTCGAGCCTAGCCATTGACCAACCGAGCATGACAGAGCTGGAACCGAAGGGCAACCTGGTTGAGCCCCAGCTATCTTTTCCTCTGGGAGAGGATCCCTTGAAGACCGTGCAAGTGGGAGCCCTACTACCTGAGGAGGAGAGACCCATTTGCTCAACTTCCTATGAGCCAATGTGGATGTCTTCACCTGAATTGTAGTAGACATGCCCGGGATCCCACCAGAAGTGATCACCCACAGGCTGAACATCGACCCCAACTACCACCCAGTCTGGCAAAAGAAGAGGAGTTTTGCCTTGGAGCAGTAGAAGGCAATTAATAAAGAAGTCGAGAAGCTCTTTACAGCAGGCTTCATCCGTGAGGTATGGTATCCTGACTAGCTTGCTAATGTAGTGATGGCTAGGAAAGCTTCTAGGAAGTGAAGAATCTATGAGGACTACACCGACCTCAACCAGGCATGCCCGAAGGATAGCTTCCTGCTTCCCAAGATTGACTAACTGGTGGATGCAACCTCAGGCCACAAGCTTCTTAGCTTCATGGATGCATTCTCCAAATACAACCAAATTTGCATGCACCCAGAGGACGAGGAGCACACGACATTCAAGACCGATAGAGGTACGTACTGTTATAGGATGATGCCATTCAGTCTCAAGAATGCAGGGGCAAAGTACCAATGCTTGGTCAACATGGTCTTCAAAGACCAGATCAACCACAACATGCAGATATACATGGATGACAGGCTTGTCATGAGCAGCTAGGAGTCGAACCATATCACTGACCTGGTGGAGGCCTTTGATAACCTTCGCCTTTACCAGATGAAGTTGAACCCCATCAAATATGTATTCAATGTTGTGATAGAAAGATTTCTGGGGTTCATGGTCACTCAAAGGGGGATAGAGGCCAACCCCGAGAAGATCCAGGCAATTACTGACATGAGACACCCTGTCTCCAAGAAGGAGGTTCAACGCCTGACTGGATGCATTGTGGCACTAAGCTATTTCATCTCGCATTTCATCAAGTACTACCAGCCATTCTTCAAGGTGCTGTGCAAGATGCATGACTTCACCTGGACAGAGGAGTGCCGGGAGACTTTCGAGGTGCTAAAGAAGCTCCTTGCCTCCCCACCGCTGTTGTTCAGGCTGGAGCCTAGGGAGGAGCTCCTCCTATACCTAGCAATCTCACCAGAGGTGGTCAGCTCAGTGCTGGTCCACACTAACAAGGATGGTTCCAAGTGACTAGTCTACTACACCAGTAAGTTGCTCCATGATGTGGAAACCAGGTACACTCGATCTAAAAAGATTATTTTTGTGCTCATTATGTCTGCACGGCATCTCAGGCCCTACTTCCAAGTGCATCCGATCACTGTCCTCACTGACCAACCTCTGAGAGCCATTCTAAGCCGTTTTGACACATCAGGGCACCTGGCCAAGTGGGCGGTGAAGCTCAACGAGTTTGACATCACCTACTGTCCACGACCGGTGCAAAAGGTCCATGTCCTTGCTGACTTTCTGGTAAAGTACACCTAGGCAGTCAATGATCTGGAGGAGGTAGACGAGTGAACCGGACCTAGGCAGGACTTGGCCTCGAGAGTGATGACATGGATCCTCCACATCGATGGTGCATCCAATGCCAAAGGGAGTGGAGCCGGGCTCATCCTTGCCAACTCTAACGGGGTTGTCACGGAGTATGCGCTACACTTCCTCTTCAAGATGACCAATAATCAAGCTAAATATGAGGTTCTCCTTGCAGGACTGAAGGTGTCCCATGAGCTAGGTGTTAAGTGCCTAATGGTCTTCATGGATTCACAGCTCGTGGTGGGTCAGGTCTCTGGCGAGTATAAAGCTCAAGATCCCATGATAGCAAAGTATCTGGACAAGGTACGCTAGTATACAGTGAACCACCAACACTTCAGCATTTTTCACATCCCTCGTACGGAGAATGCTCGAGCCAACATCCTCTCCAAGCTGGCAACCCTGCTAGATTCGTTACTTGGGCATACCTTCGTGGAATACTTGGAGACCCCCAGCTACAAGTCTGCAACAGAGGTCCAACAAATCACATCCAAGACAAGCTGGATGGACCCCTACATCAAATACATTACCACCAGTGCCCTGCCCAAGGATCACAGAGAGGCCGGCCTCCTCAAGAAGAAGGCCACGCGGTTCATGTTGATGGATGGACAGCTTTATCGAAGGTCTTATTCCTACCCCTTACTCAAATGCTTGGAGCCCTTAGAAGCCACCTACATGCTCCAAGAGATATATGAATGCATCTATGGAAATCATATGGGGGGCAAGACTCTGGCTTATAAGCACTCTAGCAGGAAATTTCTGAGAGACCATGCAGGAAGACGCCACTAATTTTGTAAGGAGATGTGATCACTATCAATGTCACGCCCACATCCAACGTCAGCCAGCTACCCCGCTCTCCTAGCTATCAGCTTCGTGGCCATTTGCCCAGTAAGGAATGGACATCCTAGGTTCCTTTCCTTTCACATCCGGCCAACGAAAGTATTTGATTGTGACCATCAACTACTTCACCAAATGGATCGAGGACAAACCCCTGGCACGGATCATTGAGGCCAAGGCTTTCAAAAAGTTTTGTGCTGACCTCAACATCTACTATCGCTTCACTTCGGTGGCTCACCCTCGACCAACGGGGAGGCTGAGGTGACCAACCGAACCATCATGCAAGGACTTCGCACAAGGCTGGACAAGGCCAAAGGTCGATGGACTGAAGAGCTCCCCAGTATACTATGGGCCTACCACACCATGCCTCGGACGACCATAGGTGAGATGCCCTTCAATCTCATTTTCGGTTCAGAGGCTGTGATTTCAGTGGAGGTAGGTCTGCACACACTGCGAGTAAAGCAGTACATCGAAGCTATGAATTTGGCCCACCTCCTTCTTAACTTGGACCTTCTAGATGAGATGAGGGACAAAGCTTGACTCCATATGGCAGCATATCAGTAATGGGTAGCATGCTACTACAATGCCCGTGTCAAGCCCAAGACATTCCATCCAAGCAACCTAGTCCTTAGGCAAAAAGAAGTGTCCCAACCAGGAGAATGCAGCAAGCTATCTCCAAACTTGGAAGGCCCTTATAAGGTGGTTAAGGCTCTACAGAATGAAGCCTACTACCTCGCTACGCTCAACGGCGACCAGTTCCCTCCAGCGTGGAATGCCAATAATTTGAGGATGTACTACCAATAATGTAAGGCTCTCCCTTAATAATTAAAGTTTCTTATTGGTGCAATACTATCTTCCACCTGTGCAGGAACTCACTCACCCGACTCTAAGTCCGGTGACCAAAGCTGGGAAACTTACAAAGCCCTGTACTCAAAGCCAGGAAACTTACGAAACCCTGCACTCAAAGTTGGAAAACTTACAAAGCCTCGCACTCAAAGCTGAAAAACTTATGAAGCTCCACACTCAAAGCCAGGAAACTTATAAAGCCCCACATTCAAAGCTAGAAAACTTACGAAGCCCCGCACTCCAAAGCCAGGAAACTTACGAAGCCCCGCACTGCAAAGCCAAGAGACTCCTGAAGCCCTACACTCAATTGCCTTACTCATAGTCCAAAGATGTAAGCCAAGAAGCTTACGAAGCCTTGCTATCTACTGCTTGACTCATAATTTGCCAAATCAAGCCAGGAAACTTCAGAAGCCTTGCACTTAAGTCTGCATGACCTCAAGACTAATAGAGTGGGGATGGAGTGTTCTCAAAGTCCTCCATGTCAGCCCTAAGATTTTGAAATCAGCCCAGAATGGCCAGGACCTGGGAAGGGAAGACTCACACATGGCAGCCATGGAGCCTATCTTTCTATCATGCAAAAGGGCAAAGAAGCTGAAGGAAGAAAAGAGCAAGATGAAGTTCATCAACCAAGTGAGGCTTGTTCTTCATTACAAGAATAAGACCTTTACAGCCTGAGTGAGGCTTGTTCTTTATCACAGAAATAAATCCTTTATAATCTGAGGGATTCCTTGGAAATGCTTCAAAGTATGTCAAAATAAAAAAAAAAGAAGAAAGAAAAAAGATGAGAAAGGAAAGGGACACATCAATTGGGAAAAAAACTAAATTCATTTATCAAAGTCCTCTTAACATCAGTCAAGACAAGTTAGGAAGCCAATCAAAAACTCAAACATTGAGAAAAATAAAAGAGTACTCAAAAAATGAAAAAATAACATGTTCATTAATTAAAATTTTCTTTACAGCAATAAAGACTCCCGACAGGCCAGGAAGTCCTTTCAAGTTTTGTTACAAAAAGAAAAAAAGAAAAATGTCAAGTCTCAGTCACTGGCTCCTTTCTCGGTTGACGAGTGACTCCCCCCGATGCTGGCACAACATCAGGCTAAGGGGCATCCCGAGCACAGTGACTTCAGCCTCGACCTCTGCTTCAGACTTCGGATCCGGCATCGGCTCCGCCTTGATAGCAAGAGTTCTTGGCACCCCAAGGACAGGCAACTTGGGGAGGATGTTTTCCAGCCCCTTAATCTCGAAGAGACGGCTGGCCTTACTTAGAAAGTCATTGAACCCCTTGTGATAAGAGTCCAAGACTACCTCGGTGACCTCATCTTGGAAAGCTTTGGATGCCTTGAATCACAAGATGGCCTCGGTGGCTTCCTTCTTCACCGCCTCCATCAATGCTATGGCTACCATGGCCTTCTCCAAGGCCATCGCAGTTCGGGCTGTTTCCTCCTCGAGTTGAACCTGGAGGGTTTGCGTCCTTCCCTCTAAACAGGCTACCTCCGCCTCAGAGTTGGCCTCCTTCTCTACTAGGTGGAGGGTCTTCCCCTTCTCCACCTTTAGAGCCCCATCGATCTTGGTGGATTTCTTTTCCAGCTCCATCGCCCTTTCTTGGGAGCTGGCCAGTTGGTCCTGGAGAGCCTTCACCTGATCCTTCGATCCTTGAACTTGGGTAGCCTGAGTCCAGGCCTTGTCCCTCTCCTTGCAGAGATGGTAGTCGCGCTTCATCAGGCCCAAGCAAGAGTCCCTGATGAGCTAAATGTCAGCGACCATCTACAACAGTTGCACGAAGAAAGTTAGTCAACATCTTATGGGCAAAAGAGGAAAATAGAGTAGCCAAGAAAGTGGCTTACCGAAAGAATTTGGGGGAATACCCCGGTGAGAATGTCCACTAGCTGTTGGCCACTCTTTTCCTGGCAATCCTATGGCTGGATGATGGCATTCAAGATCTCCCCTGCCAGCTTCCCATCCCTCATCAACCTCGCATCCTGGGGTAGGTAAAGGGACATCTTCTTCATCCCTGGCCTCGACATCGTGAACAGCTTCGAGGGCTTCGGTGTGGTCACTGGCGGAGGCATGGTGGTGGTAGGCGAGTCACCAGCAGCTCTACTTCCTGGTGGTGGTGCCAGTCTCTCCGTGGTGGTGCCTTCCGCCACCTCCACCACCTCCGACTGAGGTGGAACTTCGGTTCGTAGAGGAGCCCCTAGGGCTATTGGTGCAGCCCCCTCCACTGGTCTAGCCTCGCTCCTATGCCTGCGGGTCGAGGACTGGACCACTAGCCTAGGAGTGGTCGATGCAATAGCAGCCCCCCTTCTGACTGGCCCAAAGGTAGGCTCCTCGCACGGCCTCCACCCCGGCTCCTCCCGGGCCTTCTTCACAGGCTCATCTCCAGGCCCCGTGGAGGTAGCCCTCTTGTTCAACATGCTCGGGAGCTGACTCATAGTGAACTTCATTTCTATAAAACAAAAAGAAGTTGGTTAGTCCCTTATCGAAGCCGAATCTACTTGGAAGGAAAAGAAGCCCGACATCGAGCCTTACCATGAGGTTGGGCCTGGCTGACCCTGGCATCAACGAGGTTCCACTTGGTCAGCAGGTCCCAAAGAGTCGAGATCTCAGAAGTGATAAGCCGATCGTATACCTCTTTGTCGATTGGCTTGACTACAGATTACTGGTTGGGGGAGCAATCTGGGTCACTCCAAACCCAGTCCACTCCCTCAACTGAGGCAAACAGAAACCTGCTCTTCCATCCCTTGATGGAAGAGGGCAAGTCAAGCTTGATGGCCCCGGGTGAGGGGCCACGAACCACCACTAATTATCAACTGGGTGGCACTTCAAGGTGAACAAGGCCCTGAAGAGGGAGAAACAGGCTACAATCCTATGGAAGTGACAAAGGATAATGAAATAAAAAAATGATCTTAACAGTATTGGGGATAAGTTGGGCCGAGACCAGATGGTAGTTATTGAGGAATGAAAGGAAGAAAGTATGGAGGGGAAGATGGAGGTCCCCAAAGAAGAAATTTTCATAAAAGGTGATCCAACCCGGGCCACTGGAAGTGACCCATTCCTCCAATCCTAGGACTGAGAGCCGGATGGAATCAGGGATCCCATATGCACTCTGAACATGGAGGAGATCCTCACCAGTCATCACTGAAGAAATGTCTGCAGGACCAACCGACTCCCTAACGGGAGGGGGAGGAGGAGGAGCTACAGGGGGTCCAATAACTATTCCCATCCAATGGGGACCCCTGTAGATTGCTACTGGGACTTCCTCCTCCACACTATCCGAGGAAGGAGGCCTTGGACATGACGGCCCCACCTCACCAGAATAATCCGGGCGGCGGTGCCCTTTGCCGAAAGAACTCATGAAAACAAGGAAAGAAGGAAGAAGACAAAGGAAAGATAGAAATCTGGAGACTCTATGGAAGCTCTCCTTTAGCACTGGCCGAAGGAGAAGAATGGGAAAAGGAGAAGGAAGGAGAAAGAGAAGGCTGACCTACTAGGACTCTGAACCCTTGATCAAAAGAACAGAAGCGAGATGGAAGGAAGAAGATGCACTGCAAAGAGGACTTGTCTCCTTCACACGAAAAACCATTAAGGGACGAGAGGACAAGTCCCTTTCAAAAGCCTGTAGCTCTCGTCACCTCGTGTTGGTCAAAGGCATGTGCCCTTTTTCCTCTCCAGCCAACCAGAACCTACCATGCATTGAGATCCATCGAAGATGATGCTTCAATTTGGAGGCAATCGCTTTAGACTAGGCATAGCAATTATGGCCCCCTTCGAAAGGACTGACATGGTGTCTCCTCGATTGGTGCTGAAACGCGATCTTTGGGGCACCAATGCTCAAGGCATTAATAATGCAAGAGGAGAGTCCTTCCATGTCATCATGATCATTACTCCCTTCACCCTGAGCACCGCATCATGCTCTGGGCTCAAGAGTGGGGGGTGCCTGAAGTGGCATTACCGCTGACGTGGAACCCATAACGGCACCAGCTGGTGACCGCACTGATGGAACGTACCACCTAGATGTGATGACCAAATCAAGATCTAAAGTTAAGCCACCCTGGTGCTTGGAGCACACTCCCACCTTCCAGTGTGGAGCCCCCAGCCAGGACTGCGCTCCCGCCTTCCGGGGTCAAGCTCCCGAGATAGAGCTCCCCCATCCTTCTAAGGTTGAGCCCCAGATCGAGGTCAGCTCCAATCCGGGGTCGAGCTCCCGTCGAGGTCATGCTCCCACCATCTAAGGTCGAGCCCCTAGCCAAGGTTAGCTCCCATCCAGGCTCGAAGCCCCTTCTCAACCCCATCTCAGTTCCTTTCCGTGCATCTTCCCATTTCACTGATCCTTATTTTGTTTGCCTACAGGTCCTCCCTGGCATCTCGGGCACCAGAGACAGTCGGCTTTGCCATCGCGACCTTCCGACCAAAAGCCAGAGCTTCCACAGGTTCGACTGCTCGGACATCCAGGCCGCATCCGTCGAGTTGAGTGATCCCTGTACCAGGCGCTTTAGACATGTGAGGTTTGCTCTCTCTATCTCCTAAGTAGGTATTGTATTTTGAGCTAGTCCTACTGGAATTTCTTAATCCCGGGGTCCTATTCTTGTTCTCACTTTTTAGGGCTTTGAATTGATAGTGTAAGCTTCTGTTACTCATCTTTCTTATTTCTTGCATTTGCTTGTGATCGAGAATCAAAACCCTAAGAAAACATATAAAACTCTTCAACCATAAAAAAAAAAAAGAAATTCCTTGCATCATAAGCATCCATACCAGCATCCCTAGCCCCCTCCTTGTTCCATACCAATCTTGGTATCAGAGCAAGGCTAGGACTAGTGCATTTTGTTTTATACCAATCTTGGTATCAGAGCAAGGCTAGGACTAGTGCATTTTGTTTTCTTTCATTTTCTGCATTCTGGTCAGTCCGTATATGGTTTGATCATTAGATTGTTTCTCTCTGTAGAGACCTCCAAATTTTATGATTTTTATTTTGTTAGATTGCATTAATTTCAAAGTGTTTTTTCTATTTTCTAAGATTTTATTTCAGTTTGTAGAATTTCTACAAGCCGAAATACTACCTGAGAAAATCTCAGATCTGAAATTTCAGCAAGCATTTCATCTTTTGATTCATTCATCCATCTAGCTTGTTTCTTGCACATTTTAATTCCTACATTTTGTTTAACATTCACACATCTAAAAGACACAAAACAAAAAAAAACAAGAAAATTTTAAGTCATTTTATTAGTCATTTTGTGCATCATTCTCCATAACGTATCTTAAGGGCGTCAAATTAATATAGGGTCAGGATTTCATTACCTGTCCCTAGCCCAAAAACCACCACCCGACATATCGAACCCTAGCCATTAACTAAAATCGATTAGATGTTAATCTGCTCTAGTGAGCTAGGGACACCCACGAGTCGGGTCGACCCAAGTGCCAAGCCAAGCTAGATTGCTTGTTGGTGTGTGCTTGAGTTGATGGTGTCTAGGCAAGTGGTTCAGGGACTAGAGCCTGAAGAGAAGTGGGTTGGTTCGCTTACCTGGCCAATTTCTAATTGGTGTCTAGGCAAGCAAAAAAAAACCTCCACTAACCTTACACTTACCTGGCCAGGTGCCAAGTTACTACTTCTAGGTTCATCTTCTTGACTTCACATTTGGTGAGATCTCCTAGGTCTAGCAAACCGTAGCACCGTTCTGTATGTATGTTACATGTGCACTAGATCAGGAACCTCTTTTCACCCACCTTCTCCACCCCCAACCAAAGCCATGGACCAACTTCGAGTTGACATTGGAGCCTTAACTCAATCCATGACTCAATCCATGACTCAATCCATGACTCAACTAGGCTACCAGTTGATTAAGAGATGTGATCAAATAGAGGCCAGACTATGACCCATAGAGGAAGCTGCTAGGCTTCGTGAGCATTTCCAGAGAGCTCCCGCCTACAGAAGACCTGAGCCCTTTGGGAACCAGAGCCGTATCCTCGGATCCACCCAAGGTTATAGCCAGGCTTACCCAAGTCAACCAAGCCCGAACCAATCTGACCCCAGTCGACCAAGCCTAGCCCGACCCAGTCCTAGTAGTCCCAGTCTGACTCGACCCCAATATAGTAGAGAGGATAAGGGTAAGACTATTGAAGTCCAGAGGAGACCTGATCCCCAAGGTAACAGCTATAGGAGTCATAAACCTGGGCAGTTTACTAGTCAGTACACCGCCCCTGCCCTACTTATCGATGAACCGACTGAAATTGAACCCGAACCCATTGTTGAACCTGAGGAAGACTTGAAGGTTTAACCCATTGAAAATCTAGGAAAAGAAACTCCTGAGCCCATTAAAGAATTGAAAGAAAGCATCTATGAGTCAAGTTTAGTAGAACATGGGCCCGAGGGTGAAATCATTGAGGAATCCAAGGAAAGTGATCCTGAACCCACTACAAAATTTGAAGAGGAAATGACCGAGCCAGGATCACATCTAGTAAATGAACATGAGGATTCACCAGTCTTTTCCACAGGAGTTCAGGAACCAACCCTTAATGAACCGATCCAAAGAGAACATCCTCAAAAGATAGTTGAAGATCGGAAAGAAATTGAGGATGAAGATCCTGATGAGTTACCTGATCAACTTCCTCCCCTAAGAGACACCCATCATACTATAGACTTGGTCCCAGGATCCTCTTTAACAGACCTTCCTCACTGTGGGATTGACCCTAGCGAGCCCTAAGATCTACCGGAACAAGTGGACCATATGACACCTATAGAACGATGCCCAATTTTAAGGTCATCCTGAATAACCAAGGTCTGTTTTATGTTTTCCATAAGCCACCCCAAGACTCCGATTCCTATTTCCTACCCTTCCCTGAACCCTCTCACATTTCTAGAGCCATGGGGTTATTTTTTATTGAGATTACTAGAATGCGTGACTCCTTAGAGCCCATTCCTTTTGCCCTCTACTTATGGTATACTTTATGGCATTTGCTAGGGATCCTTAATAATTTTTCTTGTGCATACCAGACTAGGGTCAAACCTAGAGAGTCAAAATTCTGTTAGGTTGACCCTAGGAGTCCAATAAAATTCTTTTCTCAATAAGATTGCATAGTTGAGTCTACATTTTGCATCATGTTAGGATTATGCATTAAATACATTTTTTTAAATAATTTGGCTGATTCCCGAAAGCGAGCCAAAGAGTTTGAAATAAGGAATTTTGTAATGTTAGGCTCTGGCCTGAACGGTTTCCACCGGGAACCGTTAAGAAGCTTCATGCTCGTGGGGCGGGCCCCTTTAAAGTGATTAGGAGAATGGGCCCTAATGCCTATATGCTAAAATTACCTCCGGATTATGGAATTAGCTCGACATTCAATATCTCTGACTTAGTCAAGTATAGGGAACCCGCAAACATACCCAGTGAGCCATTTGGATCTGACCTCCCTTTTGAGAGTGAACCTGAACCTGAGTGTCCACCTCCAAATATACCTGAGCGAGGAGAGCGGATCGAGCATGTCCTGGATGACCAAGCCATCATTACCCGGGGCAAGGGCTATCAATGTTACTTGGTCCGATGGCAAGGCCGACCCGAATCCAATGACTCGTGGATCACCCGGGAGGACTTGCAGCGCATCGACCCCGATATCCTGGAGAGGTACCAAAGCCAGACTAACCCTTACTCGACAGGGTCGAGTTCTTCCCATCCCGGGAGAATTGGTGTGGGCACCAGGATCCGACAAAGGCTCCTCAACCCTCTGTGAATCTCAGATTAGGGTTTCACTTCTTTGTGTCTTGTAATAAGGCTTCAAGCCTCAAATTTGTAATTGTCTTTTGCTTTGAATTGAGTCTGTACCTTGACCAATTAGGTCAATTGAGTCCTGTACTAAGTCAAGTCGTAAATCGAGTCTAGTCTGAGTCTCTTAGAAGTATGTGTCAATTGCAAGAGTGGGTCTTAAAATTTAGTCTCCTTGGAAGCAAGGAAAGAAGCCAAGTTAGCTCAGGGCCCACCTGTGCATCCTACATGGCGCCATGACATCTTGCCATGTGGGCAGCACACTTGGCATGCAAGGATGCCCAATGGGGAGGACCACTTCACTTGGCTCTAGCCTTGCTTCAAGCCCTCCAATCCTTCTTCCCAAATTGCTTCAACCTCTTCAAATTCTTGGGCTAACACTCCCCATGTCAAGCCTTATACCAAAGAAAGGGTGTGCAACAAAAAGAAGAAGAACATAAGCCATACTACAAGCCCCTCTTCATGTCTTTTTCCAAAATAATGAAGATTCTTTCCAACTTCAAGGCGCCATGATCCCTCCTCCTAGCCTTGCTTCATGCCATGCCCATTCAAGAAAAAGAAGAAGAAATTTTGTATTCTTGCATTTGAATTTCAAAATGGGCCTTCGGTGCCAATTTAAAGGACCCAACCCCCTCCATTGTAAAAAAAAAAATTGAATGTTGAATGAAAAAAAAGAGTTTGAGTATTCCATCATCCAACCCTTGTCTCTTAGACTAGGTTGAGTGAAATTGCATTCATCCCCAGGGATGTTGAGTGGTGTGAGGCCACCTGTCTGTCGCCCCAGGGCATCACGAATCCTTCGTCCTTCTGGACGTCGTGTGGTGTGAGGCCACAATCCGTCGTCCTCCGGGATGTCGCGGGGTGCGTGGCCCCAAGTTATCTCCATCTTCGACTTTGGAATCCAGCCAGACACCAGGCTCGAAGCCCCTTCTCAACCCCATCTCAGTTCCTTTCTGTGCATCTCCCCATCTTGCTGATCCTTATTGTGTTTGCCTACAGGTCCTCCCTGGCATCTCGGGCATCGGAGACAGTCGGCTTTGCCATCGTGACCTTCCGACTAAAAGCCAGTGCTTCCACGGGTTCGACTACTCGGGCATCCAGGCCGCATCCACCGAGTTGAGCGATCTCTGCACCGGGTGCTTCAGACGTGTGAGGTTTGCTCTCTCTATCTCCTAAGTAGGTATTGTATTTCGAGCTAGTCCTACCGGGGTTTTGGTGTGGACACCAGAAGCCGAAAGAAACTTCACTCCAACAAGGTTAGCCTTATCCCAATTTGGATCGAAGATAATTAGGTTACCTTGTATCCTTTAGTTCAAAAATATTTTATTTTCAAGAGTCATTTCCTTTTCAAGAGTCCTGTAATTAATTTTGAGTTTCAAATCAAGAGTGTTTATTGAGTCCTGTAATTACTTTTAAAATTTCATTTCCTGTAAGTCCATTTCAAGTTTTAAAGTCTAGGTCAGTCAAGTCAGTTCAGTTGAGTTAAGTCTAATCAAGTCTTAAAGCCATGAAAGCCAGCAACAAGACTCAAATTCTAGACCCCAGAATTTGACCACATGAAGAAGAGAAGACACATCAACCAAGCAAGAGAAAAGGACCATCAACTAGGACCACTGGGCGCCACATGTCATTCTTATCCAAGTAGAAGACCACCTCACCATGCCACGTCATCAGGTGCCACTTCACCAGCCACCTCATCACCCTTTGGGCGCCAACAAGGAAGATTCAAATTCAAGGAGGTTGGCCACATCCCTCCAAGTCCTCCACCAAATCCTCCAACCCCCCCCACATCCCTCCAAACTCTCCACCAAATCCTCCAACCCCCCTTGTAATCCTCCTCGATTTGGGGAGTTTTTAAATTTCAAAAGCTAGCTTTGTGAGGCTATTAAAAGCCTTGGACGCCCATTGTAAAAGGGGATTGATTTTGGAAATGAATGAAGTTTGAAGTGAAGTTGTCTTGAGTTTTATGTGTGAAATTTTTCCTATCTTCTTCTTCCATGCCCAAAGCCACTCTCTTCCCTAGCAATTCATCATCCAAGCTCAAGGCAAAGGGTCCTTCGAAGTCCTTGAGTTGTGAACAGGGTTCCCCTTGACAATGAACCAACAAGCTGAAGCCCAAGTCCAGGGTTCTGATCACTGTTATCCAAGTTCTCCAGTCCAGAGCATCAGTAGTTTCAAGTTTTGAATCATAGGAAGGTTGGAAAACTCATCAAGGTAAGTCCTCAATCATTAGCCCCTATTGTCTAGATCTTCTTCCCTCTTAGTTTAGGATTGTGTCTAATCAAGTAAAAGTCCCATTTCTTATAATCCTTAAGTCTTATTATGATGAGTACAATGCTAGTATAATTAGGTTTCATTGCTCTACAAACCATATTCAAAACATTAATCATATGCGTGCCGCATCAAATTGGTATCAGAGCATGGTTGCATTAGGGTAGAATAGTTTTCTTTAAATCCAAGCAAGATCTAAAATTCACGCCTCCTGAGCGGGTGTACTCCAGTACACTGTCACGACCCATGGGAATAATGAGCCCCTGGCCGGACGTGAGTTTTTAGATTGAAGTTTTGGGTAAGCCATTGTACTTGTTTGATTAGGTTCTGTTTTCTAAAAAATTTGCATCTGTTTACTGTAATCAGTCTGCAGCTCCAAAGGCAAGTCACTAATTGTTTATTGAAATATTTTTTTTCTTGTTCCTTTTTAAGTCAGTTATCAACATATTAAATTTTATCATTAGAAAAAAATTATAAAAAAAATGAAAATTTCTGCAGTTCGACACTGTCATTAGGGTTCTGTTCTGTCCTTTTATTTATCTTCATTTGTAGGATTTGCTTAGATTAGTATAGATTTTAGTTTTAAAATTCCTTTCATCTACATTGAAACATATAAGTTAGGAATCCTCTGTGAATTTTTCAGAATTTTTGGACATTTTTTTCATCATGTTTTCCACACCACTTTCAAATTGCAACACACTTCTGCAGCACCTTTGCATTTCATTCATCTCATGAGAAATCAAATTAAGGGCATCAATTTGACATAGGGTCAGGATTTCATCACCTGTCCCTAGCCCAAAAATCACCAACCAGCATATCGATCCCAGCCCATTAATTAAAATTGAGTAGAACGTTAATTGCCCTAGTGGGTTAGGGACACCAACAAATTGGGTTCAGGTTAGGGTCAAGTTAACTGTGTCAGCTAATTGGTGTGTGCTTACTGGCTTGGTGTCTAGGATTGGTGCATCAGGGCTTGTGATTTGGTCCGCCTACCTGGCCAATCTCAGATTGGTGTCTAAGGTTGGCAATCAGGGACCTTCACTCCCCACCACCTACCTGGCTAAGTCCTATAAGTACTACTAGCTAGTTGGTTCACTTAATTAGACCTCTAATTTGTGCTCTAGGTCTAGGAAACCTTAGCTCGAGCTTGAGTCCATTTGTATGCATGACAAGTAGAGCAGGGACACCATATTCACCAATCCAAGCCCAGTCCAGTGTAGCCATGGACCCGAATCTTGAAACCATGCTGAAAGACCTAAATGATCTAATGGCCCAATTGAACCAAATGCTGGCTAAACAATTTTCCTTAGACCAACCAACTCTTACTTTCCCATTAGCTCGTATGAATGATAGGAGTAAGAACCCTGAAGTACAAGTTGAGTTCATGAATACTCAAGACTTAGGGTATCCTCAAACTGAAGGGCTAGGGAAGGAAGAAGGCAAGTCTGAACCTAGTAAATATGTGTATGAGACTAACATAAATTTAATAGATGAATATGAAGGGGAAGACTGTGAAGAGAACAACTTTAGTACCTTACCTGAGGAAACCTTTGGTAAAGAAAAGATTATTGAGCCTAGTCCTGAAACATCAGAACAACCAAAATTTAGTGAGGACTTGGTTCTCGTAAGACAATGCCCTCAGGAAGAACCCAATACTTTAGCTTCGACACAAGAACTCCTTCAGGTACCTGAGAAGAACCCAATCATTATTTTAGAAGACTTTCCTGATGACCTTCAACTACCTAGAAGCATCCCGCCTATAGATCAATATTCAAATCTTAAGGTCATCATGAGTAACCAAGGTCTGTTTCAAGATTCCCCTAAATTATCCCAAGACTTGGATTCCTATTTCCTGCCTTTCCTTAAGTCTTATCCTAATTTTAGAGCCATTAAGTTTCATTTTGATGAGATTACTAGGTTGCATGAGCCTTTAAAGCCTATTCCTTTTGCTACCTACTTTTGGAAAACCTTATGGCATTTGCTAGGAACCCATGGTAAATTCTCATGTACATACCAGACCAGGGTCAAACCTAGAGAGTCATTAATCTGTTAGGTTTAGGCCCTAGAGAGTCCAATAAAATTCTTCTTAATAAAGATGCCTAGTTCAGTCTGCATTTCGTAAGTGCTTGTGTAAGTTTCTGAGTCTGCTGAGTCTTTTGCATAGCATGTCACAAATATGCATAAAGAAATCAGTAATAAGATCAACCTGAGCAATGAAACTTATAAACACTTAGCTGACTCACATAAGAGGGCTAAAGAATTATGTGAAGGGGATTATGCGATGATTAGGCTCAACCCTGAATGGTTTCCTCCTGGAACCATAAAGAAGCTGCATGCCCGCGGAGCGGGACCTTTTAAGATCTTAAAGAAAATAGGGCCTAATGCGTATGTTTTGGAACTTCCACCTGATATGGGTATTAGTACAACCTTCAATGTTTCAGACCTAGTAGAATACAAAGAACCACTACTAATACCTAGTGAGCCTTTTGAGCCAGAAACTTTCATTGAGAGTGAACATATTTTCGAGTGTCCACCACCAACCTTACCTGAGCAGAGAGAGAGGATTGAGAGAATCCTGGATGACAAGATCATTACTACCAGGAATAAGGACTATCAGCGATACCTGGTTCAATGGCAAGGTCGACCTGAGTCCGACAACTCTTGGATTACTCGAGAGGACCTGCAAAGACTTAACCCAGACTTGTTCGAGCATTACCAGGGCAAAACTGAACCATACTCGACTGGGTCGAGTTCTGCCCACCCCAGGAGAATTGGTGTGGACACCAGAAGCCGAAAGAAACTTCACTCCAACAAGGTTAGCCTTATCCCAATTTGGATCGAAGATAATTAGGTTACCTTGTATCCTTTAGTTCAAAAATATTTTATTTTCAAGAGTCATTTCCTTTTCAAGAGTCCTGTAATTAATTTTGAGTTTCAAATCAAGAGTGTTTATTGAGTCCTGTAATTACTTTTAAAATTTCATTTCCTGTAAGTCCATTTCAAGTTTTAAAGTCTAGGTCAGTCAAGTCAGTTCAGTTGAGTTAAGTCTAATCAAGTCTTAAAGCCATGAAAGCCAGCAACAAGACTCAAATTCTAGACCCCAGAATTTGACCACATGAAGAAGAGAAGACACATCAACCAAGCAAGAGAAAAGGACCATCAACTAGGACCACTGGGCGCCACATGTCATTCTTATCCAAGTAGAAGACCACCTCACCATGCCACGTCATCAGGTGCCACTTCACCAGCCACCTCATCACCCTTTGGGCGCCAACAAGGAAGATTCAAATTCAAGGAGGTTGGCCACATCCCTCCAAGTCCTCCACCAAATCCTCCAACCCCCCCCACATCCCTCCAAACTCTCCACCAAATCCTCCAACCCCCCTTGTAATCCTCCTCGATTTGGGGAGTTTTTAAATTTCAAAAGCTAGCTTTGTGAGGCTATTAAAAGCCTTGGACGCCCATTGTAAAAGGGGATTGATTTTGGAAATGAATGAAGTTTGAAGTGAAGTTGTCTTGAGTTTTATGTGTGAAATTTTTCCTATCTTCTTCTACCATGCCCAAAGCCACTCTCTTCCCTAGCAATTCATCATCCAAGCTCAAGGCAAAGGGTCCTTCGAAGTCCTTGAGTTGTGAACAGGGTTCCCCTTGACAATGAACCAACAAGCTGAAGCCCAAGTCCAGGGTTCTGATCACTGTTATCCAAGTTCTCCAGTCCAGAGCATCAGTAGTTTCAAGTTTTGAATCATAGGAAGGTTGGAAAACTCATCAAGGTAAGTCCTCAATCATTAGCCCCTATTGTCTAGATCTTCTTCCCTCTTAGTTTAGGATTGTGTCTAATCAAGTAAAAGTCCCATTTCTTATAATCCTTAAGTCTTATTATGATGAGTACAATGCTAGTATAATTAGGTTTCATTGCTCTACAAACCATATTCAAAACATTAATCATATGCGTGCCGCATCAGGTTTCTTAATCCCGGGGTCCTGTTCTCGTTCTCACTTTTTAGGGCTTTAAACTGCTAGCATAAGTTTCCGTTACTCATCTTTTTTATTTCTTGCCTTTGCTTGTAATCGGGAATCAAAACCCTAAGAAAAACAACAAAAAAACTCATAAACCCTAAAAAAAAAAAGAAATTTCTTGCATTATAAGCATCCATACTAGCATCCCTAGCCCTAACCCCTCCTTGTTCCACACAAGATCAGCAAAAGTTTAGACCATGGCATGGAAGCTCCCAACTACCTGCAACCTCCGGGAGGTGGCGCATACCCTACCGGAGATTCAAGCTCTGCAAATGCGCTACCTGCACATTATGCACAATGAGTGCTCCACCAAGCTCCAAGCCCTGTAACGCACCACCATGTCAATGGCTATGCAACTAGGGCCTACAATCTTCATGACACGAAACCTGTTCCTCCTCCAAGAGAAGTATCCCATTAAGGTCCCAAGCCCTGCAACACTCCACGGTCCCTCTTGGAATAGAAACGCTCCACCATGGCTTGGGGCTCAGTGGCACGGTGCCTGCACCTCTCATAGAAAACTATACCACCAGAGGCACAAGATCTATACTACGCTGACAAACATCCCCAATAGAAGGATCTCCTTCCGAGGATCGATCTGACAGGGGGGAGGCCATAGACAAAGGAAAACCCCTCCCAAAAGGGGTACGGGAAAAGTAACATCTCAATGAAGCCCCAGACTTGCTCTGGGCCATTCCTCTTATATAAAATAGAGGAAGGGACCTCCAAAAAGGGAGAGAGGCAACTGGTAAGATATAGAGAGCAAACAGGCTAGGAACTAGCCAAGAGATCCTCCCTGCTCTCTAATCTCCACTCCACCTTGTCTTTTCTACAATCTTATCTTTCATCCTCTACACGGAGAGGTCCCAAGCTCTCCGTCATAGAGATTCTGTTCTCTTTGATCATCCCAATGACTTGATCATTGGAGTGCCCCCGTCGGAATCTCCAGCCCGGGTCTCCTCTTTTTTGTAGGTCACACTGACTCTAGAGCTGACCGAAAAAGAGGACCAAGTACCCAGAGGGAGCCAGACGCATCCATGACATGTCAGAACTACAGGCCACAATGATCTAGGTGTCAATAATGTGCATTACAAGGGAGTGGCATCTGGCATGTCCTAATTATTGCAATCATGCCCACGATAAGGATCATACCATGGTTGGTGAAGCAGGGAATGATGATCGACATAGTACGTTCCTATGACCAGGCATTCCTCATGGGGCAAGCATTTATGACAGCCATTTCTAGAACATGCAAGACCTGGGCATACCAAGCAATAGTCAGTGCCCAGGCAGTGGATAGGTTAGTGCAAGGCTTGATGTCCAAGTGGCATGGCATGGAGAGGTAGCCTGGTCATCTAAGTTCATTGACATGTGTCCAGCATAGATTGGGGCTTCAACATCATGTTGGGCCATCCAAGCCCTACCGTACTACCAGGTATCTCGATCTATCAATATCACTCTCTCGAAGGAAAGGCTAGTATCTCTGCTACTTAAATCAAAGATTTCTCCATAATGAATCTTACTGATTGTCATCTACCCTCAAATAAAAAAATATTCCTAGCCAACCATATCCAATATGCCATGTAAGCTACTCTAACACCCCAAGAGAAGGATTCATCATGCACACTCTCCAAGAGAAATTGAAGAAATGCCTGAACTGGTGCACTCTCTTGGATGGCCCCCAAAGGCTCACCTACAAGGCTTCAAACATGCCTAGCCCTTGGGAAATAAAATAGAACATGCACGACCATCTTTATAGCACTCCCACGGCATGGACATATCAGAGGGATGTTCATTTCACACTCTCAAAATCCCTTAGTAGGTAGATGGCTCCATGTAGCCTTCCAAAGAAAAAGGCTAACTCTTAAGTGCACCTATCATCTCTAAATCCAAGCAGCCTGCAGTCTCCTAAATGACTCTCCTCTATCAAGATCATAAAGCTCATTGGTCGGTACCCTAGTACCATAGGTAGACCTCCAAACCTACATATCCAGACACTCTTGACTTGGGACTAGCAAAGCCAGAATTTGCTTAATCAATTGCACTCCAAACTAGCAGGTCACCTAATCAATGTTCCACCCCCTATCCATAAGATGGAATATATCACAAACCCAATCACCCTTCAAATCCTCCATATAGACCATGGTTGGCTAATGAGTAAGTGGGATATCAAATAACCATGCATAAGATAGAATATCCATTAACCACCCATCACCATTCAATCACCTAATATGAGAAAGGATCTTTGAGTGTGTACATACATCTCTCAACATAGGAAAGAGCTACTCCTGGGGGGGGGGAATATTAGCCCTGATGATACTTAACTCTCATCATTGAACTCTAGAGACTCCATGGCTCTAGAAAGAAGTGCACCACATGCCTGGTGATCAAAGTGTCACACTTAGCCCCCAAGAGCTGGATACGTAGCCCACCATCACCAGTCAGCTAGTACAGTACATCCCAAGCAATAAGATGGACCCCTTTGTTAGAAAAGCTAGTATTTTCATGCATGCTAATTTTTAATTTCTAAGAATCAAAATTTATAGCAAAAATAAATTAGAATAAAATATTTTTAATCTATAACATGTATAAGATCTCATCTTCTAAAATATCTAATAGGATCCTAAATATGAGATATTAAGATTAGATCTTAATCAATAAGTTAAAACAACATTGTAGGACAACCTTTCAATATAACGAATCTCACCATTATGCCAAGATAAATTTATTCAAAATGTTATTTTCTATCTATCATATAAAAGCATAAAATTCAGATCTATTAAACTAATAAAAGATCTAATCCTTCACCTTAGCATGGCTAGTTTTTCATCGCAATTTGATAATTCATTGATTTGTCAACGTTCCTCAAAGTCGCACATGTGTCTAGCATCTATAAGTATCTACACAAAATAAATCTCGATCAGGAGACTTGAAACCACTAGGTGCTAGCTCCCTTGCATATTTTTCTTCTTGTGTTCTTCTTCTTCTCTTCTTAAAAGCTTTGAAGAAAATCTGATAGCAGGGGTTCTTTCCTTGCTTCTCTTCAAAAGAAATGGCAGCATAAATACCTTCATGCAAGAGGATAGAAGGAAGAAAAAGGGTTTTTCCTATTTTGGAGTCAAGAGAGGAACAAGGAGGTGCAAAAAATTTCCAGTTTTTGGCATGGAGGAGAATGGGTGTAAGAAAAATAAAGGAGGCTCTATCTTATTTTTTATTTTCTAAAAATGCAATCATTTTCAACAAGAACACCCCTCTTTTTAATCTTAACGCATTCCATCTTGATTAACCCAATCCCCACTTGAATTTCAAGTTTGAATTTCAAGTTTGAAATTCAAGTTTAAGTTTTAAGTTTGAAGTTTGAGTCTAATTCAAACTTAAAACTAGATAAGGATAGGGATAATATGGAATAGAGGACTCTCATGGGGCACCAACTCATGGGCATCCCTCCTGTTCTATTTGAAAATTATTCATGCAAAAAGAAGTCACCCCTTCTGATTTTGTGCACCTCTTCATTTTGTGTGCTAACTCTTGGCATGAACTTTGGAGAGAGAGTTCTAATGGATTTGAAAAAAGTCCTAGTTTGATTAAGTTTAGATTTTAGGAATCCCAATCTAAAAATGTCCTAGTCTGATTAAATTTGGATAGTAGGAATCCTTTTTCAATTGAAATTGGACTTTAGGAATCCTAATCCGATTAGAAATTGAGTCCAAATTTTATTTGCACTAATAAACCCAATTAGACTGAGTCCAGTTAGATCAAATCAAATTATCTTGTAATACTTGCAATTGGGTCTTCCTCTTACTAACTTTTAGTATGTCATCTCTTATAACTTTTATAAATTATTCTAATCATCAATCACATTAATAATTGGATCCTACCATAATTCGAAAACATGAATCAATTATTCAATCGAGTTAAACTCCTATTATCCATGACCCCATATGTCCTATTCTGTCTAGTTATAAGATATGCTTTAATCCCTATCAAAGCATCATTAAAACTCATTTCAATGGATTGGAATAATTCCAACTCTCCTCATCTAGGATCATTGATTATCAAAACATCCTTGAGTCTTACAATCCACTACTAATACCTAGTAGCATATAGTGGCAACTTTGTAAAATAGAAGTAATAAATCTTTAACTGTAATTATCATGTGATTCAATTCTTCTATCATGAGTCCTGATAAAATGAAGGTTATGAAAAACTCGTCAAACCCCATCATTTATTATATGTAAGATTTAATCTGCTTGAGTCCATCTTGTGAATTC
Source organism: Areca catechu (assembly GCA_021397845.1). NCBI lineage: Eukaryota > Viridiplantae > Streptophyta > Magnoliopsida > Arecales > Arecaceae > Areca > Areca catechu. The sequence continues at coordinate 39,336,443 of CM038048.1, forward strand.
TCATGGAAACTCCTTTACATTAATTGAATTATCATGGCTACGGTCTTAAGGACCTAACTTTATAAATTATATAGGACTATCCCTTAACTACTAAGATCGATGATCCCATCTAGGTGTGCACCCTATTATAATGAAATTACTGTAGCTAATATATACCATAAGGATCCAAATGGCTAGGAGATTAAGTGAATATGCAATCAAACTACAGCAACCTTATTATAAATAGCCAAGGCATCATAGGTCAAAGAACTACTCCCACTACTACAACATCAGGAAAGTCATTGATGAGTGAGTAAATATCTAAGTAACTTTACATATTGATCATGTCGAGTATCATTATTCTCTAACAATCACTTGCACTCTCATTCTAGTATTCCCATATTGTAGAATCAAGACTCATCTATCCAAAGAGAAGCAATCCATGCATCAATCTTAATAGACAATCACCATTTTCATAATAATTCAATAATTAGGAGCAATTTAGGAATTAATCAATAATGATACATGCCTCAAATTTTTAACTTTTGAGAATATGTGTCATCATCTTTATTAATTCTTTGGATAATATAAGGATACATTAGATAATAATGGAAATAAAAAATATCCCTTTATTGATTAATAAATTGATTAAGTAAAAAATTATGTCCTAGATTATTATAATATGTTAGCCAGATTGGCTTTTAGAGTATACATCTAACATCTTCTCCCTCCTCCACTTAATGAAGCACCTCACAAAATCCTTGGAAGAGCTTCTCTGGCTTCAATAATAAATCCTAGGCAAGACAGTACTAGACATGGGGTAAATCAGCTTAGAACATGATACAAAATGGATCAGTATCACTCTACCCATCATGGACAATGATCTGGGACAATGATCTGGCTAGCAAGCCCTAAATCTACTCCCTAATCCTCTGTTCCATCTCAGTGCACTCAGATCCCTAGAGTCTTCGACTCATGATCTGGACCTCCAAGTAGCACCACACCCTATCCTACACCACAATCATCAAACATTCCTTGATTGCCCTGAAGCAACACAGCACTTTCTCAATATCCTAGTGAATGTCACAGCCTCCTGTAACCATGCTCATCCTAATAAAAGACAATCATCTACAAAGAGCAAGTGAGATATTGGCTAGGTTGCAAAGAGTAGGTGAAAAATTAGGTGGGCTTTCAGAGCTGAAATATAATCATTAAGACTCTGGCTCCGAGATGCCACATGGAGGGCATGAGAGAGAGCACCAATACAAATAATTAAAAGGATAAGGAAAGAAAAAACAACATTGATGAAGTCCCATAGTGGAATGGAAAAAAACCATCAGGGTGCCATTAATAAGGATGGCAAAAGAAGTAAAAAACACACCCCCAATATCCAACTAACTAACGGCTATGAAAACCAAAATTCTCCAATTCACTGTAAAGGAAATTGCAGGACATGATCATAAGCTCTTTCCATATCTAACTTGATTGCCATTAGGTTATGGACAACTGGTGTATGACATCATGCATAATTTTTTAAGCAATAAGGACATTATTTGTAATACTTTGGCCCCCACAAAGGTGCCATGCTCAAGACTTATAAGATGAAGGAGAAGTTACTTCATTCTACTAACCATATATCTAGCATAAGCCTTGTAAATGGTGATGCACAGGCTAATCTGCCCATATTGGCTTGGCTCAAAAGTATTTGCCTCTTCAAGATTAAGGTAATAAAGATCTATTTCCAAGCCAATGGCATCCTCCTGGTAGTGAAGAATTGTTGCACTATCTCAACAGCCTCATAATCAATAATGCTTCAGTATCTTCTAAAGAAGCCGGGGAAACCATCCAAACTTAGTACTTTATCCTCCATCATAGACTAAAATGCCCTCTGAACCTCCTTGCTAGATACCTCCCCGATCAAGTCATCATTGTCTATAGCAGAGACATGATTGGTAGGAGGTAGACTGGAAAAGGATCTAGAGGTCCCTTGATTAACAATCCATTGGGACTTGAAAAGTAAAGAATGTCCTGACTAAGTGTCCTCGCTGTCTACCATTGCCCACTAGAGTCTTGCAAGGACTAGATCTAGGTTCTATGCCTCCTGATAATGGTGGCCTGATAGAAGAATCAAGTATTCCTAACCCCATCTCTAAACTACTAAATCTTGGATTTCTATCTCTATATGACCTTTTGTTGATGAAGCAAAGAATAATGCAAGGATAGACTCTATCAGAGCTCCACGAGATCAACATCAAAGAGATCACCATTCCTATTCTCCCTTATTTGGAAATCCAAAATTATCACCTTAATATCCTCTAATTGCATGATGATATCACCTACCTCCTCTCTGTTCCAGTGGCATAGCCTGCATTTGTTCAACTCCAATCTACGAGTCACCTGGAACATGGCATTCCCATGGACAAGCAACCTCCACACCTCTTGCATTATATCCTAAGAGTCCAAGTAGGAAAGCTAGAATTTCTCAAATTAAAAGGGGTTGTAGTGTGTCCTCCCTGTATTTGTAAAAATCAAGAGCGGACAATGGTTAGACAAAATCCAAGGAAGGTGGCATACCTTGTAACTTGGCAACATCTAGATCCAATTTGCCATAATGAAAGTTCTATCAATCTGCTTCCAAATTCTGGCCCTACCTAGTCAGTTATTACACTAGGTGAACCGAGACTTGGAAAAATCAAGGTCAACCAAGCCATTTGTTGCAATGAAATCACATAACTCCCTAATTTCAATATTTTCAATGAATGGCTTCTCTCCTTTTTTTCTCTTGAGGGTCATCTAGTATAGTTGAAGTTGCCAACCATGAGAGTTGGAATACCCTACTTAATTAGTTTGGGGACCTCATACTAAACTACCCGCCTTTGTCGATACTCTATACTAGCATAAACACTAGATAAAATCTAAAGAGATCCATTAATTTCATAAATAAAAGAGATCCATTAATTTCATAAATAATAAGCACAACCTCCTAATTATAGTTATAGAAAACATCCATACTAGCCCCACTCAATTTTCAAACAATAATAATATCCCCAACTAGACCTTAAAACTCAACCACATAAAACCTCCAAGATGAAGCCAGGAAATAGTGCTGAGCATGGTCAAGAGTTCTCCTACTTAGCCAGGCTAAGAGCATACACAAATCAGGGTTGTGAAGCTGCATTATTATCTTATAAGTGGACAAAAAGGATGGCTTCCTCACCCCCTAGCATTCCAGATAACAAGCTTCATAAATGAGAGGGATGCAAATGATGTTGGGCAGGCTCCTTACCCATCCTTGGGCTTCCCAATGTTGTCCGATCCACTCCCTCGACAAAATTCCCTACTCCTACACCACTGGTCATCTCATATGATGTCACCTTGACATGGCCCATAACAGTAACATGATCATGTTCCTCCTAAGCCATAATTTGAGGCTACTATATTGCATAGGCCCCCAACTTAGCCTCCTTGAATGGCAAGGCTCCCATAGCTTCCTTAACTGGACCCGTATGGCCCAACACTTTAAAGGCATCGGCCTCCTTGTCTTTGAACCAAACTAAGGGGCTGAAGAGCATGTGCCCCTCCCTTGACCCCATGACCACTTGGGGTTGCCTTGTCCCTTCCATATCAACCTCTGCCACCATACTAGACGGGCCTCATGCCAACATGACATTATCACCGATCTTGGTAGGGCCAATGCTTGCCGAATCAACCCTATCCACTAAGAAAACTTTGCCATGAACCATGAGGTCCCCTTCCCCCTCCTTCCAATGGGTTGATGCAACTCTCTAGTCATCAGGGGGCCTTTGTCCCATCATCGCCAACACCCCTCTTCACCTCCATGGATGACACAGGGATCAACTCCTTCAAGTAGATGGGACTTAAATCCCTTTTAGCAACAGGCCATCGATCCAAATCAAATCTAGCCCCTTTAGGCTCTAGCATGGGCCATTCTTTTCTAGGCTGACCCACCACCCATGGGTTCATTAGTCTCCTAGGTCACTTGAGGAGGCCTAAGCTTTGGCCCACATCATCCATCAGTAGGTTGTTTGGACTTGGATCTATAAGTAGCAGAATTAGGTTAGGCTTGAGGCTCAAGCCAATATCAGTGAGGGAGTTAAAAGCTATGTCAGACAAGAAACTTGGTGGACTCGACTAGCTTAGCAAAGAGAAGACTCAGGGCCAGATAACTCAAGGGGTCAACTCAGCCTCCTTCCTTGTCTATGGTCTTCCTTTCGACGTCCATGGCTGTAAGATCTTCGCGACGACAAGCCAAGGGCCAAGCATTGGCCATGGATAGCCAGTAAAGGGCCATCATTTGAAGGCACTTACCAGGAGCTCTACCACACCATTGGAGTTGAGTTACTCTGTTTGGCATCTGATCTGACAAAATTCCCTTCATGAAGTAGCTAGCTCCCATCATCCATCGCAGGAACAAAGCTACTGCACTCCTCTTCCTTGTGACCAATCCAGTGTTGGGAATTATGTCTCAAAGCCAATCATCTAGGCTATAGATGGTTGTGCAACTCATGTATATGTTATGAATTATTGAATTGAATAAAAAGTTTATTCTGGTTGTTCATCACATGTCATCTTTCTAATTGAACTCTTGTGTGATGATGTCTTTTGAGCTACCTTGTATGCGATGTAGAGAGGATGCGTCGTGTAGTTCATAAATTGGTTTGCGACCAAAGGATATGCTATTTCAAGATGATGGTATATCGAGAGTAGGTCATTGATATCATATCTGTTGGTTGTCCTCTTAACCAAATAGCATAGAGATGCTGGTGTGACATCAAGTATTGTGTTTGATACTTCACTGAACATGACTCTCATGCGAGATTCTCTTTCTGTCGAAGAGGAGTCTAGCATTAGAATGTGGACATGAATTATTTCTCTGACTTGAGATCACTATAGTAGCTTGCAAGCAACTCTCTATGCTTAGGTGCCAGACTACTCGAATTTCTAATCCGGTGATGGAAGGTTGCTAGGTACAGTCAAGTACTTGTATAGCGATAGTAGGATTAAGATAGGATTGATCTCTTTAAATGGTTTAGATTGAATGATATGCCTCAATTGAGAAAGACCTTGGCCAGGGCATTCCTTGTAAAGAGTTACAAGGATTCTTTGTTTGAGATATATTGAGATGGACTGATTAAGATTGGGCAGTTTAACCCTAAGCCATCCGAAGTATTAGAAAATTAAAGGAATAAGTTCACTGATATTCCATATTCGACAGGTTCATGTTGCTCTGCAACCTTCAACCTATCCGGACGCCAGGTGTTATTGCTAGATGGCAACTTTGGCCGGTACTGGAAATATTTTCATGCTACTGGTTTAGTGTTTGACCCTATGGGATCACACACCGAGGATTTCTTCTTGCTTTGTTGGCATGCAAACAATTGAAAATCATTCTAGACTCGTTTGACAAGGTGTTGTCAAACTTGTGTTCGAGCCGACTCATTTGGATGAGTTGACTCAAGTTGAGTCGACTCGAATGGTCAAGTTGATTCATCTGACAGACTGCTGAAATTCGAGAATGCTTCATTAAATACTGTAATGGTTATAGAATTTAATACTGGGTATTTCGAGTTTTAATAGTTGTTGTTACTGAATTCCAAGGGACTTCATAACCTCCCTGGAATCTCAAGAGACCCCAAACTACTCATTAATCTCTCATTATATCTCCTTAATGGTTTTAGGGGCTACTTCTGTTATAAAAGTAGGGCTGAAGAAGGTGAATGGTTCACGTTCCTCACGTTCAACACTCCTATGCCAGATTTGGATCAAAGTTGAGACTCTACCCAAAAAATTTCTGAGATAGAGATCTTGCTTGATCCTTGAGAGATTGCGAGATTTGATCTCCGGGATAAAGTGAGCTTGGATTTTGGGATTCCTGTGTGTATACCTTCTGTTGAAGGTTTGGGACAGAGCGTTGGGAAGGGGTTCTCAAGTCTCTTTGTTCTAGCACTGCTACAGCAACAGCCCTTCAAGCAGTTGAAGGAGTCCGCACATCTTTAAGGGGTTAAAGAATGAGTCGATGCTGCCATCAATGTTTCCAGTGAGGCTAGCACCTCGAAGGAAGGAGAAGAAACTATGCTACACGATGTGAACCACCCGTAGAGGCGGTGCACATGCATCGCTTGCAGAGCCCGTTCTTGTTCCTTGCAGGTACACCCGGAGCTCTTCACACAGACGGGTGCTGTTCCATCTTGCTATCAGAGTACGTGCCTTCCAAGTGATCGTCATCTCAAAGGTACATCTTTAGATTATATGTTTGACATATTATGATCTATTGCATCATTATGTGAATCTAGAATAGTTCTGATTTTCATTCAATGGATGCATGATTTCATATTTATATTACTCTAGATGCATCAAGATCCTAGCAGGGACTTGTGTTAATTAGATTAACATCTACATATAAAATGATTTTATCATTTTTTGCTGCTACATGCCTTTAGAAAAGTTTTAAAATGCATGTATCGCCCTTTAGGAACAGTTCCTTACAATGTTATCAGAGCATCCATGTTGGATGCACATCTAGTCTAATGTTTTATATGAAATCAAACTTTTTTCTTCATAAAATACTTGGATTAAGGTGGATTCACCATGGCCATCCGGTCATAAGAGAGAAGCATAGTTTAAAGACCATATCTTCCCATTCCAAGGGATTCTCCTATGACGTGTAGGGGTGCCGCTGCATCACAACCTTATGAAGAAGAAAGTGAGGAATTTGATGGATTAAAATAGTTTTAATCTATGGATGATAGATCTTAACTATGTTTAGATGAGATATAAAAGATGTATGATCGAAAACTTTGAAAAGTTCAAGTGAAAATGACTGAAATTTGAAGTTACTATGTTCTGGAAGAGCTAACTCGAGCTATAAGAGCTGACTCGACCAAAAATCTATGTTCTAGAAGAGCTGACTCGAGCAGAAAAGCTAACTCGACTAGAAATCTGTATTCTGGAAGAACCGACTTGACTAGAAAACTGTGTTCTGGAAGAGCTGACTCGGCCAGAAAACTATGAAACAATAATTTTAAGCTTCAGATTTTTATAAAATTGTTCCATTTCATTTTGAAAATGTTTCAAATAGTGTGATACACTTAATTGAAAATCAAGATGTATAATTTTAAGATTTAGGATATGATTCTAATCTTAAGTCATGATTGATAAATCATGGGTTCATTGGATTAGTTGTAATTGGGTCCTTAAATGGGTTAGACCAAGGTTTAGATGAATAGATTAAATAGAGAAAAAACTAATCAAAAGTTGAATTAGGTCTCTTCTCTATAGATCTCTCTAATAGCTAGTTAGATCAGTCCATACATCTAAATGGACTTGATTCATAGCTTCATGGTGAGCCCGAATCTTTAGGTTAGTCTAATTGAGTATGGTTAGTGTCTAAGGTAAGTTTGACAATTGTGATCAAGGTTCTTTGGGGCTAACTCTTACCTAGCCAACTCATGGTTGGTGTCTAAGGCAAGAGGCTTACTTGGCTTAACCCATCCCTTGATCTTACTTACCTAGCTAATATGGTGAATCAGATCTGATTAGATTATATATTGATTTGAGTTGATCCATGTCAACTAAGGTTAATCAGTCTAACTGATTTATAGGTGCCCATGGACCAAATCGATCCAAAAACCCTCTAAGTGTTTGATGAAAGTTTTCTTGATCAAGGTCCATGTCTTCCTCTCAAATGTCACAAAAATTAAAATCTTCTAAATTATTAGGTCCATAAAAAGACAAAGTTACGTGATAACCTAAGTCTTAGCCTCCCTTTAAGTTGGATTGGAAATGAGTTCATATGTTGGGTGATCATTGGCAGTTCAAAAGAACAGGTGGTCATCAGGCAAGTGGGATTGCCGTTCAACATATGATGGCTCAGTGCGACTATCTTAACACATGGTCAGGTGGGCCGGTCAAAGTCGGGCTTGATCATGGGTTAATTAGAAGCATTGAATTTGATCATGTTAATAGTTGGACCTAACCAGGACCTTCCATAGGAGGCCCAAAGGCTGATTGTGAGAACCCCTCGGGCAAAATAATTACTAGGAATTGCTTAGAGAAGTAATTGGTATTGTACCTATCTTTAGATGCATTTGGGTTGGCCGGCCAAAGTCAGGCTCATATGTAGTCTATTGGATCCTAGTACTTGTTAAAAGATAAATGTTATTCATTGGATTGGAGTGTAAAGGCTACCAGTCTGAATAAAATAATAGAAAAAACCTTTAGACTAAAATCCATGTCTTTGAGATTTTTTAAAATAATTCATATACTGATAGGTCATGTTCTCCTTTTTCAGATAATGTTGACCACTTTGTCACTCCAGTCATTACAGATAATGATAAACTGTCTAGACCCAACTTCGATAGCTGGTATCGAAAACTCAGGATAGTCTTGGAGCATGAGCGGATCCTCTATTGATAACATATCCAGCACCTAAAATCCCAGCCCCCAATACTTGTGGCACTATCAAGGACACTTACCAGAAGTGGATCTCTGACCACATCATGGTGCATTGCATTATGTTGGCTGCGATGAATGACGAGTTCAATTGCAAGTTTGAGCAAGCCCAACCAGAAGAGATTCTTCAAAAGTTGGAGTCTTTTGGCACTCCGAATGATACGGAGAGATATCGGATCTCTTCCACCATCTACAACATGTGTAAGCATGATGGAGCTTCGATGACCGATCATGTCATGTACATGATCGAGTTATTTGAGCATTTGGGCAAACTCGGATGTCCTTTGCATGAGCATGTAGGCAAAGATGTGATTCTAAATTCTCTGCCCCCTTCCTACCAGCTCTTTCTTGATAATTTTAGAATGAATAGACCTGTAGTGAACTATTATGAGATGTTAGGGTTACTACAGACTTATGAGAGAGACCACAATCTCAATAAGGGATTAGTGAATCTGGTGGGAGGTTCTGGAGCAAGACGTCGTCCCTTTGGGAAAGGGAAGAAGAAGAAAAAGAATAAGAAGGTGCTTAGTGCTGGGCCAAGTCAGACTGGGAGGGTAAAGGCTGATAAGAGTAAGGCAGAGTGCTTCTTCTACAAGAAGTCGAGTCATTGGAAGCGAAACTGTTCTGCTTACCTTACTACTTTGGACCCGAACCGGCCAAGGAAGGGAAAGCAGAAAGGTATTGCTGGTCAAGGTATTTATATGATAATTCCTTATAGTTTCTCTATTTATGATACTACTAGCTGGGTATTGGATTCCGAAAGTCCTTACCATATTTGCAATTCTTTGCAGGGACTTCAAGTTAGTAGGAGATTCGAAAGTGGTGAAAGGTTGCTGAACGTTGGGAATGGAAGTCAAGCTCTAGTTCTAGCATTGGAAACTATTTCTTTGTATTTCGAATCTTGTACTGTCATTCTTAATGAATATCATTTTTGTCCTTCCTTTTTGGTAAATATCATTTCTGTAGGCCTGTTGGCCAATGATGGTTATGAATTATCAATAAAGAAAGATATTTACTACATCACTTTGAATGGTTCTAATGTGATGAATGGACAAGTGAAGAATGGCGTATATATAATGTCACAACCTGTTAATGTATTGTACACTGCTAATAAATGCCCTAGATTAGATAAGGTCAGTGATATTTATCTCTGGCACTATAGGCTAGGTCATATAAACAAGAACAGGATAAATAAGTTGGTGGGAGAAGGTCTCCTAGATCTCACTGAGAGTGAATCCTTGTCGACTTGTGAATCTTATCTTCTTAGAAAAATGACCAAGTCACCTTTTACTGGAAAGGACGAAAGAACAAGTGATATTCTAAGTCAAGTACATAATGATGTATGTGGACCTATGAATATCAGTATAAGAGGTGGAAATAATTATTTCATTATGTTTACAAACGATCTTTCGAGATACGGTTATGTCTATCTCATGAGACATAAATCTGAATTGTTTGAAATGTTCAAATGTTATCGTAATGAAGTTGAAAAACAAACTGGAAAGCTTATTAAAACTCTTCGATCAGATCGAGGTGGTGAATATCTTTCCAGTGAGTTTCTAACTTATCTTGAGGAGAATGGGATTCTCTCTTAATGAACTCCTCCGGGGACACCTCAGTTAAACGGTGTGTCTGAAAGAAGGAATCAGACTTTGTTAGACATGGTTCGATCCATGATGGGCTTAGCTAGTCTGCCTAAATCCTTTTGAGGATTTGCTCTTGAGTCAACATTCTACCTTCTGAATAGGGTTCCAAGTAAGTCCATTAATAAAATACCATATGAGATATGGACTGGATGCAAGCCAACTCTCACTCACCTTCGGGTTTGGGGGTGTCCAGCTTATGTTAAACATTTGGAGACGGATAAACTAGGACCTAAGTTTGATAGGTTTCTTTTTGTTGGGTATCCTAAAGAATCAAAAGGGTATGATTTCTATCTGCCTGAGGAACAAAAGTTGTTCGTTAGTCTTAGGACAACCTTTCTAGAAAAGGAGTACCTTGGTGAAGGCACTCAAGTTACTAAGGTTGAACTTGGAAAAGTTTAATAGATAGAAAAACCTTCTCACTCTAAGGCCACTATAGAACCAGATTTGATTAGATCATATCTAGAGCCCATAGTGCAGCCATTAAGGAGATCTGGTAGAGTACCACGTCAACCGAATAGATACTATGGTTTCTTGGTCCAAGACAGTGATCCTATTGAGCTTAATAAGAACAACGAGGATCCGATCATCTATATGGATGCAATGACAAGGTCTGATTCTGAGTCATGGCTGGGAGCCATGAAATCCAAAATTGAGTCCATGAAAATCAACAATGTATGGACATTGGTTGATCCACCTGAAGGGATAAAACCCATTGGGTGTAAATGGATCTTCAAGTAAAAGCAGGGCGTAGATAGGCAGGTGGAGACCTATAAAGCCCATCTGGTTGCCAAGGGGTATCGTCAGCGTTATGGTATTGACTATGATGAGACATTTTCTCCTGTGGCGATGCTCAAGTCCATTCGAATTATCTTGCTTTAGCAGCACATTTAGATTATGAAATATGATAAATGGATGTCCGAACAGCTTTCCTAAATGGTGAGCTGGAAGAGGAGGTGTATATGATGCAGCTTGAAGGGTTCACATCCATAGATGAGTCTAAAGTGTGCAAGCTTGAAAGGTCCATCTATGGACTGAAGCAGGCTTCTCGGAGTTAGAACATGCGCTTTGATAAGTGTATCAAGATGTATGACTTCGTTAGGAATAGAAAGGAACCTTATATATATAAGTGGGCAAGCGGTTCTATAGTTGTATTTCTTGTTTTGTATGTGGATGACATTCTCTTAATCGGGAATGATATTCCAGCATTACAAGGAATAAAGGTCTGGCTTTCATCTCAATTCTCTATGAAAGATTTGGATGAAGCCTCATTTATACTAGGTATGAAGATCTATAGAGATAGATCTAAAAGGCTTTTGGGACTATCCCAATCTATGTACATAGATACTATGCTGAAGCGGTTCAGCATGGAGAATTTCAAAAGGGGCTATCTTCCGATAGATCATGGAATTACTCTTTCCAAGAAGGATTGTGCGACAACTCCTAAGGAAAGAGAGTGTATGAGTAGGATTTCATATGCTTCGGCAGTGGGTTCTATTATATACGCTATGCTATGTACTAGACTAGACATGGCATACTCATTAGAGGTTGTGAGCATATATCAGTCTGACCCAAGTGAAGCTTATTGGAAAGTTGTTAAGAACATCCTTAAGTATTTGAGAAATACTAAGGACCAATGGCTTATTTATGGAGATTCTGACTTAAAACTTGTGGGGTACATGTTAGGAATTGTATCCCAAAACCAATCATCTAGGCTGTAGACAGTTGTGCTATCTTTGTATTTGTATATGAATTCTTTTTTAATAAATAAAAGTTATTTATTTTGGCTGTCCATCATATTTACAATTTCCTGTAAAGAACTCTTGTGTGATGGAGTCCTTAGAACTATATTGATTGAATAGAGAGGATATATCAGGTAGTTCTTAAACTAGTTCACAACCAAAGGATACATTATTATAGGATAACGATGTATCAAGTATAGGTTGTTGTATGTCGCATTTGTTGGTTATCCTCTTAACCAAGGAGTGTGGAGACACTTGTGTGACATGCAAGTAAAATATATGACATTTCACTGAATGTAACTATCTGTGAGCTCCCTTCTACCAAAGGGTTGCTCGCGAAGGGATATGGGTATATGTCCCTCAGACCTGAGGTCACCATAGCAGCTTGCAAGCAACTCACTATACTTTGGTACCGAACTACCTAGATTTCTAATTCAGTGATAGAAGGTTTCTGGGTGCAGTCAAGTACTTGTGGAGCGGTGGTGGATTAGATGGAATTGATCTCTCCAAATAGTTTAGAGTGAATGACTCACTATGTCTCAATTCAGCAAAACCTTGACCAGGGTAGTTCTTATGAAGAGTCACAGAACTTGTGAGATTGAGACATGATCTGGATAAACCAAATTAGGGTTGGCAGTCTAACCCTAGGTCATCCTAAGCATTGTGAGGTCAAAGGGATGAATTATACGGCAACCATATGCTATAGGTTCTTGTGAGGTGCTCTGCATCTTCGACCTATCCGGATGTCGGGTATCATTGCTAGATGAGGACTTTGACTAGTACTGAAAATATTCCAATGCTACTGGTTTAGTGTTCGAACCTATGGGATCACACACCATAGAGGATTTCTATCTGATCTTGTGGCTAATCGATGATTGAGAATCGTTTGCCGTCACCGAAAGTCAATATGATTGACTTTGTTACAAGTGTCGACACTTGGAATTTTGCAGGTGTCGACACTTGGTGAATTATCGATACTTGGAAATTTTTAAGTGTCGACACTTCCTATGACGAACAGATTTCTGGAAGGATTTCGGGGAGAAGTTTTTGGATAGGTTTTGACCTGGTTTGAATTTCAAATTCAAACCAATTTTGGCTCTAAGGCTTTATGGTATGAAAGTCATACTTACCTTAATGGGTTGGACCCATTTGGAATGGCCTTGATCCTCTCCCCCATTCTCTCTCCTCATCTCTCCTCCTTCCTTCTTCTCTCTCTCATGGCTGCACCTATAAATAAGGGTCATTCTATAGGCTGCAGAGGTTACAACAACAAAAAAAGAAAACTTTGAAAGGAAATAGAGAAGAGTTGTGAGAGGTTTTGGGATTGGTTGTGAGCAACCTAGCACTCTAGCTAGGTCTTGGAAAGAGAGGTTTTGGAAAGGGGTTCCTGCTCTCCTCCTAGTCTTCTTGGAAGAAGAAGATCGGCCAAGGATCCCGAAGAGCTAGCACTTCGAGGGAGTTGATCAGAGTCGAGCCCAGGTGTGGATATCCTGTAGAGGCCAGATGCGTGTGTGGCTCGAGCACCCTCCTCCTTCTCACAGCACTTCCATTGCTTCTCTCAGAGGTATAAAGGTATGGTACTTTTATATATATTCTCTTGCTTTTAATGTTATATGCATGCTAGATCTTTATACTAGCTCCTGTTGCGGGCAGATCGGTAGATCGTGTAGATCTATCTATCGAGCCTTCCGCTGTTCATGTCTCAAAAATATTTTAAAATGTATATCTTTCTGTCCTCTTTTCTTGCATATTGTATGCTAGGTGTAGGTGTTTTTCACCTTCAGTACACTGACTCCAGTTTTTAGTCAGATAGAGATAATAGTAAGAGAATGTCTAGTTTTGTGTTTACCCTTAACGGTGGAGTTGTTTGCTGAAAAAGTTCTAAACAGCATAAAGTAGCTGATTCTATTTACGAGGCAAAGTATATTGCGATATCGGATGTAGCAAAGGAGGCTATGTAGTTGCAAAAGTTTCTAGGTAAGCTGGGAGTGGAACCTTCCTTGGATGGCCCTATTCCGGTGTATTGTGATAGCACTAGAGCCATAGCTCAAGCCAAAGAGTCGAAGTCACATCAGCAAACCAAGCATATTCTGCGTCGCTATCACCTTGTTTGGGAGATTATTGAACGAGGTGGCATCGACCTTCTAAAAATCGATGGTAAAGAGAACTTGGCCGACCCCTTCACTAAAGTTATTGGAATTCAAGAGTTCAACGACTGCAAATGGAAGATGGAAATTAGATTCTGTTCCGATTTGCTTTAGTCTAGGTGGGAGTTGTTGGAAATTGTATCCCAAAGCCAATCATTTAGGCTGTAGATGGTTGTGCGACTCATGTATATATATATGAATTATTGAATTGAATAAAAAGTTTATTCTGGTTGTTCATCACATGTCATCTTCCTAATTGAACTCTTGTGTGATGATGTCCTTTGAGTTACCTTGATGTGATGTAGAGAGGATGCGTCATGTAGTTCATAAATTGGTTTGCGACCAAAGGATACGCTGTTTCAGGATGATGGTGTATTGAGAATAGGTCGTTGATGTCATATTTGTTGGTTATCCTCTTAACCAAGTAGCATGGAGATGCTGGTGTGATATCAGGTATTGTGCTTGACACTTCACTGAACGTGACTCTCATGCGAGATTCTCTTTCTGTCGAAGAGAAGTCTTGCATTAAAATGTGGACATAAATTATTCCTCTGACTTGATATCACTATGGCAGCTTGCAAGCAACTCACTATGCTTAGGTGCTGGACTACCCAGTTTTCTAATCTGGTGATGGAAGATTGCTGGATACAGTCAAGTACTTGTGTAGCGGTAGTAGGATCGAGATAGGATTGATCTCTCTAAATGGTTTGGATTGAATGCTTAATATTTCTCAATTGAGAAAAACCTTGGCCAGGGCATTCCTTGTAAGGAGTTACAAGGATTCTTTATTTGAGACATATTGAGATGGACTGATTAGGGTTAGGCAGTTTAACCCTAAGCCATCCAGAGCATTAGAAGATTAAAGGAATAAGTTCACTGATATTCCATATTCGACAAGTTCATGTTGCTCTGCAACCTTCAACCTATCCGAACGCCGGGTATCATTGCTAGATGGTGACTTTGGCTGGTACTGAAAATGTTCCCGTACTACCGGTTTAGTATTTGAACCTATGGGATCACACACCGAGAGTTTCTTCTTGCTTTGTTGGCATGCGAACGATTGGGAATCGTTCTGGACTCGTTTGATAAGGTGTTGTCAAACCTGTGTTCGAGCTGACTCATTTGGATGAGTCGACTCGAGTCGACCCGAATGGTCGAGTTGACTCGTCTGACGAACTGCTGAAATTCGAGAACACTTCATTAAATGCTGTAATGGTTATGGGATTTAATGCTGGGTATTTCGAGTTTTAATAGTTGTTGTTGCTGAATTCCAAGGGACTTCATAACCTCCCTAGAATCTTAAAAGACCCCAAACTGCTCATTAATCTCTCATTATACCCCCTTAATGGTTTTGGGGGCTGCTGCTATTATAAAAGCAGGGCTAAAGAAGGTGAATGGTTCACGTTCCTCATGTTTAACACTTCTACTCCAGATTTGGATCAAAGTTGAGACTCTGCCCAGAAAGTTTCTGAGATAGAGATCTTGCTTGATCCTTGAGAGATTGCAAGATTTGATCTCCAGGATAGAGTGAGCTTGGATTTTGGGATTCCTGTGTGTGTACCTTTTGTTGAAGGTTTTGGACAGAGCATTCGGTTCTCAAGTGTCTTTGTTCCAGCACTGTTGCAGCAACAGCCCTTCAAGGAGTTGAAGGAGTCCGCACATCTTCAAGGGGTTGAAGAAAGAGTCGCTGCTGCCATCAGTGTTTTCAATGAGGCTAGCACCTCAAAGGAAGGAGAATAAACTGCGCTACATGGTGTGAACCACCCGTAGAGACGATGCGTGTGCATCGCTTGCAGAGCCCGTTCTTGTTCCTTGCAGGTACACCCGAAGCTCTTCACATAGATGGGTGATGTTCCATCTTGATGTCGGAGCACGTGCCTTCCAGGTGATCATCATCTCAAAGGTACACCTTTAGATTATATGTTTGACATATTATGATCTGTTGCAGCATTGTGTGAATCTAGAAAAGTTCTGATTTTCATTCAATGTATGCATGATTTCATATTTACATTACTTTAGATACATTAAGATCCTAGTAGGGACTTGTGTTAATTAAATTAACATCTACAGATAAAATAGTTTTATCATTTTTCGCTACTATATGCCTTTAGAAAAGTTTTGAAATGCATGTATCATCCCTTAGAAACAATTCCTTACATCCAGCCACACCGATAGCAATCGACCGAGATAGTCTCATAGAGAAAGGCTTATTGCCATAGGAGTTTCCTCCATCCCCTAATATGGATCTCCGGTTTACGAGGCTTCAATGTGTTGATTGCCATCTTAACTCGAGCAAATTTGAATTCCTGCAAATGATCAATGAACCCATCGACTGGCCCATCACCGCCACAATGCTCAAGATTGAATCTTTATTATAATACTCCATGGAAAGGTTGGGCAACCTTAACCACACCATAGTGGTGTTAATCAATCTGATCCCAATTGAAAATTGCCATCCACCGCTCCATTGCAATAATTTGACTAGCAATCAGCCACGGACCACCATCCGTAGCCACCTCCCTATCTTCCTCGAACTTGAATTAGAAAATGCAATGGTCTTCCGCCAAAGAGAAGACCTCAACATCATAGTATAGTTTCTCTCTCGCCTTCAACTCCCTGGCCACCTAGTCCACCGGAATGCGACAGCCAAGCCACCTGGTAATGACCACAGTTGTCTTCCAAGCCTGCTGAGAGGCCTCAATCCATTCCTCCGGGAGTTTAACGCTTCAGCTAAATAACGTTGAATGTCTTCCCATTTCTCTAAGGAGAGATCTCATGGGAAGTCTAAGAACTTTTCCAAGGAGGACCCTGGATGACTCTCACCCACGATCGCTCCTCTCCATGCACCATCGACAATCTAGGTCATCCTCCTCGAAGGATCTTTTTCTCCGGGAGTTCATTCCAACACTTCGATAAAATAACATTGAAAGTCTCCCAATTCCTTTCAGGAGAGATCTCATGGGAACTCTAAGAACTTTTCCGATGACCCTAGATGACTCTTGCCCACAATCGCTTCCCTCCATGCTCCATCGACGATCCGGGTCATCCTCCTTAAGGGATCCTTTCCTCTGGAAGTTCCAACATTTCGGTGTTATTAGTCCTCCGATCCCTTTCAAAAGAAATCTAATAGGAAGTTTAAGAACTTTTCCAAGGAGGATCCTGAATGACTCTCGCCCACGGTCACTCCTCTCCACATACCATTGATGATTTGGGTCATCCTTCTCGAAGGATTCGTTTCTCCGAGAATTCCAACACTTCAATGAAATAACGTTAAGAGTCTTCTGTTTCTTTCAGGAAAGGTCTCATAAGAAATTTAAGAACTCTTCTAAGGACCCTGGATGGCTCTCACCGATCCTCTCCCTGCACCACCGGCAATCCGGGCCGTCCTTACCCGAAGGACCCGTCTCGCTCGTCTTCAAACCTCTACCGTTTGATAAAAAGCTACGGTGATGCACGACAATTGAAGCGAATCGCGCACCCACCCAGCGCTCCCCGCCAACGATCCTTCATTTTTAAGACGGGTAATGTGGTGAAAGTCCAATCATGCGCAGCCCGCGGTGGCGCAAAAGATGCATCGTAGAGGGTCCCACTCCGGTTTGAGGAGGCGGGGGAGATCAAGTGCGCCGGCGACCCGCAGCGAGCAAAGCTCACTCTGTTCTCCAAATGCATCCGGCCCAATTCTTTTCCTCCTCGACAGCTGCAAAACTCTCAAACACCTGATATGCATCCATGCCAAACTCACCGTACTAGGCCTCACCTCCCTCCATCCCTCCCCCACCTTCACCGAGATCCTCCACACCTTCACCTTCCTCCACACCCCTCCCCCCCACCCACTCCATGGACTACGCCCTCTCCCTCTTCCACCACATCCCCTCCCCTTCCACCTTTCCCTACAACCTCCTCATCAGGGCCCGCACCCTCCTCTCCTCCCCCTTCCAAGCCCTCGAACTCTTCGGTCGCATGCGCCGCCTGTCCATTCCTCCCGACTCCCACTCCTTCCCTTTCGCCCTCAAGGCCTGCGCCCGCCTGCGCTCCCTCCCCCTCGGCCGCACCCTCCACTCCCAAGTCTTGAGGTTCGGCTTCGCCGCCGACCTCTTCGTCCACAACACACTCATTAGCATGTACGCATCCTCCGACTCCATGCTCGATGCTCGATCCCTCTTCGACCAGATCTCTTCCTGCGACGTGGTCACCCACAACACCCTCATCGGTGGCTACGTCAAGGCCGGCGACATGATTCTTGCCCGCAAGCTTTTCGATGAGATGCCCCAGCGAGATACTGTCTCGTGGGGGACGATCTTGGCGGGCTATTCCCAGATGAGGCAATTCAAGGAAGCCCTCCAGCTGTTCGATCGGATGCTTGCGACGGGGTCGAGTCCCGACGACGTAGCTCTCGTCTCTGCCCTCTCTTGCTGCGCTCAGTTGGGCGCCTTGGATCGAGGCAAGGTCATTCACCAACACATCAAAGAGAACAGGGCAGCGCTTAACGTGTATCTACTGACAGGCCTCGTGGACATGTACGCAAAATGCGGGTGCATCGATATTGCCACGGAGATGTTCGAGTCGACGCCGCACAAGAACTTGTTCGCATGGAATGCGATAGTCGTCGGCCTTGCGATGCATGGCCATGGCGAGCGATCGCTGCAGTACTTCGAAAGGATGATAGGGGTGGGAGTTCGGCCGGACGGAGTGAGTTTTCTCGGGGTCTTGGTCGCATGCAGCCATGCGGGCCTGACCGACACAGCACGGAGGCTGTTTGATGAAATGGAGAGTGTTTATGGGGTTGCCCGCGAGCTCAAGCACTACGGCTGCATGGCGGATTTGCTCGGCCGTGCCGGGCTGATGGAGAAGGCGATGGACATGATAAAGGCGATGCCGATGGAGGCCGACGCCTATGTGTGGGGTGGCGTGCTTGGAGGTTGTAGGATGCATGGGAACGTGGAGATTGCGGAGATCGCCACCGAGCATCTTTTAAGATTAAATCTGGAGGATAGTGGGGTTTATTCCATCATGGCTGGTATATATGCTAATGCTAGTAGGTGGGAAGATGTTGCGAGGGTGAGGAGGCTAATGAATCACAGAAGAGTGAGGAAGAACGTGGGTTGTAGTTTGATTGAGCTGGAACCAACCAACCATGGGTTTGTTGCTGATCTCAACGCCTCCTCGGTTAATCGAATGGAGATGCAAGAATTACAGCTGGCCGGTAATTAATTCATTAGCTGTATATGGATGCATGGCCAGAGAGCTCAGCTCTGATGACAAGTGGGCTCCAGGAAGGTACGAAAGGGTTACCTCACAAGGCAGCGATCGAAATCATAAAAGCTAAATGCTTATGGGAAACCGCAACAAAGTAGGGATTGTGTTTTTGAGCAATGCAAAATAGGGATTATTATGACAGATCCAACCAACCATTGGGGTGTAGAGAAATATTATTGTACGGTATCAACTGTGTAGCGACAGTTTTGCTAATCGTGTACCATTGTCTTTGCCGACTTTGGTGTCAACTTTAAAACAGTGGTGTTCCTTGTTATTCTCGAGGAAGAGCTCGGGAATAAGGGTGGGGTGACCAAACGCTTTGTCGCTTCGCAGGCTCACCTTGCCTTGGCCGCTGCTTCTCCGTGCCTAAAATTCCTAAGGCGGAGACCTATCAGAAGTACATGGCTGCTGTCCGGGAAAGGGGGATTCATTTGTATTCTCATCTTCAATCTTTGCTTTTACTTTTTTTTTATGAATTATTGAGATGTTCATTATCTTATGGACCTTAAGAAGGAGGACGTTCCTCTGACCTCCGGTGGCTTTCAAGATTTATTAGTGTCTAATAGATTTGCCAAGACGATCAATGTCTTTATATATGAATTTGGTTATATTTGAATGAATTAAGGATCTAATTCAATCAAATTTTCTACCATCTAATTTACAAAGATCTTCGTATAAAAAAGAATATACTAATAATGTAGAATAAAAATAAATAAAAACATTCCAAATAAATATAAAAGTTTCAGAATAAATATAAAATTTTTAGAATAAATTCAAATACTTCATAATAAATCTAAATATTTTAAAATAAATAAAAATATTTTTATTTATTTAGATTTGTATTTATTTTGAAGTGTTTCTATTTATTCTATAAAAATTTATATTTATTCTGAAGCTTTATATTTATTATAAAAAAAAGAACTTTTCGATCATTAATAATTTCAATAACTACCCACTACCATTAATATATTATTAATGCAAATGGAAGGTTTATGTTTATTCTGAAAAATTTATGTTTATTATGTAATATTTTGTTTATTTATGTTTGTGTTTATTCTACATCTTTTTTTTTTTTTTTTTTGTGAATGAATTTATGCAAATTAGACGGTGAAGGACTTGACCATATTTAGCTTTAAATTCATTTGAGTATAATCTAATCTACTATATATGTATATATATATAAAGCCTGTAACATTCAAATAATATTTAAATACCCCCATCTAAAATATATATATATATATATATACACACACACATAAGCGCCGTTATATTAGCACATGCACGGTTAAATTCATGAAACAAGAGCCAACCACCGGTATATATTAGCACATGCACATCTAAATTCATGAAATAAAGCTCTATGTCTGGTGTCACTGAAGGTTGCGTTTGGTGGATTGCCAGGAAATCCTGAACGGTAATCTGGATTACTTGCAAGATAGATTATCACTGGATAGATTGCCAGTAATGCTGATTACTGTGTTTGGTATACACAGGTAATCTATCAGAGATTGATTACTATGTTTGGTATGTTAAATAGATTATCAGTAATCTAAGCTTAAATTTTCAAAATATCCCTAAGAAAAATTTTATTAAAATATATTATAATATAATATAGTAATGTAATATAACATTACATTAATATAATATATTATTTGATATTTTGTAATGTAATATAGTATTATATTATTTAATATTTTATAATGTAACTATTTAATATAAATATATTATTTTAAATTTAATAATATATATATATATATAAATTTAATATATTACTTAGTATATTTAAAAGATTATACATAATTTCTTTACATTTATTTAGTATAAAAAATAATTTTCAATTTTTCAATTTTAATATAAAAATTTTAAATATTTTATATTTAATAATATAAAATATTTAAAAATTATACTTTTAATAAATAGTTAAAATATAAAAACTATATTTTTATAAATAAAATATATATTCAAGAATAAATCCCAACCATACCTAGAGGACCTAGATGAGAGAGAGAAGAGAAATATTTCGTTCTCACCGAAGAAAAAGGGATGGGACAATTTTGTAAAAATAAAAATATCAGATTACCACAACTCTGGTAATCTAGATAGCCACCCCTTCCTGAGGTAATCTGGATTGCCACATGAGAGGTAATCCGGATTACCGGTTCAAGAAAAATTATCATTTAACATAAATACCAAACATAGTTATCTGGTAGGCCCATTTTAAAATTATCGATAATCTATCCAGATTACCGTCTACCAAACGTAACCTAAAAGTTTTCTTCCGATCCCAAGAAAATGTCAAACAAAATATGATAGCATCCTCCTCTTTTGTTTTTATGCGCATGTGAGAGAGGGGGTTAAACGATCAGCTCATTTCTTTGAGCTAACTCATGCATTACCAAAAAAATATTGCAACACGAGATTGGTGGATACGAGACAATGAAGTATGAAGTGATGGTGGCATTTCTCTACATTTTGTCAAAAAAATTATTTATTAGTGCCGGGTAATCCATGACTAATACTAGGACAAAAATAATATGATTTTTTCTTTTTTTTGTAAAGGTTCAAATTGTTAAATCCATATTTTTAATAAAATAAAAAAATTAGAAAGTAAAATATCATGAAGTGATCCAGAGCCACCTCAAAATCAGTCTAGACTACATCTATAAAGTGCTTAGCAATAAAGTAAACAATCCAATCAACCACCATATTTCTCCCTTCAAAAACGTGCATGATGTCGAGGGTGATGCTCCTGGTTAGTAATTGACAGAAGTTTAGTAGCAGTGGATAGGTAGCATCTCCCTACATGTAGCCATGGATCCAACCTGTGGCAGAAATTACCCTCAATAACTACATGACTGGCTTCAAACATTTGCCATGCAAAAGCAATCCCGATCCGAGCAACTCGCAACTCTTCACTCGGTACCATCGATTCAAAATGAAGGCTTCTACCAATAGCTACAAGTCTAGAATCACATCCACGAATGACAAACGAGCTCACTCCTCCACTGCCATGAAGAACACTGCCTGTTGGCGTAGAACCTCCGTTGGACGGGCCAAGTCGCTGAACCACCGGTCTGCCTCTCTTGGCACCTGCAAAACAGGTCCCTTGACCAGATTTTCTCTAGTGGGGGACACTCCGATGTCTAAATCAGGGAGAGGTTCCAGCAACAGAATAGAAAGTTCTCTACGAAAGCAGGAAGATAGCAAAAGTATCGTCGTGTCCAACTTACCTTAAATGTCCCCTCTTACCAATATTTATAATAGTTAGGCACTGGTCTGGATTGTTAGATGTATGCCCTGAAAGCCATGTTGGCTTGACACATTTTATTTTAGGGCATGAACTTTGTACTTAATTTTTCTTGTTAATAAAAGGGCATTAGTTTCATTCATATTATTGTATCTATGAATCGTCCATGAAGTTAATGGATAATGATACATATTCTCAAGAGTTGAGAATCCGAGGCATGTATCTTTATAGATTAATTCCTAAAAGCTCCCAATTATTGGAATATCACGAGAACGGTGATTGATCCGTTAAAATCGGTATACAAATCACTTCCCTTTTAGGGTAGATGAGTCTCTGACCTACAGTGTGGTGACATTGGAGTGAAAGTATAGGTAGTTGATAGAGATCAACGGTACTGAGTGTGACCATGTACAGGAAGTTATACAGATGACTACTCACTCGTCGATAACTTCCTGATGCTGTAGTTGTGTGAATAGTTCCTTGACCTAGAGTATCTTGGCTACTCACAATAAGGTTGCTGTAGTTTGACAGTACAATCACATAGTTCCTATCCATACGGGACCTTACGGTGTTCGTTGATTGCAGTAAGTTTATTGTAGAAGTAGGGTGTTCACTTGTAGGGATCTATCAGCCTTAGTAGTAAGGAATAATCCTATGCAAGCTTAATGAGACTAAGTCCAGAAGTCTATGGCCATAGGAAGGTAATAATGAAAAGGTGTTTTCATTAGTATCACAGTTGGACTTGAGTCAATTAGATTAAGCATATGACTGATGGGTTTGACAAGTATCCATAACCAACATCATGTCAGGATTTTGATAAAGGAACCGAATCACATGATAACTACACCTAGGAATTCCAATATTATTCTGCTGGGTTACTACATATTGTTAGGTGTCACTAGTGGATTATGAGAGCTCATTAGGATCATTTTCGGATCGATGATCCTAATTAGAGTTGAGCTAAAATTGTTTCAGTCCATCAAAAGGAGTTTCGATGATGTATAATGGAGATTATAGCATGTCTCATTACCAGACATGATAGAACCTGAGGGGTCACACACATTAAGAGTTCAAGTAACCAATCAGTAAATCAATTTGACCTAATTGTAAGTGTTACAATTAATATTTGACCTAATTCTAAATCTTACAATTAATTAGTTATGGATTAATCGCTAATCAAATTAAATTAGATTTAATTTAACTGAGTTAGACTCAATTAATTAATCCTAATTAATTTCGATCAATGTTCACTTCAAAAAGATTCAATCGGATTTAAAATTGGCTTCAGTTTGACTGTAAAATAATTACATTTGGACCATGACCTAGAGTCCAATTAGACTGGGACTCTCTCTCTGTCTCCCCTTCCCTCCACATGCCAAAGGGTGGGTCCCATTTATTTTGTGTGATAAAACATGATGGGGCGTGAATTAGGTGGGCGGTAATAGAGTTTAGGCATGGAGAAATTAAGAGAGGGAAGAGTCCTCTTCCACTCCTCTTAAAATTCAAACCCAAACCAGATTAGACCAAACTCCTTTATTTATGGCATGTAGAATTGGGGAGATTTACCATGAAAATAAATAAAAGAAGGGAGAAAGGGGTGGCTGAACATATGGTTTTATTTTTGGCATGATTTACTTTTGGGCATTTTATCTGAGAGTCTCTCTCCTGGCGCTTAGTATTCTTCTCCCCTTTTATGAGATTCCTTCTTCCTTTTGTGATATCTAAAGAGATGCTCTACTAGAAAAAGAAGAGAGGAAAGGATCCAAAGATCTTGCATAGTTTGATTTGCAAGATAGAATCCGAAAGCCGGTCCGGATTCGGATCGACACAGTTTTTAAAGCAGACAATTTGCTGAAAGAGGAGAGGGCTGTAAGGATCTAACAGTCCGGTGCCCTCTATGACTTGGTTGCAAGAGCTTCGTATGGATACCAATAGAGGCCGGGCGATTGCATGGCTCCGACAGAATCCCAACTTTTCAATAGCAGATATGCATGATTTTCAGAACAGGCCTGGATAGCGATCTAGGTAAGTATTTTATACTTAAAATAATTTTTATTTCAGGTCTAATATTTTTTTCATGTTATGTATCATATTAGAAATTTATGATAAATAATTAGATTTATTTATGAATTGCATGATTAGATATAAATTATTTTTATATTTGCTTCCGCTGTGACAAGCTGCTGATGCCTATTTAATTGCAATTTACTATTCCTAGGAGAATTCCAACAGTGGTATCAGAGCCAGGTTTTCTTTTTAACATGCATGCATGAGAATCATATTTGAAAAATATTCAGATCAGATAGAAAGATTATAAATTTTCATATCTATGTTGAACATGAGATTGTTCTAGCATAGAATTTTATGTTTTGAAAAATTATTTTCAAAATAAAATCATAATTTTCAGATCTGAAATTAAATTTAATAATCTGAAACTTAATTGATCAAGGGTTGCACAAAGTGACATAAGGTTGTCCTGCTATAGAGTTTATCCCCTATAGTGCAAAGGTTGTCATACTTTGATGTATACCTGGTTTTGAAAAGGAGTTTTCAAAATGGTTTTGATCGATTTATGATTACGTATGTTGTTGTATGAGATGCACAAAATTAGGGTTTAGATCTTAAATGTGAATCATGATCATAATCCATTAATGTCATGCACTTGAACAAAATTTTAAAATTGATTTGATCAAGAAAATTAAATCAGGTGCATAAGGGTTTGGGTTGAACAAATTAGGTCTAGTGATTGGGCTGCGGGAATTAGGGCTTGATTAGATCAACAAGTAACCCTAATATGACTTTGAGCAAGTGACTTAACCTAATCAGATGATGATTAGGGTTAGGTCAAGTGTGCTCAAAATTGGTTTTAGATGTAGTCTGGTCAGATCGATTCATTTGAATCAATAAGTTAAGACCTAATTTGGCTCAGTGATGAGCCCAGATCATTAGATGACCTAATTAAATCTTGTCAGTCAATTGATGTCTAAGGAAGGTTTTGATAATGGTTTTAATTAGGGCTAACTCTTTCTTAACCAACTAGTTTGGCGGAAAGAGGGTAAATTGGCAGAACCCTCCCATGGATCAAATTGACCTGGCCAATTTAGTTGATTAAGTTTTCAAAAGGATCACTTTTGATTTGAGTTCAACCATGCTAACTAATTTTAGTCAGACATAAGATTATGATGACTGAATGTAATTAGTCAGACATGAGATTGTACTGACTTAATATAATTGGTTAGTCATGATTTGGCTTATCAATTTAGAAGAGACCTGAACCTAAGCTCCCAATTAATATTAAGTCATAGGTTTTCCACCATTGTAGGTGTGCGGGTGTCCTACTGGTGTTGATTATTCTTGACTGGTTATAGTGGTCTAGTTGCATTGGGAAGACACAACCACCCTATTAGGCATGAGATGTTGCTAGGCACTGATAGGGTTGGGCCCAATAAATGGGCATGTTGAGGAACTCAGTGATGGCTTTGTCTAGCAGGAATAGTGGGTCTGACTTAACTAATAATTGGACCAATAAATGGAAACGTTGAGGTTCCATGATTTAGAGACCAAGAGCTACAACTTATATTAGATACATTGAACAAGAGTTGGCCACTTATTGGTATAGCATGTTACCAATAACCAGATACGGTGAGGTGCCGCACATCGATGGGACCGTAGCATCCACTAGAAACCTAGGGTCGTAGGGTTTTCGCATCTCCACTGGGAGTGTGAGAGATCCGAGAAAATAGTGGGAGTTCTAAAATTATTTCTTAAAGACCTTAGAATATTTTTTATAATTAAGTATAAAGCATCTAATTTGAATCTTTTACTCTTGCAGTTAACCATGTCTACTTCAAATCCCTTAGTCCGTATTCTAGAGACAAACCGACCAGTAGGCCTCAATTTTAAAGATTGGTTGAGAAACTTCAAAATTATTTTGAGTTCTGAGAAGTTGGGCTATGTGCTTGACCAAGAACCCCCTGTCTTACCTGACCATTGAAGTGCTCATTAGACGACTGCACATAAAAAATGGATGGAAGATGATAATAAAGTTAAGTGTTATATGTTGGCCTCAATGTCAAATGAATTACAGAGCCAACATGAGGATATGCCAATTGCTAAATTGATTATAATTCACCTACAAGAGTTATATGGTGAACAAAGTCGGATTGCATGCTTCGAAGTGTCGAAAAAGCTTTTCAACAACAAGATGCGTGAAAGGCAGTCAATGCATGATCATTGTTTGACAATGATCATGGACATCAACCAGCTTAAGAAGCTAGGCATTCCTATTCATAAGGAGCTTCAGGTAGATTTGATCCTCCAATCCTTAACTAGTTCATATACTCAATTTGTTGTGAACTATAATATGAACAAGTTGAACTACACTTTGCTTGAATTGTTGAACATGTTGGTAAGCAATGAGGGGACCCTAAAGAGTTCAAGGGGCTCTGTTTACTCTGTGGAGCAGTCTTCCTCCAAAAAAAAGTCTACTTGGAAGAAGAAGAAATCTGCAAAGAAGTAGAAGAAGGAAAGCAAACAGAAGAAGAAGGACACTCCCAAGAAAGCCAAGGTTAGTAAAGGGAAATGTTTCTATTGCAATACTAATGGCCACTGGAAAATGAATTATCCTCTCTACCTGGAAAGCCTAAAGAAACAGAAGGAGGTTGTACCTTCTGAAGATCTGGTATAGGAGTTCATTTTACAAATTGACTGAAGTATCAGAGCTGTTGAACATTCTAACTGATTTTTTTAATTTCTGTGAGTCTTTGATGAAATATTCTCCACTTTGCTCAAACATTTTGCACACACATTGTTCATTGTGATTTTCCATGCATCTCATATTTTTCATGCATCTCATGATATTATTACATATTTTTCATGCATCCCGTACTATTATTTTTCATGCACCACATTATATTACTCCCCTTTTTTGTCATCAACAAAAGGTATAAAATTATATATTATCACATATTTAGAGAGTAAAAAAGAATAAATATGATTGTCATAAATAGTGAAATTTTATTTCAGTACATGTAACATAATAACATACATGAAGCACAATATAAGTAAGACATCTGTGAGGCTAGTCCTCATTAGATGGAAGATCTGATACAACAGTAGTCATAACCCTATGTGTAGAAGGTCTAGGAGTCTGATGAGTCATGTTCCTAGTCCTAAGAGAAGGGCCAACTCTAGGTCTAATAGGAGCTCTAGATCTATGATACTGTCTAGGTGTAGTTGCTGCTTCAGTATATGCTAGTGCAGGAATATGCTCTGGCTCAAAAACTGACAGCAATGGAGTCCTCTGATCAGTAAAAGTATCAGATAATGCAAGAGTGCTGGTCCCAGAGAGAATCTGAGTAGCAGGTGTATCAGGAATGCTCTGCTCATGCTGCTCTATCTCTAGTGCTAGTGTGTCCATGATATGTGGATCTGTAGTGTGCACATCAGCATGCTGATTAATAGTATCAAAGTCCCGTCCATCATTTAGTGGTGAAGGAGGTGATCCAGAAGGTCCAGCTGAGGTAATATGAAGTAGAGCTACTAGAATCCAACTAAAACCATCTCTTACCTCAGTCTATGGCAGATCTATCCTCAAGTGTACCACTACTCGAATAGTCTGAAGATCAGATCTAAGAGCAGAAATATCATCTCGAAGTATTCTCAAGTGCTCAGAATCCTGCTGCCCACCAATGCTGGGCTCAGAAGGAACTAACGGAGGAGGTGTGGTAGGTACTGGCTCTAAGGGCCCAGCCTCATCATCAGGCTCATCCTCGTCATCTCCAGTTTGCTCTATAGTCTCATCATCATCTGGAATATCATCATCATCATCCTCTGAGTGAGCTACTCTCTGTCCAGATACTTTCTTCATCCATACTCCTTCAACTATATGGTACCCCATTCTGTGTAGTGACTTCTCTGAATATCCATCAGTGTGTAGAAGGGGCCTACTATCCTTTTCAGATAGGTCAATGCCACAGTCCTGAAACAGAAGGGTGAAGGCCATCCTATAGGGTAGACATGCTCTAGCCTTGCGAGCTGCATCTCTGATCCGAGTCATCATAATGAATGGCAGATTGAGGGCCTCCCCCTCATCATATATCTCATGAACATAAGATCACACTCACTCACCCAGTCAAATCGCCCTATCCTGGGCAAGAATACCCTACTAATGATATTATGGAGCAGTCTTATCTCAAGTGATAGTCTATTTGCTTGAACATCTGAGATTCCTTCTACATTTCTTTTCTCCAGAATAGTCCTTAAAGTATTTTGTCTGTCCTTGATATTCAAATAACATTTTCCAGTCTTAGGCATTTGTAGAACTCTGCTTAACCTAACTTCATCAACTGAAATAGTGATTCCTTTCACTGTATAGAGGATCTGGTATGCTCCAAAAGATAGATGCTCAAAGAAGGTCCTAACCAGTGTGGGATATGTGGGGACATCCAAAGAACAAAAGAATTTCCATCCTTGTGCTCTAATCCAATCACCAATGTGAAAACTTTGTTGTTCAAGAAATGTAAAATCCACTCTTCTACCTAAGGTTACTAGTCT
Organism: Areca catechu; assembly: GCA_021397845.1. NCBI lineage: Eukaryota > Viridiplantae > Streptophyta > Magnoliopsida > Arecales > Arecaceae > Areca > Areca catechu. Next base: position 39,365,484 of record CM038048.1, read on the forward strand.
ATTGCCCATCTGAATGATTTGTCGTTGTGGAGGAGATGGAACTTGAGGATCTTGTGGAGTCGGCTCATCTAGTCTTCTTTTGGATCTTCTTTCCGCTTGAATAGTGCTTAGAGCTATCCATTTAGATCTCTTTGCCACTGCCTTCTCGGGTGCCATTGATCAAGGATCTAAGGGATTTAGAGGGATTTGAGTGGTCCCTAGGGCTAAAGTAGAAAGTACTCCCTTAGGCTTGGGTTCAACGATAAATAGTAAGGTGAAAATAAATTTTTAGGGCTTGCGATCTTTAAGTAGGTCCGTTATCCGAGTCGACTCGTCCAGACAGCTCTTTACTGCTCAAGTCGGCTTGAGCAAAACTAAGGAAAATGATTCCAAATCTCAAGAAAATGGTTTCTAATCCTAGAAAAATACTAGAAAAGGTGTGTATCTAACTTAAATAGGTAATGGAGATCCTCTAGATAATTTTTCCTTAATTCTTGAAGAAATTAGGTCAAAATTCTAACAAGGATCACAAAGATCTAATTCTCCTTAAATCATCTTAAATCTATCCTCACTAAGAGGTTTAGTTAAGATGTCAGCCAATTATTTTTTAGTACAAACAAATTCAAGTTCAATATCATAATTTTGAACATGATCCCTGATAAAATGATGTCTAATTTCAATATGCTTAGTTCTTGAATGCTGAATAGGATTCTTTGTTAAGTTGATAGCACTTGTGTTATCACATTTGATTAGAATTTTAGATTGAATAATACCATAATCTTCTAGTTATTGCTTAATCCATAATACTTGAGCACAACAACTCCCTGCAGCAACATACTCTACCTCAGCAGTAGATAGTGCTACGAAGTTTTGTTTCTTGCTATGCCATGAGATTAAGTTCAACCCTAGAAATTAACATGTGCCACTAGTGCTCTTTCTATCAATTCTACAACCACCATTGTTGGGGGATGCCGGCTCAACTGAATATATCTCTGGCTCAGGAGACCGGTCGGGTTCTCCCCCGGGCCGATCGCCCGTACCAAGAGAACCAACGACGACCTAGGAGTGCTGTAACACCTCCTCGGACCAGTCTTCAGATATGCCGAAGATGAAGGTCCGAAGACTACCCCTCCAGATCTACGACGTCCACCACCTAACCGATTGCCTCCGTCGAAGAAGTTCGAAGGTAACTCTACAGACAAAGTCTGAAGACGACTGACCCGAAGAAGTCCCAAGAAGAAGAAGGCCCAAGATAAATCTCCAATCTACCACAAACCCCCGAATAGGGGGATGGCTATCACGACCTAAAGTGTAACCACCATCCCTAACTCCAGCCATTTCGGGCTGGCCACGCGTTCAGCAACCCCACTCTCCGATAATTTCGGACTGGCCATAATGGAGCGACAACCGTCCCTAGACAAATGGCAACTGTCCCTTATTGTACGTGGGGCGAAGTTAACCGACCGCATGTTAACCAGAGGCAAGTTAAGCCCAACCCAGGCCAGTGCCCAACTATTATAAATACTGGTAAGAGGGGACACTCAAGGTGAGTTGGACACGATGATACTTTTGCTATCTTCCTGCCTTCTCAAAGAACTTTCCTTTCTGTTGCTGGAACCTCTCATGACTTAGGCATCGGAGTGTCCCCCACCGAAGAAAATCTGGTCAAGGAACCTGTTTTACAGGTGCCAAGAGAGGCAGATCGATGGTTCAACAACTTGGCCCATCCAACAAAGGTTCTACGCCAACAGATTGGCATGCTACGTAAGGGAGCTCGAGAGACAAGGGTTGAACTTGGTAGTCTGGACTGAACCAAGATGACTACTCACTAGAAGTCCCCCTTCTTTGAGAAAGGAAAGTGAGAAGAAGCCACAATGATGAAAGGAAGAACGCACATTGTCTAAGCAAGTAGAAGTCATCCTCCCTCTTAGAGGAACAACACCTCGGTGGAAGATAATGTCCCGACCCCCACGTTGGTGGTTGGATAGCAACAATTCGAAACCCTTCTGAACCGAGTCGATACTCTGACAACTATGGTTCAGAATTTTCAAGATGTAGCCCTTCAGATGGGGCATCTACCAGCCACTTCTAAACGTAGTCACCAACCCCGGGGGAAGGGAGACCAGCGTCATTGGTCTGTCCAACCTTGGTGCGGGCACCATACTCAGAAGAAGACTTCAGAGCTCCATCTGGATCTCTGATTAACCTTGCCCGAAGAATTAGGGTTTTTGGCTTGTAATAAGGGTTGACTTGATCAACTCAATTTTAGTTTGAGTCTGTATTACCTGCATTTTTATTTTGTTGAGTCATGTTGACTCAGTAGTGGACTAGGGCTTCAAACTGGGGGTGTTACATTTTCTCCCAAGGCCAAGCAAGTGGGCGCCACACTCCCAGCCACACTCCCAGCCATACACCTGAGTCCAGGGGGTGCCACATCTCCATCCAGCAGGCTTTGGTCCCCACACCACAGATAGCAGCTCCCCTCTTTCATGCGCCAATTGAGGAGAAATCCACCAGGGGTCCACAAAATCAAGGGGGCGGTCCAAGACTTCCCAAAAGAACCAAACTATGAAATGGAAGAAATTCTCTTGGGGAGAGATTCAAGGAGGCGCCCATTACCTGCCAGAAATACTCAAACAAAGTTAGAAGGAGCCATAACTTGGGGAGAAAGAAAAGGAGGTATCCAAAAAGAGTTGAGCCATGGAAGGAAAGGGATTTCTCTTGAAAAGCAAGGTTAGGAGGCACCCTAATCATTCCAACTAAAGCCAGATATAAAAGGCAACAAATTTTCTCTTAGAGGGCAAGGTTAAGAGGCGCCCAAACACTTCCAGATAAGGCCAAGCATAGAAGGAAAAAATATTTTCTTGGAGGTCAAGACAAGGAGGCACCACCCACTTTCCTTTTTGAAGCTTCAATCAACTTTGGAATTAATTGGCCGGCCATATGGGTAGGGATTGATATCCTAATTTGAAGATCCCCTCCTTTAGTCCCACATGGGAAGATGTAAAACCCTACTCTCTTGTAATGGCCTATAAATTAAACCCCCATGTAAGTTTGAAAAAAATCAGATGAATGAAACCAATTTTTTTTAGTGAGCAAACTCTGTGTTTTCTCTCTTCCGCACTTGCATCCAGGTGTTGAGCTCCGTGAGGGAGTAAATCCGGGTTCCCCAGGAACCTTGAGGAGGTGTGAGATCTCCAAACCCCAAACCCTAGGTTAGCCACTTCTACTCCAAAACCCTAGCCGCCCACCATCCACTTCAATCCACCAAACCCTAGCCTATTCCACCTCCCACGGCCTCTCTCTCCAAGTCCAGGCCGACCACCAGCATCCAGCTACAGTTTGGGTACTTCAGATCCAAAGCTTTTTCCAGAGGGAGTCGAATCAGCCTTCAAGAGAATCCGGCTCTCAGCGACATCAGCCTTCAAGTTCTTCGAACTGGTAAATCCTTCCCTGAGTCTCTGAATCCATCACTTGTTTTTCTTCTTCCCAGATCTTGAGTTCAGGAGAAGCCGACCCAGCCACGAGACCAGTATTGGAGCATCCATTACGAAGATAGCCGACTCCGAGGATCCAACAATCTGCTCGAGAGAGTTCTTCCACTAAAATTCTGTGAAGATCACTGTCTGGTTGGTAAACCGTCTCTTCTCTTTATTTCTGTCCTGTTGAAAGTTCAGAGCGAAACCCTAGGTCTGGGAGTTTCTCAACCCCCAGCGATCCGTTACTTCTGAACTACTCTGATAACTTAGCTTCTTCTAAATTGTGCTTTCAATCCTTACCTAGTTTCCATCAACTTAGTTTAACTTTACTTTGAGTCGAAGCCAATTTCTGTAATATAAAAAAAAAAAAAATTAATCTTAATTTTACTTCCGCATACGCTTCTTTGTTCTTTGTTCTGCATCATTTTTGGTATCAGAGCTTTCGTCCTGCATCATTTTTTGGTATCAGAGCCCTATCTAGGGTTTCTGTTTTGATTGCTTGTTTGAGTCTCTCTCTTTTTACTTTGTCTGCTCGAAGTAGACTCCCCAGGACGTCCGGTCCTAGGAACGAAGTGAGGTGCAAACCTCCTCTTCCCATTCCACGGGGTGTTCCTAGGGCGTTTAGGGGATCCGTTGGGTTATAACTTCGTAGCAGGAATTGTAAACGGAGAAGTGCTCTATTTTTAGCCCGTAATTACCCTGTTGTAGGAATTATTTCTCACTGCAGATAACTCCAAATTCAATGATTTTTATTTTTCTGAAACAAGTATTATTGAAACTATTTTGCATAATTTTCATGTGATTTATTGGTTTTTGTGGGATTTCTGAGAATTAAATTACTGCAACTCTATTTTTGTATTCTGCAATCCAATTATTTTTGAGTGTTCATCTCTTAATTCATCTTAAGGGCATTTGAGCATCTAAGATAAGGGGAGGAGTTGATAACCTCTCCTTAGCCCAAAACCACCACCCACTCATTCGAACCTAAGCCTTTAATCTAAAAATTGATTAGACCTAATTTGCCCTAGTGGGCTAGGGACATCAACAAGTTGGGTCAAGGCTAGTGTTGAGTCAGTTTGTCTGGTTACTCTGTGTGTGCTTTGTACTCAGTGTCTAGAACGGTGGTTCAGGGATTCCATCTTGAAGGGCTTGTACGCTGGTCCGCCTACCTGGCCAATCTCTGATTGGTGTCTAGGATTGGCATTTAGGGACCTAACACTCCCCTTACACCTGCATGGCTGAGTCCTGAGTTACTACAGGCTAGCTTGCCACTCTGATTGGGCATCTAGTTTGGACTCTAGGTCTAGTGAGCCAGTAGTCGCTTTAGTCTAGTCACATTCTGTGTGCTTGCTTGCATCATCATGTCTGCCCGGAATGGAGTACCCTACCAACCTAGTCAAACCCAACCAGATTTAGAGGCCATGGTTAGAAATCTTACTGAGAGTATGAACAAACTGAGTCAGGATTTGACTGCTACTGTTACCCAGTGTAAAGAACAAGTCCATGAGAAGTTTACCCAGCTTAGGGATCAAGTACTTGAGAAACGTAGACATCAAAATTGGATCCCTGATCCAAAATTTAATAGGCCCCAACCTCATCCATGCCAGGAGCCTAGGAGGACCTTATACCGTGATCCCGAGCATAACCTTAGGAAGCCTAACCATGATATCTATAGTGTGGATTGTGTCTATGAGAGGTCCTTACAATATTCTAGACCAGTCACTCAACAACCCAAGTCTTCTAGATCAAACCATTTAGATCCACACCCATGCCCAAGTAAGGTCTCTACTAGCTTGAAACCCAGTATGACCCAGGTTCCTACATCGCAAGAATGTTTGTTTTGTGGAGAAAGAGGCCATAAATCTAGTCAGTGCCCATGCATAGGACTGGCTTGTGCACAGCTAAGTGGTAAGAATCCTAAGGATGACATTAATGAGGGAGAACCCAAGCCTACCAATGAGGAAGAATGGTTAGGTATGACAAGCCTAGAATCAGTTGACCCGATTACCACTGACCCGAAACCCATTGAAGATGGCATCGAGGAAGTATATGATGCTGGCTTGAGTCTAGTTGATGAATATGAGGGGAAAGAACTTGAAGAATGTGACATCGATACTATTGGTTCCTTACCTGAGGGGACCTTGGAAAGCAACCAAGTGGTAGGACCTAGTTCAGAAATTCAAGAGATTTGTGAGAACCAGGTTCCTTTAGTCAAATACCCCCAGGAAGAACTCATAGTGTTAGCCCGAGCTATCAGTTCGTACCCTTTAATGACAGTCATTCTCCAAGTACCAATTGAAGATCTTTGCACTGAACTGTTTAAGTTTGCCCACCCTATGGTAGATCCTCTGCTTAGGATAACTGAATCAAGCCTCTTACAATTGGACCTTGTCCCATGCCCAGCCACTAAGGTCTCTCCCGTAATCTCAGTTGAACATCCTTGTCTTGAGCGGATTGATTCACCCAGTCCTGTAGAAGTCCTCCTTATGGCCCCAGACCCCTTCCTTCGCATGACTGACCTACCCTTCTATAGAGTATACCTTTCCGCACCCATAGGTCAAATTTCAAGTCTTGAGGTCATCATCCATAGGCCCTCCCATGAATCATTCTCTAATCCAGTTCTTGAGAAAGTGGATCATTATTTGCTTAGAGAACAAACCTTAACTATTGCAATCACATGTCCTAGGCTACTTCCCGAACCATCTCTTGATCCATTCCTGGGAGTAGCAAACTTTTCCTTTCGTAAGGATGACCAGTTGACACTCATAGATCACCATTCAAACCTTCAGGTGGTGACCTTTAGTCAACAGGTAATTCGAGACTCCACCTCATATCTCCTACCTTTCTCTAGGACTTCCAATGCTTCTTACACCATCCAAGTATACTTTGTCAAAGCCTTTAGAGTGAACCACGTGTCAGAAACTATTAGGTTTGCCACCTACTTCTGGAAGACCTTATGGCACCTACTAGGCATCCATAATAAGTTTTCATGCTCTGCATGCCCTCCTCCGACCCAAGGTCAAACCTAGAGAGCCTTAGTTTATTAGGTTTAGACCTAGGGTTCCTTTGTAATAAAGTCCATTCTTTAGGAATGCGTCGTCAGTCTAGTTTAGTTTTCTTGACCCTTTACTAGGCTTTGGCTCAGATTTTGGTTTGATTGAGAGCACCAGGAACTGGGATTTGTACTTACCTAGAGCTGAATTTGCATATAATGACTCGGTCAATAGGTCTACGGGTAAGAGTCCATTTGAAATTGTGCATGGTTACAAACCTCACACACCTCTTGACCTAGCTCCTTTACCAGTCCACACACGGGTCTCCGAGTCTGCCGAAGTTTTTGCACAGCATATAAAAGACTTGCATAAAGAAATTCAAGCCAAAATAAATTTAAGTAATAAAACTTATAAGAAGTTGGCTGATTCTCAAAGGCGAGTCAAAACTTTTGATGAAGGAGACTATGTAATGATTAGGTTAAGGCCTGAACGGTTTCCTCCTGGAACCGTTAGAAAGTTACATGCTAGAGGAGCTGGACCATTTAGAGTGGTGAAGAGAGTAGGATCCAATGCCTATGTGCTCGAGTTGTCTCCAGAACTAGGCATTAGCTCCACTTTCAACATTATAGACCTAGTAGAGTATAGAGAGCCAGCTGTGATTCCCAGTGAGGCTTTTGAACCTAATCCTGCTCTTGAGAGTGAACCCAACCTTGTGTGTCCACCAACAAACTGGCCTGTGAGGAAAGAGCAGATTGAAAAGATCCTAGATGATCAGGTTATCTCTACTCGTAATCGAGGATACCAAAGATATCTGGTCCGCTGGCAAGGAAGGCCAGTTTCTGATAACTCTTGGATCTCCCGAGAAGAATTACAAGAATTGGACCCAGACCTCTTGGAGAGATACCAGAGCCAACTTGATCCATACTCGACAGGGTCGAGTTCCTCCCACCCTGGGAGAATTGGTGCGGGCACCATACTCAAAAGAAGACTTCAGAGCTCCATCTGGATCTCTGATTAACCTTGCCCGAAGAATTAGGGTTTTTGGCTTGTAATAAGGGTTGACTTGATCAACTCAATTTTAGTTTGAGTCTGTATTACCTGCATTTTTATTTTGTTGAGTCATGTTGACTCAGTAGTGGACTAGGGCTTCAACCTGGGGGTGTTACATTTTCTCCCAAGGCCAAGCAAGTGGGCGCCACACTCCCAGCCATACACCTGAGTCCAGGGGGTGCCACATCTCCATCCAGCAGGCTTTGGTCCCCACACCACAGATAGCAGCTCCCCTCTTTCATGCGCCAATTGAGGAGAAATCCACCAGGGGTCCACAAAATCAAGGGGGTGGTCCAAGACTTCCCAAAAGAACCAAACTATGAAAGGAAAGAAATTCTCTTGGGGAGAGATTCAAGGAGGCGCCCATTACCTGCCAGAAATACTCAAACAAAGTTAGAAGGAGCCATAACTTGGGGAGAAAGAAAAGGAGGTATCCAAAAAGGGTTGAGCCATGGAAGGAAGTGGATTTCTCTTGAAAAGCAAGGTTAGGAGGCACCCTAATCATTCCAACTAAAGCCAGATATAAAAGGCAACAAATTTTCTCTTAGAGGGCAAGGTTAAGAGGCGCCCAAACACTTCCAGATAAGGCCAAGCATAGAAGAAAAAAATATTTTCTTGGAGGTCAAGACAAGAAGGCGCCACCCACTTTCCTTTTTGAAGCTTCAATCAACTTTGGAATTAATTGGCCGGCCATATGAGTAGGGATTGATATCCTAATTTGAAGATCCCCTCCTTTAGTCCCACATGAGAAGATGTAAAACCCTACTCTCTTGTAATTGCCTATAAATTAAACCCCCATGTAAGTTTGAAAAAAATCAGATGAATGAAACCAAATTTTTTTAGTGAGCAAACTCTGTGTTTTCTCTCTTCCGCACTTGCATCCAGGTGTTGAGCTCCGTGAGGGAGTAAATCCGGGTTCTCCAGGAACCTTGAGGAGGTGTGAGATCTCCAAACCCCAAACCCTAGGTTAGCCACTTCTACTCCAAAACCCTAGCTGCCCACCATCCACTTCAATCCACCAAACCCTAGCCTATTCCACCTCCCATGGCCTCTCTCTCCAAGTCCAGGCCGACCACCAGCATCCAGCTACAGTCCGGGTACTTCAGATCCAAAGCTTTTTCCAGAGGGAGTCGAATCAGCCTTCAAGAGAATCCGGCTCTCAGCGACATCAGCCTTCAAGTTCTTCGAACTGGTAAATCCTTCCCTGAGTCTCTGAATCCATCACTTGTTTTTCTTCTTCCCAGATCTTGAGTTCAGGAGAAGCCGACCCAGCCACGAGACCAGTATTGGAGGATCCATTGCGAAGATAGCCGACTCCGAGGATCCAATAATCTGCTCGAGAGAGTTCTTCCACTAAAATTCTGTGAAGATCACTGTCTGGTTGGTAAACCGTCTCTTCTCTTTATTTCTGTCCTGTTGAAAGTTCAGAGCGAAACCCTAGGTCTGGGAGTTTCTCAACCCCCAGCGATCCGTTACTTCTGAACTACTCTGATAACTTAGCTTCTTCTAAATTGTTCTTTCAATCCTTACCTAGTTTCCATCAACTTAGTTTAACTTTACTTTGAGTCGAAGCCAATTTCTGTAATATAAAAAAAAAAAAAGAATTAATCTTAATTTTACTTCCGCATACGCTTCTTTGTTCTTTGTTCTGCATCAAACCTTCCCCCGAAGAGCGGCTTTCCCTGGAGGGCCGAAGCTCTAGACTTTCAAAGCCGACCGATGTATCATGGAGGGGGAAAAGACCTAGATGATCCCCTTCCATTTTCTCCAAGGATTCCACTCCTGAGAGGGAGGTGTCGAAGGAAGCTCGCCCTGACTATAAGAAAAAGTTCAAGGTCCTCGAGTCACAGGTTGCGAAGCTTCGTGACCAGAGAAGGGACGACGAGATCACCATGTATGATCCCCGTCCCCCGTTCACTCCTCACATCATGGCTGAATCCATCCCTCGACACTTTAGGGTCCCTCAAATGGAACCCTATGACGACACCACCGATCCACTTGACCACCTGGGCAGCTTCAAGACCCATATGATGATTCAAGGGGCCTCCGGCATTGCACTGCCTCACCTTTCCTGCCATGCTAAAGAAGGCGGCTCGAATGTAGTATTCGAGCATACATCCAGGTACCATCGACTATTTTCCTGAATTGGAAAAATTGCTCATCTCTCATTTAGGACCTGTCAGAAGACTCTCCGGAATAAGGATACCTTATTCCTCCTCCATCAGAAAGAAGGAGAGAGCCTCCGAGACTACATCTCTAGGTTCAACTCGGCTACCCTCGAGATCTTAGATCTCAACGAACATGTAGCCATGTCCGTCCTGAGGAAAGGGCTTCAATTGTCCAGGCTCACTTTTTTCCTAGACAAGAGATTTCCCATAAGCTATTCTGAGCTTTTGTCGAGAGCTCAAAAATACGCTGACACCGAGAAACAGGCGACGAATCGGAGGCTAACCGAAGGGAAATCTATCCCGAGGAAGAAAAGCAGTAGGGGGCAAGACCCCCCGATCCTCAACAACAACAATGACTCCGCATGGAGGCGAAGTCCCAAGCCCAGAGCACCCGGCACGAAATTCAACTCTTACACCCCCCTCAATCTCCCCAGAGAGAGGATCCTGATGGAGATAGAAAAAGAAAGTTATCTCCAATGGCCGCATTCCATTAAGGCATCCTCTTCCGTTGGAACAGGAACAAATACTGCAGATTCCACCAGGACCTCGTCATAACACTGAAGACTGCATCCAACTCAAGGATGCTATTGAAGATCTAATCAAAAGAGGCTACTTAGGACTGTATGTCAGTCGCTCAGAACCTAGACTTGAGGCCATGGCCTCCTAGAGGTCCCCTGAAGAAGTCGAACTACCCAACCAAAGACACACCGATCGAAGGGTGGAAATGCTACATCAATTGACCAACTGGAGGGGAGCCAAAGATGATGCCCCGAAGTGGCTCAAGAACAACAACTCTAAATTCTTCTCTGATGATGACCTTATAGGAGTTCAGCACCCACATGACGACCCAGTTGTAATATTAGCTGTTGTGGCCATCTATGATGTAAGGCGTATCCTGATCGATAATGGAAGCTCTGCAGACATCTTGCTCTATGACGCATTCTCCCGGATGTGCTTACCTAAAAATAAATTACAGAGGTCTCCGTTACCACTGACAGGGTTCGGAGGGAACCAGGTTGAGGTTGAGGGCAAAATAATGATGCCCATAACCCTTGGCACTGAACCCCACCAAAAAATGCTTCCCATGAAATTCGTGGTGGTCTGAACTCCTTCCGCGTACAATGTGATTTTTGAGAGGCCCGCCTTAAACAAATTTTGGGCCATAGTGTCGACCTACTATCTCCTAGTCTGTTTCCCCACTAGGGGAGGAGTAGGGGAAGTGAAAGGTGACCAAAGGGCCGCATAGTAGTGCCTGGTGATCCAGGATAAACAATCCATCGACTCCCCAACCCCTGATCAACTCGACCCGAGGCATCCATCCAAAGACTATGGGGAGCTGATGGAGAAAATCATGCCAGTACAGCTAACCGAGAAAGATCCCACCAAAGTTGTAGATCAAGAGTCTACTTGATGAGGCGACAAGGGTAAAGCTAATCCGCTTCCTCAAAAATAATGCTGATGTCTTCGCCTAGTCAGCCTCAGACATGCCCGGGATTTTGATCGAAGTAATCATCCATTGGCTGGAGGTCATCCCTGGTTACAGGCCCGTTCGACAAAAGAAGAGAAGCTTTGCCCCTGAGAGGCAAAAGGTGATAGACGAAGAGGTGAACATACTCCTTAAAGCTGGGTTTATCCGGGAGACACATTACCCCGAATGGCTAGAAAATGTGGTGATGGTAAAGAAAGCTAGTAAAAAATAGAGGATCTGTATTGATTACACAAACCTCAACAAAGCATGCTCAAAAGATAGCTTTCCCTTATCGAAGATCGACCAACTGGTCGACGCCACCGCAGGCCACCAATCGTTAAGTTTTATGGATGCCTTCTCTGGATACAACCAAATAAGAATGGACCCTCAAGGTGAAGAGAAGACGGCCTTCATCATCGAAAAGGGCCTTTACTACTACAGAATGATGATTCGAACTAAAGAATGCAGGGGCAGCATTTCAAAGGCTAATATGCAAGGTGTTCAGAGAATAGCTAGGAAGGAATATGGAGGCATATGTCGATGACATGATTGTGAAGAGCCTCCTTAAGGTGGACCATATCGAAGACCTGCAAGAGTCATTTAATGCCCTACGACGTCATCGGATGAAGCTAAATTTGATGAAGTGTGCTTTTGGAGTGACATCGGGCAAATTCTTAGGGTACTTTGTCACCAAGTGAGGAATTGAAGCCAACCCTGACAAAATTCAAGCCATCCGAAACATGAGGCATCCTTCTTGCAAGAAGGAGGTACAACAGCTAACGAGGAAGGTCGCCTCTCTAAGCTAATTCATTTCTCGGTCGGTCGAGAAATGCCTCCCTTTCTTCAAAGTGCTCCAACAATCCTGGGACTTCGAATGGACCAAAGACTATCATCTGCTCTTGAAGAGTTGAAAAAGTACCTGGAGACCCCATCACTACTCTCTAAAACTTGAGAAGGCAAGACTCTCTGTCTATACCTTTCTGCTTCGGATGAGGCCATCAGCTCAATTCTTATCCGAAATGAGAAAGACAATCTCCAAAAGCTGAGATAAGATACCCGAAGATACAAAAGCTTGTCTACTCACTAGTGATCGTGGCAAAGCATCTGCAGCCCTATTTCCAGGCCCACACCATCACGGTTCTGACAGACCAACCCCTCAAGGCCATCCTCCGCTGCCCTGATACTTCTGGAAGGATAGCCAAATGGGCCATAAAGCTGAGCAAATTCGACATCGACTTTCGACCTAGACCGGCGATGAAAGCACAAGTACTATCGAACTTCATAGCCGAATGCACCTGGAAGCCCGAAGACAGTCTGCAATTCACCAAAGAGGAAGGGCCTACCTCAAAAGACACATAGTCGGTCTGGCTACTCCATATGGACGGAGCCTCCAACTCCGTCGGATGTGGTGCGGGCCTCATATTAGCCGCGCTAGATGGCCATACAGTGGAGTACGCGCTCTGCTTCTCCTTCCATGATTCAAACAACCAAGCTGAATACGAAACCCTCCTTGCGGGACTTCGAATCGCCAAAAGCCAAGGGATTCGACAGGTCCAGGTCTTCTCGAACTCCCAGTTGGTGGTAAACCAAGTTAAAGGTGAGTTCGAGGCCCGAGACCCAATAATGGTCCAATACTTGGTAAAACTGCGGGCCCTATCCTCCTAATTGGAATCTTTCAACATGTGCCAAGGTCCGAAAACTCCCGAGCCGATGCCCTCTCCATACTCGCTACTACCAATCCAGACTCCCTCGATCGTACCTCCATAGAACATCTCGAAGTTCCAAGCATAGCCGAAGGATCATCAGGAGTTCACTTGATTGAAAATGAGCCCAACTGGATGGACCACATCCTCCAATTTCTGGATAAAGGCACACTGCCAGAAGATAAAGAGTAGGCCAAGAAGGTTCGATAGATTGCATCTCAGTACGTTATCCTGGACGGAACTCTATACAAAAGGTCCTTCACCGAACCCCTATTAAAATGCCTGGGACCATCGGCTGCCGACTATGCCTTGAGAGAAGTACATGAAGGCATCTGCAAAGACCATTTTGGAGGGTAGATCCCTGGCATATAAAATAATACGTCAAGGATATTACTCGCCAACCATCTAGAAGGACTCTACGGACTTCATCCAAAGGTGTAAGAAGTGCCAAAGATATGCCAATGTCTAGAGGCTGCCTGCAAGTCAACAAACCCACCTAGTTGCACCCTGGCCCTTTGCTCAATGGGGCATGGACATCCTTGGCCCATTCCCACCAGCATCCGGCCAGCAAAAATTTCTCCTCGTTGCCATCGACTACTTCACCAAGTGGGTCAAGGCCAAACCCCTGGCACACATCACCGAGGCAAAGGTCGAAGGGTTCGTAAGGAATTCTATCATATTCCACTTCGGAATCCCCCATGTCATAGTCACTGACAATTGGAGGCAATTTGATAATCCGAGGTTCAAAGACTTCTATACCCAGTATCATATACTCCACAAGTTGACCTCTGTCGGTCATCCACAGTCCAACGGGGAGGCCAAAGTGATGAATCGGACTATCTTCCATGGTCTGAAGACTCGATTGAACAATGCCAAGGGACTTTGGGTCAAGGAGATGAATTCCATCCTTTGGGGATATCGGACGACCCCCAGAATGGCTACTGGTGAATCTCTATTTAACCTAGCATATGGCACCGAGGCGGTCCTTCCAATAGAAGTCATGTTGCGATCTCCGAGGATTGATGGGTCCAAGAACATGAAAACTAGAAGCGCCGAAGAATAGACTTGGATCTACTGCAAGGCACCAGGCTCCAGGCTCAAATAAAGATGGCGGCATACCAACAGAGGGTCTTCAAGTACTACAATTCTAGGGTAAAGGAATGGACCTTCTGTCCCGAAGATTTGGTGTTGCAGAGAGCCGAAGTATCCAGGCCAACAGACCAAGGCAAACTCTCTCCCAATTTGGAAGGATCCTATCAGGTCAAAGAAATTAGACATCCGGGGGTGTATCGACTCGAAACTTTAGAGGGTGTCATGCTGCCATGGCCTTGGAATGTAGAGAATCTCTACAAATATTATCAATAAAAGCCCCCCCAGGGGATATTTCACTGAAAATCCATCCAACAATGGCTCAAGTTAACCTGTCTTATCACCAATTCACGATACAAGATGGCCTCGACAACCAGAACCCACAACAAGAAGGGAAAAGGAGCGCAAAGGTGGGTCTGATCCACCTACCTCATCGGTATGTCCGATGAGCACAAAAAGAAGGCCCAAGCAGGCCATCTTATGATCACCCAAAGGTGCGGGGAATGGTTCACGTAACCTACCCCACGAAAAATCTGAAGACACACCGAGGCAGACCTAAGCAGCCTGCCTTAATATTAAGTGCAAAGGTGGGTCCGATCCACCCACCTCATCGGTATGTCCGACAAGCGTGAAAAGAAGACCCAACTAGGCCATCTTTGATCACCCAAAGGTGCAGGGAATTGTTTTTCATAACCTATCCTACAAAAAATCCGAAGATATGTCGAGGCGGGCCTAACCAACCTACCTTAATATAAAAAAACATCGAGGCACAACTGATCCAGCCGCCCCATCGATATGATCGATGAGTGCAAAAGAAAGATCCAGGAAGGTCTCCTTACGGCCAACTAAATATGAAAAGAATCGTCTACACGATCTATCCTATGGAAGACCCGAAGACATCAAGATAAGCCTGGAGGCCCACTCAACCATTAGCGAGGGACCCGACTAAACTAAATGGGCAGACTCTTCTACCATGACTACCCATGCCCGATATCATTTCAAGCACAAGTCCCTTCATTCAAAAGCATTTCATTCAAAAGGAAAAGAGATTACACCATATGGCAAAAAAAAAAGAGAGAGAGAGAAGAAAAAGAGGGAGGGGAGAAATTTAAGGGGCACTCGCAAGCCCCTTCCCCTATAGACAGGTGGTGGTAGACCCCTGCCGGACATCCGGAGAGGCGTTGTCTCCGGCCACCTCCTCCTTAACTTCGATTCTCGTTCGAAGTTAGAATCATCCTCATGCCTGGGATATGGGATCGAGGGCCGGATGTTCTCCAGTCCCTTCAGATTATAATAGCGAAAGGCTTTGTCTCTATGCTCTTGGAACCCCCAATGGTAGGAGTCCAGGACGGCTTTGGCGACTTCATCACGGAAGGCTTGCAACCTTAGAAACCTAGTCACAGCCTCCGTGGCCTCCTTCTTTGCCTCCTCCATTGCCGCAGCCACTGCGGTTGCCTTAGCCTTCACCTCTTCGAGCTAAGAACAGAGGGTCTGCACTTCCTCCTCCAACCGGGCCACCTCCTGAGCCCAAAAGGAGTCATTGTCTTTCTTATGGACCTTAATGCTAGGCCCCTCTCCTTGTCCCATGGTGGCCCCCCTCTTACAGGACATCTCATGCAGATCCTGAAGGGAGAACTTCATAATGGAGGAAGACAAAAGATTCAAGAAGAAGAAGAATGACACTAGAGCAAGACGCCCACTCCTCCATGGCTTCAGAATCCCCTAGAGATTATGAGGAGGAGTCCTATTTAACGACCCACAACCTCAACACTTTGTGTGCTCCTCTAAAGAACATGCACTCATAAACGGCGTGCACTTGCAGAGGACGTGGACCACGTCTCAAACCAGACCAACCAAACAAAGCCACGTACCAAGATGATACTCCAAGACTGGTGCAACGTTCCTGCGGCCTCGATGGCTGACTCTGGGAAGAGCGCATTCGACGGTGCCCAGGTGGCATAGGAGGCGCGAACCCTCGAACACTGATACACTCGACATTAATACAGTGTACGTATTGACTCGACACTCCTCCCCCTCTCGGTACCAATAATAGGGCGACGCTTGTCACCCGTGTAGTTACTGGATCCTAGAAGTCATCATGATGAGTGGCTGACCACTGGGGGATTCCGGTTCGAAGACCCAGTTGAACCCCCTCTCGAGTCGATCGCTCATATCAAAAAGGAAAACAAAGGCAATCCAACAGTGCCGTGACGCTTCTATTGGGTCGATCCTTGGCCCATACCGAAAGCATCAACCCCAAAGACTCGACTTCGACCAACTACCACTGAATGATCGGCTAGTCCTCTTAGCACCAATTCAACAAGGGCTGGCACGAAGAGGACCAGTTCAGGGAACGCTAGTCCCGAGAAAGCAATCACCCTATTTTCCCAAGTTCTCCGAAGAAACCCCCAACAAGACATACCAACCCAAATGCCTATTTGAGTAGAAGGAAGTTTCGAGTTTCATTTAAGATAAGATGGTGATTACACATCATTCTTTTGGCAAAAGAAAGAGCAAAAGATACAAGGTCCAAGGCCTGTCAAGTTTTACTTAAGGGCGGGGACTTCGGGACTGACGGGAAGGAGGATTTCTTCAGTCTGAATTGGAACCCAGTCCTCTTCAGCTTGGGATTCTTCTGCTCAGGCCGCTTCAATTTGAATCAAGGCTGTCAGGCCAACCAAGGCCGATCCTTCCACCATGATCGGAGCCACTCCAGACTCGGCGGGGGTACGCTCCCCCCTCTCCCTCCTCTTCGATCTCAAATGCTGGGATGCCGGAGAGGTCAAGATCGAGAGAAAGCTTTACGGATCCCTTCAAGCCCATCGTTGAAGCCAAATTTATAGTTGAATAAGCTAGCTTCAGTTATGTCTTTCTTGAATTGTGAAGACTTCTTGAAGTCCTCAACTGCTTTGACTGCCTTCTCCCTGAGGACCTCAGACTCCTTCACGGCAGCTTCAGCCCTCAAAGAAGACTCTTTCGCCTTTCTGACCGCCTCGTCAATCATCTTAGCCAGGTTCTCAGCCTTTTCCTTATTCTCCTTGGCAAATTGTTCCAAGAAGCACATCCATTTCCTCTTCTTCCTCAACTTTGCCCCTTGTTCATAGATTTTTAGTTGAGCCTTCTTCAGCTCAGCCCTCAAATCCTGAACCTTAGCATCTTTATGAATGAGCTTCTCCTCGACGGACAACCGCAGCTCTTTGGCTACCTCCTTTTCGGCCTTGGCCATCTGGAGCTCCTCCTTCACACTGCGGAGAAAGTTGTCGATATTCTCCATGCCCTCCTCTAAAAAGGTTATGTCATGAACCAACTGCACCGACGAAACAAGAGACTTGTCATGGAAGGAATAGCCGAAAGGAAACCAAAAGGATGATGGGGACTTACCTTCTGCATGGAGGAAAATGTTGAATCCGATACTTCGATGAGACATCGATTCCGGGTGACTGCCCAGTCATGAGATAGTAGAATACCTTTCAATATCTACCTGGCCACATCGAGGGAAGATAAACCTCTCACACCAGAGAACCTCGAGAGGACTATCCCACGGTCCCTATCTAAGGACGGGCCTCCAATCGACTGCCCTTGAACTCGTGGTGCTTCGCTCCTATCCATCGCAGGGGAGCAAGGTAATGGTACATCGATCGTTGGAGCCAGACTCGAGCCCCCCATCATCCAGGCCGGAGAATCGACCCTTGGCGAGGGCCCCGACGATGGGGGCACCGTTGGAAGCTCCCCCGATGGAACTTCATCCCCTCCGGAGGTCCCTCTTGAAGACATAGTGCTCTTACTGGTGCCCTCCCCTTAAGGCCTCTTCCGGGCCTCCGACCCCAAAGAAGGGGGGAGGACCGCCAGTCTCTTGGCGGATTCACAAAGCTGGCTCAACTCAGGCCTCATCCCACTACCTACAAACAAGAACAGACATCAAAATTGACTGAACAGGGAAGCCATATAGTAGGAAGAGGTCGAAGTCTTCTACCTAACATGGAGTACCCACTGATCCAAGCAAGATGAAGTTCCCTCTCCTCCAAAAGTTCTCGAATGGAAACGGTCTCCGAACGAGACAACAAGATGTAGTCGGGTTCGTCGGCCGTCATGACCTCCTTGCCAAGGTTAACATCCAAACGAGGCTCCCTCCACTCGCAGTCAAAACCCCATGGCTCAGTAGAGGTAACAAAAACAAAATTAGGTTTCCACCCATGGATGGCGTTGGGCATGCCCTTCATTATCTTACGACTAGGGCGAGGGCCAATGACCCACCACCCATGGCCATGGAAGTCCCTCTTCAAAATGAAGTGGAAGGTGAATAAACTAGTCCGGGGTCTCACGTTGGCTATGTGGCACCGAACCAAAAACCCATAGATGTTTCGAATATTGTTCGGAGTCAGCGCGTAGGAATAATATGATATAAGTTAAAAACCCTAAGGAAGAATGGATGCAATGGAAAACGAAGACCAGCCTTCAGATGGTCCTCGCAGATAGCAATACATCTGGTCTGAGGTCTGTCTACCGGCTCTTCGAGCTTCAGAAGCACTAGAAGGAAATCACCAGAAACGTGGTAGCGCTCTCAGAGATGGTCTATTTTCTTAAAAGGGATAGAACTAGGAACCAGCCCTGGTCTAACTACAGCAACAGAAGAAGCCTAACCAACAGCACGAGCCCTTAGAGACCTAACCATGGTGATAAGGAAGGACAGAGAAGATTCGAAGAAACTCTACCTGTGGAAGGAACAAGAAGATGGAAGCAGGAAAGACCGGGCTAAAGTAATGGCAGACAAAAACAAAAAGCCTCCTCGATTAGTCTCCTCCCTTTCTATTGGGGGGCAGGAGGCGGCTCTGTGCACTGCCTCGAGGAACAAGACACCTCTCCCCCCAGTCACATAGCACGTACGAGAACTGGAGGCCAATACGAAACCCTAGAAGGTGCTGATTTGACTCGATGAGCCAAAGGTCTCAATCTGCGCGATCCCATTTGACAACTGGGATGAGATTGGCACCTTTCCTCCCAAGGATAAGATCAGGCCACGTCCTCCACCCATGTCCCTGTTAGAAGATTAACAGGAAGAAAGGCCATGACCCATCGATTGATCTCCCCTCTTCTTCACACTCTAATGCAGAGGTGACACCTGTCTCCAGCTTGATCCCCGAATTAGAGGTTGGTTATGGCGAACAATCGGATCAAGTATTTGGCATCATTAACAGTATTTTTATGAATGAAAAATGACAAACTCATTAATACTCTTACTTTTCAAGGCAAATCAATGCTTTGAAAAATAAGAGTGGGGGGCAACTGTTGGGGGATGCCGACTCAACTGAATATATCTTCGGCTCAGGAGACCGGTCAGGTTCTCCCCGGGCCGGTCGTCCATACTAAGAAAACCAACGATGGCCCAGGGTGCCGTAACGCCTCCTTCGGACCAGTCTTTAGATATGTCAAAGATGAAGGTCCGAAGACTACCCCTCCAGATCTACGACATCCACCACCCAATCGATCGCCTCCACCGAAGAAGTTTGAAGGTAACTCCACCGACAAAGTCCGAAGATGACTGACCCGAAGTAGTCCGAAGAAAAAGAAGGCCCGATACAAATCTTCAATCTACCATAAACCCTCGAATGGGGGGACAGCTAACGTGACGTAAAGCGTAACCGCCATCCTCAACACCAGCCATTTTGGGCTGGCCACACATTCAGCAGCCCCACTCTCCGATAATTCTGGACTGGCCGTAATGGAGCGACAACCGTCCCTGGACAAACGGCAACCATCCCTTATTGTATGTGGGGCAAAGTTAACCGACCGCATGTTAACCAAAGGCAAGTTAAGCCCAACTAATGGGGACACATGGGTAGGATCGTTGGTGAGCCTAGAAGTCACCTAGATTAGGGTACCACTATTTTTTTTTTATATTTTTTTAGGGATGGCGAAGGAATAGTGGGGATGGAGGACAGGGATCTGGATCTCATTGACTTTGGAACTCATACTAACGAAGAGACCCTCACCTCTAAGGCATTCCACCCTCCTTGATACTTGAAGGCGTTAGGGTGAATCTCAAAGGTCATGAGGAATAAAGAAAAAGGAATGGAAAGGGGGATAACTAAACATGACCTCACATCATGTCCTAGGGTTGGGTCTTACACCCTCTCCTCATGGAGTGGAAGAAAAAAATCTCTCTTTCCCTAAAAATTCATCTTTATTGACTGAACTATTTTTTACAAAGGACTGAGGGTGATATTTATAGACCTGTCCAATCCTCATTTGAATTTAAATACAAGATAAAAAGATAGGGATGATTCAAATTCAAATACAAGATAGGATAAGATAAGTCTATCCATATCCTAACCAACCAAATCCTAATTCAAATTTCAAACAAAAGATAAATCCTAAATAAATAATTTTCAAATTTAAATTTATTTGCTACTTCGGAATCGATGCTACTCTGGGATTCGTGCAGGCCGATGTCCGCATCACCAACCCAGGCCAGTGCCCAACTATTATAAATACTGGTAAGAGGGGATACTCAAGGTGAGTTGGACACGACGATATTTTTGCTATCTTCCTGCCTTCTCAAAGAACTTTCCACTCTGTTGCTGGAACCTCTCCCTGACTTAGGCATCAGAGTGTCCCCCATCAGAAAAAATCCAGTCAAGGGACCTGTTTTGCAGGTGCCAAGAGAGGTAGACTGGCGGTTCAGTGACTTGGCCCGTCCAGCGGAGGTTCTATGCCAACAACCATAATCAGCATTTGAATAACCTATTAAATTTAAAAATGAAGGTTTAAAGTACCATAATCCTAAGTTTGATGTACCTTTGAGATATCTTATGATCTTTTAACAACAAGTATATGTAATTCTTTAGGATTAGCTTGAAATCTTGCATATATACAAATGCTAAATAGTATATTAGGTCTACTTGCAATCAAGTAAAGTAGAGATCAAATCATATCTCGATATAATTTTTGATCATCCTTGTTACCTTCCTCATCTTTATCAAGTTTGCAGGTTGGGCTCATGGGTGTGCCAATTTTTTTTGTAGATTCCATCCCAAACTTCTTCAAGAGTTCTTTGATGTACTTTGTTTGATTGATGAATATCCCTTCCTTTGTTTGATTTGCAGTCCAAGGAAGAAACTGAGTTCATCCATCATGCTCATTTCAAATTCTCCCATCATTAGCTTGGCAAATTCTTGACATATAGTTTCATTAGTTGCACCAAAGATTATATCATCAACATATATTTGCACAACTAATAATTCATTATCTTTTCTTTTGATAAACAATGTTGTATCTACGTTACTTCTTTTGATATCATTTTCTAAAAGAAACTTGCTCAACCTCTCATACCATGCTCTAGATACTTATTTTAGACCATATAAAGCTTTGTTTAATTTAAAAACATGATTTGGAAATGAGTGATTTTCAAAACCCGGAGGTTGTTCTACAAAAACTTCTTCTTTAATATAGCCATTTAAAAAAGCATTTTTTACATCCATTTGAAAAAGCTTAAATTCCATGTGACATGCAAATGCAAGTAAAAGTCTTATGTCTTCTAATCTTGCTATAGGTGCATAAGTTTCATCAAAATTTATTCCTTTCTCTTGGTTATATCATTTAGCAACTAATATGGCTTTCTTTCTAATTATATTACCTTTGTTATCTAATTTATTTCTAAAAATCCATTAAGAACATATGACAGGATGATCCTTAGGTCTAGCTCCTAAGGTCCATACATTGTTTCTTTCAAATTGATTAAGTTTCTCCTGCATAGCCATCATCCAATACGGATCATTTTCAACTTCCTTTATGCAATTAGGTTCAACTTGAGAAACAAATGCTAAATAATCAAAGGTATCTCAAAAAGATGACCTAGTTCTTACTCTTTAAGAGGGATCACCTGTTGGGTTTACCCTTGATTTTGATGAATAACAAAATGTTGAATACATATTTTGTACTAATGATTATTTGTAGTCATGAGTTTTCAGGAATCAAGCACCTCAAATTCTCAAAGTTAAGAGTATCATGGCACGCTTTGGCACAAAATATTTTCATGATTTGAGAAGTCTTCTCCATTCAAAAAGGACATAAATAAGTTCAATTATTGTTTATACATGTTGCATTTAAATTTCATTGAAAAACTTTATATTTTTGGCATGTTTGGCACTTGCTTTTGAAAATTGCAGAACCAAGTGTCGACACCTGGGAGCCCAAGTATCGACACTTCAGCATTTGGCACGCAGAAATTTTTCATGGTATACCAAGTGTCGACACTCAGAACTCAAGTATTGACACCTGAAACTCAAGTGTCAACACTTAAGTTTCCAAGTGTCGACTCAAGGCTTGATATTTTTTGAAAATACAGAACTTGCATATGGAGAAATTTTTGTGTCAAGTGTCGATACCTGTGAGTCAAGTGTCGACCCTTGAAGGTTCAAGTGTCAACTTCTGGAAGCCAAGTGTCGACACCTGACAGCCAAGTGTCGACACTCGGATTCTGATAGCCTCAACGAAAATATTTTCTGATAGCCTGAAATTATGGTTTTTAGCTTCTAACGACTAGTTTTTGATCCATAATGATCTAAAACGGTTTTTTGGATATTTTCATGTATTTAAGCTTCACCAAACTCACTTATGAAGTAAGAGAAAAATGAAAAGCAACGAAATATCCAAGAGTCAAAGTTTTTCTTCAAGAAGTCCACTTCCAAAAGCTAAAAGGGAGAGATTCCATTGAAAAAGCCTACATTCCTTTTATTTCATCTTTCTAAAAGTATTCTTAAGAAGATTCTAAGTCAAGTCACAACAAGCAATCATTCAAGAGCTTCAAAGATTCCTCATCCACTCTAAGAAGAGAGTTTGCTTGTGTTTAAATTCTTGTATTCTGAATTTATTCTTGTTTGACCTAGATTTTAAGGCTCTTGAAAGTAGGTTGTAAGGTTGTTGGTGAGCCAAAACCAACTACGATTGACTTGTGAGCCCAAAGACAAAATAAGTGTAAAGGTTCATTGGTGAGCCTAGGTAACAAAACCAACGTAGGTTTTGACTTGTGAGCCTTGAAAAATAAGTCAGCTATCATCTTTGAAGAGATTATAGTGAAAATTTCCAAGAAGAGCTTGAGGAGTGGACGTAGGTGCTTGGAGAGTACCGAACCACTATAAAACTTGATGTTTGTGTGTGATTATCTCCTTTTTCTACTTGCTCTTTATTTCCTGTACTTTACTTATTATTTTCTGCTGCATATATCTAAGTGCATTATCCACAAACACTACACGACCTGTACATAATTGTAGACCCAATTCACCCCCCTCTTGAACTCCATTTATGGGCAACAAGTGGTATCAGAGCACTGGTACTCTTTTGTAGGTCCAAGGATCTTGAGTAAAAGATCATGGCAGCCCCAATAGGAATGGGTGTTGTTGAAGGTCAAGCTTCAAACTATCCCCCACTATTTAATGGCACAAACTACACTTATTGGAAAACTCACATGTGCATATTCTACAAGCCATTTATTATAATCTTTAGAGGATAATTATCAAAGGTCCTCATCAGCCTACTATGTTGGTTAATGGCATTCCAACTCCCAAAATGAAAGATGATTGGGATGAGAATGACATTAAGTAAATAGAGCTTAATACTAAGGCTATGAATCTATTATTTTGCTCCTTGGATCCGAGTGAATTCAATAAAATCTCTAACTGTCTCCCCGCTAAGAAAATATAGGACACACTTCAGATTACCCATGAGGGTATACACCAAGTGAAAATAATTAAAGTTAGCATGCTCATTCATACATATAAAATGTTCAAAATTGAACCTACTGAATCTATAAGTGAGATGTATACTAGGTTCACAAATATTGTGAATAGCATGAGAAGCTTAGGAAAGATTATATCTAACGGTGAACTTGTAAACAAACTTTTCATGTCTCTTCCAGCTTCATGGGATGCCAAGGTAATTTCTATAGAAGAAGCCAAGGATGTCAACACTCTTCCTCTCGAGTGGGCTCATTGATGACATATAAGCTTTTATTGAAGCAAAAGAATGTGGATGTTGACAAGAAGAAGAAAGTGATCGCTTTCAAGTCCACCAACAAAGATGAATCAAGTGAAGATTCAGAAGAAGATGATGAAGAAGATGAGATGGCTCTCATGGCTAGAAAATCCAGGAGGTTCATGAGAAAGAAGAAGTATAACTTCAAGAAGAAACCTCTAAAAGAAGAGCCTAGCAAAGAGAAGGAGAAGGAGAAAGAGAAGGAGCAGCCCACAAGCTTTGAATGCAAGAAACCGGGCCACTTCAAAATGGACTGCCCCCTATTTAAAAGGAGCTGAAGAATACTAAGAAAGAAGGCCATGATAGCAACCTGGAGTGATAGAGAGGACTCCAGTTCTGAGGAAGAACGGCAGGCAGTTGTAAACTTTTGTTTGATGGCCGATAATGATGAGGTATTTTTTGAAATCGAAAATGAGTTTACTTTTGATGAGTCGCATGAAGTTTTTAACGAATTAGTTATTGAATTTCAAAAACTAAAATCAAAACATAAAGAACTAAAAAGGCAAAACTTGGATTTAGTTAAAACAAATGATAAGTTTTCAACCGAAAATGATTGCTTGCTTCTTCAAAATAAAAGGCTAAATGATAAAATTATTCTCCTTGAAAAAGAAAAGGAAGTTTTGAAAAATAAAAACTCTTCAGTATTAAATGAAAACTTTTCAAAACAAAATAAAGAGATTTTGGAAAAAAACAAAAAGTACAAAGAAGAACTTGAAAAGCTGAAACCATTTGTTGAAAGATTTACATACAGTTCTGAAAAATTAAACATGCTTTTAAATAATCAAAGGGCCATTTTTGACAAAGCCGGTTTAGGATTCAAAACTCAAAAGAAACAAAAACTTTTCAAGAATTTCTTCATACATGCATCATCATCTATTACTTGCTATACCTGTGGTATTGTAGGACATAAATCTTACTTGTGCAATAAAAAAAAATTAAGTAATGTTAAGAAAGTTTGGATTCCAAAAGGAACCATTACCACTAACCTAAAATGATCCAAGATGGCTTGGGTACCTAAAGTCTCCACCTGATTTTATTGTAGGTGTGCCTTGCAACCAATAAAAGAATAATGTGGTACCTCGACAATGGTTGCTCAAGGCACATGACCGGAGATGTGGAGCAGTTCTCATCACTTGAATATCAGAATGGTGGTAATGTAACATTTGGTGATAATAGAAAGGGCAAGATTGTCGGAATTGGTAAAGTCCATATCACCCCTTCTACTTACATTGATAATGTATTGTATGTTGATGGTTTGAAACACAATTTATTTAGCATTAGTCAATTTTATGACAAGGATTTCAAAATTATTTTTGAATCTTCAATGTGCATTATTTCTAGTTTAAATGACAATAGCATCAAGTTCATTGGTCATAGGCATGGCAATATTTATATAGTTGATCTTGATGATCTTCCTGTTCAAAATGGTCAATGCCTAGTGATAATGGAAGCCAAGATCAATGAAACTAGTTGGCTTTGGTATCGTAGACTAGGACATGCTAGTATGCATTTGATTTCAAAACATAGCAAAAAGAATTTGATAAAAGATTTACCAACACTTGGTTTTGAAAAAGATAAGATTTGTAGTACTTGCCAACTTCGAAAACAAACCAAATCATCTTTTAAATCAAAATGAGAAGCCTCTACATCTAGACCCTTAGAGTTGCTTCATATGGACCTCTTTGGGCCAACTAGAACATCTAGTTTGAGAGGTAAGAAGTACAGTCTAGTAATTATAGATGATTTCTCATGTTTTACTTGGATCATATTTTTAGCACACAAGGATGAAACGTTTTCTGCATTCATTAGATTTCATAAAAGAACTTCAAATGAAAAAGGTGTTTCAATTGTATCTTTGAGAAATGACCATGGAACCAAATTTGAAAATTCTGATTTTAATAAATTTTGTATTGAAAATGGCATTCATCATAATTTTTCTGCACCTAGGACACCTCAACAAAATGGAATGGTAGAAAGAAAAATAGAACTCTTGAAGAAATGGCATGCACCATGCTTTGTGAAAATGACCTACCTAGATATTTTTGGACGGAAGCCATAAACACTGTATGCTATGTTTTGAACCGTATTTTAATCTGACCGATTTTAAAGAAAACTCCTTATGATCTTTGGAAGGATAGAAAACCTTCAATCAGATATTTTCAAGTCTTTGGATGCCGTTGTTTCATCTTAAATAATGGTAAAGATAATTTAAGCAAATTTGTTGCCAAGTCAGATGAGGGTGTCTTTCTAGGCTACTCTATATATAGCAAGGCATACAGGGTCTTCAATAGAAGAATACTTGCTGTTGAAGAATCTATACATGTTGTATTTGATGAATCTGACCAGAAATCTTCTAGAAAAGAAGATGTGCTTTGTGATGAAACAAGTACCAAAAAAACTGAAAAGGTGAACAACAATGAAGAACCTATCAAAGAAAAAGAAGATGATCAAAACAATGAAAGAGGTCAAGATCAAGAAAATGAAAACACATCATTACCTGATCCTCTACCTAAAGAATGGAGGTATGCTTATGGACACCCCAAAGAACTTATCATTGGTGATCCATCTAAAGGTGTAGGTACTCGATCATCTCTTAGAAATGTTTGTGATTATTTAGCATTTGTATCTCAAATAGAACCTAAAACTATTGAAGAAGCTGAAAATGATTCTAATTGGATTAATGCTATGCAAGATGAACTTAATCAATTTTAAAAAAATAATGTTTGGACTTTAGTAGATAGACCTTCAAGTGTTTCAATTATTGGCACAAAATGGGTTTTTAGAAACAAACTTGATGAAAATGGAATTGTTACAAGAAATAAAGCTAGACTAATTGCCAAAGGATACAATCAAGAGGAAGGGATTAATTTTGATGAAACCTTTGCACTTGTTGCCAAACTTGAGGCAATTAGGCTATTATTGGATTTTGCTTATTTTATGGATTTAAATTATTTCAAATGGATATCAAAAGTACCTTTTTAAATGGTTTTATCGAAGAAGATGTTTATGTTGAACAACCACCCGATTTTGGAAATCATGAATTTCCAAACCATGTTCTTAAACTTCATAAAGCTTTGTATGGTTTGAAACAAGCTCCAAGAGTTTGGTATGATCGTTTAAGTTCTTTCTTGCTCAAAAATGATTTTACTAGAGATAATATAGATACTACTTTGTTTTTGAAAAAGAAGAATGAAGATCTCTTAGTAGTACAAAGTGTATGTGGATGATATTATATTTGGTACTACTAATGAATCTCTTTATCAAGAGTTTGCAAAGTTAATGCAGGGCGAGTTCGAAATAAGCATGATGGAAGAACTTAACTTCTTCCTTGGACTCTAGATAAAGCAAACCAAAGAGGGAATCTTCATCAACCAAGCTAAGTACACAAAAGAAATTTTAAAGAAGTTTGGGATGGAGAACACCAAGCCTTTAAGTACACCAATGAGCTCATCTTGTAAGCTTGACAAAGATGAATCAAATAAATCTGTTGACCAAAAGCTTTATAGAGGAATGATAGGCTCATTGCTATACCTAACTGCTAGTAGGCCAGATATTATGTTCAGTGTTTGTATGTGTGCAAGATATCAGTCTGCCCCTAAAGAGTCTCATCTTTTGGCTATTAAACACATACTTAGATATCTGTCTGGCACAATTGATATTGGTCTTTGGTACTCTAGAGATTCTTTATTTGAATTGATTGCTTATTCTAATGCTGATTTTGCTGGGTGTAAACTTGATCATAAAAGTACTAGTGGAACCTGTCAGTTTCTTGGGATTAATTTAATCTCATGGAGTAGCAAGAAATAGAATTCGGTTGCTCTATCTATGGTGGAAGCCAAATATATAGCAGCTGAAAGCTGTTGTGCTCAAATCCTATGGATCAAACAATAACTCGAAGATTTTAGCATTAAACTAATTAAGACACCCATAAGATGTGACAATACTAGTGCAATCAATCTAACTAAGAATCATGTGTAACATTCAAGAAGTAAACATATTGAAATAAGACATCATTTCATAAGAGATCATGTACAAAACTCTAATGTGATCCTTGAGTTTGTGTGTACTGATGATCAACTAACTGATGTGTTTACCAAACCCTTGAGTGAAGAGAGATTTTGTATGATTAGAAGAGAGATAGGTGTCATTGACCCATTCTCTTAGAACTCTCTCAATTTCTACCCTACCCAATTTATTTTTGCTCAAAATCACTTTTATTGAGTCCCAAAACTTTTCAAAATATTCCCTAATTTTTTGAGATTTTTTTTGATTTTTCTTGAAAATTTCTTGGCCAAGTGTCGACACTTGGATTTTATGAAGTGTCGACACTCGCAAAAATTTCTAATTTTTTAAGGCAAGTCCGAACCATTTTGTATTTTATTTCCCTCCTTTCCCAAGTGCCCTAGTGGTCCCCTACCATCCTCTAACCTTCGGAATAGTTGATTTCCCTCATTGCCCCTTCGATTCAAGGTATTTCTCTCGCTCTTCTCTCTCATTCAAACTGTAAATCCATGTTTTCTTCAATTTCATCCATTTTATTCCATTTAAATCCTATTTTTCATAGTTTTTGGATCGTTTTTACATTCCCAATCTGTGGTAAATCATTTTGTCCATGTTTTTCTTGGATTCTTCCCTATTTTGGACCGGTTCCTCACCTCAAAACTTCGGCTTTTATCTTGTTTTGTACCGATTTACTGTTGCATTGAGTGTTCTTGGCCAAAAACCCTATTTTTTCTTGGATTTGAGTTTATATTTCTTGGATTTCTCTTTTTTAGATGGATTATGTGTTTGATTTTACAATTTATGCCTCATTTTGCCCCTCATTTCACTCGATTTCACTATTGGATGGAAGTTTTTGGGGTAAAATCAACCATTTGATGTTTTTCCCTTATTTTAACCGATTTTCAACCATTTAAAATTTTAATTTCACTCGGCATTGTTCGATTTCACCATTTTTAACTATTTTTTTCAACTTCTTACCTTTCGATTTCATGTTTTATGGTTAATCCCAAACCTAAACAAATCCATTTGATTTCATTCCAAACCCTAGTTATTTTTCTTCAAATTAGTGTCATTTTAAATCAAACCAAGTCCTATTTTCCCTTTCTTTCAGTCACATTCTTAGCCGAACCACTATTTTTGACTTGCTTTCCTATGTGTTCCTTAAACCGATCTATATTCCTTAAGTTTACCCCTTTTCTTCCTTCCCTTTTTTCCCTCAGCCTGATAGACATGGGACCTAGGAAGAGATTGGCAGTGAAGAGAAAGTTTGGATAGAGTTCAGTAGAGAGGAGATCAAAGGCTAGGCATGACTTTGGATAGACCAGTAGTTCAGCTGCCCCTGGATCACCCCCTGCAGAGAGGATGGCAAGAAAGGCAGTGGCAGCAGGCAGGTGGATAGATCTTGAGTTCTTTGACAGTCGGCACTTTCAGATCAGACAGACACTTCACGATGCTGGGTTGGTACCCTTCTGTACCATGCAGGAGAGGTACTATCCACATTTGGTGCATGAGTTTTATGGTAGCCTTGATTGCCGTCATCTACTATGGAGCACTATAGTCAGAGGTATACAGATTCCAATGTCTGAGGTTCTGAGTCAGGTCTGGGAGATCCCTCACCGAGGGATTTCTATTTTTACTATTGAGGATAGAGAGGAGGCTTTCAGATGCATCCTAGAGAGAGAGGATGTTCACGGCGTGACTACGATCACCATGAATCAGTTGTAAGTTGAGATGCGCCTGCTCCATCACATCACAGCACGGATTCTGCTCCCGAAGACTGGCAGGTTTGACTTTATTACAGAGTGGGAGCTGATGCTCATGGTGAGCTTGACTCAGAGGACACAGATAGATCTTCCATCACTGATGTTAGCCCAGATGAGAGATGCAGTGACACAGAGGAGGCACTGCTTGCCATACGGGATGGCTCTCACTCGTCTTTTCCGAGCTTACAGAGTTCCTTTGGAGGGGGAGACCTCCAAGGAGATACTTCACGCAGATGTCTAAGACGAGAGATCCTCCACCATATGGGATA
The DNA here is from genome assembly GCA_021397845.1 of Areca catechu. Lineage (NCBI taxonomy): Eukaryota > Viridiplantae > Streptophyta > Magnoliopsida > Arecales > Arecaceae > Areca > Areca catechu. Next base: position 39,395,476 of record CM038048.1, read on the forward strand.
TAGATTGGTCGCTGGATCCTGGGTTTGTAGGGAGTTTGGTCAGGAGCCAGACGAGGAGGACGAGTTGAGAGAGGCCGAGCCATCAGGGCCAGTTGGTACACCTCCTTGTGTTGGACCTGCATCAGAGCCGGAGCCGGTGACTCCTGTAGCTACCCCTTCTGCTCCTCCTCCATCTTCTACTGATACATCTTTCAAGGAGCATGCCAGATAGTAGTTCACAGAGCTGAGGAGTGAGATAGTTGGATTAGGTGTATGCACGACTCAGTTGCATATCGAGATTGAGGGCCTTAGAGCCCATACTTCTATGGAGCACATTGAGATGCTTCGCACCATGGAGGTGGGATTCGCTTGTATCGAGGATTTACTTAGATCCCTTCTACCTCCAGCAGCTCCTGCGTCTCCACATGATGATGCTGATGATGATGACCACCAGGATGGACACGTTGATTCAGTCGATGGTGGTAGCTGAGATGATGGGAGTGAGGATAGAGCTACTGATATTATTGATGATGACAGTGACAGCAACAGTGATGGTGGCGCAGATGGATATGAGATGGTCAGTCGAGAGCCACAGACTCCTGCTATTCCTCCTGCTGATCCGAGCGACACGCCGATCTCCACTGCTCCTGTGTTCGACACACCCGCTGAGACTCTTCCACCTCTTTCTACTCGATCTTCTAGGGTTGTACCCTGCATAGGACCCTCTACTAGGACTAGGAGCCATGGTATTATGAAGACTCCTGGAGGTCTAGCTCATAGGTCCAGGATTACCGTCCCCATATCTTTTGAGATTCCATCTGATGAGGATTAGCCTCACAAATGTTTATTCTGTTGTTGTTATCATTTATCTTATGTTTCATGCATGTGTACTCTATTTTATGTTGTGTGTTTCAGTGTTGCTGATTGATTCAACAATTTTTGTACTGAAAAACTCTTTGATATATATATATATATATATATATATATATATATATATATATATATATATATATATATATATTCCATTTTCATGCTTACATTAATTGAATTCACTTGTTTAAATTCTGCATTGACAATATTGACTTTGATACCCTACTCTTAGGCTTTGATACCTGTTTATTTTTGAAAAACTAAACCTTGTATGAGCTCTGGTACCTTCTTTGTCTAAGTGCATTTATTAAGGGGGAGCTTACTCCCTTTACTATTTAATGATTGATAAAAAGGGAGAGTAAGATATAAGTTTTCAAATTTTATATTTTATATTTCAATTAAAAATTGCTCTGATACGAAATGTTCTAAAATGATCTGACACAAAATGTTTTACTAAGTGGGAGAGTAAATGTAGATTACTTGCTTAAATTATACCTCTCATCTATTAAAATTATGTTGTATGAGCTTGAGATCATGTTCATGAAGTATCATATCTAAAATTTGAATTAGAATGTTGATGCAGGACAGGGATTGGACTGGATCGCTGGTGAGCATGAAAGTCACCAGGGATTAGGATTTGCAAAGGAGGAAAGAAGAGGGTGTAGGGTTAAGAAAAAAATACTGGGGTTCACATAGATTCCCCAAGAAGAACAAGCACATAGCAAAGGGGCTCACACAGATGCCCTAGAAGAACAAGCACATAGCAAAGGGGCTCACATAGATGCCCTGGGCTCACACAGATGCCCAAAATCAGGGATCACACAGAAACCCTGGGAAGATGGAGAAGGGATCATACAGATACCCTAGGAGCACACAGATCCTTCACACAGAACAATAGAAATTTTATTCATCCATCCTCCTATTACAAAAGGCTGAGGGTGGTATTTATAGATTTTCCAACCCTCATTTGAATTTGAATACAAGATAAAAAGATAAGAACGAATCAAATTCAAATATAAGATAGGATAAGATAAGCCTATCCATATATCAATCCTAACCAACCAAATCCTAAATCAAATTCAAATATAAGATAGGATAAGATAAGCCTATCCATATATCAATCCTAACCAACCAAATCCTAATTCAAATTTTAAACAAAAGATAAATCCTAAAAAATTTATTCCAAAATGCTTCAAGATCTGTGCCACTCCAAGAATTATGCTTGCTCCAAGATCCGTGCTTGAGATGTCCCCATCATTCTCCTACGGTGGGAAAAAACTCGACTCTGTCGAGTTTTGGTCAGGCTCCAGCTTCAGCTTCACTTCAGCTCCGGGAACTCCAAACTTTTAGCTTGACATAACCATGATTTTTTATTTTTATTTTTTTTTATTCAACTTTCCTTTGAAAATGGTGTGGCTTTGAGATCGGTGTGCTTTGAAATCTGTGCTTTGAAAATGGGCTGCAGGCAGTTCTTGGAGAGCTTGGCATAGACGAAGCAGAAAACAGGGGTGAGGGCTGGAAGGGAGGAATGGTGGTGGGTGACCGGCTGGGGGGAGGGTGGTCCGACGTCGATGTTGGGGAAGGATCCGTGGACGAGATTTGAAACAGGGAAGAAAGAGAATAGTGGGACGGTGATGAAATAGAAAAATCCTAATCCTTTAGCTCTGATACCATTTGATGCAGGACAGGGATTGGACTGGATCGCTAGTGAGCATGAAAGTCACCAGGGATTAGGATTTGCAAAGGAGGAAAGAAGAGGGTGTAGGGTTAAGAAAAAAATACTGGGGTTCACATAGATTCCCCAAGAAGAACAAGCACATAGCAAAGGGGCTCACACAGATGCCCTAGAAGAACAAGCACATAGCAAAGGGGCTCACATAGATGCCCTGGGCTCACACAGATGCCCAAAATCAGGGATCACACAGAAACCCTGGGAAGATGGAGAAGGGATCATACAGATACCCTAGGAGCACACAGATCCTTCACACAGAACAATAGAAATTTTATTCATCCATCCTCCTATTACAAAAGGCTGAGGGTGGTATTTATAGATTTTCCAACCCTCATTTGAATTTGAATACAAGATAAAAAGATAAGAACGAATCAAATTCAAATATAAGATAGGATAAGATAAGCCTATCCATATATCAATCCTAACCAACCAAATCCTAAATCAAATTCAAATATAAGATAGGATAAGATAAGCCTATCCATATATCAATCCTAACCAACCAAATCCTAATTCAAATTTTAAACAAAAGATAAATCCTAAAAAAATTTATTCCAAAAATGCTTCAAGATCTGTGCCACTCCAAGAATTATGCTTGCTCCAAGATCCGTGCTTGAGATGTCCCCATCATTCTCCTACGGTGGGAAAAAACTCGACTCTGTCGAGTTTTGGTCAGGCTCCAGCTTCAGCTTCACTTCAGCTCCGGGAACTCCAAACTTTTAGCTTGACATAACCATGATTTTTTATTTTTATTTTTTTTTATTCAACTTTCCTTTGAAAATGGTGTGGCTTTGAGATCGGTGTGCTTTGAAATCTGTGCTTTGAAAATGGGCTGCAGGCAGTTCTTGGAGAGCTTGGCATAGACGAAGCAGAAAACAGGGGTGAGGGCTGGAAGGGAGGAATGGTGGTGGGTGACCGGCTGGGGGGAGGGTGGTCCGACGTCGATGTTGGGGAAGGATCCGTGGACGAGATTTGAAACAGGGAAGAAAGAGAATAGTGGGACGGTGATGAAATAGAAAAATCCTAATCCTTTAGCTCTGATACCATTTGATGCAGGACAGGGATTGGACTGGATCGCTAGTGAGCATGAAAGTCACCAGGGATTAGGATTTGCAAAGGAGGAAAGAAGAGGGTGTAGGGTTAAGAAAAAAATACTGGGGTTCACATAGATTCCCCAAGAAGAACAAGCACATAGCAAAGGGGCTCACACAGATGCCCTAGAAGAACAAGCACATAGCAAAGGGGCTCACATAGATGCCCTGGGCTCACACAGATGCCCAAAATCAGGGATCACACAGAAACCCTGGGAAGATGGAGAAGGGATCATACAGATACCCTAGGAGCACACAGATCCTTCACACAGAACAATAGAAATTTTATTCATCCATCCTCCTATTACAAAAGGCTGAGGGTGGTATTTATAGATTTTCCAACCCTCATTTGAATTTGAATACAAGATAAAAAGATAAGAACGAATCAAATTCAAATATAAGATAGGATAAGATAAGCCTATCCATATATCAATCCTAACCAACCAAATCCTAAATCAAATTCAAATATAAGATAGGATAAGATAAGCCTATCCATATATCAATCCTAACCAACCAAATCCTAATTCAAATTTTAAACAAAAGATAAATCCTAAAAAAATTTATTCCAAAAATGCTTCAAGATCTGTGCCACTCCAAGAATTATGCTTGCTCCAAGATCCGTGCTTGAGATGTCCCCATCAAATGTTTATATACTCAAGGTTTTATCATCATCAAAAAGGAAAAGATTGTTGGGTTTATCCTTGATTTTGATGAATAAAAAAATGTTGAGTACATATTTTATACTAATGATTATTTGTAGTCATGAGTTATCAGGAATCAAGCAACTCAAATTCTCAAAGTTAAGAGTATCATGGCACGCTTTGGCACAAAGTATTTTTCATGATTTGAGAAGTCTTCTCCATTCAAAAAAGACACAAATAAGTTCAATTATTATTTATATATGTTACATTTAAGTTTCATTGAAAAACTGTGTTTTTGGCATGTTTGGCACTTGCTTTTGAAAATTACAGAACCAAGTGTCGACACTTGGGAGCCCAAGTATCAACACTTCAGTATTTAGTATGCAGAAATTTTTCATGGCATGCCAAGTATCGATACTCAGAACTCAAGTATCGATACTTGAAACTCAAGTGTCGATACTTAAGTTTTCAAGTGTTGACTCAAGGCCTAAGACTTTAAAAATACAGAACTTGACTATGAAAAAATTTTTGTATCAAGTGTCGACACCTGTGAGTCAAGTGTCGACACTTGAAGGTTCAAGTGTCGACACCTGGAAGCCAGGTGTCGACACCTGACAGCCAAGTGTCGACACTCGGGTTCTGACAGTCTCAACGAAAATATTTTCTGACAGCCTGAAATTATGGTTTTTAGCTTCTAACGGCTAGTTATTGATCCCTAATGGTCTAAAATGCTTTTTTGAATGTTTTTCATGTATTTAAGCTTCACCAAACTTACTTATGAAGCAAGAGAAAAGAGAAAAGCAAGGAAATATCTAAGAGTTAAAGTTCTTCTTCAAGAACTCCGCTTCCAAAAGCTAAAAAGAAGAGATTCCACTGAAAAAGCCTACATTTCTTTCATTTCATCTCTTCAAAAAAAATTTTGAGAAGATTCCAAGTCAAGTCACATCAAGCAATCATTCAAGAGCTTCAAAGATTCCTCATCCACTCTAAGAAGAGAGCTTGCTTGTGTTTAAATTTTTGTATTCTGAATTTATTCTTGTTTGACCTAGCTTTCAAGGTTCTTGAAAGTAGGTTGTAAGGTTGTTGGTGAGCCAAAACCAACTAGGGTTTACTAGTGAGCACAAAGACAAAACAAGTGTAAAGGTTTGTTGGTGAGGCTAGGTGACAAAACCAACGTAGGTTTTGACTTGTGAGCCTTGGAAAATAAGTCGGTTGTAATCTTTGAAGAGATTATAGTGAAAATTCCCAAGGGAAGCTTAGGGAGTGGACGTAGGTGCTTGGAGAGCACTGAACCACTATAAAACTTAGTGTTTGTATGTTATTATCTCATTTTTCTACTTGTTCTTTATTTCCTGCACTTTACTTATTATTTTCCGTTGCATATATCTAAGTGCATTATCCACAAACACTATACGGCCTGCAGATAATTGTTTTATTTTTTAAAAGACCCAATTCACCTCCCTCTTGAACTCCATTTCTAGGCAACATCATCAAGTTCTTTAGGATGAGAATGTGTGTATTTCCAATCCTTTGGTAGCTCATCATATTATGCACTTACCTTCTCCTTTTCTTGTTCAACTTGCTTTTCTTTCAAGCTATATCCTTTACTCCGTCATTCAGGGAACCTGCATCATTATCAATATACTCTTCTTTTCTTGAAGGTGTGAGGTTAGACTCATCGAAAACAACATGAATTGATTATTCAGCAGTTAAAGTTCTTTTGTTAAAAACTCTATATGCTTTGCTTTTGGTTGAATATCTAAAAAATATACCTTGATCAGATTTTGCATCAAACTTTCCTAAGTTATCTTTTCCATTGTTTATGATATAACATTTTTATCCAAAAACATGAAAGTAATGAATATTTGATTTTCTATCATTCCAAAGCTTATAGGGGGTTTTCTTCAAAATTAGTCTAATCAAAATATGGTTTAATATGTATAAGCAGTGTTCACAACTTCTGTCCAAAAATACCTTGGAAGATTGCCTTCGCACAATATGATTCAGGCCATCTCTTCCAATGTTCTATTTTTTCTTTTTACAACTTCATTTTGTTGTGATATTTTAAAGACTGAAAAGTTGTGATCAATGCCATGTTCTATGCAAAATTCTTCAAATTCAGTATCGTGATCACTTCTAATTGAAATAATTGAAAGATTTTTCTGATTTGAAACATTTTTATGAAATTTTTGAAAAATCTTGAAGGCTTCATCTATGTGCTAAAAACAAAACCCAGGTGGATCATAAAAAATCATCTATTATCACAAGTCCATATTTCATACCTTCTAGGCTTATGATCCTAGTTGGTCCAAATAAGTCCATATGTAGTAGTTCTAAGGGTCTTGATATTGAAACAATATTTCTAGATTTAAAATTTTTTCTAGTTTGTTTACCATATTGACATGCATCATAAACATGATCAAAATCAACTTTAAACTTAGGTAAACCTCTAACTAAGTTTTTAGAAATTGATTTTGCTAATATATGCATGCTAGCATAACCCAATCTTCTATACCAAAATAAACTAGATTCCTTGGTTTTAGTATTTATAGCCATTAGACTTGTACTACTTGACATTGCTAGATCATTCAAATCTACTATATAAATGTTTTCAAGTCTATAACCAACAAACCTAATGCTAGATTCAAGAGAGCTAGTTACTATACATATTGAAGATTCAAATAAGACTTTGAAGCCTCTATCACATAATTAACTAATGCTCGATAGATTATGCTTCGATTTGTCTACTAGCAATACATTTTCAATATAAGTAGAAGGGGTAATTTTGATCTTACCAATTACAATGATTTTTTCCTTGCCATTATCATCAAATATAACCATTCCACCATCTTTCATTTCAAGGATGATGAATTGATCTTTGTCAGCCATCATGTATTTTGAACATCCGCTATCCAGATACTATCTCTTATTAGAATTTTGGGCTACAAAACATTCTTGATTTTCTATACACATTATGCATATATTTGCTGATTTTGATGTTTCTTCCTCTTCATTGGAAGTAGATGCATCGCCGTCGCTCCACGTAACCATCATTGCTTTCTTTTTCTTCTTCTTGTATCCCTTTTTCAGTGTCGGACATTCATAACGGTAGTGTCCCGGCTTCTTACATTCATAACAAATTGGTTGTTGTTCCTTTTTTTTGTCTTTATCTTTCTCTTTTTCTTTACTTTGTTCATCTTTGCTAAGGTGCTTCCTCCAGTATCTTGATTTTCTTTTATCCATAAATCTTTGGAATCTTCTCATAACTAGAGCTATATCATCATCTCCTAGTTCTTCATCCGAGGAAGGGCTTTCTTCTTCTTTTTCCTCTTCTTGTTGCTTAATCTCAGCTACAACCTTGAATGCTATAGATTTTCTTTTCTTATTGTCATCTTTACTATGGTGCTGCATTGTCAATTCATGTGTAATCAAAGAACCATGAAGTTCATCAAATAAAAGTGTGTTTAAATCCTTGGCTTCTTATATTATAGTGACCTTGGGATCACATTTATCCGGTAAGGATCGAAGAATCTTTTGGACAAGATCAGCATTGGAATATACCCTGCCAAGACTTTTCAAACCATTAATAATATCTGTAAATCTAACAAACATTTCAGATATTATTTCATTAGGTTTCATTTTGAAGAGTTCATAATTGTGGACAAGTATATTAATTTTAGAGGTCTTTACTTGAGTAGTGCCCTCATGTATAACTTGTAGTTTAACCCAAATTTTCTTTATCGAAGTGCAAGTGAAAATCTGGTTAAACTCATTTACATCCAAAGCACAATAAAAAAGGTTCATGGCTTTGGCATTAAGTTCACCTATTTTCATGTCATATTCATCTTATTCCTCTTCCAGTTTAGGGATGTCTATTCCATCTACTTTCTTTATGGATATATGTGGTCCTTTCAAGATTATTTTTCATAATTGAAAATCAATAGCTTATATATAAATTTTTATCCTAGCTTTTCAGTAGGTGTAATTGGTGCCAGTGAACAGTGGAGGTCTATTACTTGATTGACCTTCGACCAAAGATGTGCTCATTTGGGTTGCCATAGAACTTTTCTCTTAATCGTTAGATTAATGGCACTGAGACGTGACTCTGATATCACTTGTTGCCAAGTTGGCCAATCCAAGAGGGGGGTGAATTGGATTTTTAAAAATTTTAGCAAGTATATGCCTTTTGAAACCTTATATGGTGAGTGAGTAAATAGAGTATTGCATGCGGAAGTAAATAACAATGCAAAAGCAAGAGCAAATACAAACACCATAAGATTTAGAGTGGTTCGGAGCAACCCAGTTCCTACGTCCACTATCCAAGGTACACTCTTGGGATTTTCATTATATTCACCCCAAATACAGCTGGATTGTTTTCTTACGAACTCACAATCCAAAACTCAATACAAAGTAAGCTTTTCCGGGCTCATTAACAATCCAACTTGATTTTCAAGGCTAACCAATAACCCAAAACCAACTCACAAGATACAACTACCTGCTGTACTTGTAAAAACTCAAAAACAGAGTTAACAAAAGAAGCAACACTAAAACAAACCCAATGTTATTGAATGGTTGTAGTTAAAGCTCTTGATGAGACCTTCTCGAATGCTTCTTCAATGCTCTTCAAGGCTCTCTTAACTCTTCAAAGATTAACTCAAGAATGTAGTCGAAAGTTGTTGGAGAACTTGAGTTTTTACTTGAAAGCTCTTAGAATATTCAATACTCTCATAAAAGCTCTTTTCTCTTGCCTTAAGTCCTTCATTTATAGCTTCTTGAAGTATCCCTAGATGAATATGGCCATTAGAATCTCTTGGGAGTCAAAAACTAGCCATTTTGAGGCTTTTTTTTCAAAAAATTTGAATTCTGAAACTAGCTGTTATTATTGAAATTCTGGGATTCGAATCGGCTCGCAGAGCTTGAGTCGGCTCGGATTGTCAATGAAGAAATTCTACAGTTTGTGAGAGTCGGCTCATGTCAAATTAGAGTCGACTCAATTGACTGAAGTCTCAGAAGCTATATTCTGTCACTCTGTCTGAGTCGGCTCTAATTTTCTTGGAGTCAGCTCGAATGTTGTGTATCAGAAAAGTGATGTGCCGTGCTAAGAAATATATCAGCTCTATCTATTAGAGCCAGCTCGAGTGAAACTTTTTCAAATGCTTTCAAATAGCTTCAAACTTCTTCCAAACATATTTTAAAACTATTCTAAGATATTTATACTTAAAATTACATTAATTAGGCCCCTTTCCATGAATATACAATTGAATTTACTTAGGGCTCTCAAATATATGAAATATACATGAAACTTTTTCTTGAATACATTGATACATTCCAATGGTCTTGATAAACATAGGATTGATGATTGTTCATTAGAAATGCCCTACAAAAACTTCTTAAACACTTGAAAAGCATTATTGTCAAATGCATGCTCCAATATTTTATAATCATCAAAGTCATTCCAGGGGTTAACAGTATTATACTCTTTTTTGTGAAGGAAAAAAATAGGACAAATTTCAGAAGGGATCCATGTCAAAATTAATTCTGCATACCTAGTTTCTGTGCATCTTGAAAACCTTGAAAATTTCTCTCAAAAATGCCTCTTAAAAATCCAAATAAAATTAGTTCCTTTTCTGTTTTGACCAAACTTCAAATCTAAATAAAAGTCTAATTTTATTTAGCACCAAAAAGACTCCCAAATGAGAAAGAGAGGTGCCTTCTCACCACACACACCAAGAGGAGGCACGTATTTTCATGCCCTTTCTTGGTTTTTGTGTGAAATAAGAGAGAGACCCGGTCAACTAGATCTCCTAGTTGCTGGTCAATTTTGACTAATTTTTGACTAATTTTGAAATCTTTTTCATACCTGGATTTAACCAAAATCAAAAAAGACTATTTACCCAATTTAACTAGATCAAAAATTCAAATCAAACTTGAATTACCAATCCAATTAACTTTAAGTAAAGTTAATAATAATTAAATCTGATTTAATGAAGTGAAATAATAAAGTCAAAAATTATTATAATACTTATAAATAGGTCTGTCAAGATAAAATTAGTAAGTGCTGAAATTAGCAAGTATTAATTTCAGCAAGTACCAAAATTAGAAGATACTAAATATGTAACTCTTGCATAGATCCGTACTTATGATTAGGTCGACTCCTATTATGTGTGATCCCTTAGGTTAGATTACATTTGATAGTGAGATATACTACAATCTCTATCATAGTATCATCGAAACTTTTTCGTGGACTGAAATAATTTTAACTTAACCCTAACTTGGATCATTGATCCAAAAATGATCCTACTAAATTCTCACAATCCACCAGTAATATAGGTATGTAGTGACAATCCAACAAAATAGAAATAAATTTCTATGTATAGTTACTGTGTAATCAAATTTTTCTATCAAAAATTTTGACGGGATGCAAGTCATGGAAACTCGTCAAACCCAATGCATCCGTCATATGTCAAATTTAATTAGCTCGAGTTTAATTATAATTTTATGAAAACTCTTTCAATATCATACTACTGTAGCCACAGATTCAATGACTTAGCTAATTAGGTCATATAAGATTACACATTAACTACTAAGATTGATAGATCCCATATAAATGAACACCCTATTCCTATAGTGAAGTTACTGCAACCTACGAACACTACAAGGTACTGAATAGCTAAGGACCATGTTAATATACTATCAAACCATAGCAACCTTACTGTGAGTAGCTAAGATACCGCACATCAAGAAATTACTCACACAACTACAGTATTTGAGAAGTCATTGACGAATGAATAGATATCTATGTAACTTCTTGAATTTAGTTGCACTCCGTATCATTATTCTCTAACAACCACTTATACTCTCGTTCCAATGTCTCAACACTATTAACTCAAGACTTATCTACCAAAAGGGAAGTAATTGTGCATCAATCTTGATGGATCAAACACAATCCTCATGATGAACCAATGATCGAGGCTTTTAGGAGTTAATCTATGATGATATGTGTCTCAAATTCTTAACTTATGAGAATGTATCATTGTCCATTAACTCCATCAATGATATATAGATATATTAGATATAAATGAAAGAATAAAATCTAATTTTATTGATTTCAATGAATTAAGTATAAAATTATATTCTAAAAAAATTATCATATATCATGCTAGCTTGATTTCTAGGATTTACATCTAATACTAGTAATTAAGGAATACCCTATTCAAGCAAACTAGATAGCACCTATCATAAAATTTTGCACTCCACTAGCATAAACATCAAACAAAAACCAAAACAATGCATTTATTTTAAAAATTATAATTATAACTTGTCAAAAACATTGGTAGAAGGCATCTGTTGTATCTCCAAATAAAAATTATCCTCCTCGGCAAATCCACGTGACTCCATGACACAAGAGCCTCATTTTTTGAAGAAAGCGATGTCAGTTGCGGTTTAGGACAGTACCGGAGGGATAATCTGACATTGGATGCTTAAATACAAGTTCACGTACAATTTGTTTTTAGGTCCGGAAGTTCCATGGATGCTTATATACAAGTTCACGTACAATTTGTTTTTAGGTCCGGAAGTTCCATGCCTGACTGGGTTTCCGGGATGTCAGGCTGGTGACCACATCGGTGTGCGCATTGAAACATGGCGTGGCGTGCACAACACGGACGCATTTGTAGGTAGCATATTTTTACCGCGAGTCGCAGCAAATACATGACCTGTATCATACATTCCTATTAATTCAAATATATTCACTGTAATATGGTAGAACAAAAATTAAGATGATTATTATTAATTAAAATTTTTATCCAGACCAAAATATCTTTACGACATCATATTTTAAAAACTACGATATTCCAGTTCAAAATCTATGACATGCTGCTTCAAAAAAGAATCTGAAACAGTATTACGATACCCTAATTCAAAACCTACGATATCCTGATTCAAAAATGATCAGAAATAGTATTACGATACCCTAATTCAAAACCTACGATATCTTGATTCAAAAATGATCAGAAACAGTATTACGAAATCCTAGTTCAAAACTTACAACATCCTAATTCAAAACCTACGACATCCTGATTCAAAAATGACCAGAAACAGTATTACGGCATCCTAGTTCAAAATCTACGACATCCTAATTCAAAAATGATCTGAAACAATATTACGATATCTTAGTTCAAAACCTACGACACCATGGTACGACATCCTAGTTCAAAAGCTACGCCACCCTAGTTCAAAACCTACGACATTCCTGCAGAAAATATAAATTAAAACCTGAAACAGTATTACGACATCCTAGTTCAAAAACTATGATATCTTGGTCCAAAACCTACGACACCCATGCAGAAAATATAAATTAAAACCTGAAACGGTATTACGACACCCTAGTTCAAAAACTACGACATCCTAGTTCAAAACCTACAACACCCCACAGTAAAATATAAATTAAAATCTAAAACAGTATTTCGACATCCTAGTTCAAAAACTACGACACTCAAGTTCAAAACCTTCGACACCCGTGCAGAAAATATAAATTAAAACCTTAAACAGTATCACAACACCTTACAACATCCTAGTTCAAAAGCTAGGATACCCTAGTTCAAAATCTACGACATCCTAGTTCAAGAAACTGAAAGGAAGGATATTTTGATCTAGATAAAAATTTTAAATAAAAATTGAATGATAATTAATACTAATCACACTTAGCTCCCATCCTGTCATGCTACAGTAGATACATTTAGATCAATAAAAAATATGGTACGTGCCATCTTGAATTTACTGCACTACACACGATGCACAAAAACTTTTCCTTTTGCCACATGCGCATGGCGAGACGTGGTGTCGTGTGCTCAACAAGTATGCATGTGTGCAGCTAAGCATATGTTGCCGATCAGGTTTAATTCATATTTGACTTCATATTATATATTTCTTCAAAAATTTCAGCAGGTTGTTTAATGCTGACTTGTGCACCAAATGAGGCGCCAGTCCAAACAAGCTATCAAGGCATGTATTGATTGTCAGTTGAGACCTTTATCGTCCTTTCCTAAGGTTTTCTTGGAACGAGCCCATATAAAAGCTCCAAGTCTAGGGTCCCGACAGACCAAAAAAATAGAAAACCTTGTGCGAGTTAACGAACCTCTTAAGAGTTTAGCCTGCTTTCAGCCTATTTCCCATTCTGTATTCTCTAATTTTCCTCTCCCAACTTTTTTTCTTTTTCCCTTGCTCTCTTCTTTTCATGATCAATTTAAGGAGTTATTTGGGTCATATCTCCTAGCAATCCAACTCGTGATAGGAGGATCTGGACTAAGACGGATTTGTTGTGCCTCATGATGATCTTGCCATGTACCTGCACGAAAGGACGAAATTCATTCTTAGAACAGAATCTTCAAACACCTCATTCCAGGCATACATTTCAAATTTAATTTATTATCTGATTTTAGATTTATTTATACATTTCTAAGCAAATTCTAAGAAATGGTGCAGACAGTAGTGAATGAACTAGCGTCTAGTGACTCAGAAGCTGGACAAACGGCATTTCATACCTTGCTCAAAAATGATGGCAATCTCATCTCTGTAGCGGCCGTCAGTGTGGAGAACCAGGGCATGGCAGCAATTCTTGAGGTGCTGGAGATGGGGTCCCTCTCCATCACCGATGTGGCTCAAGACCATCATGAGATCTTGAAGCATTTGGCAACCATAAGAGAGCAATCTCCGTGTTCAAGGTGGTGTCTGGTCGGCCTCCTCAAAGTAGAACAACTAATAGTGCTTTGTCAGATGGATGCCATTTCTGCAAGTCTTCATGTTTCTGATGCTCTCGCCCAAGCATTTGACATTAGATTTTTCACATTTAGAGAATACAAACTCTGCATTTTACCTCAAGGATACTTCAATTTGTACACATCAAGTTGCGAGGAACTCCATAATAATCAGTATAGCTATAAGCAGATAGCACAAATTCATAGCTTAATTTTCTTCTTCTTTTTTTTAAAATTATTAACTGATTCAATGTTGCTAGACAAAATTCTAATTTTCAAGATTGGAAGGGTGGGGGGGGCGGTAATATAGGGAGACATCAGCCCAGAAGAAATGTGAATACATCTCTCAATGATATCATGCCTTCCACCAATCTTGTTCTGGGATCAATGACAACAAGCCGCCGTACCCCTGCTAAGGGAGAAGACATGTTATCTCATCCAAGGTTTTTATGATCTCATGAATGTTGTGTGTGCGCATATTTGTGCATGTCATGTGTGTCCATATAGATTCTCTGACAGGTACCTGGATCAGAGAGTAGCTCCAAAATCTCACGAAAAGAAGATGAACGCAAACAAGTGTGGCATCTTCTGCGGCCCCTTGCCTGGTATACCTGTTCCAAGGCCTGAAACCAGATTCAGTGGAATGACATCATCAACTCAGGGAAAAGGGAAAACAGCCTGATTTTAATAGTACAAATCTGATTTGAATATAGAAAATTATCCAGATTCCTGAATTTTGTTTTTGGAGTGTCGTGGAAGATTTGGGTATATCATCATGGTGTACAACAATATTATAGCACCCAGTGCGATTTTAAGACCAGTTCACTTTGAATTCAACACTGAATATGATTGTAATATGTGCTTGAAATGTTCCGTCAAAGAATTTTCCCATGTACTCTGAATAATGGAAATCAGTTGAGCCTATATTTAGCAGTTGAGGATACGAGTCGCTGTGGATAAAGAGATCTTAATTCATTTCCATGAATAGACATATCACCAAGGAATACCAAATCAGTACCGGGCCCCATACCGGTTACTAACCGTACGGCACGGTACCATACCATACCAGGTCCACAACATTTTTAAAAAATCCCTTTCCTTTCATAAAAAAATTGTTTGACCTAAATCAGGTACGAACCGGACCGAACCGAGCCCAAATCGGGCCAAACAGGGCAGTATGCACTCGTACGATACCGTACCATACCTATATGGAATATAATTTTCTTTTATTTTTTTAACGGTCCGGTATTCCGAACTGTTTTTTATAAATGAACCGTACCGGCTCTTGGCCGGTATGGTATGGTACGCCCTGTACCATGCGGTACAGGATGGTACCGCAAACCCAGCATGTGACAGTTACGTGGCTAATTTACTAATAAAGCTAAACAATTCATCTGAAATACAGTACCATCTTAGCACTAGAGAAGTGAGTCTAGGTATTATTTGAAAGGTGAGAGATCAACTTGAGTATAATTTAGCCTAGTTAAAACAAGTAAAAAGTGTAGACTTACTTGCTCCATGGTTATTTGATCAAGCTGAATGCGAGCATACATATCATCTTTTGCTAAAGCCATAATGTCACTGCATGACAAAAAGCCACATTCACTTCTATATAAATCACATAGAATTGGAGAAATTGTGATGCATTATAATCATGGAATAATTTGCCATCCTTAAAACTGGTTTTAAAAGCTTGAGTTCTGATGAACTCAAGAACAGAAGATTAATGAAATATTTCAAACTAAGCATAGAAAATTGACTCCCAAACAATGGCAATGAGTCCAAAAGTACAACATAATTAACAGGCCTCCAAAGATTCAAAATAGTGCATAATTTCTTATGTACTTAGTTATGCATCCACAGCTAAGAAAGTAAAAGATCCAATTTGGTTTGATTCCAAAAAGAAACACATGGGAAAGATTTTGGAGCAGCACAGCATCAAAATCAGAATATAAGGTTATGTAACACGTAGATAATGGTTTTCCTAGTGTTTATGTTGCATTACCATGCATTTCTTATTTTCTGAATAACAAGAAGTTATGCTTTTCTCCTTGCACAGTATTTTCTTTTATCACTTAACGTTACATACCAATTTGGTAGCTATGTTCTTGAACCTGCATTTTCAGATACACCGAAACATGTGCAAATGCAAGTAGACACCTAATTATTTGCACGGTGAGTAACATAAAAAAGTGTGGATGACATTTGGAGAGCTACAGTTCACAAGAAAGAGAAAAGCAAGTGATAGTATATAGTGAGCCGTTAGCGAGGTAATTTACCCATAGTTTATTGAATGAACCACCTCTATGCTACCATTGCTGAAAGATCATTCTAATTGAAAGTTTTTATCTAATTATATAATATTTTATCAATCACCAAAAGTTTAAGAGCTTCATCCCATAGAAAAAGATCAAGAATATGTACATGTGGATACAGAAGATACCTGCGAGAGTATACATCGATTAATGATCCACAGTCATCAACAATTGGAATAGAACTAACTCCAGCTGAATCATAAAAAAAGGTAGAGAATTAGTACATTACATAAGGAATTTGACTTCAAAGGCACACCTATTGAATGGCAACTTTTAGTTGGCAACAGAAACAAAGGAACATGAATGGAAAGAGAGTCTATATGCAGTCCATTCCCCAATTAAATCAATGTATAGCTTGATACAATTTAATGATTGATAAAAGAAAGCAGGTAATAGAGACTTCTAAAGGGGCCATACTTTTCAGAAATGCACAAAAGCTTGAGAAAGAATCTTCAGGTCAGAAGCTTGGCTAAAGACTGAGAAAAGCTCCAAACAAATTTGTCAACAAAGTATGATTTTGAGCTTTTGGACCTCGAATAGCATGATTCTTTAGCTTCAATTTGTTGAAGGAAATTAAAATTGTCCAGCAAACAAAGTCGCAGAGTTATTATCTGATGGTTCTACGATAATTACCCAAAGACTTGCAAAACTGCTTAATGGGCACAAACTTTGCAACTAAAAGGCCTACTATTGAAGTAATCTTAAGAGATTGAAGAACTAGACTATTCTGAACAAAATCCAGAATCACTGTAGCAATTGCACATGCACGTGATGAGAGCATGTGAACTGCATCCATTTTAACTGATGTGGTGTTTAGTCAAGAAACCTTTTCAATGTTTAAAATAAAATAGATTATTTATTAAACAATATGGCATTAGCTCTGAGGTCTATGCTGATTACATGCAAGTAAGGCTACCAGTTCTGGACACCAATACAGCATCTCAGATACTCCAATAATTCAGGAAGCAGTGACATACACCAGTTCCGGACACCAATACAGGGTCTTAGATACTCTAATAATGAAGGAAGCAGTGAAATACATACAGATATATGACAAGAGATGAATAATTTGATCAATCAAACCTTTATCAAGAGACAAGCTAATATCATAGAGTTAATCCAGAAGATTAAGTGACGTAAAATCACAATCCACCAAACTGTCTCTTAATTCCCTTAAGCCATCCATATCCATTAACAATATTTATAGTCTTTTATGCATGTGATTAAATAATAAAGTCAGATCAAGGTAGCATTAAATAAATAAATAAATAAATGAATACATCATATTTTAATGGATTTTTTCCATTCAAAGTCAAGATTCTGCAAAACATCAATATCATCATGTATCATAACATGTACAAGAATGTGTTGACACTTGACACAACTAGTATTTAATTAAATATCAAAGAATTTATCCATAACTAAGCAAATATTAAGAAGACAGGCACGTTAAAGAATGTATGGATAATGGTATAAAGGAAATAATACTATCACTCAAAAATCAAGCATTAGAAGGTCTGCAATCTGCTGAAAAAAGGCATAATGATATCAAAGGAAAAGTTGGTATCTTCCTGTTAAGTTTTGAAGATAACTCTCTAAAGTTAAGCAGGGTGGGTCCTTATAAATCAATTAGATTTAACATGGAGAAAAAACAAAATGATCTGATCGCCGAAAGCAATTCTTCCAGTATAACATCATATCTAAACAGAAATGCCCCTTGAAGTTTTGCAATTCGCTATCAAAAATATAAATTGAAGAACTGGTTCTTGTAATAAATATGCGTGAGTAGACTTGACACATGAAACAGACCCCATATCTAAATGGAAATGCTCCTCTAGGTTTTGCAATTCACCATCCAAGATATAGCTGAACTGGTTTCTATTACAAATATGCATGATTGCACATGAAACAGACTCCACGAACCCTAATGGTTCACCAATCATCTGGGAGTCCTCTTCAGGACAAAATCTCTATAAGCAGGCATTGTATTAGTTGGTAAGCTATGATATCAATTGAAGAACTGGTGCATATTATAGAGAAAATTATAAAACACCCCCCAAGGTTTATATTTATTAAACTTGCATCCAATAGTTTGTAAAACCTACACTTACTCCCAGTTAAATTTACAGTGTTAGTAAAACCATTTACCTCATGTAAAAGATCAAAATTGCCCCTGGGTGGGGAGGATGCACGTATTTTCTTGTCCTCGGGTGGTTGTTATGTCACTTAAGGTTATTTTGGTTATTTTTGATTTTTTTCTGATGTAGCATTTTGGATCCCATTTAAGGTTAGCAGTTTGACTAAAGTTCAATTTAGTTATGGGTTAAAATGTTGGATAAAAATAAACCTAAGGGGCAAAAGCGAAAGGTTTTCAAACTATTGGATGTAAGTATACTTTGCCCCTCATCCCAGGGCTGTTTTTGTAATTTACTCCATACTATATATATACATGATGGACTTGACACATGATATAAATTTGATGAACAATCATAAAGGTGCACCAATCAACTACATGTACCCCTGGGAAGAAACTTTCTATTGCACTACATGGGTTAGTAAGCAACAAAAAAAGTCAATACTTATAATGCATGCATGCATATGAGTATTTATGTTCCATAGCACACTGAATGCTTATTAGACCAAGTGGATTTAGACTTAGACCTGGTCATGTCAAAATTGGACAATAAGGATCCTATATCAATGATCCAAGTTATTGGATATGATTTACTATCTCAAAACTACATACACACCAAAAATCATATGATTTGGAGACCCCTGGCCTATGCATCAAGTGATTAAAAAAAATATATCTAATTTAATTTTGTTTAGGCGGTCCAATTTTTGACTACTTGATGTATAGGGTAGAGGTCTCCAATTTATGTGCAAATGGCTTTGAGATAGTAGATCACATTTAACAACTTGAATCATCGATGTAAGATTCCCATTATAGAGATTTAACCAGATCAGATCTGAGTCCAAATTAGGTCAACCTTATTCTAGCATGGCTCATGTACATGTATATATACATATATATGTATATATGTGTATGTGTGTATATGTATGTATATGTGTACATGTGTATGTGTGTATACGTATATACATATGTATGTATGTGTTATACCCAATCGACTCTCCTCCGAACTAAATCAGAGCCGACGGCCCTTCAGCCGGGTCCAACTCATCAGGGGTCCAACCGACCCATCAGAGATCCGACCGACCCACTTCAGCCAGGTCCATATCGGCCCAAGACGGGCCGCTCCAAGGACGACCCGGAAGCTCCAGAGGCTCCTTTCAGCTGGTACAAGGATGCCGTTAAGACAGAGTCCTGACATCTCGGTGCCATTACTCTGCGGATCCCACGATCTTGGCGCCGTTACCCTATAGGTCCCACGATCTGGTGCCACCTGGCCACTACCAAGATTCCTCTAGAGGCATATTGGCCATTCTTAGCCTAACCCCTAACAGATTCTGCTGATGTTCCACGCCTATATAAGGTAAAAGGGGGACTCCGAGCGATAAGAGAGCTTTTTTCTTTCCCACGAGCTCTCTCCTTTGATTCCTCCATTCTATTGCTCTGAGGCTCCCACTAACTTAGCCATCGAAGGGTCCCCCGCCGGAACACCACCAGCCCGTGGGACATTTTTGCAAGAACTGGGAAGACGAGCACTCCAGCCAGGTCGAGAGAACCCGGTCCGAAAGATTCAGCGGCAACAGATTGGCGCTAGAGGAAGGGCCCCCTGAACCTTCGTTCTGGTCTTCCTTCTCTAAAAGGAGGAATCCACCGCTAAGTAAAACGATGACAAAGGGAAGAGCTCAAAATACCTCCAACAGGAGAGGCCGCTCCCAGGCGAGCTCGAGGGAGCCTCTCAGGGAGACTCGAGGGAGCCTCTCAGGGAGAACGACGCCGCCCAGCCTACCATCATCCTGGGATAGCAGCAGCTCCAGACTCTTCTGAACCGCATCGATACTCTCGCCGCCATGGTTCAGAACCTTCAAGACGCGGCCAATGACAGACAGCAGCCACCCGCAACGTCCAGAGCTAGTCATCTGCCTGCTGCCGAAGGGAGTCGACAGAAAGGAGTCCTTCGGCAGAAAGGAGTCCCTCGACACCACTCCCATGCGACCGCGAAGCCCCGAAGGTCACAGAGGACTCATGCCAACGGGAAAAGAGTGAGGTCCGCCTCACACTTTTCTACGAATTCGATCTCCGACAACGACCAGCGACGAGATGAAGGCCCGAGAAACTACACCAGCAAGCTCCAGCGCATGGAGGAGCAGATTGCCAAACTCGTTGATCGGCAAAAAAGAGAAGCGCTGGCGTACGACTCCCGCCCGCCATTCTCCGCCAGAATTATGGGATAAATTATCCCCCGACACTTCAAGATCCCCCAGGTGGATGCTTACGATGGCACCACCGACCCTCTGGACCACCTGGGCACTTACAAGGCCCACATGATGGTGCAGGGCACCTTCGACGCCCTCCACTGCATCGCCTTCCCCGCAACCCTTAAGAAGGTGGCTCAAATGTGATTTTTTGCCATCCAACCAAGTACGATTCACTCCTCCCAGCTGGAAAAGCTCTTTTTGTCCCATTTCAAGACCTGCAGCCGGACGCTGAGGAACACAGACTGCCTCTTCCTCGTGCAGCAAAAGGAAGGAGAAACTCTCCGGATATATATGGCCCGATTTAATTCGGCGACCATGGAGATCCCAGACCTTAACGAACACGTGGCTATGTCGGCTTTCAAGAAGGGGCTGCAATTGTCCAAGCTCACCTTCCCACTGGACAAAAAATTCCCGACAAGCTACTCCGAACTACTAGCCCGGGCACAAAAATACGTCCTGGCAGAAGAACAAGCAGCAAGCCGACGCCAGGCTGAAAAGAGGTCGGCTCCCCAGAGGAGCGATAGGGCTCCCGAAGTCCGACCTCCCAGCGATGGCACCAACTCGGCCCGACGTCGCAGCCCTAAGTCGAAGGACTTCCCCAAGGGGTTCGAGACTTACGCACCTCTCTCCCTCCCGAGGGAGAAAATCCTCATGGAGATAGAGAAGACCTTCCTACAGAAACCTCGCCTGATAAGGAGTCCCTCCATGTCAAGGAACAAGGACAAGTACTGTCGGTTCCACCGCGACCACGGGCATGGCACAGAAGATTGCCTCCAGTTGAAGGACGCGATCGAAGATTTGATCAGGCGGGGGTACATGCACAAGTACGTCCGACCCCAGAGGAGTCGGGCTGAAACTTCCATCACCAAAAATCCCCCGGAGAAAACAGAGCTGCCTAACCAACGCCCTACCGACGGAAATGTTGGCATGCTCCACTGCCGGTCCGACTGGGAAGACGACGGAAGTCGGGACATCTCAAAGAGGCCTCGGGGTTCTAATGTAATTAGTTTCTCCAACGAAGACCTCCTAGAGACCCAGGTTTCTGGAAATGATCCCGTTATTATGTCGGCAGTAATTGCCAATTATGATGTAAGAAGGATCCTCATTGATAATGGAAGCTCCACTGAAGTTTTGCTGTATGATGCCTTTGTCAGAATGAACCTGCCTGCAACCAGACTGCAAGAATCCCTAATATCGCTAACTGGGTTTGCGGAGAACTATGTCGACGTAGAAGGAGAAATAACTCTGCCCGTGACCATCGGATCATAATTTTATCAAAAGACCCTCCCTATCAATTTTGTGGTCGTCCGCACAACATCGGCTTACAACGCCATATTGGGATGACCGGCCCTTAACAAATTCCGAGCCATTATGTCTACCTACCACTTGGCAAAATTTTCGACTCGGAATGATGAGAGGGTCGTATGATGGCCAGGCAGTATTTAACCATTCAGGACAGGCAATCGGAAGACCGTTCCATCTTGGAACAACTTGATCCCAAGGCCAAAACCGATTGCTGCGGACAATCGATCGAGAGGATCCTATTCGTACCCTTCCGGGAGGACGATCCCACTAGGGTCCTGCAGATCGGGAGCACGCTCAGCGAAGAGGCCAAATCGGAGCTAATCAGCTTTTTACGTGACAATGCCGACGTCTTCGCCTGGTAAAAGTCAAACATGCCAGGCATCCTGTCGGAAGTCATAACCCATCGGCTTAAGGTGAACCCCACCTACCAGGTGAACCCCACCTACAAGCCTGTCCGACAGAAGAAGAGGAACTTCACCCCCGAGAGACAGAGGGCGATTGATGAGGAGGTCAAGAAGCTCCTCGAAGCTACTTCATCAGAGAAACCCACTAACCTGACTGGCTAGTGAATATCGTGATGGTGAGGAAGGCCAACGAGAAGTAGAGGATATGTATGGACTACACTGACCTCAATAAGGCCTGCCCGAAGGACAGCTTCCCCTTATCAAAGATCGACCAGCTCGTGGATGCCACTGCCGGTCATCAACTTCTGAGCTTCATGGATGCCTTTTCCGAGTACAACCAGATCGGCAAGGACCCGGAAGACGAGGAGAAGATAGCCTTCGTAACTGACAAATATAAGATGATGCCCTTCGGCCTAAAGAACGCCGGAGCCACTTTCCAGAAGCTGATCAACAGGGTCTTTGAGGGGCAACTTGAAAGAAACATAAAGGCATATGTTGATGACATGATAGTCAAGAGCCTCCGGAGAGCCGACCACATCAAGGATCTAAAAGAATCTTTCAGCATCCTGAGGCGCCACCGGATGAAGTTGAACCCAGCCAAATGCATCTTTTGAGGTGACCTCTAAAAAATTCCTTAGCTTTCTAGTCACAGCTAGGAATTGAGGTCAACCCTAATAAAATCAAGGCCGTCATCGACATGGAGATCCAACCAGCAAGAAACAAGTGCAAGAACTCACAGGTCAGATAGCCTCTCTCAGCCGCTTTATTTCTAGATCGACCGAAAAATATCTCCCTTTCTTTAAAACTCTGCGACGGTCGGACCGTTTCCAGTGGACCGACGAATGTCGGTCGGCCGGCCTTCGAAGCACTAAAGGCATATCTGGAGACGCCTCCCTTACTCGCTAAGCCTGTGAAGGGAGAGTCCCTGTATCTATATCTGTCGGCATCGGATGAGGCAGTGAGCTCCGTCCTCGTCCGAATAGGAGAGAACCAGCAAAAGCCAGTCTACTACATCAGCAAGGTTCTCCACGATGCTGAAACAATATATCCCAAGATGCAAAAGCTTGTCTACTCCATGGTCATGGCAGCCAAGCGACTGCAGCCCTACTTTCAGGTACATCCAATCATCGTCCTGATTGATCAACCTCTCAAGGTAATCCTCAGAAGTCCCGATACCTCGGGACGACTTGCCAAGTGGACCGTCAAGCTTGGCGAATTCGACATCTCCTTCCGGCCTTGGTCGGCCATGAAGGCTCAAGTGATCGCCGACTTCATAACAGTGTACCTAGAGACACGAGACACCTCTGCAAACGGTCGACACACCTGAGAAGGATATTGCTAGAGTCAGACCCCACCTGGACACTTCATGTGGACGGGGCATCTAATCTTGCTGATGCGGAGCAGGCTTGATCCTGGCCGACCCTAACGGACAGAGCCTGGAATATGCCCTGCATTTCGCATTCCAAGTATCAAATAACCAGGCGGAATATGAAGCTCTCCTCGCAGGACTGAGAATAGCCGATGAGCTGGGCATCGATCGGATCAGAGCCTTCTCTGATTCCCAACTGATGGTAAACCAGGTGGGGCGAATTCGAGGTGAGAGATCCAACCCTAGCCAAGTACTTGAGTAAGGTACAGACCCTCGTGACTCGACTTAAATCTTTCGAGATACTCCACATACCTCGAGCATAAAATTCTCGGGCAGACGCCTTGTCACGACTGGCCACTGCCATCACTAATCCCTCCGACCGGACCTTCATGGAGTACCTACAAAGCCTAAGCATTGCTGAAGAGGCGTCAGGAATCCATCAAGTGGAGCGAGAAGCCTCTTGGATGGACCCCATCCTTGCGTTCCTCAATGAAGGAGAATTCTCTACAAACGGTCGTTCACGCAACCACTGCTGAAGTGCCTAGGACCGTCGGACGCCGATTATGCACTCAGAGAAGTACACGAAAGCATATGTGGCGATCACCTGGGAGGTAGATCTTTAGCCTACAAGATCATCCGTCAAGGCTTTTACTAGTCGACCATTTAGAAGGACGCTTCGGACTTTGTTAAAAAATGCGACGCATGCCAGAGGTATTCCAATATTTAAAGACTACCAGCTAGTCAGCTAAACCCGCTGACCACCCCATGGCCGTTCGCGCAATAGGAAATGGACATCCTCAAGCCGTTCCTCCCAGCATCCGTACAACGGAAGTTCCAGATTGTAGCCATTGACTACTTCACCGAGTGGGTGGAAGCTGAGTCGTTGGCACTAATCACCGAAGCCAAGGTGGAGAACTTCGTCCGAAACTGCATCATCTTTCGGTTCGGCATACCGCTGGCGATCATCACCGACAATGAAAGACAGTTCGACAACCCGAAGTTTCGGAATTCTGCCAACAATATCATGTCTCCCCCGGTTAACTTCAGTCGGGCACCCCCAATCCAACAGGAAGGCCGAAGTCACCAATCGGACAATCCTACATAGGTTGAAGACCAAACTGAACGACGCCAAGGGACTCTGGGCAGAAAAACTTCATTCGGTGCTCTGGGCCTATTGGACTACCTCCTGGACGGCAATTGAGAGACTCCATTCAATCTCAGCTATGGGAGTGAGGCGGTCATACCGGTGGTCTTCTTGCAGTCTTTCCGGATTATTGATCATTTCGCTGAACCAGCCAATTCTGAGCAGCGAAGGGCCAACCTTGCTTTACTCGAGGAGACCCAACTCCAGGCAGGCCTGAGGATGGTGACCTACCGTCAAAGAATGGCCAAATATTATAATTCTTGAATCAAGGCTCGAAGCTTCTGGGTCCGAGACTTGGTTCTGCGGAGATCAGAGATATTTAAGCCGACTAAACAAGGAAAGATCTCTCCCAACTGGGAAGGCCCCTATCGGGTGGTCGAAGTGATCCGAGCCGGAACTTACCGACTCGAGCATCTAGACGGACGACAGGTAGCACGTCCTTGGAATGTAGATAATCTTCGCAAATATTATCAATAAAGACAGCAATTTACACTACACTCAAGTCTGATTCGGATCGGCAAAGGCTCTAGTGCAGCCCACTCAAGTCCGATTCCGATCGGCAAAGGCTCTAGTGCAGCCCACTCAAGTCCGATCCCGATCGGCAAAGGCTCTAGGGCAGTCCACTCAAGTCCGATCCCGATCGGC
This sequence comes from Areca catechu, assembly GCA_021397845.1. Taxonomy (NCBI): domain Eukaryota; kingdom Viridiplantae; phylum Streptophyta; class Magnoliopsida; order Arecales; family Arecaceae; genus Areca; species Areca catechu. The sequence goes on from CM038048.1 coordinate 39,421,109, forward strand.
AAAGGCTCTAGTGCAGCCCACTCAAGTCCGATCCCGATCGGCAAAGGCTCTAGTGCAGCCCACTCAAGTCCGATCCCGATCGGCAAAGGCTCTAGTGCAGCCCACTCAAGTCCGATTCCGATCGGCAAAGGCTCTAGTGTAACCCACTCAAAGTCCGATCCCGATCGGCAAAGGCTCTAGGGTAGCCCATTCAAGTCCGATCCCGATCAGCCAAGGCTCTAGGGTAGCCCATTCAAGTCCGATCCCGATCGGCCAAGGCTCTAGGGCATGCCACTCAAGTCCGATCCCGATCAGCAAAGGCTCTAGGGCAGGCCACTCAAGTCCGATCCCGATCGGCAAAGGCTCTAGGGCAGCCCACTCAAAGTCCGATCCCGATCGGCAAAGGCTCTAGGGCAGGCCACTCAAGTCCGATCTCGATTGGCAAAGGCTCTAGGGCAGCCCACTCAAAGTCCGATCCCGATCGGGCATAGCCCCTTCAGAATCCGACCTCAATCGAGAAGTCCTTTGTGAAATCTTTAAACAATTAAGAGATTTTCCTATAAATGACCGGTTCAAAGGTTCCTTTGAAATATTTCTAAAACAAATGAGTTCGGGCTAAACCAGCCTCTCGACACTTAGAAATATTTCTAAAAGAGATGAGTTCGGACTAAGCAGATCATTCTACATTCAGAAAAATAAATGTCGAAGACATACCAAAAGAAGTCATTTCATTCATTGATAAAAAGGTTTTTTCACAAGAGTGGGCAGACTTTTACAATCAGTCTTAAGTCTTGCCCTGTGGGTACAAGAGGGAATAGTTGGAGGAGCTTCGGCTTCAGTCTACTGCGCTGCATCTGATATCCCGACCGATGCCTCCGTCAGCCCCGTGTCGGCGACAGCTTGAGCGACGCCCCGATGTCGGTCGCCCCCCTTCTTCCACCGGCTGTCTCAGCTGTATGGCAGATAAGTCGAGCTCCGGAAAGCCTTCGGCTACCTTCTTCAGGCAGTCGTCGAAGCCGTACTCGTAGCTCGCCGCTCCAGCCTCCTTCATCTCATCGTCGAAGCTGGCAGAAGCCTTGTATTATGCCACAGTGTCACAAACCTGCTCCTCCGCCAGCTCCTTCGCCTCTCTCAGCTGGGTAATGTACTTTGCCGACACTGCCTGATGGGCCCGCACGCTCCTCTCGAAGTCAGTAGACCGTTCCTCCTCAGCCGACAGACCAAGGAGATAACCTTCACCTTCTTCTTCAACTTGGCCTCCCGTTCGGCCAACTGAATCTGCAAGTCTTCTGCTTGCTTCTTCAAGGACTCAGCTTCGACCAGACTGGCTGATAGCCTCTCCTCAGTGGCCTTCCACGATGCCTCTGCCTCCACTCTGGCCATCTCCAACCCCTCGGCCTTCTTGTTCAAGGCCTCTGTTATGTGAACCATCTCGCCGAGGCCCTCGTCCATCAACGAGACATCATGGAGAAGCTGCAAACAATAAGCCATGTTAGTCACACACAAGGTAAAAGGAGAAGAGGAAAGAAGATGAAGGGATAATAAGTTACCTTCATCAGGTTAAGGTAAGCTCCTCTCGCCACCTCGTTCAGCTTACGCCGACTGGACTCCTCCCAGTCGGCCTCAGTGATAGCCCCTTTGAGCAGATCCCTGGCCTGCTGGGGGTTACGAAGAGCGTGCCAGCGTTTGAAGGTGTCGTAACTGACCTCATTGGCGTCCGCTACTCCAACTGCACCTTCCCCTTGTCCACGGGGCGAACTGCCTCTGTCGGCTCGGCCAATGGTGAGACTAGGGCCGTCCCCTCTTTGGTCGGCTTTGACGCAGTTGACTCCAGTCAGACGATCGACTCCCTGACAGTGAGCGGAGGTCTCGACGCCTTCGTCGCCATCCGCTCCGATAAGGGTACATTATCCTCGTCGGATTCCGATGCCACTATGATCAGGGCCGTTCCTCCGCCTGCTGTTTCTTCGGCTTGTCCGCGATCGGCTCCACGGACTGGGTGGCCCTCTTCTTTGCCGCCCACTCTGCTACCCTCGTTCTATCGGGCTTCATCTTCTCTCCTGTTGCAAGGGCAAGACCGAAATAAGTAAAGAAGAAAATAAAGCCTATAGAACGAAAAAGGGACCGATGGCAACTGCTTCTACCCTACCTAAGTGTTCATGGCGGCTGACTCCGCCAAGTGAAGGCTATCCTCCCAAAGCAACTCCAGCACCATTGTGACGCCGACCGCCTCCATCTCATTGAAGTCAGCTTGGTTGGCCATCAGCATCGCCCTCCCTTCATTGCCCTTCAGCCTTGGTTCCCCCAATGACAGGTCAAAGCCCCAAGGCCAAAGGCTGTGCACGAAGAACTTGGATTTCCATTCGTGGATGGCCGACGGAAGACCTCCGAGTATCTTCCGCCCGGGACGGGAGCTAAGCACCCACCACTCTTTGTTCCTAAATTCTTTCTTCAGAACAAAGAAGGTGGTAAAGAGGGAGGTCCTAAGCTCTGCTCCGGCTCTCTGGCACAGAACCATGAAGCAGTTGATGGCCCGAATGCTATTCGGGGTCAGCTGCGCAGGGGTAATTCTATAAAGATTGAAGACCTCAATGAAAAAGTTACATAAGGGGAACCTAAGGCCAACCTTTAGGTGATCCTCATATACCGGGAGGGCTCCAGGGCTCAGTGGCCCGGTCACCCTCCCTTCCCAGTCCGGGATAGTGAGGTGCAGGGTGGAGGGAATGTTGTATCTAACCCTAAGGGTCTCTACCCGATCTCGCGTCAATTCAGACTAGACCTCATTAGGACCTAGCTCCTTCTCCCTACGATTGGAGGCAATTACTATGAGGTTTGATGAGGACTAACCTGAGGACTGGTTTCCTAAGAGGACGGAGACGGTGGAATATGGCACTCTCTTTCCAAGTACGGATGCAGCAAAAAACTCCACCCAGAGTCTCAACGCCTTCTTTTTATAGCCCCTGGGAGAACCGGTTCTCACCGTCCCTCGAGTGTCGTAACCCAGGCGTCAGGCGATACAACTCCCCACGCAGCGGAAGCCGATGCGACGAAAAGAAGCACATTCGAGCCATGATCCGCGTGATCGCCAGATCAACGACAAAGGGGTTGCCCCAACGCAATGCCAACCGCCCAGATGTCGCCACGTTACTCAAGTCACCTCCGAAGCCCGACAGCCGAGCGGGCCAGGCTGGCCACTCATCATTGCGCCCCTTCTGCATTAACTACCGCTTCCTCCGCCTCCAATGCGATGTCGACACCTGTCCCGAGTACGAGTTTTCGGAGTGGGAAACGACCAGACAACACGCCCAATTGATCCGCAATCACTTCAAGGACAAATGCATTCAATGCAAGAATGATGCTCTCACCTTTCGAAGCTACAAGCCCTCCCGAAGGCCAAGAGTAAGGGGGCAACTGTTGTACCCAATCGGCTCTCCTCCGAACTAGACCGGAGCCAACGGCCCTTCTGCCGAGTCGGACCAAAGGTCCGACTGACCTGCCCAAGATCCGACCGACTCATCAGGGGTCCGACCGACCCACTTGAGGTCCGACCGACCCACTTTAGTCGAGCCCATATCGACAAGGTGGGCCACTCCAAGGACGGCCCGGAGGCTCCAAAGGCTCCTTCCAGCTGGTACCAGGATGCCGTTACGACAGAATCCTGACATCTCGGCATCATTACTTTGCAGATCCCACGATCTCGGCGCCGTTACCCTGCAGGTCCCACAATCTGGTACCACCTGGCCACTACCAAGATTCCTCTAGGAGCAGATTGGCCATTCCCAGCCTGGCCCCTAACAAATTCTGGTGAAGTTCCGTGCCTATATAAGGTAAAAAGGGGACTCTGAGTTGTAAGAGAGCTTTTTTCCTTCCCTAAGAGCTATCCCCCTTGATTCCTCCATTCTATTGCTCTGAGGTTCCCACTAATTTAGCCATCGAAAGGTCCCCGTCGGAACATTACCGGCCGTGGGACATTTTGCAAGAATCAGGAAGACGAGTACTCCAGCCAAGTCGAGAGAACCCGGTCCGGGAGATTCAGCGGCAACAATATGTATATACACATATACACGTGCGCGCATATAAATATATGCATACATGTGCATATGTACATGTACAAATGTATACGTACGTATACATATGTACATGTGCATATGTACATGTACAAATGTATACGTACGTATACATATGTACATGTACATATGCACATGCATGCATATATTTATATACATGTATATATATATGTACACATGTAGATACATACATATATACATATATACATATATACATATATATACATATATACACTTGCATACATACATACATACATATATATACACACACACATACATACATACATATATATACACACACACATACATAGATACATACATAGATATATACATATATACACATACATACATACATACATAGATGTGTAAATGTATATGTATAGGTATATGTACATGTGTATGTGTATGTATATGTATGTGTATGTGTATGTATATGTATATGTGCATATGTATGTATATGTGTGTGTATCAAATCGAGTCCTAAGCTTGGAAGAGGTCTTTCTACAATAAAAATCACATCATATTAATAGTAATATGCCATGTCCACAATCCATCCAATTTATAAAAAGTTGTTCATGACAGTGATACTGAAATCAAGATTCTACCATGTTCATCTTAAGATGTTAGCATCTCAGAACAGTTAAAAAGGAAAAAAGGATAAGATTCTAAATTCTTGGTTATAAAATTTGAGTATTCTACACAGCAATAACTTATGTAATATTTTGTTTTAAAATTGTAAATTCAGTGAAGCACAATGATAGCTTAGGGAGTGTCTAGCCGTTGCTTACCAATGTGACAAGTTGATGTGAACTATTACAGCTTAGATATGATGGAATTAATTTAAAAATGAAATTTCTTCACCCAATACTTCAGTTATCTTTAGAGCTACTAATATGGTGGAATGCGCATTTTGGTCATATGATTAACAATAGAAATAATTTTTCATAGGCTGTGTAAGATGATATATTGGTGCATAATTTATTATTTGATTTGCATTGGTTTTTTCAGAATATGCCATCCAAGCTAACGTATGGTTGTGCATTCTCATTTTTGCCATTTATGCCAATATTTGGCAGGAATTCTATAGTTAGATCTAATTTAAGTTGCTAGGCTGATGTTATGTGATACACCAAACCACAAAGGACATCAAGAATTCATGTTCAAACAACAAGCTAATGTATTAGCGAATTATAACAAACCAGCAAGGTGGACAAGCACGATGTGGCATACTTATATGCAAGGTTTTCAATATAGCGGGAAAAGCACTGGAAAGGGGTAATTTGACCGGAAGATTTTAAAATTTTATCTCATGGGGCTTCTAATTCATAGAGAAAATCCAGGCAAAACAATTTGCAATCTGGGAATACTATCCTGTGTGGTTATGATGACATTTAGATTTTTCTATTCCATAATTTCAAGACCAGAAGATGTGTTGTTGAATAGAAGAGGGGGGATTAATCAGCATTGTTATGTTCAAAATAAAAAGTCAAACAAGCTTCTAGTACAATTAAAACACATACAGGAGGCCAAGTGAAACATGTACCTTCTAGTAACAAGTCAAGAGCAGAACTTAAGGTTGCATTTCGTTGCAATATTGCTAGTTGACGTACACTACCCCTTCCAGTATTGGGCATCCATGTGCCTAGAGGGATCCCGAAAATCTGATATTGTAGAAGCGGCATACATCCACTATATGCTCCAAAATGTGTGCAGATAACTGAACAATTGATGTCAAAATGAGCTAAAAAAACAGCACATATATGGGTTCTAAAGAGAGAGACAAGAAGGGCTAAATTGCTGTACATTTTAATATCCCAGGAAGGCTTGCAAGATTTAGTAACGGCATGGATGTCCCCTCTTCCAATGAAGATCTAAGTATAGCAACCGTAGATATCTCACTGCAAACAATCTTGAGAGCCACATCGTTCAGAAGATCATCATCCGAGACCTCCAAAAGAAAAAGATATGTAAGAAAAGCAACAATAAATAACAAAACACAAAATGGATAGTGGAAAAGAAGACAAACCCAACATTAATTGTTTGGTGATAGGCATGATTAAAGAATATGGTAATTGAACTCAAGCTTCAACTACAAGGAAAGAAGATAAAAGCATTCGGAGAAAAGTTGTCGAATAAGCAGTTAGCTCTGCGGCAGATGATGGATGATGTAAACTTATATCTTGCATCTTCCATGATAGCACACAGAGATGGATACTATATACACACAAAACCAAAGCACATCAAACATGCTAATGAATCCATAAGGACCCCACCAGATTGTTAATCAATGTACAGACCTTCATAAACTAATGATTGACAAGAACCAGCTTAAAATATTGAAAGTTTGCAGGTTCAGGTTTTCAGACTCACACATTATACCCCATATGTAGGGAGGTTGCTTATCTATATTGCAGGTCCAACAAAGTATTCCAGCATAAGTGTACGGGTACACTAAAAAACACAAAAATCTGCATCTAATTGATGCATCCAACTTGGACTTATTGCCATTTGATTTTAGTAGTCATGTACTTGCCAATCATACAAACGTATATTTGACAAATAAATGAATGACCTGCAGGCCTTCAAATGACAAAAAGGGGCCACACACCAAAATAACAAAGGAAGCTTGCAAATGAGCTGAAAGACATTGAAGAATAATTGAGATGATACAAGCGAATTCAACAGACCAAAGGGAGGTCCCAGTAAGAAGAGAGAATCAAACCTGATGTGGTAAGGTTAGGAGAGAGGAACCTTACACAAGAAAAGCATTTAATTGGAAATTGTGACTTTGTGATAGAATTTGAAGGGCAAACCCATTCTAGATAGATTAACAAACAGCAACACAAGATCCTTTGGCTACTAGTCTGATAAGATCGGGAAAGACTTGAGATTATGCTAAAAATTACAGATAATATTCCTCAGCATTCCTTGAGTTTTAAGATTTGGTGGTGCTCAAAATTACGAGTCTAACGAGTTTGCAAGAGTCAAATTTTCTTGCTCAAAGTAACTTGATTATGAAGATGTTGTATTGGTCAATACTACAAGAGGTCAGAATCCTATATACAATTTTTTGTATGTTTTTAGCATATTTTTAACCAAGGTTGGTGTAACCATCCCGAACTACCCAGTTCGGGGCATGCCAAACCATGCCAGTAGTGGACTGGGACCATTCCGGCAGTGGACTGGCACGGTTCCGGCCTTCAAAACGAGACACCGATGAGGAACCGGGGAAGGGAGAAGGAAAGAGACAGAGAGGGAATGCGAGGGAAGGAAAGGGAGAGGGGAAAATAGCCTCTGGAGGGTCAGCGAGGCAACCACTACCACTGTTGTGGCAGTACAGTGGCAGTGGGCCATGTCCTGATCTGACACAGCAAAGAGGGCCAAAGGAGAAGAGGAGACAGAGAAGGTGAGGGAAGGAAAAAGAGGGAGACATGGCTGTCGGAGGCACTACCAAGGTGGTGGGCCTCCATTCGATCAAAACAGGGACTTTGGCCCCTGTTTCTTTTATTTTAATATTATTGTGCAAAGTCGAAACATGGGCAATTTTGCTCAATAATATCATGATAAAAAAAAAGGGCCGAAACCTCTGTTTTGATCAAACGAAGACCCACCACCTCAGCAGCCTTAGCAGCCCTTTGGCAGTCGTTTCTCCCTCTCCTATTCCTCCCTCCCCTTCTCTCTCTCTCTCCTCTCCTCTCTTTCCTTCTCTCCCTCTCTCTGCTGTCAGATCGGGATGAGGCCCACAATCTTGGCAGCGGCAACAGTGACCTCACTGGCCCTCCAGCAGCCTCCAGAGGGCGTTTCCCTATCTCCCTTCCCTCTCTTTTCCTCTCTTTCCTTCTCCCTCTCCCCCTCTCTACTATGTTGGTTCAAGCTTGACATGGAACAGTACAGCGATGTACCAAACCTACCACCAACTGACCACTTTGGGGTCTGGTACTGGCAAGGCGGACCTTGTTCTAACATTCTTGCGCATCTTATTGAGAATATCATGTTTTCATGCTACAGGCAAAGAAAATGAATCATGTTATGGAATGCTAATTTGAATTAAAAACATGGGCATGGGAGATGGTATTTAAATTATGCCAACTTTATGTCATACAATGTTGTCTAAAAGACAGCAGAAGCCTTTTTCTTTGAGTTTAAATTGGCCAAAGATATCATATAAAAGAAACATTAGTGAGAAGATCTAGCATCACATGACATCCTAAGTACTCAAAAGTTCTTCTTGAGTCTCTACAACACAGCCCATGATCGTTTTATCAACAGCAACCACATCATCAGAGAATTCCACATGGCACACCACCGTCCTATTATCAGTGACATAATACCGATGATGGTGTTAGCATGAAAGCTTCTCAAAGGAGTACCTCCAGCGCTATTTTGGAATAAAGCATCCTACTCTACTTACCACCTCTAAGGCCTGGAGGTTGTCATTATTCATAGTGATATTAGTATTTATAATCTAAAAACCAAAAAAAAACTCCTAGATCCTAGGGGTGCCTCTGCCTTGATGAACCTTCATCCTAGGATAGCAAGTTCTTCATAATCTCATCCAGTATCCACTGGTTGATGGTCAATTTTATCTGTGTTCAATCTACATCCTGACATTAGCCAAATTATCTGCATATAAGCTGTTTTATCAACATGCAGCATGTTTATCACTCCTGTGTAGCCTTCAATACTTTTCAGAGGTTGTCACTGCTTCCTCTTATGTTATTTTATTTATCAGTCAATCTTTTCAACTGCCTAATCCTTATTGGGCTAAAAAACACGCTAATGAAATTCCACCATCAGTTTTCACATCTTTTTCAGTGACTTGTATCTCTCAGAAAAGAGACACATGGTACACAATCTTCAAGAAATAAATGAGTGATAAAAATCTACTAATCTACAACTCTCTTCTAGGAAATAATAGCTACCTAGATTGTTAACGTTCCAGTCTTTCCAATAGTAAATGAAACAAAACAAGTAACATTTATCAAGTTTTGAGATTTAAGTTCAGCACTAAATTAGACAAACAACCTTAGCTGGTACTCCACCAAAAGCACATACTGTGAGAAGAACTATCTTACTTATGGAACTGTCACACAACACAAGGATGATACCTCTCGTTAAGCAACCCTAAAACAATGGTCCATGATGAGGGGCGCATTATAGATCCTTTAGCAATATGTGCATCATGACTGCATATATCATACCTTCATGCTGCATGTTTGTGTATCTTGTCTGTGAGAATTGGTCCACAATCAACAGTACTGGGTTGTTGAACCAATATAGAATCAGAACAAGCACTCCCACCAGTTTCTCCACAAGGTGTTAGATTTTTTGTTCAATAGTGTCTCTTATCTGTACAATATTAAGAAGCAATAGTTGAGCCCATGTGTCTGTCATTTTTTTATTAACATCACCAGAAGCTTTTTAAGTAAAATTTATTTAAAGAAAATATTATAATGCATATATTAACGTAAGCATTGGAAAACTAATGTCCAGTTGTTTACCTAGCTCTCCCATACTTATCCTTACCAATCTTGTCTCTTTCTGAACTCTATTCCACCAAATTTATTTGAATGTTGATGGTCTCTCTTTTATTGTTTCTAAAATGCGCATTTGCATGTGCTCTTATTCTAGTAACACAAATGGAAGAAAACAATGCAGACATTTTCATGAAATAATAAACAACAAGCAGTCAGTACTACTTATTCCAAGACAGCACCCAAAAATCACAAGAATACTAACAGTTCTACTAAAGCAGAACCCTACAGATATCAATGGCCTTCTTCGTAATATCAGAGGTCCAGCAGACCTTCCATATCTGGAGTTCCCCTCTTTCCAAGCAGAAACTGTATGCATTTCAAGCTCTTCATTAGGTAGAACCCGAACATTGCTCTGCAACTGCATATGACACAAGGTTAAGCAGTAGAGAAATTATTAAGCATAATGGAGAATAGTATTGCGACTGGAAAGTAAGAAGTGAACTGAATGCTAGCTCAGGGAAGAGAGAGAGAGAGAGAGATTGCAAATCACAATGCATTATGAAATAATCACTGCCAAATTAGATAACTCAAATAAGCATTTCCCCAACTTATTGTGCAAGACACCTACAGAACCAGAAGCATTGTTTTAGGACCTTTAAACACTCCAGAACCTACAAGCATAGACATATCAAGGTTCAAACCTCAGTTCAGTTTTAATAACCAAATGAGCTCCAATATCAGCAATTGTAGCACTTCCAGGGGTATGATCTCTAGTGTAAGGTGTTTTGTTTAAAATTTATAAATAAAAAGTAAAAATGACAAACAGAAATAGGAAAAATATTATCAAAAAAACTAAATAAGCTAACAATAATAAGTTAGGCATCATTTTTTAGCAGATTATGCTGTTTAGTGCATTTGGATATGTTGTTTTAGTAAGTTCGTACTGAAGAATCAGATATTTTTCAAACATTAATAATAACTTTTTCAAATTATCATGTTTAGATCAGAGTACAACACATTGTTTCATTAAATGTAACATAAAATAATAGATACATCTATAAAATTCAAGCTCTAAATAGCCAAACCTATTTCAAAAGATTTGCATGTCCTCAAAAATTCTCTAGAATCAGGCAATGCTATGGTTCCAAAATTTCCCAAAATCTAAATTTATGCATAATGTACAGACAATATCTCCGGACATAGATGGTTAAACCATCCCAAACCATCCGGTTCAATGTTTACAAACTTGAACTGGTTGGTTATTGGGATAAGAAGCCTATCGGGTCGGTGTAGGCCTCAAACCAGCCTAAGCTGACCTGAACGAAGCAGAAACGTCTGGTTCTACTCGATTCAGGGGAGGGCCCATACTTTGGAGGGAGAGGGAAGGCGGCCTCCTAAGCCTTCTCAACTCCTCTTTTCAATTTCTTTTTCAAGGACAAAAGGAGGGAATCTTTCATTTTTTGCCATATTGGAGCCCAATTTCCTGGTTCTTTAGGTATAATCCCTTCCCTCTTCGCATTGCCCTTTTGTTTCCTTTTTCATGTCAAAAATAGACAAAAACAGGGGAAATGTGGAGAGATCATGCCAAAATTTTATATTTTGGCATTGTTTCATAATATGCTCAGGACCTGAGGATCATCTAAGTGATGAAGATGAAATCATATTTTTAATGATCAGATATTTTTTAATAAAAAATATTTCTTGGACTAAAAATAATAATAATAAATAAATAAAATGTTCATAAATTTTCAGAGAAATTGGTAACAAGTTTGAGGGTATGTATGTTATTTGCCATCTCAATTAATAGCAATTTATTTAAATTTGAGCATGATAATGGCTACCTAAAATTAAACCTAAATTCAAATAAATTTCATTAAAGTGGTGAAGAGTGCACGGCCATGGATTTAAAAAAAGAATATATATATATATCTATATGTATATGTATATGTATATATATAGTGCACTGATAGGATTTTACATTAATCTGGACTAAAGTTAGTTTTCTAGATATATATATATAGATATAGATATATATAGTGCATTGATAGGATTTACATTAATCTGGACTAAAGTAATTTTCTAGAGATTTTATAATCAAAAATTAATTTATTATATTACAACAAATTAAAAATATTGAAAAATTATAAAAAATTACTATCATGTATAGATAATATAGGGATAATTTCCAAAGAAATGTGACCATCTTTGCACAACAGTGTAAGTTATCTAATTTTTAAAATTAATTAACTAATTATTAATTTAACTAAATATATGCTTTATGTTTGCCAAACTTGTAGAAATAGATACAAGAAATAAGGACAAGATTGGTACAGGTCGGGACTATGGTAATGGTTTTGAGTAGTACCACTAGAAGTGTAAGTGGTGCGATGCGAAGTGAAGGGGATAGGGTGACGAGGTGAAGCAACACCTAGTTAGTAGTTACCCTGACATGAATGCATATAAAAAATGTCCATGGAAAGTCTATCAAAAGTTCAAAAAGTACTTTGTCAATTCAGGAAGCAAAACAAAATGGTGGTTAGAAAAAAAGGCAGAGATCAAGTATTAGATAGCTAAGCCACCTTCATAGTACTCAAGAGATCAAAATGATTATAAAGCATCAGATCTAGATGATATGGAGGCTCATATTCAGGGTGTCATACGAGATGGCCTAAATGATAGTGGCGGAGGGAGGAGGTTGCCGGGCATGGGGCTTAATACGAGCCCTCACAATACTATCCTAATTCTAGGTCAGTTGGGATATAATCCAAGCTTCATGAGAAGCTAGTCAGTCAAAGAGGTTGGTATGGGGGAAAGCCCATCCCGGGGTCCCGAAAGTTGAAGAAAAGCGAATTGACCGAATCTAATTTAGGATAGGCAAGAAATGTACCCAACCACTTCTGTTCTAGCAATGGAGCCGCATTATCCTAGGCACATACTGATCCAACGCCTGTCCGATTCGAAAGTAACTAAATCTATATAACTAGATTAACATGTTACCGAACTAACAAAGAGATAAGCCGTACTTTGGGATGTTCCCTACCGAAAGTATTCCACTACTCATCCAGTTTCGTCCCTGAGAGCAAAAGATAAGAGCAATACCTATACCCGCGGCCTGTCGATCAACATTTAGTCCTAGGACCCTACCGGACCGAACATCCGGCCTGGGGCCTATCATCGATACAAACCTCCGGTATTACCAGACTTCTACCATGCTTAGCCTTTGACCTTTCAGATCCTTTCAAGATGCCCCTATCTTCCTATCTATCTACCTTGGTATATTTAACACTCGGCCTTTTCAACCTCCAAGTCCTAGGGAATCCTGTCCAAAAAAGTCCCAAGGTCTATGAGCCATGGTACTCAGAGACCAAGACCAGCCCCATGAAGGCATCCATCAAATGGCCGAAGTAAGAATCTACTAATGCTCATTCTCATAAAGCTCTCACAACAGGCAAACAGTCAAGTCTTGTAATCAAGAGCAGACCTTAGCCATTAAAAGTGCATGGCTCCTCTTAAGCTATAATTCCTGGAACCATTAAGACAAAGCAAGACATATGAGGCAAAACCATCAATCAATAGGAAGAAAATATCCCAAATAATCAAGGACGATTTCTCTTGAAAAACCTGATAGAGGACAAGTCCAATCATCGTCTGGCTGTCCTTTAACAAATCAAGACATCTCACTCTCACTCTCCCATTTGAATGAGTATAAAAGGGAGTTCTCAGCAAACTCCCCAAAAGTATGCTCCTCCCATGCATGCATATACTCACACTCTCACTCTCATTTATTCCATTATTTTATCCTATGGTCTGAGATACTAACTTAATTATCGAAGGACCTTCGCTGGAACCACCTCTAGCCAGGACTTCTTTTACAGGTACAGCCACCGGCGTACCCTCTCCATCCTACTTCGATGTTCAAGCAGATTTCAGCACTAGAGGTTATTAGCAAAGATAGCAACAATCCAGCTTCTATGATTGGGGTCTTCACCAACAGAAAGGAAAGAAGCAAAGAGATACTAACAGGGAACATCGTCCATGACCTAGATCAATACACATTTCCAAGGGAGTTTGAAGCAACAAAGATTGACTCTACACTCATTAAAGATAAGAAAAGGACATGGAGAGCTATTGCTTCCTAGTTTCCGTCCAACCTCACACCGTAACATGCATGCCCAACTTTCTTTACTTTAAGAGCAATGTTATTTTCATAGGAGTTTTCCTCAAAGATGGAGGGGACCAATGCAGAATAAGTGGCTAAAGACTTTACGCATTCGAGAGAGAATTAAATCAGTCTCCCATTTATTGTTTTGAAACTATGGTTAATGTCAACTTTTAGTATTCCATGCATATTAATGGCTGGAATTCCTATGCAACCTTTAGTATTCCTATACAACCTTTAGTATTCGATGTATATTAATGAACCTAAGTTCTAAGAATTCCTATGCAACCTTTAGTATTCGATGTATATTAATGAACCTAAGTTCTAGGAATTCCTTTAAATATCCATCTAAGGCTTTGCCAATGATATCAAGGAAAAATATAGTTCATTTTAGAGTTTTATTCTCTACTTTCTCTTAAGGAGTTCTTGTATGAGCCTACTTTTCCTCTTAATGGATTCCAAGTAGGAGAAGGCTTTGCTCAATCATTGCATTGGTGGACTCCAGTGCAACGGTGGGTGTGCTCATGCCCAAAATAGTGGATTCTATAGATGATTGAATGTTTATCTATTGCACTTGAGCTACTTTACTCAGTCTCCGAGTTTCGGCGTCAATTTGGTATCAGAGCCACAATCCTTGAGTGTTTATCAATGGCCCCAAAAAAGAACAAGACTATTGAAGAAACCAACTTCTGTTAGAAACCCATGAGATATCGAGATGGAGAATTTAAAGAGACAAGTGCAGCTTCATGAGGAGCAACTTGCACACTTCGAGGCTATGACACGTGACGTTCTCGTCATGGTTCAGAGCATGCAATACCTAATGAAGACGAGGATATCAATCATTTTCATGATGTTCATAGATGAGCACCTAGTGAGGAGGGTTATTTACCTCAGCAACCTTGGAGGAACCTTGAGTTTTGTCGGGACATCAGCATCAAAGTCAACATCCCCGAGTTCGAAGGAAGGATCCAAACCGACGAGTTCATTGATTGGCTTCATATGGTGAAGCAAATCTTTGAATACAAAGATGTACCCAAACATTACAAAGTAAAGCTTGTGGCCATCAAGCTTAAGAAAGATGCATCTATTTGGTGAGAGCAACTCAAAGTACGACGAAAGTCAAAAATCCAATATTGGGAGAAAATGAAGAGCTTAAAAAGTTCTCACCAGAGCATTACATGCAAGATGCTTTTCTCAAGTTTAACAGCTTGAAGCAAGAGAATCACTCTATTGAGGAGTACTCAAAGGAGTTTGATCACCTTATGATGTGGTGTGGCATTACCGAGCCAAAGGAGTAAACCATCGCTTGCTACCTTAGTGAGCTTCAATGCGAGATTTTCGACATTATGACCTTCAACCCTATTGGATGTACAATGGCGTCTATAAGCTTGCAATTAAGGCGGAGAGACAACTCAAGGTGAAGGAGGCACATCAACCATTGAGTGCAAGCGGTACTCAATCCATTGGCCGTGAAGGCACTTCTAATCAAGGGAGTGTTTCTTAAGCTTCTAAGGCCACACAAAAGTCCTACCCAAAGCAAAATGCAGTGGCTACTTCTAGTCATCTTAATTCATCCAACTCCAACCCGCGGCAATGCTACAATTGTCAAGGCCTCAGACACATGGCCTTCGAATGCCCAAATAAGACAGTTATTACTCTCTTGGATGAAACACCCGATGAAGAGGAAGGTCTCGAAACCACTTCGTGAATGTATGATGAAGAGATGGGAGAAGAAGAAGTCACCTATGGCGACAAGGGTGAGACTCTTGTCGTTCAACGAGTCGTAAGTGCTACACCCGTTAAGAATGAAGAATGGCGTGGCAACAATATTTTTCACACATGATGCACTTCCCATGGCAAGGTATGCAATGTTATTATAGATGGGGATAGTTGTGAAAATGTAGTCTCTACTACTATGGTGAGGCTATAGCTTCAGTTGAGAAACATCTCCAACCGTACAAGATCTCTTGGCTTAAGGGAAATGATGTGAAAGCAAAGAAAAGGTGTTTGGTTGGCTTTTCTATTGATGAGGTGTGACGAGATGTCATCCTAATGGATGCATGCCACTTCTTGGACATCCTTGGCAGTATGATAGAAAGATCATGCATGATGGTTTAAAAACACCTATTCCTTTACTAAGGAAGGGGTTAAGGTCACTTTAGGTCCTTCCAAACCTGAGCATTTGTCCAAACCAAGGATCCAAGAACCGGTACCACATGACCGGTACAGTACGGTACCATACCATATCGTACTATACCGGGCTCCGTACCAAATCCCATGAAACTAACAAAATCCTCCCCTCCATGGCTATATTGTTCGAGATACCATACCATACTGTACTGAGCCCTGTACTAGACTCCGCGAAACTAAAAAAATCCTCCCTTCTCATGGATATATTGTTTGACTCGAACTGAATCCGAACCGGATTGAATTGATTGAAACTCATCGATACGGTAGCATACCGTACCAGTCCGGTATGAGAACTTTTGGATAGTCTAGAGTTCCGAACCGTTTTCAAAGCCGAACTGTACCGATTCTTGGGTGGTATGCTTCGGCATTCCCTGAACTAGATGGTTCGAGATTCCTTGAACTAGATGGTTCGGGATAGTTTCGAAAACCCTAGTCCAAACCCTCTACAGGGGAGGATAAAAGCTTGTGCTTTAAATCATTGTTTCTTAAGGAGTTGGCAAAATCTAGTGAGGCCTATGTTCTACTTCTAGTGAAGAAAAATAAAATGAAGAATGAAATACCTCCTACCATTGTAACCCTTATTCATGAGTTTGAAGATGTGATTTCGGAGGAGATTCCATCTGATCTTCCACCTATGCGGGAGATCCAACATTGTATCGACCTTATGTTAGGTGTCGTTATCCCCTACAAAGCAGCATATCAGATGAGTCCAAAGGAGAACGAGGAGATATAATGACAAATTGAAGAGCTTATTTGCAAGGGCTTGGTGTAGGAAAGTATGAGCTTGTGCACGGTGTCGGTGCTACTTGTGCCAAAGAAGGTGGCTCTTGGCACATGTGCATGGATGGTAGAGTGGTCAACAAAATCACTATCAACTACAGCTTTCCCATTCCGCACCTCGACGATCTTCTTGACCAATTTCATGGTGCCTCAATCTTCTCCAAAGTTGACCTAAGGAGCAACTATCATCAATTCCATGTGCCCTGTCTTGGCACATGTGCATGGATAGTAGAGTGGTCAACAAAATCACTATCAAACTACAGCTTTCCTATTCCGCGTCTCGACGATCTTCTTGACCAATTTCATTATGCCTCAATCTTCTCTAAAGTTGACCTAAGGAGCAGCTATCATCAAATCCGTGTGTGCCCTGGTGATGAATGGGAGACAGCATTCAAGACGTGGATGGTCATGCCATTCGGCCTCTCAAATGCTCCAAGCACTTTTATGCAGCTTATGAACCATGTATTCAAACCTTTATTGGCAAGTTTCTTGTTATTTATTTTGACGATATTTTGATCTACAATAGAAGCATTGAGGAGCACATGATGCATCTTCGGCAAGTATTCCAAATTCTATGAGAGCAAAAGCTATACGCCAGCTTAAAGAAATGTGACTTTGTGACAACTAGCCTAGTCTTTTTAGGCTATGTTGTCTCGGCCGAAGGTACAAGATGGATCCAACGAAGGTTGAGGCCATTGCTACATTGCCCAAACATACTTCATTACATGGCATTCGAAGCTTTCATGGCCTCACTTCTTTCTACTAACACTTCATCAAAGGTTTTAGCACCATCATTGCCCCTATCACAGGAGATTCTTTCAAATGGACAGATGAATCAAGGAAGAGCTTTGAGCTTCTCAAAACAAAGATGATGGAAGCTCCTATTTTCACTCTGCCCGACTTCAACAAAAGGTTCGAGGAGAAGTGCGATGCTTCAAATGTAGGAATTGGAGCAATGCTTAGCCAAGAAGGTAAACCTCTTGCCTTCTTTAGCAAAAAATTGAATGATGATCGATGAAATTATTCTACTTATGACAAGGAGTTTTATGCTATTGTTCGGGCTTGGGAGCATTGGCACCACTATCTTAATTCTAAGGAGTTTGTTCTCTTTTCCGATCATGAGTTGTAGTATATTCAAGGGCCAATACAAACTCAACAGAACGCATGTTAAGTGGGTGGAGTTTTTACAAGCTTATGCTTTTCATATTAAACATAAGGCGAGCAAGCAAAACAAGGTGGCAGCTGCTCTGAGCCGAAGATATTCTTTGCTTTTAACCATGCAGATGCAAATACTAGGCTTTGAGGTGCTCAAGGAGCTCTATGAGGATGATTCATACTTTGGCAAGGTGTGGAAAGAGTGTTCAAGTGGGCCTTACAATAACTTTATTCTTTATGACGTCTATCTTTTCAAAGGAAGCCTTCTATGTATCCCTCAATGTTCTCTACATCATTTATTATTAAAGAAGCTCATAAGGGAGGACTTAGTGGCCACTTGGTAGGGACAAACAGTAGCTCTATTACAAGAGCATTTTTATTGCCCACACCTATATAAAGAAGTTTCTAACTATATTGTAAGGTGCAGGATTGTCATATTGCTAAGAGCCATGTTCAAAATACCAGTCTATACACTTCATTGCCAGTTCTGAATGCAACATGAGAGGATCTGAGTCTTGACTTCAGTTTGGGTCTATCATGTACTCAACGGAACAAGGACTCTATCATGGTAGTCACCCATCAGTTCTCCAAAATGGTGCATTTTGTTCCATACACAAAGATGATGGATGCTACTCGAATCGCCAACCTCTACTTTTGGGAGATTGTTAAGCTACATGGCATCCCAAAAGCAATCACTTCTGACCGGGATCCAAAGTTCCTCGGCCATTTTTGGCATACCCTATGGAGGAAGTGGGCACCACCCTCCAATTTAGCTCTCCTCATCATCCTCCAACCGATGGCCAAATGAAAGCCATCAACTGAAGCTTGGGTAATCTTCCATAGAGATTGCTGGGAAAGAATTTTCGACAATAGGATCTAGTTCTGCTGCAAGCCGAATTTGCCTACAGTCGGTCATCTAGTCAAACAACCGGTGCAAGTCCGTTTCAAGTGGTCCATGGTCGCAATCCCATTAACCCACCTGATCTCACTCCCTCCCTATTACTCAATCTTTTAGTAGTGAAGCTGATGAACAAGCCAAGCACATCAAGCAACTCCATGAGCAAGTTTGAACTCACATCATTTAGCACAACAAGAAATATCAAAAAGCAGCTAACAAACATCACAAGCTGGCAAACTTCAAGGAGGGAGATTTCATGTGGGTGCACCCTCCTCGGAAAGAGTGATTTCCACAAGGTTGGTATGGAAAGCTTAAATTGAGGGCAAATGGGTCGTTCAAGGTGCTCAAGAGGATCGAAGAGAATGCCTACAACATCGAGTTGCCCAGCGACTACAATGTTCGGCGACTTTCAATGTTGCAGATCTTTTGCCATATTATGAAGACAACGCACATGTCGAACTTGAGGACAAGTAATTTCCAACCAAGGGAGAATGACACCATAGCATGCATGCTTAACTTTCTTTACTTTAAAAGCAGTGTTATTTTCGGGAGCTTTCTCAAGACAGAGGGGACTGATGCAGAACAAGTGGCTAAACTTTTTTCGCATTCCAGAGAGAATTAAATACCAGTCTTTCCATTTATTGTTTGAGACTAGAGTTAATGTCAACATTTAGTATTCCATGCATATTAATCGCTGGAATTCCTATGCAACCTTTAGTATTCCATGTATATTAATGAACCTAAGGTCTAGGAATTCCTATAAATATCATGTAAGGCTTTCCCAATGATATCAAGGAAAAATATGGTTCATTTTATAATTTTATTCTCTACTTCGCTTGAGAGGTTTTTTTGTATGAGCCTAGTGTTCCTCTTCGTGGATTTCAAGTAGGAGAAGGCTTTGCTTGATTGTTGCATTGTACTCCAGTGCGATGGTAGGTGGGCTCGTGTCCAAGATAGTAGATTCTATACAGGGCTGATGTTCATCTATTGAACTTGAGCTACTTTACTCAATCTCCAAGTTCCGGCATCACAACCACATCCGTGAAAATGCTACAAACAACACGTATTGGTTTGTAATAGCTCCATCCAAAGAGCCCAGTCAAGGTGTAGTTTCTCCTAGATAGGACATACAAGTAGGCTACTTGATAATAAGGAGCCAGAGAGTTGGATAGCCTTCTACAGCAAGTATGGCACCATTGATGTACCTCTAACATATGATGGTTGGATAGGGCCAGCAAGCAAGCATCATTAATCTCTTGGCATGTTGCAATAACAAGAAATTTTTTCATAAATCAGCTGATACTTCAAACAAGGTGCACAACAAGGATCGCTAAACCGGTATCGAGACCTGTACCAGTCAGCGACCAGTACGGTACCGTACCATACCGGTACATGTAGCGACCTTAATAAATTGAAAAAAAAACTATCTTCCTCCCCACTCTCAAGCAAGGATCGCTAAACTGGACCTAAACCGGACCCGAACCGAGCCCAAATCGGACTAAACCGGGCTATATCGGTCCGAACTGTCCCGTACCGAACCGACCCATACCGGTCTGGTTCAGACCAATTTTTACGGTTCGGATCCCGAACCATTTTTTAGGATTGAACCGTACTGGTCAAGAACTGGTATGATACGGTATGCCCCGTACCAGGCGATATAGGATGGTACCGTAAATCCTGGTGCACAGTGCCTAGTGCATTCGTAGCTTGATGGAACAATTAATTGATTAGATAGAGGAGCAACATACCATACAAAATGGTTAAGGATAATGGATCACCATACAAGCCCTCTAGTAACATTTTGATGATTAGGAGGCCACACACCTTTTGGACCCCATGTACTACACATTGCAAATAGACCTAGAATCAAGGTTTGAACTACTAGAATCAACACTCATGCCAATATGCTAGCCGTACATTATGGTAACGTGCTATGCCATTTTGGCATGAATCAACAAGGGAAATGGAGAGAGGAAAAGAGAGAAAGGAAGATGGAGGAGGAGGGAGAGAGCAAGAGAGGGCAGCAGAGGGAGAGAGAGATGTGGAGGAAGGCAGAGAGGGAAAAGGAAAGAGGGGGAGAGAGAGAGGGGTGGAGGGAGAGTGCGATAGGGAGCGAGAGAGGCAGAGGGAGGTGGGAGAGAGGGCTTCGTGGGAGAGGGCTTTTGAAGCCCTCTATCCTCTGTGGTGCTGTAACAGGGGCTTCAACCCCATTATATTTATATAACTTAAGTTGCCAAAATGTCCTGATCCCGTTTACAACAACCATTGTTTCTTCAACTACTAAAATTGCAATAATCAAATTGTCAGACATCTAGTTGTCCCTGGCCTGGTCCACGACCATTAAGTATAACATGGTTCAACGATCTCTATTAAAATGTCCATCATTAGATACTCCAGTGAACACTTCAACTGTGTATGTCAAGTTGTCAACTTGGTGCCAAAGATTTAGATCAAAAACCTGTTATGAATATTGTTAACTTATAATAATAATGCAAAACAGGATTCACCGAACCATCCTAAACCATCCGGTTTGGGATGTGCCGAACTATACTAGCGGTCGACCAAGACGATAAACAAGAAACCGGCAAGGAGAAGGAAAGAGGGGAGGGAAGATGAGAGAGAGGGAGAGGGCCTTTGGAGGCCAACGGTATTGATCCCAGGAATGATTTTGATGATTACATTAATTATTACAAAACATTGGAGCATGAATAGCATTAGTAAAAATGTGATCGAGCCAAAGACATAAGGCCCACGGTAGCAAAGACAGGCCAACAACCTGATCACTAGTATGAGCTACAGACCACACATGGAACCGGGTCACCTTAAAATGAATGGGGCTGCTGCAGAAGCATGATCGACTATTCGGACAATGTCATGCCAACTGCTCCGAAGGTGTTTAGCCATGATCCCTCAAGCAGGCACCGGCAGAGGCCAATTCCTATGCCCCAAAGTATCAGCAAGCCCTGCTGATCGTTCCGAAAGCATTCAGCCACGATCTCTCGAGCGAGCACTGGCAAAGACCAACTCTTGTACCCCAAAGCATCAGCGAGCCTTGCTGACCGCTTTGGAGGCATTCAATCACAATCTCCCAAGTAAGCACTAGCAGAGGCCAACTTTTATATCCCAAGGCACCAGCGAGCCCTGCCGGCCACTCCGGAGGCATTCAATCACGATCCTCCGAGCAGGCACTAGCAGAGGTTAACTCCTATGCCCCAAGACATCAGCGAGCCTTGCTGAGCACTCCAGGGGCATTTAATCACGATCCCTCGAGTGGGCACCAGTAGAGACCAACTTCTATGCTCCAAGACATTACCAAGCCCTGTCAATCGCTCTGAAGGCGTTCGGCCACAAGTCCCAGGCCTTAAACATCCTGCAAACACTCTGACCTGCAGGATCCTGGCAGCATACCCTTCTCAAATCCTGGAGGAATAACACCCGGATATTCATTGCTATAGCTTCTACCATGTAGCCAACTCTTTATCATGTTCCAAAATCCCTAATCACCACCAGAACTACACAAACGGGGGAGGCATGTCTGGGTTCCTTGTATTTTGGCTCATCATTTAATGAGACATGCCACATGCCGAACAAGTGACAAGAATGCATTTAAAATGATGGAATGCTACCAGTAGATAAGAAAGCTCCATATAATGCATGGAAGGCTCCGCCATCTCTTACAGGATCCGGTTGGATCTTGCCTAGGATATAATCGCCTCCCATATCATAGCTTATAAAAAGTTTCCAAGCGAATCCTTAAAGTACGCGAGCCTTCGCATTTACACTCCCCTACTATTAATATAAATACTAACTTGAGTATCAAAGTGCCATTGCCAGAGCCACCCCCGGTGGAGCTTTTTTGCAGGTACCATCTCCCGGAATCCAACCTGCACCACATATTCCAGCACTTCTACCAACTCCAGCCCTTCCTCTGGCACTTGACGAATTTTGGCACCAACAGATTAAAGAAATGGCCAGAATATTCACGGGGAATAACCCATGAGACGGGAAAGCCATGCCATCCAAGAAGATCGCCTCCCGTCACACCAACACCGCGGCCTCTCGACCAATGGAAAGCATAGCAGGGAGCCAAGCGAATGATCCACCTCGTCCTATGCTGGCAGGAGTTTCACCACCATCACAAGCAACAGTGGTAGGTGTGGACCAATTCAACTCACTTGTTGCACATGTCCAAAACCTAATGACAACAGTCCAAGCCATCCAGGCTGTCCCTACACTGCCTCTAGCGACTCCACTCTCACCGACTGCACCGTGCACAGCCTCCCAACTTCCGGTACTACCTACACCTATGCCGCTGCAAGTAACGCAACATCTAATGGCCAAAATGGCACCTCCACTGTCAAAGCAATCACAGATCCCTCTGAAGGATCTTGAAGGAACCACTCACCGCCGTCACCGCTATCCTAGAAGTCCAAGGGCAAAGAGACAATGTCCTGAAAGCCCTCGATCGGAGCATGACTCTACTCCTGATCATCAATCTCTGTAGCGATTACAAGCCTTGGGCAATCAAGATCTTGAGATCGATTAGAGACTCAAGGAGATGGATCGGCAAATTGAGGCAATTCGCAATCTTCCTTCAGCATAAAATGATAAGGTTAGCAATGAGTCACCATTTGATGATAAGATCATATAGACGCTACTTCCTCGATACTTCAAGATTCCACGGCTTGAAAACTATGACGAAACCACCGATCTTGATATCACCTAGCAAGTTTTAGAGTGACAATGCTCCTCTATAGGACTCCTAATCCCATTCTCTGCTGAGTCTTCCCCTCTACTTTGAATGGAGCGGCTCAACACTGATACTCAAGCCTCAAGCCAAAATCTGTACACTCAAGCAAAGGGAAGGAGAGACTCAGTAGTCGGAGGCCACAGCAACATTCGCACTATCTCCATACTCTCAAATAGAGAGAGAGATGAGATCCAAACCTTTGTGAGTCGCTTCAACGTGACTATGAAAATCCGTAATTTGGACTAGTCTATTATTTCAGCTCTGGTGAAAGGGCTGCTGAAAAATGATCCCAAAAAATCATTTGCCTAGACTTATTACAAGGACTTTGCAGAAATGCTAGTCCGAGCTGAAAAGTACGCTTAAACAGAAGAAGCTTTCATGTTAGAAGAGGATCCGCCCACTTCTATACTGGGGTGATAAGGAAGTGCGAGGATGCAAACTCTTCCCAAAATGTGAGGGAAGAGCCCGGCCTTGCTCCAAATCCCCGTGGGAGAATATATTCTTCAAAGATTGCCGGTCCAAGAAAGTCCCCAAGCACCACCACTAGGAAAGTTCTACACCTAAACTCTAAATGCACCAAGAGAAAAGATGCTAATGAAGACCAGAAGGCACATTCCGGAGCCTCGAAAGATGCGGATGCCATTTGCAAGGAGGAATCAAAACAAATTTTGCTTATACCATCGAAACCATGGCCATGATATTGAGTGCCTCCAGCTACGAGACAAGATTAAAAAGTTGATCAAGCGAGATCATCTCAATCAATTCATTCACCAAAGGAAAGGGCCGAGAGAGCAGCCAAGATCCCCTAACTAGTTGAACAACCATAGCCACTTCCACCTCTAGAGGGAGGTGATCCCCTACCATCGAAAAAAGTAGGAATGATAATTGGGGGGGTGCAGTCACCCTAAGCAACCAACGAAAAAACGAGCAACACCTATATTTTTTTTTAACATGATGATGGCTTTCAATTTCCATACAATGATGCGATGGTGCTAACTTTGAACATGGAAAATTATGATGTACACCGCATCCTTATTGATAACGGAACTTCGGTAGATGTTTGGTACTATGAAGCACTCTTAAAAATGGGAGTATTACTTAAATGACTAGTTCAAGTGAATTCTCCATTAGTGGGATTTATGAAAAACGCGATCCAATAAAGAAAATGATTATCCTGACTGTGAGGATGGCACATTATCCTATACGATCAATCGCTCAGATAGATTTTCTAGTCGTTCGAGCACTCTCAACTTACAACGCCATTCTCGAACGGCCATGCCTTAATGCCTTTAGAGCCATCGTCTCCACTTACTACCTAAAAATGAATTTTCCAATAACATACAAAGTTGAGGAGATCCGTGAAGATCAGAACCTAGCACAATGCTACTACTATATCGAGCTTCAAGAAAAAAGAACTTTTGAAGACTATTTAGTCGAAGGTCTTGACACTCGGAATGATCTAACCAAACGAGGAGAGCCAGTTGAGGATCTCATTTCCATATCTTTGGCCGATGGAAATCGAGAGCATACAATTAGAATCGGCTCCAACTTGGACCAAATAACTAGAGACTAGCTGATTTCATTTTTGCAAAACGTCGATAATTTTGCCTGAACACGCGCAATATGCCGTTCATCGATCCCTCGATGATGGTACACCAGTTGAAGGTGGATCCCAAGCACCAACCTGTCAAGCAAAATAAACAGAGCTTCGTGCCCGAGCACCAAAAAGCTATCGCTGAGGAAGTCGATAAGTTGCTTAACAATGGCTTTGTCTATTTATGCAAAATGGATCGCCAACCCAGTTATGATGAAAAAAGTGAATGGCAAGTGATGAATTTGCAAACTTCACGGATCTCAACATAATGTATCCAAAAAATGGCTATTCATTGCCATGAATCGATCAGATGGTCGATGCAATTTTGGGCCATGATTTTCTCAACTTCATGGATACCTTCGGATGTAACCAAATCCAGATGACCCTAAAAAATGATGATAAATTACTTTTATTACTGACCGAGGCCTCTTTTGTTATAGGATTATGCCATTTGGACTAAAAAATGCAGGTGGCACTTATCAACGCCCAGTGAACAAGGTCTTTAAAGACCAGATTGAGTGGAACATGGAGATATATGTGAACGGCATGCTCGTCAAAAAAAAATGCCAGAGCCCATGTCGAAAACTTACGAAAAACTTATAACACCCTCTAGAAGTACCAAATGAAGTTGAATCCCATCAAATGTGCCTTCGGAGTGGTCTCAAATAAATTCTTAGATTTTATGGTCTCTAATAGGAGGGTGGAAGCTAATTCAAAGAAAATCAAAATCATCTGCAATATGGGCCTGCCAAAAACAGTCAAAGATGTCCAGCGCCTCATCGAAAAGATCGCAGCCCTCAGCCGATTCGTCTCCAAGTCGACCGAGCACTGCCATCCATTTTTCCAAACTTTAAAATCTCAAGGAAATTTCGGTGGATGGAAAAATGTCAAAAGGCCTTCAATGATCTCAATAGTTATCTCAGCTTCCCACCACTATTATGGAGGCTAGATCCCAGTGAAGAGTTGTTTCTATACTTGGCAACTTCTCCCTCGACAACGAGTGCAGTACTGATCCAAGAGAAGGATAGGGTTCAGAAACCCATCTACTATATCAGTAAAATTTTGAGAGATGCAAAGACCCGGTATTCAAAGCTAGAGAAGCTGATATACACTCTCCTTATCGCTATTGGGAAGCTCCACTGATATTCCCAGACTCACACCGTCATCATGCTGAACGATCAGTCCATGAAGAATTTTTGAGAGATGCAAAGACCCGGTATTCAAAGCTAGAGAAGCTGATATACACTCTCCTTATCGCTATTGGGAAGCTCCACCGATATTCCTAGACTCACACCGTCATCATGCTGAACGATCAGTCCATGAAGAATATTCTTCATCGACTCGATACGTTCGGATGTATCGCCAAATAAACGATCGAGCTCTCGAAGTTTAATATCAAATATCAATCTTGACCATCGATCAAAGTCCAGATACTGACCGACTTCCTAGCTGAATGCACCATTCCTAATAAACCGATCAAACCAAAAGCAAAGGAACCATCGAAGTTGGCATCGGACACCCCTCCAAGCCCATATGATATCTAGGAAATATATGTGGACGAATCATTCAACCCTGAAGGATCGGGGTAGGAGTGGTCATTGTCAGCCCCGAAGGAATCATCATCGAACATAGTCTATGCCTTGAGTTTCCTATAACCAACAATGAAGCTTAGTATGAGGCCCTGATAGCAGGGCTCAGCATCATCAAAGAACTGGATGTGCAAGATTTGAGAGTCTATGGTGACTCTCAATTGGTTGTCAGCCATATTAAAGACGACTCTGAGACTCAAGAGAAAAATATGATCAAATATCTTCAAAAGGTCAAGGAACTAACTAATGATCTTCGTAGTTTGGAGATCAAACAGATTTCAAGAGAAGACAACTCCCGAACAGGCTTGTTGGTCAAAGCAATAACTACTACATCTATCACGCTTTCCCGAGGAGCCTACTTTCAGCAAATCAAAAAATCGACCATCAAGGAGTCACCAGAAATCATATAGCTCGATGACATGCCATGCTGGATCGACTTTCTAAGAGACGATCGACTTCCTGCAAATCAAAAGGTGGCCTGCAAGATCAAGTACTGATCCTCCAAGTACTTGGTGCATGAGGAGAGGCTCTATAAGCGATCATTTTTTTGCCCCTCCTTAGATGCATGTGGCTGTCAAAGACGGAATTCGCACTAAGAAAGGTTAATGAAGGGATCTACGAAGATCATATCGAAAAAAGAGCCTTAGCACATAAGTTGCTCTGACAGGGCTATTATTGGCCAACCATGCAGTAGGACCTCCAAAAATTCATGATAAAATGTAATACCTATCAAAAGAATGCCAACATTTAGCATCTCCCGACAGTACCAATCATTCCTATAAGCGATCCATGACCTTTTGCACAATAGGGGATGGACATCCTTGGTATGTTCCCTCCAGCTTCAGGGCAATACAAGTTCCTGCTAGTTGCTATTGACTACTTCATGAGATGGGTAGAGGCCAAGCTATTAGCCTACATCACCAAGTCAAAAGTGATAGATTTCATATGAAAGGATGTCATTTGCCACTTTAGTATTCCCTAGGTATTGATCACCGACAACAGACAACAATTCGTTGGTGCTCGGTTTGAAAAATTTTGCAAAGACTAAGAAATTTTATACCACCTCACTTAGTGGCACATTCCCAAGCTAACGAAGAAGCTGAGATTACAAATCTAGCCATTCTCCAAGGGATTAAAAGAAGATCGACAAAGCTAAAGGATTGTGGGTCGAGCTCTATCATGTGCTTTAGGTGCACCGAACAACATCGAAGGTTTCGACGGGAGAAATATCTTTCAGCCTAGCTTTTAAAACTAAGACAGTGATACCTATCGAGATCGGAGTACCACTCGATACGGGTCACAAACTATAACGAGCAAACCAAATTAGAAAGGTGACTCACAAACCTGGACCTAATAGATGAAGTTCGGGAAAAAGCACACAACAAGATAGCAGCATACCAGCACAAAATCGCTCATTACTTCAATAATAAAGTCTAGGAAAAGGCCTTTAAAGTCTGTGATTTGGTACTACAATAAGCAAAATTTTCCAACCTGGCCAAATGGGCAAGCTCTCACTCAACTAGGAAGGACCTTACCAAGTGGAAAAAATCATCAAGCTCGAAACCTATCGGCTAAGGCAATTGGATGGAACCCTACTCTGACCATGGAACTCCATAAATTTATGGGTCTATCATCAGTAATGTACGCCTTTCTACTGAATAGAAGTTATTTTTCCTATCTATGCTTATAGTGAAAGGTTTTCTTTGACGAGAGCCCCCTTGAATGAGAGTTACTTAAGCCAAATGAGATCCAGAAAATTCATCTGGGACAATCTATAACTA
This sequence comes from Areca catechu, assembly GCA_021397845.1. Taxonomy (NCBI): domain Eukaryota; kingdom Viridiplantae; phylum Streptophyta; class Magnoliopsida; order Arecales; family Arecaceae; genus Areca; species Areca catechu. Next base: position 39,449,528 of record CM038048.1, read on the forward strand.
AAAACTAAGCTGCCCACAGGGTTGAGACCCGATACCGAGGGGATTAGGAGTCCATTGACCTAAGAAATTCCCTGTTAAAGGATCAACGTGGACTCTCGATTTACTTAAAATTGCGATCGGAAGCCCATAGACTCCAGCAATCGAGAAAATTATGATCAGAAGCCCATAGGCTCCAGCAATCGAAAAAATTATGATCGAAAGCCTATAAACTCCAATGATCAGGAATATTACAATCGGAAGCCCATAAGCTCCAGTGATCAGGAATATTGCGATCAGAAGCCAATAGACTTCAGCGATCGAAAATATTGTGACCAAAAGCCCATAGGCTCCAGCGATCGAAAATATTGCAATCGAAAACCAATTGGCTTCGATGATCGAAAAAATTATGATTGGAAGCTCAAGGCTCCAGTGATCGAGAAGATTGCGATCGAAAGCCCATAGGCTCCAATGATCGAGAATATTGTGATCGGAAGTCCATAAGCTCCAATGATTGAAAAAATTACGATCGGAAGCTTATAGGCTCCAATGATCTAGAATATTGTGATTGGAAGCCAATAGTCTCATCAAGAATATTACGATCAGAAGCACATAGTCTCCGGCGATCGAGAATATTACAATTGGAAGTCCATAGGCTCCGGCATCGAAAAAATTGCATTGAAAGCCCATAAACTCCGGCGATCGAAAATATTACAATCGAAAGCCCATAGGCTCCGGCAATCGAAAATATTGCAATCAGAAGTCCATAAGCTCCGACAATCAGAAATATTGGGATCGGAAGTCCATAGGCTCTGGCGATCGAGAATATTACGATCGGAAACTCATAGACTCTGACGATTGGAAATATTGCAATCGGAAGCTCATAGGCTCCCGTGATCGGAAATATGGCGATTAGACGCCCAAAGGCTCCAGTGATTGGAAATATTGCGATCGAAAGTCCATAGGCTCCAGCGATCGCAAAAATTATGATCGGAGGCTCATAGACTCCAGCGATCGGGAATATTGCAATCGAAAGCCAATAGACTCCAGTGATCAAAAAGATTACGATCGGAAGTCCATAAGCTCTAGCAATCAAAAATATTATGATCAAATTTCCACAGCTTAATGAGATTGAAAAGATCATGATTAGGGATACTGCAATCAATCGCCCGGGCCTCCATCATTTGCCCAAATACAACTCAAGATGTGATCAAACAACGTGAAGTGAATAAGCAATCCAAGAAATAATCGATAGATACAACAAAGAGTACAAAAATGTCAAAAGTTTTTCATTGATAAAACTAGATTACACACGAGTAGCGCTAGGCCAGAGCTCTCAGGCAACCAGCACCCACTGGCTCCAAGTGATCAAGTAGCGCTCGGTCAAAGCCCTTAGGCGATCAATGCTCACTGGCTCCAAGTGACTGAGTAGCACTCGGTCAGAGCCCTTAGACAATTAGTGCCCACTGGCTCCAAGTAACCGAGTAGTGCTCAATCAAAGTCCTCGTGCGATCAACATTTACTGGCTCCAAGTAACGAGTAGCGCTCGATTAGAGCCCTCAAGCGAACACCTACCGGTTCAAAGTGACCGAGTAATGCTCGGTTAGAGTCCTCAGGCGAACAACGTCCATTGGTTCCAAATGATCGAGAAGCGCTCGATCAGAGCTCTCAAGCGATCAGCGCCCACTGGATCCTAGTAATCGAGTAGCGCTCGATCAGAGCTTTCAAGCGATCAGCGCCCAATGGCTCCGAGTGACCGAGTAACACTCAATCAGAGCCCTTAGGCTATCAGCCCCAATGGCTCCAAGTGACCGAGTAATGCTTGGTCAGAGCCCTTAGGTGATCAGCGTCCACTGGCTCCGAGTGACCAAATAGCGCTCGGTCAGAGCTCTCAAACAATCAATGCCCACTGGCTCCAAGTGATCCAGTAGCTCTCGATCAAAGTTCTCAGGCAAACAGTGGCCACTGGCTCTGAATGACTAAGTAGCACTCGGTTAGAGTCCTCAGGCGAATAGCAACCACTAGCTCCGAGTAATCGAGTAGCACTCGATCAAAGCTCTCAAGCGAATAGCGCCCATTAGCTCCGAGTGATCGAGTAGCGCTCACTCGGAGCACTCGATCAGAGCCCTCAAACAAACAATACCCATTGGCTTCGAGTAATCGAGTAATACTCGGTCAGAGTCCTCAGGCGATCAACATTCACTAGCTTTGAGTGACCGAGTAGCATTCAGTCAAAGCTCTCAAGCGATCAGCGCCCATTGGTTCCGAGTGACCAAGTAATGCTCGATCAAAGCCCTCAAGCGATCAACATCCACTGGCTTCAAGTAACCGAATAGTACTCGATCAAAGCTCTCAAACAATCAGCACCCACTACCTCCAAGTGACCGAGTAGCGTTTGGTTAGAGCTCTCAGGCAAACAATGCCCACCGGCTCCGAGTAACCAAGTAGCACTTGATCAAAGCCCTCAGGTGATCAATGCCCACTGACTCCGAGTGATCGAGTAGCACTCGGTCAGAGCCCTCAAATAATTACTGCCCACTAGCTTCGAATGACCGAGTAGCGCTTGATCAGAGCCCTCAGATGATTAGCACCCACTAGCTTCGAGTGACCGAGTAGCATTTGGTCAGAGCCCTCAAACGATCAGCGTCCATTAGCTTCGAGTGACCAAGTAATGCTCGATCAGAGCCCTTAGGCGAACAATACCCACTGGCTCCAAATAACACCCACTGGCTCTAAGTGACAAAGTCACGCTCAATCAGAGCCCTCAGACTGTCATCCATTAGCTCCAAGTAATCGAGTAGCATTCGATTAGAGCCTTCAGATGATCAATACCCATTAGCTCTGAATGATGAGTAGCGCTCGATCAGAGTCCTTAAGCAATTAGCGCCCACTGGCTCCAAGTGACCGAGTAGTACTCGATTAGAGTCCTTAGACGATCAATGCCTACTAGCTCCAAGTGACCGAGTAGTACTTGGTAAGAGCCCTCAGGTGAACAACATCCACTAGCTCCGAGTGACCGAGTAGCACTCCGTCAAATCCCTCAAGCAAACAATACCCACTGATTCTAAGTGACCGAGTAGCACTTGGTCAGAGCTCTCGGGTGATCAACCCTCACTGGCTCAGAATGACCGAGTAGTGCTCAGTCAAAGCCCTCATGCGATCAATGCCCACTGGCTCCAAGTAACCAAGTAGCATTCGGTCAGAGCCCTCAGGTAATCAGTGTCCATCGACTCCGAGTAACCGAATAGCATTCAATTACAGCCCTTAGACGAACAACATCCATTGGCTCCGAACAACACCCACTGGCTTCGAGTGATCGAGTAGCGCTTGATCAGAGCTCTCATACGATCAACGCCCACCAGTTTTGAGTGATCGAGTAGCGCTTAGTCAAAATCCTTAGACGATCAGTGCACATGGACTCCAAGTAACCGAGTAGAGCTCGGTCAGAGCCATCAGGTGATCAGTGTCCATTGACTTTGAGGTGACCGAGTAGCGCTCGGTCAGAACCCTCAAGCGATCAATGCCTACTAACTCCAAGTTACTGAGTAGTACTCGATTAGAGCCCTCAGGTGATCAATGTCCATTAGCTCCAAGTGACTGAATAGCACCTGTTAGAGTCCTAAGACGATCGACGCCCATCTGCTTCAAATGACCAACCCACGATTGGCCAAGAGTCCACGAGCATCCAAATTTCCATTATACCAAATGAGTGGCCCATGGCCGATCGAAACCTAAGAAGTGATCGATAATCACAACCCAGGTTGTTCGGGAAGAACCTATGATTGGTTTGGAAAAGAGGATGATTTGTAGAAGAACCTATGATTGGTTTGAAAAAGAGGATGATTTGACAAATCATCCAAGCTTAAGCAAAAGCAATACGAAAGGTTTCATTACTTTTCGAACAAAATGCCTAAGGGTTATAGAAAAAAGGTTACAAAGATCGAAACAAAGTATAACTAGCCCTTGCTAATCTTAAGATATGGGGCGCCCACTTCAAATGACAACCGGTCGTCATCACTCTAAGACCCCACCTTAGATAACTGGCCCAAATCATTCTTCAATTTCGTGGGCCCCATCATAACTGGCGATGGATCGTTCATGATTCCCGACCCTCCTAGACCATCCCCTGACTGAAATGGTGCTCCTCGATGAGAAACATCGAACCTTTCCACCTAGGGTGGACTCGGATTCGCTGCAAGCTCCATGATAAATTTACTTACATCCAGGCCCGAAGGAGGCAGGTGACAAAGATCAATGTTCAGGTAAAAGACCCATATCAAGGACTTACACTTGTTGTATCCTATTAGGTGGCCCCCGATTGAACATCAGCTTTTTCATAGTCCTACTCCTTTATGATTCTTGAACCCCAGCTACACGATGATGCTCCCTTGAGTGGGACCGATGGCTAGATGGGTAATGGCTTTGTGACCGAGATCGACGTCTTGACCAATGATGACTCCACGATCGGGACCGCCAGTCGGACCGGTGAGCTGCTACTAATCATCACCTCAACCCGACCCCAGAGCCTATCGCCGTATTAACTCCTAGCATATGGTGTGCCCCCTCTTAGGATGATTGATCGAATCGACATGGTGCTGTGACGGGTCTCCTCAACTCATCTTCGGATGGCCGACTGCCAGGTGAAGGGTGTGACTCTATCAGAGGCGGCCTGACTGATATAAGGACAACGGCCAAAGGTGGCCCCCCAATCCTCAAAACGATTGCTACACCTTTGCCCCTTAAAGATCGCTCGAGACTGGAAATCTTCCCCCTAGGCCAGTGAAGTTCGTCTTGAAGTTCAATCGACCGGATGGCAATCTCCCAAGTGCTCCTAAACGCGAACAACGACTTCAAACCGGAAATTTCTCCATAAGTATATGGAAGATGATCTCACATCAAGGCCACCTTGGCAATAGCATCCCAGGTCACCTCAAAAATTCGCTCCGATAATAAAATTCCTTTTTTAGTACAATTCTCTCAAGAATGTATCCAATGCACTATGAGCGAAAGTAGTTAATTTCTTCGTATACCCTCTTTAGCGTCTTCCACATCTTCAGCAACCTTTTCTTCCAACAGATGGCCTTCTTATTCATAGCCTCGACCTTAGCCTCCTACCATGAAACATATGCCCTAATGTCAACGGTCTTGCAAAGGCATCTAGCAGGCATCGATGCCCCTGATGGCAAAATGACACCCTGAAAAAAGCTACAACTAATAAATACACAAGACACGGTGTGGAAGAAAAGATACCATTCCATTGTATTTAAAAATATTTTCTTACAGTGTTGAAAAGAGAAAATTACAATGTTCAAAAAGCCATGAGCTTAAAGAAAGAAAATAAAATACAAAGTTCAAGATCCCGACCTCCTCACTAGGATTGATAGTAGCAGAACAGGGCTTGGCCTCGCCCGAAGGATCAGTAGAGGAGGGCTCGACGATAGAAACAAGACCAACCGGAATGGGATCAGCAGCGGCTGGGTCAGCTAAAGTCCAGAGATGGCAAAGGGATCACCATAGACAAGCTCAACAGAAAGAGCTTTAGTAGAAGTGCTGGTGGGACCGCCTTCAAGTTCTTCCCCTGCATTCAGGAAGTTGAGCTCTATTCCCAGGAAATGATCCAGAATAGCCTCTCGAAGCTCCTGTTCCCCCTTGTTGAAGCCCTCTTCATAAGATTCCTGATCGAAGTCTCGACAAAGAGCAAAGAATTCCTCCAACTTTTGGAAGTCAACCACTACTTAAGCTTTCTTTACCGCGAAGCTCTCGGAAGACCTGAACTTCTCCACCACTTTCGTTGCCTCCTTGGCATTCACCAAGTCCAGCTCCATCCTCTCTTTTCCGAGCCCAATCAACTTTAACCTTGGCCAATTCAGCCTTTATCTTGGAAAGCACCTCTTTTGAGCACTTGGATGCTGCCTCAAACACCTCAACCTTCTGACAGACTTCCATGACATCACCTCTCAGTTTCTTGATGATGCACCCACTATCGAAGGCTCGGTTCAACAGATTAGCAGTACAGTGTGCTAATTGCAAAAAGAATCAGCTTAGAAGCAAATCAATAAAGAGCAAAAGATGAGGGCTGAGTGTGAAATACCTCCTGCACCAATAATATAGCCTTCTTCTCCAAGTCATCGTAGCTCATGACCTTAAGCTTGTTCAGCTTCTCTATGAAAAGACTGTTGTCAAAAACCTCCTAACCAATCTCCCACATTTGGTGATCCGCGTGCTTCGGAACCCCCTCAATCTCGCGATCGATGGAAGTCCCTGAGCTTCCTGCAACTGGGGGAGAGGTAAATGAACGAGCAATTAGCGATAACTAGGTAAACAGCACCTATAGGAGATCAATGACAATCATCGAAGAGGTCCTGACACCTTGGGACAGTCAAGTTTTGATGGAACATTTATCAGCTCGATCTCGGGCTCAGAAAGTTTGGCCTTCTTGAAGCCTCTGGAGGAGGTTCGGTCCTTTCTCTTCTAGGCCATCGTTTGCCTCATGGCCTCGGAGTCTTCGGGCCTTATACCTATAGACCGATCGATCAATCAGAAATGAGAAAAAGAGTGGATCATAATTAAAAGAAAAAAAGAATTCTCAAACTCACCCTCAGGGAGCAGGCTAAGTCCCGCTCTTCAAAGGGACTTTTCGAATAAGAGCCACTCTAAATTAGAAACCGCGTATTTATCAAGAGTTTCGAAACAAGCTTCCTCAGCACTCAATTTCGGAGCACTCGGCAAGGAAGCGACTAGCTGATCCCAATGCAACATATCCCAATCACCCACCGTAGGAGATGAAATAAAGTAAAAATACTCCTTCCATCCTTTGATGGCAGGAGCGCTCGAGATTATGGGTTCGATCCCCCTTTGGACTCTGAAGTACCACCATACTTTAGCATGGGGATGCTTCTTGGCAATAAAAAAAAGCAAATCAAAGGCAAAGATAGCTGATCCTCAGCTAGAAAACATAACCCTAAAAATCCAATTATATGCCTAATGGAGTTCGGGGTTCAGACACAAAGGTATGCCATATGCCCTAAGGAGCTCAAGCACAAAGGGATGAAGAAAAAACCTGAGCCGTGCCTCAAACATCTCCGAGACACCCAATCTACCAGGAAGAGGATTATATACCCGCGCATCGGGTCCAGGCAACTCTATTTCGTAATCCCCAAGGATGCAGTACCCAACGTAGACAAGAGATAAATCCTCTTGATCCACCAAGGACTAGTATGCTTCTGAGCCATCGGACACCAGCCTAGCACGTTCTGAACGTGAGACGATAGGATCTTTCGACCCCCCCTCTCTAGTACCCTTCCTAGATGATTTCTCTTTACCATGACCCACCATGGACCAAGTGTCCAGAAAAAGGGGAAGCGAAAAAGAAAAAAACATAGAAAAATGAAGAAGGGCTAACCTGGGAACGAGAAAGGACAAAAGGTCGGGGACGATGAACTCTCTAAAAGAGATCCCTAGAAAGAAAGAAGCACTCAAAGAGAAATGGAAGACAAATAGCTGAAAGAAAAAAGACAATAAGGAATGCCCCAAGAGAAGAACAGAACCACTCCATACAAAGAAAAGAAAGAAGGCGAAAAAATGATCGACTCCATCCTTTCAAATGAAAAGGCAAGGCTGGCAACCATCATGTGAAGCCCCAAAACCGGCGAGTTGCGGGCGTTTCGTCCCTGGAATAAATACAACACATCCCATGAAGCATCATCGAAAAATATAATATGAAACGCATCATTGCCCTATCCATCCAGATCCACCTCGAAGATCGCAAACTTCCAGATCAGAAAAAGAAATCCTATGCCCCTGGCACTCCTTTTTCTCTGAGTACTTCCGTGATCCAATCAAAGTTCAGATCAGAAAGTAAGAGGCACGATATGCCGAACCGATTAGTTCAGCCCGAACCGAACCGGACCGGTGCCAAACCGGCACAATTCGGGTATAAAAAACGATTCTTTCCAATTATATATATAAAAAAATTTACGAACCGGTCCTGAACCAGCCCAAACCATGCCGAACCTACCGATTCGACCAGTTTGGTCCGGTTCAGACCGGTTCACATTGGTTTTCAAATTTTTTTTGCTGTTACTGTTTGATTTTGGAAGGTTGATAAGAACGAACTTAGAGCCCGAGAGCTTTCAATTTTGACAGTAAGTCTGAAGGAAGGTTGCAGAATCCATTTTTTCTAGATTTGAAACCAATCAAATACCAAAATAGCAAGAAAGAAGATGGATTCAAGGTACACATATGCTTTCCTTATCTCTCTCCCTCACTTTTTTTAAAATTCATGAAAAATAAAAAAATAAGGAAAAATACTATAAAAAAATTTTTGGACATGATTTTATAGTATGTTATAAATTTATGAAAAATCTATACAATGATGCTAAGATCATAATTTTTTATTAAATATATGATTTTTAAAATTAAAAAATATTTTTAGATTAAAAATTTAATAAAAAATAAAATAATTAATTAAAAAATTATAATTATAAATTATTGTTATAGGACTCGTAAGCTACTTTCATTATAAATTTCGTATTAATTGATCCAAATTTTGATGAATCTTATGAATAATGCTTTATATCTAATATTGAAAAAAAGTGATCTTTCATACATGTCCACTGTCTTAAAAAATATATATAGCATTTATGATAGGATCCCACATGAATCTAAGATCAAATTATTTTTTTATAATATTATAATTTATCATTTTTTTTAAATTTAAAAAAATAAAAAAAATTAGATAAACAAAATACTAATTAATTTATGCAATTATTGAACCTATATGCTTTTTAAATATTCAGGAATGGATCCATCAAGGAAGAAGGATCCGAAGCATGACATTAGTTGCATGAAAAAATGCTCTCGGATCGGCATCATTGAAGGTATAAATAGTACAATGTAGAATTTAAAGATAGTAGGATAACAAGATTGAAGCAGTACTTAACTAATGGCTATTTTGATATATCTACATGCCGATAATATCCATAAGAGGTCCGTCAGTTAATAAAAAATTATTTTATTGATTTCAAAGCAGGAAAGGAAAAAATATCTAAGAAGAAAACAGAGGTGGACCGCAAAGCCGCAAAACTACCTTCTTATCACTTCGGAAAGTCAGAGAAAGCATCTATTCCTCCTGATGAGGAGACACAGATGGAGGCTACTATTCAGCTGAGCTTGTATGAGTAGAGATAGCTAGAGAAGATGGTCAAGTATAAATAATAATTTAAGCCATCAACTTTTGAGTCAAGATTGGAATCGAACTTTAAAAATGTTGCAGGAGAGTCTGAGACAGTTTAAGAGGACCTCCTCAGTCAGAGAGCTCGTCGAAAGAGACATCAGCTATATTACATCTATGTTGGAGTATTTGGCAGTAAAAAAAAAAATTTCCAGGGACATTCCAGTAAGAATCACTATCCATGATGTCAATCCACATGATTTTTCTAGTAGAGATTTCAAGCAACAAAGGATTAATAGCATGCTAAAAAAGAATAAAAAAAGGGATATGTGGCGGGCTCTCGGATCCTGGTTTCATTTAAGTCATATCCTAGCACATGCAGCAGAGAATCTATATTATTGCTCTGCTATTGCATCTATACAGGCTACTGATGCAGGTATAAATCCTCCAGGATCGAGGGATATTTATGATCAGCTTCTGGACAGTAATAAGGAGCTAGAAAATTGGATTGCCTTCTATCAGAGTAAGTTGCTTGTATATGGATTAACAGTGATATGTGATGGTTGGACTGGTCTACTAGACAGAGAATCATCAACTTTTTGACTTATGGTGATGGAAAAACTTTTTTTCATAAATCTATTAATGCTTCATATTAGGTGCACGATAGCAGTTATATCCTCAGATCGATTGAGAAGGTGATTGATCAAATAGGAGAGCAGAATGTCATGCAGGTCATTACAGATAATGAACCATAATATAGGGCCATAGGATAGCTCTTGATGTAGCAACGATCGCATATTTTCAAGATCCCTTATGATACATATTGTATTGACCTCATGTTGATGAATATTGGAAAGATCTGTAAGGTGCAGAAGATAGTTGAATTAGCACAAAATATCACCAGATTCATCTATAACCATACATAGATATTATTATTGATGAGAAGCTTTACTGGAAGAAAAATATTGAGACTAGGGATCACACAGTTTATAGCAAATTATATAGCACTTGATAGTCTTCTTGGCAATAAAGTAGAGCTACATCAGATGTTTGTCAGTCAAGAATAGCAGTAGAGCAAATATACCAGGACAAATATTGAGGAAAGCAATGTGAAGAATTTAATGACAAGACAAACATTCTGGCAGTGAGCCAAGAAGATAGTGAAGGCTATCAAGTCTCTATATGAGATATTTCAGGCCGTGGACTCTGAGAGATATGCTCAAATAGGCTTCCTGTATTACATGATAGAAAGGACAAAAAAAAAAGATCCAAGAGATGGATCCAGCACAGCTAATGAGTATATCTGGATCATTGATGGATGGAGTTATCAAATGAGTTCGGATTTGTATCTAGCAGGTAGATAGTAAATCATGAACGCTCTAAAATTTTAAATTCAATTATATTTGTACAAGTACACTTGACTAATTCTTAAAATATATGTACAGCCAACTACGTTATTCCTCTATTCCATATCAAACCATCTGAAAAATTTCTACATTCTTTCCAAGTTAAGACAAGCTTCATCAGTAATGATGTCAAGGTCAACTCAGGAAACTCGAACAGAAAGATAGAGAGAGAGAGAGATGCTGAAGTTATTGGCCACAAAACCCAAGAGGGCCTCCTAAAGAGTGCATGCTCCTTAATACCTTGGAAAAGGAACTTTATTTTTTCCTCTCCATCGTTTTCCAATAACTAATCATCATTTTCCTATTTTTTCTACACTTCTCTAAACAACCCACATCCTCCTCAAAAAAGAAAAATAATGATGTCAAGGTTAACTCAAGAAACTCAAACATATAGATAGATAGATAGAGAGAGAGAGAGAGAGAGAGAGAGAGATGCTGTAGTTATTGGCCACAAAACCCAAGAGTGCCTTCTAAAGAGTGCATGCTCCTTAATGCCTTGGAAAAGGAACTTTATTTTTTCCTCTCCATCATTCTCCAATAATTTATCATCTTTTTCCTACTTTTTCTACTCTTCTCTAAACAAACCATATCATCCACAAAAAAAATAAAAAAAAATATAAATAGATGTGACATTTTGCTCCCTGAGATTTGGTTGCAGAGACTCCCCCCTTCTCTCGTATATATATATATACACACACACACACACACACATTGGAAGAACCAGCCTACACAACTGAAACCTCCAGAAAAACACCACTATATAAGTTTCTACGCCAAAAGTGAAAAAAGCAAATGAAACAAGGGGGCAAGATGAAAGCATGATACTAAATGCCAACTGAAAAGTTTGACCACATCATTCCTCCAAAAAAGGAAAAGAAGAAGAAGATGATGATGACAGTGTTTTAAAATATGAATTGTTGATTAAGGTATATATGTTTTTTTAAAGATGTTTCAAGCATCAGAAGTTCTACAATAAAATGTTTGATTGCAGCAATTCACTGCCCCTATCCTTGTTGCACGGTGAACCTGAAGGCTTGTATGTCAGTCACAACTAAAAAACCTCATCTCTACTTCAATTGCTTTATCTTTTTCGCGCTGCACTTTTAATTTGCAAACTGTAAATAAACCAGAGCACACTAACCTGCAGACTGAAAATTAGCAGATAGCTCACCAAATGCAAATGACTAGAACAAGTATTTTATATTTAACTAAAAGGATTACAGGCTTGCTATTCATTTAAAAGTGATCATTATGTGAAATGAAAAAAAATCATTGCTGAATAAAATAAAAGACATTGTATTTATATTGATCATTGTTCTAATAATCATGTAAATCAAGACAAATGATCAAGGAGATAATAATACCTCTCTTAGAATCAATATGAAGTCAGAGGCAGTTAACATCCCTGTTATATTCGCTCTGCAGTCATCCCAAAGAGGGACAACAGCCAGGCCCTGTAAAGATGTGGGAAATTCATAAAACTAAAACTTCTCGCTAGCAAATAAAGGAAAGATTGTTAATTTGTGTGAAGCTGATGCAAGAAGACCAAAACAAATAAAAAGCAACAAGTGCCAGTGGACTCTGCAGTCTCCAAGAGAGAATTATTTTGTTGATTGCCATATTTACACCATAGAAACTCAAGAACAATCTAACTGTTAAGTTTAAGAAAATACTTTATTTGAAAATAAAGACAACATAACAGTTGATCATAAGTAGGACATTCTGAAAGTTCCTTGTATAAGCTAATGCATATTCCACTCAGGACATTCTGAAAGTTCCTTGTATAAGCTAATGCATATTCCACTCAGAATTAGAAAATTATCACTGGATGCCTGAGCTAAGAGAGAACAGCTTGCAACAGGTAGGCAACATATGGCAAGCATACAATGCAAAAGGATCTGGATGTTGCTGCTTTTACATGCAGGAAAACTTTAAAAGAACAATGACCATGGGGGTGGAGCAAGTCACATTTAACAGGTTTGCCCTAAACAAATGATATTATGTCACTTGAATTGGCCACTTGGTCTATATGCTCCCCCTGTCCTTTTCCTTTTAATCTGTTTTTTACAATCAGCAACACCAATTCAAGGCAACTTGTCCTCTCCAAATCATCACTGTATGGTTCAGAGAAAAAGAATAACATACAAACCGTGCATGGCCATCATCTAGGTTGCATGACAGAACTGAACCACACAAGTTCAAGTGCAGAAGCACGGAAGCAAATCTCCCTCATGCATGTGGCTGCGCGCGAGAGAGAGAGAGAGAGAGAGAGAGAGAGAGAGAGGTTCGAATCATAATCATTATTGTTGGAGTGGTTGACACATAGGCGTAAGTCAACATATTTGATGTCTAAACATGACTCACACTGAACAATGAACATCATGTTAGTATTTAAATGGCACGTCATGGATTTGGGCACTAAGGTATAACATCAGTGAAGAAAAATTATGATTGAACTCAAGATATTTTTGGTAGTCAGATTAAAACCAATGAATCAGGCACATAAAGCCTCGTAACAACCTTGTCAAATTATGCAGAATGGACCAAAATGGAAAGATTGTCAGCATTCCTTACAAACACAGTCAGACACCATTCAATAAGAAATATATTAATATAGCAATGGCTTATAATTTGAATTGGCACACTTACTTGTTCATACATTATATGGAATGCTTGTTTTACAGGCAATTTAACATCCACAATGGAGATCTGCAAATTTACAATATCATACAGTCAATTATAACAAGGCATAAACAATTATTAGAAAGGCTATATATTCATACCTTGCTTGAGGAAGGAATGATGTCATATATGGTTTGTGATGATAATAGTCTGGACACCCAATCACGGGAAACCTGTATTACCGCATCTGAGGTAAGAAGTATGGGGTCTGCGGGCATGTGGGTTGGCAGTGAGGCCTGGTTGACACCGAAGAAATTACATAAGCTGAAAGGACATGAATATTTCAATATACTGATGTCATTTGACAAGAAGCAAAAACTAGGGCAGAGGTTGATAATAAGATAGGCAAAACACATACTGTGTACACAGAAATGCCATCAACCACTTCGCTGTTTCTGGGAACAAAAACTTCATGGTGCCGTGCTGCATGTGCAATGCTGGGTTCTTCTACAAATACGACATTGTTCACTGTCCCATATTCATCAGTAAGACATGGTTGCCGTTCATCAAACCTCCATGTACCATCAACCAGAAAACGGTACTGACATCCACCAAAAGACCATATCAAAAATTGATAACCATGGCAACGTGAGGAAAATAGATAATTATGCACATGTGGTCTATAAAAATAAAGCCAAACAAAAATAATTTTCATATTACCACCAACGATGGTTAACTCAGCTGGTTGGCACCCAACTCTACATAATAGGAGAGGTTCCAGGTTCAATCTCAAGTGGTGGCAAATAACCATTGCGTTGATAAAAAATGAAATAAAACAGTATAATTTTCACATACCAATAACCAACTGTTGTCTCAATCAGCTAGGAAGGAATTCACCAAACTGATTGTGACCCAATCACAAAGTCTCGTAAAATATCAAAATTGCCCATGTTTTCCTCTGATTCTACAGCAGCTACCTACTCACATTTGTTCCATGAATGTTTTAAGCATCAACTACTTGAACTCATTAATTTTTGATTGAAAGAGAATTTTGTGCGAGGACCTATTGAAGCAAAAATGCAAGCATCAATGGGACCAGTTTGGCTTGTCAGTGAGCGAAACCCTATATGTACCAATTATGAGTATAACTTTCTATGTATTCCTATAGACAATGTTCAAACGTGGAAGAAAAAGACCATTTACTCTATCATAACCCCATAATTTATATTATTGATATATTACTTATAAGGCAAAATATAGTTTTCCAAAGTATATTATTCTCTAAACTTTGTCTTCAGTGGGAGGAGCCATGACAATGTGTTATTCTAATATAAATGTATCCTTCTATCCTACTTACAGAACTCTGACACTGGTAGATTAACCAAGTCTGAGGATGCCAAGGTCTAAAGAAACAGTAGTTTTTTTCATAACCAAAATGTATCTTCTCTTTGGATCATTGGACTCAACAGAATGTGCAGCATTGTTAATGTGCCATGGACAGTTATTTATGTCTCAGACAGAGTTTAAAGGAGCATTAGATTGCTTAGATCATTATGGAAGTTAAAACAGATGTGCCGACTTAATTATCCTTCCACAGTCCCCTCATCTTTCCTAGGCCTATATTTTAAACAATGCACTTGAAAGGTTTGATGGGTCAACAAGTTTTTGTCCTTCAACCAACTTGCGGCTAGCGGCAAAGTCCTTACAGATGACTAAAAGAAGCTAGGCAGGTTCACCTTCTTAGAGCTCATCACATTTGTTCCCACAAAGTGATGGTATCAATTTCATATATGCCCTGTTATTGCATGACATTCAACACGTCACAGATCTCTTTTGGATACCATTAGTGTTATATGAGTGGTTCATTTCTCTAATGCTTTCTAACAATGTGTCTTATACTTTTTTTAATGGATCTTTTGATAATCAGATACACATGATGGAGACAAAACTGTAGAAAGCAGATGATCAATGGCATTGTACAAGACACACAGGATGGTGCATTCATGGTTTATAGGAATTTAGGAACTCTCTGCATGTCAATTTTGATGATTCAAATAATCAAATTGGAAGGAAGAATCATGCATGCATGAAATTGACCACGAATTGCAAACAGTTGTTAGCTCTACGGGTTCCTCTTCTATGGGATTGCACTTGGGAAAGGCCCAGTGTTCAAATCTTGATGGTGGCACCAATACTTCTACTTCTCAAAAAGAAATTGACTGTGAATTTAAGATCTCTGTCATCACCTTTTTTAGCATATCAAACAAATTGCAAAATACAGAAGTAAGGTTCTCTTCCAGCCGTCATTCACCCATTGCCATATAATTTCCCTTAAAGCAGAAGTTGTTCTCTCCATCTGATCGTTCCCAATATCAGATGATGAGATGCATGATCATATAAACTCTGACAAGTTGTCATATCTGCATCCCTGACTTTCAATATAGCAAATTTTACAAGCCCTCGGCCTGCACTAGCAGTCTTCCCTTTCTTCTTTTGGCGGATCATCCACACCAAGCACGCTCTAGCTACTTAATTCCGCCATGCAAGTCTCTGCCCCCCTTAGCGCTCACACGAATATATGAAGTAGTGATATCTCTTAGTTATCATTGACCAGATTCCGAAAAAGCTGAATCTTTCCAAAAAAAATTCCATACCACTCAACAACAAAAAAGACAGAAAGAAAGCAAAAGATGAATGCATAAATACAATTAAAAATTTGCTGCAAACCCAAAAGATTTCGTATCTGTACCTGGTAAGCTCCTGGTGGAAGATCAAAAAACGTCTGAAACTCCGTAAGTGATCCATCCATGAGCATCATTGGACGAGGATCCCATCTAAAAATATCACCATCAAGATTTCAGTTTCTTAATATTCCAATGCCATACAAGAGCAATAGTAATTTTTTAAAAAAAATAAAAGAAAAAGAAAAACGAACGGAGGGGAAAATGAAAAAAAGGAGAAGAAATAAAAGAGGAACCTCAAGAAAGAGCCGTAAATGAAGACATGGTGCCCTCCGTAGGGCCAAGAAAGCCTCGTCAGAACCATCCCCCCACCCCGCCGTAGACACGGCCTCGCCGGCCACTAGATTCGACCCTCCAAGCTTCGGCTAATCACGACCACGACCATCCGAACCCCTCTCCAACCAGCGAAAAGGACAAAAGGAAGAGAGAAAGGAGAAAAACCCTAAACTAGTTGAAAATTTATAAAAATTACATTCCTTAAACCCTAATGCTCCAGTTGGCAAGAAGCGAAAATGTCAGAATTAGAAGAGATTCTCGACCAACAATCTCTTTTTCAGAAGAAACCAATGGGCTTTGGGCGGTATACAAGTCTCCGCCGAGGGAAAGAGGGATGCGGGCGGAGGGAACGATCCGTGGTGAATCGCGCGGTAAAATAAAACAATAAAAATTAAAAAAAAAAAAAGAATCGGATGGGTTTATATATATATATATTTGGAAGCAGCTTTTACCGCGGCACCCGGGTGAAAAATGAGGGAAAGTTTCTGATTTAAAGGTTTACTAAAAGGTTTAAATAATTCCAGCCGGTAGAGGTGCGGCCATATCTCCATCTAATTATGGATTCAAGATATGATCTTATAAATAATTTAATTAAATTTTAATTTATCAAAAATATATGATTGAAGGGCGAGAGAGTCGCTATTTCGATATCGTAGTAAGATTAGACTGACGTACTCACTGATTA
Source organism: Areca catechu (assembly GCA_021397845.1). Classification (NCBI taxonomy): domain Eukaryota; kingdom Viridiplantae; phylum Streptophyta; class Magnoliopsida; order Arecales; family Arecaceae; genus Areca; species Areca catechu. The sequence continues at coordinate 39,466,406 of CM038048.1, forward strand.
GCGGAGAGGGCACGCGAAAAATTACAACCCAAATCGAATAATGACCTAGCAGGATGGGCCCCGATGGGGGAGCTACACCGGGAATTTATTTTCGTTCCTTTTTTTTCTATCAAAAAAAAAAGTTTACTAAAAGGGTTTGAAGTTAATTACGATAGTCAGCTATTTAATTAATAGATTAAATGGCCGGGGACGAGTGGTGGTGGGCGACAGTGAAGTAAACATTTCTCTTAGATGAGTGTTGCCGATCTCACCGGCGCTGCCTATAGGTTCAAAGCTGGTACCGGTCTCGGACCGTTTCACCTCGAGGTCTCCGAGCTTCCGGTCCTGCAAAACAAGGTGAGAAACTCTGGCCGGGAGTCCCGGCGAGGGAGCTCCGACGGTCAAGTTAGAAAACGGCGAGATGGAACAGAATCTCTAAGGTGGGTCCCCGAAGGAATCCCAGACTTAGAGAAGATCTTAACAAAAAAGGTCCTAGGAAGAGTGGAAATTGGGCAGAGCTCCTTCACCGAGCTTGCGCCGAAAGACTCCTCTCAGGTCCTTGGATCTTACTCTTGATGCCTTCCTTTTCCCAGCCTTTTTTCCACTTACCTGGCTATCCGCTATTCCCATCCTTTTATCCCATCACATTGCCTCCGGCTTGCGCCCCCGAGAGGCTCCCTCTTAGCCTTCACTTTTTCCTCTCTCTCTTTTTTCCTTTCCCCTTCGGGTCCGGGAGCCCGGTGGCCTACTTATCTTGCTTGCCGAGCCCAGCGAGAAAAAGGGGAGAGGGAGGATACTGGCCAGGCCTTGGGCTGAGCGCAGGCGCTCTCCTTCCCAAGCATTGACGATGTCCGTTGCTGGCTCCTGTCTGCCAGGACTCCGCTCCTCGGTTACGGAACCCGTCGGGGCGATGTAAACGAGGTTTCGCACATCACTGACGACCGTACCAGCGCTCCTCGCGAGGCACGGCACGAGCTGCCCAAGTGGTGATTTTGAAACTCGCGCCCCCGCCTCCCGGAGGCCTTACTAAGTGGGGCCAGCTTCGACCGAGGTGGACCCCTCCTGAGCGGACACCTGGCGGAGCAGCAGAGGAGTGCTTGACTTCGGCCGAGGTGGACCCGTATCCGGGTGCCATCTGGCGAAGGAGCAGGAGGGCCCGACTCGAGCTCGGTCGGGGTGGAACCGTCTCCGGGCGCCACCCGGCGAGGGAGCAAGGGACCGCCAGCTTCGCCCGAGGTAGACCCCTCCTGGACGGACACCTGACGGAGCGGTAGAGGAGTGCTCAACTTTGGCCGAGGTGGACCCGTATCTGGGTGCCATCTGGCGAAGGAGCAGGAAGGCCCGGCTCGATCTTGGCTGGGGTGGAATCGTCTCCGGGCGCCACCCGGCGAGGGAGCAAGGGGCCGCCAGCTTCAGCTGAGGTGGACCCCTCCTGGGCAGACACTTGGCGGAGTGGCAGAGGAATGCTCAACTTCGGCCGAGGTGGACCCGTATCCGGGTGCCATCTAACGAAGGAGCAGGAGGGCCCGGCTCAACCTCGGCCGGGGTGGAACCGTCTCCGGGCGCCAACCAGCAAGGCCAGCTTCGGTCGAGGTGGACCCCTCCTGGGCAGACACCTGACGGAGCGGCAGAGGAGTGCTCGACTTCGGCTGAGGTGGACCCATATCCGGGTGCCATTTGGTGAAGGAGCAGGAGGGCCCGGCTCGACCTCGGTCGGGGTGGAACCGTCTCCGGGCGCCACCCGGCGAGGGAGCAAGGGGCCGCCAGCTTCAGCCGAGGTGGACCCCTCCTGGACGGACACCTGGCGGAGTGGCAGAGGAATGCTCGACTTCGGTCGAGGTGGACCCGTATCTGGGTGCCATCTAGCGAAGGAGCAGGAGGGCCCGTCTCGACCTCGGCCGAGGTGGAACCGTCTCCGGGCACCACCTGGCGAGGGATCAAGGGACTGCCAGCTTCCGTCGAGGTGGACCCCTCCTGGGCGAACACCCGTTAGAGCGGCGAGGAGTGCTCGACTTCGGCCGAGGTGGACTCGTATCCGGGTGCCATCTGGTGAAGGAGCAGGAGGGCCTGGCTCGACCTCGGTCAGGGTGGAACCGTCTCCGGGTGCCACCCGGCGAGGGAGTAAGGGGCCGCCAGCTTCAGTCAAGGTGGACCCCTCCTGGGCGGACACCTGGCGGAGCGGCAGAGGAATGCTCGACTTCGACCGAGGTGGACCCGTATTCGGGTGCCATCTGGCGAAGGAGCAGGAGGGCCCGGCTCGACCTCGGCCGGGGTGGAACGGTCTCCGGGCGCCACCCGGCGAGGGAGCAAGGGACCGCCAGCTTCCACCAAGGTGGACCCCTCCTGGGCGGACACTTGGCGGAGTAGCAGAAGAGTGCTCGACTTCGGCCAAGGTGGACCCGTATCTGGGTGCCATCTGGTGAAGGAGCAGGAGGGCCCGGCTCAACCTCAGCCGGGGTGGAACCGTCTCCAAGCGCCACCCGGCGAGGGAGCAAGGGGCCACCAACTTCAGCCGAGGTGGACCCCTCTTGGGCGGACACCTGGCGGAGCGGCAGAGGAATGCTCGACTTCGACCGAGGTGGATCCGTATCCGGGTGCCATCTGGCGAAGGAGCAAGAGGGCCCGGCTCGACCTCGGTTGGTGTGGAACCGTCTCCGGGCGCCATCCGGTGAGGGAGCGAGGGGCCGCCAGCTTCGGTCGAGTTGGACCCCTCCTGGGTGGACACCTGGCGGAGCGGCAGAGGAGTGCTCGACTTCAGCCGAGGTGGACCCATATCCGGGTGCCATCTAGCGAAGGAGCAGGAGGGCCCGGCTCGACCTCGGCCGGGGTGGAACCGTCTCCGGGCACTACCCGGTGAGGGAGCAAGGGACCGCCAGCTTCAGCCGAGGTGGATCCCTCCTAGGCGGACACCTGGCGGGGCGGTAGAGGAGTGCTCGACTTCGGCCGAGGTGGACCCGTATCCGGGTGCCATCTGGCGAAGGAGCAGGAGGGCCCGGCTCGACCTCGGCTGGGGTGGAACTGTCTCCAAGCGCCACCCGGCGAGGGAGCAAGGGACCTTCAGCTTCAACCGAGATGGACCCCTCCTGGGTGAACACCTGGCGGAGCGGTAGAGGAGTGCTCGACTTTGACCGAGGTGGACCCGTATCCGGCTGATATCTGGTGAAGGAGCAGGAGGGCCCGGCTCGACCTCGGCCGGGGTGGAACCATCTCTGGGCGCCACCCGGCGAGGGAGCAAGGGGCCGCCAGCTTCAGCCGAGGTGGACCCCTCCTGGGCGGACACCTGGCGGAGCGGTAGAGGAATGCACGACTTCGGTCGAGGTGGACCCGTATCCGGGTGCCATCTAGCGAAGGAGCGGGAGGGCACGGCTCGACCTCGGCCGGGGTGGAACCGTCTCCGGGCGCCACCCGGCGAGGGAGCAAGGGGCCGCCAGCTTCAGCCGAGGTGAACCCGTATCCGGGCAGACACTTGGCGGAGCGGCAGAGGAGTGCTCGACTTTGGCCGCGGTGGACCCGCATCCGACCTCGCTCGTCGATCCCGTTCTGCCGAAAAAATCCACGTGGTTCGGATCACGCCCGGCGGAACCTGAGACACGCCACGTCAGCGTAACGGCCATATCAGTCGCCCCACATCCCCTCGTTCCGCTAAGGCGTCATGGCTCGGAACGTGGGGATTTAATGCGGAGATGACATGGGGAAGGCGAAGATCTCGCGCCATAATTGCCACGATCCTCGTCGCCGTTCCTCGTTACGCCCGAGGTCCTATTAGAGGTTGCCATGTGTCGCATTTCCGGCGGCAATTAATGCGTTGTTTCGAAAAGGAGGCCGTTTCCATCAGACCGAAGCGTCGATGTCGGGCGTGCATCCACGCGGCATCCATCAGGTGGTTCGGAATGGAATGAGGAGTACGACCGCTGTCGATCGAATTTGAAAAGGAAGGGGACTTTCCGGAAATGAAGTCCCTCCACTTTCTCACGCTCCGCCGGTGGTTGCAGTGGGATTTCCTTCACCTTCCAGGGTTGCCTCTCCTTTTACACAGAGTATTTCGGTGAGTGCCCGCATCTTCTTCCTCTTTTCATTTCTTGGCCTTAGCAACTTTCCCGCACCCTTTCTTCCCCCATGGCGCGTCGTCGTCATGTTTCTACCAATTCGGACGAGGCCGGTCTATCCCGGTCGAGGACTCCATCGCCTTCTTCCTCGGAAGGGGAGGTGATCCCGGACGAGATCCGCAGGCGGCTCCAGCCCGGGGTGTAACCATAGGCGTCCCTAGGGGTCCTAGGTCTCCCCCTGTAGTTTCTGCCCGTCCGATTTCTTCTCTTCCTCCTCCGGCCATCTCTCCTGCTGGTCCCTCCGGTCACGTCTCAACGATGACCGAAGGTGACCTCTCTTTGCTCTGGGAAGTCTACGGCATCCCGGAGTCGATCCATCTTTCTGTCCCGCGGCCCAGAGATCGTGTGACCTTAAGCGGCCCCGGGCGAATAGCCTTCTACGAGGACTTCCTCCTTGGGGGTCTTCGGTTCTCCCTGCATCCTTTCTTCCTCTCCTTTCTCAGTCACTATCGCTTGGTCCCGGCCCAGTTGGCTCCAAACGCCATCCGGGTCATCTTTGCCTTCATAGTTTTCTGCCACTTCCACGGGTTTGTTGCCCGCTTCTCTCTCTTCAGGGCTCTTTTCACCCTAAAGTGCTATTCCACCGATGATGGCTGGTGGTACATCTCACCTCGGCCTAGGTGCCTCAGGTTTGACCTCCCTTCCTCTATTAAGGGCTGGAAGAACCGGTTCTTTGGTGCGGGCACCAGACTCAGAAGAAGACTTCACGGCTCCATCTGGATCTCTGATTGACCTTGCCCGAATAATTAGGGTTTTCTGGTTTTGTAATAAGGGTTGACTTGGTCAACTCAATTTTAGTCTTGAGTCTGTATTTCCTTGCAATTTAAATTTTGTTGAGTCATGTTGACTCAGTACAAGTCCTAGTAGTGGTCTAGGTCTTCTCCAGGTTGGTGCCACTTTTTTTTCAGTCAAGTCAAGGTCCAGGGTGCCACATTTTTTCTCCTAGGCCCAAGCAAGTGGGCGCCACACTCCCAGCCACACGCTAGAGTCCAGGAGGCGCCATATCTCCTTCCAGTGTCTTTGGTCCCTACACCACAAGAAATAAACCCAAGCCAGGATGGCAAGAATTTTTCTTGAAGAGAGGATCAAGGAGGTGCATCACAATGTTCCATAAAAATCTAAGTTATAAAAGGGAAGAGAGCATGTCTTGGGGAGGAATTCAAGGAGGTTCCCAAAAGTTTCCAAAAGTGCCAAAGCCATGAAAGGAAAAAGCCTAAACTTGTGGAGCAAGACTAGGAGGTGTCCAAATGAGCCAAACCATGAAGGAAAAATCCTTGATTCATGGAGAGATACTAGGAGACATCCCCATAACATGCCATTTGGAGCTGATTTTCAACTTTTCTTGGAGCTTCTAGGCTGCCCACTCATAGAAGGAGTCTTGGGAAGAGAATTTGATGCCTAAAGTGTGGGTTAGTCTTATTAGTACCACATGAAAAATATATAAAATTTTATTTCTTTGTTATGTCTATATATTCAACTCTATGTAACTCTTGAAATAATGATGAATGAAATCAATTTCTGTGTGAGCAACTTTGTGTTTCTCTCTTCCGCACTTGTATTCAGGTGTTAAGCTCCATGAGGGAGTAAATCCGGGTTCCCTAAGAACCTTGAGGATGTGTAAGATCTCCAACCCCAAAATCCTACCAAAATCCTAGGTTAGCCACTTCAATTCCAAACCCTAGCCGCCATCATCTTCTTCATTCCACCAATCATCCAAACCCTAATCTACCTCATCATCTCACGGCCCCTCTCTTCCAAGTAGAGGCCGACCACCAGCATCCAGGTCCAGATTGGCTACTTCGAATACAGAGCAAATCCTAGAGGAAGTCAGATCAGCATCCAGGAGAATCAGGATTTCAGCAACATCAATTTTTCAAGTTCTTCTTATCTGGTAAATCCATTCTTTGAGTATCTGGTTCCTTAACTTGTTCTTCTTCTTTCCTAGATCCTGAGTTCAGGAGAAGCCAACTCTGCCAAAGGACCAGTATTGGAGGATCCATTGCGAAGATATCCGAATCCGAGGATCCAACAATCTGCTCAAGAGAGTCCTTCCACCAAACTCTGTGAAGATCACTGCCTGGTACATAACCCTTCCCTTCTCTTTATTTCTGTCCTGTTGAAAGTTCAGAGCAAAACCCTAGGTCTGGGAGTTTCTCAACCCCCAGCGATCCTTTACTTCTGAACTACTATGATAATCTAGTTTCTTTGAATTGTGCTTTCAATTATTATATAGTTTCTTTCAATTTAGTTTAACTTTCATTTGAGTCAAAGCCGACTTCTGAAAATATAAAAAAAAATAAAAGGAATTAGTCTTAATTTACTTCCGCATCACATCATCTCTTTTATTCTGCATCATTTTTGGTATTAGAGCTTTCGTTCTGCATCAATTTTGGTATCAGAGCCCTGTCTAGGGTTTCTGACTTGCTTGCATGTTTTGAGTGTCTCTCTTTTTTACTTTGTCTGCTCGAAGTAGACTCCCCAGGATGTCCGGTCCTAGGAACGAAGCGAGGTGCAAGCCTCCTCTTCCCATTCCATGGGGTGTTCCTAGGGCGTGTAGGGGATCCGCTCGGTTACAACTTCGTAGCAGGAATTATAAACGGGGGAAGCATTCTATTTTCAGTCTATAACTATCCTGTTGCAAGAATTGTTTCTCATTGCAAGTAACTCCAAATTGTATGATTTTTATTTTGCTGGAACCAGTATAATTGAAAATATTTTACATAATTTTACTGTAATTTATTGGTTTCTGTGAAATTTCTGAGAGTTAAATTACAGCAATTTTGTTTCTGTGTTTCTGCAATTCAATTTTTTTTTTTTTTTGAGTGATCATCTCCTAATTCATCTTAAGGGCAATTGAGCATCTAAGATAAGGGGAGGAGTTGATAACCTCTCTTTAGCCTAAAACCCCTACCCATTCATTCGATCCTAAGCCTAATTTTAAAATTTATTAGACTTAATTTGCCCTAGTGGGCTAGGAACACCAACTGGTCAGGTCCAGCCTAGGGTTTAGTCAGTTTGTCTGGTTACTCTGTGTGTGCTTTGTACTCAGTGTCTAGAACGGTGATTCAGGGACTATGTCCCGAAGGGCTTGTATGCTGGTCCGCCTACCTGGCCAATTACTGATTGGTGTCTAGGATTGGCAATTAGGGACCTAACACTCCCCTTACACCTGCCTGGCTAAGTCCCGAGTTACTACAGACTAGCTTGCCACTCTGATTGGGCATCTAGTTTGGGCTCTAGGTCTAGTTAGCCCGTAGTCGTTTCAGTCGAGTCTCATTTGGTGTGCTTGCTTGCATCATCATGTCCACCCGGAACGGAGTACCCTACCAACCTGGTCAAACCCAACCTGATTTAGAGGCCATGATTAGAACTCTTACCGAAAGTATGACCAAATTGAGTCAGAATATGATTGATACTGTTGCCCAGTTTAGAGACCGAGCCCAGGTACTTGAGGAGCCTAGGCACCGAAATTGGACCCCTGACTCAGAATTTGGTAGACCTCAACCTCACCCACACCCAGAGCTTAGGAGACCTTTATACAGGGATCCTGAACCTAATCATTGGAGGTTTGATCTAAGAGCCTATGACCATGATCTTGCCCCTGAGTGTAGCCCTAAGAGCCTATACCCATACTTGGTTGACTCAGAGAAGGGACCCGTTAGGAACACCGAACCTTATGCACCCACTTTTGATAGAAGACAAGAGACATATATTAAGTGGGAAGAACAAATGGATCGGTATTTTGAGTGCACTAACATATCGGAATTAGGACAAGTTAGGTTGGCCAAAACCAAGTTCACCAAACATGCTAGGTCGCATTGGTATGCTATTGAGCATGAGTGTTATCAAAGAAAAGAGGAAATATATACTTGGAGAGATATGAGAAGTAAGTTGAGAGATAGGTACCTAGGTAGATCCTATGAGAAAAGACTTTTAGACCAATGGTACCAATTGCGACAAGGTAATAGGCCTGTGTCTAAATATATCGAGGACTTCCAGTTGTATGACATGAAATGCAATACCATTGAGACCGAAGCTCAGATCACATCGAGGTTTAGGGTTGGGTTACACCCAAACATTTATAGGAAGCTATGCCTTGAAAAGACCAATAAGTTAGACCGAGCCTACCAAGAAGCCCAAGACTATAAGTGGTCTTTAATATATAACCAATCAAGTACTTTGGACTTAAAGCCAACCTCTACCAACTTGAGTCAAGTTCCGATTGATCCGACATCCGTAGTGAACCAGACTTTTGTTTGTTAATTCCCACTTGTGTCACCTCTTGACCAGAAGGATAACACTAAGAAGAAGTTAGGCATGGCCATCACAAAATTAGTTGACCCGACCAGAGCCGTACTTAAAGAGGAATCAAAGGAGAATAGATTAGAATCTTTCAGTGAGATTGAGGAAGAAATATATGAGCCTGACATAAGTTTGATAGATGAATATGAAGAAGAAGAATTTGAGGATATCCCTCCCGATAATTCAATTAACCAACTCCTACCTGATGGGGTTATTGAGGGGACCCCTGCCACTCAAGGAATTCAGGAGCTAACCCTAAGAGAAGATCCTTTTGAGGAAGTTCAGGAAGAGGAAATTGTATCCAATGAGAGTTTAAGTGAGAATACCCCTGAACTCATTGAGGAATCCAAAGAAGACACCCCTGAGTCAAATCTGGTAGAGAAGTGTGAAGAAGGAAGGGGTTCATAAGAATTGCCCATTAAGAAGGTCCAAGAACAAGAAAAAGACAGTAGCTTAGAAGACTTTCTAGATAAACATTCCAAAGACCTTCCTGATAACCTTCCACCTTCTAGGAGCACCCAGCCTACCCTAGAACTTGCACTTGTAGACCCTCCTAGAGCAAATCATGAGGTTTGGATGAGTGCACCTATAAAACAATGTCCTCATTTTAAGGTCGTCCTGAATAACCAAGGTATGTTTCTTGTTTTCTATAAGCCACCTCAAAACTCTGATTCTTATTTCCTACCCTTCCCTGAATCTTCTCATGTTTCTAGAGCTATGGGATTACACTTTACTGAGATTTCTAGGTTGCAAGACTCCTTAGAACCTATTAGGTTTGCCACCTACTTCTGGAAGACCTTATGGCACCTACTAGGCATCCATAATAAGTTTTAATGCTCTGCATGCCCTCCTCCGACCCAAGGTCAAACCTAGAGAGCCTTAGTTTGTTAGGTTTAGACCTAGGGTTCCTTTGGAATAAAGTCCATTCTTTAGGAATGCGTCGTCAGTCTAGTTTAGTTTTTCTTGACCCTTTACTAGGCTTTGGCTCAGATTTTGGTTTGATTGAGAGCACCAGGAATTGGGATTTGTATTTTGTCCAGGGTTTAAATTGCATTCAATATTTCGATCAATAGGTCTATAGGCTAGAGTCCCTTTGAAATTGTTCATGGATACAAGGCTCACACACCACTTGATCTGATTTCACTATTAGCCCACACACACAAGTCTCTTGATGCACTTGCATAGCATGTAAAGGACTTGCATAAAGAAATTCATGCCAAAATAACTTTAAGTAATGAAACTTATAAGAAGTTGGCTGATTCTCAAAGACGAGTCAAAACTTTTGTTGAGAGAGACTATGTAATGATTAGGTTAAAGCCTGAGCGGTTTTTTCCTGGAACCATTAGAAAGTTACATGCTAAAGGAGCTGGACCATTTAGAGTAGTGCAGATAGTAGGATCCAATGCCTATGTGCTTGAGTTGCCTCCAGAACTTGGCAATAGCTCTAATTTCAACATTACAAACTTAGTAGAGTATAGGGAGCCAGCTATGATTCCTAGTAAGCCTTTGAAACCTAATCCTGTTATTGAGAGTGATCCCAACCCTGTGTATCCACCAACAAACTGGCCTGTGAGGAAAGAGCAGATTGAAAAGATCTTGGATGATCAGGTTATCTCTACTCGTAATCGATGATACCAAAGATACCTGTTCTGCTGGCAAAGAAGGCCAGATTCTGATGACTCCTGGATCTCCTGAGAAGAATTACAATAATTGGACCCAGACCTCTTGGAGAGATACCAGAGCCAGCTTGATCCATACTCGACAGGGTCGAGTTCCTCCCACCCCGGGAGAATTGGTGCGGGCACCAGACTCAGAAGAAGACTTCAGGGCTCCATCTGGATCTCTGATTGACCTTGCCCGAAGAATTAGGGTTTTCTGGTTTTGTAATAAGGGTTGACTTGGTCAACTCAATTTTAGTCTTGAGTCTGTATTTCCCTGCAATTTAAATTTTGTTGAGTCATGTTGACTCAGTACAAGTCCTAGTAGTGGTCTAGGTCTTCTCCAGGTTGGTGCCACTTTTTTTTCAGTCAAGTCAATGTCCAGGGTGCCACATTTTTTCTCCCAGGCCCAAGCAAGTGGGCGCCACACTCCCAGCCACACGCCAGAGTCCAGGAGGCGCCACATCTCCATCCAGTGTCTTTGGTCCCTACACCACAAGAAATAAATCCAAGCCAGGTTGGCAAGAATTTTTCTTGAAGAGAGGATCAAGGAGGTGCCCCATAATGTTCCATAAAAATCCAAGTTATAAAAGGGAAGAGAGCATGTCTTGGGGAGGAATTCAAGGAGGTTCCCAAAAGTTTCCAAAAGTGCCAAAGCCATGAAAGGAAGAAGCCTAAACTTGTGGAGCAAGACTAGGAGGTCTCCAAATGAGCCAAACCATGAAGGGAAAATCCTTGATTCATGGAGAGATACTAGGAGACACCCCCATAACCTGCCATTTGGAGCTGATTTTCAAGTTTTCTTGGAGTTTTTGGGCTACCCACTCATGGAAGGAGTCTTGGGAAGAGAATTTGATGCCTAAAGTGTGGGTTAGTCCTATTAGTCCCACATGGGAAATGTATAAAATTTTATTTCTTTGTTATGTCTATATATTCAACTCTATGTAACTCTTGAAATAATGATGAATGAAATCAATTTCTGTGTGAGCAACTTTGTGTTTCTCTTTTCCGCACTTGTATTCAGGTGTTGAGCTCCGTGAGGGAGTAAATCCGGGTTCCCTAGGAACCTTGAGGAGGTGTGAGATCTCCAACCCCAAAATCCTACCAAAATCCTAGGTTAGCCACTTCAATTCCAAACCCTAGCCGCCATCATCTTCTTCATTCCACCAATCATCCAAACCCTAATCTACCTCATCATCTCACGGCCCCTCTCTTCCAAGTAGAGGCCGACCACCAGCATCCAGGTCCAGATCGGCTACTTCGAATACAGAGCAAATCCTAGAGGAAGTCAGATCAGCATCCAGGAGAATCATGATTTCAGCAACATCAATTTTTCAAGTTCTTCTTATATGATCTCACGGCCCCTTTCTTTGAGTATTTGGTTCCTTAACTTGTTCTTCTTCTTTTCCAGATCCTGAGTTCAGGAGAAGCCAACTCTGCCAAAGGACCAGTATTGGAGGATCCATTGCGAAGATATCCGAATCCGAGGATCTAACAATCTGCTCGAGAGAGTCCTTCCACCAAACTCTGTAAAGATCACTGCCTGGTACATAACCCTTCCCTTCTCTTTATTTCTGTCCTGTTGAAAGTTCAGAGCGAAACCCTAGGTCTGGGAGTTTCTCAACCCCCAGCAATCCTTTACTTCTGAACTACTCTGATAATCTAGTTTCTTTGAATTGTGCTTTCAATTATTATATAATTTCTTTCAATTTAGTTTAACTTTCATTTGAGTCAAAGCCGACTTCTGAAAATATAAAAAAATAATAATAATAAAAGGAATTAGTCTTAATTTACTTCCGCATCACATCATCTCTTTTGTTCTGCATCATTTTTGGTATCAGAGCTTTCGTTCTGCATCATTCTTTTTCGCCTCGGTCGAGGACGTCGACTGGGAATGGAGCGAGCCGGATCGGTCTCCGAACTGGAACTCCCAAGTCAAGCCGACGGACCAAGAGGTCTACTCTCAATTACTGAGTGATGCGGTCCCGATGCTAGATGTTCTACTCTCAGAGCAGAACTTATTCGAGGCGGGAATCAGTCCTATCCGAGAGCTGGGTGAGGCTCGGGCTTCCCTTCTACCTCTTACCCCCTTCTTCTTTTCTCTTTTTTTTTTTAACTGGCCCGACTGACCTCCGCTTCCTTTCATGTATGAAGTTTTCCTTGGAGAACTTGTTGGAGGGCGCCACACAAAGGGACGTCGCCGAGGGAACCGAGCCCGTGACGAAGAGGGCTTGTACTGAGGCGAGCCGGGAGGCCGTGCCGATCCCCACCTCCGGTCCCGTGACGGTGGCTCCCGCATCCAGGGCGCCCGACGTCCCTGTCGTCGACCTCGATAAGGTCGTGGAAGAGGGGGGGCCAGCCCCTTCCCGGGCAACGTCTACTTCAGCCACCACCCTGACTGCACCCACGATGGTCCCCAGCACGGTGACGGCTCCGCCGATGGCCATTATGCCCGACGAGGGGACGGCCACCTTGGCTGCTGCCGACCCGTCTGCCCTGTCGTCGAACCTCACCAGCCGGTGCTCTGTGATCCGTGATCAGGGCCTCGTGGAGAAGGTCATGGAGTTCACCTGCACCTCCCAGGACCGCCGACTAAGGGGCGACCGGGACTATAGCGACGCCCTGCTTGGGATCCTTCCGCAGCTTTTCACGGTAAGTCCCGAGCTCGAAGCCCTTCCTTTTTAAAGTTCCAGTTGGGTTCTGACAACTTCTCTTCTTCTGGCGTAGATCGGGACCGACATGCTGCTGCTGAGGAACTTCCTCGCAGGGTACGCCAAGAAAGATGCCGAGAAGGAGGAGAAGCTCGGCAAGCTCGCAGCCGACGTTAAAGACCTCATGGAGAAGGGGGTTGAGTTGCGGGGGAATAACCAGGTCCTCCGGTCTGACCTGGCCCGCGCCGAGGGGCGCATCAAAGAGCCTGAGACCTTCCTTTCTGAGGAGAGGATCTCGAGCCAGCACCGCACAGAGGAGGACGCGGCGGAGAAGGCTTGCCTCAGGGCTTAGTCCCGATCGCTGTAGCGCCGGGTGGAGGAGGTCCGGAAGGAGCTGAACGCGGCCAAGGAGAAGAGCTCCTACGTCAACGGGCTGCTGGAAGAGTCGAAGCGAGAGGCGCAGGAGGCCGTCCCGAAGTTCCGGGCCTCTGAGGAGTACATCGCAGAGGTTCGGGAGGCTGCCGTGGACTCCTTTTTGAAGGGGTTCCAGGTATGCTGGGAGAAGGTGAGCTCCTTCTACCCCGAGCTCGACCTCAGCGGGGTAGTCCTCGGTGGCAGGAGGCAGGAGCCTAGTGGAGAGGCTCCAGCAGCAGCAGGTGACGAGGCTGCAACTCCAGAGCAGCCCTCCGAGCAGCCACCCGTCGATGGCGCAGGTGGGGAGCGCGCGCCTCAGCCCGAGGAGGATGCCACCGCACCGAAGTAGCTTCTCCGGCCCCTCGGACTTCTTCTTTTGTTTTTGTATATTTCCTTCCTTTTTTTTTCTTTTTTTTTTTGAGGACTCCCGGCCTGTCGGGACTCCTTCACTGTATCTCCGTTTCCAAATTAATGAAATCTTTTGTTCGGCAAACCTTAGCTTCGTCCTCTCTTTTCTCTCTCTTTTTTTTTTTTTGAACTGAATGTTGGTTTCGGGCACCGGGACTAAGTCCTGTGGTGCGCTCCGAGCCGAGCTCACGGCAGACTTAGTCCTGCCCCACCATTCAGACCGAAGTTCGGGACTTCCAGACTGGATGCTAGTGGAGCAGGCTTTGTGCGAGCCCTGCGCGGCTGGCCGGTTCGTCCTCTGGGACTGCGTGGGTGAGCTTGGCTCTGCCCCGCCTTCCAGACCGAAGTCCGAGACCTCCGGACTAAACCCCGGGGTCATAGGCTTTATCCGAGCCTTACGCGGCTTGCCGGGCTATTCTCCGTGACTGCATGGGCGAGTTTGGCTCTGCCCCGCCTTCCAGACCGAAGTACGGGACCTCCGGACTGAACCCTGGGGCCACAGGCTTTATCCGAGCCCTACGCGGCTTGTCGGGCTGTCCTTCGGGACTGCGTGGGCGAGTTTGGCTCTGCCCCGCATTCTAGACCGAAGTCCGGGACCTGTCGCCTTCTCGGGTCTTCGGCCACACCCATGTTCGCCGAACTCAAAGTTAAGTGGCTCTCTCCCTACGAGGTGAGAAGAAGTATTTGAAGCAAAAGGATTTCATTGCAGGAGTTCGAAGAACCTTACACTATTGGTAATACATCCTCAAGTTTGAGGCATTCCAGGTCCGAGGGAATCTGGACCCTTCTAGCTCCTCCAGGTAATAGGCCCCGTGAGGGAGAACTTCCGCCACCCTGTAAGGGCCTTCCCAGTTCGGGGAGAGCTTCCCGCACTCCCGTGGCTGAGAAGCTTCCGCCCGCCAGAGTACCAGATCTCCTGGGCGAAAGGACTTCGATCGCACCCTGGAGTTGTAATACCTAGCCACTCGCTGCCTGTATGCCGCCATTCGGACTCGAGCCTTGTCCCTTGTCTCCTCAAGGAAGTCCAGGTTCAGCAGCATCCTGGCAGGATTCTCCTCTTCATCATACTGCTCCACGCGCAATGTGGGTAGGCTGAGCTCAATCGGGATGACCGCTTCGGCTTCGAAGATGAGGTTGAACGGGGTCTCGTTAGTGGCCGTCCTCGGGGTGGTGTGGTACGCCCACAGGACGCTCGGGAGCTCTTCCGCCCACCTGCCCTTGGCATGGTCCAACCTTGTCCGTAGGCCCTGTAAGATAGTCCTATTCGTTACCTCAGCTTCTCCGTTTGTTTGTGGGTACGCCACCGAGGTGAAGCGATGGTTGATGCCGAGGTCACTGCAGAATTCTTCAAACTCTCGACAATCGAATTGACGTCCTTTATCGGTGATAATGGTATGGGGTATGCCAAAATGGCAGATGATTGACTTCCATAGAAACTTGGCGACGTTTGCCTCCATGATCCGGGCTAGGGGTTCGGCCTCTACCCACTTCATGAAGTAGTCAATGGCCACGATCAAAAACTTCTGCTGCCCGGATGGCGGGGGAAAAGGTCCTAAGAGATCCATCCCCCACTGGGCGAACGGCCATGGAGCGGAGAGTTGGGAAAGCGGAGTGGAGGGCTGCTGCCGCACCATGGCATGCCGCTGGCACCGATCACACCTCTTCATGAAGTCGGCGGCATCCTCCTTCATTGTCTCCCAGAAATAACCTTGGCGGAGGGCCTTGTACGCCAGCATTCTGCACCCCACATGGTTCCCACAGATGCCCTCGTGGATTTCCTGGAGTACGAGTGCGGCCTCCGCGGGTCTCAGACACTTGAGGAGGGGGTAGGAATAGGACCTCCGATATAGTTGTCCATCCATCAAGATGAACCGCGTGGCCTTCTTCTTGATAAGGCGAGCCGCTGCGCGGTCCTCCGGTAAGGTGCCGCTGGTAATGTACTCGGCGTACTTATCCATCCAACTAGGCTCTTGGCTGACCTGTTGGACCTCCACAGGGGTCTCGTAGCTCGGGACCTTGAGACGCTCAACATAAGCGCGGCCCAACAACGAGTCCGGCAGGGTTGCCAGTCGGGAGAGCGCGTCCGCGCGAGCATTTTCCCCGTATGGTATATGGGAGATACTGAAGCGCCAAAATCCGGCTGTGCTCGTTCTCACGAGGATCAGGTATTTCGCCATTTGGGGGTCCCGCACACCGTACTCTCCAGAGATCTGTCCAGCCACCAACTGCAAATCAGTGAAGGCCTTGAGGTTGGCTACGCCCAACTCGCGGGACACTCTCAGCCCCGCGAGGAGCGCCTCGTACTCCGCCTGATTATTAGTTACGGTGAACTGGAAACAGAGTGCACATTCAACGACGACCCCTTCGCCGTTGGCGAGGATGAGACCGGCTCCGCTCCCGCTGGAGTTCGAGGCTCCATCCACATGAATGATCCACACGTCCTCCTCGGGTCCCGGTTCCGGCTGCCGATCCAGAGGGCCTTCTTCCATCCCCTTGCCCAGGCCTGTGCACTCGACCAAGAAGTCAGCGAGCACTTGCGCCTTCATGGCTGACCTCGGTCGATAAGTGATATCAAACTCGCTGAGCTTGAGTGCCCACTTCGCCAATCGCCCGGATGTGTCAGGTCGGCTGAGTATCACTTTCAGCGGCTGATCCGTCAAGACGGCAATGGGGTGTGCTTGGAAATAGGGCCTGAGATGCTGGGCGGACATTATTAGTGCAAAAATGAGTTTTTCAGACCGGGAATACCTGAGCTCCGCATCGCAGAGTAGTTTGCTCGTGTAGTACACCGGCCTCTTCATTTCCTGGTCTTCGGTCCGAACTAGGACCGAATTGATGGCTTTCGGGGTGACCGCCAGGTACAAGATGAGCTCCTCTCCTTCTTCGGGCCTGGAGAGCAGTGGCGGCGATGCAAGCATCTTCTTTAGCTCGTCAAATGCCTCATGGCACTCCTCGGTCCAGGTGAAGTTGTTCATCTTCCTTAGCACTTTGAAGAAGGGCCGGCAGCGATCGGCCGACCTCGAGATAAACCGACTCAGGGCGGCTATCCAGCCTGTGAGTCGCTACACTTGCTTCTTGGAGGTGGACTGCTCCATGTCCAAAATGGCCTGGACCTTTTCCGGGTTGGCTTCTATCCCTCTTTGGGTCACCATGAACCCGAAGAACTTTCCGGCGGACACGCCGAAGGCGCACTTCGCCGGGTTCAGCTTCATCTGGTGACGTCGGAGGTTGCCGAAGGTCTCCGCCAGGTCGCCAACATGATCGGAAAGAGGCTTGCTCATTACCAGCATGTCATCCACGTACACCTGCATGTTATGGCCGATCTGATCCTTGAAGACTTTATTGACCAGCCACTGGTACATGGCCCCGGTGTTCTTGAGGCCAAATGTCATCATCTTGTAACAGTAAGTCCCACGGTCGGTGATAAAAGCGGTGTGCTCTTCGTCCTCCGGGTGCATTCGAATCTGGTTGTACTCGGAGAAAGCATCCATGAAAGAGAGGAGGCGATGTCCTGAAGTGGTGTCGACCAACTGGTCAATCTTCGGAAGAGGAAAACTGTCCTTCGGGCAAGCTCGGTTGAGGTCGGTGTAGTCCACATAGATCCGCTACTTGCCACCACTCTTCTTCACCATGATCACATTCACTAGCCAACTAGGATATTGTACTTCCCGCACAAAGCTGGTGGTGAGGAGCTTCTCTACTTCTTCATTGATGGCCTTCTACCTTTCTGCAGCGAAGCTCCTCTTCTTCTGACAGACCGGGCGACACCTCGGGTCAACATTTAGCCTGTGGGTGATGACTTCCGAGGGGATGCCCGGCATGTCAGCTGCAGACCAGGCAAACACATCCGTATTCGCGCGGAGGAAATCCAGCAAGCGGGTCCGTTCTTCCTCCGGGAGCTGGGCCCCCACATGCACAGTCTTCTGAGGGTCCGAACCTAGGGGATACGTCAACAGGTGTTCCACGGGTCCTCCCCTGGGTTCCTTCTCCCTTAAGTCAAGGTCGTCGATGTTGGGGCCGAGCTCAGCGCCTCGGGCACCCGAGATTGTCTGAAGGCAATACTGGACGGGCTGGGTCATCCCCCTCATCACCCCAGTCCCAGAGGCTGTGGCGAACTGTACTATCTACCATTTGGTGGAAATCACGGCGTCCAGCTGGTTGAGCCCCAGACGACCAAGGATTGCATATAAGGTGAGGGGAGCTTGATGACGGTAAACGTCATCATGACGGTAGTCTGCCGAGGTGGGGATCTGGCGGTGACAAGGAGAGTGATCTCCCCTTCGACCCCCACCGAGTCCCCGGTAAAGCCCACAAGAGGAGTGTGCACCGAACTTAACTGATCTTGAGATAGGTTCATTCGGGAGAAAGCATCATAAAAAAGCACGTCAGTAGAGCTCCCACTATCTACCGTAATGCGATGTACAGGATGCTTTGCGATGGTCATCTCGACCACCACTGCATCATTGTTTACATTCTTGTTTTCATTCCCCTTCTCAAAGGGGGATACATCCTCCGGGTCACCCGCCTCCCTGGTTCTCTTCTCCGCATGCCCGATTCCCTAAGAGATCATGCCCACCGGCTTCTCCGTTGGACGGTTATCGATCGCAGGGAGTGAGGGAAGGGCTGCGAGTGGCTATCCCTCCACCGGGGCTTCGTTCCTCACGAACTTCTGGAGGTAGCCTCTTTTAATCAGCTCCTCGATTTCTCGCTTCAGATTGTGGCACTCCTCCGTGTCGTGGCCGTGCTCGCGGTGGAACTGGCAGTATTTTTACTTGTCGCGGATGTTCCTTGGGTTCTGAGGAGGAGGTCGGCGAAGGTAGTGCTCACCCTCAATCTCCATGAGGATCTTCATTCTGGGAGCAAGGAGAGGGGTGAAACTTCGCTCCGGGGTAGCTCCGCCCTTCGGTTTCGGGCCTGGACGGGGGTCAGTAGGTGGCCCGGGCCTCCGGGCCTCCGGGCCTCGGGGACATCCCTCGGGGCCAGCTTCTTCGAGGACCTCCCATCCAGCTCCCGCCGGGTGCGATCGGCCTCCTTCGCTCGGATGTATTTATGGACATGGAGGAGGAGCTCGGAGTACATCCTAGGTGGCTTCTGATCTAGGGAATAGGTCAAGCAGGACGTCTTAAGCCTGCGCTTCAATGCCAGCATAGCGACGGGCTCGTCTAGACTGTAGATTTCTAGGGCAGCGGTCTTGAAGCGGGTAATGTAGTCCCGAAGCAGCTCCTGGTCTTGCTAGCGGATGTAGAAGAGGATGCCCACCTCTCTTGGCACCTTCCGGCAAGCATCAAAGTGTGCCACGAACCTTCCTTCCAATTGATGGAAGGAGTAAATAGATTCGGGCTCGAGGCGGGTGAACCAGACTCGAGCAGCCTTCCGGAGGGTAGCGAGGAAGGCGACGCATAAAAGAGCGTCTGTGGCCCCCTGGACCCTCATGAGAGCCTTGTAGCTCTCAAGATGGTCCAAGGGGTCGATAGTCCTATCGTAGGGATTCACTTGTGGCCTGCAGAACCGACTCGGAATCGGCTCCTCTTGGATTTCCCGGGAGAAGGGCGGCCGGGCGTCGTAGCCCGCCGGGTCCGCCGAGGAGTTTGCAGGTCGGCAAACCGGCGGGCGAACTCCACCAGCTTACGTTCGTGCTCCTCCAGGTGCCTCTCAGCCTGGCTCCTGATGGCCTCGTCAGTGAAATCTTCCACTGAGGTCGCTGCTGAAGGGGGTGCCGATCGTTCTCGGCGGGGGGCTTTGCCCTGACGTCGCCTACTGCAGCGCGCCGTCTCGGCATCGTTGGCCAAGGATCGACTCTCGTGATCCGTCGAACTGGAGTAATTTATCTTCGCGGGGGTTTGGTGGCTCCCGCGGGGGTTGGAGACTGCCCGCGGTTAAGAGGGCCTTCCTTGGATGGAGTGCAGGCTTCCGCGGGGCCCCGCGGCTTGAGCCGTGGGGGTTCCTGGCTGGGGCTGTGTGGCTAGGTACCGCTGCTGGTGTTATAGCTGCCGAACTGCTATAGTCAGGGTTTGCAGCTGTTGGATGACAGCTGCGAAAGGTCCGTCCATCGAGGATGGCTGCGAAGGGAGAGGAGGTGGAGCAAGAAGCTCCCTCTCTGGACTGCGCGGCCCCTGAGGGGTGGGGGCTTCCCCTACTCGACTGGTGGATGCTACGCGCCCGCGCGTTACCACCATGGTCGGAGCGCGCTTTGTCCCGCGGAGAGCTAGCTCGCGCTGGGGTTACTGTCTTGCCCCCTACCTGGTGCGCCAATCTGTTGCCGATCTCACCGCCACTACCTGTAGCTTCAAAGCTGGTACCGGTCTAGGACCGTTTCACCTTGAGGTCTCCGAGCTTCCGGTCCTGCGAAACAAGGTGAGAAACCCTGGTCGGGGTTCCCGGCGAGGGTGCTCCGATGGTCAAGTTAGAAAACGGCGAGATGGAACAGAATCCCTAAGGTGGGTCCCCGAAGGAATCCCAGACTTAGAGAAGATCTTAACAAAAGAGGTCTTAGGAAGAGTGGAAATTGGGCCGAGCTCCTTCACCGAGCTTGCACTGAAAGACTCCTCTCGGGTCCTTGGATCTTACTCTCGATGCCTTCCTTTTCCCAGCCTTTTTCACACTTACCTGGCTATCCGCTCTTCCCATCCTTTTATCCCATCACATTGCCTCCGACTTGCACCCCCGGGAGGCTCCCTCTTAGCCTTCACTTTTTCCTCTCTCTCTTTTTTCCTTTCTCCTTCGGGTCCGAGAGCCCGGTGGCCTCCTTATCTTGCTTGCCGAGCCCAGCGAGAAAAAGGGGAGAGGAAGGATACTGGCCATGCCTTGGGCTGAGCGTAGGCGCTCTCCTTCCCAGGCATT
Source organism: Areca catechu (assembly GCA_021397845.1). Lineage (NCBI taxonomy): Eukaryota > Viridiplantae > Streptophyta > Magnoliopsida > Arecales > Arecaceae > Areca > Areca catechu. Next base: position 39,486,764 of record CM038048.1, read on the forward strand.
GACGATGTCCGTTGCTGGCTCCTGTTGGCCAGGACTCCGCTCTTCGGTTACGGAACCCGTCGGGCCGATGTAAACGAGATTTTGCGCATCACTGCCGACCGTACCGGCGCTCCTCGCGAGGCAGGGCATGCGCTGCCCAAGTGGTGGTTTTGAAACTCGTGCCCCCGCCTCTCGGAGGCCTTACTACGTGGGGCCAGCTTCGACCGAGGTGGACCCCTCCTGGGTGAACACCTGGTGGAGCGGCAGAAGAGTGCTCAACTTCGATCGAGGTGGACCCGTATCCGGGTGCCATCTGGCGAAGGAGCAGGAGGGCCCGGCTCGAGCTCAGCCGGGGTGGAATCGTCTCCGGGCGCCACCCAGCGAGGGAGCTAGGGGCCGCCAGCTTCGACCGAGGTGGATCCCTCCTGGGCGGACACCTGGCGGAGCGGCAGAGGAGTGCTCGACTTCGGCCGAGGTGGACCCGTATCCGGGTGCCATCTGGCGAAGGAGCAGGAGGGCCCGGCTCGACCTCGGTCAGGGTGGAACCGTCTCCAGGCGCCACCCGGCGAGGAAGCAAGGGGCCGCTAGCTTCAGCCGAGGTGGACCCCTCCTGGGCGAACACCTGGCGGAGTGGCAGAGGAATGCTCGACTTCGGCCGAGGTGGACCCATATCCAGGTGCCATCTGGCGAAGGAGAAGGAGGGCTCGGCTCGACCTCGACCTGGGTGGAACCATCTCCGGGCGCCATCCGGTGAGGGAGCGAGGGGCCGCCAGCTTCGGTCGAGGTGGACCCCTCTTGGGCGGACACCTGACGGAGCGGTAGAGGAGTGCTCGACTTTGGTCGAGGTGGGCCCGTATCCAGGTGCCATCTGGCGAAGGAGCAGGAGGGCCCGGCTCGACCTCGGCCAAGGTGGAATCGTCTCCGGGCACCACCCGACGAGGGAGCAAGGGACCGCCAGCTTCAGTCGAGGTGGACCCCCTGGGCGGACACCTAGCGGAGCGGCAGAGGAGTGCTCGACTTTGGCCGTGGTGGACCCGTATCCAGGTGCCATCTGGCCAAGGAGTAGGAGGGCCCGGCTCGACCTCGGCCGGGGTGGAACCGTCTCCGGGCGCCACCCGGCGAGGGAGCAAGGGACCGCCAGCTTCAACCGAGGTGGACCCCTCCTGGGCGAACACCTGGCAAAGCGGTAGAGGAGTGCTCGACTTCGGTCGAGGTGGACCCGTATCCGGGTGCCATCTGGTGAAGGAGCTGGAGGGCCCGGCTCTACCTCGGTCGATATGGAACCATCTCCGGGCGCCACCCGGCGAGGGAGCAAGGGGCCGCCAGCTTCAGCCAAGGTGGACCCCTCCTGGGCGGACACCTGGCGGAGCGGTAGAGGAATGCACAACTTCGGCCGAGGTGGACCCGTATCCGGGTGCCATCTGGCGAAGGAGCAGGAGGGCCCGGCTTGACCTCGGCCAGGGTGGAACCGTCTCCGGGTGCCACCCGGCGAGGGAGCAAGGGGCCGCCAGCTTCAGCCGAGGTGAACCCGTATCCGGACGGACACCTGGCGGAGCGACAGAGGAGTGCTCGACTTCGACCGCGGTGGACCCGCATCCGACCTCGCTCGCCGATCCCGTTCTGCCAAAAAAATTCACGTGGTTCGGATCACGCCCGGCGGAACCTGAGACACGCCACTTCACGTAACGGCCATATCAACGAGCCTAGCAAGAAAACGGTTCATCCATCTCAACATGGTGATGGCCTTATATATATATATATATGTATATATATATATATATATATGTATATATATATATATATATATATATATATATATATATATATATATATATATATATATATATATATATATTTAAAGATGTTTGTTGATGCTGGTCCCTGTAGATTGGATGGAGTTCCTAGATCGCTGGTTCACCTTCTTGGGTTCTTGTAAAATAAACTCCTGATCAGATTTTCTCTGTTGGGGACACTCCGATACCTAAGTTAGTAAAGTTCAAGCCACAGAATGGGGAGCTCAAAGAAAGAAAGCAAGATAAAACTAGTAGAAAGTCAGATGCGCATAGTGCAAGCTAGTCATAGACCGGCTCAGACTTGCATGGAATGGCTTACCTTGAAGGTCCTCTCTTACCACTTTTTATAGGTGTTGCTGTAACGCAAAGTAGTTAAGCCTTCTTGATTGCTGTTAGAAAAGTTAATCAATGTAGCTTTCCTTCAACTGATGTAGTTACTATCAGATGTTAGTTACCTCAGTCTTACTAAAGCCATGGCTGTCAGACATATGATTGGTTAATGACCAAGTCCATTCTTGACTGCTTTAGTTTGAAATAGGTCGGCCTTTCTCTTCGGAGTTAGTCGACAGTTATTTCATTGGGTGTAGATCAGCCATTTTGATGCAGAACGGATATGTGGAATGCGTAAGCAAATTAAAATTAATGTATATTTTTATTTTTATTTTTATTTTTTATATATTTTCGGAAGTCGGCTTTGACTCAAATGAAAGTTAAACTAAATTGAAAGAAACTATATAATAATTGAAAGCACAATTCAAAGAAACTAGATTATCAGAGTAGTTCAGAAGTAAATGATCGCTGGGGGTTGAGAAACTCGCAGACCTAGGATTTCACTCTGAACTTTCAACATGACAGAAATAAAGAGAAGGGAAGGGTTATATACCAGGCAGTGATCTTCACAGAGTTTGGTGGAAGGACTCTCTCGAGCAGATTGTTGGATCCTCGGATTCGGATATCTTCGCAATGGATCCTCCAATACTGGTCCTTTGGTAGAGTTGGCTTCTCCTGAACTCAGGATCTAGGAAAGAAGAAGAACAAGTTAAGGAACCAGATACTCAAAGAAAGGATTTACCAGATAAGAAGAACTTGAAAAATTGATGTTGCTGAAATCCTGATTCTCCTGGATGCTGATCTGACTTTCTCTGGGATTTGCTCTGTATTCGAAGTAGCCGATCTAGACCTGGATGCTGGTGGTCGGCCTCTACTTGGAAGAGAGGGGTCGTGAGATGATGAGGTAGATTAGGGTTTGGATGATTGGTGGAATGAAGAAGATGATGGGCGGCTAGGGTTTGGAATTGAAGTGGCTAACCTAGGGTCTTGGTAGAATTTGGAGATCTCACACCTCCTCAAGGTTCCTATGGAACCCAGAATCACTCCCTCATGGAGCTCAACACTTGAATACAAGTGAGGAAAAGAGAAACACAAAGTTGCTCGCAAAGAAATCGATTTCATTCATCATTAAATTCAAGAGTTACATAGAGTTGAATATATAGACATAACAAAGAAATAAAATTTTATACATTTCCCATGTGGGACTAATAGGACTAACCCACACTTTAGGCATCAAATTCTCTTCCCAAGACTCCTTTCATGAGTGGGCATCCCAAAAACTCCAAGAAAACTTGAAAATCAGCTCCAAATGGCAGGTTATGGGGGTGTCTCCTAGTATCTCTCCATGAATCAAGGATTTTCCCTTCATGGTTTGGCTCATTTGCACACCTCCTAGTCTTGCTCCACAAGTTTAGGCTTCTTCCTTTCATGGCTTTGGCACTTTCGGAAACTTTTGGGAACCTCCTTGAATTCCTTCCCAAGACATGTTCTCTTCCCTTTTATAACTTGGATTTTTTATGAAACATTGTGGGGCACCTCCTTGATCCTCTCTTCAAGAAAAATTCTTGCCATCCTGGCTTGGGTTTATCTGGAAAGAAATTGGCTCCTCCTTGGATTGATGTATCTTGATGGATTTCTCTCCCAAGTGGTGCAAGAAAAAAAAGGAACTTACTTCTTGTGGTGTAGGGACCAAAGACACTGGATGGAGATGTGGTGCCTCCTGGACTCTGGCGTGTGGCTGGGAGTGTGGTGCCCACTTGCTTGGGCCTGGGAGAAAAAATGTGGCACCCTGGACCTTGACTTGACTAAAAAAAAGTGGCACCAACCTGGAGAAGACCTAGACCACTACTAGGACTTGTACTGAGTCAACATGACTTAACAAAATTTAAATTGCAGAAAAATACAGACTCAAGACTAAAATTGAGTTGACCAAGTCAACCCTTATTACAAAACTAGAAAACCCTAATTCTTCGGGCAAGGTCAATCAGAGATCCAGATGGAGCCCTGAAGTCTTCTTCTGAGTCTGGTGCCCGCACCACATTTACTTCGGAGTCATCCTCTTTAGAGTGGGCTGACTGTAGATCAGCTATTTACTTTGGAGTCACCCTCTTCGGAGTGGGCCGACTATAGATCAGCCATTTACTTCGAAACTGTGTGAATCGGCCAGTAAAAGGCTGATCTCAAGTTGTATATTATCTCCAGCTGAAGCATAGCATCGATCCGATCCCTCATCAGAGATCAGGAGAATCGTCGGGTCGATCAGTCTGGGTAGGATCAATTAAATCTTCGAACCGGCAATTATCTCTTCGAGCCCATTTATCACAACACCCCACTCCCAATTTTAAAGCAATTTATTGCTTTGAAAGATAGGAGTATTAATATTTTATCATTTTTTGGTGAAGGAAAAGATAGCCAATAATGACGAATCTTCGATCCAGCTAATCGTAATAACTGCTTTCTGTTTCGGGCATCGTGTCTTGGACAGGTGTCAGGCTCCTGTTGGTTTTTGGAAAAACGGTGTTGGTTTGAGAGTCATATCAATTTTTTCTATCATGAGATTTTCGACATACTCTTTATCTTCGACTAGGATCGAGTGATGTGGTGTCATCACATCCGTCAAATATTACGTAGAAACCTTATTTCGGCCATTGATTGCTTTCTCATGGATCCTGACTGACAGGTTGGTTTTCCTCCCATCGAATTGGTCGGTGTCCCTTAGGACTTCGTACCCATGATCGACGCCACCCATACGTGGCACGATTGGAGGCATTTCTAGTCTTTCAAGGAGATCATCCGAACCGTCATTGTTGCCTATATAAAGTGCATTTGCCCTACGAAATGAACTTCTCCACCTCCGTCGAAATTTTTCTTCTCCTTTAATCATTTCGAACCTCCTCCTTCTCAAGTCTTCCTCTCTTTCCACAGGTAAAGACTTATTTTTTTTTCCATCCCTTTTTATCATGGTTAGGTCTTTAAGAATCTCCACTGCTAGATTCCGATCAGTAGGGAGGGGGTGATTCCTTCGGTGCCTTGGGTCCTTCCAGGAAGAGTGATGCAAAATGAAAGCTCTGATACCAAAAATGATGCAGAACGAAAGAAGAGATGATGAGATGCGGAAGTAAATTAAGACTAATTTTTTTTATATATATATTTTCAGAAGTCGGCTTTGACTCAAAGGAAAGTTAAACTAAATTGAAAGAAACTATGTAATAATTGAAAGCACAATTTAAAGAAACCAGGTTATCAGAGTAGTTCAGAAGTAAAGGATCGCTGGGGGTTGAGAGACTCCCAGACCTAGGGTTTCGCTCTGAACTTTCAACAAGACAGAAGTAAAGAGAAGAGAAGGGTTACAGACCAGGCAGTGATCTTCACAGAGTTTAGAGGAAGGACTCTCTTGAGCAGATTGTTGGATCCCCGGATTCAAATATTTTTGCATTGGATCCTCCAATACTGGCCCTTTGGCAGAGTTGGCTTCTTCTGAACTCAAGATCTGGGAAAGAAGAAGAATAATTTATGGAACCAGATACTCAAGGAAGGATTTACCAGATAGAAGAACTTGAAAGTTGATGTTGCTGAAGTCCTGATTCTCCTGGATGCTGATCTAGCTTTCTCTGGGATTTGCTCCGTATTCGAAGTAGCCGAACTGGACCTGGATGCTGGTGGTCGGCCACTACTTGGAGAGAGGGGCCGTGAGAGATGGGGTAGGCTAGGGTTTGGCGGAGTGAAGAGGATGATGGGCGGCTAGGGTTTGGAAGTGAAGTGGCTAACCTAGGGTTTTGGGGTTGGAGATCTCACACCTCCTCAAGGTTCCTAGGGAACCCGGATTTACTCCCTCACGGAGCTCAACACCTGAATGCAAGTGCAGAAGAGAGAAACACAAAGTTTGCTCACACATAAATTGAATTCATTCATCAGTTGTCCTTTAAAACTTACAAGATGGGTTTATTTTATAGGTCTTTACAAGAGGTCAGGGTTTTACATCTTCCCATATGGGACTAATAGGATGGATCCTCAAATTAGGTTTGTAGAATCAAATCCTTCTCATATGGCCGGCCAAGAGCTTCCATAAGTGTTGATTGGTGGCTCCAAATGGTAAGTAGGTGGTGCCTCCTAGCCTTGCTCTTCAAGAAAATTTTTTTTTCCTTCCATGCTTGGTTTTATTTGGAAGTATTTGGGCGCCTCCTAGTCTTGCTCCACAAGTTTAGGCTTCTTCCTTTCATGGCTCAACTCTTTTGGACACCTCCTTTTCTTTCTCCCCAAGTCATGGCTCCTCCCAACTTTGCTTTGGTCTTTTTAGGCATGGATTGGGCGCCCCCTTGAAGTGCTCCCCAAGAAATACCTCTTTCCTCCTTTAGCTTGGCCTTTTAAGGTATATATGGGGCGCCTCCTTGATTTTGGCTTCAAGAAAAATTCTTGCTCCCTTGGGTGTGGGGACCAAGACACTGGGATGGAGATGTGGCGCTCCCTGGACTCTGATGTGTGGCTGGGAGTGTGGCGCCCACTTACTTGAGCCTGAGAGAAAAATGTGGCACCCTGGACCTTGACTTGAAAAAGGTGGCACCAACCTGGAGAAGACCTAGACCACTACTAGGACTTGTATTGAGTCAACATGACTCAACAAAATTTAAATTGCAGGGAAATACAGACTCAAGACTAAAATTGAGTTGACCAAGTCAACCTTTATTACAAAACCAGAAAATCCTAATTCTTCGGGCAAGGTCAATCAAAGATCCAGATGGAGCCCTGAAGTCTTCTTCTGAGTCTGGTGCCCGCACCAAAGAGTAACACTGAGTCCAAACTAGAATCCATTCCAATCTCTTTGTCCTTTTCTAAAATAGCTTATCTTAAAGAGTATTACCATATTCCTAAGAGTCTTCCATTGATACTTTCTCAACCCGATGAAAGGGTGAATCGCCCTCCTTCTAGCGCCATCGCGGTATACGAAGATTACCTGAAGGCTGGTTTTCGATTTTCTTTGCATCCTTTTTTTTCTAAAATTTTTAATCTATACCATATAGTCCATGCATAGCTGACTCCGAATAGCATATGGACCATCCGCGAATTCTTAGTTCTTTGTGATATCTTGAATGTAGAGCCCAGGACTTTCTTATTTACATCCCTCTTCATATTGAAGAAGGATTTCCATGGCTAGGGGTGGTGGGTCATCGGCCCTCATCCTGGTCGGAGACTGATTAAGGGTATGCCTAGCACCATCTACGGATGGAAACCCTGCTTCTTCTTCATATTCTCTTCTCATCCATGGGGTTTTAACATTGTTGGCTTTAACCTTTAATTTTGATGACTAACAAAACGTTGAGTACATATTTTATACTATTGTTTCAATTATAGTTATGAGTTTCAGGATACAGGCATCTCAAATTCTCAAAATAAAAGTATCATGGCACTTATTGGAAGCTGAGCAATTTTCGTGATTTAAGAAGTCTTCTTATCTGAAAAAGGCCTTAAAATATACCAATTGTGCTTTATATAAAGTATATTGAAGTTCTTGAAAAATATTTGTCTCTAGTGTATTCAATGCTTCATGAATGAGTTTGGTGAAGCTTAAATACTTCAAAAACTTTTAAAAAATGGTTTAAGACCGTTGGAGGAGCAAAACTAGCCGTTGGGAGCTTGTAGGGATGAATTCAGCCTCTCAAAAAATATAGCCATTATCACTGTCAGAACCTGTGAGTTGACACTTTACTTCTGTGAGTCGATACTTGAGTCTTCATGAGTCAATACTTGATTTCTGTGAGTCGACACTTGAGTTTTCTGTGTCGACACTCGAATTTTCTGAGTCGACTTTGAGTCAAAAACCTTCAAATGGCATAGTTCTGTATTTTCAAAAATCTCAGATCTTGGTCGACACTTAAAATCCTTGAGTTGATACTTGAATCTCCTGAGTCGACACCTGAGTCTCTTGAGCCGACACTTGATAGAAAATCTTCCAAAATGATATGTTATGTATCTCCAAAAGTCTCAGGCCTTGAGTTGACACTTGAAATCTTTGAGTCGATACTTGTGTTCTGTGAGTCGATACTTGGTTCCTGTGAGTCAACACTTGGCATGCCAGAGAAAATTTCTGCGTGCCCATTTCTGAAGTATCGACACTTGGTGTATCATGAGTCGACACTTGACTTTGCAACTTGTCAAAAACGTGTGCCAACCTTCCAAATTCAAAATTATCTTCAATGAAACTTCAATATACTTTGTATAAAGCATAATTGGTCTATTTTGAGTCCCTTTTCAGATGAGAAGACTTCTTAAATCATGAAAATTGCTCAGCTTCCAATGAGTGCCATGATACTTTTATTTTGAGAATTTGATGTGCTTGTATCCTAAAACTCATAACTACAATTGAAATATTAGTATAAAATATGTACTCAGTTTTGTTAGTCATTAAAATCAAGGGCTAAAGCCAACAATCTCTCCCTTTTTGATGATGATAAAATATTGAGTATATAAGCATTCAAATTCAATTTTAGATATTGTATCTCATAATCATAAACTTAAAACTCATACAATACTTATACAACACAATTTTAATAGAGGAGAGATACCAATCAAGTGTTGAAGTTAATTTTCTCTCCCCCTATGTTAGTTAAGTTATGAATCAACTAAAAAAAAAATTAGAAAGAAATGCTTATATCTTACTCCCCCTTTTTGTCAACATTAAATAATAAAGGGAGTAAACTCCCCCTAAATTGAAGCATTAAGGCATACAAATCTGGTTAGGGGCCATGATACAAGATTAGATTAGCAAAAATCAACAGGTATCAGAGCAAATAGACAAATTTGGAAGTAACCATAAGATAAAAGTGAACTTTTTCATAAATGTCAGAGTTTCAGTACAGCACATAAACTGATACAAGACTGATAAGCAAACATAAACTGTAATGCAAGTACAATAGAAACACATAGATAAACACTAAACATAGATGATAACATCAAGATAAACACTAAACATCAAGACAAATACATAACATAAACATCAAGATAAGCATATGTGAGGCTACTCCTCATCAGATGGAAGCTCAAAATAAATAAAATCACTAACCCTAGTCCTAGGAACAATGGATCTAGGGTTCTTAAGGATGCTACGGCTCCTAGTCCTAGTAAATGGTCCAAAACGGGATACAACTCGAGAAGACTCAAGTGTCAACTCATAGAGTCAAGTGTCGACTTACGAGTTCTGATAGCAATAACGGTTATATTTTCTGAGGGGCAGAATTCATCCCTACAAGCTCCCAACAGATAATTTTGCTCCTCCAACTATCTTAAACCATTTTTTGAAAGTTGTTGAAGTATTTAAGCTTCACCAAACTCATTCATGAAACATTGAATACACTAGAGATAAATATTTTTCAAGAACTTCACTTCCAAAGGCAAAAAGAAGAGATTCCACTGAAAAAGCTTACAAGCCCATCATTTCAGCTTTCCAAAAGTGTCTTTGAAGAGATTCCAAAGAGAAGACAAGACAAACAATCTTCAAGAGCCTCAAAGCTTCCATATTCCACTCTAAAAGAGAGTTTGATTGTGCTTTTATTCTTGTATCTTTAACTTTATTCTTTGCTGACCTAGCTTTCAAGATTTTTGAAAGTAGGTTGTTAAGATTGTTGGTGAGCTAAAGGTATAAAACCTACTAGGGTTTAACTTGTGAGCTCGAAGACAAAACAAGTTGTAAAGGTTGTTGGTGAGCCTAGGTTACAAAACCAACTTGAATTTTGACTTGTGAGCCTTGGAAAACAAGTCGTTTGTAATCTTGAAGAGATTATAGAAAAAATTTCCATGGAAGGCTTGGAGAGTGGATGTAGGTGCTTGGATTGCACCGAACCACTATAAAACTTTGTGTTTGTGTGTGATTTCTCTCTCTACTACTTGCTCTTTATTACTTGCCTTTAATTTGCCATTATCCGTTGCATATTCATTTTGAGTTTAATCACTTTGCTTCACAAACACATCAAGACCAGCACATAGTTATTTAAATTTTCAACAGACCCAATTCACCCCCCTCTTTGGCTCCATTTCTGGGCAACAAACATGGAGTGGAGGGAACCCCGATTGGATGCCAATGCGAGCAAGAGAGTTCTGAGGGCCGATCAAACAGACTTCGATACATTATCTAGGTTTGAAGTTTCTTTGGTTAAGGAATTGCTAAAGGAGCGTAACCTTCATCTTGCTCACATCAGCAAGTCCTCGTCTTTAGGTATAATTAATAGTTGGTCTCTGTTTCACTTTGTTTCTTGTATATTTCTGTTAGTTGATTTTTTGTAGTTCCTTTCATTTGCAGGTGGGAAGATGAAGTTGGACTTTAGGAAGCTTTGCTAGGCCACCCAAAAGAGGCTATGCCGGTCCCTCAGGAGGGGTCAGAGATTCGAAAGAAGGCCCGGGCTAAAGAGGCCTCGAGAATTACTCCAACAAGGATGGGATCAGACAATGATGACGTGTCATTGACAGAGCTTCACTCAAGGGGCTCTACTCCGTCTCGGACTTCAGGGCATCCGGATCCTGCTCCCATCACCGATGCATCGCCAGTACGACCTCCCCTCAAGATAAAGGCAAGGCTCCTCAAGTCGAAGAGGGGTTGGGGAGAGATACTCCCATCGATAGGGAGTATGAAGTGGATTTTGCAATCTTTCGGATGCACAGGATTTGGAGAACCCTAAACTGGCCCGGAAGCTATTGAAGGCCACACTCCTCCCAAGAGATAGGGAGGTGATGAAGAACTGGCGGCTCGAGCAAGTCACCAATTCGGTTTACCCGAACATCCTAAGAGTAAGTGTTCTTCTCCTCATCAGTTCTCTTGTGATTAGGATTAATATGACTAACTTTTTCTTTTTTGTTGACCCCATAAGTGATTTTGATGATAACCAAACATTATAATATATACATTTATTACTGACAACTCTTCAAGTGTTTGACAAGTTTTTGTAGGATGCATAACATGTTCAAACTTCAACTCCTATATTTCTATTTTCTTGCTTGAGTTGTGTTGTAAGTGTTTTTGTAAAGAAGAACCCAATGAAAATGCTAAGAAAAATCAAGTAAAAGGGTTACTTCTATAAGTGTGTGTACCTTAGATTTTGCCTTGAGTTGGTTTGTGTGAAATTATAAAAGAGTTGGTGAGAGTTTTCTTTAAGTTCAAATTGTAAAAATCCTGAAGAAGACACTCGAGCAGACCCCAAGAAAAGAAGAGCCGACTCTGCTTACTAGCACGCAGCAAGGATTCTGGAATGCAACAATCTGAGCCAACTCGATGGAAAGCGAGCTGACTCTAGTGAATTCGAGTTGACTGGAATCAGTCCGAGCCAACTCCTCCAGAGTCCATCTCCTAAAAGTTTTCTGAGAACAGCCAGGCGAGCCGACCCGACCTAGAAAGAGCCGACTTTGCCAGACCTAATTTCAAAAGCCTGAGAAAGCGAGCTGACCCGAACTGCATCGAGCCAACTCTTCCAGAGTAAGGTTTTCCGAACCTAAGAAGAAGAGCTGACCCAAGCTGAAAAGAGCTGACTCCTCGAGTTCAAGATTCAAGTTCGAGCCGACCCGAGCTGTAAAGAGCTGACTCGTCTAGAGTGACATTCTGTGCCCTGAGACAAAGCCGACTGCATTGAAGCAATGGCGACTCGACCTATCGACTCGAAGGATCCGAGCCGACTCGAAGGAATCCGAGCCGACTCCAATGTCGCTTCCGGGTATCTAACGGCTAGTTCCAAAATTTATTTTTGAATGCCAAAAAGTGATCCAACGGTCACAAATCATTCCCCAACGGTCTACAATGGCTAGAACTGCCTTGGGATGATGGAAGACTTTAAATTTGAAGGATTTGAACTACCTTAAAGTAATTAAAAAAATTAAGAATAGAGTTCAAAAAAAGAAAAAGAGAGAGCTTCATTGAATATCCAACCAACCACAAGAGATAGAGCATAAGTGCATTCAAGTCTGCATTCAAGCCCTCATAAACTCTGATCTAAAGCTTGAATCAACTTTGGAAGAAGCCACTAAAGTCATTAAAGCTTATTCAAGTGCATTCAAGTGGACTTCCAACGTGCTGCACCGACAACTATCCGACAACTTGAGTTTGTCATTTATTGTTGTATTTATTTTCAATTCAATCTTTGAATTATTGGGTTATTGGTGAGCCCGGTTGAAAAACCAAATAGGTTCTTGGTGATCCTGTGAAAACCAAGTTTAGGTTTCTTTGGTGAGCCTGTTAAAATCAAAGGGTGTTGGGTTTTCTTTGGTGATCCCGTAAAACCAAAGTGTAGAGGTTTTGGATTGTGATCCTGTAAAATAATCCTACTGTATTCGGGTGTAAATATAGTGGAAATCCCAAGTGGTATCTTGGGTAGTGGACGTAGGAGCTGGGTTGCTCTGAACCACTATAAATTTGGTGTGTTTGTGGTGTGCTTTCTCTACTCTGTTTAGCTTCTGCATTCTATAACCTTATCACAGCACCTACCACTTGCAAAGGATTTTGAAATAGCACATTACTTATTTTAATTTTTAAAATTTCCAATTCACCACCCTTTTGGGTAGCCACCTGGGCAACATTTTTGTTGTTTGATGTAGCTAATTCATGAGGCGACCCTGTTAGAGGAAGGCATAGCGAAGTTCACTAATCTCGGTCAGGGCCTTCAAGAAGAACTCCAGGTGGTGAAAGCTGAAAAGGAGGTGGTCGAAGAATTGAAAGTGGTCATGGAGGAGAAGCTGAACCAGAGCATTACCGATGTTCAGACTCTGAAGGTTGAGCTGAAGAAGGCTCAACTGAAGATATCCAAATAGGAGGCAAAGCTCAGGAAAAAGAAGAAAAAATTTACTCCTTGGAGCATTCGGACAAGCAGAGCCAGAAGAAGGCCGAAGAAGTGACTAAGGAATCTGAAGCTCTGAAGGAGCAAGCGGTCAGGGCTATTGAAGACTTCAAGAGCCTTCGAAGTTCAAGGATGAGCTGACTGATTCTAGAGTGGTCATCTACCAACTAGGCTTCAACGATAGAATTAAAGAGGTTCTCGGACTTCACCCAGAGTTAGACCTCTCAAGCATTCATCTGTACGAGGTCGAAGAAGAACTAGATCATGTAGTTGTAGCCGAAGGAGTTTCGAGATAACCAGAAGAGGTCTCAGCCGAAGCTAAAGAAGTACTGGGACAATCGGGAGAGGTCCCAACTATAGCTGATCCAGAAGCTCCAAGTCTGACCAAAGAGGTTCCTTCTGCTGCCGACTCGGATGTCATCCCAATAATGGATAACTAACTCTTTATAGCTTCATCTTTTATTTTTGTAACAAAGCTAAAATGCAAATGTATTTTTTGATATGAATGAAAAGTACATTTCTTTCCAAGTTGTGTCATTGTGTAGCTTTTTTTTCGAAATAATTTTTCTAAGTATAAAGTCATTGGACATCTAATACCTCCGATTCTGAGAGAAATTTCACTAAGTATGGAGTCATCAGACCCCTTTCAGTAAGGATATCAACCTGATAAATAAATGATCGACTATTGTGTATCAATTGGTCTTAGAGCATTGATCGGCTCTTTTATTATGGCTGGCCTCCATGTGGTGATCGGCCTTTGGGAGCAGCTCAGTTATATACTGCCTCACCAGTCTTTGGGCCTATTTTGGCCTTTCCTTGGATCTAATCCAACTTTTAGTGAATTGATTTGCTTGGTCTTAGCGAGGGGTTGTTTACTTTCCCATTTCTTTTCCTCTTTTCTTTATATATATATATAGGGAAAATATAGGCTTTTTTAATGAAGAGAGAGAAGAGGTATTATCCAATAATGACGAATCTCGGCTTTTGTTGATGGTTTTAACCCATCATTAGTGGGGCAAACCGCTTTTGCCAGATGTCGCTTTTTCATTGGTGGGGAAATTATCATGGGGCTGCACTGATCGGAGTAATTAAAGCTGCATGACTTCAAAATCGGATCGATCGTGATCCTTTTATTTCGTTCAACCGCTTTCTCATGGATTGAGGTCGTTGCCTCAACTCCCGTTGGTTGAAATATATACACATGGCATGATTGGAGGGGTGTTCAAGGGTTGACAAGAAATCCATGCTGTAGGTGCCTCCTATATAAGGGGCCTTTGTCACTGAGGGTTAAATATTTTCTGCCATTGGTGTTTTTATCTCTTGAGCGATCTTTATCCTGGTTCTTCCCCTCTGCAAGTTCCTCAATTAACAAATCTCGAAATTCCCTTTCCTTCATAGGCCTCAAGATGAAGCTGGATGTTGGAAGGCTTCGTCAAGCCATCAAGAAGAGGGCAGCCATAGAACCTTTGGTAAAAGAACAATGAAGGGGTATGAAGAGGACCCATTCGTTCATTGCTTTTTTTCATGCTTCTTCAAAGGTTCCTGCCAGGGACAATACCCCTATAATCGTGGAGTCAACCTTAGATGAGGATGAAGATCAGTCAAAGACTTCTTCAAAGCAACTGACGGTGCCATCCGATCCCAAACTACCTGCGGCGCCCAGTCGGAGGGACAAGGGTAAGGCTCCCATCATTGAGACAGTGCCCGAGTCACAAGACAAATCCAAACCACAAGTCGGTGAAGAAAAAGGCTTTGGGGGTCTCAAGGTATATGCTGCTGACGCCAGCCTCGACAATCCAGGACTAGCTAAGACCATGCTGAAGGCCAATATTCTCCAGAGGGATTGGGAGGCAACAAAAAAACATCGACTAGAAGATATTTTTACCTCCATCTACCCCAATACATTGAAAGAGTGTATCAGGATTGTCTTTATGATTTTCTTTCACAGGTCTTTGCCATTATTACTAACTTTGTCCATATTTTTCTTGGCAGTTCATCCATGAGATCTCTCTGATAGTGGAGAGCATCCGTGGATTTGCCAACCTCAATAAAAGTCTTCAAGACCAATTGGCATCGACTAAGGCTGAGAAAGAAGTGGCCGAGGAACTCCAAGCGGCCGCAGAACAGAAGCTAGACAAGGCCACTACTGTCAATCTTTCATTGGAGAAGGAATTGAAGGTGGCTCAGGTTCAGATGACCAAGCTCGTGGTCAATTTGAAGAAGAGGAGGAGAAAGTTGCATTCGGCCGAAGCAATAATAAAGGACAACCTTCGAACTTCCGAAGAGGCCATGGCCCAGAAGGCCAAACTAGAGAATAAGATTGATACCCTTGAGCAAAGGGTAGAATTGCCCAAATAGAGGGCAGAGCTAGCCGACCGAAATATCCTTCATGTCGTCGAAGAATATAAGAAATCCAAGGCTTTCGATGACGAAATGAACGAGGCAGGGGTGGAGGGCTACAACCTTGGCTTTCAAGACTGCCTGAAGAAAGTCGAGAAAATATATCCAGATTTAGACATCTCCACCATTACCGTTGCCAGTGAGGAGACTGATGAGGAAGATGGAGCAGAAAAACCAGCTGAAGATGTACCCGCTCCTTCAACCGAAGACGTATCCATTTTGGAGGTAGTCACTCCTGCTCCAACTCCCGGGCCGGCCAAAGAAGATTAATCTTGATGTATACAATTTTTCTTTTTCCTTCATCTATCCCTATGGACTAACTTCCTTTCAAAAGTATGTGAAGAGTTTTTCCAAATGAATGAAACTTTTCTTTTGTTTAATAAGCACCCTTTAATGAATGCACTTTGAAATTTTTTTAAGTATAGATTGGTCATTACGATAGATGATGAATCAGAGCATTTCCATGAGAAACTTTAGGGTTCTTTACTGAATCTGATTGACTTTGTCATAGACTGAAGAGCCTGATCTGGCTAATACTGTAGACAAGTTAGGTCTGTCTTCTTGTGCTTGTCGGCTATATGTAGGCAAGGTAGGCTGATTAGGCCCATCTTTGTACTTTGTTGGATTTACCATTAGAATAGACTAATTAAGCCCATCTATTATGCTTTTCAGTGATGACAAAACAGGCTGGTCAGGCCCGCCTTTGCACTCATCAAATTTACCATTAAAATAGGCTGATTAAGCTATCATTGTTCTTTTCATTGATGTTAGGTAGGCTGGTTAGGCCCACCTTTGCACTCATCAAATTAACCATTAGGATAGGCTAATTAGGCCACCCTTGTACTTTTTATTGATGATAAGGTAGGCTGGTCAGGCTCGCCTTTGTACTTGTCGGATTTATCATTAGGGTAGGTTGAGTAAGCCACCCTTGTACTTTTTATTGATGATAAGGTAGGCTGGTTAGGTCCACCTTCATACTTGTCGGATTTACCGTTAGGCTAGGCTGATTAAGCCATCATTGTACTTTTTATTGATGATAAGGTAGGCTGGTCAGGCATGTCTTTGATTGGACACTTTATTGAGGCCATCCAAAAAAGATTTTTTATTGATAGTACTTATAAAGATTTTCTACATTCCAAGGTCAAGATAGTAGAGAATCGTCTAGAGTTTCAAACTGATAAGCTCTTAGGCATACAACTTCTCTGATCCAGTAAGGTCCCTCCTAATTGGAAGAGAGTTTGCCTTGTTCCATCGGTCTGGATACTTCGGATCTTCATAATACTAGGTCTTCGGGTAGGAAGGTTCGTTCGTTTACCCTAGAGTTGTAGTATATGGCGATCTTTTACTGATATGTAGCCATCTTCATCTGAGCCTGGAGTTTGGTGCTTTGAAGTAGATCTAGATCTGTTCTACGACGCTCCGAATTTTTAGGTTCTTTAAAGTGATCAATCCTTAGGGATTGTAAAGTGACTTTCACCGGGAGAACCGCTTCGGTACCATAGGCCAAGTTGAACAGTGACTCTCTAGTAGCCATCTTGGGGGTTGTCCGGTATGCCCAAAGGACTGAGTTCAGTTCCTCAGCCCAGAGCCCCTTGGCATCATTTAGCCTGGTCTTCAGACCATGGAGAATCATCCTGTTGGTTACTTTGGCTTTTCCATTAGACTAAGGATGATCGATAGAAGTCAGCCTATGGAGAATGTGATACTAGATGCAAAAGTCTTTAAACTTGGGGTTGTCAAATTGCCTTCTGTTGTCGGTGATGATGGCATTAGGGATCCCAAACCGGAAGATAAGGATGTTTTTGATGAAGATTTCGACCTTCCCTTCAATAATATGAGCCAGGGATTCGGCTTCGACCCATTTAATGAAGTAGTTGATGGCTACGATAAGGAACTTTCATTGTCTAGAGACCAGAGGTAATGGATGAGAATATCCATTCCCCATTGAGCGAAAGGTCATGGGACTATTAGCTAAGTCAGCTGGCTTGCAGGGCATCTTTGGATATTAGAGTATCTTTGACACTGGTCACATCTTTGGACGTAGTCAACTACATCATTTTGGATAGTCGACCAATAATAACCTTGACAAATCACCTTGTAGGCTAGCGATCTACCTCCTAAATGGTCTCCACATATGCCTTCATGCACTTCTCTTAAGGCATAGTCGGCGTTCGATGATCCTAAGCACTTTAGTAGGAGTTGTATGAAAGACCTCTTGTATAGTGCTCCATTTAGAATAACATACTGGGAAGTCATCCACCAGACTTGTTTGGCATCGGCCTTGTCTTCAAGTAGAACTCCCTCGTTAAGAAACTTAAGAACATGGTCCATCCAACAAGGCTCGTGATCGATTTGGTGTACTTCTGAAATCTTCTCTGATATGCTTAGATCTTCCAGGTACTCTATGTAGGTACGATCGAGAGAATCCAAAGTAGTGTTGCAAGTCGAGAAAGGGCATCAGCTTGAGAATTCTCAATTCGTAACACATGGGCTATCTCAAAGAACTATAGTTGGGAGACCAGATTTCGTACCTTCTCTAAGTATTGGATTATGACATGGTCTCGAGTTTCAAATTTTTCTTTTACTTGGTTCACCACTAATTGGAAATCCGAGAAGACTTTAATCTTCCAAATCCCTAGTTCTTTGGTAATCTGAGTCCTATCAAGAGGGCTTCATATTTTGCTTGGTTGTTTCAAGTTTGAAAGGAAAAGCGAAGGGCATATTCCATGGTCTGCCCGTCGAGGTTGGCCAGTATCAGTCCAGCTCCACATCCAATAGAGTTGGAAGCTCCGTCCACATAAAGTATCCACATGGATTCTAAGTCTTTTTTGGTGACTACCCAATCTTCGATCCTCTGTTGACCATTTTCCTGGTCCCACATATATTCAGCTAGGAAGTCGGCTAGTACTTGCACCTTCATTGCCGATCTAGGTCGGAATGTGATGTTGAATTTGCCTAGCTTGATGGCCTATTTAGCTATCCTTCCCGAAGTATCAAGACATCGGAGGATGGTTTTCAAGGGTTGGTCCGTCAGCACTATAATGGCATGGGATTGAAAGTAAGGTCGTAAGCATTTTGCTGCAATCACCAATAAATATATGAGTTTCTGTATTCTAGGATACCTCACTTTGGCTTCGTTCAATACCTTGCTAGTATAGTAGATCAATTTCTATAGGTTATCGACTCCTTTTCTGACAAGTACTGAGCTGACTGCTTCATCCGAAGCAAAAAGGTACAAGTATAGAATTTCACCTTCTTGAGGTTTGGAGAGCAGAGAAGGACTTTCCAAATACTTCTTTAATTCTTTGTAGGCGAGTTGACAGTCTTTCGACCACTCGAAGCTTCTGGTTTGATGGAGGGCTTTGAAGAAGGGGAGACATCTTTTTACCAACTTGACGCGGCACGATGAAGAGAATGCAATCTAAATGATGGATTAAGAAATGAGAGCAATGAAGCCTATTAATAGGTACTAAATTTCAGATCAAAAGTACTAAGGTAAAACTATGGAAGGAGCACTGAAATTTGGAACTTACGCCGTGATGTAGTTATTTAAATCGTAGAGAAGATTAGGGCTAATGAATATTGAATTTAAACCTTAGCAACGATCTTCAATAAATCAGACTTAAGATATTAGGAGGTGTTATTTATCCAAGATGATCACTCCCTGGTAGATCCATTGAAGCTCTTAGACGAACTAGCCCTGAAGTGGAAGATTGGCATTCCAAAGAAACTAGTTTCATTCAACATTGATCTTTGGCAAGAGAATCCTTTCTTGAACTCCGAATCGTAGAAGGATCCTGCACAATGAACGGGTTAGACTGTGACCAATTTGAAAGATATCAAAACAAAGAAACCAAACAGGCAAGGGAACTTCGATGGAGGCATGGATCCCTAGAGGTGAATGTTGGCGTTGGACACTTGAAAGCTTGAGAAGAGAAAATCAAACACACCCAAAGAAAATAAAAGGATACTACCGAAAAAACACCGTCTTCAACTACTACTTCACTTAAATTTCATTTCATCCAAAAAGCTTCCTTTTACCATGGGCGTACAAGAGGATTTTAATGGCCTTTCAATCAATTTGAAATTTCCCATTTCATGGAGAAATATTAGGGGGGTTACATGAAATGTGGAGGATTTGGTGGAGGATTTGGTGGAGCTGGTTGCATGATTTGTGGATGGAGTTGGCTGACCTCCTTTGAATTTGAAAACACTCCTTGGTCGACCACTTGTAGCTCTCATGTAATTTAAAATTTGAATGATGCCATGGCAGGTGAGGTGGCAATGATGTGGTGTGGCAAGGTGGCATGGTGACATGGTGCATACTTCTCCATGGCGCCCCTTGGAGATGACATGGCAAAGGTGATGTGACATCCTCTGGTGATGAGTTGGCACCGGTGGTCCATGATGATGTGGCATTCCAAGTAAAACTGGTCTGGCCCAATTTCAAGTAGCTCTTGAACTTGACTCAGTACAAAGCCTAATTGACTCTAATTGAACTCTTGATTGAATTCTAATTGAACTTTAAAATCCCAATAGAAAATAAAATAGGACTCAATAAACATACAGGACTCATATGAGACTTGAGTTCCTAGTCTCAATCCATAAAGAACTTGGTATTAGTTGAAGCTTCTTCTTTCTGAGCCTGGTGCCCCCACCAATTCTTCCCGGGTGGGAGGAACTCGACCCTGTCGAGTATGGTTCAGCCTGGCTTTGATATTGTTCAAATAAGTCCGGGTCCAGTCATTGCAGGTCCTCTCTAGCGATTCAGGAGTCGTCAGATTTTGGTCTCCCTTGCCAACGGACCAAATATCGATAGTAATCCTTGTTTCTGGTAGTGACAATCTTATTATCCAGGATTTGTTCAGTTTTCTCTCATTTTTGAGGAATGGTTATTTGTGGATACTCGGATAATGGTTCACTCTCAAAAATATGGTCAGGCCCAAAAGGCTTACTAGGTATCATCATGGGTTCCTTATATTCTATCAAGTCTGAGACATTGAAGGTCGGGTTGATACCTAGGTCTGAAGGTAATTCCAATATGTAAGCATTATATCTAATCTTCTTTAGGACTTTAAAGGGGCCTGCACCACGGGTATGTAGTTTCTTGAAAGTCCCGGATGGGAACATGATCTCTCTCATAGAATTCCTTGACTTTCTTTCTTGAATTAGTCCTATGTTTATAGGATTCATTGCTTAAATTTATTTCATGATGCAAATCCTCAACATGCTATGCTATGCTCTGATACCAAAATGATGTGGCAAGCATATGATTAATGTTTAGATTATGGTTTGTAGAGTAATGAAACCTAATTACACTAGCATTGTACTCATCATAATAAGACTTAAGGATTACATGAAATGGAACTTTTACTTGATTAGACACAATCCTAAACTAAGAAGGAAGAAGATCTAGATAATAGGGGCTAATGATTATGGACTTACCTTGATGAGCTTTCCAACCTTCTTTTGATTCATACCTTGAAACTACCAACGCTCTGGACTGGAGGACTTGGATAACAAAGATCAGAACTCTGGACTTGGACTTCAGTCTATTGGTTCATTGTCAAGGGGGAACCCGGTTTTCAACTCAAAGACTTCGAAGGACCCTGCAATTGAAGATCAAAGGTTAAGGAAGAAAGAGACAAATGTAAAGAAAGGTTGGGAGGAGTTGTGAACAAAGGAGAAATTGTAGAAGATCTGGCCGACTCCAATGCCTTCGTCTTGTACTGGAATGGTGAGTTGCTTGGAGAAAAAAAAAAAAAAATTAGCTTTGGCGTGGAGGAAGAAACTTTCACACAAGAACACAAGACAATTTGCTTCAAAACTTCCCTTGTATTTCATTCATTTTCAATCCCCTTCACAGAATTCTTTAGCCCTCTTATGTGAGTCAGCTAAGTGTTTGTAAGTTTCATTGCACAGGTTGATCTTATTACTGATTTTTTTATGCAGATTTGTGACATGCTGTGCAAAAGACTCAGCAGACTCAGAGACTCGTATGTGAATAGGTAGTGGGATTAGATCTAAAGGCTTCCTAGGCTTGTAACCATGGACTATCTCAAAGGGACTTTTGCCCGTAGATCTATTGACCGAACTGTTGTAAGCGAACTCAGCACGAGGCAATAACAAATCCCAGTTCCCTAGACTTTCTCCCACTAGGCATCTCAGCAAGTTCCCTAGACTTCTATTTACAACCTCGGTTTGTCCATCAGTCTGGGGATGATAGGCTGTGGAGAATTTCAGTCTGGTTCCTAATAGGTGCCAAAGGGTTTTCCAGAAGTAACTTGTGAAGTGGACATCCCTATCAGAAACTATGGTTTTTGGTAACCCATGGAGTCTGACTACTTGATCAAGAAAGAGTTTGGCTATCCTAGAGGCATCGGAAGTTTGGGAGCAAGGTATGAAATGGGCCGTTTTTGAAAACCGGTCGACCACCACAAAGATTGAATCATGTTTTTGAATGGTCTTGGATAATCCTAGAACAAAGTCCATGCTTAGATCCTGCCATGGACACTCAGGTACAGGTAAAGGAGTGTATAGCCCGGTATTCTTCTTTTGCTGCTTTGCAACAGCACATGTCCTACATTGGGCTACAAGGTTTGCTACTTGTTTCTTAAGGCCTGGCCAGTAAAATTGTTCCTCACCAGCCAAGATAGTCTTGTTTCGTCCGAAGTGGCCAGCCAAACCTCCCGCATGTATCTCCCAAACTAAAAAATCTCTTAAGGAGGTTCTTGGGATGCAAAGCCTATTCTCTCTAAAAAGATAACCATCTAGAAGGGTATAGTTACTATGATTACTAGATGGTCCTTGATGCAAAACCTGATAAATTTTACCAAAATCTGGACAGGTCTCGTACTGCTCCTTAAGTCTTTCAAAACCTATGACTTCAGTACTGACTGAAGATAAAAGTAACGTTCTACGACTTAGGGCATCAGCTACCTTTTTGTCAGTTCCCGATTGATGTTTTAGGACAAAAGTATAGGATTTGATGTATTCTACCCATTTGGCATGCCTAGGGTTTAGTTTCTTTTGGAAACTCAAAAACCTAAGGGCTTCATGGTCTGAAAATAAAATAAATTCTTGCGGTAGGAGATAATGCCTCCAATACCTTAATGCTTGCACTACCGCATAAAGCTCCCGATCATATGTGGAATATTTCTTCCTGGCTTCATTCAATTTCTCACTAAAGAATGCTACGGGATGGTTCTCTTGACTCAGAACTCCACCAATCCCTACTCTCGAAGCATCGCATGCTACTTCAAAGACTTTAGAAAAATCGGATAGTCTTAAGACTGGTGCTTGGGTCATCTTATCCTTGATGTGAAGGAAGGCCTTATCAGCTGACTTCGACCATTCAAAGTGGCCCTTCCGAATACAATCCGTGATAGGAGCAATTATGGTGCTAAACCCTCTAATAAATCTTCGATAAAACGTAGCGAGGCCATGAAAACTTCTTACTTTGTGAATATTATTGGGTGTTGGCCACTCTACAATTGCGTTAACCTTCTCAGGGTCAGCGGATACTCCTTCAGGGGTCATAACAAATCCTAGGAAGATAACTCTAGTAGTCATGAAAGCACATTTCTTTAGGTTGGCATAGAGGTTATCTTTCCTAAGTGCTAAACAGACCTGCCTCATATGTTGTTGATGATCTTCTCTAGTCATACTATAGATAAGTATGTCGTCAAAGTAAACGACAACAAATTTTCCAATAAAGGCCCGTAGGACTTGATTCATGATTCGCATAAAAGTGCTAGGGGCGTTTGATAACCCAAAAGGCATGACTACCCATTCAAATAACCCGTCCTTAGTTTTAAAGGCAGTCTTCCATTCATCCCCTAGTCTGATCCTAACTTGGTGATAGCCGCTCTTCAGGTCAATCTTAGAAAAAATAGTTGCATCGGCCATCATATCTAACATATCATCCAAGCGGGGGATGGGAAACCTATACTTCACCGTGATTTTATTTATGTCACGACTATCAACATACATTCTCCATGTGCCATCTTTCTTAGGGGTAAGTAAGGTTGGGACTGCGCATGGACTCAAACTTTCCATAATGAATCCTTTCTTTAGGAGTTCTCCTACTTGTCGTTGTAATTCTTGGTGCTCGGTAGGGTTCATTCTATAATGGGAAAGGTTCGGTAGGGTTGCTTCGGGGACTAAATCTATCGCATGTTGTATATCCCTAAGAGGTGGGAGTTGGTCGGGTAAGTCATCGGGGAACACGTCTTCGAATTCCTCTAGCACTTCACTGACTTCTGGAGGTTGTTCTTTTGAAAGAGGTTCTTGATGATCCTTAATGGTCAAAATCCAAACAGGTGATCCATTGCTAATTTCTTGCTCCATTTCTTTAGCAGTGATCACGTTTATCCCTTTTTTCTTATCACTCGATTGGCTTGATCCTCTCTTAATGGGCTTCTTAGGTGGAGAAGAATGGATTACGATCTTCTTTCCATTATGAGTAAACGAGCACGAATTAGAACGACCATAGAGTGTTACATCAAGATCGTACAACCATGGTCGGCCTAGGATTATGCTTCTTACTCCCATTGGAAGTACATCACACCATACTTTCTCTAGGTAAGATTGGAACTGAACGGTTACTAGGCACCTAGACTTAATGGAAATCGTGGTTGAGTCTATCCAGGATACCTTATAGGGATTGGGATGGGGTACGGTGGGCTATCCTAGGGTTTTTACTGTGTTGGTAGATATGGCGTTGACATAGCTACCGCTATCTAAAATGACTTTGCATACTTTCTCACCTATCTTAATGAATGTCTGTAGGATGCTAGTCCTACGCCAATCTTCTTGGGTTTTAGCCTGGGTGAGAATACACCTAACCACTCCTATCAAATCTTGATCTACCAGGACTTCCTCTTCCTCATATTCTTCAGCCAAGTTCTCATCTGCCTGGTATACTTCCTCCTCAAATTCACCTTGGGATTCTACGGCTTCCTCTTCTACTTCCCCTATGTGTAGGGCTCTATTGGGACAGCTGCTAGAATAGTGACCCACTTTGTTACACTTGAAACAGGCGTTTGGAGTTCTTTGGGTCTTAGGTGTTTTCCCCTTGTCATCTCTTCGGGTCACAGGCACATTGGGATTGGGTCGGTTGAATCTAGGCTGATTGGATCCTGACCGCTTGTAAGGTGTACTAGTCATAGGGGCTTCGGGCCTACGATAGACTGGACCTCTATGGAATCTCTCAGTTTCCCTAGCTATCTGATAGGCCAATTCTAGGTCATGTACCTCTCGCATGAACAATTCTCTTTGAATTTCTTCCCTCAGTCCGGCTCTAAATCTAGACAAGGTCACCGACTCAGATTCATCAACATTGCACCTCATAACGAATTCGTCAAACTTCGCTATGTACTCTGCGACACTCCTATTTCCTTGAGTAAGTCTTTGCCATTGATCTAGGAGTCTTTGGTGGTAGGACATAGGAAGGTATTTCTCCCTAAGCCTAAGTTTCATAGCTCGCCAGGTCACTATGGGCACATCACCTCTCTGTCTAGTGAGTCTCTCAACGTTTCCCCAATATAACCTAGCTTGGCGCACAAGTTTAAGCTTTGCAAATATACACTTGCGCTCTTCACTCATCTCAAACCAGTCAAAATACTGGTCCATCTCACCTTCCCAATCAATGTAGATCTTAGGATCTAAAATTCCATCAAAGGTGGGAGCTTCCAGCCTAATGTTCTTCATGGTTCGATCATCTTGATCAAAGTGAATTGGGGTGGGTCTCCTGACATTGGGTTCATAGTTAGGCTCATGATGGAATTTCCTTGGGTTGGGATCGATGGTTTGATCAGGGTGGGGTCCTCTAGGAATTGGATCATAAAACTGATCTTGGGGAGCTCTCCTAAGGTTTGTTTCGTAGAGAGGGTTTTGATATGGAATCCTTCTAGGGTTCAATGGGGTCTCGAGTTCAGGTGCAAGACTAGGCTCAGGCTCAGTCTGGGCTTCATGATTGCTTTCAGGGGTTCTAGCCTCTATCTGATCCAACCTATTAGTGATGTGGGCTAACTACTCATTAATGTCTTGGTTGGTTTGTGCCACATTCTGATTTGTTTGGGCCAATTGCTCAGTTAAACTCTTAGTCAGTTGGGCCACTTGATCATTTAGGCCTTTAATCGAATTCCCTAAGTTTTGGTCCATGGCTACACTTGACTGGGCTTGGATTGGTGAATATGGTGTCCCTGCTCTAGTTGTCATGCATGCAAATGGACTCAAGTTCGAGCTAAGGTTTCCTAGACCTAGAGCACAAATTAGAAGTCTAATTAAGTGAACCAACTAGCTAGTAGTACTTATGGGACTTAGCCAGGTAGGTGGAGGGGAGTGAAGGTCCCTGATTGATAACCTTAGACACCAATCTGAGATTGGCCAGGTAGGCGGACCAAATCACAAGCCCTGATGAACCAATCCTAGACACCAAGCCAGTAAGCACACACTAATTAGCTGACACAGTTAACTTGACCCTAACCTGAACCCAACTTGTTGGTATCCCTAACCCACTAGGGCAATTAACGTTCTAGTCAATTTTAATTAACGGGCTGGGATCGATATGCTGGTTGGTGAATTTTGGGCTAGGGACAGGTGATGAAACCCTGACCCTATGTCAAATTGATGCCCTTAATTTGATTTCTCATGAGATGAATGAAATGCAAAGGTGCTGCAGAAGTGTGTTGCAGTTTGAAAGTGGTGTGGAAAACGTGATTAAAAAAAATGTCCAAAAATTTTGAAAAATTCACAGAGGATTCCTAACTTATATGTTTCAATGCAGATGAAAGAAATTTTAAAACTAAAATCTGTACTACTCTAAGCAGATCCTACAAATGAAGATAAATAAAAAGGACAGAACAGAACCCTAATGATAGTGTCGAACTGCATAAATTTTAATTTTTTTATGATTTTTTTCTGATGATGAGATTTAATAAGGTGATAACTGACTTAAAAAGGAACAAGAAAAAAAATATTTCAACAAAAAATTAGCAACTTGCCTTTGGAGCTGTAGACGGATTACAGTAAACAGATGCAAATTTTCAGAAAACAGAACCTAATCAAACAAGTGCAATGGCTTACCCAAACTTTAATCTAAAAAATTCACGTCCGGCCAGGGGCTCATTATTCCCATGGATCATGACAGTGTACTGGAGAACACCCGCTCAGGAGGCATGAATTTTAGATCTTGCTTAGATTTAAAGAAAACTATTCTACCCTAATGCAACCATGCTCTGATACCAAAATGACGCGGCACGATGAAGAGAATGCAATCTAAATGATGGATTGAGAAATGAGAGCAATGAAGCCTATTAACATGTACTAAATTTCAGATCAAAAGTACTAAGGTAATGCTATGGAAGGAGCACTAAAATTTGGAACTTACGCCGCGATGTAGTTATTTAAATCCTAGAGAAGATTAGGGCTAATGAATATTGAATTTAAACCTTAGCAACGATCTTCAATAAATCAGACTAAAGAGATTAGGAGGTGTTATTTACCCAAGATGATCACTCCCTGGTAGATCCATGAAGCTCTTAGACGAACTAGCCCTGAAGTGGAAGATTGGCATTCCAAAGAAACTAGTTTCATTCAACATTGATCTTTGGCAAGAGAATCCTTTCTTGAACTCCGAATTGTAGAAGGATCCTGCACAATGAACGGGTTAGACAGGGACCAATTTGAAAGATATCAAAACAAAGAAACCAAACAGGCAAGGGAACTTCGATGGAGGCATGGATCCCTAGAGGTGGATGTTGGCGTTGGACACTTGAAAGCTTGAGAAGAGAAAATCAAACACACCCAAAGAAAACAAGAGGATACTACCAAAAAAACACCTTCTTCAACTACTACTTCACTTAAATTTCATTTCATCCAAAAAGCTTCCTTTTACCATGGGCGTACAAGAGGCTTTTACTGGCCTTTCAATCAATTTGAAATTTCCCATATCATGGAGAAATATTAGGTGGGGTTACATGAAATGTGGAGGATTTGGTGGAGCTGGTTGCATGATTTGTGGATGGAGTTGGCCGACCTCCTTTGAATTTGAAAACACTCCTTGGTCGACCACTTGTAGCTTTCATGTAATTTAAAATTTGAATGATGCCACATGGCAGGTGAGGTGGCAATGATGTGGCATGGCAAGGTGGCATGGTGACATGGCGCATACTTCTCCATGGCGCCCCTTGGAGATGACATGGCAAAGGTGATGTGACGTCCTCTGGTGATGAGTTGGCACCGGTGGTCCATGATGATGTGGCATTCCAAGTAAAGCTGGTATGGCCCAATTTTAAGTAGCTCTTGAACTTGACTCAGTACAAAGCCTAATTGACTCTAATTGAACTCTTGATTGAATTCTAATTGAACTTTAAAATTCCAAAAGAAAATAAAACAGGACTCAATAAATATACAGGACTCATACGAGACTTGAGTTCCTAGTCTCAATCCATAAAGAACTTGGTATTAGTTGAAGCTTCTTCTTTCTAAGCCTGGTGCCCCCACCACAACTAGGAAATGAATCGGCTTAGCAAGGTGATTCTTCCAGTTAGCTATTGCACTTCTTTCTTACTGGAAGGATGTCTTATACTTCAGATAGCTAGGATCTTTTTTGGATTGGTCTCTATCCCTTGTTTGGTGACAAGACATCCTAAGAATTTTCTCGATGTCACTCCAAAAGTGCATTTGGTCAGATTTAGCTTCATTCGATGACATCGGAGGGTGTCAAAGGATTCCTCTAGATCTTTGATGTGGTCAGCTTTTTAGAGGCTCTTTATGATCATATCATTGACATACGCCTCCATGTTCCTCCTAAGTTGCTTTTCGAATACCTTATTGATCAACCTTTGAAAGGTTGCCCCGGCATTTTTCAGTTTGAATGGCATCACTTTGTAACAGTAGAGCCCCTTCTCCATTATGAATGCTATCTTCTCCTCGTCGTCGGGATCCATTTGTATCTGATTGTATCCGAAGAAAGCATTCATGAAACTCAACAGCTGGTGACTAAAAGTGGCATCGACCAGTTGGTCTATCTTTGATAAAGAAAAGCTATCTTTTGGGCAAGCCTTGTTAAGATCAGTATAGTCGATGCAAATTCTCCATTTACTTTTAGCTTTCTTCACCATTATGACATTGGCTAGCCAGTTGGGATAATATATTTTCTTTATGAATTTTGCCTTGAGAAGTTTATTTACCTCTTCGTCGATCACCTTCTGTCTCTTGGGCATGAAGTTTCTTTTCTTTTGATGGATAGCCTTGTGATTAGGGATGACTTCTAGTCGATGGGTGATCACTTCAGCTGGAATTCCAGGCATGTTTGAAGCTGACCAGGCGAAGACATTGGCATTACGTTGTAGAAAGTGGGTTAGCCTTGCCTCCGTTTCTTTGTCTAGTAGACTTCCGATCTGTACAACTTTCGTCGGGTTATCATTGGCTAGTGGTATGGAAATAGTCTTTTCCACATATTCTCCACACTCCATCCGATCTCTTGGATTCAATTGTTCCAACATCATGGGGTTGGTTGATTGTTTGTCTTGTATCATTAGACATTGTCTGGCAACTTTTTGGTCCCCTTTCACTTCTCGATACCATTCTTAGTGGGGACCGCTCAAGGAGATGGTAGGTCGAAACTATGGCATGGAACTTGTTCAAAGCAGGTCATCCCAAGATAACATTGTATGCTGATGGTGTTTGTATGACCATAAAATTAATGGAGAGTATTATTTGAAATGGTTCTATGCTGAGGGTCACTGGGAGCACTACTTCCCATTCTACCCCAACTTGGTTGCCTCCAAATCCCGTCAAAGGTATAGGAGATTTTTGTAACTTATTTTTGGACAAATTTATTATGAGGAAAGCAGTGTAGAGTAAGACTTCCGTGGAGCTTCCATTATCTACCAGAATCCTTCTTATATCGTAATTGGCTATCATAGCCAAGATTACAATAGGATCATCATGAGAAGTTTGGATTCCTTGTAGGTCATCATCTGAGAAGCATATGGTGTTATTGCTTTTGTATCTTTTGGGAGCATCTTCTTTGGCTCTACTTCTCTAGTTGGTCCGATGATGAAGCATGCCACTCTTCTATTAGTCGGCCTTTGGTTGGGTAGTTCGGCTTCTTCCACGACCCTCTTAGGGGCAGTAGGTTTAGTTCGGGATTCCTGGGTGTTGACATACTTTCCCAGGTATCTCCTTTTGATCAGATCTTCTATCGCATCCTTGAGTTGGATGCATTCTTCAGTGTTGTGGACGTGGTCCCAGTGAAATCGACAGTATTTGTTTTTGTTCTTTAATGCAGGGGGTGCCTTTATGGGATGCGGCCTTTGCAAGTAGCTCTCCTTCTCTAATTTCATTAGGATCTTCTCCTTTGGGAGAGAGAGAGAAGTGTATGAGTCGAATCTGCTGTCCAATTGTTTGGATTTGGGACTGCGTCATTGTTTTGGCGTGTTGTTGCTAGAGGGTATGGGTGGAATCGACCCTTTGTTGGTTTTTTTCTTGGAGACTGATCTCCCTTCGATCAAACATCAATTAGTCACTTTTTCTTTGGCCATCGCGTATTTTTGAGCTCTTGCTAGTAACTTGACATAGCTCGTAGGAAACTTCTTGTCTAGGGAGAAGGTAAACCTGGATGATCGGAGCCCTTTCTTCATAGCAGAATAGCCATATATTCATTGAGATCAGGGATCTCAAGGGTGGTAGAGTTGAACCTGGTGATATAATCTTTGAGGCTCTCTCTTTCATTCTACTATAGGAGGAAGAGGCTATCTGAATTGTGGAATATTTTTTGACAGGTCCTGAAATGTGATACAAATAATTTATCTAATTCACAAAAAGAATGAATAGTACTTGGACAGATGCTCGAATACCACATTCGAGTTGCTTTCTTCAAAGTGGTTCGAAAGGTGAGGCAATATAGGGCATCGGAAGCTTCCTGTATCATTATGTGTGCCTTGAAGCTATCTAAGTGGTCGAGAGGATCTATGATTCTGTCATATGATTCCAATTGGGGAATCTTGAAGTGGCGGGAAATAACTTCCTATATTATTCTGAGAGAGAAAGGAGGTCGCAAGTCATATGCTATGATCTCGTCATTTCTTCACTTGTCATGAGTCTTACGATTTACAATTTCAGCATTTTGGATTTTTCTTCATAATCAGTGATATTCCCTTTTGCTTAGTGCTTCCTCGCATGGAATCTTTAGAAGAAGCTAAGGAAGACCTTCTAATTCTCTTTTTGTCAGGATGGCTATTCGCATGCCTGCGATACTGAGAACTTCTGGGTTTGCAAGATTGTCGATCTTGAGAGGAGCATCGAGTAAATTCTTGATATTGATCTTCTTTCCTCCTGGATTGATGGCTGTGTCTGAAGGTCACTGGCGGGCATTGTCCCTAGAGTGCAGTTTCTCAGAAATTCTGTACCATAATCATCAGTGCATCCACTCGATTCATGAGGGCTTCCAATTGTTGTTGTCCTATAATGAATGCAGGAGGTGCCATATCATTCTCCAATGAGGGTTCAATCCTTTGGGATGCAGGGCATCCCTTGCTTGCTGAGACATTCTGGGCTCTCCCTTTCATCATCTTGTATTCCTTGAAGGCTCTCCTTTCTTGGGAGGAGACGAATATCACAGTTAAAAATTGCCCTCTACCTGGCATGCCAATCTATTGACGCCGATTCCTGTGGACCAGATAAAGTGCTTGGATCGCCGGTTCACCTCCTTGGGTTCTGCAAAAGAAATCCTTGACCGGATTTTTTCCGGTAGGGGACACTCCGATACCTAAGTCAGTAAAGTTCAGGCCACAAAATGGAGAGCTCAAAGAAAGAAAGCAAGATGAAATAAGTGGAAAGTCAGATATGCTAGTGCAAGCTAGTCATGGACTGGCTTAGATGTGCATGGAATGGCTTACCTTGGAGGTCGCCTCTTATCGCTTTTTATAGGTGTTGCTGTAATGGAAAGTAGTTAAACCTTCTTGATTTATGTTAGGAAAGTTAATCAATATAACTTCCTTTCCATTGATTGTAGTTACTGTTGGAGGTTAGTTACCTCGATCTTATTGAAGCCGTGGCTATTAGACATATGATTGGTTGGTTATAATAACCAAGTTCATTCTAGATGGCTTTAGCTTAAAGTAGGTTAGCCCTTCTCTTTGAAGTTGGCCGACCGTTATTTCATTGGATATAGCTTAGCCATTTATTTCGGAGTCATCCTCTTTGGAGTGGGCCGACTATAGATTAGCCATTTACTTCAGAGTCACCCTCTTCAGAATGGGTCGACTGTAGATCAGCCATTTACTTCGAAACTATATGGATTGGCCTTTTGCTGAAAGCCGATCTCAAGTTGTATGTTATCACCAGTTGAAGCATAATGTCGATCCGATCCCTCATCAAAGATCAAGAGAATCGTCGGGTCGACCGGTCTGTGTAGGATCAATTGAATCTTCAAACCGGTAATTATCCTTTGAGTCGGTTTATCATAACAATGGTGATGGCAACATTGAAAGCAAGGCATTGCTAAGAATATTGTGATTCCTCAATTTGAGATGGATTTAGTGTCATCATGAGCAAAAGAGTTTTGTTACAACCTTGATTTTGGTCTACCAAATGCCATGCAGCATACATATTGTTCATGTTGTTATGGAAACAAATACTGAATGGCACCTGTTTGACTATGATATTTAAATTGTGATTTTTATTTTTTTAAAGTTGGTAATAAAAGCCCAGGATCATCATTTTCTATACTCACAAAAAAGAAGAAGAATGAAGATATTAAAAAAAAATTGACCTCAAAGCTAGAAGATCCCTTTTACCGTTTTAAACATGACAATTATGTGGTGTCATTCCCCAAGCCAAGTTCCAATCTTCTGTTAGTTTTGTCTTTTCACTAGTTCCAATAAGAGAAAGAATAATGAAACAAAAAAACTTAAATTTTAACTTTTGTTTCTCATACTACAAAAAAAAAAAAAAAGATGTCAAGCCAAACAAAATGATAGAATTTAGCTTTTGAAGAGAGTATATTGAAGGCGTGACCCTGTAAAAGACTCAATTAAATTCAAGGATTATTCCTTAAGGCCCGTGATAGTTGGATGAGTGAGAGACCAAGGTCCTTCTTGTTCTCCGTTTTGACCGGCTGGTATCTTGGTGGTGTCGAGTTGACAGACTCACCCTTGGATGAAAAAAGGCTGCGAAAATCTAGCATCTTGAATCAAACATTTTTCGATGGAGTAGGGGCCTGCGGGGGTAGCTAAACTGGATTTATCCTCCTTATCCCTTTTCTATATCAAAAAAAGAGGGAGTATATTGATTGTTTTTTAATTACCAAAAGGAAAGGGGGCTAAGAATAACAACTAAGGGATCATTCTTTTGTGATATACAAATTTATCTAGAAAACTATATTTTTCTAGAAAATATTTTTCAAGCAATATTTAGACAGGAAAATAATTTATCTATATTTTTTTGTACATGGAAAAATAGCTTTTGAAATCTATTTTCCATATTCTTTTGCATTGCTATTTTCTTAAATAAGTTGCTAAAATTTATTCATATCTTATATAATATATTTTACACTTGATAAATATAAATGGTATAAATGCTTGTGGATAACTAAGTTATTGGATATTTAATGATAGAGATGTTGGAAATAAGAAGGAGAGTATTTTAGGAATAAAATTTAATGTTTACTTTACTGGTTTGTGGAAAAATGATTTAGTTACCCTCAAAGTAGATAAATTCTTTTTCCATTTCATAGATAAATACTTTCTAGTAAAAATAACTTACCCATCTTGAAAAGCATGAAAACATGGATAAGTAAGTCAATAAAAAAATTGACTAATATTTATCCACAAAAGAATAGGCCCTAAATGTTTAACTAGTAGATTAAATGGCTTGGGATGACTATAGTAATTTTAGATGGGATATTTCTCTTTGATGAGTTTTGTAGAATATGTCTCACCACCTTAACATGGATCATGATCTCATTGAAAGTTTGGTATGATAAAAGATTGAGAAAGTGATTTCAAAATGAAGAAATTCTTTAATTTGAGATGGATTTAATATTCGACAACGATTGAAGAAACTCTCTTATTATCTTAACACAATAGTTTTTGAAACAATGCAACAAACCAAGGATCTCGGTACTAGTACCAGGACCCATACCGACACTAGACCGGTATGGTATGGTACCATACCATAATGAATTCGGTATGGTACGACGTGCTGGTCCAAACTGGCATGCATGATTTTTTTATTCTTTTTAAGATTTATAAAATATTTTTGATCTAAATAGATATTTATTGATGCTAATTGATGTTTGTATCATTTAAAATACTATGAAATGATGTCTAGCCTCCAACCATGATATATTATTTTTTAAAAAACTCTAATTAAAGTAAGATTACCAGTAATTAATTAAAGTGAAAGGTAAAATATAAATATAATTACATATCAATATTTAGAATCGGATTGAGTATCGATATCTATAAATATCAAGATCGTTAATGTACTTAGTAGAAAGATCAATAAATCCCTCTAACCAAACAGCATGATAATCCTATAAGCTTATCCTGGAAAGTATGCATGATGGATCGTAACTCATCACAGATCCCTCGCTAAGGTCCTAACTCTGAAAGATATCTAGAGACTGATGATATGATTATGTAAGGGCCCATCCAAATATACCAGTAGCAAAATCAAATCCATAAGATATTCCAAGCTACATGGAATAATAATTACTAGAAGATAATATATCAGATGCACCATATCCATATCTATATTGATCACAAGTTATCGATATCAATGGATAAGAGGATCCAGAATACGAGGATGATCCTAATACATCTATAGATCCTACTCCATATACAAGATCTGTAGCTGCATCGTATTCTAAATAACCTCGCGAGCCCATTGTCTATATGAAATTGTATCACCATCGTCTCTACTAACTGGTGTACCATGGTCTGTATCCTATGTGGTATGACTAAACTGTGACTCACTAGTGAATTGAAGATAAATAGCCAACTGCATCTTTTTGTCCTCTAGTTTCTCTCTAATCACTAGATCTCCCATTATCTAAAGAAGACTAGCACTACTCTCTCTGGTATCTGAATCTGAATAAACTGAGTATTCTAGTGGAGGTGCAACTACCTTTCCTTTTTCTCCATCTCTGGATCGAATAGATGGTAAAGAGGGATGATGTGATGTATATGCTAGAGCCCTATGAGGAATATTATTTGTTGCTCATTGTTCAGCATCCACCCTAGTCTCGCTAGCTATAAAACTTGCTAGTTAAGGAGGCTATCATAGCTAATCAAGCTTTGGCTTCTACTGCTGACTCACGACCTATCAAATCATCGAATCTTCATCCTCATCAACAAAATTACTTGCAGTAGGTTTGAAGTATTTCAATTTAACTTCCTCCTGAATACATTTTAGTTTCAACCTTAAATTATAGTGTACATAAATAAGATTGTTGAGATGCTTCTATTTTAGACAATTCCTTTGCTTGGAGTGGATAAGGTCGAATGTAGACTAGTTGCACTCACATCCACTAGATGACACCATTTAGGAGAGGATCTTGATAGCAAAAATTTTTAAATATTTTGTTGATCCACCAAAATGCATCCACCATTCAATTGCAAAACATATTAAATAATTTAGAATTTTAGATTCAACAAAATTTAAAAATCAATTTGAATATAATATTATCTTAGTAGTACTTACCATGATTCATCTTTGATTTACTTTTGATAGTTATATTGGATTCAAAAAAATCTGTACCCTTCTTAAAAAATTTTATTCAAAAAAATTATTATTATGTATTATCTATTGAACTTAGTGTTAATAAAAATCACTCAATAATTTTAATCTTACTTGCTCAAGGAACATAGCTAAGACATCTAGATCAGGCTCCATCTTATATATAATATTGCATAGGGCAGACATAAACTGTTCATTCATGGTAATATCCGATATGGAGTATTAGAATCTCGAGTTTAGATAGTAAGCTACACATATATTTTAAGAATTAGTCAAGTATACTTATACAAATATAATTAAATTTAAAATTTTAGAGCATTCATGATTTACTGCTTACCTGCTAGATGCAAATCCAAACTCATTTGATAACTCCACCATCCATCAATGATCTGATATACTCATTAGCATGTATTGGATCTACCTCTTGAATATTTTTCTTTGTCATTTCTATTATGTAATACAAGAATCCAATCTAAGCATATCTCTCAAAGTCCATGATCCAAAGTAACTTATATAGAGACTTGATAGCCTCCATTATCCTCTCAGCCCATTGCCAGAATGTTTATCTCATCACTAAATTCTTCACAGTGCTCTCCTCAATATTTATCTTGGCATATAAGCTCTGCTGCCACTCTTGACTGACAAACATTTGATGAAGTTTTGCTTTTTTGCCAAGAAAACTATCAAGTGCTATATAATTTATAGCAAGCAGTATGATTCCTGATCTCAATATTTCTTTTCCAATAAAGATCATCATCAATTATAAGATCCATGTATAGTTATCGATGAATTTGGTGATAATTTATGCTAATTCAACTTTCTTCTGCACCCTATAAATCTTTCCAATATCTATCAACATAAGGTCAATCAATATACAGCACACGGGGTCTCAAAAATATACGGTCGCTACTGCATCAAGAGCTTCCCTGCAGCCATATATTGTGGTCCATTATCTATGATGACCTGTATAACATTCTACTCTCCTACCTGATCAATCACCTCTATCAATTTAAGGATATAACTACTATGGTGCACTTGATATGAAGTATCAATAGATTTATAAAAAAAAGTTTTCCATCACAATAAGTCAAGAAGTGATGATGCTCCATCTGGTAGGACCAATCCCACCATCATATATCATTATCAATCTATACACGGGTCACTTACTCTATTAAGAGGCAATTCAATTTTCTAGGTCTTCTTTATTGCTGTTCAGAAGCTGATCATAAATATCTCTCAATCTTGGAGGATCTACACCTGCACCAGCAGCCTGTATATAGATATAATAGCAAAGCGATAATATAAGTTATCTACTGCATGCGATGGGATATGATTGAAATAAAACTAGGATCTGATAGCACACCACATATCCTTCTTCTTATCCTTTTTCAGCATGCTTTCAATCATTTATTTCTTGGAATCTCTACTACGAAAGGCATATGGATCGATATCATAGATAGTGGCTCCTGCTAGAATGTCCTTGAAAGACTTCTTTCTATTATCAAATACTCTTAACAGGGATGCAATACAGTTGGTGCCTTTCCTGGTGGGCCTCTGATCAAGGAAGTCCTCCTAAACCATGTCTCAGACTCTTTTACAATACTCACAGAGCCCGGCCCCGATCCCATTCAAAAATCGATGGCCCAAATCGCTCTCTATGCCTGGCCATCTTTTCAAGCTGTCTCTTCTCATACAAGCTTGCTTGAATATTAGTCTCCATCTGTGCTTTGTCATTTGAAGGAATAGATGCTCCTTCTAACTTCCTGAAGTAATAAAAAGGTGGTTTTGTGGCTCTACGGTCCACCTATACCTTCTTCAATATTTTTTTCTTTCCTTCTCTAAAATCAGTAAAATATTTTTTCATCAATTGACTGACCTCTTGTAGTATTGTCGGCATACGGATATATCAAAATAGCCACTAGCTAAGTGTTACTTCAATCTCGTTACTCCACCACTTTTGAATTCTATATTGCACTATTTTACATCTCTAATGATGCCTACCCGAGAGCATTTTTTTATGTAACTAACTAGTGTCATGCTCCAGATCCTTCTTCCTCCTTGATGGATCTATTCTTAAAATTTTTAAAAAGTATATAAGCTTAATAATTACATAAATTAATTAGTATTTTATTTACCTATTTTTTAATTTTTTATTTAATTATATAATTTATTTTATTTTTTAAAATTCAAAATATATATAAAAATTATAATATTATAAAAAATAATTTGATCTTAGATTCATATACAATCTATTATAGATCTACATATATTTTTTTAAGACAGTGGTATATATGAAAGGCCACATTTTTTTCAATATTAGTCTAGAGTACTATTCATAAGATGCATCAAAACTTGAATAAATCGATAAGAAATTTATAGTAAAAATAGCTTACAAGCCCTATAACAATAATCTATAATTATTTTTAATTAATTAATTTATTTTTTATTAAGTTTTATTTTAAAAATATTTTTTAATTTTAAAAATCATATATTTAATAAAAAATTATGATCTTAGCATCATTGTAAGATCTTTCATAGATCTACAATATACTTTAAAATCATGTCCAAAAAAAATTTGACAATATTTTTCATTTTTTTTTATTTTTCATATTTTTTTAAAAAAGAGAGGGGAGAGAAAGAAAGAGAGAAGGGAAGCATATGTGTATCCACCTTCTTTATTACTATTTTGGTATTTGATTAGCTTCAAATCTAGAAAAAATTATTTCTGCAGTATTTCTTCAAACTAACTATCGAAACTAAGAGCTCTCAGGCTCTGAGTTCGTTCTTATCAACCCCTCAAAACCAAACAGTAACAAAAAAAAAATGAAAACCGGTTCAAATTGGTTCGAACGGATTGAATCGACCAAACTAGCTAGTTTGGCACAGTTCGGGACCAGTTCGAGTCGGTTCCTAATTATATATATATAATTGAGGTGAATCGATTTTCATATCCGAACCATGCCAATTTGCCGGTTTAGTTCGGTTCAAGCCGAACTGGCTAGTTCGGCATGGTTTGGCGAGCCTTGCAACAAACTATATTACCAATGATGTAATGCTAGGTGACACTTGTCAAAGTTATATAGCATTAATTTTTTTTTTATTTTCTATTTTTGTTGATGTTTATAATTGGAGCACTTATTTAAGCTACCAAATATTAAAGCATTTAATTGAAATGGATATTTATGTCTCCAATGTAGTACTCATTTACCATTTTAACTTGATAATTTTGCAACATCATATGACAAGCTTTGTTATTATGGTTGGTGATGCTTAAAAAAATACTTGTCATTATACCCTCATGAACATGAAATTCATTAACATAAATTATAAAAACACTCGTGAACATGCTATTCTTTAATTTAGGTTTTCGTTATTGTCACACCCTGGCCCGATGCCTAAGCCAAGCATTCGACAGACAGTCGCATCTCCTCAGACTTCAATTCTAATTAAAATACATGGCTTATCTTACTAATCAACAATCAGACAGTGGTAGAAAATAAATTCACTAATTATTTATTTATTCTAAGAGTTTTCCATCAAAACTAATAAGTAGATAAAATTCAACTAAAAATCTAGGATACAGTGTAAGAAAGTTCAACTAAAATTTAAGATAGAACATAAACTAAGGGATTAACACTTAAGCCGTAGCTCTTCACTGACTGGTTCCAAAGACTGATTAATCTTCTGTATCTGTAATAAAAATATAGGAAAAGAGGATAAGCTTTACGGCTTAGTAAGTTATCATCACCTTTAATATATGCATAAATATGTTAACAACAATTTGTAAACATACACAAATCATATATCATAGAACAACTAGCTCATGACAAAATAAAATGTAACATCATGTTAATATGCACATTCAATTAACAAACAACAAACTATGGATGGCCAACAATTTACTTTACTCTCCTAGTCCCTCTGACTATGGCCACGATTGACCTGTAGCTAGTTCCAAAAGAGACTAGATCCTGACTACATATATCGATAATCAATCATGTACCAGTGATCACCATACTTAAGGTATAGAAGGAAACTAGCATTGATATCATACGAGAAAAAATGCATCATCAGCATGTGCCAGCAATCACCATGCATGGCTAAAAATAAAAGACAACTAGCTCCTGACTACACACCGTACATTGGTCATGTGCCCGTGATCGTCCCATTGGAGGCCTGGAGGAGACTTGGTCCTCATGTGATCATAGTTGGATTAGAGAGCATCAACACTAATACACATAACAATGTATGCAACCTAATGCAGATCAAAATATGCTATACATATTTAACATTTTATAATATTCATAATATATTTAATATGAATACCAGATGTCAAGATAACTTACCTGAAAAAACTCTATTAATATATGGTCTATTCGAGTCTTAACTTTGATACTGCTCTATTGACAAGAAAAATGAAAACCTTAGAAAGATTAATCATGCAATTAATTTTTTATCAAAAATAAACTAGCATAGGAAAAATGGCTTTTAGTCTAGTATAGATCTCGCCTAAATCACTAAAAGAGTCGTTTCAAATTTTTTATTATTATTTTTGTTTTTTCTTTTACTTTTTCTATCTCCTTCTCTCTCCTATCTCTTCTCTTTCTCTTTATTCTTTTTCTCTCCTGTCTCTTTTCTTCTTTCTCCCTCTTTCTCCCTTTCCTCTCTCTTTTTTCTCCTCTTCTCTTTCTCTCTCCCTCCTCTCTTCCTCCTCTTCTCTTTCCTCTCTCTTTCTTCTCTTCTTTCTCTCTCTTCTTCTTTTCTCTCTCCTCTCTTTTTTTCTTTTTCTTCTTTTTCTTTTCCTTCTCTTTTTTCTCATCTTCTTCTCCTTTTCTTTTCTTTTTCTTCCCCGGCTTCCCTCCTGGTTTGACCCGAGCATGCCTCCCATGGTTCTCGAAAGCCATGAGAGGTGGTGGACAGGGGAAAGGACTTGCTGATCATCACTGACGGAGGGTGATTGGGTGGCAGTCACCGGCATCCGTCCGGTTCGAGGAGGTCAAGATTAAAAATATCCTTTTTACCCTATTTTTAAACAAATATTTACAGGAAGGTAGACTTACCGGCATCGAGAGAACTCACAGCCGTTCATCGGAGTTGAAAAAGATGGTCGAGTAGGGATCGATTATGCACTCTTAAAGATCGTGGAGGGGGGTTTTAAAGAGGAATAACGAGAGGATTTCTTGCTATACGGGGAAGAACTTCGATCACTCGAAAGCCTCCTCCTAATCCTTCATGTTTTTGGACTCTCCTTCCCTATTAGCTACGATGATTGTCGAGGTTTTCGGTGAGATCTTCGATTGGATAAATAGGGGCTCCATCCTCTGTTTTAACCTCTATATTTTTTTTCTGGTTTTTGAATTGAAGTCGGCGGCCTCTACTGACTTTAGCCCAGGTGGCCTAAAACTGAGTTTTTACATTCTTCTCTTGTTAAAATAATTCATCTTTGAAATTAGCTTGTTTGAAATTTAAACTTTGGAGGTACCCAATTCTCATGACTCACAGGTTAAAAAATCAATATTCTTATTCAACTTTAAATAATTTTAAATCACCATACTTCCACATTGTACTCTGATGTTAATCAAACCCTCTAATTTCATTAGGTAAATTTCTAATGAGGATACCATTTTACATTAGAATCTAAATAAACTTCAAATATTTTTTAAATAAAACGAGGTCAAAATTATTAAATTTCCTTATCCTTACTAGGCCTTGAGCATATCACGTTAAATTTAAACCTAAATCTATTTCCTACGTTTAAAGTCTTTGCCTAAAATTATACCATCCATTCAAGATATCAATAATTTTAGTCCAAATATGAACCATTTATGCTTTTCTTAACAACTCAGTTAGACAATCTGGATCAACTTTTTGCTTGAAAGGTTAACATTAACTCTAACAAAGTAAATGACTTTAAATCAATACTCTTATGAATAGGATCATTCATATTATTGCTCATAAAACCATCTTACCATAATTCTTAACATCAATTAACAAATCATCTGAAATATTATTCCTCATAGATTAAACCCATATAAATTTTTCAATATCCATTTCTTTGCTCAATATAACATTAGTGATAAGGTAATCTAAATCTTCTTATAGATCTTAAATTTGACTTGAAGTTCAACATGTCTAATAATCTCCAACATATATATGGAAGATCAAGTAATCCAATCCAAAATCGTTAACATAAGTCATCAAATATTCTACCAAAATATGCATGTCATGTCCACATAATATCATTTAATCCATTAATAGCAAATTACAAATCTATGCATTATCCCAAATATATTTTTTATTATATATTTTCAATAATAATCCTCATGTAGATTCATCAAAAAATTGTCCTTCTTAATATCATTAAACTCTTTCATAACCTACATCCTAACCGTCTTGCAACAATACCAAAATCTATAATCCAATAATTAACACAAAACATGCATGCCATCATGATTTTCATCCATATTGAGTTTAGTTTCCAAAATCATTCAATTAATAATTGAATATACATATTCAGAATAACAAAATATACTATACTTCTAGGCCAACACTTCTGAAGCTCGATCAAACCTATTTATCAGAGGTAAAAACATATCTTATCCAACTCTTCAATATTCCTAATATGCTTACTTATCATGATCAAATAGTTTAAATCATTCAACCTTTTACACTCATCCAAGTCACTACTTATATTAGGTACAAAACTCATGTTCTTCTTTTGCACTAATCATATGCTAAATCTTATGCACAATAACTAAGGACTAGAATTATAAACTTTGAATCCATTCTTGCAACTTTTATCATATCCCGACTGATCATAATACTAAGTTTAAATACCTCTTAAGTCACAATCCATAGTGATCACAATCTAAATTTTAATATCACTCAAATTATATCCTAATCACTTATGTCATAGTCCCAAATGATCATAATCCAAGCTTCGATATCATTTTATCATGCCTTAATAACCATTATGTTAACTTCTAATCACTTATATTATAATCTACAATTATATCAAAATTAGATTTTCAAAGTAAATCAAATATATAATATAACTCCAAATATACATCCATATATCCATTATCTAGCCTCGATGATATTCTTTTAAAAATTAAGCTAGGAGAGTTTAATCCAATATTTTATTCATGCATGCCTTCTATACTTAGCAAAATCCTCGAGACTATAATATACACATATCAAAGAAAATTAAATAAACTTTTAGTATCAACAATTATTTCATATATTTAATCAAAACCCTAAGTCTACCCCACTCTCACTAACTAAATCATCTTGATCTTAAACCTTTACTTTGATACCATTAAATCTGTCACACCCCAGCTCGATGCCCGAGCCAGGCATTCAACAGACAGTCGCATCTCCTTAGATTTCAATTCCAATGGAAATGCAAGGCCTATTTTACTAATCAATAACCAGGTAGTG
Source organism: Areca catechu (assembly GCA_021397845.1). Classification (NCBI taxonomy): domain Eukaryota; kingdom Viridiplantae; phylum Streptophyta; class Magnoliopsida; order Arecales; family Arecaceae; genus Areca; species Areca catechu. Next base: position 39,529,266 of record CM038048.1, read on the forward strand.
GTAGAAAATAAATGTATTAATTATTTATTTATTCCTAGAGTTTTCAATCAAAACTAATAAGTAGATAAAATTTAACTAAAAATCCAAGATATAGTATAAGCAAAGTTCAACTAAAATTTAAGATAGAATAAAAACTAAAGGATTAATACTTAAACCCTAGCTTCTCACTGACTGATCTCAAAGCCTGATTAATCTTTTAGATCTATAACAAAAATATAGGAGACATGGGGTGAGCTTTATAGGCTCAGTAAGTTATCATTATCTTTAATAAATGAATATATGTCAACAATAATTTATAAATATATACAAATCATATATCACAGAACAACTAGTTCATGACAAAATAAAATGTAACATCATGTTAATATGCATATTCAATTAACAGACAATACAATTATGGATGGCCAATCATTTACTTTACTCTTCTAGTCCCTCAGACTATGGCTACTATTACCACCTAGATCGCCATGGCCTGCAGCTCCTATATGGTGTCAGTTGGTGGTTTTCCCACCCGCCATCCTCCGTGAGCACCCGGTCTTGCAAAAGAAGGGAGACTTGGGCCGGGGATCCCAGTGGGGTCACTCCTACAATCAAGTCGGTGGGCAATCAAGGAGAACAGATCTTCTTCGGTGGATCCTGAAGTAGTCTCTACTCTTAGAGGATTTAAGAGATGATGGAAGGAGAATTGGGATAGAGGAGGGCTTGGGTGATGATGGTTGCTACAACCGGGACTCTCTTGGGGAGTCCTTGTGTGTTCTTCTTGCCCTCATAGCCTTGTTGGTTGCCTGCCCCTTCTCGCTTACCTTTGCTAGAGGCCCCATTGAGTTTTGTAATAAAAGTGTCATACCTGTAGCGGGGCGTAGAGCCCTGACTTGGTGCCCTCTGGGAGTCCCTCAGACTTGGTGCTTCGTCTGGTTACTGCATCCAGGTGTCACTCTGGTTGAGTCAGCTAGATTGAATTCCAGTCGACTTGGATCTCAGAGGCTCTCAGAGCAATCTCAACCAAGTTCTGGATGAGTCGGCTGGGTTGAATTCCAGTCGGCTCGGATCCCTGAGAATCTCATAACACTTTCAACTAAGTTCTGGACGAGTCGGCTGGGCCTTGGTGCCAGTCAGCTGGATCTGTGTGCCAGAGAACTTCTTTCCTGTGCCGGTGCCAGAGTCGGCTGGTTCCTCCATCTAGTCGGCTCGAAAGTTGTTCTTCAGCCAGATCAACTTCAATCTTCCAGAACACTTATGCCAAGCTTTGAAGACATCTTCAAGGATTTCTTTCAATAAATTCAAGAAAAAATTGAAGCTTGAAAACTACTAGAAGTAACCCTTTAACTTGATTTAAGTAGGAAATTTTTGTAGGGTTCTTCTTTACAAGATTCTAGGTACTTTACAACTCAACACAAAACATTAAAGATTGTAGGATATAGAAAGTGTGTCAATATAGTTTCCTACAAAAACTTGTCAATCATTTGAAGAGTTGTTAGATAATCAAATGTATGCTCTAATGTTTTGTTATCATCAAAATCACTTTAGGGGTCAACAATCTCCCCCTTTTTGATGATGACAAAACACTGGGCATGAAAAGAATCTATTCTCTTCACAAGTATGGATGTGTATCGTAATAAGCATTTACACTTTTTTGACAATTCATAAAATCAACTGTAATCTCAAATGTATATCATTATATGCTACACAGTTATGCACAAGGTCAAATTCATAAACTGTAAGTATCAGAGAATGATTGCTTGTATGTATCAAGCATCATTAAGTATTGACTGATAGATATAATAAGTAGAGAGCATCATAGTAATCATTGAAGCATGTAACTTAAACATGATATCTCCCCCTTTTTATAAAATTTCTAAACAATATGAAATTTCTCTAAGTTTCTTCCCCTTTAATATTCATTTGATCATTTTAACAGAAAAGTATACAAAAGATCATTCAAAACTAATTAAGCTCCCCCTGTTTATTACAGTTCATTGAGTTTCTTCTTTCATGCACTCTGTGGTTCTCCCCCTTTTTGTCATCAATTCAAAAAGGTTAAACAGATAAGCTCAGAATTTTAAATAGATTGAGAAAGTTTCAAGATTTGTTTGAGATAATTTCACTTTCTCAACTTAGAGAGAGAATTCTATTTAAATAAATAGAGAGACTAAACAAGATAATACATATACACACATTACACAGTGACCAAAAAGATGTTCATTTCATTTCTATCAAAAAGGTGTTCAGTACATCAACCATTACAAAAGTTTCAAAAAGCTTCCAAAAAGTACTGAAGCTACAAAATATCTAGTCATAATCATCCCTAGGAACATTGGCCCCATGCCAAGAAGTGGGTCTAGGATGTCTGCTAGAGGAAGCATGAGGAGGAGGAGCCCTAGGGTGATGAGAAGTACTAGGAGCCCTAGTGAAAATGGGAGGTGGATCATACGAGGGTTTGGTCCTAGCAGTGACCTCCAAGGATCTGACAGTGCCACAGATAGACACCATCTCCATCCAGATTGCTCCAAGCTGTTGCTCCATGTCCTTAAGGCTTGCTGGCACTTTGTTCACTGTCTCCTTCATCTCACCGATTTCTTTCTGCATTGATATAAGCTCAAAAGCTTGGACATTGGCAAATGCCTCAGCTGATCCTCGAAGTCTTCCAAGCTCCGACCTGATGATCCCAATGCCTCTAGTGTAATCATCAGCCATACTCCTTATCTCTGTAATTGTGCCCATCTTGCATCTAAGCTCCCTCAACTCAGTTTGGTATTCATTTAATGTAGTGTCCACAGACTTCAAAATTGTTTCAGAACTTGAAGAAATACAATTCAGGATTGGTTGAAGTTCTATCTGAGGAGTTGATCTTGAAGCTTCCATAGCTTCAAACTTTCCTTGTAGATTTGACACATGCTCTTCCAGTCTATCCAATCTGCTGTCCACTGACTTTTTTAAATCACTAAATAGAGAAGTTATTGTACCTGTTAGTGTATCTATCAAGCTTCTCAGCTATTCTTCAATCTGAACTTGAATGATTGGAGGTTATGGTGTTGCAGAGGGGTAGTCAGGTAAAGGAACATCAGCTGTAGGCAAGTCAAACTCCGGTGTAGGCAAATCAAACTCCATTGCAGGCATATCAAACACAGGAGAAGGTGCTCTAGTCTCCTTAACAGTAGCAGCAAGCTCAGATACAAGTGACTCAGGCTCAGGTATTGGTGTAGAAGAAGTTCCAGCTGCTTCTATATTCTCTTCTTCTTCTTCTTCTTTACTACTACTTGAGCTGCCAATAGCCCTTACATTTGTGCTTTTCTTTCTCAATACTCCTTCCAGTTGGAAATACCCCATCCTCTCTAGAGTTTTGGAAGTGTATACATCTGTATGATGCAATTCTAATCCATCTTCACCATCCAAACTGACTCTATGAGATTTAAACAATAGGATAAGCATCATTCTATAGGGTAGACATGATTTAGCCTTTCTAACTGTCTCCTTCATTTGCATAATTATAATGTAGGAAAGATTGACAGGAGTTTTCTCTAAAATGTGTTCCATAAGGCATAAATCTTTTTCACTCACCCAGTCAAATCTTCCGATTCTTTGCAAGAAAATTCTATAAATAAAATTATGAAGCAATCTCATTTCCAGTGACAGGGTGTTAGCAAAAACTGTACCAATTCCTCCAACATCTTCTTTGTTCAGTATTGTTCTTAGAGTCTTCTCTCTATTGTCAATTACTAGAAACTTCACTCCCTCTGAGGGTAAGTCCAATACACCTTGTAGAAATTCTCATTGACTATAATCCTCTTTCCTTTAACAGTGGATTCGACATGATTAGCTCCCAATCTTAAATTTTCATAAAAACTTCTAACCAAAAAGGGATAGGTCTTCTCATTCAAAGAATAAAATTTTCTCCATCCTTGATCTTTAATCAAGTCTCCTATTTTCAATCCAATCCCCTTAATAAACTCAAAATTAATGCGTCAGCCAGAGATTACCGGATGTGTAGACATCGAGGGCACTTGGCTAGGAATGGTTGGAGCATCCCTTGCGACCTCTTCTACAGGTTCCTCACTGTGAATGGTGCTACTTAGCTCTTCTTGACGCCTTTTTGACCTTCTTTCCTTTTCAACCGATGGAGCAGCCCTAATGGAGCGTTTATCCATTGCACGCTTGGGTGCCATTGCTAGGAAAGATTAAAAATTAAGAGATTGGAGTAATTAGAAGGGAGATAGAAATTTTTGGAGCAGGTTTTGGAGAGGAGCGAACCATTAGAGAAGACAAAATAGGGGTTAAACAGTTCGGAGAAGGGTTTATAACCCAAGGCAAAGCACATAGGTGCAAAATTCCAGTCGACTCGAGTAGCCCTAAAAAGGCTCGAGTCGGCTTGGCCAGAGCTCTTTTAAAACCATCAGAAGATCTAGTCGACTTGAAACTGCTTAAGTCGGCTAGGCCAGAACTAGCTCAAAACTCTCAGAAAATCTAGTCGACTTGGATTAAGATCTAGTCAACTCGAATAGAGAAAATCGAGTTTTTGAAATTTTGAACATAATTCAGAAAGATTTTGAAGAGAATTTTAGAGGAAATTAAGGCTCAATAAAATAGAATAAATTCAGGAGGTTCTTTAGATAATATTTTCTTAAACTTGAAGGAATTAGGTTAGAGAATTTAGAAAGGATCGCAAAGTCCTAATTCACTCGTAATTAGCTCAAATCTATCTTGATTGAGTGGCTTAGTGAATATGTTAGCTAATTGATCATCAGTAGGAACAAAATCAAGCACTATATTACCATGTGAAACATGATCTTTAATAAAATGATGTCTAATTTCAATGTGCTTGGTTCTAGAGTGTTGAATTGGATTCTTTGTCAAGTTGATAGCACTTGTGTTATCACATTTAATTGGAGTTTTAGATTGTGATACACCAAAGTCTTCTAGTTGTTGTTTAATCCACAACACTTGAGCACAACAACTACCAGCAGCCATGTACTCAGCCTCAGCTGTGGACAAGGCTACGGAGTTTTGCTTCTTATAGTGCCATGAAATTAAATTCAACCCTAGAAATTAGCATGTACCGCTAGTGCTTTTTCTATCTATTTTACAACCAGCATAATCAGCATCAGAGAATCCAATCAAATTCAGAGTAGAATGTTTAGAATACCAAATTCCTAAATTACTTGTTCCTTTCAAATATTTAATTATTCTTTTTACAGCAAGCATATGTGTTTCTTTTAGTGATGACTGAAATCTAGCATATACATATACACTATATAATATGTCAGGTCTACTTGCATTCAAATATAATAAGGATCTGATCATACCTCTATATAGCTTTTGGTCAACATTGGATCCATTCTCATCTTTGTCCAATCTGCAAGCTGGGCTCATGGGTGTGCTCATTGATTTGCTACTCTCCATACCAAACTTTTTGATGATTTCCTTGATGTATTTGGCTTGGTTGATGAAGATGCCTTCCTTTGTTTGTTTTACTTAAAGTCCAAGGAAGTAGTTCAGCTCGCCCATTAAGCTCATTTCAAATTCTCCCTGCATAAGCTTAGCAAATTCTTTACATAGAGTTTCGTTAGTTGCACCAAAAATGATGTCATCCACATATATTTGTACAACTAAGATGTCATTATTCTTCTTTTTAATAAATAAAGTTTTGTCTACATTACCTCTTGAAAAATCATTTTCAATTAAGAAAATGCTAAGTCTATCATACCAGGCTTTAGGTGCTTGTTTCAAACCATACAATGCTTTGTTTAATTTAAATACATGGTTTGGAAAAGTGTGATTTTCAAAACCTGGTGGTTGTTCCATAAAAACTTGTTCAGAGATAAAACTATTAAGAAATGCACTTTTTACATCCATTTGAAAGAGTTTAAAGTTCATGTAGCAAGCATATGCAAATAGTAATCTAATGGCTTCTAGTCTTGCTACGGGTGTATAAGTTTCATCAAAATCAATACCTTCTTCTTGGTTATATCCCTTAGCTACTAATCTAGCTTTGTTTCTTATAATATTTCCTTGCTCATCTAATTTATTCCTATAGACCCATTTAGTTCCTATTATTGGATGGTCAGTAGGTCTATCTACAAGTGTCCATACCTTATTTCTTTCAAACTAGTTTAATTCTTCATGCATTGCTATCATCCAGTTTGGGTCTGTCTCAGCCTCTTCTAAGCTATGGGGTTCTATTTGTGATACAAAGGCTAGATAATCATGTGCATCCTTATGTGCGGACCTAGTCCTAATATCATGTGAAGGATCTCCTATTATTAATTCTTTAGGGTGAGATGTAACATACCTCCAGTCCCTTGGTAGATCGGTGTGATCCTTCCCCTGTTTCTTCTCCATCTTGAGTGTCTTTGTCTTGAATGCTCAAGTCATCCATTCCTTTTTGCAAAGTACCTACATCATTGTTTATGCACTTTTCTTGTCTAGAAGGTGTAGGGTTAGTTTCAATAAATGCAACATGAATTGACTCTTCAACAGTAAGAGTCCTTTTATTAAAAATCCTATATGCTTTGCTATGTAATGAATAACCTAGAAAAATTGCATCATGAGATTTAGAATCAAATTTTCCTAAATTATCTTTTTCATTATTATGCACAAAGCATTTACATCCAAACACATGAAAATAACTAATATTGGGTTTTTTATCATTCCAAAGCTTATAGGGGATTTTCTTTAAAATAGGATGGATTAAAACGTGGTTTAAAATATAACATGCAGTGTTCACCGATTCTGCCCAAAAGTACTTTGGAAGATTACCTTCATACAACATTGTGCGAGCCATTTCTTCCAATGTCTGATTTTTCCTCTCTACAACACCATTTTGTTGAGGTGTTCTAGGAGCGGAGAAGTTGTGATCAATGCCAAATTCAGTACAATAATCTTCAAAAAATTGATTTCCAAATTCGATTCCATAATCACTTCTAATTGAAATCAAAGATAAGTTCTTTTGATTTGAAACATTTTTATGAAATTTTCTGAAAACATGAAAAGTTTCATCTTTTGAAGCAATAAACAAAACCCAAGTAAATCTCGAAAAATCATCTACTATCATAAGAGCATATTTCATACCTCCTAGGCTTGTGGTCCTAGTAGGTCCGAAAAGATCCATGTGAAGTAGTTCAAGTGGTCTTGTTGTAAAAACTATATTCTTTGATTTAAAACTCCCCCTAGTTTGTTTACCCATTTGGCATGCATCACAAACATGATTTAAATCAACTTTAAACTTAGGCATGCCTCTAACAAGATCTTTAGAAATTAATTTGGCAATTGTATGCATGCTAGCATGACCTAATCGTCTATGCCATAGTAAGCCTGACTCTTTGGTCTTAGCATTCATTGCAATTAGACTAGGGCTACTTGATATGGCAAGATCATTAAGATCTACCACATAGATATTCCCGAGTCTATGTCCAATAAACTTATTCCTAGAATCTAAAGAGTTAGTTACTATACACATAGAGGATTCAAAGACAACCTTGAACCCTTTATCATACAATTGACTTATATTTAAGAGATTATGCTTCAATTTGTCTACTAGCAAAACATTTTCAATAAAAGTGAGGGGAGTTATTTTGATCTTACCAATACCGATTATTCTCCCTTTACCATTGTCTCCAAAGGTGACCAAGCCTCCTTCTTTCATTTCAAGGGTGATAAATTGGTCCTTGTCACCCATCATATGTCTTGAGCAGCCATTGTCTAAGTACCACATTTTCTTCAATTTTTAGGCTGCAAGACATTCCTGCAAAATAGTCAATGAATTCTTTTAGGTTCCCAAGCTACCTTGGGTCCTTGTAGGTCAGCATAGGTGGTTCCTTTGGGAACCCAAATCTTTCTTACTTTCTTAAGGACATTTCTAGAATTATTGCATTCAAAAGCTTTATGTCCTATTCTTTTACAAACATAGCAAATAACTTTAGAATTTTTGATAAAAATAGAATTTGAAGTTCTAAAAGTTGATGCACTTGATGCAAATTTTGAACTTTTTGAAATGTATGCATTTTTGCTCAAATTCTTAGAAACATATAATAAAGATTTTGAAGTAGAAACAATTTTTGGTGTGGCTGAAACTTTTTGAGATAAAACATTTTGAACAGGTGTTTTGGATTTCATAAAAGTAGTTGCTGAAACTCCATTGATAAAAGAAGTTTTAAAGCCAATTCCAGCTTTATTTCCTGAAATTTGTTATTCTTTTAAAATTAACTCAAACTTATTTAAAGATAAAGTGAGTTTTTCAACTAAAGACTTGAGTTTTGTAACCTCCTTTTTTAATTCATTATTTTCAGCAAGTAAATCATTGTTTTTCTTTTCACATGAAAGATTTTCATTTTTCAGCTTTTCAAGTTTTTCAGAAAAGTCATGCAATTCTTTTTGTAATAAAATGTTCTTTTCTGAAATTTCATCCTTTTGTTTGAGTAAAGAATCATTCATATTTTTCAATGATTTTATCTTTACTCCAGCTTTCTTAAATTCTGATAGTAAATTATGAAAAGCAGAATTTAATTCATCAAATATAAATTCAGTAGAATTGTTAGGGAATTTTACCTCATCTTCGAGACCCATTAAGCATAGATTTGCAGTCTTGGTGGTCTCTTCTTCTTCCGATGAAGATGAGTCTTCACTATCGGACCATGTGGTAACCATGGCTTTCTTTTTCTTCTTCTATCTGAAGGATTTCTTTAACAGTGGACAGTCTGGATGTATGTGCCCCGGCTTCTTGCATTCGTAGCATGTGGGGACTACCTCTTTATCTTTCTCTCTATCCTTTTCCTTTTCCTTTACATAATCCTTTCTATGAAATTTTCTGTTGCACCTTCCTTTCTTTCTTCCCATAAATTTCATGAATCTCCTCACAACCATAGTAATGTCATCGTCTTCTAGGTCATCATTGGAGGAGGTGCTTTCTTCTTCAGATTCTTTATCATCCCTTTTTGATTCGGAAGCAGCTTTGAAGGCTATTGTCTTCTTTTTCTTTTGTTCGTCTTCCGTTCTGTGTTGCATTGTCAGCTCGTAGGTGATGAGTGATCCCAGCAGTTCATCCAGCAGTAATGTATTGAGATCTTTGGCTTCCTGGATTGCAGTTACTTTGGGATCCCATTTGTCGGGCAAAGAATGAAGGATATTCTGAACTAGATCTGTATTAGAGTATATCCTGCCAAGACTCTTTAAACCGTTAATAATATCTGTAAATCTAGAGAACATGGCAGAAATTATTTCAGAAGGTTCCATTTTAAATAATTCATAATTATGAACTAAAAGATTTATCTTAGAGATTTTCACTTGGGAAGTTCCCTCATGGGTCACTTCGAGTTTATTCCAGATTTCCTTTGCTGAAGAGCAAGTGGAGATTCGGTTGAACTCGTTAGCATCCAAAGCATAATATAATAAATTCATTGCTTTGGCGTTCATTTCCCCCATCTTCATGTCATGATCATCACAGTCCTCTTCAGGCTTAGGGATGTCTACGCCATCAACTTTAATTGTAGGAATGTGTGGCCCTTTCAAGATGACCTTCCATAATTAAAAATTTATAGCTTGTATGTAAATCTTCATTCGTGCTTTCCAATATGAGTAATTAGTGCCTATGAATAGTAGAGGTCTATTTGTTGATTGGCCTTTGGCCAAGGAAGTACTCATGGGATGAGCCATCAATCTTTTCTCAAGTAATCAAAGACACTGCTCTGATACCAGCTGTTGCCCAGGTGGCTTTTTCCAAGAGGGGGGTGAATTAGGAATTACAAAATTTTTGCAAGTATGTGCACAAGTAATTCCTTTTAGTGGTTAGGTGCTGTGTCAATCAGAGATTAAATGCAGAAGCTGAAAGGTAAATTAAACACAATACAAACAAGGCAGGTTTATAGTGGTTTGGAGCAACCCAGCTCCTACGTCCACAATCCAAGTTCACCACTCGGGATTTTCACTATATCCCCCAAACCGGAATATAGTCGGATTGTTTTATAGGCTCACAATCCCAACCTCTGCACTTTGGTTTTTGAACCGGGCTCACTAAAGAAACCCACATTAAGTTTTTACAGGCTCACCTAGAACCTCTACACTTTGGTTTTTGAAAAAGGCTCACCAAAGAAACCTATTTGGTTTTTACAACCGGGCTCACCAATAACCCAAATATTCTACGAATAGAATAAAGAAGCAACAAAAATGACAAACTCTGTTGTTTGGTGGTTGCCAAGACAACTCGAGTGAAGCTTTATTGAATGCTCTTCAATGCATTTCAATGGCTTCCTTGCTTTCTTCAAAAGGTGCTTCAAGCTTCTGGTAAGAGTTAGTGAAGGCTTGAAGGCTGACTTCAAAGCTCAAGTTCTCTTACTTCTTTCTTTAATAAGTATTTAATAAATATCCATTAACTCATTAGTCTGTCCAAAGATGTTCTCATACCTTATTTATAGAGACTTCAACTACCTTCCCTTGATTTTGAATGTTGTAGACCATTGGGAGGTGATAGGTTACCGTTGGAGCACTTTTGGAATTCAAAAACTGGAAACTGGAACTAGCCATTGGAGGTGACCCCGTCATTCCAGTCGGCTCGGACAATCTTCGAGTCGGCTCAGATCAAGTTTGGGTCGACTAGGCTGAATGCCAGTCGGCTAGCTTCCACTGTTGAGAAAACGTGTCACTCTAGTCGAGTCGGCTAGACTGAATTCCAGTCGGTTCGGATCTCAGAGGCTCTTAGAGCAATCTCAATCAAGTTCTAGACGAGTTGGCTCGGCTAAATTCCAGTCAGCTCGGATCCCTGAGAATCTCATAACACTTTCAACTAAGTTCTGGACGAGTCGGCTGGGCCTTGGTGCCAGTCGGCTAGATCTGTGTGCCAAAGAACTTCTTTCCTATGCCAGTGCCAGAGTCGGCTGGTTCCTCCATCCAGTCGGCTCGAAAGTTATTCTTCAGCCAGATCAACTTCAATCTTCCATAACACTTGTGCCAACCTTTGAAGACATCTTCAAGGACTTCTTTCAATAAATTCAAGAAAAAATTGAAGCTTGAAAACTACTAGAAGTAACCCTTTAACTTGATTTAAGTAGGAAATTTTTGTAGGGTTCTTCTTTACAAGATTCTAGGCACTTTACAACTCAACATGAAACATTAAAGATTGTAGGATATAGAAAGTGTGTCAGTGTAGTTGTCCTACAAAAACTTGTCAATCATTTGAAGAGTTGTTAGATAACCAAATTTATGCTCCAATGTTTTATTATCATCAAAATCACTTTAGGGGTCAACAAGGTGGCACCTTTTGCCATCGTGGTGGCCAGCTAGATCCGATAGGGTTCTACATCAGCGATCATGCCATATCAGTTGCCCCCCATTTTTGAGTCTTGAGTATGATGCAGTGCTCGGGGCGAAGGGAGTTATTGTGATGCTGATATGGAAGGACATTGATCCGGTGTCATTAAATGCCTCGATTGTTGATGATTTGTAGATCATGCCCCAATGCCAATGAGGAGATGCCATGTCAGCAACTCAGGGGGAGTATGATGATTAGCGCAGGGTCCGAAGCGATCTTCGGCATGTCGAGGCACCATTCCTATCAGATCTTGATGCATGGTATTCAGTGGTCAGAGGGTCGAAAGGATGCATTCCTTAATTAGTACGATGCGATAGGATGCCGTCAGGCCATTTTTGAAAAGGAGAAAACTTTCTCCAAACCATCTCTTTTGAACCTTCGAGCTCGCAGGAAGAACCAGAGTCTTTTCCACCCCAGTCCAACCTTTCCTTCTGAGGCATCCAGGTTAGTCTTCCCTTCTTTGCTTTCTTCCCCTCCTTCGGCTTGTGTAGAGGGAGACCTATTTTAGAGTTCCTAGGCTTCCTTTCTTTGGTCTCCTGCCATTTTTTGCTTAGGAATCCTACCGACTGGAGGTGCCTTCACTTCGATTATTCCGATGAAGCAGGGCCCTCCCGGCCAAGGATCCCCTCCTCCGATGAGGAGGATGAGGTTCCTCTTAACATCCATAGGGGTCCTGATACGGGAAAAATAATTAAAGCCTAATTATCAAAGAATAGTATAGAATAATTTTTTTAGATTTTTTTAGATTTTTAAGGAAGACTCAAAGGAGATAGTAAAGGAAACTAGTTCTAGCTAATTACCCATACAAGTAAACCTACAAAGTAACTAGAAAGCAGGACTTGGTGGCTAAAAAACCACCGAAACTGGGGTTTACTTTCAACTAATCAAAAATTAAAGAGAAGGGAATATGTTTTCAGTTTTACCAATAAAAATCGCTCCTTTAAAATAGATCTGGTAGGACTCTCAAGATTGTCGTAATAGGGTTTCAAGAACTTGATCCCGGACTCCGATCTTCCATGCAATGCTGGTTTCGAGGCAAGAATACATGTCTTTGATTCCTGATCACCTGCAAACACTCAACAATGAAAAACTAAAGTTAAGAAGCAGCAAAGGAAGGAAAATAAATGAAAGGGAAGGGTTAGAAGAGGTGGCTAGGTTTTCTTATCGACTGTATAGGTAGGATAACTATGGCCTCGCACCCTGCGATGTTCCAAAGAATAAAGGAAAAGGGCCTCACACCATGATGTTCTGAAGAACAAAGGAAAAGGGCCTCATACCCCTTGATGCACATAGCAAAGAAAATTTGACAGCATGTCTTTATTGATGAATGAATAATAATAATTACAAGGGGGTTGATGGGATATTTATAGACCCTCAACTAGTGGTGTAAGGAATTTAAGGACTAGACTCTTTCTCCCTTGGACTACAACTCCTGGAATTCTGGCTCTAGGCATCCTGAACTCTTGTCTCTGGGCTGATCTGGACCTCTCTTTGGCCTCATCCATAATGGACGACATCTTGGAATTAACATCTTCAAAGTGGCTGACAACAAGGAATTTCATTCCATTTGGGCGACAAAAGAGTGGGAGAGAGGAGAAGTCCTTCTCTCTTACTCATCTTAAAAGTGGTGACACTATACATTTTGAATTGGTGACAATTGATGAGATGGGGCGCCAATTCTTCTTGAAGTCCTTGCAGTAACCTTCCTTCAATTTGAACTCTTGAATAAACCTTGATTTTTCTTAGATTTGAAACTCTTCAAGATAGGATAGATAAGAACCCATTTTATCTTTCAATTTAAAATAAAACTCCTTAGATTTGAAATTTATCATGATAGGCATCCCTCCGAGAAAGAATGCTTGGCTGAATTCTTTTGGAATTGGCGACAAAAGAATGAGAAGAAGTGGTGCTAACATGGGTGGGGCTCCTTCTGCTTTACTTCTTTTAAAACTATCGGCTTGGAATTTAAATGAGGCACCCTCCTTGGATAAGCTTACATGTTGTCTAAATGTCCGGATGTTTGGATATCTGGATGTTCGAATGTCTTAATGTCTCGATAAAAAAAATAAAGACAACCATTTTTTTGATATAAAATTGGCCAACCAAGATAAATGACATGGCTGTGATGATGTCCCGATGATGTGGCAAGTGATGTTCAAAATATAAGTGACATGTCATGTGATGATGTCCAAAATCTTGAAAAGGTGGTGCCAAGACTTGGTTAGGCTAGCACATAATAAGTGACTTGGGCTAGCACATGGAGTCACATGGCTTGTCTTGAGCTAGCACATAAAGTCACATGGCTTGTCTTGATTTAGGTGCATATGGGTCTTGATTTGAATGCACATGAAGTCACATGGGTCTTCAATTGGGTGCACATGGGATGTTGACTTGGGTCCCCTCTTGTATTACAGGACTCAATACTAAGTATTACAAGACTCAAAATTAAACCAACAAAATAACTAAGCCCCACTTGATCAATTGATCAAAAGGAATAACCTCATACAACAAAAAGAATAAATTTGGTAAACAGGGTTTGGCCCAATTGGGTTTGACACAACCGATAAATGGGGTTTTGACTCAATGTGATAAAAATGGTTTAGTCCAAAAGGCTAAATAACAAAACCCTAATTACAGTTGGTAAAAAGGGCTAACCCTAACTAAGCTAAAATAACAGAATTTAAAATAAAATATTTACATGGTAAAAGGGGTTGGGTTCAGGGCTTTATTCACAGGTGATCCACAGTGATGTGGGTTCAACTTGTCGATATTTTCTGGCCCTGGTGTCCACACTAATTCTTCCTGGGTGGGAGAAATTCGATCCTGTCGAGTATGGATCAATGTTGTTATGATAGCGCTCTAGCAAGTCTGGGTCAACTCTCTGCAAGTCATCTCTGGTGATCCAAGAATCATCAGTTTTAGGTCATCTTTGCCAACGAACCATATATCGCTGGTAATCTTTGCTCCGAGTAGCAATGATTTTGTCATCCAAGATCTGCTCAATCTTGTCTCTCTAGGCTGGTGGTAGGGCAGGTGGACACACTTGGGTTGGTTCACTCTCAAGGACTAGATTAGGCCCAAATGGCTCACTAGGAATCAACGTTGGCTCCCTATACTCAATAAGGTCTGAAATGTTGAAAATAGAGCTAATGCCTAGTTCAGGTGGTAACTCAAGCACATAGACATTAGACCTAATTTTCTTAATCACTTTGTATGGTCCACTGCTACGGGCATATAACTTTTTCATGGTTCCAGGTGGGAACTATTCAGGTCGTAGTTTAAGCATAACAAAGTCTCCTTTATTATATTCTTTGAGTCTTTTTTCCTTAAAAATATACATTATTTCATTAATTAATTTTTTTTTATTATTAACATGCATGTAAACCCTAAACTACAACTGAGTTTGATCCTTGGTTGGTGGGTGACATGCGGATGAAAATTTGACATGCACTCCTAATAGATGCCATAAGATTCTCCAGAAATAAGTTGTAAACCTAACATGTTCAATGAATGTATGTAATACACTAACCTCTACAAAATGTAATCTATTGGTTAGAGAAACATAGGAAGCTTCAAAAAAAGATAGAAAATAAGAAGTGGATCTGGGATTAAATTAGAAATAAGAAGGGTTTTCAGGAAATAGTCCTAGACTAATGGGGTTGACCTTAAGGGTTTGAGGTATAGCTACAGGGTCTGCCCTATAGAAGAATGGGCCACTAATCTCAAGGAAGAGATCTTCAATTAGAGTTAAAGGGGTGAACTCTTCCTAAGGGTGCTAGTTAGGAAAAATCAAGTCCTCACTGATTACTTTAGATTCATGAAATTCAAAACTAGGCTCTATAGCTTGATTCTCTTCTAATGTTTTCTCATGTAAGGTCTTAATAGTAAGGTTAGACTCCTCAAGGTTCTCTTTTTCTAAGGGTCCTACCAGTAGAGTTTCAGTCAGGGTATGATCGTGGTCAACTAACTCTGGATTAGCTTCAGTCTGGGTGCCTACTGGGTCAGCTAATTCTAGGTCAGCCATATGTATTTCCTCTTCTCCCTTTTACTCATTCACTAATTTCACATCAGCTTCATACACTTCTTCTTCAATGTTATCTTTGTGAACCAATGGGGTAGTAGGAATGAGTGGGTTAAGGAAAAATTGGCTAGGATCTGGACTAGTCGGGGTAGGTTAGCTCGGATTAGGGTTGGGTCGACTCTGCTGAGGAATGGGTCGACTCGAGTGGATTTGACTAGATCCTAATTTTTGATAAGGAGCACTAATCTTAATGGGTTATGGCCAACTAATTAAAACCTGACTCGCACTAGATTGATCCCTAGGGGTTTTAGATTCCTTGGGTTCATAGGATATGGGCTTGGATCTATGGGTCATGGATTTGGATTCGTAGGAGCTACGTTCATAGGATCTGGGTTCATAAAAACTAGATTCATATGATCTGGATAGATACTTTTCCCTAAGTTTAAGCTTCATGTCACTCCAGGTAGTTATAGGTATGTCTCTTCTTTGTTTGATCATTCTTTTGACATCATCCCAGTAAATTCTAGCCTGGCATACTAACTTAAGCTTAGCAATCTTAAACTTTCTTTCATCAGACACTAGATCCCTCTCAAAATATAGATCCATACCTTCTTCCCAATCAATATAGCCCTCAAGATCAAGATCACCATCAAATGTAGGTGCTTCAATCCTAAAATTCCTAGTGGCTCTCTTATCCTGGTCCATGAAATCACAATTAGGCCTCTTTGAACTAAGATCCCAGATTGGGTCATGGCGAGGGGCTATCCTAGGGTTGTGTTCTAGGAATGGGTCAGGGTGTGTTTCAAATTTAGGTTCAAGATGGGTCTTACGAGTTTTCTCTAGGTTCCCTAATCGTTGGTCCAGTCGATCAAACTTATGGTTCATTTGGATACATTGTTTAGCAAAGGTTCCAAGAAAGATCTCAAAATTGGGATCCATGATTAAAATGGGTTGGGTTTGGGTGAGACTACTGGTATGGAGTTCCTAATCTAGGGGTCATGCAATGCAAATACATCGAACTCGACTCGGATTAGGATTTCCTAGACCTAGAGCTCAAGTAGAAAGGGTTAGCTCAAATTATAGCCAATTCAATAATTACCCTGTCCACTGGCTAGGTAAGATATGGGGTCATGGGAGGCTCCCTCTACTCTCGCAGAGTCCTAATTAAAAACCATGAAACTGCTTAGGGCATTTGCCTCTGGACCTCTAGCTTTAGACACCAGATTCAAGTGATAATCAAAGGATTGGGTGCACTAGCTTTCACACAATACTTGGAACCTGACCTGTTGGTGTCCCTAACTCACTAGAGCAATTAATTCTAATTGATTTTAATTAGGTTAGGTTGATGCAAAGGTGGTGGTTGTGGGCCAATAAAGGGTGATGAAATCCCTCCCTTATGTAGATATTGAGTGCCCTTAAGATTAGGTTTGAATGATGATAGCAAGCATATGAAGATGCAATTAGGGTTTCCAAGTTTTTTTTTGAGCAAAGATATATTTTGCAGAAAAATACCTAATATACAGGAAATATGTAGAAAATTAAAATATGCAAATTTTTGCAAAAAGAACCCTAAACTAGAATTGCTGAAAATTCATGACAGAACTATTCTTAGGCAGTAAATTAGAGATTCAAATGACTTAAAATCTGAATTAAATTATGAAAAAACTCTGATAAATACTATCAATTATGAGAAATCTAGAAAAATAAGAATCAAAATTTTTTGATCTTCCTATATACATAAATAACTAAAATAACCGACTATGTACTAGCATGGAAGTGATGCAGAAAATTAACCCTAAAGATGCCTATTTCTTTGTTTTCTTGTTCAAGGGTCAATCACATCGACACCCCTACATGCCATAGGAAATCCCTTTTGAATGGGATGTAAGGGTCTTATAGCCCTACTTTTTTCTATGACCGGATGGCCATGGTGAAGCACCCGATCCGAGTACTTAAAGAAAAATTAAGTCCTAACCTGGTATGCAAAAATTTCAGTACAAGAGCGATTAAATTCTAGTTTAACCTACTCTAATACCAAAATTGATACGGGATAAATAATTAAATCCCAATTATCAGAGAATAATAGAGAATAATCTTTTTTAGATTTTTTTAGATTTTTAAGGAAGACTCAAAGGAGACAGTAAAGGAAACTAGTTCTAGCTAATTACCCGCACAAGTAAACCTACAAAGTAACTAGAAAGTAGTACTTGGTGGCTAAGAAATCACCAAAACTAGGGTTTACTTTCAACTAATCAAAAATTAAAGAGAAGAGAATAAGTTTTCACTTTTACCAACGAAAATCGCTCCTTTGAAATAGATCTAGTAGGACTTTTAAGATTGTCGGGCAGGGTTTCAAGAACTTGATCCCGGGCTTCGATCTTCCATGCGGTGCTAGTTTCGAGGAAAGAATACATGTCTTTGATTCTTGATCACCTGCAAATACTCAACAACGAAAAACTAAAGTTAAGAAGCAGCAAAGGAAGGAAAATAAATGAAAGGGAAGGGTTAGAAGAGGTGGCTAGGTTTTCTTATCGACTAGATAGGTAGGATAACTAGGGCCTCGCACCCCGTGATATTTTGAAGAACAAAGGAAAAGGTCCTCACACCCCACGATATTCTGAAGAACAAAGAAAAAGGGCCTCACACCCGTCGATGCATATAGCAAAGGAAATTCGATAGCATATCTTTATTGATGAATGAATAATAATAATTATAAGGGGGTTTATGGGGTATTTATAGACCCTCAACCAGTAGTGTAAGGGATTCAAAGACTAGACTCTTTCTTCCTTGGACTACAACTCCTGGAATTCTAGCTCTGAGCGTCCTGGACTCTTGTCTCTGGGTTGATCTGGGCCTCTCTTTGGCCTCATCCATAATGGATGACATCTTGAAATTAATTTCATCAAAGTGGGTGACAACAAGGCATTTCATTCCATTTGGGTGACAAAAGAGTGGGAGAGAGGAGAAGTCCTTCTCTCTTACTCATCTTGAAAGTGGCGACACTAAGCATTTTGAATTGGCGACAGTTGATGAGATGGGGTGCCAATTCTTCTTGAAGTTCTTCTTGTAGTAACCTTCCTTCAATTTGAACTCTTGAATAAACCTTGATCTTTCTTAGATTTGAAACTCTTCAAGATAGGATAGATAAGAACCCATTTTATCTTTGAATTTAAAATGGAACTTGTTGCCACCAAGATCGTCGTGGCCTGTAGCTGCTATTGGCATCGGAGTGCGCTCCCTTCGTTGCTTGGACGTCCGGTGGTCCGGGACCTACAAGATAGGGGTTAGGGACCCGGGTCGGGGTTTCCGGTGGGGGCACTTTGATGGTCAAGTCAGTGACGATCTAGGGGAACGGATCCTCCTGGTCGAGCCCCTCTTGATGGACTCCACACTAGGAGTGAGTAGTATGAAAGTGGGATGCAAGTGTGTCGGGGGAAGAGTGGTCTGGTTAGAGGGAGTCTCTGTGTGGCCTTTCCGCCAGCCCTTACTTGGATTTTCTTGTGGTGCTGTGCTCTCTGGTTGAGCTTGCACCTATGTTGGTGTGTTGTGCCTTATGTCTCTCTCTTTTTTGTAGTTGTTACCTCCGAGTTTTGTGAACTAGGTTACTGTTGGGCGTTCATCTTGGGATCTTCACCAGGCTATAAGGCACGTGCGATGGTGTCATGAAGAGCCTTTCCCGATCCGTGATAAAGAAAGCTATCATGTGCTTTGACATTCCCCTTGGTCGCCTCCTTCCGGGAAACCTAGCAGTACCTTGATTGGTGGGCTGCCACCCTTAGGATTCGAATCTCCTAGTTGACTTCCTCCTTCAGGCAGTTCAGGCGGTTAGTGAGGAGCGTGGCGCTTCAATTAGTGGGCCTCTCTCCTTTCTGGTCTAACCAGTGGTTGCAGGTGATCGCTACAGCCTGGTGGATGTCTCAATGCAGTCTTCAGGCAGCTCGCCGATGTCCTGGAAGGGCAGTGCTACCCCCTGGTTCGTCGGTGTTGACGCCTGAGCTGGGGGTTGAGCTAGAAAGGCAAGGCTCGACTCCGACCTAGGCGTCTCGAGCTCGCGGGATCATCTTAGTGGAGGAGGGCAGAGTGCGGGCCCGGTCTAGAGGGCTCAGCCTCGAAGAGGCTCCACGTGGTGAAGGAAGGCTGAGCTCGACTTTGACCACTGGCTTGATCTCCGAGGGTGTCGCTCTGGAGGGCAAAGTGAGGGCTTGGTCTAGAGGGCTCAGCTTCGAATAGGCTCCACGTGGTGGAGGAGGGCTGAGCTCGACTCTGATCACGGGGCTTGATCTCCAAGGGTCTCACTCTGGAGGACAGAGTGCGAGCCTGGTCCAGAGGGCTCGGCCTCGAAGAGGCTCCACGTGGTGGAGGAGGGCTGAGCTCGACTCTGACCACGGGGCTCGATCTCCGAGGGTCTCACTTTGGAGGGCAGAGTACGGGTGGTGCGGGCAATAGAATCAGAAGAAGACTTCAGGGTTCCATCTGGATCTCTGATTGACCTTGCCTGAGAAAATTAGGGTTTGTAATAAGGATTGACCTGATCAACCCAATTTTGAGTCTGTAATTTTGTCATTTCAATTTTTGTTGAGTCATGTTGACTCAGTCCAAGTCCAGGTCCAGGTTGGCGCCATTCCCTTTGCCATAGGGTGCCACATTTTTTTCTTCCATGGTCCAGCTACAAGTGGGTGCCACACTCCCTGCCACATCTCCATCCAGTGTCTTTGGTCCCCACACCATAAGAAGTAAGTTCCCCTTTTTTTTGCACCACTTGGGGAGAAATCCATCAAGATACCTCAATCCAAGGAGGAGCCAACTTCTTTCCAGATAAACCCAAGCCAGGATGGCAAGAATTTTTCTTGAAGAGATGATCAAGGAGGTGCCCCATAATGTTCCATAAAAATCCAAGTTATAAAAGGGAAGAGAGCATGTCTTGGGAAGAAAATCAAGGAGTCACACAAAAGTTTCCTAAAGTGCCAAAGCCATGAAAAGAAGAAGCCTAAACTTGTGGAGCAAGACTAGGAGGTGTCCAAAAGAGCCAAACCATGAAGGAAAAATCCTTGATTCATGGAGAGATACTAGGAGACACCCCCATAACCTGCCATTTGGAGCTGATTTTCAAGTTTTCTTGGAGTTTTTGGGCCGCTCACTCATGGAAGGAGTCTTGGTTGGCCAAGGGAAGAGAATTTGATGCCTAAAGTGTAGATTTGTCCTATTAGTCCCACATGGAAACTTGTATGGTTTTGATTTTTCTTATAGGTCTATATATTAGACCCCTTTTGTAACTTGAACTTATCTTATGAAATCTTATGAATGAAATCCCTTATTTTTGAGCAAAGTCTTGTTCTTCCGCACTTATTCTGAGTGTTGAGCTCCGTGAGGGAGTAAATCCGGGTTCCCTAGGAACCTTGAGGAGGTGTGAGATCTCCAACCCCAAAACCCTAGCTTAGTCCACCCATCTCTACTCCACCACCACCAAACCCTAGCCTCTACACCATCTCCAAGGTTCTTCTTCCAAAGGGTGGCCGACCACCAGGACCCCCAGTCCAGCCATCTTCAAGTCAACTACCACTGCTTCAGAGTCTATCCAGCAGATCCAGGAGAAGAAGTCCCAAATCCGCAGCCTAGGAGTTCCAGATCAGCTGAAGACCTTCAAATCCCATCATTTCTTCTACTCTGGTAACTCTCTTCCTTGAGTCTCTTATTCCTAACCTTGTTCTTCTTCTCTCCAGGATCCAGGGTTCAAGAAGAGGCCAACTTTGCCAAGGACCATTATCGGAGGATCCATTGCGAAGATACCTTGACTCCCGGGATCCAATAATCTGCTCGAGAGAGTCTTTTTCCACCAAATGGAGAGATATCACTGCTAGGTAACAAGAACCTTCCCTTCTCACTTTGTCTGTTTCGTTGAAACTCAGAGCGAACCCTAGATCTGGGGGTTTCTCAATCTCCAGCGATCCTACTTCTGAGTTACTCTGATAATCCACTCCTTTTAATTGTGCTTTCTGTCATTTCTTAGTTTCTTTCAACATTAGTTTATCTTTCCTTTGAGTCAAAGCCGACTTCTGAAAAAATATATATAAAAAAAATACATTAATTTTAATTTGCTTCCGCATTCCATATTTTCGTTATGCATCATTTATGGTATCAGAGCTTTCGTTTTGCATCATTTTGGTATCAGAGCTTTCGTTCTGCATCAACGGGCCCGGTCCAGAGGGCTCAATCTCGAAGAGGCTCCACGTGGCGGGGAAGGGCTGAGCTCGACTCCGACCATGGGACTCGATCTTCGAGGGTCTCACTCTGAAGGGTAGAGTGAGGGCCCGGTCCAGAGGGCTCAGCCTCAAAGAGGCTCCACGTGGCGGAGGAGGGCTGAGCTCGACTCCGTCCACGGGGCTCGATCTCCGAGGGTCTCGCTCTGGAGGGTAGAGTGCGGGCTCGGTCCAGAGGGCTCAACCTCGAAGAGGCTCCATGTGGCGGAGGAGGGCTGAGCTCGACTCCGACCATGAGGCTCGATCTCTGAGGGTCTTGCTTTGGAGGGCAGTGTGCGGGCATGGTCTAGAGGGCTTAGCCTCGAAGAGGCTCCATGTGGCGGAGGAGGGTTGAGCTCGACTCCGACCATGGGGCTTGATCTCCGAGGGTCTCACTCTGGAGGGCAGAGTTCAGCTCCAGCCTAGGCATTCCGGGCTCGCAGGTCCGACCTGGCGGAGGATGAAGCTCGACTTTGGCCCCGTTATTTTGGGGGAGCTCAGCTCGATGAAGGGGTCCGAGCTGGGAGATTGACGCAGCATCTGATGTGGTGGCTTTCATCGACATGGCGCCTGACAGCTACTCCACATCAGCGATCTTGCTACATCATTTGCCCCTACTCTCGAGGCTCGTGAGTGTGCGATGCTCGGGTTGAAGGGAGTAATTGCGATGCTGACATGGAAAGGTGAAGATCTGGCACAATGATGGCCATGATTGCTGGCGCTCCATGAGACGATCCTACAGGCTGGTGCAGGGGCACCACGAGGCCACGTCCGAGGAGCAGTTAATGTTGACATAGAATTCAGAGCGACCGAGATGCTTTTTTCACCTTTGAGTAGCACGTGGCATGAATCCGTTAGCGAAGAGGTCGTAATGGTACAGATGCACCAGGTCACTTTGAAATGAAAAGAGGTTTTTATTCAAAACATCTGTTCTTTTGAATTCTCAGTGCTCACTGCGACCTCTGAGTCTTCTCCTTCTTCCCGGTTGCCTCAGGTCTTCTAAGGAACCATGTTAGTTCCCTCCTTCTTTCCCCTTCATCAAAGTAGGGTCCTGCCTCCAGGCCTAGGGTTTCCTTTGTCCTCTCCTTCGAGTCTTTTGCTTCTTCTATCCTTGAGGATGTCTTGCTTTGGCCCAGGCTTCCACCCTTCCACTGACCAGGGCGAGGCCGGTCCTTTTGAATGGAGGCCAGCATCTCCTTCTTCTTCTTTTGGTGAGGAGGAGGATGCGGCTTCTTTTGAGCTCAATAGGAGGCGTCCTCCTAGTCCAATGCTCATCAGGGAACCGGGGTCCAGTCCTTCTCATCCTTCTCATCCTCCTCCCTCTTCTAAACTTGTTCCTGAGTCTGTACGGTCCACAGGTTCTGGTGGGATCACCTCGACGATTACCGGTGAAGAACTGGGGACCATTCGGGATGTCTATGGCATCCTGCACTCCGTTCGGCTCTTGATCCCTCGTCCATGGGAGCAGGTCACTTCCAGTGGCCCGGGCCATATAGCTCTCTATGAGGAGACCTTTTTCGGGGGTCTCTGCTTTCCCTTCCATCCATTCTTCATGTCTGTCCTGAGTAACTACCGTTTGGTCCTTGCTCAGTTAGTACCAAACACCATCAAGGTCATTTTTTCCTTTGTTGTACTTTGTCATCTGCATGAGTTTGTTGCCCGCTTCTCTCTGTTCAGGGCTTTCTTCATCCTGAAGCACCATCCAACCGAGGAAGGGTGGTGGTCCTTGTCTTCCCGCCTGAAGGGTATTAAGTTCGAGCTCCCCTCTTCTGTCAAAGGATGGAAGAGTAAGTTCTTCTTTGCTATGGTTGAGGGGGTCAATTGGGTCTGGAGTGATCCAGATCAGTCCCCCAATCGTAACTCTTTGGTCGATGCAACTGACCACGATGACTACGAGCAGCTCCTCACTGCCCAGATCCCTACTCTCGAGATTTTGTTATCAGAGCAGAACCTCTCCGATGCTAGGGTCGACCCAACAAATGGGTTGGGTGAGATTGACCTGAACATTTCTTCTTCTTTTTTATTTATGCCCCTTGCATTGTTTTCTGTGAATCTTGACTGTCATATGGCTTGCATGCAGGTATGATCTTCATGGAGAATGACCTACTGGCTATCACCCGAAAAAGGCCACCAACCGGGCTGGTCGAGGAGCCTTCATCAAGGCGAGTTAGGGGCGAGAGCGCATCTGCAGTCGCTCCCGCCATGGTGGCTGACCTTAGCCGGTCGATGACCGAGTCCGCTTCTGCTACATCGGTCGGTTAGAGTTCAGGGACGACCCGAGCTGCCCCTGCACCAATGGAGAGGGCGGCAGCTGTGGCACCGGGGCCAGTCTAGCGGGCGGCCCAAGAGATCCTGCAGCGGCTCGGTCATCAGGGAGCGGCCCCCACCATGGAGCTAGAGGTAGTAGCCCGGGCAAGGGCCGCAACTGCTGTCGCTGCGTCTCCCAGTCCTCCAAGTCTGCCTGTGATCGAGGTCGAGGATGAGGGGGTTCGAGCCGGGGCTGAGGCTGCGACTGAGGTATCGCCTGCACGGGTACCAGCTCCTCAGCCTATCCCCGAGGGTCCTGCAGTTAGTGGGGCAAGGCCGTCTACTCCAAGAGAGAGCAGGAGGGAGGAGGCACGACGTCGACTCCCTTTCAAGATGGGGCCAGAGAGCTCTTTCCTCTGGAGCCCCGCATTGGTCGAGCGCATGATGGATTTTTCAATCCAGATATGTGACCGGCAAGAGATGGCCGGGTTGCGACTGAGTGACATCCTCAGCACCATCTTCCCCCAGCTTTACTCGGTAAGTGGCTTCATCTTTTTCTCTTTTCTGTCCCTTTTTTTTTTTGCTAACCTTTTATATGGTGTAGATCGGTGCCGAGGCCCTCTTCATCAGGGGCAGCTGTCGAAACTGGGAACGTATTGAACAGCAGCAGGTGGCCAAGATCGAGTCTCTGAAGGCTGACTTGAAGGAGAAGGCAAGGGCGAATGGAGTGCTCGAGCAGAAGGCCAAGGACTTGGAGAAGCAGTTCGCCGACGCTGAGGGGCGAGCGAAGAAGCTCTTGGAGTGCCTTGACCTGGAGTGGAGCCGCCGAGGAAGAGTGCTGACGAGCTCTCCCTCGCTGAAAAGAAACTGGGGTGGTATAGTGCCGAGGCTGATCGGCATAAGGAGTCCGCCTAGTCTGCCCAGGCTGAGCTAGCGGCTGGGAGGGAGAAGTTGGCCGCGGCTGAAAAGGTGGCAGAGGTGGCGACCAAGTTGGTGGAGGCTGCCAGGATGGAGGTTGCTGGGGCATGGAAGGAGGCCGTGAGGGCCAAAAAGGATGCTGAGGAGGCCATTACCAGGTACAAGGCCTCGGAGGAGTTCATCGTCGAGATACATCAAACGGCGTCGGACTCCTTCTTTAAAGGCTTCATGTTCTTGCGCGGCCGGGTCGAGGTGCTCATTCCTGATGAGGACCGCCATCGCCTCAGGTATCCCTTGGCTTCGGATGCGGAGCCTGGCCAGGAGGCAGCCATTGAGGGAGCTGCAAACTCCGAGTCTTCGCCGCCAGCTGAGGTCGAGACTAGTCTACGCGAAGCCAAAGCTGTTCGGCCAGAGGTTCCTGAGAATGGGGCTTCTCAGGCTCACCACCCAGCCGGGGGATTAGCTAGGGTAGGGTAGCTTTCTTCTTTTTGTACTTAGTTGGGGTCTCCTGGCATGTCGGGGACCCGAAGGATGACATTTGTAATTAACTTTTGCTGATGAAATGAAAGTTTTGTTGCAATATTTCCCTCTTATTCTCTTTCTTTCCTTCCCCTCTCTCTCCTTCTTTTTTTTTTTGAGATGAGCGGGGAGATTAGAGAGGAGGGTCACAGGGTTTGATTGCCTTGGAGCTAGGCTTGAGGCCTTCCTGGCCGGAGAGCTGGGCCCCGGTCCAAGGGTTGCCTGAGAGCTGGGCTCAGGTCTTTGATGCCTTGGAGCTAGGCTCGAGGCTTTTCTTTCCAGAGAGCTGGGCCCCGGGTCTTGATCACCTGAGAGTTGGGCTCAGGTCTTGGCACCTCGGAGCTGGGCTCGAAGGTGTTGAGATTGAGAGCAGCTTGACTCGAAGGTCCCTTGGCCGGAGAGCGGAGTCCCGGTCTTGGGTAGCCTGAGAGCTGGGCTCAGGTCTTAGCGCCTCAGAGTTGGGCTTGAAGACGGTTGAGATTGAGAGCAGCTTGGCTCGAAGATCCATTGGTCAGAGAGCTGAGTCCCGGTCTTGGGTAGCCTGAGAGCTGGGCTCAGGTCTTGGCATCTCGGAGCTGGGCTTGAAGACGGTTGAGATTTAGAGTAGCTTGGCTCGAAGATCCCTTGGCCGGAGAGCTGAGTCCCAGTCTTGGGTAGCTTGAGAGCTGGGCTCAAGTCTCAGCACCTCGGAGCTGGGCTCGAAGGCGGTTGAGGTTGAGAGTAGCTTGGCTTGAAGATCCCATGGTCGAAGAGCTGAGTCCCGGTCTTGGATTGCCTGAGGGCTGGGCTCAGGTCAAGGTGCCTTGGAGCTGGGCTCGAAGATGGTTGAGATTGAGAGCAGCTCAGCTCGAAGATTCCTTGGCTGGGGAGCTGAGTCCCGGTCTTGGGTTGCCTGAGGGCTGGGCTCAGGTCATGGCACCTCGGAGCTGGGCTCGAAGACGGTTGAGATTGAGAGCAGCTTGGCTTGAAAATCCCTTGGCCGGAGAGTTGAGTCCCAGTCTTAGGTAACCTGAGAGCTGGGCTCAGGTCTTAGTGCCTCGGAGCTGGGCTTGAAGGCGGTTGAGGTTAAGAGCAGCTTGGCTCGAAGATCCCTTGGCCGTATAGCTGAGTCCTGGTCTTTGGTTGCCTGAGGGTTGGGCTCAGGTCATGGCACCTCGGAGCTGGGCTCAAAGATGGTTGAGATTGAGAGTAGCTCAGCTCGAAGATCCCTTGGTCGGAGAGCTGAGTCCCGGTCTTGGGTAGCCTGAGAGCTGGGCTTAGATCTCGGTGCCTCGGAGCTGGGCTCGAAGGCATTGACGAGGCTTTCCTGCAAGATAGATAGATATTCATGCAAGGAAAAAATCATTATCATTATTATTGATGGGAAACCTTACATTAATGATAGTATCTTCGTAGATTGCAGGCATTCCATGTTCGAGAGAACCTGACGCCGTCGAGATCTTTGAGATAATAGGCCCCTTGTGAGGGGGCTTTAGCCACTTTGTAGGGGCCTTCCCAGTTTGGTGAGAGCTTACCGCACTCCCGGAGTTGAGATGCCTCTGCCCGGCGCAGCACCAAGTCTCCGGGTTTGAAGGCTTTTGGCATGACCCGGGTATTGTACTACTGGGTTGCTCGTTGCTGGTAAGCTTTGTTGAGTCCGGTGTAGTCTACACAGATCCTCCAGTTGCCATTGTTCTTCCTTACCATCACTACATTCGCCAGCCAGCTCGGATACTGGACTTCTCGAACGAAGCCGGTAGCCAGGAGTTTGTCAACTTCCTCCCTGATAGTTGCTTGTCTCCCCGGGGCAAAACTTCTCTTCTTCTGCTGAACTGGTCTGTGCTCTAGGTCAACACTCAATTTATGAGTAATGATGTCAGGAGGAATACATGGCATGTCCACCGTCGTCCAGGTGGATACGTCCGCGCTTGCCTGCAGGAACTGCAGTAGTTGGGCCCTCTCCTCCTCGGGTAGCTGGGCTCCACTCTGCACTATCTTCGTGGGATTGTCCCCGAGCGGGTAAAAGAGTAGATGCTCGACCGGGCCTCCCCTAGGGTCTTGGGCCCTTTGGTCGAGATCATTTGCCTTGGGGTCATCCTTGGGGACCTTGGCCCTTGGGAGGGTTTAGAAGCAGTGTTGCACTGGCTGGGGTGCTCCCCTCATTTCCCTGACACCGTAGGGAGTGGAGAACTGTACAAGCAGCCTCTTGGTGGAGACTACGATGTCGAGCAAGTTGAGCTCGGGCCGGCCCAAGATCACGTTGTAGGCGGAAGGGAGCCTGTCGATCGTGAAAGTCATCATAACGGTGCTCCACCGGGGTGGGGTCCTGGCGGTGATCGGGAGAGTGATCTCTCCCTCCACCCTTATAGAATCACCTGTGAAACAAGCAAGGGGGCTATGCACAGGTTTGAGTTGATCGGGAGAAAGGCTCATCTTGGAGAAGGCATCATAAAAAAGCACGTCTGCAAAGCCTCCACTATCAACCATGATGTGTTTTACAGGATGCTTCGCGATTGTCATCTAGACAACCACGATATCATTATTTACATTTTTCCCCCTGTCTCCCCCTTTCCTCATAAAGGGGAGTACAATCTCAGGATCCCCTGCCCCCCGAGCTTTTTGGGCGTGCGCGCAGCTCCCCAAGAGATCATGTGGTGGGGGACTAACTAAATGCTAGGATGATTCAGGTGATTTTTAGGGTTTTAAATTAGGTTGAGGATTCCCGAAGACAAGAAAGAGTAATTCTAGGGATTCAATAATAATAAGAACTATCAAGCAAGCAAGTAGTCCCTAAGCAATAATAAAGAGAGGACCCCGGGATTGAGAAACCCCGTAGGACTTAGCTCTCAAATCAATACCTACTAAGAAGTCAGGGGGCAAACCTCAAAGATCTGAAGCGCCTGATGCCGAGGTCACTCACTCTGGTAGATGCGGCCTGGATGATCGAGCCGTCAACCCTGCGGATGTGCCGGCTGGCTGTCCGAAGATCTCGATGGCAAGGGCAACTGACTCCATACTCGTGTCACCTGGAGGACCTGCGAGCATTCAAAGAAGGGTTAGGTTTCAATCAGAAGAAAGCAATAGAAGAAGGAAAGTGAGTTATTGTGGTGATGGCAAAGTTCTTCTTGACTCGAAGTTGGAGGATGGAGTTGCGGAAGTGATGGTAGCTTGAGGCCTCACACCTCTCGATGCCCGAAGGCGAAGGCACTCCCTCACGGAGATCGACGTTCCTAGTGAATGAAGGCAACTAAAGAGAAATTGGATCTCAAAAAACTTGGTTATTTCATCCATCAAAGATTAACCTTACAAGGGAGGGGGTAAGGTCCTTTATATAGGTGTTACGGCCATTACGATGACGTGGCATATCTCAGATTTCACTGGTCGTGATTCGAGCCACGTGAAATTTTTTCGGCAAGGTCAGATGTGGCTCCGCCTCGGTCGAAGTCGAGGTCGGTCCGGGCCTTCCTGCAGCTCCGCCAGGTGTCCACCCAGGAGGGGTCCACCTCGGTCGAAGCCGGTGGCCCCCTGCTCCCTCGCCAGGTGGCGTCCTGAGATGGCTCCACCTCGGTCGAGGTTGAGCCGGGCCCCCTCGCTCCTTCGCCAGGTGGCGCTCGGAGATGGGACCACCTCGGCCGAAGTCGAGCGCCCCTCTGCCGCTCCGCCAGGTGTCCACCCAGGAGGGGTCCACCTCGGTCGAAGCCGGCAACCCCCCTGATCCCTCGCCCAGTGGTGCCCTGAGATGGTCCCACCTCGGTCGAGGTCGAGCCGGGCCCCATCGCTCCTTAGCCAGGTGGTGCCCAAAGACGAGACCACCTCGGCCGAAGTCGAGCGCCCCTCTACCGCTCCGCCAGGTGTCCACCCAGGAGGGGTCCACCTCGGTCGAAGCCGGTGGCCCCCTGCTCCCTCGCCAGGTGGCGTCCTGAGACGGTTCCACCTCGGCCGAGGTCGAGCCGGGCCCCCTCGCTCCTTCTCCAGGTGGTGCCCGGAGACGGGACCACCTCGGCTGAAGTCGAGCGCCCCTCTGCCGCTCCGCCAGGTGTCCACCCAGGAGGGGTCCACCTCGGCCGAAGCCGGCGGCCCCCTCCTCCCTCGCCAGGTGGCGTCCTGAGACGGTTCCACCTCGGTCGAGGTCGAGCCGGGCCCCCTTGCTCCTTCGCCAGGTGGCACCGGGAGACGGGACCACCTCGACCGAAGTCGAGCGCTCCTCTGCCGCTCCGCCAGGTGTCCACCTAGGAGGGGTCCACCTCGGTCGAAGCCGGCGGCCCCCTGCTCCCTCGCTAGGTGGCATCCTAAGATGGTTCTACCTCGACCGAGGTCGAGCCGGGCCCCCTCGCTCCTTCACCAGGTGACGCCCGGAGACGGGACCACCTCGGCCGAAGTCGAGCGCCCTTGTGCCGCTCCGCCAGGTGTCCACCCAGGAGGGGTCCACCTCGGCCGAAGCCGGCGGCCCCCCTGCTCCCTCTTTAGGTGGCGCCCTGAGACGGTTCCACCTCGGCCGAGGTCGAGCCGGGCCCCCTCGCTCCTTTGCCAGGTGGCGTCCGGAGACGGGACCACCTCGACCGAAGTCGAACGCCCCCTGTCGCTCCACCAGGTGTCCACCTAAGAGGGGTCCACCTCGACCGAGGCAGGCCAACCTGTGCGGAGAATCTTCCGAGGAGCGGGAGCATGATCTCCAAGATTGCCCCTCGGGCCATGCGCACCGCACCCCGAGAGTAGCGCCCGTACGGTCGGCAGCGACACGTGAAACATCGCTTACATTAGCCCGACAGGTTCCGCAGTCGAGAGGCGCAGTCCTGACAAAACAAGACCCGATAACGGGCATCGTCGATGCCTGGGAAGAAGAGCGCTCACGCTCGGCCCAAGGTCTGGTCGGCGGTCTGACTAGCGCCCTCCCTTTACTCTTTCCTCGCTAGGCTCAGCAAGCAAGGCGGGGAAGCCGCCTGGTTCTTTGATCCAGAAGGGGAAAGGGGAAAGAGATGGAGGGGAGGAGGTGAAAGCAACGAAGGAGCCTCCCAAGGGCGGCAAACGAAAAGGCAACATAAGGAGTTAAAAGGAAGGGAAGAGTAGATGACAAGGTAAGCAAGAAACAAAGGTTGGGAGAGGAGATTCCGTTCCAAGAGCAGGATCCAAGATCTCGAGAGGGGACCTTTGGCATGAGCTCAGTGGAGGAACCCGGCCGGATTTCTATTCTTCCTGGGACCTTTCTTGCTAGCACGATCTCTAAGTCTGGGACTCCTTCGGGGGCCCGTCTCAGAGATTCTGTTCCCTCTCGCCGTCTACTAACTTGACCGTCGGAGCTCCCTCGCTGGGATCCCCAGTGATGCGGCAAGCATATGATTAATGTTTAGATTATGATTTGTAGAGCAATGAAACCTAATTACACTAGCATTGTACTCATCATAATAAGACTTAAGGATTACAAGAAATGGAACTTTTACTTGATTAGACACAATCCTAAACTAAGAAGGAAGAAGATCTAGATAATAGGGGCTAATGATTATGGACTTACCTTGATGAGCTTTCCAACCTTCTTTTGATTCATACCTTGAAACTACCAGCGCTCTGGACTGGAGGACTTGGATAACAAAGATCAGAACTCTGGACTTGGACTTCAGTCTGTCGGTTCATTGTCAAGGGGGAACCCGGTTCTCAACTCAAAGACTTTGAAGGACCCTGCAATTGAAGATCAAAGGTTAAGGAAGAAAGAGACAAATGTAAAGAAAGGTTGGGAGGATTTGTGAACAAAGAAGAAATTGCAGAAGATCTGGCTGACTCCAATGCCTTCGTCTTGTACTGGAATGGTGAGTTGCTTGGAGAAAAAAAAAAAATTGGCTTTGGCGTGGAGGAAGAAACTTTCACACAAGAACACAAGACAATTTGCTTCAAAACTTCACTTGTATTTCATTCATCTTCAATCCAAATTGGGATAAGGCTAACCTTGTTGGAGTGAAGTTTCTTTCGGTTTCTGGTGTCCACACCAATTCTCCTGGGGTGGGCAGAACTCGACCCAGTCGAGTATGGTTCAGTTTTGCCCTGGTAATGCTCGAACAAGTCTGGGTTAAGTCTTTGCAGGTCCTCTCGAGTAATCCAAGAGTTGTCGGACTTAGGTCGACCTTGCCATTGAACCAGGTATCGCTGATAGTCCTTATTCCTTGATGGGGGACTAATATGCATGCCATTTTTTTTGTATGTTTTACATGTTGAGTTAGGTGATTAATTCCCGAATTTCAGATCAAAATTATTTGTAGGGAATTTTGTATGAATTTTTGAAGATCAGCATGCAGATTAAGACCTAGAAAAGTAGCAAAGAAGGACCACCGGGGCTGAGAAGCCTCGGTTAGGGCAAGTTCTCCTACAATAAAACTACTGGAGGTAGAGAGGTGTACCTGACAATGTCTGTAAAGATCGCAGCGAAGGGGTCTCTCGTTCCTCGATGGATGCGGCCTGGAAAACTGAGCCAAAGACCCGCGGATACCCGGCTTTTTGCTCGGTGATCCGATTGAGGCTTGGCTAGAGTTGTTGGATTCGTAGGAACTCAGAGACCTGCAAATGACCTGTCAGGGGTTAGAAAATTCACAAAGGAACAAGAATACAAAGGAAAAATATCAAGGGAAGGCTTCTTTTGGAGTGGGCATCCAGGGATCTGGAGGGTTTGTTCGCAGCAGGAAGATGATTGCAAACACCGGGAAGAAGAACTCTCACAAACCCCTTTATGCACACAGCAGGGTATCACACAACTCAATAGAAGAACTCAAGGTTTTAATTCATATCAAAAATTTTAACTTCATACAAGAGGCTAGGGTCCCTTAAATAGACCCTTAACCTTGGGCCCCAAGTAAGGGTACTTTAGACTTTACATAGGACTCCTTTTCCCTTACAAACTCTAACTAGGAATACATGGCAACCTAGGTAGAAAAATCTTAAATGGAATGGGACTCCCTCTCCTTGTCTTGGTCGGCCAAGGGGGTGACCATAAGTGGCCGACCAAGGGGAAGGTAATTCTAAGGAGGGGCGCCCTAATTTCTCCTTGGGCCTGGGCTGGCCCAGTTTCCTTCTGGCTGGTCTCTAGGCTTCAGGTTTGCACTTGTTTTAATTCTCCTCCGGGGATCTTCATGTCTTCTAGTTAGGTTGGACTCGGGCTCAACATCCATGTCTTCAATCAGGTTGGACTCGGTCTTCACTTGTATGATGTGGTCTTAAGTCTTCAATATGGTTGAACAGGACTCAAAAATAAAATTAGCTCGATATGAGCTGACTAACATTGGACTGGACTAGCTCAACATGAGCTAAATAATTACAGGACTTAAATGAAAACAACTCAGCTGGACTAAGCTTTATTACAGTGGACTCGAATGTCATTTAAGTGATCCACAGAGGGTTGAGAAGCCTCTGCCTTATTCTGGTGCCTTTGGTGTCTGCACCAATTCTCCCGGGGTGGGAGGAACTCGACCCTGTCGAGTGAAGATCAGATTGGCTCACATATCTCTCAAGAAGGTCTGGGTTGAGGCATTGCAAGTCCTCTCGAGAAATCCACGAATCATCCGACTCTGGTCGGCCTTGCCATCGGACTAGGAAGCGTTGATAACCGCGGCCCCAGGTCGTAATGGCTTGATCATCCAGGATATGCTCGATCCGTTCTCCTCTCTCAGGCCAATTAATTGGTGGACACTCTGGGTAAGGATCACTCTCAACAGAAGGGATAGGTCCAAAAGCCTCACTGGGTATCGTTGCCGGTTCCCTGTACTCAACTAGGTATGTAATATTGAAGATAGAACTAATGCCCATATCCGAAGGCAAGTCTAGCATGTAGGCATTTGATCCAACCTTCTTTAATACTTTAAAAGGTCCGGCTCCTCGAGCATGAAGCTTCTTAACGGTCCCAGGTGGGAATCGTTCAGGCCTAAGCCTAATCATGACAGAATCCCCTACATCAAATTCTTTGATCCTTCTTCGGGAATTAACCAAATTTTTATAAGTTTCATTGCTTAAGTTTATCTTTTGGTTAATGTCTTTATGCAAGTCTCTAATATGCTGTGCAAATGACTCTGCGGACTCTGAGACTCGTGCATGAATAGGTAAAGGAATCAAATCAAAGGGGCGATTAGGCTTGTACCCATGGACTATCTCAAAAGGGCTCTTACCCGTTGTCCTATTTACTGAACTGTTGTAGGCAAACTCTGCTCTAGGTAATAACAAATCCCATGTTCCAACATGTTCACCTACCAGGCATCTAAGGATGTTTCCTAAACTTCGGTTCACTACTTCAGTTTGGCCATCTGGTTGAGGGTGGTAGGCTGTAGAAAATTTAAGCTTGGTCCCTAATAGGTGCCATAAGGTCTTCCAGAAATAACTAGTGAGCCTAACATCCCTATCAGATATAATGGTCTTGGGTAGGCCATGGAGTTTGACCACATGATCTAAGAAGAGTTTGGCTACCTTAGACGCTGATGCAGAACGAAAGCTCTGATACCAAAATTGATGCAAAACAAGAGCTCTGATACCAAAAATGATGCAGAACGAAAACTCTGATACCAAAAATGATGCAGAATGTATATATGGAATGCGGAAGCAAATTAAAATTAATGTATTTTTTTTTATATATTTTCAGAAGTCGGCTTTAACTCAAAGGAAAGATAAACTAATGTTGAAAGAAACTAAGAAATGATAGAAAGCATAATTAAAAGGAGTGGATTATCAGAGTAACTCAGAAGTAGGATCGCTGGGGATTGAGAAACCCCCAGATCTAGGGTTTGCTCTGAGTTTCAACGAAACAGACAAAGTGAGAAGGGAAGGTTCTTGTTACCTAGCAGTGATATCTCTCCATTTGGTGGACAAAGACTCTCTCGAGCAGATTATTGGATCCCGGGAGTCAAGGTATCTTCGTAATGGATCCTCCGATAATGGTCCTTGGCAAAGTTGGCCTCTTCTTGAACCCTGGATCCTGGAGAGAAGAAGAACAAGGTTAGGAACAAGAGACTCAGGGAAGAGATTTACCAGAGTAGAAGAAAGGATGGGATCTGAAGGTCTTCAGCTGATCTGGAACTCCTAGGCTGCGGATTTGGGACTTCTTCTCCTGGATGTGCTGGATGGACTCTGAAGCAGTGGTAGCTGACTTGAAGATGGTTGGACTGGGGGTCATGGTGGTCGGCCACCCTTTGGAAGAAGAACCTTGGAGATGGTGTAGAGGCTAGGGTTTGGTGGTGGTGGAGTAGAGATGGGTGGACTAAGCTAGGGTTTTGGGGTTGGAGATCTCACACCTCCTCAAGGTTCCTAGGGAACCCGGATTTACTCCCTCACGGAGCTCAACACCTGAATATAAGTGCGGAAGAGAGAAACATAAAGTTGCTCACACAGAAATTGATTTCATTCATCATTTTTCAAGAGTTACATAGAGTTGAATATATAAACATAACAAAGAAATAAAATTTCATACACTTCCCATGTGGGACTAATAGGACTAACCCACACTTTAGGCATCAAATTCTCTTCCCAAGACTCCTTCCATGAGTGGGCAGCCCAAAAACTCCAAGAAAACTTGAAAATCAGCTCCAAATGGCAGGTTATGGGGGTGTCTCCTAGTATCTCTCCATGAATCAAGGATTTTCCCTTCATGGTTTGGCTCTTTTGGACACCTCCTAGTCTTGCTCCACAAGTTTAGGCTTCTTCCTTTCATGGCTTTGGCACTTTTGGAAACTTTTGGGTGCCTCCTTGATTTTCTTTCCAAGACATGCTCTCTTCCCTTTTATAACTTGGGTTTTTATGGAACATTGTGGGGCACCTCCTTGATCCTCTCTTCAAGAAAAATTCTTGCCATCCTGGCTTGGGTTTATCTGGAAAGAAGTTGGCTCCTCCTTGGATTGAGGTATCTTGATGGATTTCTCCCCCAAGTGGTGCATGAAAGAAGGGACCTGCTTTCTTGTGGTGTGGGGACCAAGGCACACTGGATGGAGATGTGGCACCTCCTGGACTCTGGCGTGTGGCTGGGAGTGTGGTGCCCACTTGCTTGGTCCTGGGAGAAAATGTGGCACCTTGGAGAAGACCTAGACCACTACTAGGACTTGTATTGAGTCAACATGACTCAACAAAATTTAAATTGCAGGGAAATACAGACTCAAACTAAAATTGAGTTGACCAAGTCAACCCTTATTATAAAACCAGAAAACCCTAATTCTTCGGGCAATGTCAATCAGAGACCCAGATGGAGCCCTAAAGTCTTCTTCTGAGTCTGGTGCCCGCACCAGACGTGTCAAAGGTCTGGGAACAGGGAATGAAGTGAGCCATCTTAGAGAACCTATCGACCACTACAAAGATTGAGTCATGTTTCTTTTGGGTCTTAGGTAATCCTAGCACGAAATCCATACTTAGGTCCTCGACCACTACAAAGATTGAGTCAGGGTCGTAATCCTAGCACGAAATCCATACTGGTCCTGCCAAGGGCGATCAGGCACTGTAAAGGTGTGAAGACCAGTGTTTTGCTTTTGCTGTTTGGCAACAGCACAAGTTCGACATCTGGCTACAATCTGTGCAACGTGCCTTTTCAATCCTGGCCAAAAGAACTGGTCCTCTATTGCTAAGATCATCTTATTTCTACCGAAATGACCAGCTAAACCTCCAGCATGGGTTTCCCAGATTAGGAATTCTCTAAGGGAAGTTTTGGGTATACAGAGTCGATTATTCTGGAAAAGGTAACCATCCTGAAGGGTATACTCACTATGGGTACTGGATGGTCCTAGCCTGAGGGTCTGGTAAATGTCTCCAAAGTCTGGGCAGGCTTCATATTCATCCTTTAACCTATCAAACCCTATGACTTTGGTGCTAAATGATCCCAATAGTAAAGACCTATGGCTCGGGGCATCTTCTACCTTATTTTCAGTGCCAGCATGGTGCTTCGGGACGAAAGTGTAGGCCTGAATGTACTCAATCCATTTACCATGCCAAGGATTCAGTTTCTTTTGGGAGTTCAGGAATCGGAGTGCCTCATGGTCAGAAAATAAAACAAACTCCTATGGTAGTAAGTAATGTCTCCAATATCTAAGGGCCTGGACTACCGCATAAAATTCCTTGTCATAGGCAGAGTACTTAAGTTTAGCCTCATTCAGCTTTTCACTGAAGAAGGCTACAGGGTGGTTCTCTTGACTTAGTACCCCGCCTATTCCGACTCCCGAGGCATCGCAAGCGACCTCAAACACCTTAGTAAAGTCAGGTAATCTAAGGATGGGTGCATGGGTCATCTTATCCTTAAGCTCTAGGAAGGCCTTATCAGTTGTTTTGGTCCTCTCAAATGTACCCTTCCTAATGCAATCGGTGATAGGTGCGACGATTGTGCTAAAACCCCTAATAAATCTCCTGTAAAAGGTTGCTAGGCCATGGAAACTATGTACATCATGGACATTAGAGGGTGTAGGCCACTCAACAATCGCCCTAACTTTTTCAGGATCTGCAGAAACTCCCTCAGGGGTGACAACAAAACCTAGGAAGATGACCCTATGTGTCATGAAATCACACTTCTTAAAGTTGGCATAGAGGTTATTCTCCCTAAGGGTTTGGCATACCAGTCTTAGATGACTAAGGTGGTCCTTCTTGGTCCTGCTATAAATCAGAATATCGTCAAAGCAGACCATAACGAATTTTCTGGTAAACTCTCTCAGGACCTGGGTCATAGTCCTCATAAAGGTACTTGGTGCATTGGAAAGTCCAAAGGGCATTACAACCCACTCAAACAGGCCATCCTTAGTCTTGAAAGCAGTTTTCCACTCATCCCCAGGTCTAATTCTCACCTGATGATAGCCGCTCTTAAGGTCTATCTTGGAGAAAACTCTGGCTCCGGCCATCATGTCTAACATATCATCCAATCGGGGGATGGGAAACCTATATTTCACAGTTATTTTGTTGATAGCTCTACTATCTACACACATCCTCCAGGTACCATCCTTCTTAGGGGTCAGTAGAGCAGGGACTGCACATGGACTCAGGCTCTCCCTAATGAAACCCTTCCTAAGTAATTCTCCCACTTGTCTCTGTAATTCTCGATGCTCACTGGGATTCAGTCTATAGTGAGGAAGGTTTGGTAAAGTGGCTCCTGGAACTAAGTCTATTGCATGCTGGATGTTCCTAAGTGATGGGGAACTAATATGCATGCCATTTTTTTTGTATGTTTTACATGTTGAGTTAGGTGATTAATTCCCAAATTTTAGATCAAAATTATTTGTAGAGAGTTTTATATGAATTTTTGAAGATCAGCATGCAGATTACGACCTAGAAAAGTAGCAAAGAAGGACCGTCGGGGCTGAGAAGCCTCGGTTAGGGCAAGTTCTCCTACAATAAAACTACTGGAGGTAGAGGGGTGTACCTGACAACATCTGTGAAGATCGCAGCGAAGGGGTCTCTCGTTCCTCGATGGATGTGGCCTGGAAAACCGAGCCAAAGACCCGCGGATACCCGGCTTTCTGCTCGGTGATCCGATTGAGGCTTGGCTGGAGTCGTTGGATTCGTAGGAACTCAGGGACCTGCAAACGACCTGTCAGGGTTTAGAAAGCTCACAAAGGAACAAGAAAACAAAGTAAAAATAGAAAGGGAAGGCTTCTTTTGGAGTGGGCGTCCAGGGATCTGGAGGGTTTGTTGGCAGCAGGAAGATGATTGCAAACACCGGGAAGAAGAACTCTCACAAACCCCTTTATGCACACAGTAGGGTATCACACCACTCAATAGAAGAACTCAAGGTTTTCATTCATCAAAAATTCTCCTCCATACAAGAGGCTAGGGTCCCTTAAATAGACCCTTAACCTTGGGCTCCAAGTAAGGGTACATAAGTCTTTACATAAGAATCCTTTTCCCTCTCAAACCCTAGCTAGAAAATAAGGAAATATTAGGTAGAAAAATCCCTAAAAATTTTCTTGACTTGGTCAAGACTCCAAGGA
Organism: Areca catechu; assembly: GCA_021397845.1. Taxonomy (NCBI): domain Eukaryota; kingdom Viridiplantae; phylum Streptophyta; class Magnoliopsida; order Arecales; family Arecaceae; genus Areca; species Areca catechu. The sequence continues at coordinate 39,567,399 of CM038048.1, forward strand.
CACCTAGGGGGGCGTGTTGGGCTTCTAGGAGCAGCAAAAGACCGGCCCAAAGGGGCTCGGGTGCATGGGTTTGGGCCTCTGGAAGCTGGGGTGGCCTGGTAGCCAGGTAGCAGGAATATTCCCTGGTATCTTGCTTCTTAGGGCTTGGGCTTGGCACCTGGGCTTGATTTCTTTGAGCTAGGATGCAGATGGACCTCTGGAATCATGGATGCCCTTATCTATGAATATACTTTGGCATCTGGAAGGGAATCTGGGCATCTGGAGGGCATCTGCAAGAAATCAGGGTTTTCTGAATTTTCCTCCTGGGGTCTTCAAATCTTCAAGCTGGGTTGGACTTGTGCTATACTTTCATGTCTTCAATCTAGTTGGACTTGGTCTTCACTTGTATGATATAGTCTTGAGTCTTCAGTATGCTTGGACATGACTCAAAAAAATAAAATTAGCTCAACATGAGCTGACTAGCATTGGACTGAACTAGCTCAACATGAGCTGACTAGTACAGAACTGAAATAACAACTGAAAATACTCAAATAACAACTAAAATGGACTCAGATGAGCTAAGCCCTTATTACAGATGGACTCATAAATTATTGATCAATTTACAGAGGGTTGAAAAAGCCTCTGTCTTATTCTGGTGCCTCAGGTGTCCCCACCAATTCTCCCGGGGTGGGAGGAACTCGACCCTGTCAAGTGAAGGTCAGACTGGCTTACATATCTCTCGAGAAGGTCTGGGTTGAGATGTTGCAAGTCCTCTCGAGAAATCCATGAATCGTCCGACTCTGGCCGGCCTTACCATCGGACCAAGAAGCGTTGATAGTCATGGCCCTGGGTCGTGATGGCTTGATTGTCCAGGATACGCTCGATCCGTTCTCCTCTCTCAGGCCAAATTTGTTTGTGGACACTCTAGGTTAGGGTTACTCACAATGAAAAGGAATAGGTCCAAAGGCCTCACTAGGTAGCGCTGCCGGTTCCCTATACTCAACCAGGTCTGTAATATTGAAGGTAGAACTAATGCCCAAATCTGAAGGCAAGTCTAACACCTAGGCATTTGATCCAACCTTCTCTATCACTTTAAAAGGTCCGGCTCTACGATCATGAAGCTTCTTTTAGGCCTAAGCCTAACTAAGATAGAATCCACTACATCAAATTCTTTGATCCATCTTCGGGAATTAGCCAGTTTGTTTAACATTAGTGCAGGTGGTGAACATGTTAGGCATATGCAGACTCCTAACAAGATGATGCAAAGGACTCAAACTAACACCTAATACACTCGACTTTGCATTCCTATCGAAGGAAATTTATTAGACTTTTATGGGCCTAAACCTAAGAGACTATAGACTCTCTAGGTCTGACCCTAGTGTGGTGTGCACAAGAGTATTTACAATGGACTCCAAGCAAATGCCAGAGGGTATGCCAGAAGTATAATGCAAACCTAACATGCGTAATGAATGCATGCAGTATGCTAATATCTGTTAAATGCAATCTAATAATCCTAGAAATGCTGGAGGTGTCAGGAAAGGGCAGAAAATAGGAAGTGGGTTCAGAATTAGTTTGGTAGGGTAGGAAAAAAGGTTCAAGGTTAGTTGGATAAAGTTCGATATAAAAAGGCATGTCAGGGACTAATCCTAGACTAATGAGGCTAACCTTACGAGGTTGCGGTATATCTATGGGGTTTGCATAATGGAATGATGGGTTACTAATCTCAGGGAAGAGGTCCCTAATGGAAACTATAGGAGGAGGCTCATCCTGAGGGTACTGATTCAAAGAGATCAGGTCCTTAATAAATTCTTCTGGTTCTTGTATTTTAGGACTAGACTCTATAATTTGGCTCTCCTCTTCGGTTTCCTTAGGTAAGGCTCTAGTAACAGTACCTAGGTTCTCTTCCTCTATTTGTTCTTCCACTATAGCTTTAGGTTGGTTGTGGTCAAGGTCAACTATCTCTAGGTTGGCTTGTACCTGGGTATCTATTGGGTCAACTAATTCTAGGTTATCTAAAGGTGTCTCATCTTCTCCCTCATACTCATCCACTAGGCTCACATCAGCTTCATACACTTCCGTGTTAATGTAAGCCTTGCGAATCTCAGGAATGGTTGGAGAAGGTCGGCTAGCAGGAAATTGGTTAGGTTATGGTCTCTGATTATGGGTACTACTCCTAGTAGGTTCTGGTTGTATAAGAGGTAGTGGCTCACTATTGGGTTCATATTTAGGGATACTAATCCTATGGGGTTCAAGTTGACTAGGGGAAGCATGACTAGTACTAGGCTGATACTTAGGGGTTATGGGTTCTCTAGGCTCATAGGACAAGGGTGCAGATCTATGGGTCATGGGTGTTGGGAATTGTATCCCAAAGCCAATCATCTAGGTTGTAGATGGTTGAGCTAATTGTTATGTAATTTTTATAATGAATAAAAGTTATTCTGGCTTCTCATCACTTTACATCTTCCTATAATGAATTCTTTAGTGATGATATCCTTAGGACTACTATTACATCGATATAGAGAGGATATATCGAGTGGTCCTTAAACAGGGTTCTCAGCCAAATGATATGTTGTACCTGGATAGCAATATATCAAGCATAGGCTGTTGTGGTTCACATTGTTTGGTTGTCCTCTTGACCAAAGGAGTGTGGTGACACTGATGTGATCTGCAAGTGGGATATTTGATATCTCATTAGACGTGACTCCGCGTAGCACCTTATCTGCCTAAGGATCGCTCGCGAATGGATATGGGCATAAGTGTCCCTCTGACTTGAGGTCACTTTGGTAGCTTGCAAGCAACTCCCTGTGCTTTGGTGCCGGACTACCCGGATTTTTAATCCGGTGACGGAAGATTTCTGGGTACAGGCAAATACTTGTGGAGCAGTAGTGGACCAAGATGGAATTGACCTGTCCAAATGGTTTGGATTGAATGTCTCGCAGTGTCTCAATTTAGCAAATCCTCGGCCGGGGTGGTCCCAGTGAAGAGTCACTGGACATGCGAGATTGAGACACGTAGTGGATTGACATAGCTGGGGTTGGCAGTTCAACCCTAGGTCATCCTGAGCATTGGAGGTCAAAGGGATGAATTATGCGGTAACCATATGCCAGAGGTTCGATGGATTGCTCTCGCATCTTCGACCTATCCGGACGCCGAGACCCATTGCTAGGTGGTATCTTGTGCTGGTACTGGAAGTGTTCCAGTACTACCGTTTAGGTTCGAACCTATGAGGTCACACGCCATAGAGAATTTCTATCTGATCAGGAACCGATTCAATTGGGAATCGTTTCGGTGTTTTGTCACAGTTTTTGGTTGAGTTTTCTTATGATTGACCCGGTCTTGGGTTGATCAGGTCTTCTCTGGATCGACCAGGAATGTGTTCCTGGCTGACTAGGATTGAACCCGTGTTCATCAAATGGTTTAATGAATGTTTCTAAGTCTAATTGATTTTATTATAATCAGTTGCAAATTGATTTCAACTCAAATCAGTGAGGTTGGACTGTAGAAAGATAGGGTCGTTCTTAGCATCGTTTTGAGTCCAGTTTCGTTCGTTTTGGACTTCGTTTGACTGGGTTTTGACCTGAACCGAATTGACCCTACTTTGGACCTTGGACCGAAGGGCTTTTTGGTCATTTGCCGGTTCGCCTTTTGAACCATCGTCTTTATCGTTTTGGAATGCCTGAGACTTTTGGTTTTTTGAAACCGTAGTAGGGCATTTCAAATCCCATTTTTTTCCTTTTAAATCCTTCATCCCTTCATACCATAAAGCAGCAGCTTGCTCTCCTCTACGATACGGATCCAGAGAGACCTTTTGGAAGCCTTCATTCGTAGCCATTAGAGAGATCTCGGAGTTTTTCCAAAAATCGTGAAAGCTTGGGATCCGGCGGCTAGCGATGCCGGAGCTCCGATCAGAAGTTCCCACGGCGTGTATCCCCTCTAGAGAGATTTCGCCTGAGATCCTGGGAGCAGTTCTTCGCTCCAGTGCAAAGAAATCCAAGTTTGAAGCTTTATTCTCCCTGCTGCAACCGTGGCCGTGAAGCCTTTTTGAGCCCTGATTTGAGGTGGCAAACGCCGGAGTTTTGGCGATTGGTCTTCAGTTCCTTGTAGCCGGTCAAGAGCACATTCCAGCGGACCTTGAAGCTCGATGTTTGGAGGCCTGTGCGCTCTGCAGTCGGCGTCTGAACATTGCTCCACGGTAAGGAATTTCTGAACCGAGGTTGAAGAAGGGTGGAATAGCGGGAATAGCTATTCCACCCCATTCCTCCCTTATTCCAGCCTGGAATAAATTCTTTATTAATTTTTATATGCATTTATACATGTCTAAAAATTATGAAAAAGAAATATATGCCATGCATTTTAATGTTCTCTATGCAAATATATTTTTTGATCCTGGTTTTGGGACAGGTTTTTCCGCAATTAATTTCAAAATTATTTTAAAATATCTACCTGTTCCTATTCTATGCTTAGTGTAGGCACACAAAAAAAAAAAAAAGGACAAAATCTTCCTTCAAATGGTATCAGAGCCAGGTTCAATTTAAAATTATATTTGCATGTTTTTAGTTAATTAAAATTGTTTAATTAACTAATTTGGTAATTAGTTGAATTATTTAATTTTTAATTAAAATTGTTTTAATTAAGAATTAATGATGGCATGTATTATTTTTATTCTTTGATATGTTAAATGTAAATAAGAATTAATTGTAAAAGGAGTTTTACAAGATTTAATTAAAATTGTTTTAATTAAATAATTGGCTTGATTTCTTATAATTATGAATTATCTAAAATAATTAAATGATAAATGCAAATTAGGGTTTATAAAACCTTAAGTCATTTGATAAGCCAATTGGGTTAAATGGTTGGGCTAGGATTAGATCCTAATTGGGTTAGACCTAGGTTTAGTTGAATGAACTCTAAAAATAATTTTAATCAAAAGTTGATTAAGGATTATCTTTTCCTAGTTTCTAATTAGTTAGAAGCTTATGTCCATTCATCTAAATGGATCTAATCTGGCTCAGAGGCTAACCTAACTCAAATTTTCTAATCTAATTGATGACGGTAAATCAATTTGGTGTCTAAGGTAAGCAGCCTTATGGTCCTTGGCTTTGAGGGTACCCTTTCCTGGCCAGTTCTTGTAATTGGTGTCTAAGAAAAGTGGTTAATGCCGTAACTCATGCCTCGACCGCACTTACCTGGCCAAATTGGCTAACCTGATTTGCATTAGAAAAGATAATTGAGTTAGATCAACCCATGCCATTTTAGGTTATCAGTCTGACTGATTTAGGTGCCCATGAACCTAACCATAAACCCTTCTAAGATTTAGTGGGAGTTTATGGATCAAGGTTCATGATTTTTTTTATATGTCACAAATTTTAAAATCCTCTAAATTATTAGGTCCTTAAAAAGACCTAGTTAAGGAGTTAACAAAGTCTTTGCCTCCCATTAAGTGGGTTTGTAATATGTCCATTAGTTGGGTATGCATCGGCAGTTCCATAGAACGGGTGTATATCACGCTATTGGGATTACTCTCCCTAATATGAAGGTTCAGTGTGACCTTCTCAACAGTGATCAGGTGAGCCGTACCCTAGACGAGCTTGGTCATTTGTTGGTTGGAAACACTGAATTCGGCATGTTAATGGTTGGACCTAACCGAGAGCCTGTAATAGGAGGCCCCTAGGTCGATTACAGTGCATCTTGGGGCAAAATAGATTACTAGAAATTGCTAAGGGCAGCAATTGGTTATAAGAACCTACCTTTAGACACGTATGGGTGAGCTGTACCCTAGACGGGCTTGTACGTGGTCTATTGGATTCTAGTACCCACTTTGAATTATGACTTCACGGAATTGGAGGTAGAGGCTCCTATTCTGAAAAGTTAGTGGGAGAACCTTTTTGACTAAAGTCCAAGTCTTTAGGGTTTTGAAAATCACATAAACTAATTTTGGTCATATTTTTCTTTCAGATGTCAACCAATCTGTCGCTCCGTCCATTGTTGGACAATGAAAAATTGATTGGACCCAACTTCGATAGCTGGTATCGAAGATTGAGGATAGTCCTTGAGCATGAACGGATCTTGTACGTTCTGACAGATCCGGCACCTGTAGTTCCCGCTGCCAATACTCGGGGACCGGTTAGAGACACTTACCAGAAGTGGATCTCTGATCGGACCACTGTCCGATGTATTATGCTGGCTGCGATGAACGATGAGTTCGATCGTAGGTTTGAGGAGGCCCAGCTTGAGGATATCCTTCAAAGGTTGAAGGAGTCTTTTGGCACACCTGATGACGCTGAGAGATACCGTATCTCCAGCGCCATCTATAACACGCGTATGCGTGAAGGTGCTTCTGTGACTGATCATGTTATGAACATGATCGAGTTGTTCGAGTGCCTGGGCAAGCTCGGCTGTCCCCTTCATGAACAGTTGGGGAAAGATGCGATCCTGAACTCCCTGCCTCCATCCTACGTGTCCTTTCTCAATCACTGGAGAATGAATAGGCCGGTAGTAAACTATCATGAGATGTTAGGTTTACTGCAAGCCTATGAAAAGGACCACCAGCTCAACAAAGGGCTGGTGAATTATGTAGGAGGTTCCTTGGCAGGTGCTCCTCGACCCTTTAAGAAAAAGAAGAAGAAGAAGAGCAAGAAGGTACAGTCTGCTCCTGGTCCAAGTCAGACCAAGAAGAAGTTAGACCAGAGCAAGGCAGAGTGCTTCTTTTGCAAGAAGCAAGGTCATTGGAAGAGGAATTGTCCTCTTTACATCGCTTCACTTGACCCGAACAGGCCGAAGAAGAAGAAGTAGCAAGCTATTGCTGCACCAGGTATATATATGATATATCCTAACTTTACTATTTGTGATACTACTAGCTGGGTATTAGATACCGGAAGTCCTATTCATATATGTAATTCTTTATAGGGACTTCGAGTTAGTAGAAGATTCGAAGATGGCGAGAGGTACCTGAACGTAGGGAATGGAAATGCTGTTCCAGTTCTGGCGTTGGGTGTTCTGGAGTTGTCTTATGAGTCTTGTAATGTCACTCTAAGTGACTGTCATTATAGTCCTTCTTTCATGCTTAATGTTATTTCTGTAGGCCTTCTGGCCAATGAAAATTTTGAATTTTCAATAAAGAAAAACGTTTGTTCTATCATTTTGAATGGTAAGACTATCATGAATGAAAGCTTAGTTAATGGCATATATTTACTATCACAGCCTGTTATTGTAATGAGTACAAGTTCTAGTAAACGCCCTAGAATAGATGATGTCAATGAAGCCTATCTTTGGCACTGTAGGCTAGGTCACATCAATAAAAACAGGATTAACAAGTTAATAGGAGATGGCCTCCTAGATGTCAGTGATTGTGAATCACTGCCAACTTGTGAATCTTGTCTTATTGGAAAGATGACCAAATCACCTTTTAAAGGAAAAGGTGAGCGAGCCTCGGATATCCTAGGTCTTGTACATACTGATGTATGTGGACCTATGTCTATCTGTGCTAGAGGAGGTTTTAGATATTTCATTACTTTTACAGACGATCTTTCGAGGTTTGGGTATGTCTATCTTATAAGACATAAGTCTGATTCGTTTGAAATGTTCAAACAATATCGTAATGAAGTTGAAAAACAAACCAGAAAGGAAATCAAAATACTTCGATCAGATCGAGGTGGTGAATACCTTTCAGGTGAGTTTTTGACATATCTTGAGGAGAATGGGATTCTCTCTCAATGGACTCCTCCTATGACACCTCAGTTAAATGGAGTGTCTGAAAGGAGAAATCGGACCTTGTTAGACATGGTTCGATCTATGATGGGGTTTGCTACTTTGCCTATGTTTTTCTGGGGATATGCATTGGAGACTGCATGTCAACTTCTTAATAATGTTCCTAGTAAATCCGTTGACAAAACTCCATATGAAATATGGACAGGACGTAAGCCAACCCTTTCACATTTTCGTGTCTCGGGGTGTCCGGCTTATGTCATGCGTTTGGAAACAGATAAACTAGGGCCAAGGTCTGAAAAATATTTTTTTGTTGGTTATCCAAAAGAATCCAAAGGATACTACTTTTACTTGCCTGATGAACAAAAGGTGTTCGTCAGACTTAGAGCTATCTTTTTAGAAAAGGAGTTCCTTATTGAAGGAACTGTAGCTTCTAAGATAGAACTTGATGAAGTTCTACAAGTAGAAGAACCTGGGCACACACAGGCTGGTATTGAACCTGATTTGATAAGATCAAATCCTGAGCCTATTGTGCAATCATTAAGGAGATCCGATAGAGTATCGCGTCCACCAGATAGATATTTTGGATATCTAATCCAGGATGGCGATCCTGTTGAACTCGATGAGAACAACGAGGATCCGATCACCTATATGGATGCAATGCAAAGGTCTGATTCTGAGTTATGGCTTGGAGCTATGAAATCCGAAATGGAGTCCATGGAAATCAACCATGTATGGACATTGGTTGATGCACCTGAAGGGATAAAACCCATTGGGTGCAAATGGATCTTCAAAAGGAAAAGAGGCGCAGACGGGAAGGTAGAGACCTATAAAGCCCGTCTGGTTGCCAAGGGGTATCGTCAATGTTATGGTATTGACTATGATGAGACATTTTCTCCTGTGGCAATGCTGAAATCCATTCGGATTATGCTAGCTTTAGCTGCACATTTTGACTATGAGATCTGGCAAATGGATGTCCGAACAGCCTTCCTAAATGGAGAGCTGGAGGAGGAAGTATATATGACACAACCTGAAGGGTTCACTTCCATAGACGAGTCAAAAGTGTGTAGACTTCAGAAGTCTATCTATGGGCTAAAGCAAGCATCTCGGAGTTGGAACATGCGGTTTGATAAGTGTATCAAATCGTATGGCTTCGTTAGGAACGGAGAAGAACCTTGCATATATAAATGGGTTAATGGTTCTGTAGTTATATTTCTTGTATTGTATGTGGACGATATTCTCTTAATCGGGAATGACGTTCCTGCATTACAGGGAATAAAAGTTTGGCTTTCATCACAATTCTCCATGAAAGATATGGGAGAAGCCTCATTCATATTAGGTATGAAAATCTATAGAGATAGATCAAAGAGGCTTCTGGGATTGTCCCAATCGACATACATTGACACCGTGTTAAAAAGGTTTAGCATGGAAAATTCCAAGAAAGGCTATCTCCCGATAGGCCATGGAATTACTCTTTCCAAAAAGGATTGTGCGACAACCCCTGAGGAAAGAGAGCGTATGAGTAGAATACCATATGCTTCGGCAGTGGGTTCTATTATGTATGCTATGTTGTGTACTAGACCTGATGTGGCATACTCACTAGGGGTAGTGAGTAGATACCAATCTAACCCAGGAGAAGCACATTGGAAGGTGGTAAAGACCATCCTTAAGTATTTGCGAAATACTAAAGATCAATGGCTACTCTATGGAGATTCTGACCTAAAATTAGAGGGGTATACTGACTCCAGTTTTATGTCAGATCATGATGACAGCAAGAGTGTGTCAGGATTTGTTTTTATCCTGAATGGTGGAGCTATCTGTTGGAAAAGTTCCAAGCAGCATACTGTTGCAGACTCGGTTTGTGAAGCAGAGTATATTGCCGCATCTGATGCAGCAAAAGAGGCTGTCTGGTTGCGGAAGTTCATAGGCGAGCTGGGAGTGGCACCTTCCCTGGAGCATTCTATTCCTCTGTATTGTGACAGCTCAGGGGCGATTGCTCAAGCCAAAGAACCGAAGGCACATCAGCGCACCAAGCATATTCTGCGGCGCTTTCACCTTCTACGAGAGATCGTGGAACGAGGTGACATCGACCTTCAGAAGATCGATGGAAAGGAAAATCCGGCCGACCCCTTTACCAAAGCCATCGGAATTAAAGAATTCGACAGTTATAAATGGAAGATGGGTATTCGATACTGTTCTGATTGGCTTTAGTCTAAGTGGGAGTTTGTTGGGAATTGTATCCCAAAGCCAATCATCTAGGTTGTAGATGGTTGAGCTAATTGTTATGTAATTTTTATAATGAATAAAAGTTATTCTGGCTTCTCATCACTTTACATCTTCCTATAATGAATTCTTTAGTGATGATATCCTTAGGACTACTATTACATCGATATAGAGAGGATATATCGAGTGGTCCTTAAACAGGGTTCTCAGCCAAATGATATGTTGTACCTGGATAGCAATATATCAAGCATAGGCTGTTGTGGTTCACATTGTTTGGTTGTCCTCTTGACCAAAGGAGTGTGGTGACACTGATGTGATCTGCAAGTGGGATATTTGATATCTCATTAGACGTGACTCCGCGTAGCACCTTATCTGCCTAAGGATCGCTCACGAATGGATATGGGCATAAGTGTCCCTCTGACCTGAGGTCACTTTGGTAGCTTGCAAGCAACTCCCTGTGCTTTGGTGCCGGACTACCCAGATTTTTAATCCGGTGACGGAAGGTTTCTGGGTACAGGCAAATACTTGTGGAGCAGTAGTGGACCAAGATGGAATTGACCTGTCCAAATGGTTTGGATTGAATGTCTCGCAGTGTCTCAATTTAGCAAATCCTCGGCCGGGGTGGTCCCAGTGAAGAGTCACTGGACATGCGAGATTGAGACACGTAGTGGATTGACATAGCTGGGGTTGGCAGTTCAACCCTAGGTCATCCTGAGCATTGGAGGTCAAAGGGATGAATTATGCGGTAACCATATGCCAGAGGTTCGATGGATTGCTCTCGCATTTTCGACCTATCCGGATGCCGAGACCCATTGCTAGGTGGTATCTTGTGCTGGTACTGGAAGTGTTCCAGTACTATCGTTTAGGTTCGAACCTATGAGGTCACACGCCACAGAGGATTTCTATCTGATCAGGAACTGATTCAATTGGGAATCGTTTCGGTGTTTTGTCACGATTTTTGGTTGAGTTTTCTTCTGATTGACCCGGTCTTGGGTTGATCAGGTCTTCTCTGGATCGACCAGGAATGTGTTCCTGGCTGACTAGGATTGAACCCGTGTTCATCAAATGGTTTGATGAATGTTTCTAAGTCTAATTGATTTTGTTTTAATCGGTTGCAAATCGATTTCAACTCAAATCAGTGAGGTTGGACTGTAGAAAGATAGGGTTCGTTCTTAGCTTCGTTTTGAGTCCAGTTTCATTCGTTTTGGACTTCGTTTGACTGGGTTTTGACCTGAACCGAATTGACCCTGCTTTGGACCTTGGACCGAAGGGCTTTTTGGTCATTTGCCGGTTCGCCTTTTGAACCATCGTCTTTATCGTTTTGGAACGCCTGAGACTTTTGGTTTTTTGAAACCATCGCAGGGCGTTTCAAATCCCGTTTTTTTCCTTTTAAATCCTTCATCTATTCATACCATAAAGCAGCAGCTTGCTCTCCTCTACGATACGGATCCAGAGAGACCTTTCGGAAGCCTTCATTCGTAGCCATTAGAGAGATCTCGGAGTTTTTCCAAAAATCGTGAAAGCTTGGGATCCGGCGGCTAGCGACGCCGGAGCTCCGATCAGAAGTTTCCACGGCGTGTATCCCCTCTAGAGGGATTTCGCCTGAGATCCTGGGAGCAGTTCTTCGCTCCAGTGCAAAGAAATCCAAGTTTGAAGCTTTATTCTCCCTGCTGCAACCGTGGCCGTGAAGCCTTTTTGAGCCCTGATTTGAGGTGGCAAACGTCGGAGTTTTGGCGATTGGTCTTCAGTTCCTTGTAGCCGGTCAAGAGCACATTCCAGCAGACCTTAAAGCTCGAAGTTTGGAGGCCTGTGCGCTCTGCAGTCAGCGTCTGAACATTGCTCCACGGTAAGGAATTTCTGAACCGAGGTTGAAGAAGGGTGGAATAGCGGGAATAGCTATTCCACCCCATTCCTCCCTTATTCTAGCCTGGAATAAGTTCTTTATTAATTTTTATATGCATTTATACATGTCTAAAAATTATGAAAAAGAAATATATGCCATGCATTTTAATGTTCTCTATGCAAATATATTTTTTGATCCTGGTTTTGGGACAGGTTTTTCCGTAATTAATTTCAAAATTATTTTAAAATATCTACCTGTTCCTATTCTATGCTTAGTGTAGGCACAAAAAAAAAAAAAAAAGGACAAAATCTTCCTTCAATGGGATTATAGGATCTGGGGTCATATGATTTTGGGTCAGCTCTATGATCAGGTTCTAAGGATGGATCAAGGTATGGGGTCCTCCTAAGGTTGGGCTCTCTATATGGGTCAGGATATTGGGTCCTCCTAGGATTGGACTCCCTATATGGGTCAGAATACTGGGTTCTCCTAGGGTTGGACTCCCTATATGGGTCAGAATATTGGGTTTTGGGTCTACTAGGCTCATAGGGTGTGGGTGCATAGGATCTATGATCATGGGATCTAGAGTCATAGGATCTATGTTCATAGGTTATGGATTCATAGGTTCTAGGTTCATAGGATTTGGAGTCATAAGATCTATAGGTTGTAGGTATACTAGGCTTATAGGGAGAGGGTAAATAGGATCTATCTTTCTGGTCTATAAAATCCTGATTGGGTCTTCTAGGACTAACCTTAGGGATGGGGTCATGACGATGGGCTCTCCTAGGTTCGACCTCTTGGTATGGGTCAGGGTCTGGGGTCCTCCTAGGCTGAGGGTTATAGTATGGGTCAGGATGAGGGGCTCTCCTAGGTTCGACCTCAGGGTATGGATTAGGGTTTGGGGTCCTCCTAGGTTGAGGGGAATTAGGATCTGGCTCAGACTGTGACCCATGGTTTTTTTCTGGGGTCCCTACCCAGACTTTTAACTGATCAAACCTATTGGCAAGATGGTCAATTCTATCATTGGTTTGAATACGAGACTGAGTTAACTGGGTCATCTGGGTAGTTATCTGGGTAGCCATCTGGGCTATTTGATCAGCTAGGGCTTTTATTTGAGATTGTAAATTTTTCATGGGTTCAGACATTTATGAAGGAGGTGGGTGATATGAAACTCTTGATCTAGTGCTCATGCAAGACTCGATCAGACCGACTATAGCTGACTAGACCTAGAGTCCAAACTAGATGCTCAATCAGGGTGGCAAACTAGCCTATAGTAACCCTGTACTCAGCCAGGCAAGTATAAGGGGAGTGTTTAGGTCCCTGATTGTCAATCCTAGACACCAATCAAAGATTGGCTAGGTAGGCGGACCAGCACACAAGCCCTTCGGGATTGAATCCCTAAACCACCATTCTAGACACCAAGCATAAGGAACACACAGGTTAGTCTTGACACAGTGATCTAACACTTAGCCCGGACCCGACCAGTTGGTGTCCCTAGCCCACTAGGGCAAATTAAGTCTAATTAATTTTAGGTTAAGGCTTGGGACCGAATGCAAGGGATGTAGTTTTGGGCTAAGGAGAGGTGATCAAATCCTCCCCCCATCTGATATAGCAAGAGTGCCCTTAAAAGTAAATTATGCAATGATGGCAGGCAGATGAGGATGCAAATTAGGGTTTAGATGTGTTTTTTTTGGTATTTTTGGAGAATATGTATTTTTTTTTGTTTGGTATTTTTTAAATAGAATAAAACTTGTAAATCATGGCCTAATATGCTGGAAATATACTAAAATTAAAAGATATGCAAAAAATACTAAACAAAACCCTAAAACTTCCAAACTTGTCTTGCTGAAAAAAAATAGAGCTGAAAATTTGTAGGCTGTATTTTGGCTTGCAGAAACTTCACAGTCCGAAATAAAATCTTAAAAAATTCTTAAAATTACTTTGAATTACGATAAATCCACAAAAATAAATTTCAAAACTCTTGGAGTTTTAAACAGAGAGAAATAACTAAAATAATAGAATATATACAGACTAAAAAATTGCAGAAAACAAGCCCTAATCTAAGCTCTGATACCAAATGATGGGGAACTAATATGCATGCCATTTTTTTTGTATGTTTTACATGTTGAGTTAGGTGATTAATTCCTAAATCTCATATCAAAATTATTTGTAGGGAATTTTGTATGAATTTTTGAAGATCAGCATGCAGATTAGGACCTAGAAAAGTAGCAAAGAAGGACCGCCGGGGCTGAGAAGCCTCGGTTAGGGCAAGTTCTCCTACAATAAAACTACTGGAGGTAGAGGGGTGTACCTGACAATGTCTGTGAAGATCGCAGCGAAGGGGTCTCTCGTTTCTCGATGGATGCGGCCTAGAAAACCGAGCCAAAGACCCGCGGATGCTCGGCTTTCTGCTCGGTGATCCAATTGAGGCTTGGCTGGAGTCGTTGGATTCGTAGGAACTCAGGGACCTGCAAACGACCTGTCAGGGGTTAGAAAGCTCACAAAGGAACAAGAAAACAAAGTAAAAATAGCAAGGGAAGGCTTCTTTTGGAGTGGGCGTCCAGGGATCTGGAGGGTTTGTTGGCAGCAGGAAGATGATTGCAAACACCGGGAAGAAGAACTCTCACAAACCCCTTTATGCACACAGCAGGGTATCACACCACTCAATAGAAGAACTCAAGGTTTTCATTCATCAAAAATTCTTCTCCATACAAGAGGCTAGGGTCCCTTAAATAGACCCTTAACCTTGGGCTCCAAGTAAGGGTACATAAGTCTTTACATAAGAATCCTTTTCCCTCTCAAATCCTAGCTAGAAAATAAGGAAATATTAGGTAGAAAAATCCCTAAAAATTTTCTTGACTTGGTCAAGACTCCAAGGATGCCTAGGGGGGGCGTGTTGGGCTTCTAGGAGCAGCAAAAGGCCGGCCCAAAGGGGCTCGGGTGCATGGGTTTGGGCCTCTGGAAGCTGGGGTGGCCTGGTAGCCAGGTAGCAGGAATATTTCCTGGTATCTTGCTTCTTAGGGGCTTGGGCTTGGCACCTGGGCTTGATTTCTTTGGGCTAGGATGCAGATGGACCTCTGGAATCATGGATGCCCTTATCTATGAATATACTTTGGCATCTGGAAGGGAATCTGGGCATCTGGAGGGCATCTGCAAGAAATCAGGGTTTTCTGAATTTTCCTCCTGGGGTCTTCAAATCTTCAAGCTGGGTTGGACTTGTGCTATACTTTCATGTCTTCAATCTAGTTGGACTTGGTCTTCACTTGTATGATATAGTCTTGAGTCTTCAGTATGCTTGGACAGGACTCAAAAAAATAAAATTAGCTCAACATGAGCTGACTAGCATTGGACTGAACTAGCTCAACATGAGCTGACTAGTACAGAACTGAAATAACAACTAAAAATACTCAAATAACAACTAAAATGGACTCAGATGAGCTAAGCCCTTATTACAGATGGATTCATAAATTATTGATCAATTTACAGAGGGTTGAAAAAGCCTCTGTCTTATTCTGGTGCCTCAGGTGTCCCCACCACTAAGGGGTGGCAATTGATCAGGTAAATCCTCAGGGAAGACATCATCGAATTCTTTCAGAGCTTCAACAATTTCTTTAGGGTGTTCCTTTTGGGTTGGCTCTAATATTTTTTTGGAGGTCAAGATCCAAACAGGGTTACCCTCAACAATCTCCTGGGGTGGGCAGAACTCGACCCAGTCGAGTATGGTTCAGTTTTGCCCTGGTAATGCTCGAACAAGTCTGGGTTAAGTCTTTGCAGGTCCTCTCGAGTAATCCAAGAGTTGTCGGACTTAGGTCGACCTTGCCATTGAACAAGGTATCACTGATAGTCCTTATTCCTGGTAGTAATGGTCTTGTCATCCAGGATTCTCTCAATCCTCTCTCTCCGCTCAAGTAGGGTTGGTGGTGGACACTCGGAAATATGTTCACTCTCAATGAAAGTTTCTGGCCCAAAAGGCTCACTAGGTATTAGTACTGGTTCTTTGTATTCTACTAGGTCTGAAACATTAAAGGTTGTACTGATACCCATATCAGGTGGAAGTTCCAAAACATATGCATTAGCCCCTATTTTCTTTAAGATCTTGAAAGGTCCCGCTCTGCGGGCATGCAGCTTCTTTATGGTTCCAGAGGGGAACCGTTCAGGGTTGAGCCTAATCATCGCATAATCCCCTTCATAGAATTCTTTAGCCCTCTTATGTGAGTCATCTAAGTGTTTGTAAGTTTCATTGCTCAGGATGATCTTATTACTGATTTCTTTATGCAGATTTGTGACATGCTGTGCAAAAGACTCGGCAGACTCAGAGACTCGAGTGTGAATAGGTAGTGGGATTAAATCTAAAGGCTTCCTAGGCTTGTAACCATGGACTATTTCAAAGGGACTTTTGCCCGTAGATATATTAACTGAACTGTTGTAAGCGAACTTAGCACGTGGCAATAACAAATCTCAGTTCCCTAGACTTTCTCCCACTAGGCATCTTAGCAAGTTCCCTAGACTTCTATTTACAACCTCGGTTTGTCCATCAGTCTGGGGATGGTAGGCTGTGGAGAATTTCAGTCTGGTTCCTAATAGGTGCTAAAGGGTTTTCCAAAAGTAACTTGTGAAGCGGACATCCCTATCAGAAACTATGGTTTTTGGTAACCCGTGGAGTCTGACTACTTGATCAAGAAAGAGTTTGGCTATCCTAGAGGCATCGAAAGTTTGGGAGCAAGGTATGAAATGGGCCATTTTTTGAAAACCGGTCGACCACCACAAAGATTGAATCATGTTTTCGAATGGTCTTGGGTAATCCTAGAACAAAGTCCATGCTTAGATCCTGCCATGGACACTCAGGTACAGGTAATGGAGTGTATAGCCCGGTATTCTTCTTTTGCTGCTTTGCAACAGCACATGTCCTACATCGGGCTACAAGGTTTGCTACTTGTTTCTTAAGGCTTGGCCAGTAAAATTGTTCCTCAACAGCCAAGATAGTCTTATTTCGTCCGAAGTGGCCAGCCAAACCTCCCGCATGTATCTCCCAAACTAAAAAATCTCTTAAGGAGGTTCTTGGGATGCAAAGCCTATTCTCTCTAAAAAGATAATCATCTAGAAGGGTATAGTCACTATGATCACTAGATGGTCCTTACGCAAAACCTGATAAATTTCACCAAAATCTGGACAGGTTTCGTACTGCTCCTTAAGTCTTTCAAAACCTATGACTTCAGTACTGACTGAAGATAAAAGTAACGTTCTACGACTTAGGGCATCAGCTACCTTATTGTCAGTTCCCGATTGATGTTTTAGGACAAAAGTATAGGATTTGATGTATTCTACCCATTTGGCATGCCTAGGGTTTAGTTTCTTTTGGGAACTCAAAAACCTAAGGGCTTCATGGTCTAAAAAAAAAACAAATTCTTGCGGTAGGAGATAATGCCTCCAATACCTTAATGCTTGCACTACCGCATAAAGCTCCCGATCATATGTGGAGTATTTCTTCCTGGCTTCATTCAATTTCTCACTAAAGAATGCTACAGGATGGTTCTCTTGACTAAGAACTCCACAAATCCCTACTCCCGAAGCATTGCATGCTACTTCAAAGACCTTAGAAAAATCGGGTAGTCTTAAGACTGGTACTTGGGTCATCTTATCCTTGATGTGAAGGAAGGCCTTATCAGCTGACTTCGTCCATTCAAAGTGGCCCTTCCTAATACAATCCGTGATAGGAGCAACAATGGTGCTAAACCCTCTAATAAATCTTTGATAAAACATAGCGAGGCCATGAAAACTTCTTACTTCATGAATATTATTGAGTGTTGGCCACTCTACAATTGCCTTAACCTTCTCAGGGTCAGCGGATACTCCTTCAGGGGTCACAACAAATCCTAGGAAGATAACTCTAGTAGTCATGAAAGCACATTTCTTTAGGTTGGCATAGAGGTTATCTTTCCTAAGTGCTAAACAGACCTGCCTCAGATGTTGTTGATGATCTTCTCTAGTCCTACTATAAATAAGTATATCGTCAAAGTAAAGGACAACAAATTTCCCAATAAAGGCCCGTAGGACTTGATTCATGATTCGCATAAAAGTGCTAGGGGCGTTTGATAACCCAAAAGGCATGACTACCCATTCAAATAACCCGTCCTTAGTTTTAAAGGCAGTCTTCCATTCATCCCCTGGTCTGATCCTAACTTGGTGATAGCCGCTCTTCTGGTCAATATTAGAAAATATAGTTGCACCGGCCATCATATCTAACATATCATCCAAGCGGGGAATGGGAAACCTATACTTCACCGTTATTTTATTTATGGCACGACTATCAACACACATTCTCCATGTGCCATCTTTCTTAGGGATAAGTAAGGTTGGGACTGCGCAAGGACTCAAACTTTCCCTAATGAATCATTTCTTTAGGAGTTCTCCTACTTGTCGTTGTAATTCTTGGTGCTCGGTAGGGTTCATTCTATAATGGGGAAGGTTCGGTAGGGTTGCTCCGGGGTCTAAATCTATCGCATGTTGTATATCCCTAAGAGGTGGGAGTTGGTCGGGTAAGTCGTCGGGGAACACATCTTTGAACTCCTCTAGTACTTCACTGACTTCTGGAGGTTGTTCTTTTGAAAGAGGTTCTTGATGATCCTTAATGGTCAAAATCCAAACAGGTGATCCATTGCTAATTTCTTGCTCCATTTCTTTAGCAGTGATCACGTTTATCCCTTTTTTCTTATCACTCAATTGGCTTGATCCTCTCTTAATGGGGTTCTTAGGTGAAGAAGAATGGATTACGATCTTCTTTCCATTATGAGTAAACGAACATGAATTAGAATGACCATAGAGTGTTACATCAAGATCGTATAACCATGGTCGGCCTAGGATTATGCTACTTACTCCCATTAGAAGTACATCACACTATACTTTCTCTAGGTAAGATTGGAACTGAATGGTTACTAGGCACCTAGACTTAATGAAAATCGTAGTTGAGTCTATCCAGGATACCTTATAGGGATTGGGGTGGGGTACGGTGGGCAATCCTAGGGTTTTTACTGTGTTGGTAGATATGGAATTGACACAGCTACCGCTATCTAAAATGACTTTGCATACTTTCTCACCTATCTTTATGAATGTCTGTAGGATGCTAGTCCTACGCCAATCTTCTTGGGTTTTAGCCTGGGTGAGAATACACCTAACCACTCCTATCAGATCTTGATCTACCAGGACTTCCTCTTTCTCATACTCTTCAGCCAAGTTCTCATCTGCCTGGTATACTTCCTCCTCAAATTCACCTTGGGATTCTACGGCTTCCTCTTCTACTTCCCCTATGTGTAGGGCTCTATTGGGACATCTGCTAGAATAGTGACCCACTTTGTTACACTTGAAACAGGCATTTGGAGTTCTTTGGGTCTCAGGTGTTTTCCCCTTGTCATCTCTTCGGGTCACAGGCACATTAGGATTGGGTCGGTTGAATCTAGGCTGATTGGATCCTGACTGCTGGTAAGGTGCACTAGTCCTAGGGGCTTCGGGCCTACGATAGACTGGACCTCTATGGAATCTCTCAACATCCCTAGCTATCTGATAGGCCAATTCTAGGTCATGTACCTCTCGCATGAACAATTCTCTTTGAATTTCTTCCCTCAGTCCGGCTCGAAATCTAGACAAGGTCATCGACTCAGATTCATCAACATTGCACCTCATAACAAATTCGTCAAACTTTGCTATGTACTCTGCAACACTCCTATTTCTTTGAGTGAGTATTTGCCATTGATCTAGGAGTCTTTGGTGGTAGGACATAGAAAGGTATTTCTCCCTAAGCCTAAGTTTCATAGCTCGCCAGGTCACTATGGGCACATCATCTCTCTGTCTAGTAAGTCTCTCAACATTTCCTCAATATAACCTAGCTTGGCGCACAAGTTTAAGCTTTGCAAACTTACACTTGCGCTCTTCACTCATCTAAAACCAGTCAAAATACTGGTCCATCTCACCTTCCCAATCAATGTAGATCTTAGGATCTAAAATTCCATCAAAGGTGGGAGCTTCCAGCCTAATGTTCTTCATGGTTTGGTCATCTTGATCAAAGTGAATTGGGGTGGGTCTCTTGACATTGGGTTCATAGTTAGGCTCATGATGGAATCTCCTTGGGTTGGGATCGATGGTTTGATCAGGATGGGGTCCTCTAGGAATTGGATCATAAAACTGATCTTGGGGAGCTCTCCTAGGGTTTGTTTCATAGAGAGGGTTTTGATATGGAATCCTTTTATAGTTCAATGGGGTCTCGAGTTCAGGTGCAAGACTAGGCTCAGGCTCAGTCTGGGCTTCATGATTGCTTTCAGGGGTTCTAGCCTCTAACTGATCCAACCTAGTAGTGATGTGGGCTAACTGCTCATTCATGTCTTGGTTGGTTTGTGCCACATTCTGATTTGTTTGGGCCAATTGCTCAGTTAAACTCTTAGTTAATTGGGCTACTTGATCATTTAGGCCTTTGATCAAATTCCCTAAGTTTTGGTCCATGGCTACACTTGACTGGGCTTGGATTGGTGAATATGGTGTCCCTGCTCTAGTTGTCATGCATGCACATGGACTCAAGTTCGAGCTAAGGTTTCCTAGATCTAGAGCACAAATTAGAAGTCTAATTAAGTGAACCAACTAGCTAGTAGTACTTATGGGACTTAGCCAGGTAGGTGGAGGGGAGTGAAGGTCCCTGATTGTCAACCTTAGACACCAATCTGAGATTGGCCAGGTAGGCGGACCAAATCACAAGCCCTGATGCACCAATCCTAGACACCAAGCCAGTAAGCACACACCAATTAGCTTACACAGTTAACTTGACCCTAACCTGAACCTAACTTGTTGGTGTCCCTAACCCACTAGGGCAATTAACGTTCTACTCAATTTTAATTAACGGGCTCGGATCGATATGCTGGTTGGTCATTTTTGGGCTAGGGACAGGTGATGAAACCCTGACCCTATGTCAAATTGATGCCCTTAATTTGATTTCTCATGAGATGAATGAAATGCAAAGGTGCTGCAGAAGTGTGTTGCAGTTTGAAAGTGGTGTGGAAAACGTGATGAGAAAAATATCCAAAAATTTTGAAAAATTCATAGAGGATTCCTAACTTATATGTTTCAATGCAAATGAAAGGAGTTTTAAAACTAAAATCTGTACTACTCTAAGCAGATCCTACAAATGAGGATAAATAAAAAGGACAGAACAGAACCCTAATGACAGTATCGAACTGCAGAAATTCTCATTTTTTTTTATAATTTTTTTTTGATGATGAAATTTAATATGGTGATAACTGACTTAAAAAGGAATAAGAAAAAAAATATTTCAACAAAAAATTAGCGACTTTCCTTTGGAGCTGCAAACGGATTACAGTAAATAGATGCAATTTTTCAGAAAATAGAACCTAATCAAACAAGTGCAATGGCTTACCCAAACTTCAATCTAAAAAATTTACGTCCGGCTAGGGGCTCATTATTCGCATGGGTCATGATAGTGTACTGGAGTACACCCGCTCAGGAGGCATGAATTTTAGATCTTGCTTGGATTTAAAGAGAACTATTCTACCCTAATGCAACCATGCTCTGATACCAAGATGATGCAGCATGCATATGATTAATGTTTAGATTATGATTTGTAGAGCAATGAAACCTAATTACACTAGCATTGTACTCATCATAATAAGACTTAAGGATTACAAGAAATGGAACTTTTACTTGATTAGACACAATCCTAAACTAAGAAGGAAGAAGATCTAGATAATAGGGGCTAATGATTATGGACTTACCTTGATGAGCTTTCCAACCTTCTTTTGATTCATACCTTGAAACTACCAACGCTCTGGACTGGAGGACTTGGATAACAAAGATCAGAACTCTGGACTTGGACTTCAGTTTGTCGGTTCATTGTCAAGGGGGAACCCGGTTCTCAACTCAAAGACTTTGAAGGACCCTGCAATTGAAGATCAAAGGTTAAGGAAGAAAGAGACAAATGTAAAGAAAGGTTGGGAGGATTTGTGAACAAAGAAGAAATTGCAGAAGATCTGGCCAACTCCAATGCCTTCGTCTTGTACTGGAATGGTGAGTTGCTTGGAGAAAAAAAAAAAAAATTAGCTTTGGCGTGGAGGAAGAAACTTTCACACAAGAACACAAGACAATTTGCTTCAAAACTTCACTTGTATTTCATTCATCTTCAATCCAAATTGGGATAAGGCTAATCTTATTGGAGTGAAGTTTCTTTCGGTTTCTGGTGTCCACACCACCCAGCCAGGGTTTCTGACCTTGTCTTGCAGGATTGAGAGCTAGGAGACCCCGGGGTGAGACGGTCTAGTCAAATCGGCGGCTCCGAAGCTACAAGCGCGGCGGCGAGATCGGCAACAGATTGGCACGCCAGGTAGGGGGGTAGGACAACACCCCTAATGGGAGCTAGCTTTCTATGGACGAAGCGCGCTCCGACCATGGTGGTCACACATGGACGCGAAGCGTCCACCAGCCGAATAGGGAAGGTCCCCTCCCCTCAGGGGCCACGCAGCCCGGAGAGGGAGCTCCCTGCTCCCCCTCCTCCTCCACAATAGCCGACCTCGGCGGACGGACCCTTTGCGGCTGTCATCCAACAGCTGCAGACCTTGACTACGGTAGTTCGGCTGCTACAACATCTGTAGCACTCCTTGGCCACGCAGCCTCAGCCAGGGACCCCTGCAGCTCGAGCCGCGGGGCTGCGTGGGAGCCTGCGCTCCATCCACGACAGGCCATCCCAACCGCGGGCAGCCTCCAATCCCTGCGGGAGCCACCAAACTCCCGCGAAAAGAAATTACTCCGGTTCGGCGGATCATGAGAGTCGATCCCTGGCCGATGAGGCCGAGACGGCGCGTCACAGCAAGCGACGCCGAGGCAAGACCTTGCACCGAGACCGATCGGCGCCCCCCTCACCAGCGGCCTCGGTGGAAGATTCCACTGACGAGGCCATCAGGCGCCAGGCCGAGAGGCGCCTGGAGGAGCACGAGCGCAAATTGGCGGAGTTCGCCCGTCGATTTGCCAACCTGCAGAACTCCTCGGCGGACCCGGTGGGCTACGACTCCCGTCCCCCCTTTTTCGAGGAAATCCAAGCGGAGCCGATTCCGAGCCGGTTCCGCATGCCATAGGTGGATCCCTACGATGGGACCACCGACCCTTTGGACCATCTTGAGAGCTACAAGGCTCTCATGAGGGTCCAGGGGGCCACGGATGCTCTTTTATGCATTGCCTTCCCCGCTACCCTCCGGAAGGCTGCTCGAGTCTAGTTCACTCGCCTCGAGCCCGAATCCATCTGCTCCTTCCATCAGTTGGAAGGAAAGTTTGTGGCGCACTTCGATGCTTGTCGGAAGGTGCCAAGAGAGGTGGACAGCCTCTTCTCTATCCGCCAGCAGGACCAGAAGCTGCTTCGGGACTACATCACCCGTTTCAAGACCGCTGCCCTAGAAATTTATAGCCTGGACAAGCCCGTTGCCATGCTGGCTTTAAAGCGCGGGCTCAAGACGTCCCGCCTAACTTATTCCCTAGACAAAAAACCCCCCTGGATGTACTCCGAGCTCCTCCTCCACATCCACAAGTACATCCGAGCGGAGGAGGCCGATCGCACCCGTCGAGAGCTGGACGGGAGGACCTTGAAGAAGCCGGCCCCGAGAGATGTACCAGGGGCCCGGCGGCCTGGGCCATCTGCTGACCCTCGTCCAAATCCGAAGCCGAAGGGCGAGGCCACCCCGGAATGAAGGTTCACCCCTCTTCTCGCTCCCAGAATGAAGATCCTCATGGAAATTGAGGGCGAACACTACCTCCGCCGACCTCCTCCTCAGAACCCAAGAAGCACCCGCGACAAGTCAAAGTACTGCCAGTTCCACCGTGAGCATGGCCACGACATGGAGGAGTGTCGTAATCTGAAGCGGGAAATCGAGGAGCAGATCAAAAGAGGCTACGTCAGGAAGTTCATGAGGAATGAGGTCCCGATGGACGGACAGCCGCTCGCGGCCTTATCTTCGGTTCCCGCGATCGACAACCGTCCGACGGAGAAGCCAGTGGGCATGATCTCTTGTGGAATTGGGCGGGCGGCAAAGAGAGCCCGGCAGGTCGGGAACCCGGAGGATGTACCCCCTCCTGAGAAGGGGAATGAAAACAAGAATGTAAATAATGATGCTGTGGTGGTCGAGATGACCATAGCAAAGCATCCTGTACATCGAATTATGGTAGATAGTGGAAGCTCCACTGACATGCTTTTTTATGATGCTTTCTCCCGAATGAATCTGTCCCATGATCAGCTAAGGCCGGTGCACACCCCTCTGATAGGCTTTACCGGGGACTCGGTGGGGGTCGAAGGGGAGATCACTCTCCCGGTCACTGCTGGATCCCCACCTCGACAGACCACAGTCTTGATGACGTTTACCATCATCAAGCTTCCTTCGCCTTACAACGTGATCCTCAGGCGCGCGAGGCTCAATCAGCTGGATGCCATGATTTCTACAAAGTGGTTGCTAGTGCAATTCTCCACAGCCTCCGGGCCTGGGGTGATGAGGGGGACGACACAGCCAGTCCAGCATTGCCTTCAGACGGTGCCAGGTGCCCGGGGCGCCGAGCTCGGCCCCGACGTCGACGACCTCGACCTAAGGGAAAGGGAACCCAGGGGAGGACCCGTAGAGAATCTGTTGACCTATCCCCTCGGTTCGGACCCTCTGAAGACGGTGTAGGTGGGGGCCTAGCTCCCAGAGGAGGAACGGACCCGTCTGCTGGAATTCCTCCGCATGAACGCGGACGTGTTCGCCTGGTCCACGATCGACATGCCGGGCATTCCCCCCGAGGTCATTACGCACAGGCTGAACGTGGACTCGAGGTGTCGCCAGGTCTACCAGAAGAAGAGGAGTTTCACCGTGGAGCGGCAGAGGGCCATCAACGAAGAAGTGGAGAAACTCCTCGCCGCCAGTTTCGTGCGGGAATTTCAGTATCCCAGCTGGCTGGCGAATGTGGTCATGGTGAAGAAGAGAAGTGGCAAGTGGAGGATTTGTGTGGACTACACCGACCTCAACCGAGCCTGCCCGAAAGATAGCTTTCCTCTTCCGAAGATTGACCAGCTGGTCGACACCACCTCGGGGCATCGCCTCCTCTCTTTCATGGATGCTTTCTCCGGGTACAACCAGATCCGAATGAACCCGAAGGATGAAGAGCACACCGCCTTCGTCATCGATCGCGGAACTTTCTGTTACAGGATGATGCCATTTGGCCTCAAGAACGTCGGGGCCACATACCAACGACTGGTCAGCAAAGTCTTTAAGGACCAGATCGGCCGCAACATGCAGGTGTACGTGGATGACATGCTGGTAATGAGCAAGCCCCTCTCGGATCATGTTGCCGACTTGGCGGAGACCTTCGACAACCTCTGACTTCATCAGATGAAGCTGAACCCGGCGAAGTGCGCCTTCGGCATCTCCGCCAGGAAATTCCTGGGGTTCATGGTAACCCAAAGAGGGATTGAAGCCAACCCGGAAAAGGTCCAAGCCATCTTGGACATGGAGCAGTCCGCCTCCAAGAAGCAAGTGCAGTGACTCATCGGCTGGATAGCCGCTCTGAGTCGGTTCATCTCAAGGTCGGCCGACCATTGCCGGCCCTTTTTCAAAGTGCTGAGAAAGATGAACGACTTCGCCTGGACTGAGGAGTGCCAGGAGGCGTTTGAAGAGCTGAAGAAGATGCTTGCATCGCCCCCACTACTTTCCAGGCCCGAAGAAGGAGAGGAACTCATCCTCTACCTGGCGGTCACCCCGGAGGCTGTCAGCTTGGTCCTGGTTCAGACCGACGACCAGGGAGCCCAGAGGTCGGTATACTACACAAGCAAACTTCTCCGCGATGCGGAGCTCAGGTATACCCAGCCCGAAAAGCTCATTTTTGCGTTAATAGTGTCTGCTCAGCGTCTCAGGCACTATTTTCAAGCGCATCCCATTACCGTCCTGACGGATCAGCCACTGAAAGCGATACTCAGTCGACCTGACACATCAGGGCGATCGGCGAAGTGGGCACTCAAGCTCAGCAAATTCGATATCGCTTATAGGCTGAGGTCGGCCATGAAAATGCAAGTGCTAGCCGACTTTTTGGTCGAGTGCGCAGGCCTGGGCAAGGAGCTAGAGCGGGACTCTCTGCACCAGCAGTTGAGACCAGGACCCGAGGGACCCAAGGAGGATGCCTGGATCCTTCACGTGGATGGAGCCTCAAACTCCGGCGGGAGCGGAGCCGGACTCATTCTCGCCAACGGTGGTGGAGTCATCGCCGAATGTGCACTCCGTTTCCAGTTCACCGTAACTAACAACCAGGCGGAATACGAGGCACTCCTCGCCGGGCTGAGAGTCTCCCGCGAGTTGGGCGTGGCCAACCTTAAGGCCTTCACTGATTCCCAGCTAGTGGCCGGACAGATCTCCGGAGAATATGCTGCGCACGATCCTCAAATGGCGAAATATCTGGAGCTCGTCAAAACGAGCACGGTCGGATTTCGGTGCTTCAGCATCTCCCATATACCCCGCGGGGAAAATGCCCATGCGGACACTCTCTCCCGGCTGGCGACCCTGCCGGACTCGTTGCTGGGTCGCGCTCATGTAGAGCGCCTCAAGGCCCTAAGCTACGAGACCCCTGTAGAGGTCCAACAGGTCAGCCATGAGCCCAGCTGGATGGACAAGTACATCGAGTACATAACTGGCGGCACCTTGCCGGAGGATCGTGCAGCGGCCCGCCTTATCAAAAAGAAGGCTACGCGGTTCGTCCTGATGGATGGGCAGCTGTACCGGAGGTCTTATTCCTATCCCCTCCTCAAGTGCCTGAGACCTGCGGAGGCCACACTCGTGCTCCAAGAAATCCATGAGGGCATCTGCAGGAACCACGTGGGGGGCAGAACGCTAGCCTACAAGGCCCTCCGCCAAGGTTATTTCTGGGAGACGATGAAGGAGGATGCCGCCGATTTCGTGAAGAAGTGTGATCGGTGCCAACGGCACGCCGTGGTGCAGCGGCAGCCCTCCACTCCACTCTCCCAGCTCTCGGCTCCGTGGCCGTTCGCCCAATGGGGGATGGATCTTTTAGGACCATTTCCCCCGGCGTCCGGACAGCGGAAGTTCCTGATCGTGGCCATCGACTACTTCACAAAGTGGGTTGAGGCCGAACCCCTGGCGCGGATCACAGAGGCAAATGTCACCAAGTTTTTCTGGAAGTCAATCATTTGCCATTTCGGCCTCCCCCACACCGTGGTCACCGATAACGGGCGTTAGTTCGACTGCCGGGAGTTTGAAGAATTTAGCAGCGACCTCGGCATCCACCATCGCTTTACCTCGGTGGCGCACCTGCAGATGAATGGAGAAGCCGAGGTGACGAATAGGACCATTTTGCAAGGCCTCCGAACGAGGCTGGATCAGGCCAAGGGCAGGTGGGTAGAAGAGCTCTCGAGCATCCTATGGGCATACCACACCACCCCAAGGACGGCCACCGATGAGACCCCGTTCAATCTCGTCTTTGGAGCCAAGGCGGTTATCCCGATTGAGCTCAGTCTACCCACCCTACATGTGGAGCAGTACGATGAAGCGGAGAACCCCGCTAGGATGATGCTTAACCTGGACCTTCTTGAGGAGATGAGGGACAAGGCCCGAGTCTGAATGGCGACGTACAGGCAGCGAGTGGCCAGGTACTACAACTCCCGGGTGCGACCAAAGTCCTTTCACCCCGGAGATCTGGTGCTCCGGCATGCTGAAGCTTCTCAACCACGAGAGTGCGGGAAGCTCTCCCCGAACTGGGAAGGCCCATATAGGGTGGCGGAAGTCCTCCCTCACAGGGCCTATTACCTGGAGGAATTAGGAGGATCCAGATTCCCTCGGACTTGGAACGCCTCGAACCTAAGGATGTATTATCAGTAATGTAAGGTTCCTCCAACTCCTGCAATAAAATTCCTTTACTTCAAACGCTCTTTCTCGCCTCGTAGGAAAATAGGCACCTGGCTCTGAGTTCGGCAAACACGGCTATGGCCGGAAACTCGAGAAAGCGAGAAGTCCCGGACTTCGGTCTGGAAGGCGGGGCAGAGCCCAACTCGCCCATGCAATCACGGAGAACAGCTCGGTAAGCCGCGTAAGGCTTGGATAAAGCCTACGGCCCCGGGGTTCAGTCCGGAAGTCCCGGACTTCGATCTGGAAGGCAGGGCAGAGCTCAGCTCACCCACGCGATCATGAAGAACAGCTCGGCAAGCCGTGCAAGGCTTGGATAAAGCCTACGACCCTGGGGTTCAGTCCGGAAGTCTCGGACTTCGGTCCGGAAGGCGGGGCAGAGCCTAGCTCGCCCACACGATCACGGAGAATAGCTCGGCAAGCCGCGCAAGGCTTGGATAAAGCCTGCGGCCCCGGGGTTCAGTCCGAAAGTCCCAGACTTCGGTCAGGAAGGTGGGGCAGAGCCCAGCTCGCCCACGCGATTACGGAGAACAGCTCGGCAAGCCACACAAGGCTTGGATAAAGCCTGCAGCCTCGGGGTTCAGTTTGAAAGTCCCGGACTTCGATCCGGAAGGTGGGGCAGAGCCCAGCTCGCCCACGCGATCATGGAGAGCAGCCCGGCAAGTCCGAAGGACTCGTGCAAGGCCTGCTCTACTGTCGCCCAACCCGGAAGCTCCGAACTTCAATCTGAATGCTGGGTGGGACTCAGTCTACCCGCGAACTCAGCCCGGAGCAAGTCGTAGGACCTTGTCTCGGCGCTCGAAGCAAATATCTCGACAAGGCACAAAAAAAAAAGAGAAAGAAAAAAGAAAAGAGAGACGAGGTCGAGACTTAACAAAGATCAGAGCTTTCATTAATTTGAAAAAAGTGCTACAATGAAGGAGTCCTGATAGGCCAGGAGTCCTTAAAAAAGAAAAAAAAAAAAGGGGAGAGATACAACTGGGGCCTAGTTCGGCGTGGTGGCAGAATCCTCGGGCTGGGGCGCGCGCTCTCCGCCTTCACCGTCGACAGGTGGCTGCTCGGAGGGCTGCTCTGGAGCTGCAGCCGCGTCGCCCGCTGCAACTGAAGCCTCTTCGGTGGGCTCCTGCCTCCTACCACCGAGAGCCACCCTACTAAGGTCGAGCTTGGGGTAGAAGGAGCCCACCTTCTCCCGGCACACCTGGAACCCTTTCAGAAAGGAGTCCACGGCGGCCTCCCGGACCTCCGAGACATACTCGTTGGAGGCCTGGAATCTCGGGACGGCCTCCTGCACCTCCCGCTTTGAAGCCTCCAGCAACCCGTTGATGTAGGCGCTCCGCTCCTTGGCTGGCTCGCCTCTCTCCGGGCCTTCTCCACCTAGCGCTCCAATGACTGGGACTGAGCTCGGAGGCGAGCCCTCTTCGCTGCGTCCTCCTCCACGCACCGTTGGTTGGAGATCCTCTCCTCGGACAGAGAGGCCTCCAGTTCCTTGATGCGCCCCTCGGTGCGCGCCAGGTCAGATTGGAGAGCCTGGTTGTTTCCTCGCAGCTCGACCCCCTTCTCCATGAGGCCCTTCATATCGGTGGTGAGCTTACTAAGTTTCTCCTCCTTCTCGGCATCCTTCTTGGCATACCCTGTGAGGAAGTTCCTCAGCAGTAGTACGTCCATCCCGATCTGCACAAAAACGAGAAATCAATCAAAATTCAGCTGGAGCATTGAATGGGAAGGTTCCGAGTTTCGACTTACCGTGAAGAGCTACGGGAGGATCCCGAGCAGGGCATCAGCATAGTCCCGGCCGCCCCTCAGTCGACGGTCCCGGGAGGTGCATGCGAACTCCATCACCCTCTTCGCGAGCCCCTGGTCGCGGATCACAGAACACCGGCTGGTGATTGTCGGTGGCGGAGCGGACAGATCGGCGGCAGGGGTGACCGACCCCCCGGGTGGGACTGCCACCGGCGGGGCAGCTGGAGTCACGGGCGGCGCCGTCGGAGCTGCGGTAGAGGCGGGCACTGCCCGAGAGGGAACCAGGCCTCCCTCTTCTGCGGCCCCGTCAAGGTGGATGACGGGGGCATCGGCGGCCCGGGCCCGAGGTGGCCTAGGCATGGGAATTGCAACTGCTGGACCGGGAGCGGGCGTCGGCACGACCTCCCGGCTCACCTCGGTGCGAGCCCTCTTCGCCACGGGCTCGTCTCCCTCGGCGGCGTCCCTCTGAGCCGCGCCCTCCAGAAGATTTTCCAGGGAGAACTTCATATCTGCAATGGAAAGGAGGTCGGTCAGCCCAGTTAAAGGAAGAAGGGGAAAAGGGGGGAAGTGCAGAATAGGAGAAAAAGCTGAGCCTCACCCGGCTCTCGGATGGGACTGATCCCCGCCTCGAACAAGTTCTGCTCCGAGAGCATAACATCGAGCGGGAGAACCACGTCGCTCAATAGCTGGGAGTGAGCCTCCTGGTCCGCCGGCTCGACTTGGGAGTTCCAGTTCGGGGACCGATCCGGTTCGCTTCAGGCCCAGTCGACGTCCTCGACCGAGGCGAAAAAGAACTGGTTCTTCCAACCCTTGATGAAGGAAGGGAGGTCGAACCGGAGACACCTAGGTCGGGGTGAAATGTACCACCAGCCATCATCGGTGGAGTACCGCTTCAGGGTGAAAAGAGCCCTGAAGAGGGAAAAACGGGCAACAAACCCATAGAAGTGGCAGAAAATGATGAAGGAGAAGATGACCCGGATGGCATTGGGAGCCAACTGGGCCAGGACGAGGCGGAAATGACTGAGGAAGGAAAGAAAGAAGGGGTGCAGAGGAAATCGAAGACCCCCAAGGAGGAAGTCCTCGTAGAAAGCTATACGGCCGGGGCCACTTAAGGTGACGCGATCCCCAGGCCACGGAAGAGAGATGGATCGACCCCGGGATGCCATAGACTTCCCGGAGCAAGGAAAGGTCACCTTCAGTCATCGTTGAAATGTGACCGGAGGGACCGACAGAAGGAAGAGCCAGAGGAGGAAGAGAAGAGATAGGACGGGCAGAAAATACGGGGGGAGACCTAAGACACCTAGGAATGCCTATGGTGATACCCCCAGGCTGGAGTCGCCTGCGGGTCTCCTCCGGGATCACCTTCGCTTCCGAGGAGGAAGATGATGGAGTCCTCGGCCGGGAAGGACCGGCCTTGTCCGGGTTGGACGAAACATGGCGACAGCGTGCCATGGAGAAGAAGGTGGTAAGGAAAAGTCGCTAAAGGAAAGGGACGGAGCAAGAAGGAAAACGGAAGCACTCACCGAAATGCACTGTGGAAAAGAGGCGGCAACCCGGGGGAGTGGGAGATAGCCTGCTGCAAACCGCCGACGGAGCGTGAGAAAGGGAAAGGGCCTCGTTCTGGAAAGTCCCCTCCTTTTCAAATTCGATCGGCAGCGACCGTACCCATCATTCCATTCCGGACCATCGGATGGATGCCGCGTGGATGCACGCCCGACACCGACTCTTTGGTTGCAGGGAAACGGCCTCTGTTCCGAAGCGACGCATTAATTACGACCGGAGAGGTGACACGTGGCAACCTCTTATAGGGCTTTGGGCGCAATGAGGAACGGCGACGAGGATCGTGGCAATCATGGCGCGAGATCTTCGCCTTCCCCACGTCATCTCCGCATTAAATCCCCACGTTCCGAGCCAATGACGCCTCAACGGAACGGGGGGATGGAAGGAAACTGTTATAGCCGTTACGATGATGTGCCATATCTCAGATTTCGCTGGTCGTGATTCGAGCCACGTGGAGTTTTTTCGGCAAGGTCAGATATGGCTCTGCCTCGGTCTAAGTCGAGGTCGGTCCGGGCCTTCCTGCCGCTCCGCCAGGTGTCCACCCAGGAGGGGTCCACCTCGGTTGAAGCCGGCGGCCCCCTTGCTCCCTCGCCCGGTGGTGCCCTGAGATGGTCCCACCTCGGCCGAGGTCGAGCCGGGCCCCCTCGCTTCTTCGCCAGGTGGCACTCGGAGACGGACCACCTCGACCGAAGTCGAGCGCCCCTCTGCCGCTCCGCCAGGTGTCCACCCAGGAGGGGTCCACCTCGACCGAAGCCGGTGGCCCCCTGCTCCCTCGCCAGGTGGCGTCCTAAGACGGTTCCACCTCGGCCGAGGTCGAGCCATGCCCCCTCGCTCCTTCGCCAGGTGGCACCCAGAGATGGGACCACCTCGGCCGAAGTCGAGCGCCCCTCTGCCGCTCCACCAGGTGTCCACCCAGGAGGGGTCCACCTCGGCCGAAGCCGGCGACGCCCTCCTCCCTCGCCAGGTGGCGTCCTGAGACGGTTCCACCTCGGTCGAGGTCAAGCCGGGCCCCCTCCGCTTCGCCAGGTGGCGGAGGGGTCCACCTCTAGGTGTCCACCGAAGCCGGCGGCCCCTGCTCCCTCGCCCGGTGGCAGCCTGAGACGGTCCCACCTCGGTCGAGGTCAAGCCGGGCCCCCTCGCTCCTTCGCCAGGTGGCGCCCGGAGACGGGACCCCTCGGTCAAAGTCGAGCACCCCTCTGCCGCTCCACCAGGTGTCCACCCAGGAGGGGTCCACCTCGGTCGAAGCCGGCGGCCCCCTGCTCCCTCGCCAAGTGGCATCCTGAGACGGTTCCACCTCGGTCGAGGTCGAGCCAGGCCCCCTCGCTCCTTCTCCAGGTGGCGCCCGGAGACGGGACCACCTCGGCCGAAGTCGAGCGCCCCTCTGCCGCTCCGCCAGGTGTCCACCCAGGAGGGGTCCACCTCGGTCGAAGCCGGCGGCCCCCCTGCTCCCTCGCCAGGTGGTGCCCTGAGACGGTTCCACCTCGGCCGAGGTCAAGCCGGGCCCCCTCGCTCCTTTGCCAGGTGGCGCCTGGAGACTGGACCACCTCGGCCGAAGTCGAACACCCCTCTGCCGCTCCGCCAGGTGTCCACCCAAGAGGGGCCCACCTCGACCGAGGCAGGCCAACCTGTGCGGAGAAGCTTCCGAGGAGCGGGAGCACGAGCTCCAAGATTGCCCCTCGAGCCGTGCACGCTGCACCCTGAGAGTAGTGCCCGTACGGTCGGCAGCGACACGCGAAACATCGCTTACATCGGCCCGATTGGTTCTGCAGTCGAGAGGCGAAGTCTTGACAAAATAGGACTCGATAACGGGCATCGTCGGTGCCTGGGAAGAAGAGCGCTCACGCTCAACCCAAGGTCTGGTCGGCGGTCTGACCGGCTCTCTCCCTTTACTCTTTCCTCGCTAGGCTCGGCAAGCAAGGCGGGGAAGCCACCTGGTTCTTTGATCCAGAAGGGGAAAGGGGAAAGAGATGGAGGGGAGGAGGTGAAAGCGACGAACGAGCCTCCCAAGGGCTGCAAACGAAAAGGCAACATGAGGAGTTAAAAGGAAGGGAAGAGTAGACGATAAGGTAAGCAAGAATAAAGGCTGGGAGAGGAGATTCCATTCCAAGAGCAGGATCCAAGATCCCGAGAGGGGACCTTTGGAGTGAGCTCGGTGGATGAACCCGGCCGGATTTCTATTCTTCCTGGGACCTTTCTTGCTAGCATGATCTCTAAGTCTGGGACTCCTTCATGGGCCCATCTCAGAGATTCTGTTCCCTCTCGCCGTCTACTAATTTGACCATCGGAGCTCCCTCACCGGGATCCCCGGCCAGGGTTTCTGACCTTGTCTTGCAGGATTGAGAGCTAGGACACCTCAGGGCGAGACGGTCTAGTCAAATCGGTGGCTCCGAAGCCATAGGCATGGCGGCGAGATCGGCAATAATAGGCACCTTAGACCCTTTCAAAATTTGAATGAAAAACCACATTTCTTCTCTTGCTAAGGCACCAAAAAAATATTCAAAAATATGAAATTCAAACTCCTTGGCCGACCAAAGCTTCTTGGATTTGGGCATGGCATGATAATGGGCTTGGAAGAAGGAATTTGGCTCCCTGGACTTGGAAAGTTGACCTTCAATTTTGGGAAGAAGGCATGATGTATGGCTTGTGTCTCCTTCTTTCCTTGGTTGCTCACCCTTCTTTGGAAAGAAGCTTGATATGAGGCTTGGAGCAAGGCCTTTGTCTTCAACCTTTCCTTGGTTGCTCACCCTTCTTTGGAAAAAAGCTTGATATGAGGCTTGGAACAAGGCCTTTGTCTTCAACCTTTCCTTGGTTGTCCATGACTCCTTTAGTAAGTGGCTTGATGGAGGGAGGGAAAGGAGGAGAGAATATTTGATGTGTCTCCATTTGGCATCCAAGAAAATCTCACTTGTGCCGCCCACATGGCTGGATGAGGTGGCACCACATGGGATGATGAAGTGGCATCACATGGGGTGGTGAAGTGGCACCCTAGGGTTGACATGTTGACCTTCAAGGCTCGGCCCAAAGTAGTTGAGTTGGACTTAAAGACCACTCCGGCTTGGACCCAGACTTGGACTAGACTCAATACAGGACTGGACTCAATACAGGACACAACTTGACCCAATTGGTCAATGTACAAGACTAAAAAAAAATAATTGAGACTAAATTCATGATTAAAAATTACAATGCATAGGCTTGAAGCCTTATTACAGACCCAAAAATTGAAACCCTAATCAAAGGTCTGGTGCCCACACCATCATGCCCACCGGCTTCTCGGTGGGACGGTTATCGATGGCTGGAGCTGGCGGGAGAGCGACGAGTGCCTAGGATTCCACCTGAGGTCTGCCCCCAAAAACCTTTTGAGGTAGCCCCTCTTGATGAGTTCTTCAATTTTCCACTTGAGGTTGCGGCATTCCTCGGTGTCATGGCCATGGTCACGGTGAAAGCGACAGTACTTCACTTTATCACGGCCAGTGGAGGACTTCATCGGAGGCGGGCATCTCAGGTAGTCCTTGCCTTAGATCTCCATGATGATTTTCATCCTCGGGGTGAGGAGAGGGGTGTAACTCTCCTCAGGAACGGGAGCGCCTTTCGATATCGGCCCCCTCTGGGAGTTCGGGACTTGGGGTTCTGGCTTCCGGGTCCCGGGCATCTCGATGGGGGTCGGCCTCTTCAGTGGCTTTCCATCGAGCTCCTGCCTCGTACGGTCTACCTCCTTGACGCGGATGTGCTTTTGGACTCGGAGGAGGAGCTCGGAATAAGTCTTGGAGGGCTTTTTATCGAGTGAGTAGGTCAGGTGGGAGGTCCTGAGCCCTCGCTTCAGTGCCAGCATGGCAACTGGCTTATCAAGGTTGTAAATTTCCAATGAAGCAGTCTTGAAGCGGGCCACATAGTCCCGCAGGGGCTCGCGGTCCTACTGCCGGATGGAGAAGAGGTTGTCTGCCTCTCATGGTAACTTTTGACAGGCATTGAAGTGGGCTACGAACTTCTGCCCTAGCTGGACGAAGGAGTTGATGCTCTTCGGCTCCAAATGGGTGAACCACACCCGGGCCACTCTCCGGAGTGTGGTAGGAAAGGCGATGCAAAGGAGGGCGTCGGTGGCCCCTTGGACCCTCATGAGGGTTCGGTAGCTTTCCAGGTGGTCCAGGGGGTCGGTGGTCCCATCGTAAGGATTCACCTGCAGCATACGGAACGGACGTGGGATCGGCTCTCCTTGGATTTCTTGGGAGAATGGAGGGCGGGCATCGTTGCCCGCCGGCTCGCTAGCTAAGCCTGGCAGGTTGGCGAATCAGTGGGACAGCTCCGCCAACTTGCGATGATGCTCCTCCAAGCGCTTCTCTGTTGTGCGCCTGATGGCTTCGTTAGTAGATCCCTCCACCGAAGGAGACGAAGAAGGTGACATGGATGCCTGGCACCCGTGGCAGGGGGTCTTGCTTTTCCTACCTTGGTGGGGCTTTGATATTGCTTGCCCGAGGTTTGGTGAGCGGCTCTCCCTGTCGGCAGACCCGGCTCGTTGCCTTTTTGTCGGAGTCTGATGACTACCTCGGTTGTCGGTGATGGCCCACGGCTGCGAAGGCCTTCCTTGGAAGGAACGCAGGCTGCACGGGGAGCTATGGCATGGGCCACCGGAGTCCTTGGCTGTTAATGGGTAGCCAAGGATCGGTGCTAATACTGAAGCTAGCACACTGCTATGGTGAGGATCTGCATTTGCTGGGTGAGTGCGACTAGCTGAGACTTCGCCGGAGGTGGTTGAACTAGGGCGGATGGCCCCGCCTCTAGATTGTGTGGGTTCCCTCGGGAAGGGGAGTCCCCTGCATGGCTGGCGGAGGCCTCTCACGTCTGTGTCGTCACCATCCTTCCGTGGAACTTGTTTGTAAAGAGATGGAGGGCTTGACCTGGATCAAAGATCGTTCACAATGTTACCCGCCCCCCTTCCTGGCATGCCAATCTGTTGCCACCAAGATCATCGTGGCCTGTAGCTGCTGTCGGCGCCGGAGTGCGCTCCCTTCATTGCTTGGACATCCGATGGTCCTGGACCTACAAGATAGGGGTTAGGGACCTAGGCCGGGATTTCCAGTGGGAGCACTCTGATGGTCAAGTTAGTGACGATCCAGGGGAACGGATCCTCCTGGTCGAGCCCCTCTTGATGGACTCCACACTAGGAGGAGTGAGTAGTGTGAAAGTGGGATGCAAGTGTGTCGGGGGAAGAGTGGCTTGGTTAGAGGGAGTCTTTGTGTGGCCTTTTCACCCGTCCTTGCTTGGATTTTCTTATGGTGCTGTGCTCTCTGGTTGAGCTTGCACCTGTGTTGGTATGTTGTGCCTTATGTTTCTCTCTTTTTTGTAGTTGTTATCTCCGAGTTTTGTAAACTAGGTTACCGTTGGGCGTTCGTCTTGGGATCTCCACCGGGCTGTCAGGCGCGTGCGGCGGTGTCCTGAAGAGCCTTTCTCGATCCATGATAAGGGAAGCTGTCATGTGCTCTGACATTCCCCTTGGTCGCCTCCTTCCGGGAAACCTAGCAGTACCTCGATTGGTGGGCCGCCTCCCTGGGATTCGAATCTCCTGGTTGACTTCCTCTTTCAGGTGGTTCAGGCGGTTGGTGAGGAGCGTGGCGCTTTGATCAGTGGGCCTCTCTCCTTTCTGGTCTAACCGGCAGTTGCTGGTGATCATTGCGGCATGGTGGATGTCTCAGTGCAGTCTTCGGGCGGCTCGCTGGTGTCCTGGGAGGGCGGTGCTACCCCTTGGTTCATCGGTGTTGACGCCTGAGCTGGGGGTTGAGCTGGAAAGGCAGGGCTCGACTCCGACCTAGGCATCCCGAGCTCGCGGGATCGCCTCAGTGGAGGAGGGTAGAGTGCGGGCCCGGTCCAGAGGGCTCAGCCTCGAAGAGGCTCCACGTGGCGGAGGAGGGCTGAGCTCGACTCCGACCACGGGGCTCGATCTCCGAGGGTCTTGCTCTAGAGGGCAGAGTACGGGCCCGGTCTAGAGGGCTTAGCCTTGAAGAGGCTCCACATGGCGGAGGAGGGCTGAGCTCGACTCCGACCACGGGGCTCGATCTCCAAGGGTCTCACTCTGGAGGGCAGAGTGCTGTCCCAGTCCAGAGGGCTCAGCCTCGAAGAGGCTCCACGTGGCGGAGGAGGGCTGAGCTTGACTCCGACCACGGGGCTCGATCTCCAAGGGTCTCGCTCTGGAGGGCAGAGTGCGGGCCCGGTCCAGAGGGCTCAGCCTCGAAAGGCTCCACATGGCGGAGGAGGGCTGAGCTCGACTCCGACCACGGGGCTCAATCTCTGAGGGTCTCGCTCTGGAGGGCAGACTGCGGGCCCGGTCCAGAGGGCTCAGCCACGAAGAGGCTCTACGTGGCGGAGGAGGGCTGAGCTCGACTCTGACCACGGGGCTCGATCTCCGAGGGTCTCGCTCTAGAGGGTAGAGTTCGGCTCCGGCCTAGGCATCCCGGGCTCGCGGGTCCGACCTGGCGGAGGACGGAGCTCGGCTTTGGCCCCTTTATTTTGGGGGAGCTCAGCTCGGTGAAGGGGTCTGAGCTGGGAGATTGACGTAGCATCTGACTTGGCAGCTTTCATCGACATGGCGCCTGATAGCTACTCCATGTCAGCGGTCTTGCTATATCAGAACTCCTTAGATTTGAAATTCATCATGATAGGCGTCCCTCTAAGAAAGAATGCTTGGCCGAATTCTTTTAGAATTGGCGACAAAAAATGAGAAGAAGTGGCGTGGGACTCCTTTTGCTTTACTTCTCTTAAAACCATCTGCTTGAATTTAAATGAGGCGCCCTCCTTGGATAAGCTTGCATGTTGTCTAAATGTCCGGATATCTGGATGTCTGGATGTCTTAATGTCTCGATAAAAAATAAAGATAACCATTTTTTTGACATAAAATTGGCCAACTAAGATAAATGACATGGCATGTGATGATGCCCCGATGATGTGGCAAGTGATGTCCAAAATATAAGTGACATGTCATGTGATGATGTCTCCAAATCCAATCTTGAAAAGTTGGCACCAAGACTTGGTTAGGCTAGTACATGACAAGTGACTTGGGCTAGCACATGGAGTCACATGGCTTGTCTTGAGCTAGCACATGGGGTCACATGGCTTGTCTTGATTTAGGTGCACATGGGTCTTGATTTGAATGCACATGAAGTCACATGGGTCTTCAATTGGATGCACATGGGATGTTGACTTGGATCCCCTCTTGTATTACAGGACTCAATACTAATTATTACAAGACTCCAAATTAAACTAACCAAATAACTAAGCTGCACTTGATCAATTGATCAAAAGGCATAACCTCATGCAACAAAAGAATAAATTTGGTAAATAGGGTTTGGCCCAATCGGGTTTGACACAACCGATAAATGGGGTTTTGACTCAATGTGGTAAAAAGGATTTATCCCAAAAGGTGGCAAGCGGCATGCTCTGGTGGAGCACCACCCCATAAGGGTGCCAGCCTTCCTGGGCAGCACAAGGATCCTGATGGGGACGGCGACATCGCCTGCCGACGTTATTATCCTGGCCACTCGAGAGGCACTCATGGAAGAGCCGCCGCATCCCTGTAAAAACCCATACCTGACTTTGGGGGAAGGAGTTGACTTTAACTAGGAGATCGACCTCGAGTAGGGGGAACGTGACCTCGGCCAAGGGCTCAAAAGGCGGGAGCACGACCTCGATCGAGGGCTCGACCTCGATGGAGCTGACCTCAACCGGGGCTTAAAAGATGGGAGTACAACCTCCATCGAGGGCTCGACCTCAGGGAAGCTGACCTCGGCTAGGGGCTTAAAAGGCGGGAGCACAACCTCGACCGAGGGCTCGACCTCGGGGGAGCTGACCTCGGCCAGGATCTCAAAAGGTGGAAGCATAACCTCGGTCGAGGGCTCGACCTCGGGGGAGCTGACCTCGACTAGGAGCTCAAAAAGTGGGAGCACAACCTCGATCAAGGGCTCGGCCTCGGGGGAGCTGACCTTGTCTAGGGGCTCAAAAGATGGGAGCACAACTTCATTCGAGGACTCGACCTCGGGGGAGCATGACCTCGACCACGGGCTCGACCTCGAAGGAGCTGACCTTGGTCAGGGGCTCGAAAGGCAGGAGCATGACCTCAACCAAGGGCTCGACCTCGGAGGAGCTGACCTTGGCCAAGGGCTCGGAAGGTGGGAGCACGACCTTGGCCGAGAGCTCGACCTCGGAGGAGCTGACCTTGGCCAAAGGCTCAGACCTGGTGCTTCGTCTGGTTACTATGTCTAGGTGGCACCTTTTGCCATCATGGCGGCTAGCTGGATTTGTTAGGGTTCTATGTCAGCGGTCATGCCATATCAGCCATGATCGGCCCGTGCCTAGTCTCGAAATAAACTAGATCCTGACTACACATACCGACAACGATCATGGTTCTATGTCAGGGTTCTATGTCAGCGGTCATGCTATATCAGCCATGATTGGCCCGTGGCTAGTCTCGAAATAAACTAGATCCTGACTACACATATCGACAACCGGTCATATGCTAATGATTATCCCATTAGAGGCTTGAAAGAAAACTAGCTCTGATATCACACAAGAAAACAACATCCTCAGCATGTGCCAGCAACTGCCATGCATGGCTAAAAATAAAAGACAATTAGCTCTTAACTCATAGACTGTATATCAGTCATGTGCAAGTGATCGCCCCATTGGAAGCTCGGAAGGAGACTTGTTAGATTAGAGAGCATCAATACTAGCACACATAACCTTGTATGCAATCCAATGCAGATCAAATTATGCTACACATATTTAACATTTTATAACATTTATAACAAATTTAACATATAATCTAGAGGTCAACATAACTTACCTGAAAGAACTCTATCAATATATGGTTTGTTCGAGTCTCAATTCTGATACTATTCTATCGACAAGAAAGATAAAAATCTTGGCAAAATTAATCATAGAATTATTTTTCTATAAAAATAAACTAGCATAGAAAAATGATTCTTAGTCCAGTCTGGATCTCGGCCTAAATCACTAAAGAGTCGGTTCAAATTTATTATTTTTTTTGATATTTTATTTTTCTCTTCTTTTTCTAGTTTTTCTCTCTCCTCTCTCTCCTCTTTCTCTTTATTCTTTTTCTCTCCTCTCTCTCTTGTCTCTCCCCTTTGTTTCTCTCTCCCTCCTCTTCTCTCTTCTCTCTTCTCTCTCCTCTCTCCTCTTTCTCTCTCTTCTCTATCTCTTCTTTCTCTCTTCTCTTTCTCTCTCCTCTCTCTTTTCCTATTCTCTTTCTCTCTCCTCTCCATAGTTCTTGAAAGTCATGGGAGGTGGTGGACGGGGGAAGGACTTACCGATCATCGCCGAATGGAGGGTGATCGGGCGACGATCACTAACGTCCATCTGGTTCGAGAAAGTCGAGATCAAAAATATCCTTTTCACCCCTATTTAAAATAATATCTATAGGGAGAGAGACTTACCGGCATCGAGGGAACTCGCAGCTACTCATTGGAGAGGAGGAAGACGGTCGAGTAGGGGTCGATTGTGCGCTCTTAGAGACGGTGGAGGGGGGGTTTTAAAGAGAAATAATGAGAGGATTTCTCGTTGTATGGGGAAGAACCTCAATCACTCGAAAGCCTCCTCCCAATCCTTCACATCTCCGGACTCTCCTTTTTTGTTAGCTATGGCGATCGTCGAGATTTTTGCGAGATCTTTGGTTGGATAAACAAGAGTTCTATCCCCTGTTTCAGCCTCTATATTTCTTTATGGTTTTTGAATTGAAGTCGGCAGCCTTAGCCGACTTCAGCCCAGACGGCCCAAAATCGGGTTTTTAAGTTTATAAAAAAATTAGTTGGATATATATTTTGAACATAAGTTCTTATGCTGGTGAAAATAAGGTGAATCTTGAGGGTTTGAGATTTGAAGGATTCTTAGAGTAACCATTTATCAATATTTTATCAAAAGATTAGAAATGAAAGCACTTACTGGAGTTCCTAAGGTTCATTATAAACTTTTGTTTATCATTCTTTGTATACTCAAAGCATTTGATCAAGATGGACTCTCATATCTCCAAAGGTAGGTCTTTTTTTTTATATTTTAATATGACAATCTTGCAACATCATGCAAAAGTCGTATTTGCATGGTCGATGATGCTTAACTTGGCATTATATTTATGCTAATACTAGAATGAATAACAAGACATTCATGAACATTTTTTTTTTTTTTGATTTAGATTTTTATTTCTTACACTATAAATCAAACAATTAGATATATATTTTAAGGGTGAGATCTTATGATAGTGAAAATAAAGTAAACTTTTAGGTTTTAGGAAATGAAGAGATTTTTAGTGCAAGAATTAATCAATATTTTGTTGGTATTGACGATAGTTTTGGAAAGGAGCATTTCTCTTAATTTAGTGAGTCTCAAATAGACAATGACCCAACATTTTGACTTAGATCCTTGTATTGTAAGAACTTAGTCCCAAAAAAGTGACATGAAATGGAAGAAATTCTTCCATTGAGATGAATTTTTCATCTGTGCAGAAGATTCTCTCGTTATCTTAACATAAAGCCTTCCAAGGCCATGTAGCACAAGCCATGCTATCATGATGATAATGATGTACAACATCTATTTGTAGCGGCCTTGACATTAACTTTTCAATTTTATTTGAAATCAATGCTGAAGCACCTACAAATGGTTATGCATCAAACAAAGTTGACCAAAAAAAAAATCCAAAATAGCAGAAGACATATATTTTATATTTTTTATCACATATAGCATGCTACATTGCTAGGGAGCCAGGCCTAGGCATCTTAAGCATTCCATTAAAAGAGGGTTCGTGGTCTTATATTAAGGTGCCTCTGTTTGGAGGTTGATAAAATCGGTATGAATTTAATCCTTTTTCTGATTAGATCCACAATAGACTTGACTCTTGGAAATGGAGATTTTTGTCTCAAGCAAGAAGGATCACTCTCATTCAATCTGTAATCAGTCCTACTTACATTTACATTTTGATAAAACGTATTTGTTTACATGTTTGTTCCGAAAGAGATTGAAAATATTGTCACGTCCTTTCTTTGGAACATGAGATAGGCACAAGGAAATTTTATAGTAAAAGTTTATAAGATAATAAATTTATTTGAAAAAAAAAATCATTGATACCATTCACAATCCTTGAAATTAGGCTGCATTATTTCTGTTATCAACCTTCAATCAAACAAAAAACTGACAAGATGTACTTTTTACCATTCACAGCATCCAAATCAATCAGAGGTAGTGTCTGAATCAATCACATAGATTGAGATGAATGTCATTCACAAAAGTTGCATTGAGTTCAATTAAAACATAATAACCATATGTTATATATCCTTATTACTTTACATGAGGTTTATCTTTAGTTAATCAAAAATATATAAAATAAATCTTGATATATGTTAGTGCGAAGCACTTCCAAATAAGCTTAATTGGATAAATTCTAACAAATTATGCTTAATTCCTGGAATATAATCTATATAGAACCAAACAGAGGGAGGCTGTGTTTGCAATCAATTAGAGTTCATCGAGAAATAGCAATGGAAAAGACTGCCAATGTTGTGTCCATACAAATTACAATGATGCTTGAGCTCGAATCAGATCAAAGAGAATCAGGTTGAGCTAGTTAGTCTAACTTTTCTAGCTTTTCATCATCTTCTTGGAGGCTCCGTGTGTTGAAATGCTTCTGCCCTCAAGCTCGTCAATGGAGTCCGGACTAGACAGATGAGGTCTGAAGAAAAATCGAGTGAAAGGTATTCCCAAAAATCTCTCCTTTCCGTTGCGCTCACTGGTATTTATAGACCTAAAACTTACCGATTTCAACCAACTCCAGCTGTAAACGGTTAGTTTGTTAAGACATCAGCACGTGCAACAAGCGTTATCCATAGTTGATCAGCTATTTTTCGGATGTTGAACAACCTCGCGTCACTTGAATATTGATCAGCCTTACGCCTCTTGGGCATTGATCAGCTTTATGTCTCTTGGACATTGATTAGCCTTATGCCTCTTGGACGTTGATCGACTTTATGCCTTTTGGGCATTGATCAGCATTACGCCTCTTGGACATTAATCATTGATTAGCCTTACGCCTCTTGGACGTTGGACGTTGACTTTATGCCTTTTGGGTTGATCAGCCTTACGCCTCTTGGACGTTGATCAGTCTTATGCCTCTTAGGCATTGATCATCTTTACGCCTCTTGGGCGTTGATCAGCCTTATGCCTCTTGGGCATTGATCATCTTTATGCCTCTTGGGCGTTGATCACTTACGCCTTTGGCATTGATCCTTACGCCTCTTGGGCATTGATCATCTTTACGCCTCTTGGGCGCCTTATGCCTCTTGGGCATTGATCATCTTTTGCCTCTTGGTCGTTGATCAACTTTATATCATGCCTTTGGGCTTAATGCCCTTACGCCTCTCGGCATTGATCATCTTTACGCCTCTTGGGCGTTATCAACTTTATGCCTTTTGAGCATTGATCAGCTTTACGCCTCTTGGACGTTGATCATCTTTACGTCTCTTAGGCGTTGATCAACTTTATGCCTTTTGGGCATTGATCAGCTTTACGCCTCTTGGGCGTTGATCATCTTTACGTCTCTTAGGCGTTGATCGGCCTTACACCTTTTGGACGTTGATCAGCCCTTACACCTCTTGGACGTTGATCGCCTTACGTCTCTTGGGCATTGATCACCCAGATTCAACCCCATCAGATCAATATAAATAGACCAAATATGTTGTATCCCAATAGCCAACAATCTAATTTTGCATAGAAACTCAATTTGGGCAAGGTTGGTAGGGGCAAAATAAGGTTTTATCAATTGGAATAATCATCAGCTAAGAAAGGTGTGCTTCTCCAATTTGGTGGTCTATTTATTTTGTAGCTAAATGGATTAACAATTATTCAAATGACAGATTGGTAACGGTGAAAGTATAAATCTTTTTGCAAGATTCGTGGATTACAAACATATCCATTAATCACTGTGTGCTGCCATTAATTGCAATCCATGTCCAAAGGATTGGAAAGAATCTCAACTGATACACAATGGTTCCTGGAAGTTGGATTTGTTGTGCCATTTTTTAAAAAAATGATATAGCTGATCCTAAATGCATGGACTGTCCTGTTTGTCAATATTTTGATGGGATTAAACCGAAGTTGAGGGATGTATATTGCAGAATTATTTACTTTCTGACCTCCATGTGGTATAAAAAAAATGAACAAATAAGACGGATAGAAAAGAAAGA
Source organism: Areca catechu (assembly GCA_021397845.1). Taxonomy (NCBI): domain Eukaryota; kingdom Viridiplantae; phylum Streptophyta; class Magnoliopsida; order Arecales; family Arecaceae; genus Areca; species Areca catechu. The sequence goes on from CM038048.1 coordinate 39,611,588, forward strand.
TGGATAGTAGGACAATATGTAAACTTTCAAATGCACCAAAATGATTCTTCCCTCTATTTAGTATATGAGAATAAAAAAAGATAATAATATTTACTAAATTTATCATTTGAAAAAAATATTATTATATCATTTATAACACCTATTTATACCGAAGAAGTAGGTAATATGTAACTTATAATCATTATAATTTATAATAATAAAGAATTATATGAATATTTTACTTTATTTTATTTTAATAAATACATTAATAAATTAATAATATTTGAATTTATTTATTTATATATTAATACTAAATAAATAATCTAAATAGTTAATTAATTTTATATAAATAGTAATGGATAAATAAAAGATAATTCTAATTATTTACTTTATTATAAAATTATAAATTAAATTACATAATTAGTATAAAATTTAATAGTATAAGATTAATAGTATCGGTGAAATACATATAAATATAAATAAAATGAATGACAAATTAAGAAGTATTAAAATCTTGTTAAAAAAGTTAATGATGGTAATTTTATCAACATAAAATCCACTCATCATATACTCATCTTCTTTCCTTTCATCCTCATTTGAGAGGATATAATTAGTAAGCTAAAATGATAAGTAATCTCCCATTTTCATCCATCCCTTCTAGATTTTTTGAAATGAATAATGGATGGAGGCCATCCTTCTTTTCAATGTCATCTATCATTCTTCTTATAATCCTAGCCAGAGATAGGATGAAAGTCATCCAATTTTAGTTATATTTAGAAACTATCAATCACTTCAAATTGTAGAAACTTGAATTCTTATCTTCATTATGCTTGGGATTCATCCTATTAAATATACACATGATGATATACATAAGGTAAATGCCTACCAAAATATCCTAATAGGATTAGCCAAGCATGGTTACATATCAATATATCCCATATATAAACATCTAAACATGGAAGATATCTCTTAGATAGGAAAGATGTTTACACCCTTCCCTAAACTAAAGGTGCTTCTTGCAGATGAAGTTTAGAGAGAAGGTAGCGGAAGTGCTCCTTGGCATGGAACTTAGTAAGTAAATCATAATTTGATTGGTTGAGGAGATATGATGTAGATCAATAGTCCACTGTTGATTGTGGTGGTGAGTAAGTGCAGTTAATTTCAATATGTTTGTACGCTCCAGGAAGATATCATTGCGTGTGATTTGGATAGCATTATAGCTGTTACAATAAATGTGCGTTGGAGAGGAGACATGTATGTCCATATCATTAAGTAGCCAACGAAACTAGACAATCTCAGCAGTAGTATGAGCAAGGGCATGGTATTCAACTTCTGCACTGGAGCGAGATATAACTGATTGCTTTTTACTTTTCTAGACAATCAGTGAGTTTTCCAAAAATGCAATATCTAGTTATAGATCATTGATCAGTGATATCTCCAGCCCATCTAAATCAGAGTATGCATGAAGATTTAGATCAGAAGAGGAAAGAAGAAGCCCATGATATAGCGTGCCTTTGATATATCGGAGTATCCGAAGCACAGAAGCATAGTGAGCAGAGCGAGACGTAGACATAAATTGACTAATAACTGAACTGCATGAGAAATATCTGGCCAAGTATGGTGAGGTAGTTGAGACTACTGACAAGTTGGCAATACCGAGTGGGATCAGTGACAACTTTTCATCAGTAGGCTGAAGCTTCAGATTTAGCTCAAGAGGGGTATCAACAGTTTTATTGTCTGAAATGCCGGCACAAATAATAAATCAGAGGCATATTGGCTTGAAAAAGGAAAAGACCATTAGATTGATGGTTGACTTCAATGCCAAGAAAGAATCGTAATAAGCCAAGATATTTCATTTCAAAGCACTTGTGCAAGTATTGCTTGGTATCATAAATGCCTTGTTAGTCATTTCCAGTGACAACCATATCATCAACATAGAGAAGAAGTAGAACTATCCCATGAGAGGAGCGACGGTAGAATAAGGCGGAGTCATGAAGGCTCTAGAGAAATCCATAACCATAAAGTGCACGGCAAAGTTTACATACTTGATGAGGCTAGTGAGATAAGCCAGGAGGCGGCATCATGTATACTTCTTCAAATAGGTCTCCAAGAAGAAAGGTATTCTTGACATCAAGTTGATGCAAGGACCATCATTTGGTAGCAGCTATAGCAAGTAGAGTACGGACAAAAGTCATACGAGCAACAAGAGCGAAGGTCTCTTCATAGTCGATGCCATACTCCTATGTAAATCCTTTGACAACAAGACGAGCCTTATAGCGCTTGATGGAACCATCAGCTTTAGTTTTGATCTTGTATATCAATTTGCAGCCCACGATCGATTTCCCAGGCGGTAGATCAACCAGGTCCCATGTATGATTTTTTTTTGTAGAGCCTCACGTTCTTCTGACATGGCATTCTGCTAGGAAGGAATAGATGATGCCTCTTGATCAGATTTAGGTTCATGTAAAGGCAAGATAGTGGATAAGTAGCAATGATAATCTGTTAAATGAGCCAGTGGATTATGATGGCGAGTAGGATATCGCCTCTCATATGCTGCTAGATTGTTCTAGGAGGAGTGTTGGTTGGGGAGACAGTATACTGGCCAGGTTATTCGGAATGCCCATTTTCCTCAAGTAGTGGTGCATGAGAGGAAAAGGATCAAGCAGAGGTTCTTGACATGGAAATGAAGATTTTGTATAAGGTAGGAAAAGAAAGGAATTTGTTCCCAGAAGGTGACATGCCTAGAAATGCATATTTTAAAGTTTCGGGATCATACCACCGATATCCTTTTTTGTTGATTCATTATCCTAAGAAAAACAGAGAGTACATTTTTTTTTGGATATTTGTCATACTCATCTTGGAGATTGAACAAAGCAAGTACAGCCAAAACACGAAGATGGTCATAAGAAGGCGGAGAGTTATAAAGTCATTCAAGGATGAGAGATCACCAGGACATGAGAAGGAAGGCGATTAATTATATATACATCAATATTCATGCTTAGTCCCCAAAGACTTTCAGAACGGAAGAGAAAGGAATAAAGTACGGGCGGTTTCAACAATATGACGATGTTTTCTTTCAGACACACCATTTTGTTGAAGAGTTTCAACACAAGATAACTACAAAAGTGTGCCCTGAGATTTAAGATAATGGTTGAATGATTTTGAAAGATATTCACAACCAGAGTTAGAACGAAAGATTTTTATGTATTTAAAAATTGTGTTTTGATTATGGTGGCAATTCACATATAACTTTTAAACTTTAAAGCGAGCATGCAAAAGATAGAGCTAGGTGTAGCGAGTGAAATCATTAATGAAAATACACAATAAGTAGAACTACCCATAGAGGATATAGGGGCAGGACCCCATACATCAGAGTGAATATGATCAAAAGGGGCAATAGTATGAGTGACTTAAGAAAAAGGTAAGGCAGATTGTTTTGATAATTTGTAATGAACATAACATGGTTCTTTTATTATAGAGACAGAACTAAGCAAACCTTTATTAATTAATTGAGATAACTTTAAAAAGGAAAGATGACCTAAACGATCGTCCCAAGATATAAAAGAAGAATTATTAGTGGAAACAGCAGCGACAGAGTGAGTACCAAAGCTATAAGAACATAAAGCATATCCAAATAAAAAGTCGACCAATCTTATGGCCTGTCCCAACTTCCTTCCTCATCGAGCAATCCTGCACAACATAATCAAAAGGAGAAAATAAAATTGTAAGTCCTTTGTCACATAATTGACCAATAGAAATTAGATTCATAGAAATTTTAGTAGCAAGAACATTAGAAAGGTATAGGTTAGGAGAGTGAATGGTTCCACGATGGTTAGCAGTGATGAGTGATCCATTTGTAGTTTGATATGGGGTGGAAAGAAAGAGAGAAAACATGTTGAAAGATGTCAGGGTTGAAAATCATATGATTAGAGGTACATGAATCAAAGAACCACTTACCTGGCAGAATGGAGGTGTCAGAAGAAGATGAGGCAGTAGGATTACCAATAGAGAGAGCCTGATGAATCATTGTCTGGATATTATTGGGAGTAAGTGATGTGGCTGCTTGAACTGTAAGCTTTGGCATAACAGTAGTAGCAGTGGAGGATGAGCGATCTCTAGAGTTTCAGCTTTGGTTCTCATGTTGTTGGAGTTTGGATGAGGGCAATTCCAAACAACATGTCTGACTTTCTTGCAATAGGTACACTGCATGGAGGATGCATCCTGGAGTCGAGAAGTAGATGCCTGACAGTTGCAAGCAATATGGCCAAACTTTTTGCATGAGTGACACTGAGTTTTAGATAGTCCCTTTGATTTAATCCAGGTAGACAATATGAGAGAGTCATTATGGTTAGAGGAGATGGTTTCTTTGGGATTTTTTCAGCAAGTAACTCAGATAGTGTAGTGTCAATAGATGGATAGCAGATCGGTAAAGAAGAAGCCCGAACAAACTCCAATTCATCACGAAGAGCTATTAGGAACTGGATAAGACGAACTCTTCTCGAAATTGATAATAAGTTCTGCATCATGGATCCACTTGGGCTCTATTAGGACAAGTTGATCCCAAATCAGAGACATCTAAGAGTGAAAGTCAGCCACACTGCTCTGGTTTGTTGCTTGAGATTACGAATGTCTAGTTCAAGCTTATATTTGAGAGCAAATTTGTCTGATTATACTGCTTAGCGAGGAAGTCCCACACTTCCTTTGTAGTTTCAAACTTGCTAAAATGTAGGCAGATGGGGGACTGACAGTGTTAGAAATCCTGTCATGATTTTGTTGTTGTCAATCTTCCATGTCACAAAAGACTCCCAGGGTGCAATTGGACATGAAATTTAACCAGTAATATACTGCCAAAGTCCACGTCTTTTTACAAAGATCTTCATCATGAAGGACCATTGGGGATAATTAGTCTCATTCTAGTGAATCATAATCGGTTGAGCGACATCAGTCATGATGAACCAAGTGAAGTTGGTTGAAACCCACAGCAAGCTTAGGAAGCAGATCCGGTGGAGACGCAGCGGTCATGGGCGAAGATGGAGGGTTCTGGTGGATGGAGAGACTCCCGGCAATAAAATCCGGTGGTGTTTGCACTGGTGTCCTCGGACAATCCATCACAGAGAGAAGCAGCGCGGGCAACAGCTGGTGGCATGGGAGAAGGTGGCACAGCAACATGGCAGCGACTGTGATTCTAGGTGTCTCGGTCGATGGGAGATCGGTTGGATTCTGGAAGCAGAGGGGGCCGTTGATGGACGGTGCATGGGAAGAGTCAGAGGTTGGTGCAGGGATCTGAGGAATCCAGAGGCGGTGCATGGGGAAAGGCCGGTGCAGGGATCTAGACAAATCTGGAGGACGAATCTGGAGGCTGGTGCATGAGGAGAGGCAGAGGCCGATGCATACGTTGCTAGGCCGGTGCGGGGGTGGCGGGAGACGTCGACGGGGGCAGGGGCGGTGGGATCGTGGACAAGCAGGGGAGGGAGGCGACATCGATGGTGGGGCTGGGTGGTGGGATTGGTGGGGGCAGGGGCGGTGGGATCGGGGCAAGGGCAGCGGGATCGATGGGGGCAGAGGCCGTGGGGGCAGGGGCGGCATGAGCGGTAGACGGGCAGGGGCAGCGGGAGGCAGGATCGATGGGGGGGGGCAGGGTGGGGGATCGGTGGACGGTTGGGGGTGGGGCCTAGAGAGGAGGAGGGCCGGGAGAGTCGTCGGGAGGTGTGGGAGGCCAAGAGGGGAGGGAGGAGATTAGGTCGTCCCTTCAGGAAAAAAAAGGGGGAATAGGGAAGGAATAAGATGGGAAAAGGATTGGAATAGGGTTGGAATAGGTAGGGATAAGGGGAAATAGCAACCCGCTCTGATACCATGTAGAAACTTGAATTCTTATCTTCAGTAGCTTGGGATTCATTCCATTAATATATACATGATGATGTATGTAAGGTAAATGCTTACCAAAATATCCTAAATAGGATTAGCCAAGCATGGTTACATATCAATATATCCCATATATGAACATCTAAACATGGAAGGATATCTCTTAGATAAGAAGATTTACACAAATAACCAAACTATTGGTGGAAAATATGCTAAGATGGCTTCTTGGTAAGACCTTTCTCCACTCAACAGTCTACTTCAATAACCAAACTTAAGTTGTGATCTTTATCATGGTAATGTAGAGGATATGAAACATGTCTGCATTCTTGTTCCCAAGCAGTAGAAGTTTGGAATGCAGTGAAAAGAAAACTGCCCTGTGATTTTTCTTTTTTCACTAGCTTGCTACATTTAATTGATGTAACTTCGAGTCATTTGATTACTGGTTTTTACAAAACACTTATGTGCTACACGTGTGGGCTATATGAATGCTAGAAATAATTAATCTTACACAGCTAAAGTGTGCATTCGAGATAATATATACTCTTCATCACAGCAGCTCGCATTTGAATTATCTCTATGCATCAACAATTATAATTGGAGCTAGTTACATATTGAAATATCGGCATCTTTATGAGCTCTCCCTCATTTTCTCCTTGATTTGTGTCTTAGGTATCTCCACTGTGTAATCTGGTTAAAATTAATTTTGATGCATCATGGATTGAAGCTACTACAGGGCTGGATTATGTCATTAGAGATCACCAAGGCGTTGTTTTGTATGCTGCTTCTATAATATGTTATGCTAATTCTGTTCTAGAAGCAATGCTTTATGCTGCTTGGTATGATTAATCAAACCTTGGTTTCGGACATATTTAATATGAAGATGATTCATTAACAGTTATCAATTGGAAATGTAACTACAAGAAGATATTTGTTCCAGCATCTACACATGCTCTCCACCTTGTTCTTTGTAACATCCTTCAGTGTGTAACTTCTCCGGACCTTTTCACTACTCATGCATTTCAGGAATGCAACCAACCAGCCGATGAACTAGCAAGAATGGGCACAAAAGTCATATTTCTGTTAGCTTTGAAATACGCCTCTTCAAATAGATACTCTAGTTATGGTTGAGATAGCTGGAGACCAGTTCTCTCATTTGTAATTTTATCATTCCTTTCTTTATTTTGTTAGGGCATTCAGGCCCTCTATATATGTACCGGAAAAAAAAAAAAAAGCGAGGTGTGAATGCACTCATTGTTGTAGCCTTTGTTGCCACCATGACTGCCATAGGCCTATAGCTCGGTGGGTCTTGGAGACACATAGATCATCCGGGCATCGTTGGATACCTTGTCGGTGTGCGCTTCTACCTATCGAATGATCCTGCAAAAAAGAGGAGATCCAGGCAGGGGATCATGGTGAGAACACTCCGACGGTCAAGTTAGTGGGACGATCGAGGACAACAGATCCTCAGTCGCAAAGGCTTGGATGGCCACTGTGAAGAGGTCTTTTGGAAATAATTGAGCTCTCTAGAGTTGCTTGCCACTACTCTCTATTTGGTTTTCTTTTCTTGCTTACCTTCACCGGAGGTCCATCTTACCAATATATATGGTACTCGATGCTTGTGGGCTGGATGAGATATCCTGGTCACGTATCCCTTCCCGAGAGCGATGCAGACTTGGCAGGACCCCATGGAACAGAAGCTGGAGTCCCGGCAGGGCCTCCTCTACAATGAGTGTAGGCGGCATGCTGTGGTGCATCCTCCTAGGAGAGGGTGTAGGTCCAGTAGAATCTCACGGATAGAAATTGGAGTCCCAGCAGAGTTCTCCTACAGCAGGTGTAGGTAGCGTACTGGGACGTACTCTCCTGAAAGAGGGTGCAAGCTCAACAATCTTCACAGGATAGAAACGGGAGTCCCAGCAGGGCCCCTTCCACAACAGGTGCAGACAACGTGTTGTAGGACTTGTTTTCTTGAGGAGGGTGCAGATCCCACGAGGATCGGAGCCCCGACAGGATCTTTTGCATGGAAGAGGGATGGTGTGCCATGTGGCTCCCTATTCCAGCAGAGCATGTCTCTATGGAAGGCACAGGGCAGGAGAGGCATCGTTCCTCCTTTATAACAAGTCCGGTGGAGATAGTGACCTCACTCTCTTTAGTCACTGTTTGGCCTCGTAGGGGCCATACAGAGAGGGCATGTGCTTGTCTGGGGTTGCTGCATCCTTTGGTCCTCTCTTCCTCCCCCGGCCCGTAAGAGCCATCTCCTTCTGCGACTAACATTCATGCTAGCTAGGTGCTTTACTCGGCCAGAAGCTCTACTCTGCTAGGAGCTCTACTCAGCCAGGGGCTCTGATAGGAGCTCTACTCGACTAGGGGCTCTAATCTTCTAGGAGCTCTACTCTGCTAGGAGCTCTACTTGACCAGGTGCTCTACTTTGTCAGGAGCTCTACTTGGCTAGGATCTCTACTCTACCAGGAGCTCTACTTTGCTTGGAGCTCAACTTGGCCAGGAGCTTTACTCAACCAGGAGATCTACTTGGTCAGGTAATGCGAGATGACTCTAAGATTGCTAATCATGTAGAAAAATAGTAAACTAATTTTTTAATATTTTTTTATAATTTAATTTGCAGGCTAGATTCTTAAAATAAAGTAAGAACTAGCGAAAAGACTAGCAATGCAAAGAATCATCATATCGTAGGCAAACTCATGCAAAATAATAAATAACCAGGACCCGAGAATTGAGAAACTCCAATGAAGAGATCACACAGCACTCTGATTGGAGCTTGGATGATGAAGCTTGGTTCCCTTGAACTGATGACTGATTTGGGCGATCCTGAAGGCAAGGAAAGCCTCCTCTGGGGAGGTGAAATACCTTAGGGATCTTGCAAAATGTCAAGGGTCAATCAAAATAGCAAGTAAGAAAAAGAAAGGGAACTAGGTTTAGAAGGAATCAGGTTAGGGTTTAGAAGTGGGATGGCTTGAAGCTTGATGAAGATCTCTTTGCTTGGCAGCCTAGGGCACTCTTTCTTGGACGTGTGAAGGCTTGGATGGTAGTGAGTTAGGGCGTGGAAGGATGCGAGGGCAGCAAGGAATTCGGCCATGCACAAGAACACAAACACAAACCAAAGAATCAAAGAACAAAATAACACACAAGCTCGCAAGCTCAAATAAATTTACCACGGTTTTGATATCATGAATAAAAATTAAGTTACAAGAGGGGGAGGGGTGGGGTTCATATAGAGCTCCCATGCCCTCTAACTAAGGTTACACACTTGGGTTACAAGTCCTTAAGAGGTTAGGAAAAGAAAACCTAAAAAGGTTAGGAATTTTGACTTTTCTTCTCCTTCTTCTCTCTTCTTCATGCTTTGACTTGGTCAAGGATGCCTACTCTTGCTTTGATTGGCATGTGGGCTTCAAGGGCAGCAAGTGGGTTGGCCCAATAGGTGGATGGCGCATGGGCTTGGGCCTTCTGGATGCTGGGGTGGCCTGGTAGGAATATTCCATGGGATCAAAGTGGAATCTTGCTTCTTTATGGGCCTGGGCTTGGCACCTAGGCTTGATCTCCTTGGGTTGAGGCATAGATGGACCTCTAGAATCATGGATGCCCTAGTTTGGGAATATGCTCTGGAATCTGGACTGGAATCTGGGCATCTGGAAAATATATGGAAGGAATTAAGGTTTCTAGAAGGCATCTTGTATCCTAGGTTGTCACACAAAATCCAATAGGCTGATGTAGTGGCTTCTGACTCCTGGATGTGGCCTGATGGAACTTCAAAATAGGGTAACCTCCTCTCTTGTACAAAAATTGGGCTCATACTGGACTCATAACTGGAGTACATGACTCAATATACTGACTAGGATTGAGGGTTGAGATAAATCAACTAACCTTAACTTATTACAAGACTCAATCTTAATTGATTACAAAATTTTCAAAACTTTGACACATAACTAAGTAAACCATCTAGGATCAGTGATCTGTGTCTAATCCTGGTATCCCCACCAATTCTCTAGGGACGGGAGGAACTCGATCCCATTGAGTATGGGTCAATTTGGCTCAAGGAGGGTCTGTATTGAGTCGTTGAAGATCCGCACCAGCATTCCACAAGGCCTCAGATTCTGACTGACCTTGCCATCGGACCAAATACCACTGACAGTCTCTATTCCAAGTGCCAATAGCTTGATCGTCGAGAGTTCTCTCAATCTTTACCTCACCAAAAGGCCAAATTGTATGTGGTCACTCTGGGATGGGTTCACTCACAAAGAAAGGAAGTGGCTTAAGGGGCTCGCTGGATATCACTGCTGACTTCCTAGACTTTACAAAGTCTGAGATGATGAAGGTGGAGCTAATACCTAAATTAGATGATATCTCAGGCACATAGGCATTAGGTCCACTACTATTCATTATTTTGGATGGGCCAGCTTCGCGAGCAGAAAATTCTTTGATAGTCACATATTTCTCTGCATAAAAATCTTTATCTTTCTTTTGGGAATTAGCCAAGTTATTATCTAGTTCATTAATTATGTTCAGCTCTTGACTAATTTCATGATGCATATGCTCTGCAGAGGACCCAAGGATTATGAATTTTATTTGACTCAAGACTGACACCTAAAAGACTCGACTAGACATCCTTTTGAAAGAAATTTATTGGACTCTACGGGCCTAAACTTTAACAGACTATAGGCTCTCTAGGTTCAACTCTGGTTTGGTATGCACATGAAAATGTGACATGAGCTCCTAATAGATGCTAGAGGGTCTTCCAGAAGTAGGAAGCAAAAATGACAGACTCAATGAATGAATGCAATATGCAAACCTCTGTAAAATGCATATGAATGGTTACAGAAACATAAGATATTCCAGGAAAGGGTAGAAAATAAGAGGTAGGTTCAGGATCAGCTGGGTAGGATAAGAAATAAGAAGATGGTTCAGGGTTAGTTGGATAAAGCAAGATATAAGAAGGGATATCAGGGACTAATCCTAGACCGATGAGGTTAACCTTATGGGGTTGATGTCTATCTAAAGGATCTGCATAATGGAAGAAAGGGTCATTGATTTCAGGGAAGAGATTGTCAATAGAAACTATAGGATGTGATTCTTTCTAAGGGTATTGATAAGCCAAATCCTTAATAAAGTCATCTGGTTCAAGAAATTTAGGACTGGGCTCTATATTTGGGCTTTCATCTAGTGGCTCCTCAGGTAAGACTCTAATAGTAGGATTGGGTCCCTCATGGTCTTCTTCATTTAAGGGTTCTTCCACTACATGGTCAGCTAACTCTATGTTGGTTATTGTCTGGGTTTGGCTAGGATTAGCTAAATCTAGGTCGACTCCTACTTGGGTATGGTCAGGGTCAGCTAATGTTGGGTGGTCTTCTACCTGGTCTACCTTATGGGTTGCTTGGTTATCTATTTGGTTGGTTTGGGTGATCAATTAGGAAAGCTGGTCATTGTCATGGTCAAGCTTAGTATTAATTTGGGTATTGGATTGGTTTAGTTGGGTAAATTGGTTTTGGGATTGGATATTGGCTTGGTTCATTTGGGTAGTTAACTAGGCAAGCTGGTTCATGATGGCTTCAAAATTGGGATCCATGGCTGCGTCGGTTTGGGTTTAGTCTTATGGTATTGGGTTCCGAATCTAATGGTCATGCAAACAATCAAACAATCATTCAAAGTAATGTGGTGCAGCCAAGTATGCAAAGAAAGAAATGGTTAGTACAATTCTAGGGTTTCCTAGACCTAGAGTCATAACTGAATGAGTCAGCTCAACTTACACTTAACCCAGTAGCTAATCCTTCATCTGGCCAGGTAGAGGGTGGGAGTGTGGGAGGCCCCCCTGCTTTCACAGGGACCCAATTAAAAACCACAATACCATTTAGGTCGTTTGACTCTGGACCCTTAGCTTTAGATACCAAATTTCAGTAATAGCCACAGGATTAAATGCACTAGTTGGCCCACAAAGCTCGGACCCGACCTGTTGGTGTCACCTAGCCCTCTAGGGCAAATTAAGTCTAATCAATTTTAATTAAGGCTTGGGTGAAAATGCTGGGTGGTTGTTTTGGGCCCAGGATAGGTTATGACCTCCTGCTTTGATGTTATATTGATTGCCCTTAAGATTAGATTAAAAGATGATGAACATTCAATGATCTTGATGCAAACTAAAACAATCAAAAAATAAAAATTTTTTTAATTATTTTATGCTGTGACAAATTAATTCAAGTTAACTGGGGTTAGCAAACAAAGTTTGGCTTGGGATTAGGGTTTGGAAATTGATTAGGTTTAGTCTAGTAAGTATAGAAATTCAAGAAATTAGAGTTTCAGATGATGTAGATTTTGATATATATATTTATGCATAAAAAATTCAAAAAAATCCTAGGATAGAGGATGGATGGTGATAACGATACCTACCAAATTTGGTGTAAAACAAAAATCATTGATGATGCAAATCCTAGGGTTTTCAGACTACTACAAAAATCTTAGGATTTTATTAGGGTTTCTAATATGCTGAATTTTAATGATTTAGATTTTTTATAAAATTAATTAAAAATTATAATAAATTAAAGGACAAGACAGAGAACAATGCATATAAATTTTATGGAAAAATAAAATTCCTAGGTGGTCAAAATCAGATGAAGAATAGACATCTAATGCAGTTGACAGGATGTAGAAAATTCAGAAATTAGGGTTTTATGAATCTAATGCAAATGAAAACTATCCTAAACCCACTCTGATACCAAACTAATGCAAGATGACTCTAAGATTTCTAATCATGTAGAAAAACAGTAAACTAATTTTTTAATATTTTTTTTATAATTTAATTTGCAGGCTAGATTTTCAAAATAAAGTAAGAACTAGCGAAATACTAGCAATGCAAAGAATCATCGTATCACAGGCAAACTCATGCAAAATAATAAATAACCATGACTCAAAAATTGAGAAACTCCTGGATTAGGATAGCTTATCTTTATCAAATCAAAAATTAGAAGAAGGGAAGGATGTTACCAATCAGTGATTTGAAGAACTTCCGATGAATAGATCACATAACACTCTGATTGGAGCCTGGATGATGAAGCTTGGTTTCCCTTGAACTGATGACTGATTTTGGTGGTCCTGGAGGTAAGGAAAGCCTCCTTTGGGGAGGTGAAACACCACGGGGATCCTATAAAATGTCAAGGGTCAATCAAAACAGCAAGTAAGAAAAAGAAAGGGAACTAGGTTTAGAAAGAATCAGGTTTGGCTTTAGAAGCGGGGTGGCTTGAAGCTTGATGAAGATTTCCTTGCTTGGTGGCCTAGGGCACTCCTTCTTAGACGTGTGAAGGCTTGGATGGTAGTGAGTTAGGGCATGGAAGGATGCTAGGGCAGCAAGGAATTTGGCCAAGCACAAGAGCACAAACACAAACCAAAGAATCAAAGAACAAAATAACACACAAGCTCGCAAACTCAAATAAATTTATCAGGGTTTTGATATCATGAATAAAAATTGAGTTACAAGAGGGGGAGGGGTGGGGTTTATATAGAGATCCCATGCCCTCTAACTAAGGTTACACAATTGGGTTACAAGTCCTTAAGAGGTTAGGAAAAGAAAACCTAAAAAGGTTAGGAACTTTGACTTTTCTTCTCCTTCTCTCTTCTTCATGCTTTGACCTGGTCAAGGATGCCTACTCTTGCTTTGATTGGCATGTAGGCTTCAAGGGTAGCAAGTGGGTTGGCCCAATAGGTGGATGGTGCATGGGCTTGGGCCTTCTGGAAGCTAGGGTGGCATGGTAGAATATTCCATGGGATCAAAGTGGAATCTTGCTTTTTATGGGCTTGGGCTTGGCGCCGAGACTTGATCTCCTTGGGCTAGGGCATAAATGGATCTTTGGAATCATGGATGCTCTGGTTTGGAAATATGCTCTGGTATCTGGACTGGAATCTGGGTATCTAGAAAATATCTGGTAGGAATCAGGGTTTCTAGAAGGCATCTTGGATCCTGGGTTGTCACACAAAATCCAATAGATTGATGTAGTGGCTTCTGACTCCTGGATGTGGCCTGATGGAACTCCAAAATAGGGTAACCTCCTCTCTTGTACAAAAATTGGGCTCATACTAGACTCATAACTGGAGTACAGGATTCAATATACTGATAGGGTTGAGGGTTGAGACAAATCAACTAACTTCAACTTATTACAGGACTCAATCTTAATTGATTACAAAATTTTTAAAACTTTGACACATGACTAAGTAAACCATCTGGGATCTAGTGATCTGTGTCTGATCCTGGTGTCCCCACCATCAGGAGCTCTACTAGATCAAAGCACAGATCACGAGTTTCACATTAGCAGCCAGCCTCATCGAATTCGGGCTACTACATCAGCCACTTGGATCGCCATACTAGCACCATATCAGTGCCTAGCCATATCAGATGCCCCCCACTCCTGAGCCTAGAGTGTACTATGACTCCTTGGGTTCGGGGTGAAGGGAGTAATGACACCATTGACATGGAGGGCTGCCATGCCTATGTCATTAAACACCTCGACCTTCGATGATTTGCAGATCGTGCTTGTGCCAATCGAGAAGCACTGTGTCAGCAGGAGCGGTGATTCAAAGTGATGTCCTCATGTCTCCTGGTATGGCAGTTTGTGAGTCAAAGCATCCAGGATAGTGGAGATTGACACGCATCTGAATCTTGTTGGCTAACAAAATGAAGGGTCGCATAAATCGGCTGGGATGGCTTGAAGGAGGTTTTGCCATCTCTTTCAGATAAATGACTCCCCCCATTATGCCCTTTCAAAGCCTTCAAATGGAGGAGAAAATAGAGAAGAGAGAGGGGAGCTCCTCACCCATTCTTGGAAACCTCGACCTAGGGTCCCTTACAAGTTAGTCTTCCTTCTTTGCCTTCTCTACTTTTGGTCTATGCTAAGGGAGCATCTCTAGTCTCTAGGTTTCCTCCATTTTTCTCCATTTCTACTTCATCCATGAGTTCTTCCAGAGGTGGACGTCATTCTTTAGAGTGTCCCTCGGAGAGCCCTGGCATGGTGAAGCCATCCCGGGTGAGGCCTCATTCTTTGGATAGCGAGGAGGAGGACATCCCTTTTAGTGTCCCCCAGGGTCTCTATCGAATGGTGGACCCCAACACCTTGTCTTTACCTTCCCGTCCTTCATCTTCAAGCTAGGAGATGGTAGGTCCATTTGGGATCGCTTCGACGATGACCAGGGTAGACGCCGTTTGTCTCCAGAGCACTTATGAGATTCTGGTTTTCATCCGGATCATGACCTCGGATTTGGAGGAGTGGGCCACCTCAAGTGGGCTAGGCCGGGTCGCCTTGTATGAGGACTTCTTCCTTGTTGGTTTCTGACTTCCTCTCCATCCCTTATTCTATCTTTCTTGGACCACTATAGACTAGTTCTAGCCCAGCTCACCCCAAATTTCTTTAGAGTCATCTCTTCCTTCATAATACTATGCCACTTCTATGGTATAGTTGTTCGGTTTTTTCTTTTTAGGGCCCTCTTCACTCTGAAATGCCATCCTATAGATAGGGGGTGGTGCTTCGTAGCACCCTGTCTTGAGACACTTAGGTTTGACTTGCCCACTTCCATTAAGGGATGGAAGAGCAGATTCCTTTTTGCCTCGGTCAAGGGGATTAACTAGGTTTGGAGCAACCCCGATCGATCCCCCAATCAGAATGTCATAGTGGAGCATGCTAATCAGGAGGGTAGTATCAACTCATCACCTCGAGGGTTCCACATGGGCGGGACCTCCTCTTTGAGTAGAACCTGTTCGATGCCGATATCAACTTGGTTCGATCCTTAAGTAAGATTTAATATCTACATCCTTTGACAACTTCTAGCAACTAACCGAACTCTTCTTGTTGATGTAGATATAAAGTTCTCCGTTGACAAAATTAAATAAATGACCCATAAGCGATCATCATCGATGAGGTCTCGAGATGAGTCAGCGAAGAGGCATTGTGGGGAGCCAGAACAGAGGCCTCACAAGGAGCTATCAACCAGGCCCTAGGAAGAGAGGGCCCAAGATGCCCCGGTGCCAGTTGCAGAGATGACCAGGGGTGCGGCTTCGGGTCTAAGCAGGAGTGTTGAGTCGAGGGAGGGGTCTCCTCCAACCCCACCAGCAGCCCTCGAGATTCACCATCCCACCTTCTCCCAAGGTGGCTACCATCGCAGAACCGGCGGGCACCTAGACTCCATCCATGACCACTATAGCACTAAGGGCTCATCTTGTGGACCTGACATTAGCTGACCCTTCTTCATCCGTGGCCCCAGTCCTTGGAGTGGCTCGGGTATCGATGATGGTACCCCCTCATGCATCGATCACTCTCAATATGGGCTTGATCGAGAGGCTGCTAGGATTCATCTTGAAGCATTGGGACCGTAGAGAGAGAGCCAGTCGCTCATTGGGTGACACCATCATAGACGTCTTCCCCCAACTCCTCATGGTAAGTCTCTTCCCTTTCTTCTTTTTCTTTTTTTATTTCTCAGTCGAGCTCCGAACTTGTGTGGTGGAGGGGCCAACTTATGGTCTTTCTTGGTCCTTTGTTTCAGGTCATCCACGATGCATTTCTAATCAAGAATGCATGCCGAGCACTACTTCGATGGGATGCGGAGTCCCATAGTAGGGCTGACATTGCCAAAGCAAAGTAATGCGGGATGAAAATGGGTTTTAAAAAACTAAAGAACTTATAATTTTTAAGAGAACAATGAGTCTACCACATATCAGCAAGTTTCATTCATAAGAGAGCAAATGAGCTTAATGAAATAGACTACTAGAAAGTTGTACCCGCAGTGGAGGTTCATTCATTCGAAGATAAATGGATATAATGACTAAGAAACCATTTTAATTAGGATAATTACCTTCAAGAAATCAGACTTAAGAGTTTAGGAGGGGATTATCTTACCAACCATGAATTCTTAACTTCGTAAGTGGCTCAAACTTCAACACTCAAAGGACTAGCGGCTGGATAAGAAGACTACCACTCCCTTGATTAATGCAATTGATTCTAGGATAAGGTAGATTCCATCCTCAACTCGTGGCCATGGAGGGATCCTACAATGGAGAATATCCGTGGGCGTGGAAGGAAAGGGAAGATAGGATAATGATTGTAGAAGGGGAAGAGAAGGATTGTTGGCGATTTCTTGGAGCTTGGATGAATTGGTTGGGCCTCACACCCTCTCCCTCATGGAGTGACAATGCAACAAGGCAATGGAAGAGAAGAAAGACTCTTTTTTTTCATTCATTCAATAGCTTGATTACAAGAGGGTTAGGGGTATTTATTAACTTTCCAAGCCCTTTGAAATTCGAATTACATGCATGAAAAAGTGGAGTGATAAGTGGGGCATCCCAACTTGATTTCAAATTTGAATACGTTAGGCTTTGGTGCACAAATGGAGCTGATGTGGCATGGAGGGTGAGGTGGCATTCCATCTTGGTGTGGAGGGTGAGGTGGCATTCCATCTTGGCATAGAGGTTGAGGTGGTTTGCTCCATCTTGATGCTTTTTTACTTGGGTTCAAGCTTCATTCCATGCTTTCATCTAATGGTCTTGCTTTGACTATTTTGAACCCAACTTGACCAATTACAAGACTAAATTGAACCCAACTTGCCTCTTATGACTAATTACATGACTTTTGCTAAAATTAAAATTGACTTGACTCTAATTACAGGACTCATGTTGAAATTCTTAAGCTAAAACTAACTTGACCCTACAAGACTCAATTAACTTGACCATACATGACTTAGCTTAAATTAAAAGTTGAAACTGAAATGGCTTATTCACTGGTAATCCACAAGGAGCTTGGATTGATTGAGTTTGATTGAAGTCTCTTTCAAATTCAGGTGCCTGCACCACAAAGGCCAGGATCTTGGTAGAACAACTACTGGCCCTGGAGGCCCAAGTGACAGTGCTCGAGATTCCATCGCCGATCTTGAGCTACGCATGGAAGATCATGAGGCTATGCTTGCACAAAGAATGGAGTACATCTCCCATTTAGAGAATAGCCTCGCTTTATCCACCTCCACCATGCTCCGCTAGGAGAGATAGCTATGGATCATCTAGATGCTGCTGGACATGGTGGAGGACCAGGCCAGGGTGGCCGATGAGAAGGTCACTACCGTCATGGTGGTGATGGAGGCAGTGAAGTCCATCGTGCGATACAAGGCCTAGGCGAAGTTCGAGGATGAGGTGAGGGAGGTCATCTATGATGCGTTCTTCAAAGGTTTTGAAGAATGCAAGAAAAAGATGGCATAGCTCTTCCACATCCCAGACCTGCATAATATTGTTCTCGACGAGTCTAAGGGGGATGCGGACGAGGTGGACCCGCCCGCAAAAGCTATCCCAACATAACCTGCTGAACCCAAGGCCGACCCAGCTTCACTCCAAGTGTCCCAGGTGGCCACAACCACCATGATGTCAGCCCAGCAAAGCTCGGTGAGGGAGGCCATTGAGTGGGCAATGGTCGAGATAGGGGCAATGATAGAAGCAGTTGTGGAGTCCATCAAGTCCGGTGGTACCCCGATGTCAACTTCTGGACTGCGACTGACTTAGAGTTTTTCTGCTACTTTTTTTTTTCTTTTTTTTGTACTTGAAGTATTTTGATGAACTCCTTAACCTGTCGAGGAGTTTCCTTTTTGTAAACTCTTTTTAAGCAATGAATCAGATTTTTGCCTGCTTAATGTTCTTTCTTCACTTCTTCTTCTCTTCTTTTTTCTTTGGTACTCATCGTCTGGTCCATTGGCCGGACGGTGGGGCAGTTGGATGATCCACTTAAGGTGGCAGTGCTAGGGAGCATCCTGCTAGGCCCCTCCTGCTCTCGAGTCAATAAAGGTTAGCTAGGGATAGGATGGGTGGTTGTGAGTGCCATGGAACTGGTCACCAGCAAGGATGGCGTTATAGGCATCTCATCCCTCCCTTTGCCAGATGCTGGGTCTGATGGGTGAGTGTGAAGCTATAGGGTAGGCTGCCCAAGGTGGTGGTGCTGTAGAGCTCCCCATCTTTCTTTACCGGACCTGGGGTTTGATGGATGAGTATGGGGCTATGGAGCTCCCTGCTTTCTTCATTGGATATGGGGTCCAATCGATGAGTGCGGGGCTATGGAGCTCTTGGCTTTCTTTGCCATACCTGGGATCTGATGGGTGAGTGTAGGGCTATAGAGCTCCTGGTTTTCTTCATCGGACCTAGGATCCGATGGATGAGTTGGGGCTATGAAGCTCCTGGCTTTTTTTGTCAGACCTGGGATCCTATGGATAAGTGTGGGGCTATGGAGCTCCCAGCTTTCTTCGCCGGACCTAGGATCCGATGAATGAGTGTAGAGTTATAAAGCTCCCAGCTTTTTTTGTCAGACCTGGGATCCGATGGATGAGTGCGGAGCTATGGAGCTCCTGGCTTTCTTCATTGGACTTGGGATCCGACGGATAAGTGCTCTTTGAAATGGTGAAGCCAAACCATCCTACCAAGGGGCATTCCATTCCATCTTTGAGTAGGGGGCATACATTATTGGTAATACATCCTCAGATTCCTCACATTCCACGTCCATAGGATCTAGGTGCCATCGAGCTAGTTATCCTGTAAGCCCCTTGGTGTAAAGCTTCGACCACCCTATAAGGGCCTTCCTAATTGGATGATAGCTTTCCACCCTTACCAGGCTACGACACTTATGCCCACCTCTGGATGAGGTCTCCCGGGCAAAAGGCTTTTAGCTTCACTCAAAAGTTATAATACTGGGCTACCCACCGGTGATATACAGCCATGCAGAGTCGGGCTTTGTCCCTCATTTCATCTAACAAATCAAGGTTGAGTAGGAGACATGCTGGATTGCTCATATTGTCGAACTGCTCTACCCTCCGCATTGATAGATCGATTTTCACTGGTAACACCACCTCAGTGCCAAAGACCAAATTGAATGGTGTCTATTCTGTCGTAGCTCGAGGGGTGGTGTGGTAGGCCCATAACATGCTGGGGAGTTCTTCCACCCACCAACCCTTCACTTTATCTAGTTGGGTGCAAAGTCCCTGGAGGATGGTGTGGTTAGTCACCTCAACCTTCTCGTTAATCTGCAGGTGGCCCACTGATATGAAATGGTTGCAGATGCCCAGGTTGGCACATAAATCTTTGAACGCTTGGTTGTCAAACTACCGCTTATTGTCAATGATGACATTATGGGGGAGATCGAAGTGATAGGTGATCGACTTCTAGAGGAAGGCTCTAGCTTTGACCTCGGTGACCGCACAGGGGCTCGGCCTCCATCTATTTGGTGAAGTAGTCAATGACAATGATCAGATACCTCCATTGGCTAGATGCCAGAGGAAATGGTCCCAATATATCTATTTCCCATTGGGTGAACGACCAGGGAGAAAAAAATTGGTATAGCGATGAAGCTGGCTGCCGTTGGATGTGGGAGTGCCATTGGCAGCGATTGCACCTCTGCACGAACTCGACTGTATCTTTTCATATGGTATTCTAGAAATAACCTTGCCTCAAAGCTTTGTAAGCTAGCACCCTGCCCCCATGTGATTTTCGTAGATGCCTTCGTGAATCTCCTGGAGGATGTAGGCAGCCTCGAAAGGTCTCAAGCACATCAACAAGGGATAGGAGTAAGATCTCCGATAGAGTTGCCCGTCCATCAACATGAAATGGGTGACCTTCCACTTCAAGAGGCTGGCTTCTGTGCGGTCTTCAAGTAGAGTACCTTCGACTATGTACCTGATGTTGGGTTCCATCCAGCTCAGTTTGTGGGTGACTTGCTGGTCCTTGCCCGTCGTTCAAAGACTGGGGGCCTCCAAATAGTTAATGAAGGTGCACCCTAGTTAGAAATCGAGCAAGGTTGCAAGCCTAGAGAGAGCATCGACATGGCATTCTTCCCTCGAGGGATGTGGGAGAAACTGAAGTGCCAAAGGTTCACCATGTGGGAGCGCACCTCGTCTAGGTACCTCGCCATTAGGGGATCTCGAGCCTCAAACTCACCTATGACTTGTCCAGCCATGAGTTATGAATCAGTGAAGACCCTTAGGCTCGTGACTCCCAGCTCACAGGATACCCTCAGCCTTGCCAGGAGGGCCTCATACTTGGCTTGATTGTTGGTTACTTTGAAGAGGAAGCATAGAGTGTAGTCGGCCACCACCCCTTCCTAGTTGGTAAGGATGAGGTTAGCTCCACTCCCCTTGAGTTTGATGCACCATCAACATAGAGTATCCATGTCGTCTCTTCTTTGGGTGAACGTCATGCTAATTCGGGTGACGCCTCCTTCGAGTCGTTGTCCGTCCATGAGCACTACACCTAGAAGTCGGCCTGGACCTGGGACTTCTGAGATGGTCTTGGATGATACAAGATGTCAAATTCACTAAACTTCATCATCCATTTGGCCAAACACCCAGAGGTAATCGACTGGCTCAAGATGTCCCTCAAAGGTTAATAAGTGAGGACCATATCAGATGAATTTGAAAGTAGGGCTTGAGATGTTGAGCAGACATGATTAGCACAAAAATAATTTTTTTGAGTCAAGTGTACCTGAGTTCCACATTGCACAGCGCCTTGTTGGTGTAGTAGACCAGTTTCTGAGAGCCATCATTGTCAGTGCGGACTAGCATTAAACTGATTGTGCCTGAGGATATGACCAGGTAAAGGATGAGCTCCTCCCCGACCTCTGGACAAGAGAGCAAGGGGGCGAGGCAAGAAACTTATTCAATCCCTCAAAAGCCTTCCTGCCCTCTTTGGACCAAGTGAAGTCATGCATCTTGCATAGCACCGTGAAGAATGGTAGGCAGTGCTCGGCTGAGCACAAGATGAACTGGCTGAGTGCAGTGATGCGACCAGTCAAGCATTAGACCTCCTTCTTCGAGGTTGGGTGCTTCATGTCTGCAATGGCTTGTATCTTCTTGGGATTCACCTCGATCCCATGTTGGGTGACCATGAAGCCTAATAACTTCCCAGCCATGACATCGAATGTGCACTTCACCGGGTTCAACTTCATCCAGTGAAGGCATGGTTATCGAAAGCCTCCATCAGATCAACAACGTGGTCTGATTCTTGGTCGCTCATGG
The DNA here is from genome assembly GCA_021397845.1 of Areca catechu. NCBI lineage: Eukaryota > Viridiplantae > Streptophyta > Magnoliopsida > Arecales > Arecaceae > Areca > Areca catechu. The sequence goes on from CM038048.1 coordinate 39,633,443, forward strand.
TGAGCATATCATCCATGTAGACTTGCATATTGCAGCCTATCTGGTCCGTAAAGACCTTACTAACCAGGCACTGATAAGTTGCTCCCACATTCTTTAAGCCGAATGACATCACCTTGTACCAAAACATTCCACCATCCATCATGAATGCAGTGTGCTCCTCATCCTCTAGGTCCATGTGGATCTGGTTATACCCCGAGAATGCATCCATGAAGTTGAGCAGTCGATGTCCCGACATTACATCCACAAGCTGGTCAATCTTAGGCAACAAAAAACTATCCTTTGGACATGCTCGATTGAGGTTGGTTAGTCCATACAGATTCTCCACTTCCTACTCGCCTTCTTGACCATAACTACATTTACAAGCCATTGAGGGTAACGTACCTCTCAGATTAAGCCCACAGCAAGCAGCTTCTCGACCTCCTCATTTATCACCCTCTATTGTTCTGGTGCAAAACTCCTCTTCTTTTGTCGGACTGGTCGATACTTAGGGTCAATATCTAGCTTGTGGGTGATCATGTTAGGGTGAATCCCTGGCATATCCGAGAAAGACCAGGTGGAGACATCCACATTCGACCATAAGAAACTCAGCAATCGGGCTCTTTCTCCCTCAGATAGGAGGGCTCCCACTTGCATGGTCTTCGTGGGGTCCTTGCTGAGAGGGAATGATAGCAGGCGCTCAACGGGTCCCCCTCTCGCCTCCTATTCCCTCTGATCTAGATGGTCCATGGCGGGGCTCTCCTCAACTTTTCAAATCTTGGATATGGTCTACAAGCAATATCGGGTCGTCTACCGATCACCTCTCATTTTCTTGATCCTATACGGGGTTAGGAATTACACAAGGAGGCACTTGTTGGATTCGTGCTGATGCAGCGGAAGATTGGATTTCAAACTTTTTTATTATTGAAATCCTAATTAGCTAGAACCCTAGATCCAAGGATCACTTGACCATAACAACTAATAAATCATAACTTTAGGGTTATAGAAGAATATCTGGGTATACTCCTTAATTTTTACAAGGTATATAAGTGTATGCCCTCCAGAGATGATCCACATAGGAAATGAACCAAGGAAGGATTCCTATTGAGCTTGCTTATTTGACTAGGACTCTTCTCGATAGCCTTTCTTTATTTAGCAGCCTTTCTTCCTTTGCTGGAACCCTTACCCTTCTGTAGAGCACTCAGAGACCTCTCTGAATCCTCTTTCAAAATCTGATTATCCCTCCTATATCTCTTTCTAGATTCTTATCTTAAAATGATAAGCCTTGTCTTAAAGAAGACTTCTTGTCTTAAGAGAAGGAAGAGAAAGGAAAGTTTTCTTTCGGATTATTTTTTAGATGTTCTGGCATCAGATTGCTGATGCCTATTTATAATGAGTGAGTGGGTGCCTAATAAACCTTTTCCTCAGCCCTTAATCTAATTATCTAATGATCAGATAGGACCCTTTAAGCAAGAGTCACTTGGGTAAAAAGATTTATCCTGATATGCCATATCATGCGCCAAGAGACATAAGTGTCTCTTCAAAATTTTAGCATTTTTTATACTTTCCATATGGCAAGTATTCGATCAAAATCTGGCTAAGGGATGTGGGATTCCAAAGGATGTGATGAGGACATCGTCCAGCATAGATCCTGATGCACATATTTGAGTAGACATTTATATTTGTTATTTTATTTGGGTGTATTGGGATTGGAAAAATTATTTTTATTTTTATTATTATTGTATCCAGATCATGCATGGATCTCAAAGCATGAATATTGGATTAGTATAGAGTCTATTTTTAGATTAGGCCAATTATTACAGTTTGACTTGAGTCTTAGTATTTTAGTTTGTCTGGTCTCCAATTTGTTGGAGAGCCCCAGAGTTTTGGTCTCTAATTCATGGAGGACCAGGGTCTATTTAAAGGAGTCCCATGTATCAATTGAAGCATCGACAAAAATTGAATTAAGAAATTTTATTTTTTGACTCCCCTCTTTCTCTTCCTTTCTTCTTCTCCTCTTCTTCTTCCTCTCTTCTTCTCCTTCTTCCTCTCCCCTTCCTCTTCTTCTTTGGTACTTATTCCTCTTGCCAACTCAAGCATCCAAAGCCCGTGAAATTGCCTCCCTTGTTTCAAATCATCACCACCATATGAACACCGATCGAGCCAATCATCAAGCCACCCGTTGTCGTCGCCACCCCTTCGATGTTGTCGCCGAGTCTGCTGCCTCCCTCCCATATAGAGAGGTCCACGGTCCAGCTGACAATGACCACCCACACTGGCCGCTCCAAAACACTCCACCCATAATCCAGATCCATCGCCTCCACCTTTGTCTTCCACCAATCTCACCGTCATCCTTAATAGCTGGTGGAAACCCAGCCATTGGTCCCCCTCCCGTCCACTGCCGACCATCAGATCCAAGCCTTCATCACCAACCAATGGCCGTGTCACGCTCTCCGATGCCGGCTCCTTTAAAATCGCTAGTGAAATCCACTGGATTTTCCCCTCTAAGGATGGGATCCCTGTTTTGGGTATTCCGCATGCCCGTCAAAGCATAAAGGAGAAGCCTCACGCGAACATGAAAGCAAAGCCGGCATTATCAGCCAACTTCAACCCAAAAAGGAAAAAAAAGAAAACAAAAAATGAGAAGTGGGCTTTAAATTCTACAATTTGGGCTTCACCTGTGACATCCTAGACATCCTGATCAATGCATCCTGATCAACACATGATTGAAGAGTCCACATACCGTTCAGAGCAATTCTAGAAGACTGCATCGACCATATTTTTTTAGATTTATTGGACCAGATCTCAAATTATTTTATTTGGAAAATCCTGACTGCATATAATATCTTTTGGTATTCCAAGTCCAAGGACTTTATCAGACTCACCATCTAGCTAGAATCTCGGCCCGACTTGGTCAACACCTCCTTTTCTAGTTTCGACTATGATCAAGTTTGTGAGCACCGTTTTTCACTTTAAATATTTAATTGATCTTGGTAATGAGTTTTTTCTTTAGTTTTATTAGATTAATTATTAATTGATTGTGCTTAGCCTAAACTTACTGATAGTTTCTCAATTATCTACGATCTTGATTTTTTTTAGATCTAGAATTTTTTATTATTGCTTGTAGTTTTTGAAGAAAAAGAAAAAAAAAATCTGATTATAGCTTAATCCCTTTTGTATTAAGAAAATAATAATTAGCTAGTTTTGATTTATAGTTTTGGTTTGCCAACAATTTGAAATAAAATTAATTAAAAAATAATAATCTGCATTGCATCCCTAGATTATATCGTCCGATATCAATTTTTAGTATCAGAGCATAGTTTAATTTAGGTTAAGCAAATTTACATTGCATTTAAATTTTTTTTTGCATGTATCAACATTTAGCATACCCTGCACACCCTTTACTTTTTTAGAAAGTCCCATTCATATAAAATCCTAAAAATTATAAAATTTACTTTGTTAAAAAATAGACTCGTAGCTGAACAAATCTACAATTGCAGATTCCTAAATCTATTTCAGAATTCATGCCAGATTTTGAGTTTAACTCTTAGCCTCTGTTTTGAAATTCTACAACATGAAATTTTGAGCAACCTTTATTTAAACCTAAAGTCCCATTTTTAGAAGAGTCAAAAAATTACAAAATTAGTGTCTCTAAAAACTAGACTCAAATTAAAAAAAATTATATGTACATAAATTTGAAAAACTACTTTAATATTCATGCTAGTTTGATTGGGAACTTCTGATTGTACATGCAGAAAACTGCAATTTGCAAAACTGCACAACACTTGTTCTTTTGACAATTTTCATTGATAGAATTATCAAAAAATCATAAAATTTATAGATTTTAAAACTAGACTCGAAAAGGAAGAAAATTGTGTTGAAAAACTTTAGAATCAAATTTTAGATTGATACCAGACTTTTGGAGAAAATTGGTTATCGCATTCTAAAAATTCAATGGAGAGCTTGATTATGATCTTTGTAGTGACCCTTGTGTGATCACCAGGTTAGGAGCAAAATACCATGTTGAATCTTTAGAATCAGATGGCAAGAAGGATCAAAATCAATTAGCTGCATCCCTACAAGCCCTTAATGAGAAAATTGATAATTTGACTAGTATTTATTAAGAGTACGGATTAAGGATAGAAAATTTGGAAAACAGAGCCAGTAATGTACAAATCAGGCATACCTCTTTCTGACCTACGACACAGTCAATTAAAATGGCAAATTTCAAAATTGAATGTTTTTTATGCAAGGGACTAGACCATATTGCCAATAAGTGTCCAACCATACTATGTATAGGAAAACCTAAAAATGAAGATCTTAAAAAATAATCTTGAAGAAGAAATTTATATAGCTGATTCTGATATAGCGGATATCTATGATAGCTATAAAGAAGAAGTTTATATAGCAGATTCTGAATTAGCAAATATCTAAGATAGCTATAAACATATACATATTGACATTATACTTGAGGAGCAACTAGAAGTAGAAGAAGATAAAAGTATATTGAACCAATCTAATGATACTGAAGATAAGAACAACACTGCTATTCTACATACCCTTGATAGTCAAAATGAAAACATATGCATGGAACACATCAATAATAATAGTTGCAGTGATACTATTTCTCCTGATAATATTTCACATCTGGATTTAGTACTTGTAGACTCTCGAGATTCTATAATGTGGCTAGGATAAGTACTCCATCTATTTCTCTTAAGCAAAGAAGTCTATTAAACCATGTCTATTTTAAAGAATTCTATGCTATAGTACATGTCTTAATGTTTTGGAGGCATTATCTACTTTCATGAGAGTTTATCCTATACTCAGACCATGAGATGTTTAGGTTTATTAATTCACAAAAAAATTTAAGTCTGAAACCTGGAAAATTGATTGAATTCCTTTATGTCTTTACCTTTATCATATAGAATGAAGTAGATGTAGATATTAAAACTAATGTAGACCTCTTAAAATTAGTAATTATAAAAGTTATGGGCTTTAAAAAATATATATAATGAATGCCCAAACTCAATAAAATAAAATAAAATAAAATAAAATAAATAAAATATAATAATAATAATATTGTACCCATTATGCATGCATGTTAGAACATCTAAATAGCCGAAGCATTTGCATAGCATATAAAAGATTTGTATAAAAAAATTATTAATAAAATTAGTGTCAACAACCAGATCTATAAATAATTACCTGATTCACATAGACGAGCTTATGATTTTGTAGTAGAAAATTATGTTATGATACGGATTAGACCAGAATGGTTTCCTTTTGGAACCATTAACAAACTACATGCCCGAGGAGCATGCCCTTTTAAGATCTTAAAGAAACTGGGATCAAATACATATATTATGGATCTACCATCTGATTATGGCATGAGCACTATATTTAATGTATTAGATCTAATAAAATATAAAGAACCAATATCAACACCCAGTGATCCTTTTGAGCCTAACTCCTTTGATAAGAGTGATCCCCGATCCGAGTGTCCATAACCAAGAGTTTCTCGAAGACATGATTAGATTCAGAAGATTCTGGATGAGCAGGTCGTTTCTACCAGGAGTCGTGGATACCAGAGATATCTGGTGAGATCAGAAGGCTACCCTGAGTCTGAGGACATATGGATGATCCGAGAAGAACTGCAGCAGATTGATCCAGATATTTTTGATATTATCAGAGCAATATGGAGCCTGACTCGACAGAGTCGAGTTCTCCCCACCCAGGAGAATGAAGAGGACACCACCTAGCACAGATCCTGATGCACATATATGAGCAGACATTTATATTTTTTATTTTATTTAGGTATATTAGGATAGAAAATATTATTTTTATTTTTATTATTCTTGTATCTAGATCATGCATAGATCTTAGAGCATGAATACTGGATTAGTATAGAGTCTATTTTTAGATTAGGCCAATTATTTCAGTTTGACTTGAGTCTTAGTATTTTAGTTTGTCTGGACTCCAATTTGTTGGAGAGTCCCAGAGTTTTGGTCTCTAATTCATGGAGGACCAGGGTCTATTTAAAGGAGCCCATGTATCAATTGAAGCATCGCCAAATATTGAATTAAAAATTTATTTTCTGACTCCCCTCTTTTTCTTCCTTTCTTCTTCTCCTCTTCTTCTTCCTCTCTTCTCCTCCTTCTTCCTCTCTTCTTCTCCTTCTTCCTCTCCTCTTCCTCTTCTTCTCTGGTACTTATTCCTCCTGCCATTCCAAGCATCCAAAGCCCATGAAACTACCTCCCCTATTTCAAATCATCACCACCATACGAACACCGACCGAGCCAATCATCAAGCTGCCCATCATCGCCGCCACCCCTTCGATGTTGCCACTGAGTTCGCCACCTCCCTCCCATTTGGAGAGGTCCACGGTCGAGCCGACAATGACCACCCACACCGGTTGCCCCAAAACACTCCACCCGTAACCCAAATCTATCGCCTCCATCTTCATCTGCCACTGATCTCACCTCCATCCTCAACAGCTAGTGGAAATCCAGCACCGGTCCCCCTCCCGTCCATTGCCAACCGCTGGAACCAAGCCTTCGTCACTGACCGATAGCCATGTCATGCTCTCTGGTGCTGGCTTCTTTAGAATCACCGGTGAAATCCACTAGATTTTCCCTTCCAAGGATCGGATCCCTGTTTTGGGTGTTCTGCATGCCTATCAAAGAATAAAGGAGAAGCCTCACGTGAATGTGAAAGCAAAGCCGGCCTTATCAACCGACTTCAAGCCAAAAAGGAAAAAAAGAAAACAAAAAAGAGAAGTGGGCTTTAAATTCTGCAATTTGGGCTTCAGCTATGACATCCCAAGTATCCTGATCAATACATCCTGATCAACACACAATTGAAGAGTCCGCATACCGTTCAGAGCACTTCTAGAAGACTACATTGACCATATTTTTTTGGATTTGTCGGACCAGATCTCACATTATCTTATTTGGAAAATCCCGACTGCATATAATATCTTTTGATATTCCAGGTCCAAGGACTTTATCGGACTCGCCATCCAGCTAGAATCTCAGCTCGACTTGGTTAACACCTCCTTTTCCAGTTTCGACAATGATCAAGTTTGTGAGCATCCTTTTCCACTTTAAATATTTAATTGATATTGGTAGTAAGTTTATTTCTTAGTTTTATTAGATTAATATATTAATTGATTGTGCTTAGCTTAAACTTACTGATAGTTTCTCAATTATCCATGATCCTTATTTCTTTTAGATCTGGGAATTTTTTTATATTGCTTGTAGTTTTTACCAAAAAAAATCCAATTATAGCTTAGTCCCTTCCATATTAAGAAAATAATAATTAGTTAGTTTTGATTTATAGTTTTGGTTTGCTGATAATTTGAAAAAAAAATAATTAAAGTAATAATAATAATAATCTACATTGCATCCTTAGATCATATCGTCCTGCATTAGGATGTATTGGAGAACTAGAAGCTTTCAAGCAGGACTTCTGGATTTATGATTGTGCGCCAAACATGAAGGGATGCATCCCTTCATTTTGCGCACCACCTTTTCCAAGCCAAATGCCATGTTTTGACTGTTTAAACCCAATCCAAATGGGTGTGGGGATAAGGGAGAGAGGCCTAACATTTATCTAGAATAGGTTATTAAGTGGCAGAAGGACTCTTGGTCCTTTCTGTGCCCCTTAATCTTGGCGCATGCCAATATGGTGCTAAGAGTCCAATCCCATTTGGACTCTTCTATAATCCATGGATAATATTCAATAAATTTTAGATAAATATAGATAAATGATGCTCTAATTAAGATTCAACCCAATTTATGTTTCACTTAAATTAGTTAGCCCAAATAGCAAGCAAACTAATCCAATCTAATTCAGTTAGGAGTTAGGCTAGCATGCATATGCTAGTATACAAATTAGCTAGCCTGTTAGGATCCAATGACCCTAACCAAAATCCAATTGACTTTCTTAGCCAATTTCCTAGTGTGTGTGACCCTTTGGGCTCTACATCTAGCTAGCAATAGGTCCAGATCCAAGCTACTTCGATCCAATCAAAATCGATTAACCTAATTAGGTCAAATCAAGTTAACCCAAGTTGCCAAATTGAAGCAATTTTCAAATTGACTCATGAATCCAACCAATTTGATTCATAAAAACCTACAAGACATGATTGATGTCTTGCAATATATCATGCCTATCTAGAAGATAAAAAACTTGATAAAAATTATCAAAATATCCTTCAATAGAAAGTTACCATGCAATTCAATCCTTCGATTTCTCTTTATTTCGAATAAGTGATGGATATGAAGAATTATCAAACCCCAGCACTTAATCCTTTTGAATCTCAATTTGATAATGAAGACTCGATCGATGAAAGATTAGAACTCTATTTAATCTCATCCTACTTTGATGAAAGACTTTCTAAGTTTACAATCAAAGAGATTACATGGGATAAGTCCTCTTACTAGGAGTGATATATTCCTTGTTGATCCACTCACATCCTTTATGCACAATCCATCATATTCGAGAACACCCCGTACATGACTCTTTGTCATAAATGAGTATGAACCAAAACATGGCCTTATATGCATAAGAAACAATGGTGGTCTCAGGTCTAAGGATCACTTGCATAACTCCTACTATGAAAACCATCTTTTGACAAGTAGTAAGACCTCCATAAGATATTCTTGAGGCAGGTCAGTTCAGTGAACTCATGCGTCAATGAGCACCCACATCCTTGTATTAGTGTTCCTACTCAAGTGGTTGTGAGACCAACCACCCTCTCTATCGAGCATACATAGGATGTGCTAGTCTTTCCAAAAATATCGATCTTTGAATAGTCTAAAGAGCCCCCAGCCTGAAGCTGACTTCATGCCTTTTAGAGCTCCTCCCATAATCATTTGTTTTGATCCTAAGCTGATATGATCTCCTATCAGAGCCAACCTATTTGGACATTAGCCTACTCCCTCAAGTCTTTTAGCTGTGCCCAATGATCCCCCTTGATATTTGCAACATCAATCTCAGCCTATGCAATAATTTGAGGCTCTCTCTTCTATGCCTCAGTTAACTATGGATGCATTTCACCTAACTTTATGGTCACACGAACTGAGCTTTGGGATAGAGCTTCCATTTGATCCCTTTCTTCTCTAAACACTAGACATGCAAGCCAGAGCCTCTTGCAGTTCCCCCTCAGCTTCTACCACTCTCTCCTCCAATTCTATAATTGCCTTCTTACTAACTTCTATAAGTTGCATGGAAAATATCAGGAATAGTGTCGTTACAACTAAAATTAAGTTGACATTACAAAGGCAAAACATATGTGTGAAAATGAGTGACATACCTAGGATGTAGACCCTAAAATATCACCCATGTATAGATCATAGTCAGTCACTTGATGAGCTAAGGAACCAATGGATGCCATCAGAAGCCGTATCAATTTAGCCACCTCTTTGAAACCTCATAGTGGATGTATGAAATGTCTGCCCAGTGCGATCGCTCCTAGATTCTGGTCTTTGAAGGAGACTTGATACATTCTACATGTGACTTAGGTGAGTCATGTGGTTCCTGAGATCTCTTAGCCGACCCCACATGCTTTTCAAACATTATGGGATCCATCAATCCTAAACCCCACTCACAGAGTGATCAAGGGCTCACCAAAAATATAACCAGAATCACCCTTCCAATAGAAATATTACTAGAAATCATCCTCTTGTTGGAAAAGTCACCAAAAATTGCCATATGACCAAAAACCACCTTTGCTCCAAACTCCCCTCCTAAACTTAGCCATTGATCCTAGGAGAGCATTTATGCGAGGGTCCTATATACCCTTTTGATAGGGATGTTTTACCCAAGTTGAAAGAGTAGGGGCTATTGTGGGGGGCTAATCCTCCCCTCCTCCATCTTCTTGGTAGGCCGAGGATACACAATTCTGGCTCTCGGGTGAACATGGTAACACTGAGCCTTTTTAGTACTCACCTTCCAGAAAAAGGCAAGCAACTTGACCTCCTATCTCTTCTGACTCCTGTAAGTAGGAATAGCCTTGACACTAGCTTCAGATAGACATGGTAGGAAGGAGTTGGTCAAAATACTTCTATACATTTCATCTATCTCTGACACCCTAGATAAAGTAGTCAGAATGAACCGACCCCCTACCCCTCTCCTTATTTTTGGCTAGATCTTAACTATCATTTCTGTATGACTCAATGCTTGATTATACCAGGCCTTGATTCTCCTCATAGTAGCATACTAGTGCATATGACTCATGCTTGTACCCAGAGTCATTGGACTAGCTATCAAGAAATATGTACCCTATCGGAACCTAATCTAGACCCCTAATCTAGATAGGTCATAGTATACCGAATGTTTGGTACAGCCAACCTCTGGTCAATCAAACCATCAGCAAGGCAATCATGACCCAACCCTCTCTTGTAATTTCTGGCAAATGAATCAGCAACCCAGGTTGTAGTGAACTGAGGCCCCGTAATAAGGGCCACCCAACCCATATCCTTATCAAGCCAAAATCGTGAACTGAGGCCCCGTAATAAGGGCCACCCAACCCATATCCTTATCAAGCCAAAATCGTGATCTAGAGATCACATCTTGTGATCTCTAATAGATACTCTAATAAAGAACATGTGACCCTCTCTAGGTAACCTTCCAAATAATAGTTAAACCTCTGGTCAATCAAACCATCAGTGAGGCAGTCATGACCCAACCCACTCATGTAATTTCCGGTAAATGAGTCAGCACCCCAGGGTGCAGTGAACTGAGGCCCTTTATAAGGGCCACCCAACCCATATCCTTATCAAGCCAAAATCGTGATCTAGAGATCACATCCTGTGATCTCTAATAGATACTCTAATAAAGAACATGTGACCCTCTCTAGGTAACCTTCCAAATAATAGTTAATGGAAATCCCTGGCAACCAAATGAGGCAAGGATCTCATCATCGAAGGAACAAACAAGTAGCATGGTTTTTCATTTAGTCACTTGACATGATTTGCACTTGACATGATTTGCACTTGACATGATTTGATAGCTAACCAGGTTCCACCAACTCATTTTTCATCCATGCATCACCTTGGGAAGCTAGGATATAAAGGAGAGAAAGAGAAACAAGAGAGGGACCTAGACAGACCACCCTCCACTCCACTCCACTTTCTTTCCATATTGTCTAGTATCACCTTGTCCACCGGAGTGGCTCCACTGGAACCATCTCCAGCAAGGTCTTTTCCTAGAAATAGCTTGCGAGCACCACTTCTTTAGCATACTCCAGTGACAGGGTAGATATCAGCCATAACACCTTCAATCCTTCTTCCTTCTTCAACTTGGGAACACAAAAACCTGCCCTTGGCATCTCAAGCAAACTACCCAGTCTCCTTTCATGCAAAATGATCAAGGTTCATTTAACATTGGACTTAATAGAGCTGGTTCCTATCCTTAAATTTTCAAAGAATTCCTTTACTAATTTCAGATAGGTTGGAACCTCTAATGAACATAGTTTCTCCCACCCTTGACCTCGAATCCATCCACAAATGCAAAAACATTAGGTTTCAAGAAACTCAAAGTTTACCTCTCTCAGTAATAACCACTCTATTGCTCATAGATAGATGAGGGAGAGGTAAGCGATGAACCAGTAGCTACTCTAACTATCGTTCCTTCTCTTAGAGCACCTATTCATAAAAGAGTCAACCCTAGATCTCTTTCTTTTTGAAGCAACCACTTTTCGGATCTCTTCACACATGGATCTTGCCTAAAAACATGGAAGGGAAGAGGGGAATCGGTCTCTATGGCCAAATGATGGTTTGAATAAGAGAAATAGGGGAGATGGCTTGGGGGTTTTGAGTAATAGTGAGAAACAATAAAGTTCTAAATCATTTTAAAAAACCAAGTCCTAATTGCATGAGTTGACACTTGGAACAATGGGTAGACATGAGTCAACTTGTCCTCAAACAAAAATTTTGAGAATTGAAGTAATATGCCAAAAAGGAATTTAAACATTCTAGGAAACTTCTAAACAACTAAAATTAAATGACAAGAGATAAAGAAAATTGGAAAGTTTAGGTTAATTAAAAGAAAATTTGAAGTTGGTCAACTACAAGGGATCACACATGCCAAGCTCACCTCTAATCAATGAAAATCTATCTTCACTAAGAGTCTTAGTGAATATGTCTTAATCAAAACACAAAATTCAAGCACAACATAATTGTTTTGAACATGATTTTGAATAAAATAATATCTAATTTCTATGTGATTGGATCTTAAGTTCTAAATTAAATTCTTAGTTAATTTTATAGCACTTGTATTTTCATAATTGATAAAAATTTTGTATTGTTTAATACCAAAATTTTCAAGTTATTGTTTAATCTAAAGTACTTGAGTATAACAACTTTCTATAGTATCATACTTAGCCTCAATTATGGATAGTGTTGCTGAGTTTTGTTTTTTACTATGTTACGAGATTAAGTTCAATCCTAGAAATTAACATATTCCACTTGTACTTTTTCTATCAATTTATATTCACCATAATTAGTATCAAAGTAACCAATTAAATCAATAGAAGAATGTTTAAAGTTCTATAAACCGAAGTTATGAGTTTCTTTTAAATATGTAATCATTCTTTTAATAGCAAGCATATGAGATTCTTTTGGATTTGATTGAAATCTAGTATATATGCATATACTAAATAATATATCAGGCCTACTAATAATTAGATTAAATAAAGATCCAGCCATATCTTGATAGAGCTTCTAATCTATACCAATACCATTTTTATTTTTGTCAAGTTTGCATGTGGGACTCATAGGTGTGCTAATCTCTTTAGTATTCTCCATCTAAACTTCTTAAGTAATTCCTTGATGTACTTAGTTTGATTAATGAATATTCCTTCTTTTATTTCTTTGATTTGAAGTCTTAAAAAGAAGGCCAGCTCTTCCATCATGCTCACTTCAAATTCTTCATATATAAGCTCAACAAATTATTGACAAAGATTCTTATCAGTAGAACCAAAGATGATTTCATCTTCATATATTTGCACTATTAGAAGAATATCTTTTTTTTTGAAAATAGAGTTGTATCTACAGTACCTCTAAAAAACTATTTTAAAGCAAATATTTACTCAAAAGTCTCATACCATTCTCTAGGTATTTGTTTTAAACCCTATAGTACGTTGTTAGGTTTGAATATATGATTTGAAAAATATGGCTTTCAAAACTAGGTGGTTGCTTTACAAAAATTTCTTTAAAAACACAATCATTTAAGAAAACACTTTTCACATCTATTTGAAATAGTTCAAAATTTATAAAATAAGCAAATTCCAGTAATAATCTAATCACTTTTAATCTAGCTACAGGGATATAAACTTAATCAAAATCTATTCCTTCTTCTTGATTATATCCTTTAGCAACTAGTCTTGCTTTATTCCTTATTACATTATCTTTTTCATCAAGTTTATTTCTAAAAATCCATTTAGTACCAATAACAGGATATTCATTGGATCCATTCACTGATGTCCAAATATTTTTGCTTTTAAATTGATTCAATTCCTCTTATACAGCTAGTATCTAATTAAGATCATTTTTAGCTTCCTCTATGCAAATAGATCCAGTTTGAAAAATAAAGGCAAAATAATTAAATGTATCTTTAGATTCAGTTTGAAAAATAAATGCAAAATAATTAAATGTATCTTTAAAAAGATACATTTAAAGTCACCAATTATAAAGTCTTTAGGATGATTATGTGCATACATCTACTCTTTGGATAGATCACCATGTTCTTTGTTGTTATTTCTTACCTCTTGGTGGGGACATCAGGATCAGACATAGATCACTGGATCCCATATGGTTTACTTAGTCATGTGTCACAGTTTTGAAAGTTTTGTAATCAATTAAGATTAAGTCCTGTAATAAGTTGAGGTTAGTTGATTTGGCTCAACTCTTAACCTTAATCAGTATATTGAGTCTTGTACTTCAGTTGTGAGTCCAGTATGAGTTCAAATTTTGTACAAGAGAGGAGGCTACCCTATTTTGGAGTTCCACCAGCCACATCCAGGAGTCAAAGGCCACTACATTAGCCTACTGGATTTTGTGTGACAACCCAGGATCCAAGATGCTTCCAGAAATCCTGATTCCTTTCAGATATTTTCTGGATGCCCAAATTCCCTCCAGATGCTAGAGTATATTCCTAGACTAGGTCATTCATGCAACCAGAGATCCATTTGTGCCCAGCCCAAGAGAAATCAAGCTTAGACGCCAAGCCCAAGCCCTTAAGAAGTAAGATTCCAGCCAATTTCCTGGAATATGCCAGCTCATGCACCCAGCCCCTGGAAGCCCACCTGGGCCCCTCAAATGTTCACCTAAGCCCATGAAGGAGGCATCCTTGCTGCTACCCCAAGGACCAAAACCGAATTTGAGGAGTTTGACCAAGTCCAAGCCAAGACGAGGCACCCATGAGTTGACTAGTCAAAGCATGAAGGGAGAAGGAGAAGACTAGTCCAAGTCCTAACCTCTTATGGCTTTCTTTCCTAACCTATTAAGGATTTCTTTTCCTAATGTATTAAGGAATGGTTATCTCTAACCTAAGTGTAACCTTAGTTAGGAGAGGGCATGGGAGCTCTATATAAACCCCACCCCTCCCCCACTTGTAATGAATTTTTTCATGACATCAAAAACCCTTATGAAATTTATTTGAGCTTGTGAGCTTGCATTTGTGTTACTTTGTTTTTTTGGTTTGTTAGGTTCCTTGTTCTTGTGTTGGCCGAACATCCCTTGCAATCCTCCATGCCCACAGTAGTGAATCAAGCTTCCAAGCATCAGCCACGCCCTTGAGAAGTAGCCTTCAAGATGCCCCAGATCAAGAGCTTCATCTGCTTCCTTGCTGCCCAGCTTCTAAACCCTGACCTGATTCCTTCTAAACCCTAGTTCTTTCCTTTGCTTAATTGCTATTTTGATTGATTCCTGATATTTTGCAAGATCCCCAAGATGTTTCACCTCCCTAGAGGAGACTTTCCTTGCCTCCAGGACCGCCCAAATCAGCCACCTAATCAAGGGAACCGAGCTTCATCATCCAGACTCTAATGAGAGTGCTGTGTGATCTCTTCATTGGAGGTTCTTCAAATCACTGATTGGTAACATCCTTCCCTTCTTTTAATTTCTGATTTGATGAAGATAAGCTATCATAATCCAAGAGTTCCTTAATTCTTGGGTCCTGGTTATTTATTATTTTGCATGAGTTTGCCTACGATATGATGATTCTTTATATTGCTACTCTATCTGCTAGTTCTTTGCTTAACTTTGGAATTTAGCCTACAAACCTAAATTATAAAAATCATAAAAAAAATTAGTTTACTATTTTTCCTACATGATTAGAAATCTTAGAGTCATCTTACATCAGTTTGGTATCAAAGCTGGTTTAGGATAGTTTTTATCGGCATCAAAGTCATAAAACTTTAATTCCTGAATTTTTTACATCCTGTCCACTGCATTAGGTGTCTATTTTTCATTTAATTTCGACCATTTAGAAATTTTATTTCTATGAAATTTGCATGACTTGTTCTCCATCTTGTCCTCTATTTTATCATAATTTTTAATTAATTTTACAGAAACCCCAATTAACTAAAATTTGGCATATTAGAAACCCTAACAAAAATCCTGAGATTTCTGTAGCAGTCTGAAAACCCTAGGACTTCCATCATCATTTGATTTTTGTTTTGCATAAAATTTAGTAGAGTTCATCCCCACTATCAATCCTCCATCTTAGATTTTTTTTTTGATTTTTATATGCATCAAAATATGTGTCAAAATTTGTATCTTCTAAAACCCTAATTCTAATATTTCTGCACTTGACTCAACCTAACCTAATCAACTTTCACACACCCCAATCCCAAGCCCAATTTGTTTGCTAACCTAATCAACCTAAACTTAACTTACTACCTCATAAAACTCACATAAAATATTTTATTTTTTGATTATTTTAGATTGCATCAGGACCATCGCATGCCATCATCTCTTTAATCTAGTCTTAAGGGTAGTCAATATAACATCAAGATAGGATTTCATCACCTATCCTGGGCCCAAAACAACCATTATCATATTGACCTAAGCCTAATTAAAATTAATTAGACCTAATTTGCCCTAGAGGGCTAGGTGACACCCATAGGTCAGGTCTGAGTTGTATGGGCCAACTAGTGCATTTAATCCGATGGCTATTACTAAAATTTGGTATCTAAGGCTGAGGGTCCAGAGTCAAACGACCTAAGTGGTGTTGTGAATTCTTAATTGGGTCTCTGCGAAAGCAGGGGAGCCTCCCACACTCCCACCCTCTACCTGGCTAGAGGAAGGATTAGCTACTAGGTTAAGTGTAAGTTGAGCTGACCCACCCAGTTTTGGCTTTAGGTCTAGGAAACCCTAGATTGTACTAGTCTTTTTTCTTTTTGCATGATTGGTTGCACCACATCACTTTGCTTGCTTGTTTGATTGTTTCCATTAGATTAGGAACCCAATGCCAGTAGACTTAATCCAATCCAACTAGTGTGACCATGGAGTCCAACCCTAGAAGAACCCAATACTCTAACCCATATAGGGAGTCCAACCCTAGGAGAACCCAATACTCTGACCCATATAGGGAACCCAACCCTAGGTGAACCCCATACCATGACCCATCCTTAGAACCTAACTATAAGAGACCCAATTATGATTACCTGAACCAAGATGAAAGATCCATTAGGAGCACCCAACCTTATGCACCCCTGTTTGATGGAAGACCAGATCCTAAGGTGTATATTGAATGAGAGGATATGATGGATCAGTACTTTGAGTATACTAGGATGTCAGAGCTAGAGAAGATTAGTTTGGCTACACATGGGTTAATTAGATATGCTAAGCAACATTGGGAACATACTGAGGATGAATGTTATTGGAAAGGAGAACAGATAAGTACTTAGAAAGCTTTGAGGAGTAAGTTGAGAAAAGAGTACTTAGGTCCATTTTATGAGCATGAACTTTCAGTCCAATGGTGCAACTTGAGACAGGGTGACAAAACTGTGTCTGAATACATTGACCAATTTAAGGAGTTTATCAGGAAGTGTAACATAGTTGAACATGAGCTTATGACCATATCGAGGTTTCGGTATGGCCTACATGAGGACATCAGTTGGGAATTGTGTCACTGGCCAATTGAGGACTTAGAGGAAGCCTATTACAGAGCCTTGGAATTTGAGTCAAACCATAGGGAACACATATTTAGTCAAACTGAGTCCAACAAGAATAACCCTCCTACACCCCAGACCCACAGAACTGAACCCATAATCCTTAGTTTACCCACCCCTGTTATCCCGGATCCTAGTCAGTTTTTCATTAGCCTAACCCCTCTTACCACCCCATTGGTCCACCAAGATGACCTAGAAGAGGAGATATATAAGGCTGACCTAAGCTTAGTGGAATAGTATGAGGAGGAAGAAAAGGAGTTCCCCATAGAAGACTTAGAGTTAGTTGAATCAATAGATACCCAGGTAGAAGCCACCATAGAATCAGTTGACCCTGACCATATCCACATAGAAGACCACCCAACATTTGTTGAACCTGACCACACCCAAGCTGAACCTGTAGTGGAAGAATCATTAGAGGAAGAAACCCATGACCCTGTGACTGCAACTATACCTGAGGAGACTTTAGAAAAGGACCCAATTATAGAATCTAGTCCTGAACTTCATGAGCCAAAAGAGTTTATTAAGGACTTGATCTCTTATCAGTACCCTTAGGAGGAAGTTATTCCTTTAAATCCAATTGATCTCTTCCCTGAAATTAATGACCCATTCTTCCATAATGTAGACCCTGTAGGAATACCCCAAACCTATAAAGGAAACCTCATTAGTCTAGGACTAATTCCTGATACACCTTCTTGCATTCCATTCTATCCAATCAATCCCAAACACTTTTCCTGCCAAACTAACACTGAACCTACATCTTATTTTCTACCCTTTTCTGAAACTTTTTATAATTTTTTCAGTATTAGGTTGCATTTTATAGGAGTTTGCACGTTGCATTCGTTCATTATTCATGACATGTTTGCATCTTACTTTAGAAGAACCCTATGGAACCTAGTAGGAGTACATAGTAAGTTCTCACGTGCATGCCATGTGTTGACCCCTTGAGTGATTTTGATGATAACAAAACATTGGAGCATGTACATTTATTACTAACTAATTTCAAATGTTTCACAAGTTTTTGTAGGATAGTTTCTATTAATTAACCATGGCTCCTACTTTGTTTTATTGAGTATGTTAAGTAATATTGTATGAATGTTATGTAAAGAAGAACCCCTTGAAAAACCTTTTTGATCATGTAGGTGGGTTACTTCTATGAGTGTTGTGCTTTTGAGTTGGTTTGTTTTAACTATTTGAGAGTTTGGTAAGAGTGTTCTTATATTAAATTGTAAGAATTCCTAAAGAACTTACTCGAGCCGAGCCAACCTCAAAAGAGCCAACTCTATCTCATGGCACACACTAAGGATTCTGGCATGCAGCAATCTGAGCCAACTTGAATGAAACCGAGTCGACTCGATTAAATCCGAGTCAACTGGAATAAGTCCGAGCTAACTCTTCTAAAGTCCAGTTTTGAAGTCTTTTGAGAACAAGCTAGGCGAGCCGACCTGATCTACAACTAGCCGACTCTTCCAGAGTGGAGTTTCTGCACCCTAAGACAAAAGAGCCGACCCAAGTAGAAGCGAGCCGACTCCTTCAGGGCAATGTTTTCAACGATGGATGTTCGAGCTGACCCGAGCTATCAAGAGCCGACTCGTCCAGAGTGAAGTTTTTGCATCCTGAGATAAAGAGCCGACCCTACTGAAGAATTGGTGACTCGACCTATCGACTTGAAGGATCCGAGCTAACTCGATGTATCCGAGCCGACTCGAGTATCATTTTTAGGTACATAACGACTAGTTCCAGAATTCTTTTTTGAATGCCAAAAAGTGCTCCAACAGCTAGTTTTCGAATCCCAAAGAACTTCAACAGCTATATCCATCAAAGATGAGTACAAGAGACCATATAAAGGGATTTACAACCATGAATTAAAGAGCGGATGCTTAATTGAATATACAAAAAAGAAGAAAAGAAGTTAGAGAGCACAAGTGAGCATTCAAAGCAGTCTTCATTCTTCACCAACTCCCATCTGAAGATTGAAGCATTAAAGGAAGAAAGGAAGCCTCTCAAGTTCATTAAAGAAGAATTAAAGAAAGCTTCTTCAGCACAACAGTGGCAACTATGCGACAACAAGAGTTAATCATTTATTATTGCATTTTCTTTCAACTTCTTTATAAGTTGTTTGGGTTATTGGTGAGCCCATTTAAAAAACCAAATAGGTTCTTGGTGAGCCTTAGATAAAAATCAAGTGTTGGGTTCTTGGTGATACTGTTAAAACCAAGTTAGGTTTCTTTGGTGATCCTGTTCAAAACTAAAGGGTGTTGGGTTTCTTTGGTGATCTCGATAGAATCAAAGTACAGAGGTTTAGATTGTGAGCCTGTAAAACAATCCTACTGTATTCGGGAGTGAATATAGTGGAAATCCCAAGTGGTATCTTGGATAGTGGACGTAGGAGCTGGTTTACTCCGAACCACTATAATCTGTGATGTTTGTATTGTTGTCTTCATCTTTCCTTTCTGATTATGCTTTTTATTCATAATCACAGCATCTTTCACTAGAATTGTTAACTTATAAAAGTACATATTTATAGCTACAATTATTTTGAAAATTCCAATTCACCCCCCTCTTGGGTAGCCACCTGGACAACAACTAGTATCAGAGCAGAGTCTCTGAATACATTAAAGTAAAGATTGATGGCTCATCCAACGAGTATGTCCTTGGCCGAAGGCCAATCAACAAATAGACCTCCACTCTTCATAGGCACAAATTATGCATACTGGAAAGCTAGGATGAAGATTTATATTCAAGCAGTTGATTTTCATTTATGGAAGGTCATTCTGAAAGGTCCACATATCCCCATGATCAAAATCGATGGAGTGGACATTCCAAAACCTGAAGAGGATTAGGACAAACATGACATGAAAATAGGTGAGTTAAATGGCAAAGCAATGAACTTGCTATACTGTGCTTTGGACAGCAATGAGTTTAATCGAATTTCCATTTGCTCTTCTGTAAAGAAAATTTAGGATAAACTTGAGGTGACCCATCAAGGAACTTTCCAAGTGAAGTCCTCAAAAAATAATCTTCTTGTACATAGTTATGAGTTATTTAAAATGGAACCTAATGAGACAATCTCTGCCATGTTCTCACACTTCACTGATATTATTAATGACTTAAAAAGTCTTGGCAGGGTATATTCTAATGCTGATCTTATTTAGAAGATTTTAAGATCTCTTCCGGACAAGTGGGATCTAAAAGTGACCGCCATTTAGGAAGTGAAAGATTTGAATACCTTACTGCTGGATAAACTGATAGGATCTCTCATCACACATGAACTGACCAAGCAGCACTGAACTGAGGATGATCAGAAGAAGAAAAAATTCATTGCCTTCAAAGCTGCTATGGACTCAAGAAAGGATGATGATGAATCGGAAGAAGATTATTCCTCCACTGAAAATGACATGGAAGATGAAGATGTTGCCATGGTCGTTAGGAGATTCAAGAAGTTCTTGGGAAGATGAAAAGGAAGAAACTATAAGAAATTCCACAAGAACAAAGAATACAACAAAGAAAGGGATAAAGAAAAAGAAAAGGAAAAAGAAGTGCCCGTCTACTACGAATGCAAAAAACCAGGGCACAACTTCAAGAAAAAGAAAAAGAGAGCTATGGTAGCGATGTGGAGCGACAGCGAAGCATCCACATCTACTGAAGAAGAAGAGACTACAAAAATAGCAAACTTATGTCTAATGGGTCTTGAAAATGAGGTATCATCCCCTGAGCTTCAAACTGAATTTACTTATAATGAGTTGAATTCTACTTTTCATGATTTGCTTGAAGAATTCAAGAAAGCTAGGGTTAAAATTAAATCCTTGAAGAAACAAAATAATTTATTACTAAAAGACAAGGATGAAATTTCAAAAAAGAATAATATCTTGCAAAAAGAACTAAATATTTTTTCTGATAATGTCACAACCTTGAAAAATGAGAAAAATTCTTTAAATGAGACAAACAAAGTTTTAGTTATCGAAAATGATGGTTTGAAAAAGGAGGTTGAAAAGCTTAAGCCTTTAGTAGAAAAACTTACCTTGAGTTTCACTAAGCTTGAGCTAATTCTAAAGAACAAAGAGATTTAAAAAACAAAGCTAGAATTGGATTTAATGCTTTAAATGCTAAAGGAATTTCAGCAATAAAATTTGTATCTTCAAAAGCTTCAGCATCAAATGCTAAATCTCAAAAAGCTTTTCCATCTAATTCTGTATCAAAAGGCTTAAAGTACATTCCTAAGATTTCTGTTAAAAAATCTTTCATACCAAACATATCTATTTTTGTATCTGTTAATGCTTCAAAGCAGGCATCGTTCAAATATGATAAAATTGTTAGCTATGCATGTCATAGATTTGGGCATAAAGTACACCAATGTAATTATTTGAAAAATTCCAAGATTGGTGAATTGAAATATAGAACTATTTGGGTTCCAAAAGGAACCAATTTTGCTAACCTAAAAGGACCCAAGTTAGCTTAAGTACCTAAAATTACTCCTTGATTGTTTTGCAGGATTGTCTTGCAGCATTGAATACTAAGAAACAATGGTATCTAGACAGCGGTTGTTCAAGGCATATGACGGGTGATAAGGATCAGTTCATCACCCTATAAATGAAAGAAGGAGGATCGGTGACTTTCGGTGATAATGGCAAGTGGAAAATAATCGGAATCGGTAAGATTAAGATAACCCCCTGTATTTTTATTGAAGATGTGCTGCTAGTAGATATATTGAAGTATAATTTATTAAGTATTAGTCAACTTTGTGATAAAGGCTTCAAGGTTATCTTTAAATCATCTTTGTGTATAGTAACTAACTCTCTTGACTCTAGCAACAAATTTATTGGTCATAGACTTGGAAATATCTGTGGTAGATTTAAAATAATCTAGCCATGACTAGTAGTTCCAGCCTAGTACTAATGAATGCTAAGACCAAGGAGTCTTATTTACTTTAGCATAGAAGATTAGGTCATGCTAGCATGTATACAAATGCCAAATTAATTTCAAAGAATCTAGTTAGAGGTTTGCCACACTTTAAAGTTGATCTTGATTATATATGTGATGCTTGTCAATTAGGAAAACAAACTAGGAAGAGTTTTAAATCGAAAAATGTAATTTCAACTACAAGACCCCTTGAGCTACTTTACATGGACTTATTTGGACCAACTCGAGCCACAAGCCTAAGAGGTATGAAATATGGCCTTGTGATTGTAGATGACTTTTCTAGATTCACATGGATAATGTTGTGCCCATTCGGCTAACCATGGGTCGGACCGGCCACAGGCGTCTGGTCGGCTGACCCTCGTGGGAGGGTCCGGGAGGCCATGAGAAGAGAGGTCCGGCCTCCCGATTCTTGAAGAGGACCCCACGGCCCCTTTCTCGAAGGGCTGACCCGGAGAACCCCGAGGGTCGACGGACACCTCCCCGTGCATGCGTTGGCTTCTTTGAGGCCCTGACGAACGCCACGATCGGTCGGACGACTCCACTCGACCGAGGCCGATCCACCATTGAGGGGACTACCCGAAGGTTCCAGGAGCCTCTCTTCCTGACAAGTTCTGAAATTTTCATGATTTATTAATTTCTGTAGATATTTTGAGATCAATTTTACAGCTGTTCTGCTTTTTTTTTATTTTCTGCAAGCTATTTTTTTTATTTGAGTGTGCATAAATTAAATCTATCTTAAGGGCACAGAAGTTGCAACATAAGGGGAGGATTGAGACCCTCTCCTTAGCCCAAAACCACCTCCCGTGCATTCGAACCTAAGCCTTTAATCTTAAAATTAATTAGACCTAATTTGCCCTAGTGGGCTAGGGACACCAACTGGTCGGGTCTAGGCTAGTGTTGAGTCAGTTTGTCTAGTTACTCTGTGTGCTTTGTACTCAGTGTCTAGAATGGTGGTTCAGGGATTCTATCCCGAAGGGCTTGTGTGCTGGTCCGCCTACCTGGCCAATCACTGATTGGTGTCTAGGATTGGCAATTAGGGACCTAACACTCCCCTTACACCTGCCTGGCTGAGTCCCGAGTTACTACAGGCTAGCTTGCCACTCTGATTGGGCATCTAGTTTAGGCTCTAGGTCTAGTTAGCTCGTAGTCATTTCAGTCGAGTCTCATTTGGTGAGCTTGCTTGCATCATCATGTCCACCCGGAATGGAGTACCCTACCAACCTGGTCAAACCCAACCTGATTTAAAGGCCATGATTAGAACTCTTACCGAAAGTATGACCAAATTGAGTCAGGATATGACTGATACTTTTGCCCAGTTTAGAGACCGAGCCCAGGGACTTGAGAAACTTAGACATCAAAATTGGACCCCTGATCCAAAATTTAATAGGCCCCAACCTCACCCATGCCAGGAGCCTAGGAGGACCTTATATCGTGATCCCGAGCATAACCCTAGGAAGCCTAACCATGATATCTATAGTGTGGATTGTGTCTATGAGAGGTCCTTAAAATATTCTAGACCAGTCACTCAACAACCCAAGTCTTCTAGATCAAACCATTTAGATCCACACCCATGCCCAAGTAAGGTCTCTACTAGCTTGAAACCCAGTGTGACCCAGGTTCCTATATCGCAAGAATGTTGGTTTTGTGGAGAAAGAGGCCATAAAACTAGTCAGTGTCCATGCATAGGACTGGCTTGTGCACAGGTAAGTGGTAAGAATCCTAAGGATGACATTAATGAGGGAGAACCTAAGCCTACCAATGAGGAAGAAAGGTTAGGTATGACAAGCCCAGAATCAGTTGACCCGATTACCACTAACCCGAAACCCATTGAAGATGGCATCGAGGAAGTATATGATGCTTGCTTGAGTCTAGTTGATGAATATGAGGGGGAAGAACTTGAAGAATGTGACATCGATACTATTGGTTCCTTACCTGAGGAGACCTTGGAAAGCAACCAAGTGGTAGGACCTAGTTCAGAAATTCAAGAGATTTGTGAGAACCAGGTTCCCTTAGTCAAATACCCCCAGGAAGAACTCATAGTGTTAGCCCGAGCTATCAATTCGTACCCTCTAATGACAGTCATTCCCCAAGTACCAATTGAAGATCTTTGCACTAAACTGTTTAAGTTTGCCCACCCTATGTTAGATCCTCTCCTTAGGATGACTGAATCAAGCCTCTTACAATTGGACCTTGTCCCATGCCCAGCCACTAAGGTCTCTCCCGTAATCTCTGTTGAACATCCTTTTCTGGAGCGGATTGATTCACCCAGTCCTGTAGAAGTCCTCCTTATGGCCCCAGACCCCTTCCTTCGCATGACCGACCTACCCTTCTATAGAGTATACCTTTCCTCACCCATAGGTCAAATTTCAAGTCTTGAGGACATCATCCATAGGCCCTTCCATGAGTCACTCTCTAATCCATTTTTTGAGAAAGTGGATCATTATTTGCTTAGAGAACAAACCTTAACTGTTGCAATCAGATGTCCTAGGCTACTCCCCGAACCATCTCTTGATCCATTCCTAGGAGTAGCAAACTTTTCCTTTCGTAAGGATGACCAGTTGACACTCATAGATCACCATTCAAACCTTCAGGTCACTACCTTTAGTCAGCAGGTAATTCGAGACTCCACCTCAAATTCCCTCCCTTTCTCTAGGACTTCCAATGCTTCTTACATCATCCAAGTATACTTTGTCAAAGTCTTTAGAGTGAACCACGTGTCAGAACCTATTAGGTTTGCCACCTGCTTCTGGAAGACCTTATGGCACCTACTAGGCACCCATGATAAGTTTTCATGCTCTGCATGCCATCCTCCGACCCAAGGTCAAACCTAGAGAGCCTTAGTTTGTTAGGTTTAGACCTAGGATTCCTTTGAATAAAGTCCATTCTTTAAGAATGCGTCGTCAATCGAGTTTAGGACATTGACTCAGATTTTGGTTGAGTGAGAATACCAGGAATTGGTATTTGTATTTACCCAGGGCTGAATTTGCATATAATGACTCGGTCAATAGGTCTTTAGGTAAAGCCCTTATGAGATTGTTCATGGGTACAAGCCTCACACACCACTTGACCTAGTTCCTTTGCCAGTCCACACACGAGTCTCCGAGTCTGCTGAAGACTTTGCACAGCATGTAAAGAACTTGCATAAAGAAATTCATGCCAAAATAACTTTAAGTAATGAAACTTATAAGAAGTTGGCTGATTCTCAAAGGTGAGTCAAAACTTTTGTTGAGGGAGACTATGTAATGATTAGGTTAAGGCCTGAGTGGTTTCCTCTTGGAACCGTTAGAAAGCTACATGCTAGAGGAGCTGGACCATTTAGAGTGATGAAGAGAGTGGGACCCAATGCCTATGTGCTTGAGTTGCCTCCAGAGCTAGGCATTAGCTCCACTTTCAACATTACAGACCTAGTAGAGTACAGGGAGCTAGCTGTGATTCCCAGTGAGCCTTTTAAACATAATCCTGTTATTGAGAGTGCTCCCGATCCTGTGTGTCCACCAACAAACTGGCCTGTGAGGAAAGAGCATATTGAAAAGATCCTGGATGATCAGGTTATCTATACTAATAATCGAGGATACCAAAGATACCTGGTTCGCTGGCAAGGAAGGCCAGATTCTGATGACTCTTGGATCTCCCGAGAAGAATTACAAGAATTGGACCCAGACCTCTTGGAGAGATACCAGAGCCAGCTTGATCCATACTCGACAGGGTCGAGTTCCTCCCACCCCGGGAGAATTGGTGTGGGCACCAGAATCAGAAGAAGACTTCAGGGTTCCATCTGGATCTCTGATTGACCTTGCCCGAGAAAATTAGGGTTTGTAATAAGGATTGACGTGATCAACCCAATTTTGAGTCTGTAATTTTGTCATTTCAATTTTTTGTTGAGTCATGTTGATGTAGGGTTCGGTGGCAAGGCGGAATCATAGATTTCAAAATTTTTTTATCTTTATGAAATCTTCACCAAACCTTCAACCCAAAATCTCCTTAAAAGAATTAAAACATATAAGATGTTTATATAAGATTTAATCTCAAATTAAGATACTAACCTGTATCACAAAATCCAAACTCTGAATCTCCACCAGGTGCCCAAATGTTCACCCTCCAATGGTGATCCACACAGAAAAACAATGAAGACAACAATTTCTATTTCTTGGTTCCTCTTCTTGAATTCTTTTTCAAGAATTCAATTCTTGGACCTTTAGGCTGAAATTTTTTTTCTTGAAAATTTCTTTTTCTTCCTTCTTTCCTCTTCTTGAGTTTTCTTCAAGAATTCCCTTTCTTGAATCCCTTTTCTTGAATTGAATTGGAAGAAAAATTAAGACAGGCAAAGTCTTAATTCAAGAAGGAAAAGAAGAATAGATCCTTTCCTTTTTCTTTCCTTTACCGTTCAAGACCTTCTTCTTATTCTTGTTTAGGGTCAGAGTTTCGACAGAGGATACCTCTGTAAGGGAAACAATACCCAACAAGAACAAGAGGAAGGAGTATTCTAGAGAGGAAGAAAGGGAATTGGATCTCTGAATTATGTTGCGTGAAAACCCCCGAGAACCCCAACCCTATTTATAGATCTCAGAGAGGTGTCATCTCGAAACAACGCAACCCTCTGAAACCCCAGGGATCATGATCCCTCATTCCTCACGCGTCTCCTCAACCAAAATCATGATTCTCCAATTTGATTTTCGTTTTTCCGACGAGGAGGACTCTCGGAAAAACTTCAGGAAGAATCGCGACTTTTGGAGACGGATTTGCGACTGAAAAGCGACGGATCTTTTCCTTAATTTTTTCTAGCCATCAGATCTAGATCCAAGGGGGCCAGACAAGGATCTGAATCGCCCCTTTTCAGATTTTTCTCTGACGTTTTCTTTCTCACGCATTTTAAGAGAAGTCCACGCGCGTGGACTTTCTTTCTTGGCGCGCGCGGGTGAGAAGAGGGAGGGGGCGGCTTGGAGAGAGGGTCTCAGTGAACTAAGTTCACTTGGGTTCAGCCATGGGTTAGCCCAATGTCCTAAAAAATAAATTGGACCTTAATCTGGTTCAATTAGAACCCAATTAAGCCCAATTCGGAACCAAATTCGAATATGATTCGAATAGAAATTTGGTCTGCAACACATGCTAGTGTGTTTATCCTGCAAACACGATTTAATTCCAAATTAAATCCTTCATCAATTTTCTTTTGTGTGTGACCCATTGGGTTCCACACCTAGCCAGCAGTAGGTCCGAGTGCTATTTGACTTAATTCGGTTAGATCTCAACTAAGCCAATTTAGGTCAACTCAAACTAGCTCGACTCGATCAATTAGAATCTAATTCAAATTGACTGATTTGAATTACCATGACTCAATCATATACCTACAAGACAAGATTAACGTCTAGCAACGTATCATGTCTACCCGGAAGATGTGGAATTTTGGTGGAATTACCAAAATACCCTTCAGTGGTGAGTTACCGGGCAATTCAGTCCTTTGATCAACTTGCATCCCGAATATGATTATGAATATGGATACTTGTCAAATCCAATTTTCATATTCATCCCTAGCTCAATCTTTATAATGATGATTCATTAATGAACCATTAGAAAATAACTCTAATGTTCAGACTTTGATCAAAGGTTTCCTGAATCCATCATTTGAAATTAGCTGGATGCTATTCCCTCTTACTAGGGTGATCAATTCCTTGTTGACCTACTCACAACCTCCATATACAATCCACCATAACCAGTATCACCTCGTGCATGTCTTAGTGTCATGATTGACTGCGAACCAAAGTATGGATTCATGTATATAAGGTACTATGGTAGTCTCAGGTCAAAGGACCACATGCACTACTCCCACTATGAGAATTATCTATTGACAAACAGATAAGGTTCCATTAGATATTCTCAATCTGGATCAATTCAGTGAACTCATTCTCTAATGAACACTCACATCCTAGTATTAGTGTCAAACACAAGTGACTGTGAGATCAGTCACCCTTATTACAAAACATATATAGGATGTGCTGGTCTTGCCGGAAACATTGATCCCCAACTCAATGTCCCATCGACCAGGAATATTTTAGATTAGGATTTTAAGGCTTTAGGTCTCACTGGTATGATCTCATCATAACCCTAGAACCATAGCCCTAATCTATGGGGTTCATCATAAAATCAAAAAGACACAGCAAATGATGAAAATAATGCCTTTATAAAATGTCAATTCATTGATTTTGGGATCAAAACTACAATATTTCAATTGGCTTTCAGGGCACAATCTTTCAATCTCCCACTTGCACTAAAGCCAATCGCCTTTAAATCTTAACCCCATACAATCAAGGTGGCGATCAAACTCTCGCTGTGATAGAGTCTTAGTGAACGGGTCTGCTACGTTGTTCTTCGTTTCTACCCTTTTAATGCAGACTTCTTGTCTTTCGACAATCTCTCGAACGAGATGGAAGCGTCTCAGAATGTGCTTTGATTTGTGATGAGCTCTTGGTTCCTTTGCTTGAGCAACAGCCCCCGTATTATCACAGTAAAGTGATACTGGACCTTCAATCTCAGGAACTACGCCCAACTCTGATATGAACTTCTTCATCCAGACAGCTTCCTTGGCAGCTTCACTAACAGCAATGTACTCTGCCTCAGTTGTTGAGTCAGCTACAGTTTGCTGTTTAGAACTTTTCCAGCTTACAGCTCCTCCATTAAGGGTAAAAACATACCCAGATATAGATTTGCTGTCATCTGGATCTGATTGAAAACTAGAATTTGAATAAGCTTCTAGTTTAAGATCAGATCCTCCGTATATTAGAAAAATATCCTTAGTTCTTCTTAAGTACTTAAGAATATTTTTCACAGCCTTCCAATGATCCTCTCCTGGATCAGCCTGAAACCTGCTGGCTATACCTAAGGCATATGCCACATCAGGCCTAGTACATAACATAGCATACATAATAGACCCTACTGCCGAAGCATAAGGTACCGAATTCATTCTATTTCTTTCTTCAGGTGTCTTAGGAGACATCTTCTTAGAAAGATGTATGCCATGACCAATAGGTAAGTAACCTCTTTTACTTTCCTCCATGCTAAATC
Source organism: Areca catechu (assembly GCA_021397845.1). NCBI lineage: Eukaryota > Viridiplantae > Streptophyta > Magnoliopsida > Arecales > Arecaceae > Areca > Areca catechu. The sequence goes on from CM038048.1 coordinate 39,662,574, forward strand.
TTTTTAGCACTTGGTCAATGTACCTAGACTGGGATAAACCTAGCATCCTCCTAGATCTATCTCTATAGATCTTGATGCCTAGTATATAAGATGCTTCTCCCAAGTCTTTCATGGAAAACTGTTTAGATAACCATACCTTGACTGATTGTAACATTGGGATATCATTCCCAATGAGGAGTATGTCATCTACATACAGAACCAAGAAAACTATGGCACTCCCACTAGTTTTCTTGTACACACAAGGTTCATCCTCATTTTTGATAAAGTCAAATTCTTTGACTGTCTTATCAAATCGGATGTTCCAACTCCTAGATGCTTGCTTTAATCCATAAATAGATTTTTTAGCCTACATACCTGATTAGGTTTAGTCTCCAAGACAAAACCTTCTGGCTGTGACATATAAACCTCTTCCTCAAGGAAACCATTGAGGAATGCAGTTTTCACATCCATCTGCCAGATTTCATAATCATGATATGCTGCTATAGCAAGCATGATCCGAATAGATTTGAGATGGCAACAGGAGAAAATGTTTCATCATAATCTATTCCCTGTTTTTGTCTGAAACCCTTAGCCACTAATCTGGCTTTATAAGTTTCAACTTGGCCATCTGTCCCAATCTTTTTCTTATAGACCCATTTGCATCCAATAGGGTTAACACTCTCTGGTGCATCAACCAAAGTCCAGACTTGGTTGACATACATGGAGTCCATTTCGGATCTCATGGCTTCCAGCCATTTGTCTGAGTCACTACTTATGACAGCATCCGTATATGTTAGAGGCTCATCATTATCAATGATTTGGGCTTCATTATTTTCAATAATGAACCCATACCTTTCAGGTGCATGTCGCACTCTATCAGACTTACGGATAGGAGTGGTGTGTTCAGGTTCTATACTAACTATGTTATGATTTTGTTGAGATGTATCTACTTGTTGAACTTCTTCAAGTTCAATATTTCTCCCACTGCCCTTTTGTAGGATGAATTTCTTTTCCATAAAAATGGCATGCCTACTGACTAAAACCTTTTGTTCAGTAGGGTGGTAGAATAGATATCCTATACTATCTTTGGGATATCCAACAAAAAGACATTTTTCTGCTCTAGCATCAAGCTTTTGTCCAAAATTTCTTTTGACATAAGCTGGACATCCCCATATCTTAAGGTGCTTAAGATTGGGTTTCTTTCCCCTCCGTAACTCATATGGAATACCAGATACAGATTTAGATGGTACTCTATTCAAAATATTAGCCACTGTTTCCAAGGCATATCCCCAGAAAGAAACGGGTAAGTCTGTGAAGCACATCATGGATCGTACCATATCTAATAAAGTACGATTTCTCCTTTCAGCAACACCATTTAATTGTGGTGTGTAAGGAGGAGTCCATTCAGAGATGATTCCCTTTTGTTTAAGGTGATCAAGAAACTCGGTGGATAAGTATTCACCTCCTCTATCTGATCGAAGGATCTTAATACTTTTCCCGTTTGTTTCTCTACCATACTTTGATACTCTAAGAATTTTTCAAAAGCTTCGGACTTATGTTTCATTAGATACACAAATCCGTACCTTGAAAAATCATCAGTGAATGTGATGAAATATGAGTATCCACCCTTGGCCTGAGTTGTCATAGGTCCACATACATCAGTGTGTATGAGTCCTAATAACTCTGTTGTCCTTTCATTATGTCCACTAAATGGAGTCTTGGTCATTTTACCCATGAGACATGATTCACAAGTTCCTAATGATTCATAGTCATAAGGATTAAGGAATTTTTCCTTGTATAACTTGTTAATCCTCTGCTCACTAATATGTCCAAGACGACAGTGCCAAAGTAAAGTATTGTTTACTTCATCTCTTTTCGTTTATTACTAACATGTAGTATATTGTCATCAGAATATAAAGTTAAGAGACCATTGCAAAATATGCCATTAAATATTATTTCATTAGAAAAACTGATTGAGCAGCCACTGCTCATTACATTCATAATATATCCTTGTTTAAGTAACAAGGGTACAGATATGATGTTTCTAATGATTCTAGGCATAAAATAACAATTCTTTAACTCTAAAATCTTCCCAGAAGGCAGCTTCAATATATAAGTCCCTACAGCTTCTGCTTGGATGGAATCTCCTCCAGCACCGTAGAGCTCGAAGTCGCCTTCCTTCAAAACTCTAATGTTCTGTAGTCCCTGCAATGATTTGCAGATATGATGACCACAAGCAGTATCCAATACCCAAGAGTTTGAATTAGAAGTGTATAATGACAAAATTGCATGTATCTCATACATACCTTTTGGTGCATTACTAGCACCAGGCTTCAGACTTGCAAGGTAAACCTTGCAGTTTCTTTTCCAATGACCCGGCTTGCCATAATGAAAGCAGGTCATTTGTTCGGAGGCCTTCTTTCCTTTCTTTTTCTTGATGCCCCCTTTTGGGTTTAACCTCCTCTTGGAACCCTTTTTGCCTATTTTCTTCTTGTTTACACCATCCACAAGAAGAAGTGGAGCCTTATTTTTCTTTAAATGGCTCTCTGCTGTTTTTAACATATTCAACAGCTCAGGCAAGAAAGTGTTAAGTTTGTTCATATGATAATTAAGAACAAACTGTGAAAATGACTCTGGAAGTGACTGCAGGATTAAATCCTGATTCAACTCCCCATCCATAACAAAACCCAATTGACCCAATCGGGTGATTAGGTCAATAACCTTTAATACATGGTCTTGTACGGATGTACCTTCTATCATCCTTGCACGGAATAACTGCTTAGATATTTCATATCTTGCAGTTCGACTATGTTCTCCATAAAGTTCTTTTAAATTGAGTAATATGGAGTTTGTGTCCATGCTATCATGTTGCCTCTGTAACTCATTGGTCATAGAGACAAGCATTATACACTTGACAGTAAGTGAGTTATTTTGCCACGTGTTATATGTGGTCTTATCCTCTTGCGAGGCATCTTCCCCTAATGGTTCCAAGGTTGGGGTATCAAGAATATAAGAAATTCTTTCTTGGCTGAGTACTATCTTCAGGTTTCTCAACCAATCAACATAGTTTGGTCCAGTCAATTTATTTGCATCAAGAATGCTACGGAGTGAGAGTGAAGAGGCCATTTAATCTACATTAACAAACAACATTACATAAGCAGACAATCAATGTTGACAAAACATAATTAAATTAGGATTTTAACTTAATTATGTCTCCCACTATTTTATCAAGCATCATAACCCTCAATGTGATGATCGAGAAAACCCTAATTGGTTCTCTTAGTGGGGTTGAGATCCTAATTCCTTATAAAAGACCTTGTGTGTACACAACAAATCTTATATAAGTTCAAAGGTAGGAAAACTCTTTCCAATTGTAATTCATACAATTCTCAACTTATCTTGGCCTCTAAAATATTAATAGCCTTGTGTGTACACAACAAACTATAATATTTTAGTTAAGTTAGACCCTTCATTGCTATATAGTCATGATATTAATCATAATACCCTTGTGTGTACACAACAAAGTATTATATCAAATCATTCCATAAGCATCAAATGTACCAAGCAAAATTTATGTTAGTCACCATAAAGAAAAAGGCCTTGTGTGTACACAACAAACCTAATATGGATCATAACATAATAATGACTTGGCATGAAGGAAAGCCATATGTAGTGAATATTACACTGAGCATATCAATCAATAATTAAGTTAATCATACCGGCCAGGTAAGTGGGAGAGTGGTGGGAGTCCCCCCGTTGCTTTCCTTAGACACCAAAAGAATTGGCCAGGTCAGTCAACGGAATCAATTAAAAACCACGTCCTCTTTACCGATCATGAACCACTTTTCCTAAACACCGAATGATAAACTAATCATATTGATTATTTTTTCTTTTGATATATGACACTACAACTTAATATGTTGTTAAAGAGGGCTTTATTAAAACAAAGCACATTCTAGCAAATATGTGCCATAGTGTGCCATCATACTAGGACAACCATTTACCACATAATGGATCCACCATTATGCCAGGGCAACCTTATTTCAGTATGATGACTAGAAGGCTAAACATATCTCTATGCAAATTAAGGTTTAAGTGAAAACCTTAATTAGTGGCATACATCAAACACATATGCATAATTAACACAAATATGTGATTAGTGTGTCATCATACTAGGACAACCATTTACCACATAATGGATCCACCATTATGCCAGGGCAACCTTATTTCAGTATGATGACTGGATCTCTATGCATATCTCTACAACAATTAGGGTTTGAGTGAAAACCCTAATTGGTGACATTATAACAAACATATATTACATCTCATGTTACTTATATAAATATGCATCTAAAATTCAGAATATATATTTTAATCTTAATAAGGAGGCTCTGATACCACTGTAGGGTTCGGTGGCAAGGCGGAATCATAGATTTCAAAATTTTTTATCTTTATGAAATCTTCACCAAACCTTCAACCCAAAATCTCCTTAAAAGAATTAAAACATATAAGATATTTATATAAGATTTAATCTCAAATTAAGATACTAACCTGTATCGCAAAATCCAAACTCTGAATCTCCACCAGGTGCCCAAATGTTCACCCTCCAATGGTGATCCACACAGAAAAACAATGAAGACAACAATTTCTATTTCTTGGTTCCTCTTCTTGAATTCTTTTTCAAGAATTCAATTCTTGGACCTTTAGGCTAAAATTTTTTTTCTTGAAAATTTCTTTTTCTTCCTTCTTTCCTCTTCTTGAATTTTCTTCAAGAATTCCCTTTCTTGAATCCTTTTCTTGAATTGAATTGGAAGAAAAATTAAGACAGGCAAAGTCTTAATTCAAGAAGGAAAAGAAGAATAGATCCTTTCCTTTTTCTTTCCTTTACCGTTCAAGACCTTCTTCTTATTCTTGTTTAGGGTCAGAGTTTCGACAGAAGATACCTCTGTAAGGGAAACAATACCCAACAAGAACAAGAGGAAGGAGTATTCTGGAGAGGAAGAAAGGGAATTGGATCTCTGAATTATGTTGCGTGAAAACCCCCGAGAACCCCAACCCTATTTATAGATCTCAGAGGGGTGTCATCTCGAAACAACGCAACCCTCTGAAACCCCAGGGATCATGATCCCTCATTTCTCACGCGTCCCCTCAACCAAAAATCATGATTCTCCGATTTGATTTTCGTTTTTTCGACGAGGAGGACTCTCGGAAAAACTTCAGGAAGAATCGCGACTTTTGGAGACGGATTTGCGACCGAAAAGCGATGGATCTTTTCCTTAATTTTTTCTGGCCATCAGATCCAGATCCAAGGGCGCCAGACAAGGATCTGAATCGCCCCTTTTCAGATTTTTCTCCGACATTTTCTTTCTCACGCGTTTTAAGAGAAGTCCACGCGCGTGGACTTTCTTTCTTGGCGCGCGCGGGTGAGAAGAGGGAGGGGGCGGCTTGGAGAGAGGGTCTCAGTGAACTAAGTTCACTTGGGTTCAGCCATGGGTTAGCCCAATTTCCTAAAAAATAAATTGGACCTTAATCTGGTTCAATTAGAACCCAATTAAGCCCAATTCGGAACCAAATTCGAATCTGATTCGAATAGAAATTTGGTCTGCAACACATGCTAGTGTGTTTATCCTGCAAACACGATTTAATTCCAAATTAAATCCTTCATCAATTTTCTTTTGTGTGTGACCCATTGGGTTCCACACCTAGCCAGCAGTAGGTCCGAGTGCTATTTGACTTAATTCGGTTAGATCTCAACTAAGCCGATTTAGGTCAACTCAAACTAGCTCGACTCGGTCAATTAGAATCTAATTCAAATTGACTGATTTGAATTACCATGACTCAATCATATACCTACAAGACAAGATTGACGTCTAGCAACGTATCATGTCTACCCGGAAGATGTGGAATTTTGATGGAATTACCAAAATACCCTTCAGTGGTGAGTTACCGGGCAATTCAGTCCTTTGATCAACTTGCATCCCGAATATGATTATGAATATGGATACTTGTCAAATCCAATTTTCATATTCATCCCTAGCTCAATCTTTATAATGATGATTCATTAATGAACCATTAGAAAATAACTCTAATGTTCATACTTTGATCAAAGGTTTCCTGAATCCATCATTTGAAATCAGCTGGATGCTATTCCCTCTTACTAGGGCTGATCAATTCCTTGTTGACCTACTCACAACCTCCATATACAATCCACCATAACCAGTATCACCTCATGCATGACTTAGTGTCATGATTGACTGCGAACCAAAGTATGGATTCATGTATATAAGGTACTATGGTAGTCTCAGGTCAAAGGACCACATGCACTACTCCCACTATGAGAATTATCTATTGACAAACAGATAAGGTTCCATTAGATATTCTCAATCTGGATCAATTCAGTGAACTCATTCTCTAATGAACACTCACATCCTAGTATTAGTGTCAAATACAAGTGACTGTGAGATCAGTCACCCTTATTACAAAACATATATAGGATGTGCTGGTCTTGCCGGAAACATTGATCCCCAACTCAATGTCCCATCGACCAGGAATATTTTAGATTAGGGTTTTAAGGCTTTAGGTCTCACTGGTATGATCTCATCATAACCCTAGAACCATAGCCCTAATCTACGGGGTTCATCATAAAATCAAAAAGACACAGCAAATGATGAAAATAATGCCTTTATAAAATGTCAATTCATTGATTTTGGGATCAAAACTACAATATTTCAATTGGCTTTCAGGGCACAATCTTTCAGTAGACTCAGTCCAATTCTAGGTCAGGTTGGCGCCATTCCCTTTGCCATAGGGTGCCACATTTTTTCTTCCATGGTCCAGCTACAAGTGGGTGCCAGACTCCCTGCCACATCTCCATCCAGTGTCTTTGGTCCCCACACCATAAGAAGCAAGTTCCCCTTTTTCTTGCACCACTTGGGGGAGAAATCCATCAAGATACCTCAATCCAAGGAGGAGCCAACTTCTTTCCAGATAAACCCAAGCCAGGATGGCAAGAATTTTTCTTGAAGAGAGGATCAAGGAGGTGCCCCACAATGTTCCATACAAATCCAAGTTATAAAAGGGAAGAGAGCATGTCTTGAGGAGGAAATCAAAGAGGCACCCAAAAGATTCCTAAAGTACCAAATCCATGAAAAGAAAAAGCCTAAACTTGTGGAGCAAGACTAGGAGGTGTCCAAAAGAGACAAACCATGAAGAAAAAATCCTTGATTCATGGAGAGATACTAGGAGACACCCCCATAACATGCCATTTGGAGCTGATTTTCAAGTTTTCTTGGAGTTTTTGGGCCGCTCACTCATGGAAGGAGTCTTGGTTGGCCAAGGGAAGAGAATTTGATGCTTAAAGTGTAGATTAGTCCTATTAGTCCCGTATGGGAACTTGTATGATTTTGATTTTTCTTATAGGTCTATATATTAGACCCCTTTTGTAACTTGAACTTATCTTATTAAATCTTATGAATGAAATCCCTTATTTTTTAGCAAAGTCTTGTTCTTCCACACTTATTTTGAGTGTTGAGCTCTGTGAGAGAGTAAATCTGGGTTCCCTAGGAACCTTGAGGAGGTGTGAGATCTCCAACCCCAAAACCCTGGCTTAGTCCACCCATCTCTACTCCACCGCCACCAAACCCTAGCCTCTACACCATCTCCAAGGTTCTTCTTCCAAAGGGTGGCCGACCACCAGGACCCCAGTCCAGCCATCTTCAAGTCAGCTACCAATGCTTCAGAGTCCATCCAGCAGATCCAGGAGAAGAAGTCCCAAATCCGTAGCCTAGGAGTTCCAGATCAGCTGAAGACCTTCATATCCCATCCTTTCTTCTACTCTAGTAACTCTATTCCCTGAGTCTCTTGTTCCTAACCTTGTTCTTCTTCTCTCCATGATCCAGGGTTCAAGAAGAGGCCAACTTTGCCAAGGACCATTATCGGAGGTTCCATTGCGAAGATACCTTGACTCCCAGGATCCAATAATCTGCTCGAGAGAGTCTTTTTCCACCAAATGGAGAGATATCACTGCTAGGTAACAAGAACCTTCCCTTCTCACTTTGTCTATTTCGTTGAAACTCAGAGCAAACCCTAGATCTGGGGGTTTCTCAATCCCCAGCGATCCTACTTCTGAGTTACTCTAATAATCCACTCCTTTTAATTGTGCTTTCTGTGATTTCTTAGTTTCTTTCAACATTAGTTTATCTTTCCATTGAGTCAAAGCCGACTTCTAAAAATATATAAAAAAAAAATACTTAAATTTTAATTTGCTTCCGCATTCCACATATCCATTCTGCATCATTTTTGGTATCAGAGTTTTCGTTCTGCATCATTTTTGGTATCAAAGCTTTCGTTATGCATCATTTTGGTATCAGAGCACTGTCTAGGGTTCTTGCTTATTTGATTATTTTTTTGTTCTTTTTTACTTTTGCTGCCTGGAGTAGACTCCCCTGGCCGTCCGGTCCTAGGAACAAGCGAGACACAAGCCTCCTCCTCCCATTCTACGGGGGTTCCTAAGGCGTGTAGGGGTGCCGCTGGGTTATAACTTCTAGGCAGGGATTGTAAACGGGACATACGTTTTGTTTTCTGCCAGTAACTACCCTATTATTCAAGTTGTTTCTCCCTACAAAAATTTTAAATTAAGTAATTCTTGTTTTTCTGGAACCAGTATAATTGAAAGTAATTTACATAAAATTTTCATAATTTATTAATTTCTGTAGATTTTCTTAGATCAATTTTACTGCTGTTCTATTTTTTTTATTTTCTGCAAGCTGTTTTTCTTATTTGAGTGTGCATAAATTGAATCTATCTTAAGGGCACCGAAGTTGCCACATAAGGGGAGGATTGAGACTCTCTCCTTAGCCCAAAATCACCTCCCGTGCATTCGAACCTAAGCCTTTAATCTTAAAATTAATTAGACCTAATTTGCCCTAGTGGGCTAGGGACACCAACTGGTCGGGTCTAGGCTAGTGTTGAGTCAGTTTGTCTAGTTACTCTGTGTGTGCTTTGTACTCAGTGTCTAGAATGGTGGTTCAGAGATTCTATCATGAAGGGCTTGTGTGCTGGTCCGCCTACCTAACCAATCACTGATTGGTGTCTAGGATTGGCAATTAGGGACCTAACACTCCCCTTACACCTGCCTGGCTGAGTCCCGAGTTACTATAGGCTAGCTTGCCACTCTGATTGGGCATCTAGTTTAGGCTCTAGGTCTAGTTAGCTCGTAGTCATTTCAGTCGAGTCTCATTTGGTGAGCTTGCTTGCATCATCATGTCCACCTGGAACGGAGTACCCTACCAACCTGGTCAAACCCAACCTGATTTAAAGGCCATGATTAGAACTCTTACCGAAAGTATGACCAAATTGAGTCAGGATATGACTGATACTTTTGCCCAGTTTAGAGACCGAGCCCAGGGACTTGAGAAACTTAGACATCAAAATTGGACCCCTGATCCAAAATTTAATAGGCCCCAACCTCACCCATGCCAGGAGCCTAGGAGGACCTTATATCGTGATCCCGAGCATAACCCTAGGAAGCCTAACCATGATATCTATAGTGTGGATCGTGTCTATGAGAGGTCCTTACAATATTCTAGACCAGTCACTCAACAACCCAAGTCTTCTAGATCAAACCATTTAGATCCACACCCATGCCCAAGTAAGGTCTCTACTAGCTTGAAACCCAGTGTGACCCAGGTTCCTATATCGCAAGAATGTTGGTTTTGTAGAGAAAGAGGCCATAAAACTAGTCAGTGCCCATGCGTAGGACTGGCTTGTGCACAGCTAAGTGATAAGAATCCTAAGGATGACATTAATGAGGGAGAACCCAAGCCTACCAATGAGGAAGAAAGGTTAGGTATGACAAGCCCAGAATAAGTTGACCCGATTACCACTGACCCGAAACCCATTGAAGATGGCATCGAGGAAGTATATGATGCTGGCTTGAGTCTAGTTGATGAATATGAGGGGGAAGAACTTGAAGAATGTGACATCGATACTATTGGTTCCTTACCTGAGGAGACCTTGGAAAGCAACCAAGTGGTAGGACCTGGTTCAGAAATTCAAGAGATTTGTGAGAACCAGGTTACCTTAGTCAAATACCCCCAGGAAGAACTCATAGTGTTAGCCCGAGCTATCAGTTCGTACCCTCTAATGACAGTCATTCCCCTAGTACCAATTGAAGATCTTTGCACTAAACTGTTTAAGTTTGCCCACCCTATGGTAGATCCTCTCCTTAGGATGACTGAATCAAGCCTCTTACAATTGGACCTAGTCCCATGCCCAGCCACTAAGGTCTCTCCCATAATCTTAGTTGAACATCCTTTTCTGGAGCAGATTGATTCACCCAGTCCTGTAGAAGTCCTCCTTATGGCCCCAGACCCCTTCCTTCGCATTACCGACCTACCCTTCTATAGAGTATACCTTTCCTCACCCATAGGTCAAATTTCAAGTGTTGAGGATATCATCCATAGGCCCTTCCATGAATCATTCTCTAATCCATTTCTTGAGAAAGTGGATCATTATTTGCTTAGAGAACAAACCTTAACTGTTGCAATCAGATGTCCTAGGCTACTCCCCAAACCATCTCTTGATCCATTCCTAGGAGTAGCAAACTTTTCCTTTCGTAAGGATGACCGGTTGACACTCATAGATCACCATTCAAACCTTCAGGTCACCACCTTTAGTCAGCAGGTAATTCGAGACTCCACCTCATATTTCCTCCCTTTCTCTAGGACTTCCAATGCTTCTTACACCATCCAAGTATACTTTGTCGATGTCTTTAGAGTGAACCACGTGTCAGAACCTATTAGGTTTGCCACCTACTTCTGGAAGACCTTATGGCACCTACTAGGCACCCATGATAAGTTTTCATGCTCTGCATGCCATCCTCCGACCCAAGGTCAAACCTAGACAGCCTTAGTTTGTTAGGTTTAGACCTAGGGTTCCTTTGAATAAAGTCCATTCTTTAAGAATGCATCGTCAGTCGAGTTTAGGACATTGACTCAGATTTTGGTTGAGTGAGAATACCAGGAATTAGGATTTGTATTTACCCAGGGCTGAATTTGCATATAATGACTCGGTCAATAGGTCTATAGGTAAAGCCCTTATGAGATTGTTCATGGGTATAAGCCTCACACACCACTTGACCTAGTTCCTTTGCCAGTCCACACACGAGTCTCCGAGTCTGCTGAAGACTTTGCACAGCATGCACAGAACTTGCATAAAGAAATTCATGCCAAAATAAATTTAAGTAATGAAACTTATAAGAAGTTGGCCGATTCTCAAAGGCGAGTCAAAACTTTTGTTGAGGGAGACTATGTAATGATTAGGTTAAGGCCTGAGTGGTTTCCTCCTGGAACCGTTAGAAAGCTTCATGCTAGAGGAGCTGGACCATTTAGAGTGATGAAGAGAGTGGGACCCAATGCCTATGTACTTGAGTTGCCTCCAGAGCTAGGCATTAGCTCCACTTTCAACATTACAGACATAGTAGAGTACAAGGAGCTAGCTGTGATTCCCAGTGAGCCTTTTGAACCTAATCCTATTATTGAGAGTGATCCCGACCCTGTGTGTCCACCAACAAACTGGCCTGTGAGGAAAGAGCAGATTTAAAAGATCCTGGATGATCAGGTTATCTCTACTCATAATCGAGGATACCAAAGATACCTAGTTCGCTGGCAAGGAAGGCCAGATTCTGATGACTCTTAGATCTCCCGAGAAGAATTACAAGAATTAGACCCAGACCTCTTGGAGAGATACCAGAGCCAGCTTGATTCATACTCGACAGGGTCGAGTTCCTCCCACCCCGGAAGAATTGGTGCGGGCACCAGAATCAGAAGAAGACTTCAGGGTTCCATCTGGATCTCTGATTGACCTTGCCCGAGAAAATTAGGATTTGTAATAAGGATTGACCTGATCAACCCAATTTTGAGTCTGTAATTTTGTCATTTCAATTTTTTGTTGAGTCATGTTGACTCAGTCTAAGTCCAGGTCCAGGTTGGCGCCATTCCCTTTGCCATAGGGTGCCACATTTTTTCTTCCATGGTCCAGCTACAAGTGGGTGCCACACTCCCTGCCACATCTCCATCCAGTGTCTTTGGTCCCTACACCATAAGAAGTAAGTTCCCCTTTTTCTTGCACCACTTGGGGGAGAAATCCATCAAGATACCTCAATCCAAGGAGGAGCCAACTTCTTTCCAGATAAACCCAAGCCAGGATGGCAAGAGTTTTTCTTGAAGAGAGGATCAAGGAGGTGCCCCACAATGTTCCATAAAAATCCAAGTTATAAAAGGGAAGAGAGCATGTCTTGGGGAGGAAATCAAGGAGGCACCCAAAAGATTCTTAAAGTGCCAAATCCATGAAAAGAAGAAGCCTAAACTTGAGGAGCAAGACTAGGAGGTGTCCAAAAGAGCCAAACCATGAAGGAAAATCCTTGATTCATGGAGAGATACTAGGAGACACCCCCATAACATGCCATTTGGAGCTGATTTTCAAGTTTTCTTGGAGTTTTTGGGCCGCTCACTCATGGAAGGAGTCTTGGTTGGCCAAGGGAAGTGAATTTGATACCTAAAGTGTAGATTAGTCCTATTAGTCCCATATGGGAACTTGTATGGTTTTGATTTTTCTTATAGGTCTATATATTAGACCCCTTTTGTAACTTGAACTTATATTATTAAATCTTATGAATGAAATCCCTTATTTTTTAGCAAAGTCTTGTTCTTCCGCACTTATTCTGAGTGTTGAGCTCCGTGAGGGAGTAAATCCGGGTTCCCTAGGAACCTTGAGGAGGTGTGAGATCTCCAACCCCAAAACCCTGGCTTAGTCCACCCATCTCTACTCCACCGCCACCAAACCCTAGCCTCTACACCATCTCCAAGGTTCTTCTTCCAAAGAGTGGCCGACCACCAGGACCCCAGTCCAGCCATCTTCAAGTCAGCTACCAATGTTTCATAGTCCATCCAGCAGATCCAGGAGAAGAAGTCCCAAATCCGTAGCCTAGGAGTTCCAGATCAGCTGAAGACCTTCATATCACATCCTTTCTTCTACTCTGGTAACTCTATTCCCTGAGTCTCTTGTTCCTAACCTTGTTCTTCTTCTCTCCATGATCCAGGGTTCAAGAAGAGGCCAACTTTGCCAAGGACCATTATCGAAGGATCCATTGCGATGATACCTTGACTCCCGGGATCCAATAATCTGCTCGAGAGAGTCTTTTTCCACCAAATGGAGAGATATCATTGCTAGGTAACAAGAACCTTCCCTTCTCACTTTGTCTATTTCATTGAAACTCAGAGCAAACCCTAGATCTTGGGGTTTCTCAATCCCCAGCGATCCTACTTCTGAGTTACTCTAATAATCCACTCCTTTTAACTGTGCTTTCTGTGATTTCTTAGTTTCTTTCAACATTAGTTTATCTTTCCTTTGAGTCAAAGCCGACTTCTGAAAATATATAAAAAAATATATACTTAAATTTTAATTTGCTTCCGCATTCCACATATCCGTTCTGCATCATTTTTGGTATCAGAGTTTTCGTTCTGCATCATTTTTGGTATCAAAGCTTTCGTTATGCATCATTTTTGGTATCAGAGCACTGTCTAGGGTTCTTGCTTGTTTGATTATTTTTTTTGTTCCTTTTTACTTTTGCTGCCTGGAGTAGACTCCCCGGCCGTCCGGTCCTAGGAACAAGCGAGACACAAGCCTCCACCTCCCATTCTACGGGGGTTCCTAGGGCGTGTAGGGGTGCCATTGGATTTTAACTTCTAGGCAGGGATTATAAACGGGACATACTTTTTGTTTTCTGCCAGTAACTACCCTATTATTCGAATTGTTTCTCCCTGCAAAAAGTTTTAAATTAAGTAATTATTGTTTTTCTAGAACCAGTATAATTGAAAGTAATTTACCTAAAATTTTCATGATTTATTAATTTCTGTAGATTTTCTTAGATCAATTTTACTGCTGTTCTATTTTATTTTATTTTCTGCAAGCTATTTTTCTTATTTGAGTGTGCATAAATTGAATCTATCTTAAGGGCACCGAAGTTGCAACATAAGGGGAGGATTGAGACCCTCTCCTTAGCCCAAAATCACCTCCTGTGCATTCGAACCTAAGCCTTTAATCTTAAAATTAATTAGACCTAATTTGCCCTAGTGGGCTAGGGACACCAACTGGTCGGGTCTAGGCTAGTGTTGAGTCAGTTTGTCTAGTTACTCTGTATGTGCTTTGTACTCAGTGTCTAGAATGGTGGTTCAGGGATTCTATCCCGAAGGGCTTGTGTGCTGGTCCGCCTACCTGGCCAATCACTGATTGGTGTCTAGGATTGGCAATTAGGGACCTAACACTCCCCTTACACCTGCCTGGCTGAGTCCCGAGTTACTACAGGCTAGCTTGCCACTCTGATTGGGCATCTAGTTTAGGCTCTAGGTCTAGTTAGCTCGTAGTCATTTCAGTCGAGTCTCATTTGGTGAGCTTGCTTGCATCATCATGTCCACCCGGAACGGAGTACTGATGGGGACATCATCCTGCACGAATCTCGGAGCAGCATGAATCTCGGAGCAGCAAATAAATTTGAAAAATAAATTTAGGATTTATCTTTTATTTGAAATTTAAATTAGGATTTTGTTGGTTATGATTGAGATATGGATAGGCTTATCTTATCCTATCTTTTATTTGAAATTTAAATTAGGATTTTGTTGGTTATGATTGAGATATGGATAGGCTTATCTTATCCTATCTTGTATTTAAATTTGAGTTATCCCTATCCTGTATTCAAATTCAAATGAGGGTTATGGAGCTTATAAATAACCCCTCATTCCTATTGTAAAGAGGGAGATGAAATTGAATTTTTGGGATTTGGTTTGTCAGTTGGTTTGGCAGTTGTTGTTCAGGGCTATGGCCCATTATGTCTTCACCTGCGGGTGTTGATGTTGTCTTTGTCCTTCGGGACATCGTAGGGGTGTGATGCCCTAGTTATCCCCCCATCTTCGTTTTCCTCCACATTCTTTGAAATCCCCCTCATGGCTCCAGGAGTGACCTGGGTGGCAGGTGAAATACCCTAGGCTCCGCGTGTAGTGAGATGGGTGGTAGGTGAGATACCCTAGACTGCATGTAGTGAGGTGGGTGGTAGGTATAATGCCCTAGAGGTGTGAAGTCTCTCTGTGAGAGTGGGTTTCAGGGTTCGTGGTAGTCCATCCTCGTTATCCTCCATCCCTATTTTTTCCTTCGTCACCACCATAAAGAAATCAGAAAATAGAAAAAAAAATAGGATGCCCTAATCTTCGGTGACTTCTTAGCTCGCCGACGATCCTATCCCTATCCCGTGCCCCATCAAGTACCCTACCAACCTGGTCAAACCCAACCTGATTTAGAGGCCATGATTAGAACTCTTACCGAAAGTATGACCAAATTGAGTCAGGATATGACTAATACTTTTGCCCAGTTTAGAGATCGAGCCCAGGGACTTGAGAAACGTAGACATCAAAATTGGACCCCTGATCCAAAATTTAATAGGCCCCAACCTCACCCATACCAGGAGCCTAGGAGGACCTTATATCGTGATCCCGAGCATAACCCTAGGAAGCCTAACCATGATATCTATAGTGTGGATCGTGTCTATAAGAGGTCCTTACAATATTCTAGACCAGTCACTCAACAACCCAAGTCTTCTAGATCAAACCATTTAGATCCACACCCATGCCCAAGTATGGTCTCTACTAGCTTGAAACCCAGTTTGACCCAGGTTCCTATATCGCAAGAATGTTAGTTTTGTGGAGAAAGAGGCCATAAAACTAGTCAGTGCCCATGCATAGGACTGGCTTGTGCACAGCTAAGTGGTAAGAATCCTAAGGATGACATTAATGAGGGAGAACCCAAGCCTACCAATGAGGAAGAAAGGTTAGGTATGACAAGCCCAGAATCAGTTGACCCGATTACCACTAACCTGAAACCCATTGAAGATTGCATCGAGGAAGTATATGATGCTGTCTTGAGTCTAGTTGATGACTATGAGGGGGAAGAACTTGAAGAATGTGACATCGATACTATTGGTTCCTTACCTGAGGAGACCTTGGAAAGCAACCAAGTGGTAGAACCTAGTTCAAAAATTCAAGAGATTTGTGAGAACCAGGTTCCCTTAGTCAAATACCCCCAGGAAGAACTCATAGTGTTAGCCTGAGCTATCAATTCGTACCCTCTAATGACAGTCATTCCCCAAGTACCAATTGAAGATCTTTGCACTAAATTGTTTAAGTTTGCCCACCCTATGTTAGATCCTCTCCTTAGGATGACTGAATCAAGCCTCTTACAATTGGACCTTGTCCCATGCCCAGCCACTAAGGTCTCTCCCGTAATCTCAGTTGAACATCCTTTTCTGGAGTGGATTGATTCACCCAGTCCTGTAGAAGTCCTCCTTATGGCCCCAGACCCCTTCCTTCGCATGACCGACCTACCCTTCTATAGAGTATACCTTTCCTCATCCATAGGTCAAATTTCAAGTCTTGAGGACATCATCCATAGGCCCTTCCATGAGTCACTCTCTAATCCATTTTTTGAGAAAGTGGATCATTATTTGCTTAGAGAACAAACCTTAACTGTTGCAATCAGATGTCCTAGGCTACTCCCTGAACCATCTCTTGATCCATTCCTAGGAGTAGCAAACTTTTCCTTTCGTAAGGATGACCAGTTGAAACTCATAGATCACCATTCAAACCTTCAGGTCACCACCTTTAGTCAGCAGGTAATTCGAGACTCCACCTCATATTTCCTCCCTTTCTCTAGGACTTCCAATGCTTCTTACACCATCCAAGTATACTTTGTCGAAGTTTTTAGAGTGAACCATATGTCAGAACCTATTAGGTTTGCCACCTACTTCTGGAAGACCTTATGGCACCTACTAGGCACCCATGATAAGTTTTCATGCTCTGCATGCCATCCTCCGACCCAAGGTCAAACCTAGAGAGCCTTAGTTTGTTAGGTTTAGACCTAGGGTTCATTTGAATAAAGTCCATACTTTAGGAATGCGTTGTCAGTCGAGTTTAGGACATTGACTCAGATTTTGGTTGAGTGAGAATACCAGGAATTGGGATTTGTATTTACCCAGGACTGAATTTGCATATAATGACTCGGTCAATAGGTCTATAGGTAAAAGCTCTTTTGAGATTGTTCATGGGTACAAGCCTCACACACCACTTGACATAGTTCCTTTGCCAGTCCACACACGAGTCTCTGAGTCTGCTGAAGACTTTGCACAGCATGTAAAGAACTTGCATAAAGAAATTCATGCCAAAATAACTTTAAGTAATGAAACTTATAAGAAGTTGGCTGATTCTCAAAGGCGAGTCAAAACTTTTGTTGAGGGAAACTATGTAATGATTAGGTTAAGGCCTGAGCAGTTTCTTCCTGGAACCGTTAGAAAGCTACATGCTAGAGGAGCTGGACCATTTAGAGTGATGAAGAGAGTGGGACCCAATGCCTATGTACTTGAGTTGCCTCCAGAGCTAGGCATTAGCTCCACTTTCAACATTACAGACCTAGTAGAGTACAGGGAGCTAGCTATGATTCCCAGTGAGCCTTTTGAACCTAATCCTGTTATTGAGAATGATCCCGACCCTGTGTATCCACCAACAAACTGGCCTGTGAGGAAAGTACAGATTGAAAAGATCCTGGATGATCAAGTTATCTCTACTCGTAATCGAGGATACCAAAGATACCTGGTCCGCTGGCAAGGAAGGCCAGATTTTGATGACTCTTGGATCTCCCGAGAAGAATTACAAGAATTGGACCCAGACCTCTTGGAGAGATACCAGAGCCAGCTTGATCCATACACGACAGGGTTAAGTTCCTCCCACCCTGGGAGAATTGGTGCGGGCACTAGAATCAGAAGAAGACTTCAGGGTTCCATCTGGATCTCTGATTGACCTTGCCCGAGAAAATTAGGGTTTGTAATAAGGATTGACCTGATCAACCCAATTTTGAGTCTGTAATTTTGTCATTTCAGTTTTTTGTTGAGTCATGTTGACTCAGTCCAAGTCCAGGTCCAGGTTGGCGCCATTCCTTTTGCCATAGGGTGCCACATTTTTTCTTCCATGGTCCAGCAACAAGTGGGTGCCACACTCCCTGCCACATCTCCATCTAGTGTCTTTGGTCCCCATACCATAAGAAGTAAGTTCCCCTTTTTCTTGCACCACTTGGGGGAGAAATCCATCAAGATACCTTAATCCAAGGAGGAGCCAACTTCTTTCCAGATAAACCCAAGCCAGGATGGCAAGAGTTTTTCTTGAAGAGAGGATCAAGGAGGTGCCCCACAATGTTCCATAAAAATCCAAGTTATAAAAGGGAAGAGAGCATGTCTTGGGGAGGAAATCAAGGAGGCACCCAAAAGTTTCCTAAAGTGCCAAAGCCATGAAAAGAAGAAGCCTAAACTTATGGAGCAAGACTAGGAGGTGTCCAAAAGAGCCAAATCATGAAGGGAAAATCCTTGATTCATGGAGAGATACTAGGAGACACCCCCATAACCTACCATTTGGAGCTGATTTTCAAGTTTTCTTATAGTTTTTGGGCCGCTCACTCATGGAAGGAGTCTTGGTTGGCCAAGGGAAGAGAATTTGATGCCTAAAGTGTAGATTAGTCCTATTAGTCCCATATGGGAACATGTATGGTTTTGATTTTTCTTATAGGTCTATTTATTAGACCCCTTTTGTAACTTGAACTTATCTTATTAAATCTTATGAATGAAATCCCTTGTTTTTTAGCAAAGTCTTGTTCTTCCGTACTTATTCTGAGTGTTGAGCTCCGTGAGGGAGTAAATTCGGGTTCCCTAGGAACCTTGAGGAGGTGTTAGATCTCCAACCCCAAAACCCTAGCTTAGTCCACCCATCTCTACTCCACCACCACCAAACCCTAGCCTTTACACCATCTCCAAGGTTCTTCTTCCAAAGGGTGGCCGACTACCAGGACCCCAGTCCAGCCATCTTCAAGTCAGCTACCACTGCTTCAGAGTCCATCCAGCAGATCCAGGAGAAGAAGTCCCAAATCCGCAGCCTAGGAGTTCCAGATCAGCTGAAGACCTTCAGATCCCATCCTTTCTTTTACTATGGTAACTCTCTTCCCTGAGTCTCTTGTTCCTAACCTTGTTCTTCTTCTCTCCAGGATCCAGGGTTCAAGAAGAGCCCAACTTTGCCAAGGACCATTATCGGAGGATCTATTGCAAAGATACCTTGACTCCCGGGATCCAATAATCTGCTCGAGAGAGTCTTTTTCCACCAAATGGAGAGATATCACTGCTAGGTAACAAGAACCTTCCCTTCTCACTTTGTCTATTTTGTTGAAACTCAGAGCAAACCCTAGATCTGGGGGTTTCTCAATCCCCAGCAATCCTACTTCTGAGTTACTCTGATAATCCACTCCTTTTAATTGTGCTTTCTGTCATTTCTTAGTTTCTTTCAACATTAGTTTATCTTTCCTTTGAGTCAAAGCCTACTTCTGAAATATATATAAAAAAAATACATTAATTTTAATTTGCTTCCACATTCCATATATCCGTTATGCATCATTTTTTGTATCAGAGTTTTCGTTCTGCATCATTTTTGATATCAGAGCTTTTGTTCTGCATCACCTGGGGGCAAATCTGAGTTTTCCTAGCCTATCCCCCAACAGAATTTGGCGGCACTCCATGCCTATAAAAGGTGCCTGGAGGATCTCCGTGAGGGAGGTGATTCTTTCTTCCCCACCATGAGCATCTTTCCCTTAGTTCTTCCCATTACGTTGCTCTGATTCCTCCTCTAACTTAAGCATCGGAGTGTTCCCCGTCGGAGCCCCTTCGGCGCCTAGGGACTTTCTGCAGGTCGACCGGTCGAGGAGCTCTCCAGCATACCCACCGAGCCCGGTATAGGAGGAGGAGCGGCAACAGATTGGCACTAGAAGGAGGGCCCGAACCTTCGTTATGCTCCTTGTTCTAAAAGGAGAGATCGATGGGGAAGTTCCAGCCATGGCAAGAGGAAGAACCCGAAGTATTTCTGCGAGGGGAGGGCATTCTCATCGTGGGCCCGATGCACCCCGCACAGAAAGCGATGCTGCTGCCACCGCTGAGCCCACTATTATCCTGGGGTTGCAGCAATTCCAGATGCTGGTAAACCGCATTGAGAGGCTTACCTCAGTGGTCCAGTGCTTTCAGGAAATGGCTGACCATCAATAGCAGCCGCCGGCGGCTTCCTGCATCAACAATCAGCCTGTCGCCGGCGTAAGCCAGCAGCCGGAGGTGCCTCTGCCCCCATCCCTCACTGTTACAGAACTCCAGGGGTCCTTAAGGGCCCGTGCTGAAGGAAAGAGGGCGAGGTCAGCTTCCCCCTCTTTTGCCGACTCTATCCCTCTCTACGGTCGGTGCCCTGCTGCAGACCCGCACGGCTACGGCAGCAAAATCATGTACATAGAGGAGCACATTTCCGTGATTGTTGAGTGGCAGAATGCTGAGGGAGGACAGGCGCGCGACGCTCGCCCGCCTTTCTCCAACGAGATTCTACGGGAGCCTATCCCCTGACATTTCACGATCCCACAGGTGGACCCCTACGATGGTACCACCGATCCATTGGACCACCTGGGCACTTATAAGGCCCACATGATGGTACAAGGCACGTCTGACGCCCTCCACTGCATCGCCTTCCCGGCGACTCTGAAGAAGGCCGCACGGATGTGGTTCTCCACCATCCACCCAGGTACAATCCATTCCATTTCTCAGATTGAAATCCTTTTTTTTATCATTTCAGGACTTGCAGTCGGACTCCGAAGAACATCGACTGCCTCTTCCTCATCCAACAAATGGAGGGAGAGACCCTCTGGGACTACATGGCCCGCTTCAACTCGACCGCTTTGGAGGTCCCCGACTTGAATGAAGCGGTGGCCATGTCAACCTTCACGAGGGGGCTCCGCTCGTCCAAGCTCACATTCTCTCTGGACAAGAAGCTTCCAGCGAGCTACACCGATCTGTTGGCCAAGGAGCATAAATATGCCTTGGCAGAAGAACAATCGACGAACTAATGCCAGGCTAAGGGGAGGTCAATCCCAAAGAAGAGAGGTGACAAGGTCCCTGCAGTCCGACCTCCCGGCGATGACAGCCGATCCACCCGGTGCCAGAGCCCTAAGCAGAGTGAGTACCTCAAGTGGTTTAACAACTATGCACCCCTCTCCCTGCCACGGGAGAAAATCTTGATGGAGATCGAGAACGAGGCCTTCTTCCAAAGGCCTTGACCGATGAGAGGTCCTCCTGCCACCAAGAATAAAAACAAATATTACCAATTCCACAGGGACCATGGGCATGACACAAAAGAGTGCCTCCAGCTGAAAGACGCCATCGTGGACCTCATTAGGAGAGGGTATCTGAACAAGTACGTCTGACCCCGCTGGGATCGGGCCAGGACTTCAACTGTTAGAGACCCCCCGGAGGAGGCTGAGCTCCCTAATCATCACCCAACATATGGAGGCATTGGCATGCTGCACCGAGGGTCTGGCTGGGGGTGTAAACAGGGCCAAGACATTATAAAAAGGTCCAAGGGATCCAATGTAATCAGTTTCTTTGATGAGAACCTCTCAGAGCCTCCTCTCCCGGGCGATGACCCTGTGGTTGTGTCGGCTATCATCGCTAACTATGATGTAAAACGCATCCTTGTCGATAATGGAAGTTGCGTGGAGGTTTTACTGTATCATGCTTTCGTCCGGATGAACTTGTCCAGATCTAGGCTGCGGGAGTCCATGGCACCGCTCACTGGCTTTGGGGGGAACTCCATCGGGGTTGAGGGGGAGATTACCTTACCCATGACCCTCGGGACGGAACCTTACCAGCAAACCTTCTCCATCAACTTTGTAGTCGTCCGTACGACCTCAGCATATAACACCATTTTGGGTCAGCCGGTCCTCAACAAGTTTTGGATCATTGTATCCACTTACCATCTGCTGGCCAAGTTTCTGACCAGTGACAGAGTTGGAGAGCTGAGGGGAGACCGTAGAGTAGCTAGACGGTGCCTAGCTATTCATGACAAGCAGCTGGACGGGCACCCCACACTCGAGCAGCTTGACCCCAGAGATGAAGTCGACAGCCACGGTCAGCCCGTCAAGAAGATCGTATTTATGCCCCTTAGAGAGGATGATCCCACTAGAGTCCTCCAAATAGGGAGTGCTCTAGACGAGGGGGCTAGGCGGGAGTTGGTCAGCTTCTTGAGGAGCAATGCAGACGTCTTTGCATGGTCGGCGTCAGACATGCTAAGCATCCCAGCGAATATCATCACCCACCAGCTCATGGTGGATCATGCTTATAGGCCCGTCCGGCAGAAGAAGAGGAGCTTCGCTGCTGAAAGGCAAAGGGCTATTGAAGAGGAAGTGAAGAAGCTCTTCGATGCAGGCTTCATCAGGGAATCTCATTACCCGGAGTGGCTGGCCAATGTCGTCAGTGTAAAGAAGGCTAGTGGGAAGTGGTGGATTTGTGTGGATTACACAGACCTCAACAAGGCATGCCCCAAGGATAGCTTCCCCCTCTGCCGAAAATTGATCAACTGGTAGACGCGATAGCCGGCCACCAACTCTTGAGCTTCATGGATGCTTTCTCCGGGTATAACCAGATCAGGATACACCCCAAAGATGAGGAAAAGAGGGCCTTTGTCATGGAAAGGGGCCTGTATTGCTATAAGGTGATGCCTTTTGGCCTAAAGAATGCAGGCGCCACCTTCCAGAGGCTGATCAATCGAGTCTTTGAAGCTCAGCTTGGGAGGAAAATGGAGGCATACGTCGATGATATGATTGTCAAAAGCCTCTAGAGGGCCGACCATATCAGGGACCTGCAGAAGTACTTCAATGCGCTGAGGCGCCACAGTATGAAGCTGAACCCTGCCAAGTATATCTTTGCGGTGACTTCCAGGAAATTCCTCAGCTTCCTAGTTACCCAAAGAGGTATTGAGGTCAACCCCAAAAAGATCAAAGCCATCATCGACATGACTCATCCGACCACTAAAAAGCAGGTGCAAGAGCTTACAGGTCGCATTGCCTCTCTCAACCGCTTCATCTCTCGGTCGACCGAGAGATCTCTCCCATTCTTCAAGACCTTGCACCGGTCGAACCGCTTCCAATGGACTGATGAATGCCGGTCGACCTTTGAAGCCTTGAAGGACTATCTGAGGAACCCTTCGCTCTTGGCCAAACCAACGGAGGGGGAAGTGCTATATTTGTACCTGTCGGCCTCTAGCAAGGCCATCAGCACTGTCCTCGTGCGGGTGGGGGAAGGCAGACAGCAAAAACCTATATACTATATCAGCAAGGTCTTCCACGACGCCGAGGTAAGGTGTCCTAAGGTGCAAAAGCTGGTTTACTCACTAGTTATAGCAGCAAAACACCTCCGGCCCTACTTCCAAGCACACCCGATCGTCGTATTGACTGACCAACCCCTCAGGGCGATCCTCCGAAGCCCTGACACCTCCGGATGGCTCACCAAATGGGCCATCAGGCTGGGCGAGTTTGACATCTTTTTCCAGCTACGATCATCCCTAAAAGCCCAAGTAATAGCTGATTTCATTGCGAAATGCACCTAGGGGATGGAGACAACCCCGATAATGGCTGAGATGCCTGTGGCTGACCCCGCGGGAGAAGCCGAGATTGTTTGGACCCTGCATGTAGATGGAGCTTTTAATCTCTCGGGGTGCGGTGCAGGCTTGATCCTAGCTAACCCTGGTGGGCAATGTTTGGAGTATGCCATGCATTTTGCATTCCAGGTGTCAAACAACCAGGTGGAGTATGAAGCTCTTCTTGTAGGGCTAAAGATAGCGAATGAATTGGGCATTGGTAGGGTCCGTGCCTTCTCCGACTCCCAGCTAGTAGTCAATCAGGTGAAGGGAGAATTTGAAGCAAGGGATCCTTCCTTGGCTAAGTACTTGGACAAGGTGCGGGACCTGGTATCACATCTTAAATTTTTTGAGATCCTTCATATACCTCGGCAACAAAACTCCCGGGCGGATGCCTTGTCACGGCTGGCCACCACCGCGGTCGGTACCTTCGACCGAACCTTCGTGGAACATCTGCAGCACCCGAGCATTGTCGAAGAGCCGACGGAGATCCACCAGGTTGAGCAAGAAGCCTCGTGGATGGACCCGATCCATGCATTCCTAGTGCGAGGGACCCTTCCGGATGACCCGGTAGAAGCCAGGCGTGTCCGCTCAATGACCTCTAAATATATCATCCTCGATGGGGCCCTCTACAAGCATTCATTCTCACAACCATTGCTGAAATGCTTAGGGCCAAACAATGCCCTCCCATTAAGTTGGATAGAAATGTGTCCACTAGCTTGGTGTGCATCGGCAGTTCCATAGAACGGGTGTACATCCGGCGACTGGAATTTCTATCTGATCGATGATGGTTCAGTGCAACCTCCTTAACGGGACCAGGTGGGTCGGCCATAGTCGGGCTTGGTCTTTAGTTAGTTGGAAGCATTGGATTTGTCATTTTAATGGTTGGACTTAACCAGAGACCCGCAATAGGAGGCCCCTAGGTCGATTAGGGTGCTCTCTGGGGCAAAATAAAATACTAAAAATTGTTTAGGGAAACAATTGGTTTACGAAACTACCTTTAGGCTCGTATGGGTGAGCTGGCCATAGTCGGGCTCATGCGAGGCCTATTGGATTTCAGTACCCACTTGAAAAAGTGTTTTCACGGAGTGGAGTTAGAGGCTACAAATCTGAAAAATTAGTGGGAGAAACCTTTAGACTAAAGTCCAAGTCTTTTGGTTAAGTTATTAATTCATAAACTAATTTGGTCTAATTTTCTTTTCAAATGTCTTCAAATTTATCGCTCCGGTCACTTCTCGATAATGAAAAGTTAAAGGATCACAACTTCGATAGTTGGTATCGAAGATTGAGAATCGTTTTGGAGCATGAACGGATCCTCTATGTAATAGCGGATCCGGCACCTGAAATCCCTCCCGCTAATGCATGGAGTGAGGTCAGAGATGCTTATCTGAAGTGGGTCTCTGATCGGACTACTGTCCAATGCATTATGTTAGCGGCAATGAACGATGAGTTCAGTCGCAAATTCGAGGAGGCCCAACCTGATGAAATCCTTCAAAAGTTGAAGGAATCCTTCGGCACCCCGGATGATGTAGAACGGTACAAAGTGTCTTGTGCCATCTACAATTCCAAGATGCCGAATGGTGGTTCAGTCACTGATCATGTATTATACATGATCGAGTTGATCGAAAAGTTGGGCAAACTCGGATGCCCCTTGCACGAGCAGCTCGACAAGGATGCGATCCTGAATTCTCTTCCCTCCTCCTATCTTGATTTTCTCGATCATTATAGAATGAACAAGCCTGCGTTAACTACCATGGTCTTTTGGGGTTACTGCAGACTTTCAAGAAAGACCACCAACTGAATAAGGGGATGGTGAATTTAGTGGGAGGAAGTAGAGGTCGTCGTCCCTTTAAGAAAGGGAAGAAGAAAATAAATAAGAAGGGAAAGAAGGTGCAGAATGTTCCTGGCCCTAGTCAGACCAGTAAGTATAAGGCTGATCAATCTTCTGCAGAATGTTTCTACTGCAAGAAGAAGGGACACTGGAAGAGGAACTGTCCTCTTTATATTGCGTCCCTTGATCCGAACAGGCCGAGGAAGCAGAAGTCTGCTGAACAAGGTATTTATATGATAAAACCTTGTAATTACTCAATTGTTGATACTGCTAACTAGGTATTAGATACTGGTAGTCCAATTCATGTTTGTAATTCATTACAGGGACTTCAAGTTAGCAGAAGATTTGAAGATGGAGAACAGTTTCTGAGTGTCGGGAATGGAAATCGTGTTCCAGTACTGGCGATCGAAGTCCTGTGTCTTGTCTTTGAGTCTTGTACTGTCGAACTAGTCGACTGTCACTATTGTCCTAGTTTCATTATGAGCATAATCTCTGTGGGCCTTTTGGCCAATTATGGTTTTGAACTATCAATAAAAGGAGATTTTTGCAATGTTATTTTGAATAACTCTGTTATAATGAAAGCTAGATTAAATAATGGCATATACGTACTATCAAGGCCTGTTAGTGTAATGTATACTTCTAGCAAACGCCCAAGGTTAGATAATGTCAATGATTTGTATCTTTGGCACTGTAGGCTAGGTCATATTAACCAAAATAGGATAAACAAAATGCGAGGAGATGGACTTCTCGAGGTCAGTGATTCCGAATCACTGCCCACTTGTGAATCCTGTTTACTAGGAAAAATGACCAAGTTACCTTTTACTGGAAAGGGTAAACGAGCTACAGAACTTCTAAGTCTAATACATACTGATGTATATGGACCGATGTCAGTTAGTGCCAGAGGAGGATACAAATATTTCATTACTTTTATAGATGACTTTTCAAGGTTCGGTTATGTCTTTTTAATGAGACATAAGTCTGAATCATTTGAAATGTTCAAATGATACCGTAATGAAGTAGAAAAGCAAACTGGAAAAAGTATTAAAACCCTTCGATCTGATCAAGGTGGTGAATACTTATCTGGTGCTTTTTTGACATATCTTGAGGAGAATGGAATTCTCTCTTAGTGGACTCCTCCAGGAACACCATAGTTGAATGGTGTGTTCGAAAGGAGGAATCGAACCTTGTTGGACATGGTTCGATCCATGATGGGCTTTGCAACTCTGCCGCTATCCTTTTGGGGATATGCGCTTCAGACAGCCTGTTACTTATTAAAAAATGTTCCAAGTAAGTTTGTTGTCTCCACTCCATATGAGATGTGGAATGGACGTAAACCCTCAATCTCACACCTTCGGGTCTGGGGTTGTCCGGCTTACGTAAAGCGTTTAGACTCAGACAAACTTAGTCCTAGGTCTGACCGGTGTTTATTCATTGGTTATCCTAAGGAAACCAAAGGGTATTTCTTCTACTTGGAGAATGAACAAAAGGTGTTCGTTGCTCTTAGAGCTATCTTTTTGGAAAAGGAGTTCCTTGGAGAAGGAACTATAGCTTCTAAGATTGAACTTGATGAAGTTCAGCCAATAAAAGAACCTACACACTCTAAGGACATCGTAGAACCGGCTGTGATTGAATCACACCCAGAACCCATTAGGAGATCCGGTAGAATACCGCGTCAGCCAGACAAATACTACGGTTTCTTGGTCCAGGAAGGTGATCCCATTGAGCCCGATGAGAACAATGAGGATACAATCACCTATATGGATGCACTTCAGAGATCTGACTCTGAGGCATGGCTTGGAGCCATGCGATCCGAAATGGAGTCCATGGAAATCAACAATGTTTGGACATTGGTTGATCCACCTGAAGGAATAAAACCCATCAGGTGTAAATGGATCTTCAAGAGAAAAAGGGGCGCAGATGGGAAGGTAAAGACCTATAAAGCCCGTCTGGTTGCCAAGGAGTATCGTCAGTGATATGGTATCGATTATGACGAGACTTTCTCCCCTGTGGCAATGCTCAAGTCCATTCGGATCATGCTTGCTTTGGCAGCATATTTTGATTACGAGATCTGGCAGATGGATGTCCGAACCACTTTCCTAAATGGGGAGCTGGAAGAAGAGGTGTATATGATACAGCCTGAAGGGTTCACATGCACAGATGAATCAAAAGTATGCAAGTTGCAGAGGTCCATCTATGGACTCAAGCAAGCGTCTCGAAGTTGGAACTTACGGTTTGATAGGTGTATCAAATTGTATGGCTTCGTTAGGAATGGAGAAGAACCGTGCATCTATAAATGGGTTAATGGTTTTGTGATTGTATTCCTAGTACTGTATGTTGACGACATTCTTTTAATTAGGAATGATGTCACAGCATTACAAGGAATAAAGGTCTGGTTATCATCTCAGTTCTCTATGAAGGACTTGGGTGAAGCTTCTTACATACTAGGTATGAAAATCTATAGAGATAGATCTAAGAAGCTTTTGGGACTGTCCCAATCTACGTACATTGACACTGTGTTGAAACGGTTCAGCATAGAAAATTTCAAGAAAGGCTATCTCCCGATAGGTTCTGGAATTACTCTTTCCAAGAAGGATTGTGCGACAACTCCTGAGGAAAGAGAGTGCATGAGTAGAGTACCTTATGCTTCTGCAGTAGGCTCTATAATGTATGCTATGACTTGTACTAGACCAGACATGGCATACTCACTGGGAGTAGTGAGCAGATACCAGTTTGACCCAGGTGAGGCGCATTGGAAGGTGGTTAAGTCCATCCTTAAGTATTTAAGAAATACTAAAGATCAATGGCTGATTTATGGAGAACCTAACTTGAAACTTGTGGGGTACTCTGACTCTAGTTTCCAGTCGGATAGAGATGATAGCAAGAGTGTGTTAGGGTTTGTATTTACCCTGAATGGTGGAGCGATCTGCTGGAAAAGTTCTAAGCAGGCAACTATTGCAGACTTGGTATGCGAAGCAGAATACATTGCAGCATCAGATGCGGCAAAGGAAGCTGTGTGGTTGCGGAAGTTCCTTGGAGAGCTAGGGGTGGCACCTTCCCTAGATGGTCCTATTCTGGTGTACTGTGATTGCACTGGAGCCATTGCTCAAGCTAAAGAGCCTAAAGCTCATCACCGCACCAAACACATTCTGCGGCGCTACCACCTCATATGAAAGATCATAGAACGAGGAGACATCAATCTTCTGAAGATCGATGGAAAAGAAAATCTGGCCGACCCCTTCACTTAAGCCCTCGGAATAAAAGAGTTCGACTATTGTAAATGGGAAATGGGTATTAGATACTCTTCTGATTAGCTTTAGTACAAGTGGGAGTTGTTGGGAATTATGTCCCAAAGCCAATCGCCTGGGTTAAAGGTGGTTAAGCTAAGTATTGTACTTTTTCTTTGAATTAATAAAATATTTTTGGCAGCTCATCACATACTACATTTCCCTGAAATGAACTCTTTCCATGTGATGAAGTCCTTAGGACTACACTGACTTCGATACAGAGAGGATGTATCGACTGGTCCTTAAACCATGTTCACAACCAAAGGATATATTGTACTGGAGGGCAATATATCAAGTATAGGTTGTTGTAGTTCACATCGTTTGGTTGTCCTCTTGACCAAATGAGTGTGGTGACACTGATGTGATCTGCAAGTAGGATATGTGATATCTTATTGACTCCGTGCAGCCCCTTTCTGCCAAAGAGATACTCACGATTGGATATGGGTATATGTGTCCCTCTGACCTGAGGTCATCACGGTAGCTTGCAAGCAACTCCCTGTGCTTTGGTGCCGGACTACCCGAATTTTTAATCCGGTGACGGAAGGTTTCTGGGTACAGGCAAGTACTTGTGGAGCAGTGATGGACCAAGATGGAATTGACCTATCCAAACAGTTTGGATTGAATATCTCGCAGTATCTCAATTTAGCAAATCCTCGGCCGGGGTAGTCCTAGTGAAGAGTCACTGGGCTTGCGAGGTTGAGACACGTAGTCGACTGACTCAGTCTAGGTTGGCAGCCCAATCTCAGTCGTCCTGAGCATTAGAGGTCAAAGGGATGAATTATACGGTAACCATATGCCAGAGGTTCGATATTTTGCTCCCGCATCTTCGACCTATCCGGATGCCGGGACCCATTGCTAGATGGTTTCCTGTGCTGGTACTAAAATTGTTCTAATGCTACCGTTTAGGTTTGAACCTATGAGGTCACATGCCACAGAGGATAACTCTCTGATCCGAATACCGATTATGATTGGAAATCGTCTCGGTTTTATGGTCACAGTATTTTTTAGCACTCTTTTTCCTATCTTGCCCTTGTCTGTGTCAGCCGAAAATTATTTCGGGCTGACCAGCACTGCGCCAGGATTTTTCTGAATCAGTTTTGAACTGATTCAGAGTTCGTTTCGGCCTCCAATTGGTTTTGAACCAATTGAACCAAGTTAAATTGGGTTGGACTAATAGGTTTAAATGGGTTTGAACCATATTTTGCTTGGACCGGTTAATTGAACCGGTGTTCCTTTCCTTGACCGTTTACACGGTGATTTTGCTGGAAAGAAATTCCAAGCGTCAAGAAGGCCAAACGTCCATGGAAGCCCAAACGACCGAAACTCCTCTCCCTCGTCCAAAACGCTGGCATCGCTTCTTCTCCCTCCTCCGCTGGCTTTAATCCCTGTTAATTGCTGGTTAATTGGGTTAATGGCAGCTGCCTCTTGGCCTTACCTGCCTCTCCATTTCCCTCTCCCTGCTGTCCTATTTAAACACCAACAGTAGCCCTGTTTCAACGAGAGATTAGTTAATCCACCGTGTGGGAACCAAGAGAAAGCAACAAAAATTCTGGGTGTTCTTCTTCTTTGAGAGGCTCAAGTGGACTGCTTTGGGGCTAGGCTTAGGAGTTTGTGAGGAAGAGAAACAAGGCCTTAATTTCTTGTTTTAGTTATGCTCAAAGTTCTGCACTGCAGAAATTCCTGTGACCGTGAATCTCTCTTCCAGCGGCTACCACCGCCTGTGGAGAAGGATCCGAGAGCCCCCGGCATGTCTCCCCTCTAGAGGGAGTATCCTTCTACTCCTAGGAGCAAGCAACGCGGACCGGGATCGCCTCAACTGCTCCAAAATGAAGGCCAAAGTATGCTGCTCAGTTCTGCTGCAGAAATCTGGTAGCAGACTTTGGTGATTTTTTATAATTATTTGGCTAACAATTTCTTACAGATTTCAATTGGAGATTAAAGAGCACTTGTCCAAGTTGCTGCTGCTCGAATTTGGGAGCAAACAGAGGTCCGGAAGGCAGTGTTTTGACACCATTTTGAAAGCCAAAAATAGAGTTTTCAAGCAGCCCAAGGAGGAAGACGACTGGAATAACTTTATTCCAGTTATTCCAGTCTATTCCAGGTTTATTCCAGAGTTATTCCAGGTGGAATAAAGGTATGGAAAATTATTTTTCAATAATGCATGGATAGACTTATTTGTTTAATATTTTGCAAATATTTTATATTTTCATACATGCCTAAATGCAACTAGATTTAGATTAGTTCCTAGCGGAGCAGATTTCCGCTGCACGAATTTTAAAAAATGTTTTAAAATCCATTCTGCTCCCGCAGATGTTTGCATGCCTAGTGTAGGATCTTGTCAAACCACCTGCTTAGTTTCCTTTCATCCACCTCGGTCGAAGCTGGCAGACCCTGCTCCCTCGCCAGGTGGCACCCTGAGACGGGTCCACCTCTACCGAGGTCGAGCATGGTGCTTCTGCTCCTTCACAAGGTGGCACTCCAAGACGGGTCCACCTCGGTCGAAGTCGAGCCTTCCTCAGCTACTTCACCGGGTATCCATCTAGGAGGGGTCCACCTCGAACGAAGCTGGCAGCCCCCGCTCCCTCGCCAGGTGGCACCCCAAGACGGGTGCACCTATACCGAGGTCAAGCCTGGCGCTCCTGCTCCTTCGCCAGGTGGCACCCCAAGATGGGTCCACCTCGGCCGAAGTCGAGCCTTCCTCCGCCACTTCGCCAGGTGTCCACCTAGGAGGGGTCCGCCTCGGTCGAAGCTGGCAGCCCCTGCTCCCTCACCAGGTGGCACCCCGAGATGGGTCCACCTCTACCGAGGTCGAGCCTGGTGCTCCTGCTCCTTCGTCAGGTGGCACCCCAAGACGGGTCCACCTCAGCCAAAGTCGAGCCTTCCTCCGCCTCTTCTCTAGGTGTCCACCCAGGAGGGGTCCACCTCGAACGAAGCTGGCAGCCCCCACTCCCTCGCCAGGTGGCACCCCAAGACGGGTCCACCTCTGTCGAGGTCAAGCCTGGCGCTCCTGCTCCTTCGCCAGATGGCACCCTAAGACAGGTCCACCTCGATCGAAGTTGAGCCTTCCTCCGTCACTTCGCCAGGTGTCCACCCAGGAGGGGTCCACCTCGGCTGAAGCTGGCAGCCCCTGCTCTCTTGCCAGGTGGCACCCCGAGATGGGTCCACCTCTACCAAGGTCGAGCCTGGTGTTCCTACTCCTTCGCTAGGTGGTACCCCAAGACGGGTCCACCTCGGCTGAAGTCGAGCCTTCCTCCGCCACTTCGCCAGGTGTCCACCCAGGAGGGGTCCACCTCGAATGAAGCTAGCAGCCCCCGCTCCCTCGCCAGGTGGCACCCCAAGACAGGTCCACCACAGTCAAGGTCGAGCCTAGCGCTCCTGCTCCTTCGCCAGGTGGCACCCCAAGACGGGTCCACCTCGACTGAAGTCAAGCCTTCCTCTGCCACTTCGCCAGGTGTCCACCCAAGAGGGGTCCACCTCGGTCGAAGCTGGCGGCCCCCTGCTCCTTCGCCAGGTGGCACCCCAAGACGGGTCCACCTCGGCCGAAGTCAGCCTTACTCTGCAAAGCCTCGGGGAGGCAGAGGCACGGGTCACGAGGTTGCCACTAGAATCGGCATGCACCGCATCCTGTACAGGGCACCTGTACAACATGTAACGGTGTGCGGAACCTCGTTTACATCAATTAAGTAAGGCCCCACGATCGAGGAATAAAATTCTTGCGGGTAGGGGCCTGGAACACTGGAAACCAGTCGCTATGCTGGCACTGAAGAGAGGGCTCAAGACTTCTCGCCTGACCTACTCTCTCGACAAGAAACCCCTCAAAATTTACTCTGATCTCCTCCTTTGAGTCTAGAAGTACATCCACGCCGAGGAGGCGGATCGCACGAGGAAGGAGCTAGACGGAAGGCCTCTAAAAAAGCCAGCCCCCGGGGAGACCTCCAGGGCATAGAAGCCCGGACCAGCCGCACCGAACTTCTGCCAAAGGCCAAAGCCGAGAAGAGACCCCATCCCGGAAGAGAGTTATACTCTTCTTCTCGCCCTAAGGGTGAAGATCCTTATGGAGATCGAGGGTGAGCGCTATCTGAAGCACCCACCTCCGCTGAGGCCATCCATCAATCGTGATAGGACGAAGTACTGCCAATTCCACCACGACCATGGCCACAACACCGAGGATGCCAGTACCTCAAGAGAAAGATCGAAGAACTCATCAATAGGAGCTACCTCGAAAGGTTCGTAGGGGGCAGACCCCTTGCAAAACCTCAGGCATTCACTGCTCTATCTCCAGTCCCTGCAGTCAATAATCGTCCTACCGAGAAGCCGGTGGGGATGATATGTTGGGGAGTCGAGCGCGCTTCCAAGAAGGCCCAGCGTGGGAAAAATTTTGAGAATGTACTTCCATTTATGAGGGAAGGGGGGTTGAAAATAAAAATGTAAACAATGATGCCATGGTCGTCGAGATGACGATCGCAAAGCATCCTGTAAAACACATCATGGTTGATAGTGGAAGCTCCACCGATGTGCTTTTTTATGATGCTTTCTCCAGGATGAACCTATCCTCTGCTCAGGTCAGACCGTGCACACACCCCTCATCGATTTCACAGGTGACTCTGTAGGGGTCGAGGGGGAGATCACTCTCCCCATTACTGCCGAGATGCCACCTCGGTAGAGTACCGTAATGATGAACTTCACAGTTGTAAGGCTTCCCTCTACCTACAACGTGATCCTTGGCCGACCTGGGCTCAACCTACTCGATGTGGTCATTTCCATAAAGTGGCTATTGGTGCAATTTTCAACTCCCTATGGTGTCAGGGAGATGAGGGGGGCACCTCAGCCAATTCAACATTGTCTCCAAACCATCCTCAGGGCCAAGGCTGCCAAGGATGACCCCAGCATCGACGCCTTGACCAAAGGGTACAGGATCCTAGAGGTGGCCCGATCAAGCACCTGCTATGGTATCCTCTCGGGGCCGACCCGGTGAAGACGGTGCAAATAGGGGCACAACTGCAACATGATAAGCGAGCCCACCTACTGGAGTTTCTTCGGGCGAATGCCGATGTGTTCGCTTGGATGGCTGCCGACATGCTTGGGATCCTGCCGGAGATCATAACCATAAGCTAAGGTCGACTCAGCAAGTGTCGACTCACAACTCAAGTATCGACTTATGATAGTGAAAGTGTCGACTCAAACCGATACGTAAAAAGAATTTTAGATGGCATGGCTGAAGTGTCGACTCATGCCAATCAAGTGTTGACTCAAGGTGTCGACTCAAGGATCGCCTCAAGGCCTAAGAAAATTTTGATACAGAACTTACCAAAATTGAAGACTTGCCTGAAGTGTCAACTCATAGATATCAAGTGTCGACTCACCAGAAGAAGTGTCGACTCACTTGAGAATTCCAGATAGCTTCAATGAAAAATTTTGAACTTGGTGTTGACTCATGGAACTTAAGCGTTGACCCTAAGTATTGACTCATAGCTTGAAGTATCGACATTTGGAGTTCTAGAAATAGTAATGACTAGTTTTTCAAACACAGAACTCGGCCCACTTGGCTCCCAAATGGCTAGTTTTTCATGTCTAATAATCATAAACTGACTTTAAGGCCTTGGGATGATATTTAAGTGATTCAAATTGAATTGGAACACAAGAGGATCAATAATAAAAAAAGAAAAGCAAGTGCATTCACTCCCATTCATTAGAGCAATTACCTTCAAGCAAAAAGAAGTCTCAAAGCATTCAAAGCCTTCAAGAGCATTCAAGTCCAACATTCTTGATCATTGATTGAGGCTTCATCAAGTTAAAGATAAGCAATTCCTCAAAGCTTCAAAGAGATATCTGCTTTTATTAAGAAAGCTTTTCTTGTTGCTTTACTTTAACTCTATCTTTGTTATAAAGGTTTTTGGTTAGCTTATTAGAAAACCAAGGAGGTTTTTGGTTAGCCTTTGAAAACCAGGAGGTTTTTGGTTAGCCTTTGAAAACCAAGAGGTTTCTTTTGGTGAGACTTGTAAAAACCAAAAGGGATTTTGATTAGTGATCCTGGAAAACTAATCGGCTATAATCAGTGAGATTATAGTAAATTTCCAAGTGAACCTTGGAGAGTGGATGTAGGGGTATTGGAAAGCACCAAACTACTATACTTGGATTGTGTTTGTGATTGTTTGTCTCTCTCTCCCGCTCTTACATTTATTGCATTTAAATTTCTGCTACATACTCTTTAAGAGCACATTACTCTTGCATTTCATTGTACTTAAGTTGTTTATTAAATTGGTCACACACTTGCATTTAAGTTTTTAGAAACCCAATTCACCCCCCCCCCCCCCTCTTGGATTGCTTACTGGGCAACAGGAATACTACCTCTCCCTCTCTGAAGTAGAATGGAATCACTACCATCAAGCAATGCTTTGGGGATCTCCCATTTTTACTTTACTATAGAGGAGCAAGAGGCTGCTGATTCTTTGAAGAAGTCATAGCAGATGAACTCTTCCATCGCTGCTTCTAAAAGGCCAGCACGATCATGAAAGCTAAGTTAGCTTTCATTACCGACTTCAAATAAGGAGAGACAAAGAAAAAAAGAAAAAGAAAAGAAAAGAAAAGAAAAAAATATAGAAAAAGAAAAAAATTGAATTTATTTGATCTATCCTAAGTTTAGCCAACCTAACCTAGCGGTCATTTCTTAATGACCAACAATCCAATCTCGTCGTCCCGCATCCAACAGTATAGGAAGTATAAGCAGGAGAGCTTGTGTACCTTGTGGAATTTAGTTAAAGTCCTTTTTATAGGTAGAGATTCAGTAGCACTTTAGGTAGGATTGAGATATTGTTAGATCTGGTGAAGGGCACAGGACCTTCCATGTATAACTTGGGATTTTCTTGTCAGTAGGGAATGTCTCGTCCCCTTAAATGCATTTTGTCGTTAGCTTGAGATACACCATACTTTATTAAATGGTGTTCTAGATTATGGAGAGTCTAAGCACGCCTCCTTCATTTACTTAGATATGATAATAATCAGGAGATTTTGAAATATGATGGAGAGACTAGCCATGTGGTTGAAGCCATGGTAGCGAGCATCAGAGTGCTGTGCCTTGGAGGTTTTAAGATAGGTGCATCATCAAGGTCTTACTGGCTAGAGTATTCTCAGGATATCTAAGGCCTAATTAGATCATGGGACTCATGGTCGAGTGCCTCATAGACGATTGGCGTGAGCCCACTAATACCTTTCAAGTATAGGAGTTGGCCACTTTCGAACCTACTTGAGGGTTTGTAGCCAAGCACCTCACGAACGATTGGTGCAGACTCACTGATATATTACAGGTATAGGAGCTGGTCACTATCAATACCTACTCGAGGGCTTATGGCCGAGCTCTTGCAAGCAATCAACGAGGGCTCGCTAATACCTTTTAGGTGGAGCTGCCTGCTACCGATACCTGCTCGAGTGCTTGTGGCCAAGCATCTTGCGAATAATCAATGGGGGCTCACTGATACATTCCAAGTGGAGCTGGTCGCTGTTGATACCCGTTCAAGGGCTTGTGACCAAGTACCTTGTGAATGGTCTATGGGAACTCACTAAATGCTATGCCAGTTCGATCAGGGGCTACTATGTCGAACCTCATAATTCAGTCAACTTGTACCTTGTATCTTTGATCAGTGATCGTGCTGCTTGGCTGATGGATTGCTTACATCGCTGAGGACTTATATTCCTGATCCAATCATATTTTTTACCAACAAAATCAAAAGGAACACATTTCTTGATGTAAACACATTCATTTATCCTAGTATAAATATTCATATATTTTATTAAGCAATTTATCTTTTTTCTTTTTGATAAACAAAAGGGAAAGGGGGAGATAAATCCCGTTGCAGCTACCCCCCACTGGGGCCCCCTCCCCACCAGACCATGTTCGATACGGGCCACATTTTTTGCTTGCCCTCTCAATCGAAGGTGAGTACATCAGCCTAACCCCGCTAAGCTACCAGAGTAGTGCGCTCTCCCCTCATCCCAGTCACATGCTCCAGGGTGCATCCTGGATTTAATTGAATCACCCGTAGAGATCATGCCTCGAACCCGTGATCGATGGATGAGGGGTTTAATCCTCTACCAACCAGGCTACCACCTTAGCAGTAAGCAATTTATCTTTTCTAAGTACCGGCTTGTTTGTTAGTGAGATTTTGAAAATAAAATAATTATTAATTATTAAATAATTTCATTTATAATATATATTTTAAAATATTTTATTTATTCTTTCATTACATAAATTTATATTTAAATTCATATTATCTTTTGTATGGTACGGATATAATTTTTATTTGAGTGAGATAGAAAAATATAATTGTATAAAATAATAAATATTATTATAGATGTGTTGCTAATAATTTTTTTAAAAAAATTATGTTCTACATTACTTTCAAGTGCAGAAATGATGCTCGTATTCCCTGCCAACCACCCAACTACCCAGCTCAGCACCAACTACATCAATGCTACTTAAGCCCACTAGTGACCGGAGATATTTTTTTTGAAAAAAAATAGGGAATTTTCTGGGGCACGTGACTGGGAACGGAAGGGAGCATTTACTCTGACAGCTTAGTGGGGTCATGCTGACATACTCACCTTCAGATGGGGAAGGTATTGTAAAAATATCTATGTTGTTGATGTTGAATCCTCGTCGACCGGATGGAGTGGTTTGTCCGTTGAACCGCCATCGACTGGAACCTGCAAAATAGATCCCTTTAGCCGGAAATCTTCTGACAGGGGACACTCTGATGCCAAAGTCAGAAGGAACTCAGGCAGCAGAATGGAGAGTTTGAAAGCAGAGAGGGAAAGGAGAGAATTCAAATTTTCTGGGAGTGAGCCAAAACTTACCTCAAGTGTCCCATCTTACCAGTATTTATAGGCTCCAATCGTAACTACTTACGGTTATGAAAGTTAGAAAATGCAACCTCCTCATAACCATAAGTAGTGGCGGTCAGAGAATCAGTT
This sequence comes from Areca catechu, assembly GCA_021397845.1. NCBI lineage: Eukaryota > Viridiplantae > Streptophyta > Magnoliopsida > Arecales > Arecaceae > Areca > Areca catechu. The sequence continues at coordinate 39,700,214 of CM038048.1, forward strand.
ATTTCGGTGCTTATCCATTATAAGGATTTCGATCATGTGGATTCTTACAGCAACCAGAACAGACTTCAACTGTTTTGGGGTTGGAAAAATTCACATGTTCAATATGCCTCGATCTTCAACAATAGATCTGAAGTGAGCTTAACATTCTCTTTGGTAACGCTCCTAAAGGGAATGTTATCTATATACTTCATAGACGTTTCCTTGGAAATAGTAAAGAAAGATAAATACTTACAATCTTGAATATGAGATAATATGCTCTTTGGATTATGAAGGAATAAAGCTGAAGATATCCAATTGAAAGGCTGGGTCTTCGGACCAAGGTAACAATACGAAGCCGAAGACATAAGGCTAATAAACATGACTTCTGGACCAAAATAAGGATACGAAGTCGTGGACATAAAGACATTAGGCGTGGTCTTCGGACCAAGATAACAATACGAAGCCGAAGGCACAGAATTAATAAGCTTGGCTTCTGGATCAAAATAAGGATACGAAGCCATAGATATTAAGATATTAGGCATATTCTTCAGACCAAGATAAAGATATGATGCCGAAGACAGAATATCTTCTTGATGATCAAAACCTTCATCAAGCCCAGTAGACATTTTTCTTTATATGCTGATTTGACCCATAAACCAAGAATTGAAATTGGTTCAAAGAATGACCCAATAATTAATTGAAATAAAACTGAGATATCATAACAGCTACCCCCCACTCCTAAGTTCGAAATGATTTAATTTCGAAAAATGGGAGTACTTGAAATATGTCGTTTAGCGGTAACTGACATACCATGATGGCGTTAAATCCTGGCATGTCTTTTCACAATAACTGCTTAGTGGCACGAGAGACGTGGAGATGACACGTGTCATCGTCTCATTCTTCATTTCAAAAGAAATGTTTCGAATCTAGAAAACTCTAAAAAATCTTTTTAGAAAAGAGTTTATATATTACCAAGGTGGGACACTTAGCAATCATCTGGAGGTTGATCACGGTTGAGAAGTCATCGTAGTCCTTCATGTCACTTCACGCGGATCGCAGCCACCGCTTCATTAATGGATGATTTTCAGGAAATCGTACCCACGATCAAGGCTGTTGATATGGTGCATGATCGAGGAGATTTTCGAAGCATCTCAAAACCCTGCAATCTCAGCTATAAAAGGAAGGAGAGTTTCAAAAGAAGAGCTTTTCTCACATTCGCCTTCCATCTTCATTTCATCCCGTGCTACAGTCTATCATTTTTATTCTTTCAGAGGTTAGAGGCCCTTCTTCCCGTTCTCCTTTCTTCTTCTTTACAATGTCAGAGTCCGTTAGGAGCCCTTCTCCTAATAGAGGTTCATCGAGTGGTGAAACCAATAGAGAACCATCGGAAAGGGAAACCGATAGAAGTTCGTCGGGAGGCGGGACTAGTAGGGGTTCATCGGGAGGCGAAACCAGTATGGAGAGAAGTTCCGGTAGGAAGAGAAGCCCGGAAAGATTACCTGATTCCGTCGCTAGTTCTTTTTCACTTGCTAGAATAGAAGATGTTAGGCAACGTTTTCACATTCCACGGACCTTCAAAATGATCCTTCCGAAAATTGAAGAGAGGGTAGATAAACCCCCTATGCATTCAATTGCCATATATGAAGACCACTTCAAGGCTGGTCTTCGGCTTCCACTTCACCCATTCTTCACAAAAATCTTTAATCTTTACTAAATAGTTCCGGCTCAGTTAACCCCCAACAGCTTTAGGAATATCTGTGGATTCTTGGTCCTTTGCAAACTTAGGAATATAGAGCCGAAAACATCCTTATTCACCTCTTTGTTTATGTTGAAGAGAGATTTCCATGGTAAAGGATGGTGGGTTATAGATCCTCGGCCTGGCCGAAGACTAATAAAAGAGACCCCCAGTGCAATACATGGGTGGAAACCTTGCTTTTTCTTTATATATTATACCAATGGGGGTTCAACGCTGATTGGAAGGCTCCGCGTTTGGATGCAAACGCTGGAAAAAGAGTTTTAAAGCCGATCTCAAAGACTTTGAGACTCTATCGGAGCCGAAGATCCCCTCATTTAAAAATTGCTGAAGGAAGAGAACCTTCATCGAGCCCATATCAGCAAAGTCCCAACATTAGGTATAGAAATAGTGGTCTTTGGATTTTCCTTCTCTCCATCTTTCTTCTCTCTTTTTTTTATTTATATAACAAAACTTTTGATTGCAGGCGATCCGATGAAGCCGCAACTTGAAAAGGTCCGACAGGCTTCCAGGAAGAGGGCGGTGCCTATTCCGCCGGAGTCCGAAGTCCAAAAGAAGAGAAGAGCCAAGGAGGGCTCGAGCAATCCTCCAATGAGGCCCACATCGGATGAAGAGTTACCACCTACTTCTCCACCAAATTCACCCGAACCTTTCAAGAGTCCATCTCCGAAGAGACCCCCTCCGAAGAGCCCTCGACTGATGCCGACTCTGGATCATCATGACATGACATTTGACAAGGAGTCCTTACTTACAACTCCGATGGAGAAAAGAAAGGAAAGATCAAAGTTTCAATCCAAAAATGATCCTAGGTGGAATGCCTCTTCGGAAGGAGGATGCAATGTAGACTTTACTATTTTTTCAGATAGAGAGGGCTTAGAGAACCCTGATCTGGCCAGAGAGCTGACGAAGCGCACGCTTCTTCCGAAAGACTAGGACAAAACTAAGTCCCGATGCATTGAAGATATCTCTGACTCAGTGTTTTCATCTGCGCTGAAGGTAAACATCGGATTTTGTATTTTCAAGGCATAAATTTGTTGTTGCTAACTTTTTAATCTATTAATGCAGATGATGCATGACATTACTATTATGGAGGAAAGCATCTTCAACTTCAGAGATAACTATAAAAGAATGAAGAAAATAACAAAGGCTGTCGAGGCCGAAAAGACTAAAGCCGAAGAGCAAAGGCAAGCTATGGAAGAAAAGCTTGCCCAAAGTGACACCTTGGTTCAGAGTTTAAAAGCTGATGTAGAGAAGGTCCAATCAAAGAATTCTGAACAGGAGGCAAGACTCAAAAAGAGAAAGAATAAGATTCGATCTCTGGAAGCTCTACTTAAGAAAGCCCATCAAAAATCCGAAGAGGCTACCAAGAAGATCGAAGAAGCTGTCGACGAGGTTCGATCTTTGAAAGATCAGCTGAGGAGGGCGGTAGAGGACTATAAAGCATCTTTAGCTTTTGAAAATGAGATGGTTGAAGTAGGAACCCACAGCTACAAAGGAGGCTTCAATGATGAGGTGAAGGAAGTGCAAAGCCTTTATCTAGATTTGGATATTTTGGGGATTCAACTGTTCGATCCTGAAAGTCCAAATAAGCCCGAATCACAAGAGGGTCCTGAAGCACCATTGATAGCCGAAGAAGTGGCTAATCCAATTAACCTTACTCAAACTGATGACACTTCAACAATGGAGAATTTGTAACTTTTTCCTCTTTCCTTCTCTTTTTGAAAGAATGTAAAAGATTTCAATGAAAATCTTTTCCAATGAGATTTCTCTGTGAATATATATGTGAATGGATGAAAATTTTCTAAGTATAAAGTCTTCGAACTAGAATGTGATTGAAGACTCCGAAGCATAAAATAACTCTAAGTCCTCAGACCCTGATTAATATAATCTTTTTAAATAGAATTCCAAGATCCGATTCAAGGTTATATTATGTTGGATAATAATACCGGAATAAGAATGATTCTGAGACTACAAGCTTTCGAACTTGAAGATGCATTAAGTCTTTGGACTTAGAAGAATTCCATAAAATTGAGATAAGAGAATACCAAATCTCCAGATGAGAATCAAGTCTTCGGACTTAGGAGAAAAGAATACCAAATCTCCAAACAAGAGCCAAGTCTTCGAACTTGAAAAAATTCCAGATAATTAAGTCAGAATCTCTTAGATGAGAATACCAGGTCTTCGGACTTGAGAAAATTCTAGATAATTAAATCAAAAAGAATCTCTTAAATGAGAATACCAAGTCTTCGGACTTGAAAATTCACTAAGTCTTCGGACTTAGAATAAAATAGACCGTGTGACTCACTTGCATCTTCATTATGAATAAAAGGTTGATTAACCTTTAGCATTTTTACGGGATAGATTGCTTGAATCACCCTTATGCCCCTCGATCAAGGATTAAGATAGGCTGATCGGGCCTACCTCAGCACTTCATAGAGTAGATCATGAAGATCATTATCATGCCTTTTTCAGATGAAATTAAGACAGGCTGATCATGCCCACCTCGGCACTTCGTAAGGTAGATCACGGAGATCATCCTCATGTCTTTTTGATTAAGATGGACTGGTTAAGCCCAACTCGGCACTTTGTAGGGTAGATCACGGAGATCATCCTTATGCCTTTTAAGAAAAGAAAAATTAAGATAGGTTGGTTAAACCTACCTCGACACTTCATAGGTTAGATCACGGAGATCATCATTGCCTTTTTGAAGAGATGAAGATAGAATAATTAAATCTACCTTTGGTAGCCTTGAATAAAAACCTTTATTGATAATACTTGCAAAGGTTTTGTATATTCCAAGGCCGAGATAGTAAAATACCTTCTAAAGTTTCTAACCGATAAGTTTCGGGTCGAATGACCTCTTTGATTCGGTATGGTCCTTCCCATGTAGGAGAAAGCTTACCCTGTTTGGTAGGTTTAGATACTTCAGACTTTCACAGAACTAGATCCTCTGGATGAAAGGTCCGTTCTTTAACATGAGAGTTGTAGTATCTTGCAACCTTCTGTTGATATGTAGCCATTTTCAACTGTGCCTGAAGGCATGTACCTTGTAGTAAATCCAGGTCAACTCTTCGGTGTTCAGAATTTTCGGGCTCTTCATAGTGATCAATCCATAGCGATTGCATAGAGACCTCTATAGGAAGGACTGCTTCAGTGCCATAAAAGAGATAAAAAAGAGATTTACCAGTAGCTGTTCTGAGAGTGGTTCTATATGCCCAAAGAACTGAGTTTAGCTCATCGGCCCATGACCCCTTAGTATCATTCAATCTAGTTTTAAGACCATGAAGAATAGTCCTATTTGTTACTTCAGCTTCTTTGTTGCATTGAGGATGTCCCACTAAAGTAAGCTTGTGAAGAATGTGATATTGAGTGCAGAAGCTCTTGAATTTCGGATTATCGAATTGTCGTCCGTTGTCAGTTATTATAGAATAAGGAATTCCAAAACGGAAAATGATGAAATTTCTTACAAAATTTTCAACCTTTTCTTCAGTGATTTGTGCCAATGCTTCAGCTTCGACCCACTTTGTGAAATAATCAATAGCCACAATAAGAAACTTTCGCTACCCAGAAGCTGGTGGAAATGGACCAAGGATATCCATTCCCCATTGTGCAAAAGGCTAGGGAGCTGTCAATGGAGTTAACTAATTTGCAGGCCGCCTTTGTACATTATAGTATTGCTGACAGTGATCACATCTTCAAACAAATTCCACGAAATCCTTTTGAATAGTTGGCCAATAATAACCTTGATGAATTATTTTGTATGCCAAGGATCTACCCCCCAGATGATTTCCACATATTCCTTCATGCACTTCCCTGAGTGCATAATCAGCATCGGATGGACCTAAACATTTCAGCAAAGGTTGCATGAAGGACCTCTTATACAATGCTTCATTCAGGATCACATATTGAGAGGCCGTCCATCGAAGCCACTTAGTTTCCAACTTGTCTTCGGGTAAGGTGCCTTCTCTTAGAAACTTGAGAATTGGATCCATCCATGAAGGTTTATGTTCAACTTGACAAATTTTAACTATGGATTCTGATATGCTGGGATCTTCAAGATATTCCATATATGTCTTTCCAAGAGAATCCGGTGTAGTGGTTGCAAGTCTTGAAAGAGCATCTGCTCGAGAATCTTCCATCCTTGACATATGAACAATCTCGAAATGTTCCAAACCAGATGTCATGCTTTGGACTTTTTCCAAGTATTGGATCATATTTGGATTCCAAGCTTCGAAATCACCTTTTACCTGATTCACCACCAATTGTGAATCGAAAAAAACTTTGACCCTTTTTATTTCCATTTTTTGAGAGATTCTGAGCACAGCAATTAGTGCTTCATACTCTGCCTGATTATTCGAAGCTTGGAAAGAAAATCGAAGAGCATATTCAATAGCCTGCCCATTCAGACAAGCCAAAATTAGACATGCACTGCAACCGTTGGCATTCGAAGCACCATCTACATGCAATGTCCAAATAAATTCTGGACTATCTTCGATACTTTCCTCTTCGGCTCTTAGCTGGTCCTCTTCGGATCTCCATGTACACTTCGCTATGAAGTTAGCCAAACCTGTGCTTTTATTGGTGACCTAGGTTGATAGTCAATATCAAATTCCCCTAATTTAACAGCCCACTTAGCTATCCTTCCTGATGTATCAGGACAGCGAATAATGGCCTTTAAGGGCTGATATGTTAAAACCACAATGGAGTGGGCCTGGAAATAGGGCCGAAGATGCTTTGCTGCCACTACTAAAGAAAAGATAATCTTTTGCACTCTTGGGTACCAGACTTTTGCTTCATGCAACACTTTACTGGTGTAGTAAATAGGCTTCTGCAAATGATTGGCATCTTTTCATACCAACACCGAACTAACTACCTCATCGGTGGCTGACAAGTATAAGTAAAATATCTCTCCTTCGCATGGCTTGGAAAGCAAAGGAGGATTTTCTAAATATCCCTTCAGCTTATCAAAAGCAATTCTGCAATCTTCTGTCTACTCAAAATTTTGAGTTTGGCGAAGAACTTTAGAAAATGGTAGACATCTTTCTGCAAAATGAGAGATAAATCGACTCAGAGAAGCAACTCTTCCTGTTAACCTCTGAACTTCCTTCTTGCAGGTAGGATGCCTCATTGTCCGAAGTGCTTGGATTTTTTCTAGGTTAACTTCAATTCCTCACTTGGTAACCAAGTATCCCAGGAATTTCCCAGAAGTTACTCCGAAGACATACTTGGTTGGATTCAATCTCATCCGATGATGTTTGAGAGCATTAAAGGACTCCTTTAGATCTGCAATGTGGTCAGATTTACGAAGACTTTTCACAATCATATCATCTACATAAGTTTCCATATTTCTTCCAATCTGATTTTTGAAAACTTTGTTGATGAGCCTCTGAAAAGTTGCCCTAGTATTCTTCAAACTAAACGGCATCAATTTATAATAGTAAAGCCCTTTCTCTGTAACAAAAGTATTCTTTTCTTCATCTTCAGGATCCATTCGGATCTGGTTATAGCCTGAAAAGGCATCCATAAAACTCAGCAACTGATGACCAGCCATGGCGTCAACTAGTTGATCAATTTTTGGTAAAGGAAAATTGTCCTTTGGACATGCCTTGTTGAGATCTGTATAATCTATACAAATTCTTCATTTGCCATTTGATTTCTTCACCATGACTATATTTGCCAGCCAATTCAGATATTGGACTTCTCTTATGAATTTAGCTTCAAGTAGCTTATTAACTTCTTCATCAATAACCTTCTGCCTTTCAGGAACAAAATTTTTCTTCTTCTGCCGAACAGGCTTATAGCTAGGAGAGACTTCCAAACGATGCGTGATCATATCAGGTGGAATTCCAGGCATGTCTGAAGCTGTCCAAGCAAAAATATCAGCATTATCTCGAAGAAAGGAAATTAATTTTACCTTGGACTCCTCATCAAGCAAGCTGCCAATTTGTAAAAGCTTGGTTGGATCGTCTTCGGATAAAGATATGAAAAGTGTTTTCTCCACTGGCTCTCCACAGTCTTTGGATTCATCTCTTGGATCTAACTGTTCAAGTGTTAAGGACTTGGCCGTTTGTTTATTTTGAATCATCAAACATTGGTGAGTGATCCTTTGATCTCCCCTTACCTCTCCAACACTTGTCCTGGTAGAAAACCGAACCAACAGGTGGTAAGTTGAGACTATGGCTCTGAACTTATTCAGTGCTGGACGCCCTAAGATTGTATTATAAGCTAAAGACGTTCTAGCCACAATAAAATTGATAGGAAAAGTTCTTTGTAATGGTTCGGACCCAAAAGTTATGGGCAAGGTCGTTTCTCCCTTAACCCCAACTTGATTTCCACCAAAACCAGTTATAGGAATGAGAGATCTTCACAATTCACGTCCAGATAATCCCATCCGAAGAAAAGCATCATTCAGCAACATATCAACTGAACTTCCATTATCAATTAAGATTTTTTTTACATCAAATTTGGCAATAACAGCCGAGACCACTACAGGGTCATCATGTGAAAGTTGTATTCCTTGAATATTCTTATCAGTAAAAGTAATAGAGTTTTTCCCTTTGAACCTTTTTGGGATATTCTCCTCAACTTCAACATCCCAAGCAAATGACCGATGAAGTATACCAACATTCCCATCAATTGGTTTTTGATGTAGTAGATCGGCTTCATCAGATATTCTTTGAAGGGCAGTTGCTTCAGTTTGAGATTCCGGGTGATTGATGTACTTTCCCAGATATCCTTTTTTTATCAGGTCTTCAATGGCATCCCGAAGCTGGAAACATTTCTCCGTGTTGTGGCCATGATCCCGATGGAATTGACAGTATTTGCTTTTGTCCCTTGCTTTTGCAGATGTCTTCAGGGGATGTGGCTTTTAAAAATATTTTCTTTTTCAATCTCCAGCAGAATCTTCTCCCTAGGCAAGTTGAGGGGTGTGTAGGCATCAAACCGGTTGTTCTGCTGCTTGGATTTGGGACTGCTCCTGGGGACCAAAGCATTGTTGGAGGATGTTGGCATATTCGGTCCTCTGGCATTTTTCTTCTTAAAAGGGTACCTCCCTTCTGCAAGTTTTCGGCTTGCCGCTTGCTCCTTAGCAGCAGCATACTTCTGAGCCCTTGCCAGCAGTTCGGCATAGCTCAGTGGAAACCTTTTGTCCAGGAAAAAAGTAAACCTGGATGATTTCAAGCCTTTCTTCAAGGCAGACATGGCTACATGCTCATTCAGATTTGGGATTTCCAGTGTGGCCGAATTGAAGCTGTGTACAAATTCCTTCAAATTCTCTCCTTCTTGTTGCTGGAGAAGAAACAAACTGTGGGTGTTGTGCGGCATCTTCTGACACGTTCTGCAATACGAGACAAACTGCCGCTCTAACTCAGCAAAAGAGTGAATTATCTTCGATGGTAGGCTCGAATACCATATTCGAGCATATCTCTTCAGTGTAGCAGGAAAAGCAAGGCAGTAAAGAGCATCGATTGCTCCTTGCACCATCATATGAGCTTTGTAGCTCCCAAGGTAGTTGAGAGGATCCGAAGTCCCATCATAGGCTTATAATTGTGGGATCTTGAATTGCCTAGGGATAACTTCATCCATAATATGGTCAGAAAATAAAAGTTGAGAGTTGAAAGTAATAACCTCATCATTTCTTTTCAGATCTGCGATTCTGGTTATTTCTGCTTGCATGGATCTGAATTTCTCCTCAAATTCATAGTTGATCTCTCTTTGCCTAGCCCCTTTTGGCAAAAAACTTCTAGAAGAAACAAAAGGAGAACGCCGGACCCTCTTCTTTCCACCATGATCTCCTACTTGTCGATGTTGTGGAGGGGCATACCGGTCATGAGATGACCGGATCTGTGAGAAACTGGGGGTGATTTCTTGGTGTCGACCTTCTTCCTTTTCAGGTTGATGGATGGACTGCGGAACTGGTGGTGGATGCTGCCTCTGTACAGCAGCTTCTTGCAAATTTTGTACCAGTATTGTCAAAGCTTCCATCCTGTTTAACAGGGTTTCGAATTGCTGTTGCCCCACCATTATCATGGGAGGCTGCACTCCCTAATCCGCTGAAAGATCATTTGCTGGAGGACTATTTGATGGAGGAGCTAGTTGCTCCTAGCCTGTAGAGGCATTTCAAACTTTTCCTCTCACCATTTATGCTTCTCAAAGCTCTCCTTCAGAACAGAGGAAATGAATTTCTTCCCCTACCTGGCACGCCAATCTGTTGATGCTGAATCCCCGTCGACCAGATGGAGTGGTTCGTCCGCCGGACCACCGTCGACCAGAACCTGCAAAACAGATCCCCTTGATCGGAAATCTCCTGGCGGGGGACACTCCGATGCTAAAGTCAGAAGGAACTCAGGCAGCAGAATGGAGAGTCTGAAAGCAGAGAGGGAAATGAGAGAATTCGAATTTTCTGGGAGTGAGCCAAAACTTATCTCGAGTGTCCTCTCTTACCGGTATTTATAGGCTCCAATCGTAACTACTTACGGTTATGAAAGTTGGCAAATGCAACCTTCTCATAACCGTAAGTAGTGGCGGTCGGAGAATCAATTATTTCGGAGCTTATCCATTATGAGGATTTCGACCATGTGGATTTTTGCAGCAACCAGAACAGACTTCAACTGTTCTGGGATTGGAAAAAACCCACATGTTCAATATGCCTCGATCTTCAAGAATAGATCCGAAGTGAGCTTAACATTCTCTTTAGTAACGCTCATAAAGGGAATGTTAGCTATATACTTCATAGATGTTTCCTTGGAAATAGTAAAGAAAGATAAACACTTACAGTCTTGAATATGAGATAATATGCTCTTCCGATTTTGAAGGAATAGAGCCGAAGATATCCAATTAAAAGGCTGAGTCTTCGGACCAAGGTAACAATACGAAGCCGAAGATATAAGGCTAATAAACATGACTTCTGGACCAAAATAAGGATACGAAGTCGTGGACATAAAGATATTAGGCATGATCTTCGGACCAAGATAACAATACGAAGCCGAAGGCATAGAATTAATAAGCTTGGCTTCTGGATTAAAATAAGGATACGAAGCCATAGATATTAAGATATTAGGCATAGTCTTCAGACCAAGATAAAGATATGAAGCCGAAGATAGAATATTCTCTTGTAGATCAAAACCTTCATCAAGCTCAGTAGACATTTTTCTTTGTATGCTGATTTGATCCATAAACCAAAAATTGAAATTGGTTCAAAGAATGATCCAATAATTAATTGAAATAAGTTCAGAATATCATAACATACCCGAACATGACTTGGCATGATGGAGACCCATCAAGAACAGCTATAGTGAAAATTTTCTCGTCCTAACCTTTTTTTTCAAAAAAAAAAAAAAAAAAAAATACTTAAATATCTTCACATGAAACATGAACCACACCACCACCCCGTCGAGACCACAAACACCCGTATGTACAGCAAAAATGTTGACCCAGTACAATATACGGATCAGAGCGAGACGAAAGCCCGACGGCAATAGCACCTAAAGATCCAAACACCAGATGCCGGCCTGGTCCTCGCTGACCATAGCCTCTTTCACATCGTCAGAATTTGACACGTGGCAACAGATCTATCATTCTCTCTTCTTACCGTACATCAGTCGCTTTCGGTCCTCCAACTTTATTCCTGATTAAATTTCAAATTAGAGATAACGAGATTCTCTATCGGAAGCAAAACTTTGACGCCGAAGATCATTTTCACCATCTGATCAGAAGTTTCCAAATCTAGCTTTGACAATGGAGATTGCTTTCACCATCTGATCATGATCACACGGCGTCGAAATCGAGAAAGTGTCTGTTCCAGTAAGTTGTTCCGCTATTTCAAAGGAAAACTCGAACGCGAGCTGGAAGGCTTGCAGGACGAAGATGACGCTGGAGAAATTTCAAAGCAGACCGTCGATAAATAAAGTTAAAGAAAAATAATGGTGATGGACATCGTAATATGTAATCACGCGCGAGGACGGTATGCGAGATGTGAGAGCGCGCGCTCCCCGAAAAAGACGGTTTTCTTTTGCTCATGTAATCCAGTGATATCCGGTAAATTTACCGCAACTCAATAGTATCAAATATTATTATTTTTCAAATTTATATTAAAATTACGAATTAAAATAGAAAATCGTAAACGTGGGATTGATTAAGATTTTAAACTTACCAAACTCGATGAAACGGGTGATCAATTTGTTCTAACACTTTATAAAAGTAATTAGAATCAACGCATCAACATCATGCATATTAGTTTTTACTGCAGGCTTTGGTTTTTATATTTGATTAAATATCAATTAGAATGAAAGTTTTTTAAAAACTTAAATTAATATTATATAAAAGAGTGTACAAATGCGGCGCTTGACTTCTTTAATCGGCCAACGTGAATGTATTTAAAAAAATAATAAAGAAAAAAAAAGATGGGATCAAAGCATGCAGATATGGACGCGTCCAATATTTCCAATCTCTTCCCCACCCTTATAACAAAATATAAAATTTTAAATTTATTTAAATAAATAATAATTAGAAATAACAGCTGTCATCTACGAGCAAGCACTAGGTCCGGGAGAAACCGCGCAAAGCTCCGAAAAGGACGATATTAAGTCGATTAATCTAGGATCAGGACACCCGTAACTTCCGCTTAGATCGGGGATTAATCGAGGCTTCGCCCTCTCCCCTTACCTTAAAGGGCCGCGAGAGAGCCTAGCGGTGCCTCTCGGCGTCTCTTTCGGGGAAGACGAGAGAGGGAGAGAGAGAGAGGGCGATCGAGAGAGTAAAGGTGGAAAGAAGAGGAAAGAGAGGCGAGGGGCGAGGAAGCGCCTCTCATCTCTCTTATATGTGTATATATTTTTTACGCTCTCTCTCTCTCTCTCTCACGCCTTTGTGTGTGTCTCCTCCGCCTTCTTCCCTCCGCCGCGGCGGGACCCCAGCCGGATGTGAGTAAATATTAGTTTTTTTTTTTTTTTCGCTCAATTGACCGATCCGGCGGGCGATCGAGGGAGTGATCGCGAGATCTGGTGTTTTGACGTGATCTGCTAGAGGGATCCGGCGATCAGAGTCTTTCGGCTTCGATCTGGAGATCTGTTTGGAGATCCGGCGAGCCGAGGCCTTTCCGGCGAGGAATATCCGGTAAGGATACGAGATGTCGATGGAATTAACGCTGTTTTCTTAGATCCCCAGTGCTTCCCTTGGTTTCGATGTGGCTTACCTGTGGATTTGTGTGTTTTGTCTTCGAATTCGTGTTTTCTTTACAAAAAAAGGCTTTGAATTTGATTCGGTTTTTTCATTGTGTGGGGCTTGGTTGCGAATCTTAACTTATTCTAGCTTTTATTTGGATTGGTATTCTTTCATGCATGTTCTGCAGATTATGCCCTAAAGGCTGGAGCTTTTTCTTATTCTCGTGTGTCGTTGTATGTATGAGCTTTGTTTTGTTTTATTTTATTTTTTGGTGGCCAATAACTCCGTTCTTGGGGCATTTGTTGACGGATGGAACTGAATATTATTTTCAATTTGTTGGTCGCCTCTGATTTTAGTTCTCTCGTTTTTTTTCGAGTTCGTTTTTGGTTTACTTGTTTGGTGTTCCACATGATCCTTGAATTTTCGAGCGTATAGTGTTTAGTTACAAGGAGTCAGCTTGATGATGGAATCATTGCTGTTTTGTTAGATTACGATATCGGTATATTCTTTGCGTGGAATTCTAGCCATTTTTCCCCAAAATCTTGTTTTTGGGTGTTGGTGGTCAATCTGATATCTTCTATTTTACTTGCTCCTGATGATTATTCTTTCATGATAGGATTGTTCTAAATGCTCTTTCCATTTTCACGAGGATAACATTTTTTCTTGAAAGACTTGATCTTTTATCTGTTCCTCTCTGATCTTGACTGTTGGGTTACTGTTCTTTCTTTGGCTGTTCTGGCCTGTGACGAGGCAGATATGTCAGAAAACGTTTCCACCGACAGCTCATAGTGTATATTATTGCTGTTTCTGGGTTTCTACGATTTTTAATTTTCTTGGTGGCAGTTTTGTTTAATTTTTAGGATAGTTTTTGGTCATTTTGTTGGTGTTCTGGCTGACCCTTGGATATTCCTAGCGTAAATTGTTCTAAGGAAGCCAGCTGTTGTGGAAGCGTCTGCAGACAGTTTTGTTACGATTGCTTGCTATATTTTGCTGACTTTTATTGTAATTACGATTGCTTGCTATATTTTGCTGACTTTTATTGTATATAGTTTTCCGGATGCTGTTACAAAAATGTAAACAATTGAAAAATAAAGAAACAGATTCTTTTGGAAATAAAGTTAATGTTCCTCGATTAAAGTGCGAGGTGATACTTTGTAGCTTATTTTCTGGTGCATCTGGAATAAAAGCTATCTGGAAGTGATCATATTGTTAAATCCTTTACTTTTTCTTAGAATTCCTATGTGCATATCCAAGCACTGTCGTTGGGATTTGCAGATACTCCACATCCATTGCCGTTTTTAGAACTGTTATGCACTGATCCTTTATGTAAACGCTACTTACTCTTGATGTAGCGTTTTAGTTTTATTTTATGGCACATTCAAGTTGGTCCATTTTGTGCATGTCTTATAGTATAGATTTCTGAAATATGCATGCTAGTAATCTAAATGCCGATAAGAAACTCTCATCTTGGTTTGGGACTCTTATGTCAGCATTTCACCCCACAAGTATTGCGTCTAATGTTCTTGTTCCACTCCTCTGCCTCATGCCAATAACTGGTTTCTTCTAAAGCTTCTCCGGCTCTTTTTGTTTGCATAATGTGCTCTATCATTTATGCTTCTGCAATGTTGAAGCCTCAAAGAATCCGAAACTAGTGCCTGTTGTTGGTCATAATTCACACTAAAAATGGATGGTGGATAGCTATAGCCATTATGGAAAATTGATATGCTTGGTAGTCAGTCATGTATAAGTGTGTCACTGGATGTAGTTAGCCTATTTCTATCAATGGTATAAAAGCCTTCAATTTTTTTCTGAAGCTAAGCTATATGAGACCTATTATCTTGTAAGGCTTGTTTGCAACATTTGATGATACAATATTTCAAGTGATTTTTATTGGATATGGTTTTATTGTAGCTCATCTTTTGATTTACCTTTTTATTTATGAGTGGTTGTCTTCGATTTGGTTTGACAAAGAGACTAGTTCTCTTATACAAGTCTCTTATGCCAGGATGGTTCTGCTTGATGTTGGTCATGGATTGGTTTGACAGTGTTGTGAGGATGTTCAATGTTTATTTTTGGTTGTGGTAAAATTGGTTGCTTGGCAAATTTTGGGATATGTTTTTCTTGATTCTGATTGTTGTCAGATATTTACATGTTATTTAGACAAAATGTGGTTGGAGTGGAATTTCATTGCCTTTTTTCATGATATCTATTTTTTTATTTTATATTTTCCTCCTGGTTTCTTCTTCTTCTTCTTTTTGGTTGATGAAAGTGAAATATACCCCTTCGGATATAGAATATCTGTATTTTTGTCTAAGATTGCATACACATGATGTATGTATGTCTTGAGGATGTCTTTTGTTTGATTTTCTTGTATACTTTTCTGATGAATCTATCCCCTCAACATATCACCTTCTGGTCAAAACTTCTCCTCTGCAAGATCTGGTTATGCATTCATGTCTAGTTTGTGCATTGTTATGCCCCATTACATTTCAATGAGGCTTCTTCCTTTTCTTTCTTTATCTCGTGCTTCTTTTCATAATATTTTTATTGTAGTGTTTTGTCAGTTCGTGAAACCTTGATTTTTGATGTTGCAGGAGACAGTTGTGATGGAGCATAGCCCAATGACACTTGATACCATGGGCCAACTGTACCAAGAATGCATATCAGATAGGAAGTCAAGGTTTTGGCAAATTGATAACCAGTCAGTTCCTAGAGCAGAACTCATCTGTCCTCAACCTCGTCGTGCCACTAGGGTCCCTTGTTTCATGGATAACATCAACAGAATCGGCCCCAAACCAAAGAGGTGGGTTATGGCAATTAAGACTGTTTCGCAGGATTTGAAGCTTTTGCCTATATTGTCATTATCAAACTCAAAATTATCTTATGGTTCATGTGCTTGACTGCAAATGCCTTTTTCATGTCATGTCATCCTGCATGGTTTATTCTTTGTCAGCATGCAGTTTGCCTCTGAAGTTCCCAAAGCCTGCATCATTGAATAGTCTAAGCTAGGGCAACCATATTGTCAAGGACACATGCCTCATCGTTTACGGTACAACTCAAAGCCCCTGGCAAGTGGCACCACAAGGCATGTGACATCTCTCTCCAAATTTAGAGAACCAAGAGATGTGTTCTACCTGATTGGTTGCCATTGCATTATCCCTTTTAGAACTTTCTGAACAATTATATGATTGCAGTTGATCATGTGCACAGTGCACTGCATGCGATCTTGCTTTTCCACCCATGTTGATGTATAGTTAATGGCTGACACTATATCAAATCATTCAATAATTCAAAGAGTGTTACTTTACACACAGCAACTATGTTTTATCATAGTTCACTTATAATACCATAGAGATGTGCACCCTTAAGGGCTTGCCCTTCAGGAGGTCAGGGTTCAAATCCTGGGTATTGCATAAAAAAGAAAAAAAATTGTAGAGATGTGATCACATTTGCATATATTTGACATCTTTGTGAGGAGTGTGTACTCTTGATTTTTGTCAACTGTTGTTTAAGAATGATGAATGAAGCAGCTTGGGCTTCTGGGAACTTATCAAACAATGTGCTGTATTTAAGTTTCAAATCATGCATATCAGACATGACACAAGGAAGAACATTTTCTATTTGTGTTTCTTTTTGTTTGCTGATTCTGTTGTCCTCTTTATTTCAGCATTTTGCCCATGTATAGAGGGGATTGTGGATCTGAGATCCTTGATATTATCTTGAACAAGGTATCTGTCTGCTTCAAAATCATTTTGTAGATGTTTTGGTCCTTATTTCTTGGTTGTTACATTCAGTTGTATCTTATTTCTCAAGTTTGGTCCTTTTTAGGATGATCCTGAAGGCGATTCAGACATGAGCAACCAAACAGGCTTCTTCTGTGGCTCGCCTCCTGTACGCACTAACAACCCGCTAGTTCATGATGCACAGTTTGCTAAACAAACTCAAAACATTGCCTCTCCTTTAGGAAACTCTTTTGGGATGAAGCCAGCTGTGAGAGTCGAAATAGGCTCCCCATCCTGTGGGTCATCATTTGGAGGGAGCCCCAAAGTAAGAATCGAAGGTTTTGCTTGTGGCAACTCTGAGTCCCACTGCATAGTACCTGCTCTTGCTTGACACATCACAACTCTAACCAACCTTCCGCCATGCTACTGTAAATTTTTTCCATAGTTAATGGGCCTTTTTATGAAAAGACCTGTTGAGTCTTTAGTCAGCCATCCTAGAAATGCCAGTCTAAAGAAGAGAATATGGTCATGTACATATCTTAGGTTTTCATGTATCTAGAATTTGTCTGTACGAATGAATTTGGTGCCTGAGGTTTGTTTGAGTTGGAGGCTGGATTCAGTTTGGATTCAGACGTGAAAGTGTAAATAGACCTTTTCTGTATGAACTGCTAGTTCTAAACCTATCAATGGAAACTACTTCCATATTCTCATCTTGTCATTTGATATTTAGCAGTTCTTCAAGGTTGATCGCCGGTTTCTGGTCAATTATTCTTTTGATATTTGTTTTTATGGTATGGAAATTGAAAAGAGAGTCCTCCCTCCCTGGAGAAATTGGGCATGTGCAATCTATTCTGAATTGAATTTATAAATCCTTTGTTGGGGGTGATCTGTTAAGGCAGAAGCAGTTTTCATCACCGTCGATCCATCAGGATTGGGAGGTCCTGTAGTATGCGTTGCGGTGGAGTGGATCTCACTGGGATGGCAAGGTCGATTTTGGACTTTGTGGAGTGCAATCCAATGGCTTCCTGATGCTCGTCCAAGGCTTCTCTGAGGCCTGGAGGATTTAATGATGGCTTCCTGATGCTCGTCCAAGGCTTCGGTAAGCGTCTGAAGCTTGGAGGATTTAATGATGTGACAAGGTTCTAAGTTTATTTTATTTCATTACATTATTTTTTTGGTTCTAAGTTTATTTTATTTCATTACGTTATTTATTTGGCTGTGGCACCAAATCTGGAGATGAAACTGAAAGTTGGTAGGCTGAGGAACACTATGACATACATGTCCTTTTGCAACTTCAGCAGGATTTGCAAACAGAATGGAGTGACGTATTCTTAATCCTTCCTCTACTCGTAGATAGTTAGAGAGAGAATGGAGTGAGGTAGGTTGAGCATTTTCCTGCACGTTTGAGTGGCTTGCACGTAGGTTGCCATGAAATTGGCCACCGTATGCCAGGGAACGTTCTGTTTCAACTTCTAATTAAATAATAATCCCAGTTCTGTGAGCTTAAACTCAGGCTGTCCAGAACTTATAGCTAAACTGGTACATTCAATAAGCTCGGTATAAAGTAACAAGCTCCTAACATATAAAAAAAAAAATATATCCTCCATACAAGCCTGCCTATGATCCTCGAGCAAATGGATCTACTAATACACAACAATTTATCACAAATATGAATAAAATATTAAATTTTGGTATGTATTAGAAAACTAGCTGATAAATCCTGAAATGGGTGGTCCAGCATTGCACCAACGATTCAATAGAAGCCCAACATATGTCCTGCATGGAGGGCGATAAAGTGATTGCCCAGCATTAGCCACATGGTCTTTTATGACTCTGATAAAAGAGTTCCAGACTCTTTTACATGCAAAGCAATAAGTGGCTTGGTCACTCACTCTTTCATTAAGTGAGATCTGTAGATCTTAACAACCTTGGAACATAAATGCCGGTACTCTCACAAATACAGTGCATCCCCTAAGGCAACAAGCACCTTGCCTTCGATCATAAAACCTTTTTTTTTTCTGGACGATCTGGTAAGTGAACATTGCGTTGCGTGCCTTCTCATGAAGATAAGACTCCATACGCAATGAAATCCGGTTCTTCTATAGAGCTCTAAGTCCCTTCTTCCATTTTTTACTCTCTGGCTCTTCGTTGTTATTGGCCTTCCACATTTCTTACTCTCACCATCTTTTCTTTTCATTCATTGCTCAAACCTCTTCTGTTTATTTTCATAGGAGACTAATTTAGATAACGAATGGTTCATCATCGACGAACCCCCAACAAAAGGCATTATTAGCAACCAACCAGCTAATTCAAGGAACGTTTCATTTTGTATTGCACAATATGTTTCTGTTCTAAGTTTCAATGCAGCTGAAAGTTGGATTATTTGTTAGACTGATTTGTGGGGTTGTATATATTTTGCTCGGCTATCCTAGTAAAGTCAATTAGATTGTTTGTAAGCCTAGTTAAAATAAACAATATGTTCAAAGAGAATATAGTAAAAATTTTCAAGAGAGACCTTAAAAATGGATGCAGGTGCTTGGAGTATACTGAACCACTATAAATCCTTTTATATTTATGTATGCTTCTCTCTTTCTAATTATTGCATTTATTTTGTCTCTCCTCATATTTGTATCACTCACTCATAATTTGTAAAAGTAAACATGTTTTAAATTTTTGAAAATCCAAGTCACCCTTCCCTCTTGGATTGTCTAACTGGACAACAAAAATATACCACTAGTCCTTACTCCAAGGATGCATCTTCACTTGGAAGAAGGCTCGAAACATTTTTGTGTAAAGAGGCATTCCTCGGAGCAAGAGGAAGCAAAAAAACCGAATTATCATCCACCAGGCATTAAGGACAAGTTAGATGGGATAAAGCTGATACTACCATAGTAGCTCAGCAACAACACTCAAGATCGAAAGCCTTAGGCCAATCTTTAGAGTCTCTTTATATGGTTCCCTTCGATGAAGTCATTGATAAATCATGAATTTATATATTTATTTTAAGTAATTATTGGTACTAACATCTTCTAAAAACTCTAATTTCATAATTAAACTGGATCTTCTTACAAAATTAACTATTTTTAAAATATCTTTAAAAAGATGAAACTAGCACATTTATGATAAGTAGATGTTGAACCAAAGTACCACACACCCATTAAAATATTTAATGAAAGTTTAACTCATGTTTCTTACTCTTTGGTAGGTATATAAGATTGATGAAAATTTTTGAAACTTTGGAATTCAAGAAAATTGGTTAGATTATCGACTAAAAAGCTTGCCAACATGAAGAGCTTGATTTATAGAATCTAATGGATTAAATGGCATATGAATCGGAGTTCAAATGGATCTAGAATCAAGAAAAAATAAAAAATATCAATTATGCATAGATTTTAAAGCAGCCGGTCCATCATGTACTAGCCGCTTGGTCTATAAAAACCCCTATGGTCCAGAGATATCAAAGATTAATCATCCCATGGTCCATATTAATCTGACTTGATTTAGAGCTTTCATCAAGCTCTATTTAATGAATCCCTGTACTACAGAAGAGGGCATCCTGGAGAGAGGAGTACGGTACAGGTAGAAGGCTTAGCTTTGGATTGCGGGTTGGCTTTTAAGAGTGAGGTTTCTTAGAGGAGAAGCTCTGTCTTCTATATCATCTTTTCAGTTACACCAATCTTTAGATCAAGATCTAAAGAGAAAGAAGAAGAGGAAGCCTAATTCATTCCATGGAGTACAATGGAAGAAGGTGATATGACATCAATCAACTTTCCAACGAGGTTGCGCCAATCAACTTTGGATACTTTGTTATTACTTTTTTAGATTATTTAATTATTATTTTTAATACTTTGTAATTAGATTCTTGTTTCAATTTATGTAAAGTTTATTTTTATGTAATTTAAATTTATGTCCTTTACTTTTCTCGCAAGTAGATGCTAAGATCTGATTAGCAGATTGAATGTACCCAAGTTTTAATTTTCGTTCGCACTTTTAACTTTTGTTTTCCCAACTTCAAACTATTTTTTTTTTTTAAAAAAAAATCAAAGATTTCATATTATCATAAGCACTGCCTTCTCTGTAGATTCGATCCGACTCACTATGTTCTACATAATTTTAATTAATTAAAAGTTGAATAATTAAACTGATAATCATGGTGTCTTAATAACAACATTACGATCCTATCAGTCACCCTACCAGAGAGGCTAGGCACTTCAAGGACTACACTATTAGAAATCTAGTATGTGCCTTAATTTTGCTTAAGGTTATCCTTGTCCAGGTTAGTTTTCACAATATCCAGACTTTGATGACCACTAGGCGTATCCATGGTGGAACCCTTAGAAGCCATGAAAAAAAAAGAAAAGGAGATAGAAGGATTGAAAAGGAGAAAGCCCCAACAAGAAGAAGATGAAAAACAAGGATGATAGACCCATCAAAAGCTTTGGACATAGGAAGAAGGAAGGCAGTAGTGACGATTACAGCGTTCCCTTCCTCAACAATACCAACATCTCCTAGTAGTAGGCGAAAAGCATGGGAAGCAATGTGGAGGCTTCCTATCTACTGTTTATAGTATTACTTGAAAGGTCAGATGAAAGTAGCAATTTGAGTAATCAGTCCAATTGGCCTATGCAGTGGCAGAGTCAAAAAATTAAGTTATAGGAGGCCAAAATAATACATATAGAATATAATTTATTTTTTTATTTTTATAATTTAATATTAAAATTATAAATGATATTTTTTTAAGGATATAAATTCATCAAGAATTAAATCTAAACTAAAGGTCTCTGCAATTTCTTTTTCAATATAAATGACCAAGCTATCAACAAAAAATTCATTCTCTATTTTATTGCACAATCTAATCTTTAAAAAAATTATAGCTAAAAAAGCACGTTCAGTAGTTATAGTAGATATTGGAAGAGTCAAAATAAGATGAATCAATCTATCAATAAGATAATATATCCTCAACTTCTTCGTCTTCATTAAATATTGGTACAATTATCTAATAAATGACAATCTCTTCAAGTCTAGATCATTGAAAAAATCAATATAAAAATGTCAAAATAGATCTCTCAAAGTGATTCTCTTATTTTCTATGAAATCAAAAGAAGAATACTTCACTACAGAGGAACAAATAGCATCAATGTCAAAGGATTTATATCCATCCCTCGGATCCAAAGCAGAGCTAAGTTTTAAAAGCTCGATACTCGTTCATTAAACTTTGTAGATATCTCTTATAGTTGAAAGTCTAAAATAGCATTAAAAATATCAAAATAATAATAATGTTCTACAGTAACATCATTTAGTCGGCGACCACTATGACCTGCAACATGTGGAGCACTAAAACTCAAAATATCAATACTGTGATTTATACAAAACAATATAGCATTTTTTTAGAAAAGAATTACATCCATCATCTTTAAACTATTAAATGAGTGGTGGGGACACCTGAGGCACCAGAATAAGACAGAGGCTTTTTCAACCCTCTGTAAATTGATCAATAATTTATGAGTCTATCTGTAATAAGGGCTTAGCTCATCTGAGTCCATTTTAGTTATTATTTGAGTATTTTTAGTTGTTATTTCAGTTCTGTACTAGTCAGCTCATGTTGAGCTAGTTCAGTCCAATGCTAGTCAGCTCATGTTGAGCTAATTTTATTTTTTTGAGTCCTGTCCAAGCATACTGAAGACTCAAGACTATATCATACAAGTGAAGACCAAGTCCAACTAGATTGAAGACATGGAAGTATAGCACAAGTCCAACCTAGCTTGAAGATTTGAAGACCTCAGGAGGAAAATTCAGAAACCCTGATTTCTTGCAGATGCCCTCCAGATACCCAGATTCCCTTCCAGATGCCAAAGTATATTCATAGATAAGGGCATCCATGATTCCAGAGGTCCATCTGCATCCTAGCCCAAAGAAATCAAGCCCAGGTGCCAAGCCCAAGTCCCTAAGAAGCAAGATACCAGGGAATATTCCTGCTACCTGGCTACCAGGCCACCCCAGCTTCCAGAGGCCCAAACCCATGCACCCGAGCCCCTTTGGGCCGGCCTTTTACTGCTCCTAGAAGCCCAACATGCCCCCCTAGGCGTCCTTGGAGTCTTGACCAAGTCAAGAAAATTTTTAGGGATTTTTCTACCTAATATTTCCTTATTTTCTAGCTAGGGTTTGAGAGGGAAAATGATTCTTATGTAAAGACTTATGTACCCTTACTTGGAGCCCAAGGTTAAGGGTCTATTTAAGGGACCCTAGCCTCTTGTATGAGAATAATTTTTGATGAATGAAAACCTTGAGTTCTTCTATTGAGTGGTGTGATACCCTGCTGTGTGCATAAAGGGGTTTGTGAGAGTTCTTCTTCCCGGTGTTTGCAATCATCTTCCTACTGTCAACAAACCCTCCAGATCCCTGGACGCCCACTCCAAAAGAAGCCTTCCCTTGCTATTTTTACTTTGTTTTCTTGTTCCTTTATGAGCTTTCTAACCCCTGACAGGTCATTTGCAGGTCCCTGAGTTCCTACGAATCCAACGACTCTAGCCAAGCCTCAATCGGATCACCGAGCAGAAAGCCGGGTATCCGCGGGTCTTTGGCTCGATTTTCTAGGCCGCATCCATCGAGAAACGAGAGACCCCTTCGCTGCGATCTTCACAGACATTGTCAGGTACACCCCTCTACCTCCAGTAGTTTTATTGTAGGAGAACTTGCCCTAACCGAGCTTCTCAGCCCCGGCGGTCCTTCTTTGTTACTTTTCTAGGTCCTAATCTTCATGCTGATCTTCAAAAATTCATACAAAATTCCCTACAAATAATTTTGATTTGAAATCTGGGAATTAATCACCTAACTCAACATGTAAAACATACAAAAAAAATTGCATGCATATTAGTTCCCCATCATTTGGTATCAGATCTTAGATTAGGGCTTGTTTTCTGTAATTTTTTAGTCCATATATACTCTGTTATTTTAATTATTTCTCCCTGTTAAAAACTTCAAAAATTCTGAAATTTATTTTCCTGGATTTAACATAATTCACAGTAATTTTGAAGATTTTTCCAGATTTTATTATGTCCTGTGAATTTTCTGCAAGCCGAAATAGGGCCTGCAAATTTTCGGCTCTATTTTTTTTAGCAAGACAAGTTTAGAAGTTTTAGGATTTTGTTTAGCATTTTTTGCATATATTTTAATTTTAGTATATTTCCTGAATATTAGGCAATAATTTGTAAGTTTTCTTCTATTTAAGAAAACACCAAAAAAAAAAAAATTACATATTCTCCAAAAATACCA
The DNA here is from genome assembly GCA_021397845.1 of Areca catechu. Taxonomy (NCBI): domain Eukaryota; kingdom Viridiplantae; phylum Streptophyta; class Magnoliopsida; order Arecales; family Arecaceae; genus Areca; species Areca catechu. Next base: position 39,724,097 of record CM038048.1, read on the forward strand.
AAAACATCTAACCCTAATTTGCATCATTTGCCTGCCATCATTGCATAATCTACTTTTAAGGGCACTCTTACTATATCAGATGGGGGGAGGAGTTGATAACCTCTCCATAGCCCAAAACCACATCCCTTGCATTCGGTTCCAAGCCTTAACCTAAAATTAACTAGACTTAATTTGCCCTAGTGGGCTAGGGACACCAACTGGTCGGGTCCGGGCTAGTGTTAGATCACTATGTCAAGTTAACCTGTGTGTGCCTTGTGCTCAGTGTCTAGAACGGTGGTTTAGGGATTCAATCCCGAAGGGCTTGTGTGCTGGTCTGCCTACCTGGCCAATCTCTGATTGGTGTCTAGGATTGGCAATCAGGGACCTAACACTCTCCTTACACCTGCCTGGCTAAGTACAGGGTTACTATAGGCTAGTTTGCCACCCTGATTGAGCATCTCGTTTGGACTCTAGGTCTAGTCAGTTATAGTCGGTCTGATCGAGTCTTGCATGAGCACTAGATCAGAAGTTTCATATCACCCACCTCCTTCACAAATGTTTGAACCCATGAAAAATTTACAAGCCCAAATAAAAGCCCTAGCTGATCAAATGGCCCAGATAACTACCCAGATGACTACCCAGATGACCCAGTTAACTCAGTCTCGTATTCAAACCAATTATAGAATTGACCATCTTGCCAATAGGTTTGATCAGTTAAAAGTCCGGGTAGGGATCCCAAGAAAAACCCATGGGTCACAGTCTGAGCCAGATCCTGATTCCCCTCAACCTAGGAGGACCCCAAACCCTGATCTATATCATGAGGTCGAACCTAGGAGAGCCCCTTATCCTGACCCGTACTACAATCCTCAACCTAGGAGGACCCCAAACCCTGATCCATACCTTGAGGCTGAACCTAGGAGAGCCCATCGTCATGATCCAATCCCTAAGGTTAGTCCTAGAAGACCCAATCAGGATTTTATAGACCAGGAAGATAGATCCTATTTACCCTCTCCCTACAAGCCTAGTATACCTACAACCTATAGATCTTATGACTCCAAATCCTATGAACCTAGAACCTATGAATCCATAACCTATGAACCTAGATCCTATGACTCTAGATCCCATGATCATAGATCCTATGCACCCACATCCTATGAGCCTAGAGAACCCATAACCCCTAAGTATCAGCCTAGTACTAGTCATGCTTTCCCTAGTCAACTTGAACCCCATAGGATTAGTATCCCTAAATATGAACCCAATAGTGAGCCACTACCTCTTATACAACCTGAACCTACTAGGAGTAGTACCCATAATCAGAGACCAGAACCTAACCAATTTCCTGCTAGCCGACCTTCTCCAACCATTCCTGAGATTCACAAGGCTTACATTAACGTGGAAGTGTATGAAACTGATGTGAGCCTAATGGATGAGTATGAGGGAGAAGAGGAGACACCTTTAGTAGACCTAGAATTAGCTGACCCAGTAGATACCCAGGTAGAAACCAACCCAGAGCTAGTTGACCTTGACCATATCCAACCTAAAGCTATAATGGAAGAACAAATAGAGGAAGAGAACCTAGGTACTGCTACTAGAGCCTTACCTGAGGAAACCATAGAGGAGAGCCAAATTATAGAGTCTAGTCCTAAAATACAAGAACCAGAAGAATTTATTAAGGACCTGATCTCTTTGAATCAGTACCCTCAGGATGAGTCTCCTCCTATAGTTCCCATTAAGGACCTCTTTCCTGAGATTAATAACCCATCCTTCCATTATACAAACCCCGTAGATATATCGCAACCCCATAAGGTTAACCTCATTAGTCTAGGATTAGTCCCTGACATGCCTTCTTTGATTCTACTTTATCCAACTAACCCAGAACCTTTTTCTCCACCCTACCAGAGTAATTCTGAACCCACTTCCTATTTTCTACCCTTTCCTGAGTTTTCTCATGTGTCTAGAACTATTAGGTTACATTTTGTTGAGGTTACTAGGTTGCAAGGATCCATAGAGCCCATCCCATTTGCTACCTACTTTTGGCAGACCCTCTGGCACTTATTAGGAGTTACTAGCAAATTTTCTTCTGCATGTCATCCATCAACCACGACTCATACCCCCATGCCCAAGTGGTAGTTAAGACCTAATAAACCTCTTTAGTCGAGTCTGCTAGGTGTAGGTTTGAGTCCTTTGCATCATCTTGTTAGGAGTCTGCATGTGCCTAGCATGTTCACCACCCGCACTAATGTTAAAACAACTGGCTAATTCCCGAAGATGGATCAAAAAATTTGATGTAGTGGATTTTATCTTGGTTAGGCTTAGGCCTAAAAGAAGCTTCATGCTCACAGAGCCGGACCTTTTAAAGTGATAGAGAAGGTTGGATCAAATGCCTAGGTGTTAGACTTGCCTTCGGATTTGGGCATTAGTTCTACCTTCAATATTACAGACCTGGTTGAGTATAGGGAACCGACAGCGCTACCTAGTGAGGCCTTTGGACCTATTCCTTTTCATTGTGAGTGACCCTAACCTAGAGTGTCCACAAACAAATTTGGCCTGAGAGAGGAGAACGGATCGAGCATATCCTGGACAATCAAGCCATCACGACCCAGGGCCATGACTATCAACGCTTCCTGGTCCGATGGCAAGGCCGGCCAGAGTCGGACAATTCGTGGATTTCTCGAGAGGACTTGCAACGCCTCAACCCAGACCTTCTCGAGAGATATGTGAGCCAGTCTGACCTTCACTCGATAGGGTCGAGTTCCTCCCACCCCGGGAGAATTGGTGGGGACACCTGAGGCACCAGAATAAGACAGAGGCTTTTTCAACCCTCTGTAAATTGATCAATAATTTATGAGTCCATCTATAATAAGGGCTTAGCTCATCTGAGTCTATTTTAGTTGTTATTTGAGTATTTTTAGTTGTTATTTCAGTTCTGTACTAGTCAGCTCATGTTGAGCTAGTTCAGTCCAATGCTAGTCAGCTCATGTTGAGCTAATTTTATTTTTTTGAGTCCTGTCCAAGCATACTGAAGACTCAAGACTATATCATACAAGTGAAGACCAAGACCAACTAGATTGAAGACATGGAAGTATAGCACAAGTCCAACCCAGCTTGAAGATTTGAAGACCCCAGGAGGAAAATTCAGAAACCCTGATTTCTTGCTGATGCCCTCCAGATACCCAGATTCCCTTCCAGATGCCAAAGTATATTCATAGATAAGGGTATCCATGATTCCAGAGGTCCATCTGCATCCTAGCCCAAAGAAATCAAGCCCAGGTGCCAAGTCCAAGCCCCTAAGAAGCAAGATACCAGGGAATATTCCTGCTACCTGGCTACCAGGCCACCCCAGCTTCTAGAGGCCCAAACCCATGCACCCGAGCCCCTTTAGGCCGGCCTTTTGCTACTCCTAGAAGCCCAACACGCCCCCCTAGGCATCCTTGGAGTCTTGACCAAGTCAAGAAAATTTTTAGGGATTTTTCTACCTAATATTTCCTTATTTTCTAGCTAGGGTTTGAGAGGGAAAAGGATTCTTATGTACCCTTACTTGGAGCCCAAGGTTAAGGGTCTATTTAAGAGACCCTAGCCTCTTGTATGAGAATAATTTTTGATGAATGAAAACCTTGAGTTCTTCTATTGAGTGGTGTGATACCCTGCTGTGTGCATAAAGGGGTTTGTGAGAGTTCTTCTTCCCGGTGTTTGCAATCATCTTCCTGCTGCCAACAAACCCTCCAGATCCCTGGATGCCCACTCCAAAAGAAGCCTTCCCTTGCTATTTTTACTTTGTTTTCTTGTTTCTTTGTGAGCTTTCTAACCCCTGACAGGTCGTTTGTAGGTCCCTGAGTTCCTACGAATCCAACGACTCCAGCCAAGCCTCAATCGGATCACCGAGCAGAAAGCCGGGTATCCGCGGGTCTTTGGCTCGATTTTTCAGGCCGCATCCGTCGAGGAACGAGAGACCCCTTCACTGCGATCTTCACAGACATTGTCAGGTACACCCCTCTACCTCCAGTAGTTTTATTGTAGGAGAACTTGCCCTAACCGAGGCTTCTCAGCCCCGGCGGTCCTTCTTTGCTACTTTTCTAGGTCCTAATCTGCATGCTGATCTTCAAAAATTCATACAAAATTCTCTACAAATAATTTTGATCTGAAATTTGAGAATTAATCACCTAACTCAACATGTAAAACATACAAAAAAAATCGCATGCATATTAGTTCATCTGTAAATTGCATGCATATCAGGTGGGGACACCTGAGGCACCAGAATAAGACAGAGGCTTTTTCAACCCTCTGTAAATTGATCAATAATTTATGAGTCCATCTGTAATAAGGGCTTAGCTCATTTGAGTCCATTTTAGTTATTATTTGAGTATTTTTAGTTGTTATTTCAGCTCTGTACTAGTCAGCTCATGTTGAGCTAGTTCAGTCCAATGCTAGTCAGCTCATGTTGAGCTAATTTTATTTTTTTGAGTCCTGTCCAAGCATACTGAAGACTCAAGACTATATCATACAAGTGAAGACCAAGTCCAACTAGATTGAAGATATGGAAGTATAGCACAAGTCCAACCCAGCTTGAAGATTTGAAGACCCCAGGAGGAAAATTCAAAAACCCTGATTTCTTGCAGATGCCCTCCAGATACCCAGATTCCCTTCCAGATGCCAAAGTATATTCATAGATAAGGGCATCCATGATTCCAGAGGTCCATCTGCATCCTAGCCCAAAGAAATCAAGCCCAGGTGCCAAGCCCAAGCCCCTAAGAAGCAAGATACCAGGGAATATTCTTGCTACCTGGCTACCAGGCCACCCCAGCTTCCAGAGGCCCAAACCCATGCACCCGAGCCCCTTTGGGCCGGCCTTTTGCTGCTCCTAGAAGCCCAACACGCCCCCCTAGGCATCCTTAGAGTCTTGACCAAGTCAAGAAAATTTTTAGGGATTTTTCTACCTAATATTTCCTTATTTTCTAGCTAGGGTTTGAGAGGGAAAATGATTCTTATGTAAAGACTTATGTACCCTTACTTGGAGCCCAAGGTTAAGGGTCTATTTAAGGGACCCTAGCCTCTTGTATGAGAATAATTTTTGATGAATGAAAACCTTGAGTTCTTCTATTGAGTGGTGTGATACCCTGCTGTGTGCATAAAGGGGTTTGTGAGAGTTCTTCTTCCCGGTGTTTGCAATCATCTTCCTGCTGCCAACAAACCCTCCAGATCCCTGGACGCCCACTCCAAAAGAAGCCTTCCCTTGCTGTTTTTACTTTGTTTTCTTGTTCCTTTGTGAGCTTTCTAACCCCTGACAGGTCGTTTGCAGGTCCCTGAGTTCCTATGAATCCAACAACTCCAGCCAAGCCTCAATCGGATCACCGAGCAGAAAGCCGGGTATCCGCGGGTCTTTGGCTCAATTTTCCAGGCCGCATCCATCGAGGAACGAGAGACCCCTTCGCTGCGATCTTCACAGACATTGTCAGGTACACCCCTCTACCTCCAGTAGTTTTATTGTAGGAGAACTTGCCCTAACTGAGGCTTCTCAGCCCCGGCGGTCCTTCTTTGCTACTTTTCTAGGTCCTAATCTGCATGCTGATCTTCAAAAATTCATACAAAATTCCCTACAAATAATTTTGATCTAAAATTTGGGAATTAATCACCTAACTCAACATGTAAAACATACCAAAAAAATTGCATGCATATTAGTTCCCCATCAATGAGCGATATTGTAGTTGACACCACATGCATTGCATTAACAATATCTTGAAACTTTTGTTACAAACTTTGGCAAAGAATATCAATGATGCCTATAATTTCTTTTATCAGGTGCAAGATAAAAATGAACTCAAAGGAAGTGATCCTTTTGAGAGCTACAACAGTATCTCCTTTTGTTTTATAGTTAGATCCATCATTTTTAATACTTTTAAGAACTGAATAAGTTGCATTAAATAATTTGATAAAACTACAAATAGAATCAAAATGAGAACTCTAATGAGTGTCACCTGGTCGCTTCAAAGTACCAAGTTGATTGGCACCTGGTGCGTGTTGCTACGCACCAATTTTAGTACCTTAATTTCACTATCCTTAGGTAGAATTACGAGAGTAAGGGTCGAATTCTCAAGGACTTTCAAGTTATTTTACAAGAGAATTTTTAAAGAACAAAACTAATGTTCTATTTTCTAAGAAAAAGTAGAGCAGTAAAATAATACTTGTGAAGAAAATCAAAATATGATCGATCCCAAGAGTACGGCCCGTTCCGGCAGATCACGGCTCATCCCTTTTAGATATAGATAAGTCATGTTATCTTCACTTAAATAGAAAACTTACCTCAAAACTCATAACCTTTGATCATTCCAAACTGTTTCAAATAAGAAAAAGAAAATGCATGAATCAATAAAAAAAACTCCTTTTATTTCATAAAGCAATGCATACATTTGCTAAAACATAAACCCCTGGAGATCAAGCTTTCAGGAAGACTCTGCAGCATATTCGAAGAGGTAGATCAGAGGCAATGCAGTGGAGACCGGGGTAGCAATAGGATTGGGATAACAATGTTAGAAGGGTAGTCGAATGAGAGTGAGAATGGAGTGGATAAGAGCAGAGAAGTGAAGAGGAGGTGGAGTGGAATGGAGCGGAGAGGTGGAAGTGAAATGGAAGTCGGAATAATAATCAGGGCGATGCGGAGATAGCCAAAGAGTTTTATAGATGGGAAGCACCGCATCGGGCCCGCGTGGAAATCACGGTGGTTTTCTATCGCAATCTCTCCAACAGCTTCGCCTCCATTGTGATCTCTCCAATAGCTTCGCACTCGTTGCAATCTCTCTAATAGCTTCTCACCCATTTCTATTCAGTGGTCTTATCCCCTACACACCGATCATGCATGATTTCTGATATCCATTTAGTTTTTTGAACTCCGGTGTATTTATATGATCTAGATTTTTCTTCTAACCTCCCTTCTCTTTTGGACATCACCTATCTAGCTTCTGACAAAATGCTTGATGATAAGGTACTTCGGTAGTAGATCTTGAGCCGGTGATCATGGAAGAAGGAAGGCGAAGAGAGGGGACGATTGATGTTTCTTGGTGGCAGCAAGAGGGAATAGGACCGTGGGTTTGGTAGGTGGCCTATGGGTTGGCTACTTTTCCATGGAGGCAAGCAGTCGGAGACCAATGGTAGTCGGCAGTGGCTCCATGGTGGATGATCAGCACCTCAAATCGGAGGGGACGATCATCATGGGAGTCTTAAGGGAGGTGGCAGACAGGACAAAGTTCGGCTGGATCTTGGAGGAGATGGCCATGGGGGAGGCGTGCTTTGACTCCAGTAGCACACCGATGGCTTGAAAGGAGAGGGGATCATGACCGTGGGGAGCTTGAGTTTTTTTAACCATAAATCATGTGTTCGGCAAGTTCTCCGGCCACAGGAGGCTTCTCGACAGGGAGAGGAGGGGTGCTGGCGGGTTCTCCAGTGAAGAATAGGCTTGGGGAGGCCGATGGTCCACGAATCTATTTTATGGATCAGTAGCAATGGCTGCTATGGACCAGACGGGCATCCCGTTAACCAAACAACCGGTCCATGGTGGATCGATGCTTTAAAATTCATGCAATTCTTTCTTAAATCTTTAAACTGTGATTCTGAGCTTGTTTTTGGTCTAATTTGAGAACCATTTGTATCGTTGGACTTCTAGAATTGAGCTCTTCATGTTGGTGTGGTTCTTTCCAACAAAATATTGTATAAAAATATTAATTTTATTTAAATAAGGTTGATTTAATTATTATATTTTCAATAACTATCACATCCCCCAACTTGCACTTTGCTCGTCTTCGAGTAAAGTAAATGAATTAGTCATGTGTACTAACTTGTCCAAGAAATGAAAATGATATTACTAATTCTAAATTCAGTTGATACCTGGATAGACCATGGAAGAGATACTTCATTGGATTACCAATTTCATCCATTTAGTGGTCGAGTGAAGTCATAAAAATTTCAAGAGTTCTTCCTTTCCCAACTTTCTATCTCATTCTTAAATCCTCCAACTTACTTTTGATTTTGGTGTAGTATCAGTTTATTTAGTCCCCGGCAACGGCGCCAAAAAATCTGGTGCGTGTCGCTACGCACCAATTTTAGTACCTTAATTCCATTATCCACAGGTAGAATAGTGGGAGTAAGGATCGAATCCTCAGGGACTTTTGAGTTATTTTACAAGAAAATTTTTAAAGAATAAAATTAATGTTCTATTTACTAAAGAAAAGTAGAGCACTAAAATAATACCTGTGAAAAAATCAAGATATGATCTATCCCGAGAGTATGGTTCGTGCTTGTAGATTACTACCCGTCCCTTTTAGGTATAGATCAGTCAAGTTATCTTCACTTAAATAGAAAACTTACCTCAAAATTCGTAACCTTTGATCATTCCAAACTGTTTCAAGATATGATCTATCCCGAGAGTATGGCTCGTGCTTGTAGATCACTACCCGTCCCTTTTAGGTATAGATTAGTCAAGTTATCTTCACTTAAATAGAAAACTTACCTCAAAATTCGTAACCTTTGATCATTCCAAACTATTTCAAATAAGATAAAGAAAATGCATGTATCAATAAAAAAAACTCTTTTCATTTCATAAAGTAATGAATACATTTGCTAAAACATAAATCCCTGGAGATCAAGCTTTCAGGAAGACTTTATAGCATATCCGAAGGGGTAGATCAAAGGCAATGCGATGGAAATCAGGGCAGCAACAGGACTGGGACAGCTATATTAGAAGGGCAGTTGAATGAGAGCAAGAATGGATTGGATGAGAGCGGAGAAGTGAAGGGGAGGCGGACTGGAATGGAGCAGAGAGGTGGAAGTTGAAATAATAATCAGGGTGATGCAGAGATAGTCGAAGAGTTTTATAGATGGGAAGCACCACGTCAGGCCTGCATGGGAACCACGATGGTTTTCCATCGCGATCTCTCCAACAGCTTTGCACCCGTTTATGTTTAGCAGTCTTATCCCCACACACCGATTGTGCATGATTTCCGATATCTGTTTAGTTTTTTGTACTCCAGTGTATTTCCATGATCTAGCTTTTTCTTCTGACCTCCCTTCTCTTTTGGACATCACCTATCTAGCTTTCAACAAAATGCTTGATGATAAGTGTTGCTCATAAATGGAGCCCAATAGGGGGGGTGAATTGGGTCTTTTAAAAATTTAACACAATAAAACAAAAGGTCTAGTGGTGCTTGTGAGTAACAATTAATTAGATGCAAGATAATAGCACTTAATTAAAGAATGCAAAAAGAAAAAAGCAATCACACACAAACACAATATATATAGTGGTTCGGTGCAAACCTAGCACCTACATCCACTCCCCAAGCCATCCTTGGGAATTCCACTATAATCCACACCAGATTACAGTTGACTTGTTTTTACAAGGCTCACAAGTCAAAAACCTAAGTTGGTTTTATCACTTAGGCTCACCAACAAACCTAACTACTTGTTTTGTCTTCGGGCTCACAAGTTAACCCTAGTTAGTTTTAACACTTTGGCTCACCAACAAACCACAATAACCTTCTTTCAAGACACACTTGAAAGCAAGGTTAAAGCATAACAAATCAGATATAAAATTTAAATGCTACAACAAACTCTCTTCAAGAGTGGATTGGAATCTTTGAAGCCCAAGGAATGCTTTGACTTCACTCTTCTTCAAGTTGCCTCCTTTTGGAATGTAGTAGAGTTGAGCAAGTAGGCTTTTTCAGTGGAATCAAGCTAGAAGAGGCTTTTGATTTGAAGTTTGGAGAGAATATTGGCTTTTTGGCTTTTGAGTGAACTTGAATGCTCTTGAATAGACTTCTCTCTTCTTTTTCTTGACTTCTTCTCACTTCTCTTTCTTTAAAATGAGGTTGGTGGAGATTAAATACACCAAAAACCTTCTAAAAATGGTTTGTGACCGTTGGAGCATTGGAAATAGCCGTTTGGAGCTTGAAAACCCATTTCTGCAAGCCAGAAAAATAGATCCGTTAGAGCTGTCAGGCTGCAAGTGTCGACACTTGGCTGTCAGGTGTCGACACTTGGCTGTCAGGTGTCGACACTTGAATTCTGGGAGTCGACACTTGATCATTCAAGTGTCGACACTTGATGCACAGGTGTCGGCACTTGACACAAAAATCCTCGAACCAACAAGTTCTGTATTTTCAAAATTCTCAGGCCTTGAGTCGACACTTGAAACCTAAGTGTCGACACTTGGTGCCGACACTTGGTGCCGACACTTGAATTCTAAGTGTCGACACTTGGCGTGCCAAGGATTTTTGTCCATGCCAAATGCTGAAGTGTCGACACTTGACTGTCCAGGTGTCGACACTTGAGACTGAAAACATCCAGAATCAAGAGTAAAAGCCTTGAAATCGAAAATGATGTTCATGAAAGCATAAACACATAATAATTAAATAATTGTAAGCCCTTTTTTAATGAAGAGGCTGCCCGAATGTGTGAGATTTGCTCCGTGCCATTGCGTGCCATACACCATAAATATTTAGAATTTTGAGATGCTTTCTGCCTGAAAACTCACAACTTGAGATTCACATTAGAATACAATATGTACTCAATATTTTGTTATTCATCAAAATCACTGGGTGGAGCCAACAATCTTCCCCTTTTTGATGATGACAAAATCTTGAGAAAAAGAGACAACATAGTTCAAACCATGAGTTTTCTAATTAATAGGAAACAATCTCCCCCTTAATTAGATACTTCTTATTAAGGTAAACTTCAAATCAATATAATGCATCTTTTTCTTTTAAACAAGATAATCCATTATCACTCTTTTTCTTCATAACAATTAACATTACTTTTTAACATTGCTTTTTTTTCTCTCCCCCTTTTTTGTCAATCATAAAAAAATAACCTCCCCCTTACAATTAGCATGGATACAAAAAGAGAGTATAGAAACAAATATCGTAGCTGAAATTGTGCTTGTATCAGAGTTAAAATATCCCATTATATCAGAGCTAAAATATGACAAACTGAAGTGAAAAAGGTTTAAGATAACAAACATATATATATGAAATAAGTTTCCAGTACAAACAAAACTGAAACATACATATATCAAACATAAAAAGAGATCTGAAACAGTCATCTGTGAGGCTAGTCCTCATCAGATGGAACATCAAGACTAAAAGGAGCACTAAACCTAGATCTGGTGGCTAATGCCCTAGGAGGTGCTAAAGCTCTAAGACTCCTGATACGGCCAGCAGGACCAAAAGTGGGTACAACCCTAGAAGATCTGGTAGAAGGAGGTGAAAGACGATCAGCTGGCTCAATAGGATCCGGAACAAAGTCAACTAGAGCAGTAGAAGGAGCAGGTGTAGTAGGAGGATCTCGACTGACCACCTCATAAGCATCAGCTCCGCCTACACTGTCGCTGTCAGTGCCTACCACCTCAGTGGCTCGGTCAACATCCTGATCACCTCCATCAGCAATATCAGCATGGTCGCTCTGGTGATCGCCGCCATCATCATCATCATCATCATCATATCGAGCAGGAGCAGGTGCAGCAGGAGGTATAAGTGATCTCAGAAGACCCTCAAGATATGTAAAACCCTCCTCCATGGATCTGCGGATCTCAGCGTGCTCTGAGGTAGTCTGTGCTCGTAGAAGCTCGACCTCGCTACGCAGCTGAGTCACCTCTCCTCTGATCTGTGTGAACTGTGCTCTGGCATGCTCCTCAAAGGATAATCCGGTAGATGGTGGTGGAGGAACTGAAGCATCAGGTGACAGGTGCTCTGCCTGTGTCGATGGTACATCCATTGGAGGAAGGACTGCTGGCTCAGATGGTCCAGCCTCAGCCTCTCGAATCTCATCCTCCTCATCTGGCTCCTGGCCAGACTCTCTCCGAACCCATCGACCTCCAACCATCCTGAAACCCATGCGGTGCAATGACCTCTCATCATATACATCTGTGTGCAGTATCTCCTTGGGGATCTCCCCCTCCAATGATACTCCACAAGTTCTGAAAAGACGGGTCAGTGCCATCCCGTATGGAAAACAGTGTCGGCGCTGAGTGGTAACATCATGCATCTGTGACAGCATCAAGGCCGATATATCAACTGGTCTTCTCTCGATCAGACTAGTCATTAACATCAGCTCTCTCTCTGTGATGAAATCAAATCTGCCAGTCTTCGGTAGAAGGATCCGTGTGGTAATGTGGTGCAGCAGTCGCATCTCTAAAGATAACTGGTTCACGGTAACTACTGAGATACCACGAACATCCTCTCATTCAAGGATGCATCTGAAAGCTGCCTCTCTATCATCAACTGAGAACGCACTGACTCCTCTCTGGGGTATCTCCCATACTCGGCTCAGCAACTCATCAGTCAATGAAATCTGTATACCTCTGATGGATGTCGTCCATAAGAGTTGTCGACAGTCCAGAGCACCGTAAAACTCCCTCACCAGGTGAGGATAGTATCTCTCCTGCATGGTGCAGAAGGGTACTAATCCTGCATCTGAGAGTATCTCTCTAATGCCAAAATGGTGCCTATCGAAACATTGTAGATCTACTCTCCTCCCTGAAGCTACTGACTTCCCTGCCATCCTCTCTGCAGGGGGGGAGCTCGGAGTGGCTGAACTGCTCTGCGGAGCGGGATCGAATCTGGCCTTCGACCTCCTCTCACTACCCTGACTAGGCCTTGCTCTAACTGCAAGTCTCTTCCTAGGACCCATATCAGCCAACTGACCAGGAAGAATGAAAAAGGTTCAGAACAAAGGACTGGCCATAGGTTGAGATTAGAGTTCAAATTGGTCTCGAAAACCAGAATCAATAAGTTTTGATCAAGATGAGAAATTTTGAGTAAAATTTGTAGGTAAAATTTGTGTTGGGTGGAGCACATTTGAATCCCAAAAATTATTTTTGTAAAGTCCAAAAAAATCAAAAACCATGGGATTTAGGTTTTAAGCATTTAGGGTTTTTGCAAATAGGCGAAAATATTCAAAATGCAATACTAGAAATCCTTCCTAATCATCAATAAAAGGATTTATTACACTTAAATTAGATGAAAACCCATTTTATTTTGCCCAAAATTGATGAAATAGTGATTTTTGTGAAAAAGGGTTGAAAAACACCCAAAAGATGAGGGAAATTCGAGAAAAACAAATCTAAAACAAGATTCCCTCAAATGGAGTTTTAGAAATTTACTAAAACACACAAAAATTCAGTTAGATTGAAGAAAAAAGTTCGGAAAACCTAAAACACGATTGTTTGGTTTAAAAACAATAAGGTTAAAAACATAGAGAAATAAAAACTAAATTAGAGAGGGAAAATACTGATTTGAGACGGATTGAAGGGTGAAAAGACAGGTTTGGACAGGGGGGACCACTGTTCCAAGAAATTTGGGGAAGGAAAATTTTCAAAAAACCCTTCATTCGGCCCGTTTTAAAATAGTTCAGATTTGCAAGTGTCGACACTTCGGATTTGTCAAGTGTCGACACTTGGTCAGGTGTCGACACTTGACACTTTCCAAGTGTCGACACTTGGCCAAGAAAATTCGAGAAAATCCAGAAAAATTAAAAAAATTGATAAATTTCTTGGGGTTTAAAATAATAAGTTTTGAGCTTTTAGGACTAGGTAAAATGATACTTAGAGAGTCCTAGGAGAATGGATCAATTACACCTAACTCTCTTCTAATCAGACAGAACCTATCCTCACTCAAAGGCTTTGTAAACACATCAGCTAATTGATCATTGGTACAGACAAAATCAAGAATTACATTTGAGTTTTGTACATGATCTCTTATGAAATGATGTCTTATTTCAATGTGTTTACTTCTTGAATGTTGCACTGGATTTTTAGATAAGTTGATTGCACTAGTATTATCACATCTTATGGGTGTCTTAGTTAGTTTTATGCCAAAGTCTTCGAGTTGTTGTTTGATCCAGAGGATTTGAGCACAACAGCTGCCAGCTGCTATATATTCGGCTTCTGCCGTAGATAGAGCAACAGAGTTCTGTTTCTTGCTACTCCAGGAGATCAAATTTACTCCAAGAAACTGACAGGTTCCACTAGTACTTTTACGATCAAGTTTACATCCAGCAAAATCAGCATCAGAATAAGCAATTAAATCATATGAAGAATCTCTAGAGTACCATAAACCAATTTTAATTGAGCCAGATAGATATCTAAATATGCGTTTAACAGCCAAAAGATGAGACTCTTTAGGATTGGACTGATATCTAGCACACATACAGACACTAAACATGATATCTGGCCTACGGGCAGTAAGATATAATAACGAACCAATCATGCCACGATATAATTTTTGATCAATTGATTTACCTGATTCATCCTTGTCAAGTCTACATGTAGAGCTCATAGGGGTACCTAATGGCTTAGTGTTCTCCATCCCAAACTTCTTGAGTATTTCTCTTGTGTATTTTGTTTGGTTGATGAAGATCCCCTCTTTGGTTTGCCTTATCTGGAGTCCGAGGAAGAAATTTAGTTCTCCCATCAAGCTCATCTCGAACTCACCCTGCATTAGACTTGCAAAATCTTGATAAAGAGATTCATTAGTAGCACCAAATATTATATCATCAACATAGATTTGTACTACTAAGAGATCATCATTCTTTTTCTTTAAAAATAATATTTTATCTACATTTCCTCTAGTAAAATCATTTTTTAGCAGAAAAGAGCTTAAACGATCATACCAAGCTCTTGGAGCTTGTTTTAATCCATATAAAGCTTTATGAAGTTTATAAACATGATTTGTAAATTCAAAATTTTCAAAACCAGGGGGTTGTTCAACATAAACTTCTTCTTCAATTAATCCATTCAAGAAAGCACTTTTAACATCCATCTGATACAGTTTAAAGTTCATGAAACAGGAAAAAGCCAATAATAGCCTAATTGCCTCAAGTCTAGCCACAGGAACAAAGGTTTCATCAAAATCTATCCCTTCCTCCTGATTGTATCCTTTGGTAACTAGTCTAGCTTTATTTCTAATTACTATTCCATTTTCATCAAGTTTGTTTCGAAAAATCCATTTTGTGCCAATAATTGATGTGTTTGAGAGCCTATCTACTAGTATCCAAACATTGTTCCTTTTAAATTGATTAAGTTCATCTTGCATAGCATTTATCCAATTACTATCACATTCAGCTTCCTCAATAGTTTTAGGTTCAATTTGAGACAAAAAAATTAAGTAGTCACAAATATTTCTAAGTGATGATCGAGTACTTACACCTTTAGATGGATCACCTATAATTAGTTCTTTTGGGTGTCCATGAGCATACCTCCATTCTTTTGGTAAAGGATCAACAGTTGAGGTATCTTCATCACCTTGTGCTTGATCTTTGTCGGTGTTCTGATCATCATTCTGTTCCTTGGTAAGTTCTTCATTGTTGTTTCTTTCTTCAGTCTTCTTGTTACCTGATTCATCGAAAAGTACATCTTCTTTTCTTGAAGATTTTTGGTTAGTTTCGTCAAATACTACATGAATGGATTCTTCAACAACAAGTGTCCTTCTGTTGAAGACCCTGTATGCCTTACTAGATGTGGAGTAGCCTAGAAAGACTCCCTCATCTGATTTGGCATCAAATTTACTTAGATTGTCTTTACCATTGTTTAAGATGAAGCAACGGCAACCAAAAACATGAAAATAACGGATTGAAGGTTTTCTACCCTTCCAAAGCTCATAAGGAGTTTTCTTTAAAATCGGTCAAATTAAAACACGATTTAAGATATAGCATGCAATATTTATGGCTTCCATCCAAAAGTATCTAGGCAAATCATTTTCACAAAGCATGGTGCGTGCCATTTCTTCAAGAGTTCTATTTTTTCCTTCTACTATCCCATTTTGTTGAGGTGTCCTAGGTGCAGAAAAATTATGATTAATTCCATTTTCAATACAGAATTTATTAAAATCGGCATTTTCAAATTCAGTTCCATGATCACTTCTTAAGGAAATTACTGAAACACCTTTTTCATTTAAAACTCTTTTGTGAAATCTTATGAATTCAGAAAACGTTTCATCTTTGTATGCTAAAAACATGACCCATGTAAAACGTGAGAAATCATCTACAATGACTAGACCAAACTTCTTACCTCCCAAACTAGATGTTCTAGTAGGCCCAAAAGGTCCATATGAAGCAATTCTAAAGGTCTAGATGTAGAGATTACTCCTTTAGGTTTGAAAGAAGATTTTGTTTATTTTCCAAGTTGACATGCACTGCAAATCTTATCTTTTTCAAAATTCAGTTTAGGCAAATCTTTTATTAAATTCTTTTTGCTAAGTTTTGAAATTAAATGCATGCTAGCATGTCCTAGTCTACGATGCCAAAGCCAACTAGCTTCATCGATCTTGGCTTCCATTGCCACTAGACATTGACCTTTCTGAATAGGGAGATCATCAAGATCAACCATATAAATATTGCCATGCCTATGACCGATGAATTTAATGCCATTGTCATCTAGACTAGAAACAATGCACAAAGAAGATTCAAAAATAACTTTAAAATTTTTGTCACAAAATTGACTAATACTAAGCAAGTTATGTTTTAAACCATCAACATATAAAACATTATCAATATAAGAGGTAGGGGTGATATGGATTTTACCAATACCGATGATTTTTTCCTTTCCATTATCACCAAAAGTTACATTGCCACCATTTTGATATGTGAGTGATGAGAACTGCTCCACATCTCCTGTCATATGCCTTGAGCAACCGCTATCAAGATACCTCATTCTCTTCTTGTTGGTTGCAAGGCATACCTGCAATAAAGATCAAGTAGAGACTTTAGGTACCTAAGCCATCTTGGGTCCTTTTTGGTTAGTGGCATTGGTTCCTTTTGGAACCCAAACTTTCTTAGTTTTTCTTAATTTTCTTTTGTTGCACATGTAGGATTTATGTCCTATAACACCACAAATATAGCAAGTAATTGAAGAAGATGCAGGTACAAAGAAATTTTTAAGGAGTTTCTGTTTCTTATGAGTTCTGAATCCTAATCCAGCTTTGTCAAATACTGCTCTTTGGTTATTTAACAGTAAATTTAATTTTTCAGAACTGTAAGTAAATTTTTCGATAAAAGGCTTTAGTTTATCGATTTCCTCTTTATATTTTTTGTTTTCCATTAAAATTTCCTTGTGTTGTCTTGACAATTTTTCATTTGAAAGTAAGCTACTTTTCTTTTCAAGTACATTCTTTTCATTTTCAAGACCCATAATCTTATCATTTAGATTTTTATTTTGTATTTGAAGATATTCATTCCCATTTTAAAGGTTGTTATTTATTTTAGCTAGTTCCAGATTTTGCTTCTTTAAGTCTTTATGTTTTGACTTTAATTTTTGAAATTCTATTACTAGTTCATCAAAAATTTCATGAAGCTCATCAAAAGATAATTCATTTTCAGTTTCAGAACATACCTCTTCTTGATCGGCCATTAGACAGAAATTTGCTACTTCCTGTTGTTCTTCCTCAGAGCTGGAGTCTTCACTTTCGCTCCAGGTTGCCATCATGGCCTTTTTCCTTAACTTTCTTCTACTTTTCTTTAGTAAGGGGCAGTCTACCTTGAAATGCCCTGGCTTTTTGCACTCAAAGCATGTGGGCTGCTCCTCCTTCTTTTCCTTATCTTTTTCTTTACTGGGCTCACCCTTCAGAGGTTTCTTTTTGTAATTGAATTTCTTTTTCCTCATAAACCTTATGAATTTCCTAGCTAACATAGCAATTTCATCTTCTTCGTCATCCTCTTCAGAGTCTTCGCTTGAGTCTTCTCTGGTAGTAGATTTGAATGCTATTGTCTTTTTCTTTTTGTCCACCTCTTCGTTCTTCTGTTTGAGCGATAGTTCATATGTCATTAAGGAGCCCAACAGTTGTTCCAGCGGGAGAGTGTTGACATCTTTTGCTTCTTCAATTGTAGTAACCTTTGCATCCCATGAAGCTGGTAGAGACCTGAGAAGTTTATTTACAAGTTCACCATTAGAAATTATTTTTCCTAAACTTCTCATGCCATTCATAATGTTTGTGAACCTAGTATACATTTCACTGATAGATTCAGTAGGTTCCATTTTAAATATTTCATAAGTGTGAATTAGCATGTTTACTTTGGTGGTCTTTACTTGGTGTGTACCCTCATGGGTAACCTCAAGTGTATCCCAAATCTCCTTTGCGGAGAGACAGTTGGATATTCTGTTAAACTCACTAGGATCAAAAGAACAGAATAAAAGGTTCATTGCCTTTCTATTAAGCTCAATTTGCTTAATGTCACTCTCATCCCAATCATCTTCCATTTTAGGGGTGAGAATGCCATTAATCATCATTGTAGGCTGATGAGGACCTTTTACTATTATTCTCCACAAATTATAATCAAGAGCTTGTATAAATATGCGCATGCGTGTCTTCCAGTATGTGTAATTTGTGCCATTAAATAGTGGGGGTCGGTTTGAAGCTTGACCTTCAACAATATCCATGCCTATTGGGGCTGCCATGATCTTTTACTCAAGATCCTTGGACCTACAAGAGAGTACCGATGCTCTGATACCACTTGTTTCCCAGAAATGGAGCCCAAGAGGGGGGGTGAATTGGGTCTTTTAAAATTTAACACAATAAAACAAAAGGTCTAGTGGTGCTTGTGAGTAACAATTAATTAGATGCAAGATAATAGCACTTAATTAAAGAATGCAAAAAGAAAAGAGCAATCACACACAAACACAAGATATATAGTGGTTCGGTGCAAACCTAGCACCTACATCCACTCCCCAAGCCACCCTTGGGAATTCCACTATAATCCACACCAGATTACAGTTGACTTATTTTTACAAGGCTCACAAGTCAAAAACCTAAGTTGGTTTTATCACTTAGGCTCATCAACAAACCTAACTACTTGTTTTGTCTTCAGGCTCACAAGTTAACCCTAGTTGGTTTTAACAGTTTGGCTCACCAACAAACCACAATAACCTTCTTTCAAGACACACTTGAAAGCAAGGTTAAAGCACAACAAATCAGATATAAAATTTAAATGCTACAACAAACTCTCTTCAAGAGTGGATTGGAATCTTTGAAGCCCAAGAAATGCTTTGACTTCACTCTTCTTCAAGTTGCCTCCTTTTGGAATGTAGTAGAGTTGAGCAAGTAGGCTTTTTTAGTGGAATCAAGCTAGAAGAGGCTTTTGATTTGAAGTTTGGAGAGAATATTGGCTTTTTGGCTTTTGAGTGGACTTGAATGCTCTTGAATAGACTTCTCTCTTCTTTTTCTTGACTTCTTCTCACTTCTCTTTCTTTAAAATGAGGTTGGTGGAGATTAAATACACCAAAAATCTTCTAAAAATGGTTTGTGACCGTTGGAGCATTGGAAATAGCCGTTTGGAGCTTGAAAACCCATTTCTGCAAGCCAGAAAAATAGATCCGTTAGAGCTATCAGGCTGCAAGTGTCGACACTTGGCTGTCAGGTGTCGACACTTGGCTGTCAGGTGTCGACACTTGAATTATGGGAGTCGACACTTGATCATTCAAGTGTCGACACTTGATGCACAGGTGTCGACACTTGACACAAAAATCCTCGAACCAACAAGTTATGTATTTTCAAAATTCTCAGGCCTTGAGTCGACACTTGAAACCTAAGTGTCGACACTTGGTGTCGACACTTGAATTCTAGGTGTCGACACTTGGCGTGCCAAGGATCTTTGTCCGTGCCAAATGCTGAAGTGTCGACACTTGACTGTCCAGGTGTCGACACTTGAGACTGAAAACATCCAGAATCAAGAGTAAAAGCCTTGAAATCAAAAATGATGTTCATGAAAGTATAAACACATAATAATTAAGTAATTGTAAGCCCTTTTTAATGAAGAGGCTGCCCGGATGTGTGAGATTTGCTCCGTGCCATTGTGTGCCATACACCATAAATAATTGGAATTTTGAGGTGCTTTTTGCCTGAAAACTCACAACTTGAGATTCACATTAGAATACAATATGTACTCAATATTTTGTTATTCATCAAAATCACTGGGTGGAGCCAACAATAAGGTATTTCGGTAGTAGATCTTAAGCCGGTGATCATGGAAGAAGGAAGGCGAAGAGAGGGGACGACCGATGTTTCTTGGTGGCAACAAGAGGGAAGAGGACCATGGGTTTGGTAGGTGGCTTATGGGTTGGCTGCTTTTCCATGGAGGCAAGTGGTTAGAGACCAATGACGATCGGCAGTGGCTCCATGGAGGATGATCAGCGCCTCGAACTGGAGGGGGAGTCTTGAGGGAGGCGACGAACAGGATGAAGTTCGGCTGGATCTTGGAGGAGATGGCCGTGGAGGAGGTATGCTTTGACTCCAGTAGCGCACTGATGTTTTGGAAGGAGAGGGGATCATGACCATGGGGAGCTTGAGTTTTTCTGGCCATAAATCATATGTTTGGCAAGTTCTCCAGCCACGGGAGGCTTCTTGACGGTGAGAGGAGGGGCGCCGGGGGCTTCTCCAATGAAGAATAGGATTGGGGAGGTCGATGGTCCATGGATCTATTCTATGAACCGACAGCAATGGCTGCTGTGGATCGGATAGGGATCCCGTAAATCAAATAGCCGATCCATGGTGGACCGACCTTTAAAATCCATGCAATTCTTTCTTAAATCTATAAACTATGATTCTGAGCTCATTTTTGGTCTTATTTGAGAACCGTTTATGCCATTGGACTCCTAGAATTGAGCTCTTCGCATTGGTATGGGTCTTTCCTGCAAAATACTATATAAAAATATTAATTTTATTTAAATAAGGTTGATTTAATTATTATATTTTCAATAACTTTCAGCATCTTTTCCTGTTTTGATTCCTCCTCCATCATTATCATCAATAGCTTAAATTTGTGCAATCTCAACTTATTGAGTGGCTCATAACTTATCTTATCACTTACAAGAACTAGTCACAGCATTAATGGCAAAAGTTAAATTAAAAAAATTCATGAACAACAAATAACTCTCTAGTAGCTATAACCAAAACCAACTATAATTGATGAGCCATGAAATGTACATAATATGCATAAGGGCATTCATTAAGAAATAATGTCCGCAATCCCTTTCTTGCATGTTACTAGCCCCATCTTAACCTTGACCACATAGATTTTGGACATCAAGACCATGGTGAGAAAGAATAGTACAAATTGAAGAAAATAAAGTTGCTACTAATATGTCTTTAGCATGGACAAGATCCATGATACATTCTTTTATGCAGCCTCTAATATCAACAAAACGAAGAATAATAGCCATTTGTTCTCTCTTGGATTCATCACTTGCTTCATCAATCGTAATGTAAAATTTCGAATCTCTAACCTCTTTCTATATTTTCTTTCTCACATTATTTGCCAAAATATGTAAGATCTCTTTTTGAATCATAGGAGATGTATACTTTGCAATTAATGGAGCATTCTCTAAGGCAACTCTTTTTACTTCATTATTCTAAAATTCTTAAATTTAATTAACTCAAGAAAATCTTCATGATTCAGATAATTAAAAGACTTATCGTGAGCTTTAAAAGCCATTCCTTGAAATGCAAGCCAATGAATGGCATTAATTAATGTTTTGACCTGAAGCCTATTCTTCTTCTTTCGTTCTTCTGATTATCTCTTTATTACCTTATTAATATGCCCAAGTTGGTTTAATAAAGCTGAACAATGTCTTATAGTAATATTATATGGAGAACATTGATCTTGTCCTATATATTCAAGAAAACATAATTCTTTCCACATTTTATCTTTTTCTATTTTTTAAAACTATTAACTATAAATACATCATAACCACTTTGTATGCTTGGTTTCTTCAAAAAAAGATAACATGGAAGATAAAATATAGCATCCTTTGAAAGAGAATATTCAAGCCAAGAAAATTCAGAATACCAAGAAGCCTGAAAATGACAATGATGCTTTTCTCCAGAAATTGGAAAAGTTGAAATTTTGATTTGATAAGGTCCAGATATTAGGATTCATTCATATATTACTAATATGCATAACTAGGTTCTAAACCCTAGTTGCAACGGAAGCAGAGATCATGTAAAATAACTTTCACAAGCATGCTAATTTAAAATTAAGTCATAAATTATTTATTTAACCTTTTAATATGCTAGAATAATAATAATATCAGATCTAAAATCTTATAAAATTATAAAATGAAAGATCCACTTACCTAGATTGCTTAACTCTTTCTTCTAGTACCGGATATGTTGGATCAATTGGATCATTGGGATTCATCGGAGCCGCACACATACCTAGCCTCTACTAGTATCCACATGAAAAGCCTTCCTCACCAAATTACTAACATCCCTGGACAACTAGATCCTTGCAGGTTTTTCTTCAAGCACAGAGATGGACATTCTTCTAGTCTAAACGAGAACTTAGCATCCTTCTCTCTTTTTCTCTCAAAAAATTAAATATTAAAAAAATATAATATTTTTCTTGGAAACTCTCACCTCTTAGCTTTCTATGGAGGTATTATACTCTATTTTTAATGAAGGAAAAAATTGAAATGAATTTTGGAAGGGATCTGCATTAGAATTTAATAGTTTATGTATATCTTAAAAACTATGAAAAATCTACTAAAAATGCTCCTTAAAAATTTAGATAAAATTGTTTTTTTTATTTGATTTGATCAAACTTCAAATCTAAATAAAAGTTTAATTTTATCTAGTAGGAGAGAGTTTCAGATGAGAAAGAGGGCTGCCAACTTGGCACCTCCCTTTCCTCACCATGTGCGCCAAGAGGAGGTGTGCATTTTCATGCCCTCCTCTTGGTTGTACATGAGATAAGAAAGAGACCCAGTCAACTCGGTCTGCTAGCTACTGGTCAATTTTGACTGAGTTTGAAACCCATGTCATACCTAGATTCAACCAAAATAAAAAAGGCTATTGACCTGATTTGACTAGGTCAAAAATTTAAGTAAAACTTGAATTACCAATCCAATTAACTTAAATAAAGTTAATAATAATTAAATATAATTTAATAAATTAAATAATGAAATAAAAAATTATTGTAATATTTATAAATAGATCCATCAAGCTAAAATTAGTAAGTGCTGAAATTAGCATATACTAATTTTAGCAAGTACCAAAATTAGCAGGTACTAAATATGTCCTCTTACATAGATCCATGCTCATGGTTAGGTTGACTCCTATTATGTGTAACCCCTTAGATTTTATTTTATCTGGTAGTGAAACATACTATAATCTCTATTATAGTATCATTGAAACTCATTCGATGGACTAAAATAATTTTAGCTTAACACTAACTTAGATCGTTGATTCAAAAATGATCCTAGTGAGCTCTCACAATCTATCAGTGATACCTAGCAGTATGTAGTGGCAACCCAGTAGAACAAAAATAAACCCTTAGGTATAGTTATTGTATGATCAAAATTCTCTATCGAAAATCTTTACAGGATGTAGGTCATGGAAACTCATCAAATCCTAATCATTCATCATATGCCAAACTTAATTAGCTTAAGTTCAATTATGATTTCCATAAAACCTCTTTTTCAATATTATACTATTATAGTCATAGATTCAAGGACTTAGCTAATTAAGTCACATAAGATTATACCTTAACTACTAAGGCTAATAGATCCCATATAAGCGAACACCCTACTTCTAAAGTAAAGCTACCGCAGCCATCGAATACCATAAGATTCTGAATGGCTAGGGATCATGTTAATATACTATCAAACCACAACAACCTTAGTGTAAGTAGCTAAGATACTATAGGTCAAAGAATTACTCACACAACTATATCATCTGAGAAGTCACTGATGAGTAAGTAGACATCCATGTAACTTGATATGGCATGATCACTAACGTGGAACCCTGTCGGATCCAGATAGTCGCCATGTTGGCAAGAGGTGCCACCTGGATGCTTTGACAAGACAAAGCACCAGGATCGAGCCCTCGGTTGAAGTTAGCTTTCTCGAGGTCGAGCCCTTTGTCGAGATCGTGCTCTCATTTTTGGAGACCCCAGCCAAGGTCAGCTCCCTCGAGGTAGAGCCCTTTGCCGAGGCCGTGCTCTCATTTTTCGAGTCCCCGATCGATGTTAGCTCCCTCGAGGTCAAGCCCTCTACTGAGGTCATGCTCTCGTTCTTCGAGCCCCTAGCCGAGGTTAGCTTCCTCGAGGTCAAGCCCTTTACCGAGGTCATGCTCTCGTTCTTCGAGCCCCTGATCGAGGTCGAGCCCTCTACCGAGGTCGTGCTCTCATTTTTTGAGCCCATGACCGAGGTCAGCTCCCTCGAGGTCGAGCCCTCTATCGAGGTTGTGCTCTTATTTTTCGAGTTCCCAGCCGAGGTCAGCTCCCTCGAGGTTGAGCTCTCTATCGAGGTCATGCTCTCATTTTTCGAGACCCCGACCAAAGTCAGCTCCCTCGAGGTCAAGCCCTCTACCAAGGTTGTGCTCTCATTTCTCAAGCCCCCGACCGAGGTTAGCTCCCTCGAGGTCGAGGCCTCGACATGGGTTGCTTCCCTTTACTCGAGGTCAATTCCTTGGTCAAAATCAGCTCCTTCCCTCTAGGTCATGTATAGACTTTTACAGGTGGATGCGGCCTTCTCCACGAGCACTTCAAGAGTAGTTGGGATCATGATGTTGGAAGGTGATATCGCCACCCCCATTAGGGCCTTTGAGCTGCTCGAGAAGTTGGCACCCCTGTTGGTGGTACTCCACCAGAAGCACACTGCCTGCAACCTCTATGGCACGGTGTTTCACTAGAGCATGCTACTTGCAGAGGAGCATCCCTTCGAAGTATCATACCTCACAGCCCATTGTCGGCACCTCCTGAGGGAGGGTACCTCATCAGGGCATTGCATCCCTTGACCTACCACCTGCACTACCTGAAAGATGAAGGTTTCGCTAGAGGTTTTAGACCCTATAGCATCTCCCTCCAGACCGGTGCTCTACTAGGTCTCCCCAAACATGGTGGGATGATGCCAAAAAGGGGCAGTGCCCTGTCGGAGTGTCAGGCCTCATGGCATGCCACACGTACCCACCGTGAAAGAGAACATACTCCTCAGTACTCCACCTGTGCCCATGGCAGACCTCCCCTAACGGAGGCTACGGATCCTATCCCCCTCCTTTGGAAGGGGGAGGAAGAGCAGGCCTACGCCTCGTTCGTGTGAGGGACTCCCAAAGGGCACCAGGTTAGGGCTCTGCACCTTGCTGGAGGTATAATTGATGTGGCATACTTATAAAAAATATGGCATGAATGACTAAAACAATTAAGCTAATTAAAACTCTAAAACATATGATCATAATATAATCATAGATCAGTCATTTAGATGCATTAAAGAAGACTAAGCTAGAAGGCTCTTATGCTTCGCAGTGCAAATATGAATTAAGTCCATAAACTAGGACCTACGTGGCTAGAAGAACCATCTAATTAGGACTATACCCTATTCAGTAATTTAGACCTCAAGAGGGAAGGATAGGGTTTAGATACCAATAATAAACTTTCAAAGAGCTTACACTAGATTCACTACAGGAACCCTTAAGACTGGCGATTGATTGATCAAGCTAAACCACCCATTGGAAGTAGAGGCTCCTGCTATTGAGTTGAAGGCAAGGAAGACTTCACCTTGGACCAGATACTCCTTAGGATCCTGCAAGAATACCCATTAGTGGCATGGAGGAAAATGAAAGTCATAATGAGAAAACCTAATGGAGGAGAGGGAGTAGAAAGTTATGGAAGATTTGGATGAAGATGGCCGGCTCCTTGGAGGTAAGGTTGGTGTCCATGAAAAAGAACTTCTTGGTAGGAATTTGATGACTAAATAACTTGCTTGAGCCTTTCACTCAATCCCTCACAAATGGCATTTGCAAACATAAATGGAAGATAGAAAATTCTTGATTTCATTCATTCAAACATGAACCATTACAAAAGATTTGGAGAGGTATTTGTAGACCTCCCAAGCATTTGAAACTCCTATTTACATGGTAGAAAATATGCAACCAAGCAAAATACAAGGAATGGCTTCAACCATCATGAGTGTAGAAGGTTGCTTGATCTTGGAGAACTTGGTGGCCGCCCCCTTTGACTATAGAAGATATCTTGATTCATGGAGAAAAAGGTGGTTGCCCCATTTGAATTTGAAGTGCTTCTTCCCTCCCAAGCTTAGGTGGCATGGAGGGTGATGTGGCATTAACATGGCATTCCTAGCTGGCGAGGAGATGATGTGGCAAATGGGACCCAACTTCTTCGATAAGGTGCCTTGGTGAGGTGGCTTCAATCAAAGCTTCATTCCATCCAATGGCTCAAATTCCATGCGCCCTTGACTTGAAGATTTGCTTGATGTGGCTTTGGTTCATCCCTTGGTCCAATTGTATGCTTTCTTGGTTGGACTTAACTCAAGCTCAAAAGAAAATTACAACTTAATTTGGACTTAAGTACATTTGATTCTTACAACTCAATTTGACCTAAGACTTAATAAGACTCAAAACATAAAATTCATGACTCAAGAAGACTTAAAACTTAGATTAGGAACAAGGCTCGACTCAAGACTCGGAATAGGAACAAGTTAACAAGATTGGAACTCAATTTGCAATCTATAAGAAATTGGTGTTGACTTGGTTTGATTGAAGTCTTCTTCTAAACTTGGTGCCCGCACCAATTCCCCCAAGGTGGGAAGAACTCGACCCTGTCGAGTAGGGATCTGTTTGACTCTGGTAGTACTCTAATAAGTCAGGGTTGATTCTTTATAAATTCTTTCGAGTGATCGACGAATCCTTGGATTCTGATCGACCTTGCTAACATACTAAATAGCATTGGTAACCTTTATTCTAGGTGGTGATATCTTGGTTATCCAGAATACGCTCAATCTTATCTCGCTTTTCTGGAAGAATTGTTCGTGGACACTCAGGGATAGATTCACTCTCAATAATTGGCTCAGGCTTAAATGGCTTGCTAAGTATCATTATTGGCTCCTTATACTTTACTAGGTCTGAAACATTGAAAGTCGAGCTGATATCTAAATCAGATGGTAAGTCTAGCACATACGCATTAGATCCTAGTTTCTTTATAACTTTAAACGGACCTGCACTGCGAGCATACAACTTTTTATGGTTCTTGGTGGGAACCATTTTGGTCTAAGCCTTATCATAACATAATCTCCTTCAATGAATTCTTTGACTCTCCTATGTGAATTTGCCATATGCCTATAGGTTTCATTGCTCAATTGGATTTTTTTGTTAATTTCTTCATGTATATCCCTAATATGCTGTGCATATGATTCAACTGATTCAGAAATTCATGCTTGTGTGGGTAAAGGTATAAGATCTAAGGGCTTCCTAGGTTTGTAACCATGGACCGCCTCAAATGGACTCTTGCCAGTAGATCTATTGACTGAGCTGTTGTAAGCAAACTCGGCACGAGGAAGTAAGAGATCCCAATTATCCGTACTGTCACCAACTAAACATCTCAATAGACTTCCTAGACTCTGGTTGACTACTTCAGTTTGGTCATCAGTCTAAGGATGATAGGTAGTGGAGAATTTCAGTTTGGTTCCTAGCATATGCCAAAGGGTCTTTCAAAAATAGCTAGTGAATCTAACATCTCTATTTGATACAATGGTTTGGATAAACCATGTAGTCTAACTACCTCATCAAGAAAAAGTTTGGCCATTTTAGAAGCATTTAGGATTTGAGAACATGGAATGAAGTGAGCCATCTTAGAAAATCAATCAACTACCATGTAGACGGAATCATGTCTTCTTGAATTCTTTGGGAGTCTTAGTATAAAGTCCATATTGAGATCCTGCCATGGACAATTAGGGACTGGTAAGGGAGTGTACAGACCGGTGTTTTGCCTTTGCTGTTTGGCAACAGCACATGTCCGACATTGAGCAACAACTTGGGCTACATTCCTTTTGAGGCCAAGCCAAAAGAATTGGTCTTCTACTACTAGGATGGTCTTGTTTCTACCAAAATGACCTGCTAGGCCTCTAGCATGAACTTCCCAAATCAAAAATTCTCTAATAGAAGTTTGGGGAACACACAGTTGATTTCCTTTGAAAAGGAATCCATCTAGGAGAGTATAGTCACTATGTACACTATATGGTCCTTGTTGGAGGGATTGATAGATTTCACTAAAGTATGGACACTTAGAGTATTCCTCTTTCAGTCTATCAAACCCTACAACCTTGGTGCTAACTGAGGTCAAAAGCATGGATCATCGGCTTAATGCATATGCAACCCTATTTTCAATGCCAGCATGATGTTTTAGAACAAAGGTGTATGTTTGAATGAATTATACCCATTTTCCGTGCCAAGGATTCAATTTCTTTTGGGAATTAAGGAATCGTAAGGCTTCATGATCGAAAAAAAGAACAAATTTCTACGGTAGTAAATAGTGTCTCCAATATCTCAAAAACTGAACTACCGCATACAATTCCTTATCATACATTGAGTATCTCATCCTTGCCTCATTCAATTTTTCACTAAAGAATGCCATTGGATGACTTTCTTGACTTAAAACTCCTCCAATTCCTACTCCAGAGGCATCATAAGCAACCACAAATTGAAAGAAAACAGCGCGGGTGATGCAGGTGCCTACACTAAGCATGCAACAGCAGGGAGCAGGTATGTATTTTAAAACAATTTTAAAATAACAGCGGAAACTACCTACTCCGCACAGGATCTAACATATTCCGGATGCATGTATAGACAAAACTAGGCATGAACAAGGGCATGTAATATTTATAAACAATTATATAAAACTAGATCTAGGCATGCATGAAAAATAAAACTAGAAATAATTACCTTATTCCTGCTGGAATAACCCTAGGATATCTGCTGGAATTGCTGGGATAATAGGAATAAATTTATTCCTGTCTTCTTCTTCTTCCAGCACGTTGAAATGCTGTTTTCTTTTTCTCCAAAAACTGCAGCAAACCAAAACAAAAATGGCCAATCTCTTGGTCTCTTCCTTCACCGATGGCAAGGGAGTGGCTTGAAGGAACTAGCTTCAAAAGAGAGCTTGAAGATCGATCAACCAATGACCTCTTCCTCTCTACCAGGTGCTGCAAAGAAAATCTGCAACCACAAAAATAGGGCAAAGCAAAACAGCAGCAATGGAAGATCAACTGGCTCCCAGGTGCTCTAGTGAACACCCTCTAGAGGGGGGACACGCCTGGGGCTCCTTTGATCTGACCTCTCGTACGATGCTAGTCGCCGGAATGCCTTAGAATGGTGGGAGGAAGAGCAAGAACAGAATGCTCTGTTCTGAAATTGGTTTTCTCCAAAACTGATTTCTTCTTCCTCCGATTGAGCAGAAATTAGAACAGGGAATCAAGAAGTTTTCTTACCCAAACTCTCACCAAAACCCAGACCTCAAAATCACTGGTGGAAGGGTAGTGGAAGTTCTCCAAGGAAGAAGCACGAAGAACAAGTTCTCAGCCTCTTAAAAGGAAGAACTCCCTTGTTTGTTTCCTCTCTTCTCATGGTGAAAAATAACTAGCTACTGAAACAGGGCTGCTATGGGTTTATAAATAGAACAGCAGGGAAGATAACGGAGAGACAGGGAGAGGTAGAGAACTCGGCTGTGTTTCACCCATTAAACCAGCAATAAACAAAGGAGGAATGGCAGCGGGTGGAAGGAGAGGAAGGGACAACGCCCAGCGACGATTGGCCTTCTTCGGATGCATGGTTTTTCTCCCAGCGTTTTACCATGTAAAACGGTCCAAGTGGAGAAAAACCACTGGTTCAAAACCAGCCCAACCAAAACTGGTCAACCCCTTTTTAAACCTCTTGGTTCAATCCAATTGAACTGGTTCAAACCCAATTAAAATTGGTTCAAGGGATTAAAATTGGTTCACAACCAATTGAAGGCCGAAACGAGCTCCGAATCAGTTCAAAACTGATTCAGAAAAATCCTGGTGCAGTCCTGGTCAGCCCGGAACAATTTTTGGTTGACACGGACAAGGGCAAGTCGGGGAAATGAGTGGACTTCTCGCGACATCGATGCCAGCCTTGCACGGTACGACTCTCGGCAATGGATATCTCGGCTCTCGCATCGATGAAGAACGTAGCAAAATGCGATACCTGGTGTGAATTGCAGAATCCCGTGAACCATCGAGTCTTTGAATGCAAGTTGTGCCCGAGGCCACCCGGTCGAGGGCACGTCTTCCTGGGCATCACGCCGAACAGCGACGCTCCGCTCCCCCCGGGGCTGTGACGGGCTCCGGGGCGACCGGATGCGGAGACTGGTCCTCCGC